>CM038677.1:630473913-631701823 GCA_021605205.1 Aegilops longissima | reverse complement strand
TCACTTAGCAGTTTTAATTGCAAATTTATGGGGTAAATTCCTATCGCCTTCCCAGGCAGTTCCACCAAGGAAACACTTCACTCTGACCACAAGGTTCTCATTCAAACGCCACTGGGCTACACAGAGAACTACACACGCAGAGGTTTCTCCTATAGGATCCCTAGCATAAGAACTCGTCCCATAAATTCATAAGTAAAATACCAAATGAAACCAAGAAACTACATCATTTCAACAACATAATTTACATATGGCTTTCCCTTTCGGGAGGCCCCGAAGGGATTACACAAACTAAAGAAAATTACCTTCTAACTACCTTCTTGAGCCTTACAATGCTCTGGATATGGTGGCTCTTATTGCAGGATGAAACTACTACTACTACTACTACTGAGCAACGAGCTTGCTAGCTGGGTCGCAGCTCTTTGCTCTATCGGTGGCTGGTGGCTCTTCTCCGTCTGGTGTCTCCCTCTCTTTGCAGCAAGTGTCTCCTTTTATAGGCGAGAGAGCAGCTCTCTGGATGGCTTCCGGGAGAATGCACCTCTTATTTTATATGAAGTAGGGATGCATGTGTCCCTCTAGGTGATGGATAAGAGCGAGAGGATAGTGCCCGACAAACTTCAATCTTCAGGAATCTATCAAATCTTTGCTTTGTTCACGTGGGCATTGTCTCTCGTGAATAATTGGCTGGCTCTTCTTTTATTCTTCGCTTGCACATGCACTTCTTCATGCCTTCAGATAGGTAGCTCTTCCTTAGGAATCCTTGTGTCAGTGTATGCGTACATACATGCCAAGGCTGCTTAAATATTCAACACTGCTTATTTATTTAATTTAAATTTAATTTTAACTTGATTAAATATTAGACATGGCTTATTATTATTATTATTATTATTTTTTTTTTTTTTTTACAGGGGTGTCCTCCTGCCCATATAATTGATAATACCTTATCAATATTTAAAAGATCTATTATGAGAATTTCTATCAATATTCGGTCGGTATAGGTCCTCCGCTACCAATAATTGATAGCAATATCAATATATGCAATTTGGGCTTTATTCAGGCCGCTGCCCATGCCCTGCTATGTCCATATGATCCTCATCATTTAATAGATTGAAATCAAATTTTCATCACATTCTTTCTTTATTTCTTCAAATTTTTCATCCATTTCTTGCCTTAATTCTTTTAATATTTCCTCCTTTAATTCTTTCTTTATTATCTTTGAAAATTCTTCAAACCTCTTATCCATCTCTTGATCCATGTATTCACTGTCTAAAGGGTCAAGCCCCTTTAGAAGGCATTCTTGGTATGTCTTATATTTTGGGGATTCTTCCTTCTTTATATTTTTTGAGCTTGATGCCTCCCCCTTTGTGGGAGTTGGTGAAGCAGGTATGCCTCTTTTCATTTGGATATAGTCTTTGGCCTTTGGGTCAATATAATAATCTGGTCCTAATACCTTTCTTGCCCAAAGTAAGGCCTCATCTATACTGTAATATCTTTTGAATGTTAAATCTCCTCCATTTCTTTTTGCATCTATTTTTCAATCATAATATTTTCCCATTCCAAATATATGCCAGGTTTATTTCCATCGAATATGAGATATAGAGTTTCTCCTTTGGTATTTCAACCTTTGCTGGCTTTGGCACATTTTTGTTTAATTCATTAAAATATTCAGCCAAACTGTTGAGAATTGATAAAAAATACCCTTGTTCGTCTCTTTTACGAGCATATTGGAACCAAAAGTTATCCAATATGCATCTTTGGGCTTCATCGAGCTTAATATGGGATTTTGGCTTAAAATTGAATGTATTTGGCTGAAACATTTTCAGCCTATTTTCATCTCCAAAGGAGAGATATTCATCCTTGTTGGCTTAATAATCCTCTCTTCATTCCTGCAAATTTGATGCACGAGAAAATATGTCGTAAGGTATTATCCTTCCCTTTAATATGCTCAAAATAACTTTATAACCATTCCCAGCTATGGTGTCTTCAAATAAGACCCATCTTCTGGTTGAGCTTTTCTTACTATTAATTTTATTGTAATATCGGCATATGGCTTCACAGTCTGTTCAGATCTGTAAATTCTTTAAATCCTAGATATAACCTAAATGCATTTATTGCATTTACCACTGCAAGAATTTCTCTATCAATATTATTTACCGCCTTTAATTTGTAACTTCCTGAAGCATATCTGCATATTTTTTCGCCTGCCTTTGGAGAGTATTTATTGGGCTTTTGTTTTAGTATCGCACCCCATCCTACCTTAGATGCATCTGTCTCAATTATAAAATAATTGTCTTCTAGAGGCAATTCTAGGGTTTTAAATTCTTGACCTTTTCCTTGATGGCCTTTACTAATTTTATATCTTCAGAATTGAAGTATCTTTGACCATTTTTCTTAATTTAGCATATAAAGGTCCTGCTAGCTTTGCTAAGTTATCTATATAGTTTCAGCGTAGTTTACAATTCCTAAGAACTGTTGTAAAACCTTTTATCACTCATATTATCAGGAAACTCTAGTATTTTCTTTGCAATATGTTCTTGTAGATATATCTTTCCTTCTCCTATTTCATGACCAAGAAAATTTATTTTCTCTTTGCAAATTTCCATCTTCTTTTTAGATAGTATGAGCCCATTTTGTTCTACCTTTCAAAGAACACTTCAAGATGGGCTATATGCTCTTTGTATGATTTTGAGAATACTAACAAATCATCTACGTATACTAATATAAATGCTTGATTCTCATTAAATATATTTTGCATCTTTCTTTGAAATAGTGCAGGTGCATTCTTTAGGCCTAATGGCATTACTAGCCATTCATAATGGCCTTGTGGACAAGTAAATGCTGTCCAGGGAATAGATTCTTCAGCCATTTTTACTTGCCAAAATCCTGCCTTTAAATCGAATTTGGAGAAATATTTACTTCCTTGTATTCTGTTAATCCATTCCTGCTTATTGGGTATGTTGTATGCATCGTCAACTGTATTATCATTAAGCCTTTTAAAGTTAATTACCATTCTAGATTTACCTCTAACTTCTTCAGATGATTTCTAACTATAAAAGCAGCAGATCGATGAGGGCTTCGCTTTCTCTTATAGCTTTTAACTTTAATAACTCTTCAATATGCATTTTGAACTCTTCGATATCTTTAGGAGTAGCTTCTATTGGTCCTGACTTAATTATATAATCTGGATTTATGATATTTATTTTGCAAACTATAGAGTTCTTATCCCAATGCTTCATTGGTATTTCTCCAATAATTTGTATGCTTTCTAGTCTTTGCACAATCTTATCTATATCCTTTTTAGATTTTATATCTCTATACCAATTTGGAGAAAATGATTGCAACCCAATGCATTCTGTACATGTATTTTCTATATGATATTCTTCTATGGTCTCACTAAGTTCTTCGCCTTTACAGAATTCAAGGATCTGGACTTGTGCTATATTCATCATCTAAATTAGATATTTCTACATTTTGCAAGGACTTTCTTTGTTTTCGTACTTCAGAAATGTATGGAACATTATCTTGATAAGGGATAAATGTTACACCCTCTTCATGTATGATTGTGGTTTGTAAAGATTGTTGTAAAAATCTTAACCCTATTATCATGTCATCATTTATTACTGACAAATCTCTTATTGTAATTTCATCTATTATATATTTTGTGCCATTTATGTAAGCTTCAATATTATATGCTAGCTGATTATGGATCTTCTTTATTCCTGACATATCGGTAGATACTTCAGCTTTATTATCATCTATAGTTTCAACTATTTCGGGACATCTCATAAAATATTTATCATGGATGATATTCTTAGTGCAACCAGTATCTAATAGTGCCAGTATTTTATATGAAATATTTGGCTTCGAACAATCTTAACGGGATCCTTATTCCTAACACTTCTTTGAATGGTAATCGAACGATATATTTGTTTCCAAAACTAGTAATTGCATCTTTCAATTGTATTAATTTGTCTCCTTTTTTATCCCTTACCGTTATCATTTGCTCTTTCATTTCTGTGTTTTTTGGAACATTATCATTTTCCTCTTTACTATTTTCTAACTCTTCTTTAAGTTTTTCTAGCTCTGCTTCTAGCTTATTTATTCTATTTTCTAAATTTCTAACCCTACTGGATAATATTCGCTCTTCGGGTTCCAATTCTATCTCTTGTCTCCATTTTTGATTATTGGCTTTTAGACATGAGGCACATGCTTGTTTTAAACACAAGCTACAAGTGAACCTATTATCTTGGCTTGGGTAATATATACAGAAAGCACATTTTATGTTATAATCACCTTTTCCTCTAATCCAATCATGTTCACAATCTACTTGGTTCATCATTTCAATTTTTAAACCGGCTAAATCATCTATTAGGTCTATTTCATCTTCACTTGATTCATATTCTGGAGCCTCATTTTCTACTTCATCTGTTTCTATAATTGAATATATTGACTCATCGTCTTTTATTTCATCATCACATACTAATATATTTTCATTAACGCTATCTATAATTAACACTCTCTCTTGTTCTTCATATTTGCTAGAGTATCTTTTCTGGTCTTTATTAGGGCAAGTTCTACTTAGATGATCAGGAGAGTTACATATGAAACACCTACATGTTTTATCATAGGTTTTCTTGGGATTATATCTTCTTACATTTCTTTTATGCAAGAATGGGGCTCTATTGTCTGACCTTCTTAAGAAATATCTTTTCTTTGTTCTAAAATTTCTATTATCTCTCCTTTGTGGTTTATAATATTTGTTTTTCCTATGCCTTTCTTCTCCATATGTAAGTGGTATTTGGACTATGTTATTGCAAAAATTATAATCTGATTTCTTCATAGATCTTTGGGCTTGAATACTAGTACACACCTTTCTTAATTGTTTGAAAACAAATGTTACAGCTTGAGATATATTTACCACGTTTCCCGCCGCTTTCCTTTTTATATTCTTCAAATATTATTGACCCTAGGGGGTCAGGCAACTTATTAAAATATCTTTCTACTACGCCTACATTAAAACCTTGTTTAGCAGTAGTAGCATTATACAAATAATGCTGGGAAAATTCTTTAATACCTTTCCAGCTAGTTAATGTTAATTTTCTATTTCTCTTAACCTTTCATTTTGCAATGAGGTATGACCTAATTCTGGATCTTCTGCTATGATCATATTTGAGATAACATTCGCAAAGTTATTAGGGTTACTTCCTGCCCTTTTTAATTCTTCATATTGACTAGGGTATGATTCTACCCATTGTTCCCAAAGAACTTTTACAGATTCTCCTAAAAATGTTTCAAGATATGTTAACATATCTTCTACCTTAGTGCCTATGCTATACTGATTTTGTATATATTTTTGTACTATTAAACCTTTCCATATGCTAATTATATTCGGCCAATCTATTGGATCATGAGCTGCTAGATTTAATATAGCACCATCATTTTTATAATTTTGGAATTGCACTGGTTTTTCAAAATCTCTTCTTTTAGTACCCATGTATCTATATTGTCCTGGGATATATGTAGGCTGATAATCATCTTTTTCTGGAGGCCATTGTCCAGCTGTCCTGGTAGGTCTCTCTCTTCTCCTTCTCTTTTACAGATGATTCTCCATATCCCCTTCTTCTTTTACCACTACTTTCTACTTCCATGGCTTCCATTGCATTGTCTAAATTATGTAGTCCCACATCATCTAGTGAGTTATAGAAATCACTATTTTGTTCTGAATCATCATATCTTTCATCTTCTAACCACATTTCTTTTATTAATTCCTCCTCTTCCTCATAACTTTCTAATAATAACTTATTATTGATATCCCATTGCTCTTCTTCACTAACAATTTCTTCTTTTGAATAATATTCTTATCTTTATTATTATTATTATTGATAGAATTTTATTAATAATAGCATTTGCTTTTCTTTCTCATGGATGCTATAATTTTATCTTCCATGCTTGAACTACTAGTGGCAGACATTTTATGGTTTTTTAGTTTCTTTAACCTTGCAATTTCTCTGATGATAAATAGTTCTCTTTCTCTAATTTTTGGCCAATCCTTTGTCATAGAATGACTATATTCCCATTCAATATGCTTTAGCTTCTTTTCCCAATGAATTATTTCATCATCTAAATTAGGCTTTTCCATACATTCAGATATACCTTTATTCTTATCATCATTAATTTCTGATTCTGACATAAATGATTCAGAGTCTTCTATTGAAGCAGCTTTATAGTTCATAAATCGAATACTACTACTTCCTTCACAATTTTGATAGCTTATGTAATTTTCAGGTTGCTTTAATTCCTTTTCTCTATTAGATCTCCTATCTTCCATTCTTCTCCTGCTCTTTCTTCAGAGCCAATTTTAAGAGGATTCATAAATTTAATACCTTTTGATTGCATACTATCAATTACGTCATTCACATTCACTCTATATCTGGAGCTACTTCTATTAGTGAGCCTTCCTATAAATTCTATGCTTACTAGCAAATTTGTTCCTTTAAAATCTTCATAACCTTTAGTTTGGAAACCAAACTCATTTTTCAATAAATTCTTTTACAGGCATCATTAGGTCTGAGCTATATAGGTTATTAATCTATTTTCATTCATGTCTCCTTCCAAAAATCCTAATGCTGCTTTGTCTACTGATTCCCATCTTCTATCTAATAATGTTATTAAAACCTTTGCACCTAATTTCTTTCTTGTCATACCTTTGACTCCTATGATATACATACCTTGATGAATATATTTATAACCACAATATTTTAGTTCATTTTCAATATTTTTGCTTACAATTCTTAAATCTACTGGGTGTGTTAACACACTTAATTCTACTTCTCTGGATATTCTATATAGACCACTTTTACTTTCAAACATACCCATGTGGTATACTTGCTGCGCTTTATTTTTCTCAGGGTATCTTTTGATATCTTTCTAGATCTCTTTGTATATCTATAACTTCTTCAATGCTATCAATATCATCAGCTTTGCATGATAATCTATGCTTCATGGCCAGAGGTCTTGAATCTTGCCTTACTAATTGGAGGGTTTTGTCTCTTCTAAGGAAGCCTTTAGATACGTCCATTTTTCTGAATTAATATTTCTAGTAGAGGCAACTATTCCAGATGATGATAACACAATTTCTTTGTTGCTTTGAACACTTTTTAGCTTATCTAATACTTGAATTAGTAGTTGGATGATTGTGTTATTTTGTCTTATTATTACTTTGGAATCTTCCTTTGGGGAGTCGTGATCGGAGAATCCGACGGAGGTGACAGTATTTTGCTACTTCGTTTAATGCTTGAGTATATTCAGTCATAAAATTATGAGATAATCAAAGTTTTAACCTCTTGCACCAACTTTTAATTTCAAGTATATCTTGTCTTGTATCGGTCGCGTGGAGTGACTCTTTGCCTTTACTTAAGTAACGGCCTATTGACAACACTTCCTCTTTAATATAATCGTTATTCTTGCAAACTGTATTCTGTCTTGCTTTTGCTTCCTCTAGCTTATGTAAAGCTAGATCGATTTTATTATTCAAACCTGAATACTTATCCATGCAAGTTTTGGTATTCTTTGAATAAACTTTCAAATTTTTGGTCTAAGTTATCTTGTCTTTTTCCCCAAGATATGTAAAAGTTATATATTAAATCGACGGCTGTATTTAATGGCTATGAGATGAATGCAGATATGCTCTTCGAAGGATTTACTCTACACCTTATATTTAGATTTTCCTTAGTATTTATAACTTTACCTGCTTAACTTCTAAGTTTAAATATTTTAACCTTTCAATGATTAAACGCTGGACCTGATACCAACAATATAGGGAAATTATTTTTATATCTATTATTTAGCTTAATATGTGATTAGATTTTGATTAGGTTAATTTGGGATTAGGTGGGAGTGGTAGTCAGGTATTCTTTTTATCTTGAATAGTATTTACTATTCAGCACTATTCACAATAGTGCTCCACTATTAAATACACTATTTGGAATAGTATTCCACTATTCACAATAATATTTAATTCAATATGATTACCTTCACGTTCTAACTTGATTATATATTTAATGCAGGATCTATTTAGAGGCTGGCGAGGCCAACAATTCGTCCGGCGATGTGCGCAAAGGTGTAAAATCCTACTCAAGACTCACCATATTTTTCATTATGTTGCATCAGATGTAGCTAGTTACGTTCACTTAGCAGTTTTAATTGCAAATTTATGGGGTAAATTCCTATCGTCTTCCCAGGCAGTTCCACCGAGGGAACACTTCTCGGCCACAAGGTTCTCATTCAAACGCCACTCTGGGCTACAGAGAACTACACACGCAGAGGTTTCTCCTATAGGATCCCTAGCATAAGAACTCGTCCCATAAATTCATAAGTAAAAATACCAAGTGAAACCAAGAAACTACATCATTTCAACAACATAATTTACATATGGCTTTCCCTTTCGGGAGGCCCGAAGGATTACACAAACTAAAGAAAATTACCTTCTAACTACCTTCTTGAGCCTTACAATGCTCTGGATATGGTGGCTCTTATTGCAGGATGAAACTACTACTACTACTACTACTGAGCAACGAGCTTGCTAGCTGGGACGCAGCTCTTTGCTCTATCGGTGGCTGGTGGCTTTTCTCCGTCTGTGTCTCCCTCTCTTTGCAGCAAGTGTCTCCTTTTATAGGCGAGAGAGCAGCTCTGGATGGCTTCCGGAGAATGCACCTCTTATTTTATATGAAGTAGGGATGCATGCGTGTCCCTCTAGGTGATGGATAAGAGCGAGAGGATAGTGCCCGACAAACTTCAATCTTCAGGAATCTATCAAATCTTTGCTTTGTTCACGTGGGCATTGTCTCTCTGTGAATAATTGGCTGGCTCTTCTTTTCTTCTTCGCTTGCAGCGATGCACTTCTTCATGCCTTCAGATAGGTAGCTCTTCCTTAGGAATCCTTGTGTCGTGTATGCGTACATACATGCCAAGGCTGCTTAAATATTCAACACTGCTTATTTATTTAATTTAAATTTAATTTTAACTTGATTAAATATTAGACATGGCTTATTATTATTATTATTATTATTATTTTTTTTTTTTACAGGGGTGTCCTCCTGCCCATATAATTGATAATACCTTATCAATATTTAAAAGATCTATTATGAGAATTTCTATCAATATTCGGTTGGGTATATATATATATATATATATATATATATATATATATATATATATATTATGTATATGTATATAGTGTTACTATTTATCATCCAGGTGCAGAATAAATTATTCTTCACCGAGGTAATCTTCTGATTATTTCATAATTAAATTACGTTTGGAATTCAAATAGTTACCATTCTTATTGATTCACTACGTAAAATTTGGCATAAAAAATAAAAATATAGGGCATAAGACAAGAAAATTTGCAGTTTATGTGTATTTTACACTATGTTTTTACGTTTGTAATTTTACATAACATAAAATATTTTTTTATGATGATTATATATTTTCTTACGGTCTCTTTCTACGTCAGAAATAAGACAAAACTTACTGCATTGATGGTAAAATAGAGGGGGGTGAAGAATAACTATTCCTCACCCAGGGTGACGAATAGTCAATCCCTATATATATATATATATATATATATATATATATATATATATATATCAAGATCTTTCCAACACAAGGTGCTTGCCAAAGGATAAAATGTAAAAAGGAAAGGTGAAGATCACCATGACTCTTGCATCAGGTATAAGACAAAAGTAAAAGATAGGCCCTTCGCAGAGGGAAGCAGAGGCTGTCATGTGCTTTTAAGGTTGGATGCACGAAATCTTAATGTAAAAGAACGTCACTTTATGTTGCCATTTGTGATATGGACCTTTATTATGCAGTCTGTCACTTTTATTGCTTACACATCACAAGATCGTATAAAGCTTATTTTCTCCACACTAATAAATCATACATATTTAAAGAGAAATTTTTATTGCATGCAACATGACAACTTACTTGAAGGATCTTACTCAATCCATAGGTAGATATGGTGGACTCTCATGGCAAAACCGAGTTTAATGATATTTGGAAGCACAAGTAGTATCTCTACTTGGTGCAAAGAATTTGGCTAGCATGAGGGAGAAAGGCAAGCTCAACATGTTGGATGATACATGACAATATACTTTATTTTAGATATAAGAAAACATAACCCATTACGTTGTCTTCCTAGTCCAACATCAACTCTTTAGCATGTCATATTTTAATGAGTGCTCACAATCATAAAAGATGTCCAAGATAGTATATTTATATGTGAAAACTTCTCTTTCTTTATTACTTCCTATTAATTGCAATGATGACCAAAACTATGTTTGTCAACTCTCAACAACTTTTATTCATCATACTGTTTATATGCGAAGTCATTACTCTCCACAAGATCAATATGATCTCTTTATTTCTTTTTATTCCTTCTTTTTCTTTTATTCCCTCACGATCATAGCAAGATAATCAAGCCCTTGATTCAACACTAATCTTTATTATATATAGCTCACGGACTCGATTACATAGAAGGATCATAAAGCAAAACTCAAAACTAGATCATACCAACTTTATTCTACTAGATCAAGATATTACTAAAAGGATCGAACTAAGAAAAATGGTAAAGATAGGAGTGTGATGGTGATACGATACCGGGGCACCTCCCCCAAGCTTGGCAGTTGCCAAGGGGAGTGCCCATGCCAATGTGATTATGTCTCTTTCTTCGGAGGTGGTGATGTGATATTCTTGGCGATGATGCCCCTCAGGATACGATTCTTCTCCTCGAGCTTATTGACTTGCTGCTTGAGATCCATTATTTCCTTACGGAGCTTACCCGTGACGGTTAAAGCTCCTTTCACCCATGGATGTTGCATAGCTGCGGGAGAACAAGTAACACTCTTTTTCATATTTTCATAAGAGAGAAATTTAACATTGGAAGGGATGACCGAGGTTGGAATGGCTGAGCTCTGTAGTTCCCCCATCGTGAATCCGGCTCGGAAACATGAAGTAACTTCTTGATCCTCCTCCATGGCATATATCCTTTTCAAGTCGGCCTCCATCTCTTCTTCCGTTGATGGCCCAAAGTGGTCAGCATCACTGTTTGCTCTTGGTCCCGGTGTCGGATTAGACACCCGGCTCTCCCCGACTGACTCTTGAGAAGACATATTGCTCTAATCTGCGGCAGGAACAACTCGAAACAAAAATAGAGGATATTTGCGTGGTACAGTGGTCAAAACCTTCGGGAGATTATATAATGAAATTTTACCGAGCAAAAGAAGTATCGTGCAAGAAGACAGAGTCTAGAGGGCACACAAGGTGCCCACGAGGCAGGGGGCGCGCCCTCCACCCTCGTAGACTCCTCGTGTCCTCTTCAGACTACTTATTATTTTCCTATTTTCTTAAATATTCCAAAACAGAGAAAAATTGCCATTAGAACTGTTTTGGGGTCGGTTTACTTACCGTACCACATACCTATTCCTTTTTGGAGTCTGAAGCGTTCTGGAAAGTGTCCCTTATGTATTCCTCCCGAGTCACGGTTTCAATAACATTAGTTTCAACATTTATAGGATTACCTGAGATATAATGTTTGATTCTTTGACCGTTCACCACCTTTGGATTTGTGCCTTCGAAGTTGTTGATTTTTATGGCACCGGAACGATAGACCTCCTCGATAACGTAAGGACCTTCCCATTTAGAGAGAAGTTTTCCTGCAAAAAAATCTTAAACGAGAGTTGAATAGCAACACATAATCACCTACATTAAACTCACGCTTTTGTATCCTTTTGTCATGCCATCTTTTAACTTTTTTCTTTAAATAGTTTGGCATTCTCATAGGCCTGGGTTCTCCATTCATCAAGTGAGCTAATGTCAAATAGCCTCTTCTCACCGGCAAGTTTGAAATCATAATTGAGCTCTTTAATGGCCCAATATGCTTTATGTTCTAGTTCGAGAGGTAAGTGACATGCTTTTCCATAAACCATTTTAGACGGAGACATACCCATAGGATTTTTGTATGCAGTTCTATAGGCCCATAATGCGTTTCTTGGACCAATTCTTTCTAGACCTATTAACAGTCTTTTGCCAAATTAATTTGAGCTCTCTATTACTCAATTCTACTTGACCACTAGACAGCGGGTGGCATGGAGATGCGATTCTATGATTAACATCATACTTAGCAAGCATTTTACGGAAAGCACCATGAATAAAATGTGAACCAGCATCAGTCATTAAATATCTAGGGACTCCAAACCTCGGAAAAATAACTTCTTTAAGCATCTTAATAGAGGTGTTATGATCATCACTACTAGTTGGAATAGCTTCTACCCACTTAGTAACGTAATCAACAACAACTAAAATATGTGTATACCCGTTAGAGGAAGGAAACAGTCCCATATAATCAAAGCCCCAAACATCAAATGGTTCAATAACAAGTGAATAGTTCATAGGCACTTCTTGACGTCTGCTAATATTACCAATTCTTTGACATTCATCACAAGACAAGACAAACTTACGGGCATCTTTGAAAAGAGTAGGCCAGTAAAAACCGGATTGCAATACCTTATGCACAGTTCTATCTCCAGCATGGTGTCCTCCATAGGCCTCGGAGTGACACTTGCGTAGGATCTGTTCCTATTCATGCTCAGGGATACAACGTCTAATAACACCATCTACTCCTTCTTTATAAAGGTGTGGGTCATCCCAGAAGTAATGTCTTAAATCATAGAAAAACTTTTTCTTTTGTTGGTATGTGAAACTAGGTGGTATAAATTTAGCAACAATGTAATTAGCATAATGAGCATACCATGGATCAGTCCGAGAAGCATTTATGACAGCTAATTGTTCATCAGGGAAGCTATCATCAATAGGTAGTGGGTCATCAAGAACATTCTCTAACCTAGACAAGTTGTGTGCAACGGGGTTCTCAGCTCCCTTTCTATCAATAATATGCAAATCAAATTCTTGTAGCAAGAGAACCCATCTAATAAGTCTAGGTTTAGCATCTTTCTTTTCCATAAGATATTTAATAGCAGCATGATCAGTGTGAACAGTTACTTTAGAATCAACAATATAAGGTCTGACCTTATCACAAGCGAACACAACTGCTAAAAATTCTTTTTCGGTAGTAGCATAATTTCTTTGGGCACTGTCTAGAGTTTTACTAGCATATTGGATAACATTTAATTTCTTACCAACTCTTTGCCCTAGAACAGGACCTACAGCATAATCACTAGCATCACACATAATTTCAAAGGGTAAATTCCAATCAAGTGGCTGAACAATAGGTGCAGAAATCAAAGCTCTTAAGTATTTCAAATGCTTCTACACAATCATCATCAAAGACAAAAGGAATATCTTTTTGCAAGAGATCAGTCAGAGGTCTAGAGATTTTAGAGAAGTCCTTGATGAACCTCCTATAAAAACCGGCATGACCAAGGAAACTTCTCATACCTTTAATGTCCTTGGGACACGACATCTTTTCAATAGCATCAACTTTGGCTTTATCAACTTCAATACCTTTTTCAAAAAAATTATGCCCCAAGACAATACCTTCATTAACCATAAAGTGGCACTTCTCCCAATTCAAGACAAATTAGTTTCTTCACATCTCTACAAAACTCGATCAAGGTTGCTCAAGCAATCATCAAAAGATGTTCCATATACGGAGAAATCATCCATGAAAACCTCAACAATCTTTTCACAAAAATCAGAGAATATAGCCATCATGCATCTTTGAAAGGTAGCAGGTGTATTACATAAACCAAAAGGCATACGTCTATAAGCAAAGGTACCGAAAGGGAACGTAAAGGTGGTATTTTATTGATCCTCTTTTGACACAGGTATTTGAGAGAAACTAGAATAACCATCCAGAAAGCAAAAATGTGTATGTTTGGATAATTTTTCTAGCATTTGATCAATAAAAGGTAAAGGGTAATGATCCTTTTTAGTAGCTTTATGTAATTTGCGGAAATCAATTACCATTCTATAACCTGTAATAATTCTTTGTGGGATCAATTCATCTTTATCATTAGGAACAACGGTAATACCTCCCTTCTTAGGGACACAATGGACAGGACTTACCCACTGACTATCAGCAACAGGATAGATTATACCTGCCTCTAGAAGCTTTAGTATTTCTTTTCTTACCACTTCTTTCATCTTAGGATTTAACTGTCGTTGGTGATCAACAACCGGTTTAGCATCTTTCTCCAATTTTATTTTATGTTGGCATAGAGTGGGACTAATGCCCTTAAGATCATCAAGAGTATATCCAATAGCAGCACGGTGCTTCTTCAGAGTTTTCAATAATTTCTTTTTTTCATGCTCTGAAAGGTTAGAACTAATAATAATAGGATATATCTTTTTCTCATCAAGATAAGCATATTTGAGAGTATCAGGTAATGGTTTAAGCTCAAACACGGGATCACCCTTGGGTGGAGGAGGATCCCCTAGGATTTCAATAGGCAAGTTGTGTTTCAAAATAGGTCCCTGTTGAAAGAATACTTCGTCTATTTCCCTTCTTTCATTCATAAACATATCATTTTCATGGTCGAGCAAATATTGTTCTAAAGAATCATTAGGAGGCACGACAATAGAAGCAAGACCAATAATTTCATCTTTACTAGGCAATTCTTTATCATGGGGTTGTCTACGAAATTTAGCAAAATTAAACTCATGATACATATCCCCCAAACCAATAGTAACAACATCCTTTTTGCAATCTATCCTATCATTAACAGTATTCAAGAAGGGTATACCATATGATGGGACAAAAGTTATCTTGTGGGGAACCAAGAACAAGAAAATCAGCAAGATATTTAACTTTCCCACACAAGACTTCAACATCTCTAACAATCCCAACCGGTGAAATAGTGTCTCTGTTGGCAAGCTTAATTGTAACATCAATTTCTTCTATCTCAGCAGGTGCAATATCATGCATAATTTCTTTGTATAAGGAATGAGGTATTGCACTTGCACTAGCACCCATATCACATAAGCCATGATAACAATGATCTCCTATTTTAACAGAAATAACAGGCATGCCTACAACAGGCCTATGTTTACTTTTAGTATTAGGTCTAGCAATTCTAGCATCTTCATCACATAAGTAAATAACATGCCGATCAATATTATCAGCCAAAAGATCTTTAACCATAGCAACACTAGGTTCAACTTTAATTTGCTCAGGGGGTGTAGGTGTTCTAGTGTTACTCTAATGAACCACAGTTGAAGCTTTAGCATGATCCTTTATTCTAACAGGGAAAGGTGGGTTCTCAATATAAGCAGTAGGAACAACAGGATCAACATTATAAGTGATAGTCTTTTCTTCAACTTTAAAAGGTGCAACTCCTTTTACTTCAATGGGAGGATTATATTTAAACCACTTATCCTTAGGGAGGTCAACATGAGTAGCAAAGGATTCACAAAAAGAAGCTACTATCTCAGAGTCAAGTCCATATTTAGTGCTAAATTCACGAAAAACATCGGTATCCATAAAAGATTTAACACAATCAAACTTAGGTGTTATACCTGACTCCTTACCTTCGTTGAGATCCCAATCTTCAGAGTTGCGTTTAATTCTTTCCAATAAATCCCATTTGAATTCAGTAGTCTTCATCATAAAAGATCTGGTACAAGAAGTATCGAGCATAGAGCGATTATTGAGAGAAAGCCGGGCATAAATTTTTTGAATAATAATTTCTCTTGAGAGCTCATGATTGGGGCATGAATATAACATTGACTTAAGCCTCCCCCAAGCTTGAGCGATACTTTCTCCTTCGCGAGGCCAAAAATTATATATATAATTGTGATCACGATGAACAAGATGCATAGGATAAAACTTCTGATGAAATTCCAATTTCAATCGGTTGTAGTTCCATGATCCCATATCATCACATAGACTAAACCATGTCAATGCCTTTCCCTTCAAAGATAAAGGGAAGACCTTCTTCTTGATAACATCCTCGGGCATACCTGCAAGCTTAAATAATCCACAAACTTCATCCACATAAATTAGGTGCAAATCGGGATGTAATGTTCCATCACCTGTGAAAGGATTAGCTAGCAGTTTCTCTATCATACCCGAAGGAATTTCAAAGTAAACATTTTCAGTAGGTTCAATAGGTTGAGGAGCAACTCTTTGCTCTACTGGTCGGGGTGAAGATACCCTGAACAAGCCCCTCAAAGGATTATGTTCCATAGTAACAAGTGACAGTCAATTTCAACACACTATATAAAATTTTCCGTACCAAATTCCACCTACCAAAGGCGCTTCACTCCCCGGCAACGGCGCCAGAAAAGAGTCTTGATGACCCACAAGTATAGGGGATCTGTCGTAGTCCTTTCGATATGTAAGAGTGTCGAACCCAACGAGGAGCAGAAGGAAATGACAAGCGGTTTTCAGTAAGGTATTCTCTGCAAGCACTGAAATTATCGGTAACAGATAGTTTTGTGATAAGGTAATTTGTAACGGGTAACAAGTAATGAAAGTAAATAAGGTGCAGCAAGATGGCCCAATCCTTTTTGTAGCAAAGGACAAGCCTGGAAAAACTCTTATATAGAGAAAAGCGCTCCCGAGGACACATGGGAATTATCGTCAAGCTAGTTTTCATCACGCTCATATGATTCGCATTCGTTACTTTGATAATTTGGTATGTGGGTGGACCGGTGCTTGGGTACTGCCCTTTCTTGGACAAGCATCCCACTTATGATTAACCCCTATTGCAAGCATCCACAACAACAAAAGAAGTATTAAGGTAAACCTAACCATAGCATGAAACATATGGATCCAAATCAGCCCCTTACGAAGCAACTCATAAACTAGGGTTTAAGCTTCTGTCACTCTAGCAACCCATCATCTACTTATTACTTCCCAATGCCTTCCTCTAGGCCCAAACAATGGTGAAGTGTCATGTAGTCGACGTTCACATAACATCACTAGAGGAGAGACAACATACATCGAATACCAAATTCACATGACTACTTATAGCAAGACTTCTCCCATGTCCTCAGGAACAAACGTAACTACTCACAAATCATATTCATGTTCATAATTAGAGGGGTATTAATATGCATTAAGGATCTGAGCATATGATCTTCCACCAAATAAACCAACTAGCATCAAATACAAGGAGTAATCAACACTACTAGCAACCCACAGGTACCAATCTGAGGTTTTGATACAAAGATTGGATACAAGATATGAACTAGGGTTTGAGAGGAGATGGTGCTGGTGAAGATGTTGATGGAGATTGACCCCCTCCCGATGAGAGGATCATTGGTGATGACGATGGCGATGATTTCCCCCTCCCGGAGGGATGTTTCCCCGGCAGAACAGCTCCGCCGGAGCCCTAGATTGGTTCCGCCTCGTGGCGGTGGTGTTTCTTCCCGAAAGCTTGCTTATGATTTTTTCCAGGGTAAAAGACTTCATATAGCAGAAGATGGGCACCGGAGGCCTGCCAGGGGGCCCACGAGGCAGGGGGGCACGCCCAGGGGGTAGGGCGCGCCCCCCACCCTCATGGCCAAGGTGTGGGCCCCCTCTGGTGGATTCTTTCGCCAGTATTTTTTATTAATTCCAACACGTGCCTCCGTGAAGTTTCAGGACTTTTGGAGTTGTGCAGAATAGGTCTCTAATATTTGCTCCTTTTCCAGCCCAGAATTCCAACTGCCGGCATTCTCCCTCTTCATGTAAACCTTGTAAAATAAGAGAGAAGAGTCATAAGTATTGTGACATAACGTGTAATAACAGCCCATAATGCAATAAATATCGATATAAAAGCATGATGCAAAATGGACGTATCACTAGCCAAATTCTTTGCACCAAGTAGAGATACTACTTATGCTTCCAAATATCCTTAAACCCGGTTTTGCCATGAGAGTCCACCATATCTACCTATGGATTGAGTAAGATCCTTCAAGTAAGTTGTCATTGTTGCATGCAATAAAAAATTGTTGTCTAAATATGCATGATCTATTAGTGTGGAGAAAATAAGCTTTATACAATCTTGTGATATGGAAGCAATACAAGCAACGGACTGCATAATAAAGGTCCCTATCACAAGTGGCAATATAAAGTGACGTTCTTCCGCATTAAGATTTTGTGCATCCAACTATAAAAGCACATGACAACCTCTGCTTCCCTCTGCGAAGGACCTATCTTTTATTCTTGTCTTATACCTTATACAAGAGTCATGGTGATCTTCACCTTTACTTTTTACATTTTATCCTTTGGCAAGCACATTGTGTTGGAAAGATCCTGATATATATATCCAATTGGATGTAAGTTATCATGCACTATTATTGTTGACATTACCCTTGAGGTAAAAGGTTGGGAGGCGAAACTATAAGCCCCTACCTTTCTCTGTGTCCGATTAAAACTTTGAACCCATAAATATCACATGAGTGTTAGCAATTGTGAAAGATTAAATGATAGTTGAGTATGTGGAGTTTGCTAAATCAAAGCTCTGACATAGACCCTTCCTGAAAATAAGATGAATTGCAATTGTTTGATGACTGGGAATATAGTTTGTTAGTTTCAAGAAAGTTTATGATCTATACTTTAACATGTGAATAGCTTGTTGCTTGATCATCAAAAGTTTTATGAGATGAGCTACTGTTATGACATATAATGATGCTAGAAAAGGTGATTGAAATTATCATTGATCAAACTTATGCACTTGCTAGCATTCACACTTCATAAATTATTTCTTTTATCATTTACCTACTCGAGGACGAGTAGGAATTAAGCTTGGGGATGCTGATACGTCTCCAACATATCGATAATTTATGAAGTATTCATGCCATGTTTACTATTGTTTTATATGATTTGGTATGATTTGATTAGAACTAACCCGGACTAACTATAAGTGCATCTAGTGCCACCCCTAGTTTGGTTTTGGAGTATTGACGACAAACGTGGTTGATGGACTAATGTGTTTGTGAGAATTGCAGGATAACGCAGGTAGTAGTCCCTCCTTGATTCGGTTTACCTACCGGAGATGACCCCTAAAAATGTATGAAGACATTGAAGACAATAGTGGTACGTGAATATATTCACATTGAAGACTATGACAGAAGAAGACATTGAGTGAAGACTATGGAGCGCGAAGACTTAGTAGTTTCGTTGTTTCTTTTCTTCTTTGTTGAGTCATAGGAACCACCGCACTGTTAAGTGGGGTCCAAGTGAACAAAGTCAGAGTGACTGAGGTGATGCTCAACCAAAATCCTATGTCTTCGAGCGAAGACAATGAGAGCAAATCTTATCCAGAGTCTGATAAGTCAGCGTTACTTGTAGCCCAAGTCAAGTTGTCGCGTGTGTTTGAAATCTGACTGTTGTGACACGTGTCAGTTCCTTAGTGACCGAGGGTCATTTCGGACAAAACAGGTCGGGTTGCCCAGTGGCTATAAATAGCCCACCCCCTACACCATAAATTGGTGGCTGCTCAGAGTTAGTGCACGGCTTTTGTCGTAGAGAGCAACCCACCTCCGAAGAGTTTGAGAGAAAAATCCTTGTGAGGAAAACTCCCAATACACCCAGAGCCCAAAGAGTGTTTGGCATCACTGAAGCCTATCTGTCCGCGTGATCTGAAGACTTGTTACACTTGAGGACTGTGAATCCTCCAGCCGGTTAGGTGTCGCGTTCTGAGCATCCAAGAGTAATTGTGGATTGCCGGTGAACGAAGTCTGTGAAGGTTTGGAAGTTTCCCTAACCGGACGTGATTGGGCGAGGACCGTGTGTCCTTAGCTCAAGGGGAATAAGGTGAAGACACGGTCTTCTGAGTTCAATCTCAGCCTCCCTAACCAGACGTACAGTTGTCACAGCAACTGGAACTGGTCGAACAAATCCTTGTCTTCACAACACACTGGTTCTATCTCTTACTCTCCCTTACTTACACTTCATCCTTGTGAAGTCATTGCCTGAATACTATGTCTGTTTAACTTCACTGTGTGACTACTTGGACTGATTGGCTTCATACTATCTTCCATCCTGATCCTACTACCTAGCTGCTATCTGTCATCATGCTTTAGTTACATACTTGTCTGACTATGGCTTGTCTAGTGTAGTTTATCTTCCGCTGCACGTTTATAGGTCCAGTTTTCATGTCTGTCTTCGAAACTTTCATGTTTTGAAGACTTTCATAAAAATCGCCTATTCACCCCCCCTCTAGTCGATAACTAGCACTTTCAATTGGTATCGAGCAAGGTACTCCTTGTTACGTGTGATTCGTTTAACCACCGGGTTTAGCTATGTCGATCGCAGGATAATCAAAGTCTCCGTTGCGTGCCCTGTCTTCGATGGCACTGAATATCCCTACTGGAAGAATAAGATGCGTATGCATCTTGAAGCCATGGATGTCGATCTGTGGTATGTTGTCAAAAACCGCGTTCCCAAGACTGGTGAAGGCGTCACCGCTGCTGATGTCAAGAAGTTCATTCAACTCGATTCTACTACGAAGAACATCATCTGTGGTCATCTGACCAAATGGCAGTATGGCCGTGTGAGTGCTTTGGAAACGTCGAAGCTAGTCTGGGACTGGCTCTCCAAAGTCAATGAAGGTGTTTCAACTCAGAGAGATCAAAGAATCATGTCCTACACAACCTCTTCAACCGCTTCAAGAGAAATGACAATGAAAATGTCCAGCTCACGTTCGATCGTCTCACTGACATCACAAACGAGCTTCAGGCTCTCGGCGCCACTGAGATCACCAAGCATGAAATCGTCAAGACGCTTCTGAGATCTCTTGACAGCTCATTTGACACTCTAGCTCTTATGATTCAAGAACGCCCTGACTTCAAGACACTCGATCCATCTGACATACTTGAGAGGCTTAACACACATGAGTTCCAGCTATCTGAGAAAAGAGATATCTATGGTCCCAACTATGGCCGAACTCGCGCTTTGAAGGCAAAGGCTGTTTCCTCATCTGAAGAAGAATCTGACTGCAGTTCTAGTGAAGCTGAAGACCTTGGAAAGGAGCTTGCTATGCTTGTGAAGAAGTTCCAGAAGTTCACTAAGAAGAAAGGCTTCAGAAAGACTTCACGATCCAGTTCAAGAAATGATGAAGCTTCTTCCAATGACCACAAGAAGAGAATCTGTCACAAGTGCAAGAAACCTGGTCACTACATCTCTGAGTGTCCACAGTGGGACAATGAGAAGAAAAAGAAGAAGAGCAAGGAATATGATTCTGATGACAAGAAGAAGAAGAAATACTCAAAATCTTCTTCCAAGTCAATCTCCAAGTCTTCATCACACAAGAAAAGTTCGTCTAGCGAGGCTCGTGCTTTTGTTGGCAAGGAAATGGATTCAGAGGAGGAGTCTGCTTCTGAGGAGGCAGAAGTGGTGGAATCTGAGGAGGAGTCTGACTCTGGTGTTGCAAGTCTGGCTTTAGCTTCAGCCTATGTTGCCAAATCCATCTTCAACACTGAAGACAATGCTTGCATCACCAATGTTGATGCCAGCGACAAGGATGACTCCGCTCCCACTTACTGCTTCATGGCACGTGGTGCCAAGGTAAACTCACGCGATGCTTACTTTCAAACATCAAGTGAGGATGACTCTGATTGTGAATCCAAACCTAGCTACAAAAAACTTGCTAAAATTGCAACTGAACAACAGAAAGCTATGGAACATATTCAAAAACTGTTAGACAAAAGCGATGACCTGTTGGACGCGGAAATGACTAAGACTCAGTCCTTAATTGAAGACATAAAAAATCTTCATGTTAAGTACCAGGAACTTGAAGGTCGTCATGAAACCCTCTCAACATCTCATGAAAAGCTTTCCTACGATTATCTTCAAAGGAAGCAGGAACTTGAGAAATTGAGATCGGATCATGAAGATCTTCAAAAGGTGAACGAGTCACTTCACGCTCAACAGATCAGTTCCGCTCCGGAAGGATTTGAACCACCATGTTTAAAATGCATTGAGCGTGATAACGTTGTTTCTGTTGCTGGGTGTTCTACTGCTCCTGTTGCAATATCTTCAACTGCTGATGTGGTAACTAACCCCTCTGTCGAGGATACCACTACTATTGCTGATGATGCAGGGCTGAAGGAACTGTACATGACAGGCATGTACAAAAGCCTCAAAGGGCATCAGACATTATGTGATGTCCTCAAAAAGTAGATTCAGAACCGAAACCCTAGAAAAGAGGGTATTGGGTTCGAGAGGAAAATGAATGTTGATGGGTCTTACTGGAAGCCTGAGCAGTACCCCAAAACCACATGGGTTGCTGCAAAGGAATCTTCAGTAGATCCATCCACCTTATCTGGTTTCACTTGTGCTAACCCTATTATCAATGATGAATCCTTTGATGCAAACTATAAACTGTTTAAGAATCAGAATGGTGAAGTGTTTGCCAGGTATGTTGGTACTAACTGCAGGAATGGACCACCTATGAAGAAGATCTGGGTACCTAAACAGTGTATTGAGAATCTTCCTGTGAATGTCGTCATGACACCACCAAGGAAGAAGACAAACCCCAGACGTATGGCTTCATATGGCCCAAAGGCTTCATACAGATACATGAATCACCTGAGTCACCCTAACGCCAATGTTTTGCAGGGAAACCATACTCAAACTCATGAATATGAGCGTGTGTCTTCAAATCGCTATGTTCATAGAACTAAGAACTTTTCTGCTTATTCATATGAGTATCGTTCCTCTCCTGCAAGGCTATTTGCTAGGGCTCCAAAGCCGAAGTTCTCAGATGCTGCACTTAGACTCATTGCTTCTAAGCCACCCCTGAAGATGTGGGTGGTTAAGAAGAATTAACTTTCTTCTGCAGGGAAAGGTCTCCAGCCGGAAATCAAAGGCGTCCGATGCTATCGCTGGGGACCTAAAACACATTATGGGATGCAAGATAAAATGCCCAAATGGTCTTACTATGTATTTCATTTCTGAATCGCTTGCCAGTCATACTATCAGTCCTAACCTTGATCTGAGCTTTAATAATCCTCTTGTGCGTCAAATGTTTATGCTTCACAATACTCTTTGTGAAGCCTATCCTCCTAACTGCACTGTAGGGTACGACACCTCGTGCTTCAGAATGGATTATGGACAGCGGATGCACTAACCACATGACTGGTGATCGAAGTCTTCTCATGGACTCAACCTTACGTCCATGTGATAAAAGTCACATCACATTCGCTGACACTGGTAAAAGCAAGGTATTGGGCCTAGGTAGAGTTGCCATCTCAAGGGATCAGCACATGGACAAAGTGATGCTTGTTGAATCCCTTGGTTTCAACTTAATGTCTGTCTCAATGCTTTGTGACTTAAACATGATTGTGTTATTTGGAAAATATCATTGCCTTGTACTAATGGAATCTGACAAGTCTCTAGTCTTCGAAGGGTACAGGAAAGATGATCTGTACATGGTAGATTTCTCAGCAGGACCACAGACGGCCGTATGTCTTCTAGCAAAATCTTCAGAGTGCTGGCTCTAGCATCAGAGGCTAGGGCATGCTGGCATGAGGAACCTTCACACTCTCGCCAAGAATAAGAACGTCATAGGCATCGAAGACGTCAAGTTCAAGAAAGATCATCTATGTGGTGCTTGTGAAGCTGGGAAGATGACAAGGGCCAAGCATCCCTCGAAGACAATCATGACTACATCACGACCTTTTGAGTTGCTCCACATGGACTTGTTTGGTCCCACTCACTACTCTACTCTCACTGCTACTGCTTGTCTCTATGGTTTCGTTATTGTTGATGATTATTCAAGATACACTTGGGTGCACATAATTCTCTTCAAGACTGAAGTACAGGATGTCTTCAGACGCTTCGCCAACCGCGCCATGAACAACTATGGCATCAAGATCAAGCACATTAGGAGTGACAACGGCACAGAATTCAAGAACACAGGCCTCGACCTTTATCTTGACACCTTAGGCATCACTCATGAGTTTTCTGCTCCTTACACACCTCAGCAAAATGGCATTGTGGAGCGCAAGAACAGAACCTTATTGAGACGGCTCGGACGATGCTTGATGAATACAAGACTCCAAGAAAATTCTGGCCTGAAGCCATTGATACTGCATGTCATGTCATCAACCGTGTCTATCTTCACAAGCTTCTGAAGAAAACATCCTATGAGCTCCTAACTGGTAAGAAGCCAAACGTAAGCTACTTCAGGGTATTTGGTGCTAGGTGCTGGATCAAGGATCCACATCACACTTCAAAATTTGCACCGAAAGCACATGAGGGTTTTATGCTTGGTTATGGAAAGGACTCGCACTCCTACAGAGTATTCAACCTCTTTCACTACAAAGTGGTTGAAACTGTGGATGTGCGGTTCGATGAAACTAACGGCTCGCAAAGAGAGCACCTGCCAAATGTGCTAGATGGTGTACCTGCTAGTGAATCAATCAAGCTAATGGGAACATGAGAGATCATACCATCAGAGGCCCAGCCTGAAGAGGAACTTATCATTTCTGCACCTGATCAATCTGAAGACATTGCTCAGCCTGAAGACAATCCTCCAAATAATGACAATGATCAGCAGGAGGAAAATCTTCGTCCAGTTCATCCTCGTGTTGCAAATGAAGTACAAATTGAAAAGATAATTGATAGCATCAATGCACATGGTCCACTCACTCGTCCAATAGCAACACAGCTAGCAAATTTCTGTGGGCACTTTGCATTAGTCTCAATCTCTGAACCCAAGAAAGTTGCTGAAGCCTTCATGGAACCTGAATGGATTCAAGCTATGCAAGAGGAGTTTCAACAGTTTGAACTGAACATTGTATGGGAACTTGTCAAGCGTCCTAATCCTTGCAAGCACAACATAATAGGCACAAAATGGATATATCGCAACAAACAAGACGAGCATGGTCAAGTAATCAGGAACAAGGCTCGACTCGTTGCTCAAGGATACACACAAGTTGAAGGAGTTGACTTTGAAGAAACATTTGCTCCAGTAGCTAGGCTTGAAGCCATTCACATACTGCTAGCTTACGCAAATCACCATAACATCCTTCTGTACCAAATGGATGTGAAGAGTGTCTTTCTCAATGGAAAGATTGAAGAGGAAGTATATGCTGCGCAACCACCTGGCTTTGAAGACCCAAAACATCCTGATATGGTATACAAGCTCAACAAGGCAGTATATGGCCTCAAACAAGCCCCTCGTGCTTGGTATGACACACTCAAAGACTTTCTGAAGAGCAAAGGCTTCAAACCTGGTTCTCTAGATCCCACTCTCTTCACGAAGACATATGATGGTGAACTGTTTGTGTGCCAAATCTATGTGGATGACATTATCTTCGATTGCACCAACAAGAAATACAGCGATGAATTTGCTCACATGATGCAAGAACAATATCAAATGTCCATGATGGGAGAGGTGAAGTTCTTTCTCGGTCTTCAAATCCGTCAGCAACACAACGGCATCTTCACATCTCAAGAAAAATATCTCAAAGATTGCCTGAAGAAGTTTGGAATGCAAGACTGCAAAGGATACACGACGCCAATGCCATCCAAAAGTCATCTAAGTCCCGACGCCAATGGTAAAGATTTCGATCAACAGGTATACCGCTCCATGATTGGCTCTTTACTTTACTTATGTGCATCTAGGCCAGATATTATGCTTAGTGTTTGCATGTGTGCCCGATACCAAGCGGCACCAAAGGAGTTGCATCACTTATCAGTGAAGCGAATTCTTCGATATTTGGCTTACACCCCAACACTAGGATTATGGTATCCAAAGGGCTCAGAATTTGATCTGGTTGGTTTTTCGGATGCTGACTATGCTGGTGACAAGGTGGATCACAAGTCAACATCAGGCACATGTCACTTTCTGGGTCGATCTCTTGTCTGTTGGTCTTCAAAGAAGCAGAACTGTGTATCACTCTCAACTGTTGAATCTGAATACATTGCTGCTGGATCTTGCCGCGCTCATCTTCTGTGGATGAAGCAAACTCCTAAGGACTATGGCATCAATCTGAAGCATGTGCCACTCTACTGCGATAATGAAAGCGCTATCAAGATTGCCAATAACCCAGTTCAGCACTCGAAGACAAAGCACATTGAAATTCGTCATCACTTCCTCAGAGACCATGTTATGAAAGAAGATATTGATATCATTCATGTCAAGACAGAAGAGCAGTTGGCTGATATCTTCACTAAGCCCTTGGATGAGAAAAGGTTTTGCAAGTTGCGGTGTGAGCTAAATATCTTGGAATCCTCGAATGTCCTGTGATTAGGCACTCATCCTAACACTTATGCATGTTGATGACTTAGATGTGCAACACACGAAGTAATGTATATCTTCAATCAATGAAGACATACACTCTAAGTGTGAATACATTAACGTGGAAACTGATTTCAGAGCGCCACGATAATTGTGTGCCGTGTCTGGGTCTAATACTTCCTATACGGTGGGTAACGCCACCACCAAACTCTTATGAAGTGTTTCCTAATGGCGTCATATTTGCAAAGTCTTCGCATTTGATTTACTTCCACTTTAATTTGACTTCGTGATTACTGATTTGAGGTTTACTCTGTTATACATATATACTGTATTCTGTCCTCCACAGCATTCACTTATAGCTATGTCTTCTTATTTGAATCTTTCGAACTAAGTGAATGTGATCGGACCCTAACCTCTCTATGCTTTCTATCTCAAGCTCTATCTATCCAAATCATATGCATTCTGTTGAAATTGTCGAATGTCTTCTCTGCGTCCTTGTTAGCAGAAGATACAGAGACAAACAATTTATATCTAGTTTTAATGTCATATCCTTTTTCCCGAAACCCGGAGAATTCGAAACGACCACCCCGACAATTCAGGCGCGCGTGGGAACGTGGAACATCTCGCAATGTGTTGCATGTTCGCCACGTGTCCATCAGATGTGAACCGCCAGGGGCACCTGCGTAATTGCGTTGTGCTGTCTCTATCCTTATAAATGCCTGTCCTGTCTCGGCCAAAATCCTTCTTCCTCCTTCTCCATCTATCGCAAACCCTAGCGCATATGCTAGCTCTCGACGACGCTGACGATGGAGCGCTTAGCTGCCGCAACTTCATCGACGCCGTCCTCACGCCGGCCGCGGACCTCGTCTTCTCCGCCGTCGCCGTAGGTGTCTTCTGTCGCCAAGCTAGGGCATAGAAGATCGAACTGCTCGGCATCCATCTTCGCCCCGTCTAGCAGTTCATCGTGTGGTAATAAAACTTTACTTTTTTTACCATCCTTTTGATCCAATAGATTCATCCCTTCTTACCTAAAGTGGTTTCTATATCTTCGAACATGGATCTATCTCTTTCTGCATCTCATGATCTTGCCTAGTATATTCACTTATGCTTCTTCGCAAGTTAGATTCCTCACTTGTACTTATTCTTGGATTTGTACAACTCTGGAACCAACTCTCATCGTATAAGTGAATGTCTTCGCGTTATGAGGTCAATGTCTTCAAACTGATTTATCTTCAAAATCTTCTCAGAATGCATATGACCTCGTCCCCTTCCCTCGCACCTTTAATGCTGTCACAGGTACATGTCCATGGGAGAATCCCTTGGTTCTCATAGTCTGCATTCATTTGCAGAGTTCTTGCAGAATCACATCAACTCACCTGAAGCCAGTTCCTGTCAGTCCAGCCGTTTGAAGCCTTTGAAGGTACTGAAGCCTCTCAGTTTACACTTCATGGCAACTGAAAAATCAGCAAGAAAGTGAGGCAGACAGCGTCGTGGTGACACCTCCAAGGACCTACCTCCAGATTTGCATGAGATGTACAAAACTGATCCAGAAGAAACCTACACTGAACGCAAGAATCGAATCCAATGGATTCAAAGATATTGGGCAGAAGAGTGGTTCAGATACCGCTTCATCACCAAGGAATATGCAGAGAAGAATGCCATCAAGGCACCCTGGAGTGATATTCTGTACAGAAATTTTCCACCCAGGAATCAGGCTGAAGCCATTGAGCAAGGCTTCTATTCTTGCATGGTGCGCGGACCACAGCCTGAGAATGCTGACCCATCTTCACTACTCTGGTGTCATGAACACAATTTGTTCAAGCGCAACTACCAGTTCGCCAAAGACTCAGCGAAAAAGAACAAGAAGGATCTGGGTCTTGACTTCAACCCTAGCCCCTCCGCACCTCGGGACAATGGCACTCGTGAAGCCAATGAAAACAGGATTGACCCTTTCTACAATCTTGCTGGCCTCATCACTCACATTACCGTTAGTGGTGCCAAAGTGGATCATTCTGATGATGATGATGCTGACACCGACGAAGCTCCAGCTCCTCCACCTAAGCCTAAGAAGCAAAAGAAAACTAAAGCTTCAAAACCATCTGCAGCTCCAAAAGCTTCAAGAGTGAACTGCCCCTTCTGCTCCAAGCAATAACTCAGAAGATCTATCTCGCATCTCTAAGAGGCATGAGAAGCCACAGAAGCCACCTGTTCAGAAACTGAGTCAAGCACTGACGCCTGCTGCCATTCCGAGAAATGAATCTGAACCCATTGACCTGTCTTCTGATGAAGAATTTGGTGAAGATGCTCTGGAACAGCTGATCAAGAGCAAGCAAGAGGCAGAGATCTTCAATGATCTGCCCCTCTTTGACGTCAACATCCTGAAGAATTTCATTGATGAGTGGTTTGATAATCAGGAGCTCAACTTTGATGACCTTCAGCTTCCCATTGGAGTCAGCGTTGCTTTCCAAGGCGCCATTGCTCCTGAACTTTCTCTGGCTCAGCGCATCATCAAACTGAAGCGAAAGATCGACTTCGAGAAGGAACAGTTCAAGAAGCATGTCGCCACGCTGAATGTGGCTGATGTGCAAAAGTTCAAAGTGATGGTGAATGACCTCAAAGAGTCATTTCAGAAGAAACGCGAGGAAGCTAAAGGCTCAAGAGAGCGCATGAAAGCACTCGCTGACAAATGCGTTCAAGCCTACAATGAAGCTGAAAAGGGCAAGGCACTTGGCCACCCCGGCATTGACCCCTCAATGGCTGCCAAGAAAAAGAAGTCATCTGAAGCCCATACTGAAGCACCACGGCAGGAAGAACCACACATTGTCTTCCCTACCAGCATGCGCGGCTCGAAGCCCAAGGCTCCTTCAGTGGCTTCAGAACATAAGAAAACCAAGGCAGCTGAAGCCGATGCCAGGAAGCGCAAACCAAGAGCACCACTGATGAAGCACCACCCCCCAAGAAGAGAAAAACTAAGAAAAGAGATCGGGCTGCTCCCACAGAGCCCCTTGTTGTTGACCCCCTTGCATTTGTCCCCCCTCCGTCTGCAAACCAAGAGCATCGCATGATTGTTCATGACCCTGCTTCCACAGAGGCTCCTAAAGCTCAAGAAGTTCCAGTCGTCGACCCCATCGCGACTGAAGATTTTGCTCAAGATGATGCAGTACTTCCTCAGATTGAGCGCCCATCAGTATCATCGCCTGTTCGAACGAACAGTGAGCTTATCAGCATTGGCCGTCCTCTGACGCCAATATCACAAGATGCATCATGGGCTGATCGCCCCCAGCAAGTTACCCCACAAGACTCACCAAGTACACCCCAGCCGTCAAGTGTGCCCGTCATCAGCCCCAAGTCAAATGATGACAACTACATGGAGACATCACCATCACCAAAGGCGTCGCCCGTATTCCAACGGCTTCGCAAAGGCCTGAGGCCATCCGTCTCCATGACCACCATCACTGAAGAGGGCTCAAACTTGTCAAGTTCAGTGGCACGTCAAGTGTTTCCTGAAGACAATCCTTCTGTGACGGTGCACGTATGCAAGCCATTACTGCTGAAGACACTCCGGCTGCATCAGCCGGAGCAACACAAGAAGAAGAGCGTGTCGCTACTCCCCCTGCAACTCAAGAAGAAGGTCATGAAGAGAATCAATCTGTGCCAGTACCTCCAGTTACTCAAGTGGAGGGTGAGAATCCTGAAGCTGCCACAAATAACATTCCTGAAGCCAATGACGTTGTCATGGCTGA
Organism: Aegilops longissima; assembly: GCA_021605205.1. Lineage (NCBI taxonomy): Eukaryota > Viridiplantae > Streptophyta > Magnoliopsida > Poales > Poaceae > Aegilops > Aegilops longissima. The sequence continues at coordinate 631,671,888 of CM038677.1, read as the reverse complement.
ACCTAATGTGGAGCCTTCTGCACCAGTGACCAATGAAGCCAATGAAGCCCATCAAATAGATGAAGTCAATGCCGCACCTGTCGTCAATCTGCAGTCTGAAGTAAATGCCACTGCTACTATTCCGCCACCAAGGCCACACACTATCGAGCAAGCATACAACTATGGTCAGCTTGTAACTGTCAAATGGCCTATTCTGATTCCTCCGCCTGCTGCCGGTCCTCAATTTGATTACCATGTCGAGCACATGCCTCAGGTTTAGAAGCCAAAGCCAAGAATGCCCAGATTTCCAGGTACCGCCACTTCACCAGGATCTTTCAATGTAAACGGCTTCATTGCACACAACACCTTCTTCGATAGCGACAAGAAACCTTACACCAAACCCAAGATTTCATCTGATCGGTTCTGGAGCTATCGGTAAGAAGATTACTATTCATGCATTTCAGATAATCAAGGCCGCATATTTCCTCATATGCGCCTTGATATTGAAGCCATTGCTGGTCTGCCCTGCTTAGAAGAAGCTCTTGATTGCTTCAGAGAGGCTGGCTTATTGCAAATTGTCACTGACAAGGAGCACTGGAATGAAGAGTTGCTGCTCCAATTCTACGCCACTCTGCATATCAGAGGCTACAACAGGGATCCGAAGACTTGGGTCCTTGAGTGGATGACAGGAAATGTCCATCATGAAGCCAAAGCATTTGATATCATTGAGCTTACTGGCCTGCCCACCTGTAATCTTTATGAGCACGGTTGTCGACTTCACACTTGCAGTGTGGAAAGCATCTTTCACAAGCGTAACCCGACATGAGCTAGATCTTTGAGCATGATGAAGCCATTGCCTCCAGATGCAGAATATCCTAGGAGTTCTTTGTTGAAGACCTTGAGTATCTGCCACGCACGATCTACCACATCATAAGGCGAACTCTCTGGCCTATCAAAGGACATTCTCCAAAGGCTAAGCTAGAAGGTGCAATGAAGACCTTGGTCTTCCATATTCTTCATGGTAAAAGCTTCAATGCACAGGATTTCTTCATCCGCCAACTTGCAACATCTAGATCTGACATTTTTGGCCTGAAGTTCTATGCTCCATGGATCATGCGACTGATCAAGCTTCACACTGCTTTCAACTATCAGCCATCTGCACGCAATCACATTGTCTTCTTGCCAGATGTCGATATGTCTATTGAAGCCATCTATCCAGAGCCTGACAAGGAGCCAATTTATCTTCATAATGCTGATCGTCAGAGCTTTACTCAGCCCACTGAAGGTGTGCTGGCTGCCACTCGTGTCTATCCGTTGGCTAGTACTACACGTGCACCTCACCGTGCCCCAACCGAAGCCACTAACAGCACAATTGCTCAACAACCTCGAAGGCGATCTCGTGTTCCCAATGACCGAGAGCTTCTGGTTGGCCTGCATCAAAAATAGGATAGGCATCATGATTGGCTCAAGCGCCAGATGCAGAGCATCATGTCTGACGTCAATCGCATTCGCAACCTTGCAACCAATAATGCCTTTGTCACGCATGAAACCTGTCAACGCACATGGAAAGGGATGACGATTATGTGTGCTGAGGAAGATCTTCAGGACGATGGCTTCTTAGAAAGATCAAGTTTGATTCCCCTCTGCCCAGAAATGATGTTCTGCGGCGCACTCCATCTCTTGAAGATTCAGAATACTCCTCTTCTGCTGCAACTGTGAATGCTCGTGTGATCGATGATCAAGATGATGCTACTTCGCCTCCTCCAACGCGCATCGACACTGCCCCAAGTTCGTCTGCACCGCCAAACCTCGACACCAACCCTGCGTCCTCTCCTACTCCTTCTGAAAACGAGTAGAAACTCAATGTCTTCAACCCTTTTTGGTCCTTACTGACAAAAGGGGGAGAAGCTATGAGTTGATAGTCTTCAAACGGGTTCATATGGGTGGGTGCACTATATTTTGCCTAGTGTTTACAACTCTTACTTTTGATATATTTGGTTCTTTGAGTTGTAACACGTAAACTCGATGGTCGTCTGCTACTTATTTGTCATTTTGTGATGCGATGATAAATTCCGCATGTGCAACGATAACTTCCGCACTTAAATCATTCTGCAGACGTCCATTTTCATTATGCATGACATTATCTTCGTTACATCAGATCATGCATGATTAATTGTCTTCATAAGTTGAAGAGGATCTCCACAAGTAGAACCTGCCATGTGCATTCGCATTCCAAAAGCAAATTACTTATATGCACATCTTCAGGGGGAGCCTTTTGCTACTTACGAAGACAATACCTCATCCTTTATAATTTCACATAAATTTATCCCCGTTGAAAACTTCAACCAGTTTGTCATCAATCACCAAAAAGGGGGAGATTGTAAGTGCATCTAGTGCCACGCCTAGTTTGGTTTTGGAGTATTGACGACAAACGTGGTTGAGGGACAAATGTGTTTGTGAGAATTGCAGGATAACACAGGTAGTAGTCCCTCCTTGATTCGGTTTACCTACCGGAGATGACCCCTAAAAATGTATGACGACATTGAATACAATGGTGGTACGTGAAGATATTCACATTGAAGACTATGACAGAAGAAGACATTGAGTGAAGACTATGGAGCGCGAAGACTTAGTAGTTTTGTTGTTTCTTTTCTTCTTTGTTGAGTCATAGGAACCACCGCACTGTTAAGTGGGGTCCAAGTGAACAAAGTCAGAGTGACTGAGGTGATGCTCAACTAAATCCTATGTCTTGAGCGAAGACAATGAGAGCAAATCTTATCCAGAGTCGGATAAGTCAGCGTTACTTTGTAGCCCAAGTCAAGCTGTCGCAGTGTTTGAAATCGACCGTTGTGACACGTGTCGGTTCCTTAGTGACCTGGGTCATATTGGAAAAATCAGGTCGGGTTGCCCGGTGGCTATAAATAGCCCACCCCTACACCATAAATTGGTGGCTGCTCGGAGTTAGTGCACGGCTTTTGTCGTGAGAGCAACCCACCTCCGAGAGTTTGAGAGAAAAACCTTGTGAGGAAAAAGCCCAATACACCCAGAGCCCAAAGAGTGTTTGGCATCATCAAGTCTTTCATCTGCGTGATCTCAAGACTTGTTACACTTGAGGACTGTGAATCCTCCACCGGTTAGGCGTCGCGCTCGAGCATCCAAGAGTATTTGTGGATTGCCGGTGAATGAAGTCTGTGAAGGTTTGGAAGTCTCCCTTGAAGACTTACCAGAGTGATTGGGCGAGGACTGTGTGTCCTTAGCTCAAGGGGAATAAGGTGAAGACACGGTCTTCTGAGTTCAATCTCAACCTCCCTAACCCGGACATACAGCTTGTCACAACAAGCGGGCTGGTCGAACAAATCCTTGTCTTCACAACACACTGGTTCTATCTCTTACTCTCCCTTACTTACAGTTCATCCTTGTGAAGTCATTGCCTGGATACTATGCCTGTTTAACTTCACTGTGTGACTACTTGGTCTGATTGGCTTCATACTATCTTCCATCCTGATCCTACTACTAGCTGCTATCTATCATCATGCTTTAGTTACATACTTGACTGACTATAGCTTGTCTAGTGTAGTTTATCTTCCGATGCACGTTTATAGGTCCAGTTTTCATGTCTGTCTTCGAAAATTTCATGTTTTGAAGACTTTCATAAAAATCGCCTATTCAACCCCCCTCTAGTCGATAACTAGCACTGTCACTGACGTTGTTTTCAGCAGAACTACCGTGGTGTTGTTTTTGTGCAGAAATGAAAGTTCTCAGAATGCGCTGAAAATCAACGGAGATTTTTTCTGGAAAATATAAAAAATACTGGAACGAAGAGTTACCGGAGGGGAGTCCTATGGGCCCCACGAGGCTGGAGGGCGCGCCTATGACGCCGCCGATTTGACCGTACACTAATCATACACGCAAACGTGTACGATCAAGATCAGGGACTCACGGGAAGATATCACAACACAACTCTAGAAATAAAATAAGTCATACAAGCATCATATTACAAGCCAGGGGCCTCGAGGGCTCGAATACAAGTGCTCGATCATAGACGAAGTCGTGAAGCAACAATATCGAGTACGCACATAAGCTAAACAAGTTTGCCTTAAGAAGGCTAGCACAAACTGGGATACAGATCGAAGAGGCGCAGGCCTCCTGCCTCGGGATCCTCCTAAACTACTCATGGTCGCCGCCGCCGCCCTGCACGTAGTAGTAGGCACCTCCGGTGTAGTAGGAGTCGCCGTCGACAAAGGCGTCTGCCTGGGCTCCAAGATCTGGTTGTGACAACCGTAGAATGGAAAGGGGAAAAGAGGAGAAAAGCAACCGTGAGTACTCATCCAAAGTACTCGCAAGCAAGGATCTACACTACATATGCATGGGTATATGTGTAAGGGCCATATCGGTGGACTGAACTGCAGAATTCCAGAATAAGAGGGGGATAGCTAATTCTGTCAAGACTACGCTTGAGCCACCTCCATCTTGCAAAGATGTAGAAGAGAGTAGATGGTAAGTTCACCAAGTAGCATCAGATAGCATAATCCTACCCGCGATCCCTCCTCGTCGCCTCGCTAGAGAGCGATCACCGGGTTGTATCCGCACTTGGAAGGGTGTGTTTTATTAAGTATCCGGTTGTAGTTGTCATAAGGTCAAGGTACAACTCCAAGTCGCCTGTTACAAGATCACGGCTATTCAATAGATAAACTTTCTGCGGGGTGCACCACATAACCCAACACGCTCATTCACATTTGGCGGACACACTTTTACGGGTCATGCCCAGCGCTGGAAGATCAACACGCCGCAGCCCTACCTAGGCACAACAGAGAGGTCAAGACGCCGGTCTAAATCCTATGGCGCAGGGTCAGGCCCATCGCCCATTGCACACCACTGCGCTGCGAGGGCGGCGAAGCAAGACCTAGCCTAGCGAGCATTCCAGTCCAATCCAGCACAAGCTTCGCTCCGCCGACATCAAGAAGGCTTGGTGATACCACGACGCCGAGTGCCCATAACTGTTCCTCACAGAGTTGGTTAGTGCGTATAGACCAAATGGCGGACTCGGATCAAATACCAAGATCTCGTTAAGCATGTTAAGTATCCGTGAACGCCGACCAGGCCAGCCCACCTCTCTCCTAGGTGGTCTCAACCTGCCTGTCGCTCCGCCACAAATAACAATCGGGGCCGTGGGAACCCAGGCCCACCTCTACCGGGATGGAGCCACCGCCCTTCACCCCCATCTCCGAACAGTATCATAAGTAAAGTAACAATATAAAGTATATAACATATGCCCATGATCACCTCTCGAAGTGATCACGACCCAATAGCATAGCATGGCAGACGGACAAGAGTGTAGGGCCACTGATGGAACACTAGCATCCTATACTAAGCAGTAGGATAGCAGGTAAGGGTAACAACTGTAGCAACAATGACAGGCTATGCAGCAAAATAGGATTAACCGGAAGCAGTAACATGCTACACTACTCTAATGCAAGCAGTATAGAGAAGAATAGGCGATATCTGGTGATCGAGGGGGGGCTTGCCTGGTTGCTCTGGCAAGAGAAGGATTCGTCGTCGATGTAGTCGATCACAGGGGGGTACCGGCAGCGGTCTCGGGGTCTATCGGAAAGAAGTAACGGAGGGGGAACACAATAAATAACAGAGCAATCAAAGCATCATAAAACATAACATGGCAATACGCGGTGCTAGGGGTGATCTAACGCAGTACTAGGTGCTACCGGCGAATGGGGAAAACATCCGGGAAAGTATTCCCGGTGTTTGGCATTTTCAGACAGATGAAACAGATGGGACGGTTGTAGGTTCGCTACGCTAGGGACGTGTGGTGAATGAATGGACTGCGTATTCGGATTTGTCTCGTCGTTCTGAGCAAATTTCATGTATAAAACATTTTAATACGAGTTACGGTTTATTTTCTATTAATTTTTAAAGTTTTATTAATATTCTGTAATTTCTGGAATTAACACTAATTAAAAAATAATAGCAAAATGCTGTGTGCACACATTGTGGTGTACACAGCAGGGCGCTATCGGGGATGACAGGTGGGGCCTATTGACTGCCTAGTCAGCAGTCTACAGTGGACTATTGACTGGTCAAAGGACCCGTGGGCCCCGCATGTCATTGACTATACCTAAACAATTAATTAGAAACTAACTTAGTTCATTGGGGGCCACATGTCATCTACACATTTGATTAAGTCAACAAATAAACCAAGCTAATCTAACTATATAGGGCCGGCTCCATACACACTTACGCACTCAACACACACCACAACACGGCCATGGCCAGCAGCAGCTATTCAGAGCAGCAAAAATGGCAGCGGCAACACCTAAGCAGCGGTAGAAGAAAGAGCAGCAGCAAGCGCAGAGCAAAGCATTGGCAGGAGCAACAACTAGCAGCGGCAGTAGTAGTAAGCAGCAGCGGGCGACGATGAGCGCAGGTAGCAGCGTGGCATGGACGCGCGTGTGGTGCTGGCGAGGTCGGACGGAGGCGGGCGTGAGCTGGGAGCAGTGGCGCGCGACCGGACCCGGCGAGGGGACGTGGCCACGCACGGGCGGGCAAACACGCGGGGTCGTGGACAGGGACACGCCGAGCAAGGTGGGGTGCGGGCGGAGGTGGTTATGGGGGCGGCAGCGCGGGCAGATGCGAGCGCACGTCGGCATGAGCAACAGCGAGCAGGGCGAGGCCAGGGCACAGGGCGCGTCTGAGGTCAGAATCAGTGACAACGGCGACTACCGACGACGGCCAGCGGCGCCGCCCAACAAAATCGATCCCAGAGGGCACGCGTGGACAAACATGAGGGAGACGGATATGTGCAAGCTCACTTTGATGCGGAGGACGAGCTCGACGGAGGCGCGGAAGCAGCAGTGGCAGCGGATCGACGACGGTGATCCGCGGAGCCGGAGGTGGAAGACGAAGGCGTTGGCGTCGATGCGGTGCTCGCGAGCTCGATCTGGTGGTGCAGGGGCTCCGAGGTCGAATCCGTTGACGTAGTCGACGACGATGAAGCAGGTGACCACGTCCTCAGGCGCCGGAGAGCTCGGTGTGCGCGAGGGCGACGAAGTTCATGGCGACGGTGGCTCGTCTTCTTGCGGGAGAGAAAGAAACAACACGAGGGGGGAAGATGGGGGGAGATACCTAGGGTTTCATCGGGGGTTCGCGGGGTCTTTGTAGGCGTCCAGGGGAGGTGCCGGATGGCCGCCACGCACGGCATAGCCGGCGGATGGCTGCCAGAATCCCCTACCGTGAACACGAGGTAGTGGATGGCTACGGGGTGGGCTGGGCCATGTACTGTAGACTTAGAGCCCAGCCACACAGTACGTAGGTTTCCTTCTCCTTTTCTTTTCTGTTTTGCCTTTTTCTTTTTTGTTTCTTTTAATTAGCTTCTGTTTTACATTTAAAACTTGAACCAACTAAATTTTGTAAAAATTGGAGCCTTGACATATAAATACTATGAAATAGGCTGCACTGCCACAAAAGGTTTAGTCCCCAAATAATTTAGTTTGATATTCTAGTAATTAGTAAAGGCATTTAAATAATTGTTTTTACTGCTGTTTTATTCATCTTATAGTATTTAAACATTTTATAAAGGTGTGGTTTCTCCACCATAATTACCTATGCAATATATGGTTCACTCCAAACATTTTAGTTTTAATATTTGAAAACTTTTATTGTTTGCTTGATTTTGAATTTGAATTAAATCGGTTTCGAATCAACGCGAGTTTATCAACAGTAACCGAGGTGACGTGGCATCATTAGCAGGGGGTTACTGTAGCTTAATTATCCGGGCGTCACAATTCTCCTCCACTACAAGAAATCTCGTCTCGAGATTTAAGAGGTAGAGTACTGGGGAAAGATCTGGTTACGAAATTCTACCAAATCTTCTTGGTCTTGGATGCTCTTCTCAAAGTAGTTGATCCTTTTCGTATTTCTCTGCTCCAGGTCATCATGATGAAGTCGGCATCCTTTCCTCGGGAACTCCATCGTACTTACGAAAGAATAAAGGGTGGGTATGTTCCGGGAGAATGGACCTCTGCAAGGTTGACTATCTGGTAGCTAACATCTGGGACGGTGCCGGAAAGTAACTCTCGAACTGAAACTTAAGAAAATATCGAGAGTAAAGTAAGGAGGTACCCTGAGAACTTTCAAGCGGGTAGGCAATTGTTCGATGCCTGAACAAAGTGTGAAAGGGGTCCAGAGCAACGAGAATAAGTATTGCGGCTGATACCAGAATAGATTACTGGGAAACTGACCCCGTGAATTACACACGAAGCCGCGCGCGAGGAATAACTTTGGAAACCGGGGGTGTACAGGAGAGTCTGGTTTCGATCCTGTGGAACTGTGGGTTATGGGCTCACCATGTGGGTTAAAAATAGGGAGGGCGATGTCATCTTGCATGGCCATGTAAGCAAGGCATGTCAGAGGATAGCCTATCAGTTATGTCGACAACAACATCGATACCAAGGGCGAGGGACGAAGAGAACCATTTTCCTGCTCATTGAACGAGGCGGACCAATAGGCAAAGTTCTCATCCATCGGCGGTTACCGGAATGTCATAAACAATAGTAACATGGTCTTACTAACAGCATGGTACCACAAGGTTCTTACCTAAGTAGGGAATTATCACTGCTTAGTTATGTCAGATTACCAGAAAGGTTAAACAAAACAATAGAAAGGAAAATACGATTATCAGATTAATCAGAACAATGGAAAGTAAAATGTGTTTAAACACATATTCCAAGGGTATATCCTTCCCAAGGACAAGCAGAGCATGATATCCATGACAGGATATAATGTAGAAAACTCTTTAGGTACGGGAGAGAATTTTCATGACATTACCCATACAACGGTGTTTGGATAATTGAGCATGAAGATTTAACATTGGGCTTCAAATGTTCCTGTTGAAAATTAGAGTACCATAGACATGCTTCGAGATAGCATTGACATGGTCAACAGGTGAAGATCAGACTTTGGAAACAAAAAGGATCCATCAGGAACAACTTATAGAATAAGTCTTACAATTTCCTCACGGAAGAATGACTAACCTTGCCAAAAAGGAAACCATAACAATAGGTCCTTCGGCCAGGTGTGCTAGGCATGACATCACCTTACCGGGTCATATAAAGACCAATGTTATAACTCTTGGAAATGTCCCAACCATCATATCTGACCGAGGTTCAGATCCGATTGGTGTCAGGATACCTCTGACTTAGGATGCCAGAGAAGAAAAGGTGCAACACAAATTGACGAGATGACAATGTAAGATTCTCGAGAAATGAACTATGGGAGCGAGTCCAAAACAGGAGTTTATCATTAAACCAAGGAGAGGATGGGGAGGTGGCTGATGGTCTCAGCGACACTTCATTGAGAGTTCCAACAAGATGGATTTCCGCAATGATCTGAACAAGGAGATAACATTTGTCAGATCTAATGGTATAATGATGTATGCTCGAGGAAAAACATAAACACTTAAACATTGGTTGAAAGTTGCACCCGAAATATGGGCTGGGTTGCACGATCAATGTTTGAATGGCGACTTAATGAACAAAGAATTAGAATGAAACTTGACCATTAACTTCAAAGCAATCAGGTTGCTAGAAATTTTGAATTCACACCTCACAGTTCAATTGTCGGTATTCCGACTAGAATCAACACGGGGACCAAGAAATGAACGGAGATGACGAGAAATAATACTATAATAAGAATCCTTAAGAGGTGGGGCATTGCCATGACATTCTCGACATAATAAATGGTAATACTCCAAGATAGAACACAACATAAGCTGGATGGCAGGGAACCCAAGGTGTAATACAAAACACGAACAAGTTTGTGTTGGAGGGAAGGCAAGGATGTTGTCGATGGTAACTCAAATTACCAAGGAACAAGGGTGGTACTTATCATCATGAATTCGATTGGTATCCTGGAAGGATTCAAAATGTTTATGATGACCGCGACAATTTTTGTCAAGAGATTTCATGAGGATGTAATTGATTAGCGATGACATCAAGTCAAAGGAATGATGAAGCAAGAGGTCAATGGAAGCACAAGTACGACACAAACTCGGAATCAAGCATGTTGTTCAAGGCGAAATGATATGACGAGGAAAGTCGACGTAAGCTTAGCTCATCGTCGAAAATTGTGCTTCAGAAAGAAGGACCAGGTAGCTCAGTTAAAATTTAGCACGACAATGATATAGCCGATCAGGCTAGGAATTTCGTGATTGTGTACAAACTCGCAAGTAAAGAAAATTACTAAAAGTTGTTGAACCGTAGTGCGGACTCGGTTCAGTTATCGGTGTCTTTGAGTGTTTAATAACTCAGAGCCCGTGAAAAAAAATTGGTATCAGTGAGAATGTAGTACCTGATGAAGAACTCATAAGAAGTTATGGAGTTCTATGATAATCTCGAGATACCAGGGGGTAATACTTGACGACAGGTCAAAGTAGAGGTTGGACTAGGGTGTTGCTCTGCAGAAGACAAGTGCTTAAACTTGTCCGAGAAATGGGATCAAAGAAGAACAATATGGTTGGAAACCACGATCATAAATGATTGAACCACGAATACAAGATGAACTTATAACAAGGGGGTAATTATTTTTACGAGCAACTTCCATGATAAGTTGTACATCATGTCCATGGGCATGAACACAAAGTTCAAGGTCGACTCCCACTTCTCCAATACACAACTTCTCATTTACTACTCTTAGTTAAGAATGTTTATAGTTTGGAAGTTTAACTGGTGGAAACCAAAAGGTTATGACCCATGAAGATTTTTGGGTCCACACAAATTAAGGAAGGTATATGTTCAACCCATCGGGGCACCTTAGAAACATATGCCACAACTTTAAAGAGTAAATATCACCAGCTCGAAAGCAGAGCATGGTTGACAGAACAAAGGATACAAGTTACCAAAGGCATTATATAACAGAGAAATAACTTCCAAAGTGATTGATTATGAAGGACGTTGTCGGATAAAATCCAACAAAGGATCCGGCGGTCCTCAAGGTATCTGATGTGAGCATCGGTACTCAACCAGAGGAGGAAAGAATGCAAGGAGATCAGATTATAGAAACAACTGACTGATTCAATGCTCAAAAGCAAAGGAATAATGATTCTCAAATCAAGGGATCGAAGCAAACGCCTCGATTAAGGATGGATAAGATGAGTAAGTTTAGGGGTACAATCGACGACAATTTGATTGGTCGAGATCCAACTCATGTTTAAAATGACGTCTGAGCCAGAAAGATGAATTCTAGGATCTGATTAAGGATTGCAACATTCGCAACATATTGAATCAAGGGACCCAAAATGATATTGACAAGGGATGCCAATAAGATTACCAGACTTATGGGATTAATCATAATGCTAGTAAGCAAGAATTTCAAGAGCATTAGGATGTCAAGGATTTTTAGAAGAACGAATGGTATTTCAAAGACTTTTGTGAAATACAGGAATCAACTGTGGATGAACGGATACTCGATAAGTGTGAGGAATTATCCGTAGGGGTATTCATGTGGTAAAGAACCGCAAGGCAGTAAGCTCAAAGGATTCTCGGGACTACAGAGAGTATTTCGGGACATCTTGTAATAACAAGATCAACGGGGAATGATTGTATGAATGGCAAGTGTATGCAGTTTTCATAGGGGTTGACGGTGGAAGGAAATCGCAAATGCGATGGCACAAAGACTCGAGAGAACATCGTAGAGTAACTTCGGTATCTTCTAGTGCAGCAGGCGATCATCTGAAGTGAGGGGCTCTCCGGGAGAAAATACCTTCGAGACCCTAAAGTTAGTTTTGTTTTTAGCAAAATCATTTAAGCCGAATAGAACAGAGATCAGAGTACCAGAGCAAGATGAGGAATAAAAGGTCCTAATACCACCCAATGGCGACGTGAGCCCATGGGCCGCACAACCATGTTAGTAAAACATCTTTCATCGACTAGACTCAACTTCGGCCAAGGAGTGTGGAAGGGCGATTCCTACAGGCAGTCGGCTCTGATACCAACTTGTGACGCTGCCGATTTGACCGTACACTAATCCTACACGCAAACGTGTACGATCAACATCAGGGACTCACGAGAAGATATCACAACACAACTCTAGAAATAAAATAAGTCATACAAGCATCATATTACAAGCCAGGGGCCTCGAGGGCTCGAATACAAGTGCTCGATCATAGACGAGTCAGCGGAAGCAACAATATCTGAGTACAGACATAAGTTAAACAAGTTTGCCTTAAGAAGGCTAGCACAAACTGGGATCTGATCGAAGAGGCGCAAGCCTCCCGCCTGGATCCTCCTAAACTACTCCTGGTCATCGTCAACGGCCCGCACGTGGTCGTGAGGCACCTCCGGTAGTAGGAGTCGCGTCGACAATGGCGTCTGGATCCTGGCTCCGAGATCTGGTTGCGACAACCGGTAGAATGGAAAGGGGAAAAGAGGGAGAAAAGCAACCGTGAGTACTCATCCAAAGTACTGCAAGCAAGGATCTACACTACATATGCATGGGTATATGTGTAAAGGGCCATATCGGTGGACCGAATCGCAGAATGCCGTAATAAGAGGGGATAGCTAATCCCGTCAAGACTATGCTTCGTGCCACCTCCATCTTGCAGCATGTAGAAGAGAGTAGATGGTAAGTTCACCAAGTAGCATCGATAGCATAATCCTACCCGCGATCCTCCTCGTCAGCCTCGCTAGAGAGCGATCACCGGATTGTATCCGCACTTGGAAGGGTGTGTTTAATTAAGTATCCGGTTCTAGTTGTCATAAGGTCAAGGTACAACTCAAGTCGCCCTGTTATCAAGATCTCGCTAATCGAATAGATAAACTTCCTGCAGGGTGCACCACATAACCCAACACGCCGATCCCATTTGGCCGACACACTTTTCGGGTCATGCCCGCCGCTGAAGATCAAGACGCCGCAGCCCTACCTAGGCACAACAGAGAGGTCAGACACCGGTCTAAATCCTATCGCGCAGGGTCCGGCCCATCTCCCATTGCACACCAAAGACGCTACGTTGGGCGGCCGAAGCAGACCTAGCCTAGCAGCGCTCGGTCCAATCCGGCCAGCGCGCCGCTCGATTCGGCCACGCCAAGAAGGCTTCGGTGATACCACGACGCCGAGTGCCCATAATCTGCTCCCGTGTAGTTGGTTAGTGCGATAGACCAAATGGCTGAACTCAGATCAAATACCAAGATCTCGTTAAGCATGTTAAGTATCCATGACGCCGACCAGGCCAGCCCACCTCTCTCCTAGGTGGTCTCAACCTGCCTGCCGCTCCGCTTCAAAAAGTAACAATCGGGGCCGTCGGGAACCCAGCCCACCTCTACCGGATGGAGCCACCTGCCCTTCAGCCCCATCTCCTAACAAAGATTATAAGTAATGTAACAGTATAAAGTATATAACATATGCCCGTGATCACCTCCCAAAGTGATCACGGCCCAATAGTATAGCATGGCAGACGGACAAGAGTGTAGGGCCAGTGATGGAACACTAGCATCCTATACTAAGCAGTAGGATAGCAGGTAAGGGTAACAACTGTAGCAACAATGACATGCTATGCAGCAGAATAGGATTAACCGAAAGCAGTAACATGCTACACTACTCTAATGCAAGCAGTATAGAGAAGAATAGGCGATATCTGGTGATCAAGTGCGGGCTTGCCTGGTTGCTCTGGCAAGAGAAGGATTCGTCGTCGATGTAGTCGATCACAGGGGGGTACCGGCAGCGGTCTCGGGGTCTACCGGAAAGAAGTAACGGAGGGGAACACAATAAATAACAAAGCAATCAAAGCAGCATAAAACATAACATGGCAATACGCGGTGTTAGAGGTGATCTAACGCAGTACTAGGTGCTACCGGCGAATGGGGAAAACATCCGGGAAAGTATTCCCGGTGTTTGGCATTTTCGGACAGATGAAACAGATGGGATAGTTGCAGGTTCGCTATGCTAGGGACGTGTGGTGAACGAATGGACTGCGTATTCGGATTTGCCTCGTCGTTCTGAGCAACTTTCATGTATAAAACATTTTAATACGAGTTACAGTTTAATTTTTATTAATTTTTAAAGTTTTATTAATATTCTGTAATTTCTGGAATTAATACTAATTCAAAAATAATAGCAAAATGCTATGTGCACACATTGAGGTGTACACAACAGGGCGCTATAGGGGATGACATGTGGGGCCTGTTGACTGCCTAGTCAGCAGTCTACAGTGGACTGTTGACTGGTCAAAGGACCCGTGAGCCCCGCATGTTATTGACTATACCTAAACAATTAATTAGAAAATAACTTAGTTCATTGGGGGCCACATGTCATCTACACATTTGACTAAGGGCCTGTTCTGATCTCATCCAACTCCTAACTTCACAAAATTACAGAGAGAAGCCAACCCGAACGCTTTTGATCGAAGAAGCTAACTTCTAGGAGCTAAGCTAAATCGCAATGCAAAAACGTGAAGCTCGGTCAGCCCAGCTCCACCGATTGGAAAAGGAGAAGTTCCCCTTATTTACATGGAGTTGCCACCGCCAAGTGCCTTCACATTGAACCGGTACGCTCTGGAACATATCGCTCTCCTCACTCCCTCGACCGAATCAGTACGGGGCTCCTCCTCTCGGTCGATAGCCCAAGCTGGGCTGCCTCCAAGCGGCCCAAACTGGCCCAGCAAGCTCCCAGCTGGGCTGCAAGCGCTGGGAGAAGCTACGCTCGACGCCGAACACCTTGGAATCGCCAGGTGAAGCATGAAGCTGGCCAGAGAAGCTGGTTTTGTGAAGTTTTGTGAAGTTGGATGAGATCAGAACAGGCCCTAAGTCAACAAATAAACCAAGCTAATCTAACTACATAGGGCCGGCTCCATACACACTTACGCACTCAACACACACCACAACACGGCCATGGCCAGCAGCAGCTATTCAGAGCAGCAAAAACGGCAGCGGCAACACCTAAGCAGCGGTAGAAGAAAGAGCATTTGCAGGCGCAGCTTGCTAGCAAGCAGAGCAAAGCATTGGCAGGAGCAACAACTAGCAGTGGCAGTAGTAGTAAGCAGCAGCGGGCGACGACGAGCGCAGGCAGCAGCGTTGCATGGCGCGCTGCGTCGGTGATCGGGCGAGGTCGACGGAGAGCCTTGGCAGAGAGCGATGGCGCGCGTCAACGCGGCGAGGGGACGTGGCCATGCACGGGCGGGCGCACACGTGGGGTCGTGGATAGGGACGCGCCGGGCAAGGTAGGGTGCGGGCGGAGGTGGTTATGGGGGCGGCAGCGCGGGCAGATGCGAGTGCATGTCGGCAGGAGCAACAGCGAGCGGGGCGAGGCCAGGGCGCAGGGCGCGTCTGAGGTCAGAATCAGCGACAACGGCGACTACCGACGACGGCCAACAGCGACGCCCAACAAAATCGATCCCAGAGGGCACGCGTGGACAAACAGGAAGGAGACGGAGATGCGCAAGCTCACTTTGATGCGGAGGACGAGCTCGACGGAGGCGGGGAAGCAGCAGTGGCAGCGGATCAACGACGGTGATTCGCGGAGCCGGAGGTGGAAGATGAAGGCGTTGGCGTCGATGCGGTGCTCGCGAGCTCGATCCGGTGGCGCAGGGGCTCCGAGGTCGAATCCATTCACGTAGTCGACGTAGTCGACGACGATGAAGCAGTTGACCACGTTCTCAGGCGCCGGAGAGCTCGGTGTGCGCGAGGGCGACGAAGTTCATGGCGACGGCGGCTCGTCTTCTTGCGGGAAAGAAAGAAACAGCACGAGGGGGGAAGATGGGGGGGGGGGGAGATAGCTAGGGTTTCATCGGGGTGTTCGTGGGGTCTTTGTAGGCGTCCAGGGGAGGTGCCGGATGGCCGCCACGCACGGCATAGCCGACGGATGGCTGCCACAATCCCCTCCCATGAACAGGAGGTAGTGGATGGCTACGGGGTGGGTTGGGCCATGTACTGTAGACTTAGAGCCCAGCCACACGGTACGTAGGTATCCTTCTCCTTTTCTTTTCTGTTTTGCCTTTTTCTTTTTTGTTTCTTTTAATTAGCTTCTGTTTTACATTTAAAACTTGAACCAACTAAATTTTGTAAAAAGTGGAGCCTTGACATATAAATACTATGAAATAGACTGCACTGCCACAAAAGGTTTAGTCCCCAAATAATTTAGTTTGATATTTTAATAATTAGTAAAGGCATTTAAATAATTGTTTTTACTGCTGTTTTATTCATCTTATAGTATTTAAACATTTTATAAATATTTGGTTTCTCCACCATAATTACCTATGCAATATATGGTTCACTCCGAACATTTTAGTTTTAATATTTGAAAACTTTTATTGTTTGCTTGATTTTGAATTTGAATTAAATCGGTTTCGAATCAACACGAGTTTTTCAATAGTAACCGAGGTGACGTGGCATCATTAGCAGGGGGTTACTATAGCTTAATTATCCGGGCGTCACGGCGCCCACCACCCTGGGGCGCGCCCCCTGCCTCGTGGACTACGCGTGGGGCCCCCTGAATTGTTCTCGAGGCCAACCTCTCCTATAAATACCCAAACCTCTATAAATTAACCTAGATCGGAAGTTCCGCCGCCGCAAGCCTTTGTAGCCACGAGAAATCAATCTAGGCCCTCTCTGGCACCCTGCCGGAGGGGACCATCATCACCGGAGGCCATGGAGGAGGATCCCTGAGGGGCCATCATCGCCATGAAGGCCAAGGACTAGAGGGAGAACCTCTCCCCATCTAGGGGGGAGGCCATGGAGGAGGAAGCACAAGGGGGAGAACCTCTCCTCCTCTCTCTCGGTGGCGCAGGAGTGCCATCGGGAGGGGAATCATCGTCGCGGTGATCATCTTCATCAACATTACCATCATCATCACCATCCTCATCTATTTTACGCGGTTCACTCTCCCGCACCCCACTGTAATCCCTACTTGGACATGGTGCTTTATGCCACATATTATGATCCAATGATGTGTTTCAATCCTACGATGTTTTGAGTAGATATCCTTTGTCTTTGGGTTGATTGATGATCTAGATTGGTCCGAGTTGTATGTTTTATTTTGGTGCTGTCCTATGGTGCCCTCCGTGTCGCGAAGCGTGAGGGATTCCCGCTATAGGGTGTTGCAATACGTTCATGGTTCGCTTATAGTGGGTTGCTTGAGTGACAGAACCATAAACCCGAGTAAGGGGGTTGTTGCATATGGGATAAAGGGGACTTGATGCTTTAATGCTATAGTTGGATTTTACCTTAATGATCTTTAGTAGTTGTGGATTCTTGCTAGAGTTCTAATCATAAGTGCATATAATCCAAGAAGAGAAAGTATGTTAGCTTATGCCTCTCCCTCATATGAAATTGCAATGACGACTACCGGTCTTGTTAACAATTGCCTAGGACAATTCCGCACACCGACCCGGCATTATTCCACACTCGGTATTTATAATATTTAGTAATATATTCTAACTTTATGATAACATCACCTACTTTTATATTTTAGCTCTCCGATATCATGCAAAGTTATCCTCTTCATACCCACAACGTAGTTTTATTTCTCGTTTCTAGTTGGAAGCAAACGCTCGGTATACGTAGAGTCGTATCCGTGGCAGATAGGACTTGAGAGAATATTG
Organism: Aegilops longissima; assembly: GCA_021605205.1. NCBI lineage: Eukaryota > Viridiplantae > Streptophyta > Magnoliopsida > Poales > Poaceae > Aegilops > Aegilops longissima. The sequence goes on along the minus strand of CM038677.1, from coordinate 631,654,310 downwards.
ATCTTACCTTTAGCTCCTTGTGGGTTCGATACTCCATACTTATCACTTCCACCATTGGGAATTGCTACGATGATTCCCTGCACTTGGGGATTATCCGAATCCAGATTTCACAAGAGAATCAAACACATCAAGAGACACTTCAACTCCATCCATGATAAAGTCAAGGAGGGAGACATAGAGATTTGCAAAATACATACGGATCTGAATGTTGCAGACCCATTGACTAATCCTCTTCCACGAGCAAAACATGATCAGCACCAAGATTCCATGGGTGTTAGAATCATTACAATGTAATCTAGATTATTGACTCTAGTGCAAGTGGGAGACTGAAGGAAATATGCCCTAGAGGCAATAATGAAGTTGTTATTTACATTTCTTTATATCATGATAAATGTTTATTATTCATGCTAGAATTGTATTAATTGGAAACTTGATACATGTGTGAGTACATAGACAAAACAAAGTGTCCCTAGTATGCCTCTACTTGACTAGCTCGTTAAGCAAAGATGGTTAAGTTTCCTAACCATAGACATGTGTTGTCATTTGATGAACGGGATCACATCATTAGGAGAATGATGTGATGGACAAGACCCATCCATTAGATTAGCATAATGATCGTTAAGTTTTATTGCTATTGTTTTCTTCATGACTTATACATATTCCTTTGACTATGAGATTATGCAACTCCCGAATACTGGAGGAACACCTTGTGTGCTATCAAACATCACAGCATAACTGGGTGATTATAAAGATGCTCTACAGGTGTCTCCGAAGGTGTTTGCTGGGTTGGCATAGATCGAGATTAGGATTTGTCACTCCGAGTATTGGAGAGGTATCTCTAGGCCCTCTCGGTAATGCTCATCATGATAAGCCTTGCAAGCAATGTGACTAATGAGTTAGTTAAGGGATGATGCATTACAGAATGAGTAAAGAGACTTGCCGGTAACGAGCTTGAACTAGGTATGAAGATACGAACGATCGAATCTCGGGCAAGATCTTCGTAGAATATGTAGGAACTAATATGAGCATCCACAGTTGGTTATTGATCGCAGATGTGTCTCGGTCATGTCTACATAGTTCTCAAACCCGTAGGGTCCGCACGCTTAATGTTCGATGATGATTTGTATTATGAGTTATTGAAGGAAATATGCCCTAGAGGCAATAATAAAGTTGTTATTTATATTTCCTTATATCATGATAAATGTTTATTATTCATGCTAGAATTGTATTAACCGGAAACTTAGTACATGTGTGAATACATAGACAAGCAGAGTGTCTCTAGTATGCCTCTACTAGACTAGCTCGTTAATCAAAGATGGTTAAGTTTCCTAACCATAGACATTTGTTGTCATTTGATGAACGGGATCACATCATTAGAGAATGATGTGATTGACAAGACCCATCCGTTAGCTTAGCACTATGATCGTTTAGTTTATTGCTATTACTTTCTTCATGACATATACATGTTCCTATGACTATGAGATTATGCAACTCCCGAATACCGGAGGAACACTTTATGTGCTATCAAACGTCACAACGTAACTGGATGATTATAAAGATGCTCTACAGGTGTCTCCGATGGTGTTTGTTAAGTTGGCATAGATCGAGATTAGGATTTGTCACTCCGATTGTCTGAGAGGTATCTCTGGGCCCTCTCGGTAACGCACATCACTATAAGCCTTGCAAGAAATGTGACTAATGAGTTAGTTGCGGGATGATGCATTACGGAACGAGTAAAGAGACTTGCCGGTAACGAGATTGAACTAGGTATGATGATACCGACGATCGAATGTCGGGCAAGTAACATACCGATGAAAAAGGGAACAACGTATGTTGTTATGCGGTTTGACCGATAAAGATCTTTGTAGAATATTTAGGAGCCAATATGAGCATCCAGGTTCCGCTATTGGTTATTGACCGAAGATGTGTCTCGGTCATGTCTACATAACTCTCGAACCCGTAGGGTCCGCACGCTTAACGTTCGATGATGATTTGTATTATGAGTTTATGTGATTTGATGACCGAAGGTTGTTCGGAGTCCCGGATGAGATCACAGACATGACGAGGAGTATCGAAATGGTCGAGTGGTAAAGATCGATATATTGGAAGGCTATATTCGGACATCGGAAAGGTTCCGAGTGATTCAGGTATTTTTTGGAGTGCCGGAGAGTTATGTGAATTCGGCGGGGGAAGTAGTGGGACTTAATGGGCCATACGGGAAAGGAGAGAAGGGCCTCAAGGGGTGGTCGTCCCTCCCCCCATGGCAAGTTCGAATTGGACTAGGGAGGGGGCAACGCCCCCCTCTCTTTCCTACTCCCTCTCCTACTCCTTCCCTCTCTCCCCTCTTGGAAAAGGAAGGGGACTCCAACTAGGATTGGGAATCCTAGTTGGACCCCCCCTATAGGCAGGCCCCTCCTAGGCCGGCCTCCTCCTCCTCCCTCTATATACATGGGCAGGGGGCACCCCAAAGGCACACCAAAGTTTCTCTTAGCCGTGTGCGATGCCCCCCTCCACAGAAACACACCTCAGTCATATCATTGTAGTGCTTAGGTGAAGCCCTGCGCCGGTAAATTCATCATCACCGTCACTATGCCGTCGTGCTGACGAAACTCTCCCTCGGCCTCAGCTGGATCAAGAGTTCGAGGGACGTTATCAAGCTGTACGTGTGCAGATCGCGGAGGTGTCGTGCGTTCGGTACTTGATCGGTTGGATCACGAAGACGTTCGACTACATCAACCGCGTTACTTAACGCTTCCGCTTTCGGTCTACGAGGGTACGTGGACACACTCTCCCTGCTCGTTGCTATGCTTCTCCTAGATATATCTTGCGTGACGTCGAATTTTTTTTGAAATACTACGTTCACCAACAGTGGTATCAGAGCCAAGTTCATGCGTAGATGTTATATGCACGAGTAGAACACAAAGGTGGCTAGTGGGTGTCTGTTTCTCCAACTTTAGTTGAATCGAGTGTGACTATGCCCGGTCCTTGTTGAAGGTTAAAACATCAAACTTGAAGAAAAATCGTTGTGGTTTTGATGCGTAGGTAAGAACGGTTCTTGCTAAGCCCATAGCACCCACGTAAAACTTGCAACAACAAAGTAGAGGACGTCTAACTTGTTTTTGTAGGGCATGTTGTGATGTGATATGGTCACGACGTGATTATATAAATTGTTGTATGAGATGATCATGTTTTGTAACACAGTTATCGGCAACTGGCAGGAGCCATATGGTTGTCGCTTTATTGTATGAAATGCTATCACCATGTAATTGCTTTACATTATCACTAAGCGGTAGCAATAGTCATAGAAGTAATAGTTGGCGAGACGACAACGATGCTTTGATGGAGATCAAGGTGTCAAGCCGGTGACGATGGTGATCATGACGGTGCTTTGGAGATGGAGATTAAAGGCACAAGATGATGATGGCCATATCATATCACTTATATTGATTGCATCTGATGTTTATCCTTTATGCATCTTATTTCGCTTAGTACGGCGGTAGCATTATAAGATGATCTCTCACTAAATTTCAAGGTATAAGTGTTCTCTCTGAGTATGCACCGTTGCTACAGTTCGTCGTGCCGAGACACCACGTGATGATCGGGTGTGATAAGCTCTATGTTCACATACAACGGGTGCAAGCCAGTTTTGCACATGCAGAATACTCGGGTTAAACTTGACGAGCCTAGCATATGCAGATATGGCCTCGGAACACTGAGACCGACAGGTCAAGCGTGAATCATATAGTAGATATGATCAACATAGTGATGTTCACCATTGAAAACTACTCCATCTCACGTGATGATCGGACATGGTTTAGTTGATATGGATCACGTGATCACTTAGATGATTAGAGGGATGTCTATCTAAGTGGGAGTTCTTAAGTAATAGGATTAATTGAACTTTAATTTATCATGAACTTAGTCCTGATAGTATTTGCATAACTATCTTGTAGATCAATAGCTCGAGATGTAGCTCCCTGTTTATTTTTGATATGTTCCTGAGAAAAACTATGTTGAAAGATGATAGTAGCAATGATGCGGACTAGGTCCGCGATCTAAGGATTATCCTCATTGCTGCACAGAAGAATTATGTCCTTGATGCACCGCTAGGTGACGGACCTATTGCAGGAGCAGATGGAGACGTTATGAACGTTTGGCAAGCTCGGTATGATAACTACTTGATAGTTTTGTCCGCCATGCTTTACGGCTCAGAACCGGGCACTACTAGGAAAAGGCCTACTAATGGCGCACCGGTTTTGCCTACTAATGGCGCACTACCGGTGCGCCATTAGTATCACGCCACTAGTATTTTTTACTAATGGCGCACCGCTGGTGCGCCATTAGTATCTGTTATACTAATGGCGCACCACGCAGTGCGCCATTAGTATGTAACACCATGCGCCATTAGTGTCCCTCCCGGGGGGCCATACGTAACCATGTGCTTTGTCATACTAATGGCGCACCCTGTTGTGATGCGCCATTTGTATCCTTTGGCATACTAATGGCGCACCTTGAGTTGATGCGCCATTAGTATGAATATTTGGTTTTTCTTTTTTTTACTTTTCTGATTTTTGCACAGGTTACAAAATATATTACTGGACAGAATATAGACAGCAGCACACAACAAGAGCAGATTCATCGAATACAATAGAAGATTAGTCTCCGAATACAATTCATCATATTAGTCTCCGAATTCAAAAGACCGAACAAATATAAAACATTACAAGTCTCAAGACCGCGAGTATCGAGTTTGTCTTCACATTACAAGTCGATATCGATCATCTAAACTACCATAACATAGAAGAGAGTTGCGGTCATCACGATGAGCATCATCGCGATCAAACTGGTCTTCATCCGGTTCCTCCAATGCTCCCTCCTCTCTCCCGCTAGATAGTGGGTGTATCTAGATTCGGCCTCTGCCCTAGTGGTATACCCTTTGTAACTGTTACCGCTGAAACGGTGAACCTATCTCCGACAGTCCTCCCAGTCGTCGTAGACTCCGGGAACCTTACCCTTGTACACGACATACGACGTCATCTCTATGCACAAGCCAAACAACAGACAATACATAAGCAATATGTAAGTATGCAACAAAAGGATCGAAAGAGAAAAGCAAGACATTAATAGCATGATTCATGGTCCTACTAATAAATAGCATCGATTACATCTAAGTTGAACGACTGTCCAAACCAAAGAGACATACGAATTCATTAAAGTTTAATTACAACATAAGCCAATCAATGTTTCAGAACTACACATCAGTACTTTCGACTCGACTCATCGGACAGGAGTTTGGATGAAGCCGCCGTCTGTCGTGATGGTCATGAAATCGCGGTTGTTGTCACCCTGCATTTGTAGCATTTCATCTATCTCACTGTTGGACGGTTGATATCTGAGGAAGAACTGACCCGGGGTATGAAGAACATCTTGATGGATGATGTCCGCAAACTCCAACTGGATGCGAAAGAATTCTTGTCTGAGGTCCGCGTCCTGGACTGCCGACAAGCTCGCTGCCCAATCTTTGAGATTATCTGGTAGCAGAAGTTGATGATGGTCCCTTACGATCGCCCGCATGTGAAGGAGGGCGTAGTAGGCATCCTTCTGACCGCCAAAGCGGCTGCTTGACGCAGCAGAACTTCGTGACAGGTGAGAACATGTGCTTGTCGTTTACGAACTGCCCCGTGAAGGTGCCTCCAGATTTGGCATAGCCGGGGAGAACATCATCAAGAACTTTCTTGACATTTGTGTAGTCTATCTTGGAGTTACGGTTCGGGTCGAAATACGTGGCCATGGAATATTTCGGGCTTAAGAGGATGAGTGTGCAATGTGTGTCACTGCACAGAACACGAAATGTTAAAAAAAAAGAACGATCGAAATCTAAGAAATCATATGTTACGGGGCGGTTAAGGGATGACTTACTCGGGAAAGTAAGTCACAAGGAAATTATCCTTATCTGGGTTTGCCAGAATGACACCTTTGAGGTGTGAACTCGCAACTTGGCGGTCCCCAGCGCTGCTCAAGTGCTTGGCACGCATGTAGAAGGGGTCGACTATCACGATGTCCGGGGTCTTGTCTCTAATGATCCGCATCTCCATACTCAGCGAAAACAGCCGAACGAAGGTGTAGTGCAGCGGATGAAGGTTAAACATAGCAAAGATGTCATCAAACCATAGGACGATCGTACCCCCGATGTCGCCATCCACAAAGCCCTTGCCCTCTAGCACCTTGGCCACGAAAACCGGGTATTCCACATCATTCTCTCTCAGACGCCGCTTCTCCAAAGAAAGAACACTGTCGTGCAGACTCCCATAGCACCGGTTGCAGCATTCAGCATATTTGGCGGTAGCATCGCCCTACCCGCCACATGCACCCTCCTCGAGATATCCTTAGGTGAAGGTGGCCCGTCCTGAGCACGGATCGAACTCGGTGCCGGCTGGCTCGCATCGGCGCCCTTGTTAGTCTTTCGTTTCCGTCCCTTCTTCTTGATCTCCTGTAATGGGACCGAGTTCTGCTCACAGACCGCCTTCTTGAGCGTGTTGGGGCTGATAATATTTCGCACCTCAGCTATCTGAAGCTCGGTGAAGGCGGGAGCTGGAGGCATGTCCTGAGAACTGAACGCTAGACGACGCCTGTTGCAATTGGATTTCTCTGCCGTACCAGCTAGATCGCGGTCGTCTTGGTTGGGTTCTTGATAAAGAGGCCCGCAGAACTCGTCAGCGTACCCATGTTCGGCAAAGTACTTATCAACTTTGGTAAATGTACCGTCGTCGTTGTCGTTGCCGTCCGGATCCTGTGCCATAGGGCTGTCCGGATCGTGTGCCATAGGGATGTCCGGCAGGTCCGTAGCGCTATGGGCGTTCTTGCCATGGCTTGGCGCCGCACGATCGGGCGGTCTTGTCGTGGGTGGTGTCCCCACCCCAAACGAATCTGGCTCTTCGGCCAAAGTAGGGGCCAGTTTACGCAGGCACTGAGGGTCATCTCATCTTCTTCGCCGGCCCCAGCGGGTCCAATCGGAGGTAATAGCTCGTTGCTGCCTGGCAGCACCCGAACCACTTCAACCCTATACACTGTGGGTGGCATCGGATTACCGTGGAACATGGGGTTGCCCGGTTGAACGATTCTGCCCTTGGCGACATCAACCAACTCGCCGCCCACGGCGCGTAAGAGTGCAAGGAACGCCGGTGGTGCCCTCGCGAAAACATGTAGGGCGCCGGGATGCCCACCAAAGGCAAGGAGATGAAGTCATCAGCCGAGAGGCTTAGTTACCGTGATGCCGCCGAGCTCGGCTAATGTCGAGGCACCGCCAACGGCGGCGGCAATCGACGGAGGGGCCGCTTGCTGGCGAGGTGCCGGCCGGCGTACACCCGGGTGCATTAAGCTCCAATGCCCGTGTCGGCGCCGGAGACATGAATACCGCCTCCGCCGGAGACACCAATGGCGCCGCTGGAGACAGCAATGGCGCTGCCGCTGCCCAGTCGAAGTTGTCGCCATGAAGCCGGGAACCGGGAGGACCCTGTTTGCCGCCCGCAATCCACGTCGTCAGCCCATGAATCAACGTAGGCACCATGGCGTTGAGCTTCATTCCCAGTTGTTGTTCCACTTGCTCTTGGACAAGCTCCGGAATCCGCGCCACTTGTGCCTTGCGTGCTTCAACCTCGCGCGACTGGCCTTCCGAGCTGGTCTTTTTCTCCTTTCGCCCACCAGCGGTATAGTATGACGACCATTTTGTGGACAAGCCTTTGCCGGCCACACGACCAGCTGACATCGGCTTACTGAGCTTATCCTTGTTTTTAATTACGTTCAACGCCCTATTTAAAGGGGTGTCGAAAGGGGAGCTCTGAGACGACCCAGCGCCATCGCTTTCAAAGTCTGCGGAAGGAACGTGAACCATTTAGAAATATTGGGGATTAATTAGAATGCAACCATATGGAGCTAATTACGGGGTGTATTCCTTACTGAACAAGCTCGAGCGCCTGATCTTCGGATCCGTGGTTAGCTCCTTTGTTACCGGGTCCTCCTTGTACCGGGCCCCGAGAAAGTTCCTGGTCTGCTTGTCACGGTATTTCTTGAAGCGGGGCGGTAGGCCTTGCTCGGCACGCTCCGCGTCCTCCTTGTCCCATATAGGCTCCGCCACTCAGAAACCGCGGGACCGAGTTGGTGGACCCCTAATTTCAACTTCCGCATTTCTTTCCCCATCGACTTGATTCGAGGTTGCGCTGCTCTCGCACTTGATCTTGAACTCCTTGTACTCATCTTCGCTCATCAAAGGATATTTTGCCTTGATCTTGTCATAACTACCACCTTTGTCAATCATTGCCTTCACCGTGCTTCTCCAAGTAGACAGGGCCGTGCTCATCCTCATGAGGGCGGTACTGTTCACTTTATTCCCTGAGAGGCGTGTGTTTGCAAACTCAGCGGGGAACTTGTATCGTTCGTGCAGCTTCGTGAAGAGGAGGCTGCGCAAATTCCCGTGGTCCTTATGCCTTAGGTTCTCGGTGTTGATCGAGACGGTGCTCCGGAGAATGCACCCGAGCTGAATCGAGTACCCCTTGACTACTTGTTTGGGCGCCGTCGGATTCCCGTCGGAGTCCACTTGAGTAAATTCCTCCCTGACGGTGCCGAGCACGCTCGGGCGCCGGTCCTTCCATTGCCTCTTCGGTTGGCTGCCATCTGTTTGTGCGCCGCCATCATCAGTGGTGGCATCCTCGGCGGCACCATCAGTGGTGTCATCCCCGACGCCACTAGGGGTTGTGTAGTCAGGATCGGTGTCTTCCCCGGCGTCCTCATAGTGGTAAGGTTCTTCCTCCAACTCCTGGGACAACTTCCAGAATTGCTTGCCGCCCGAACCGCCGGCCTCATCGTTGTGGGCCATGTTTCGCTCTAAATAGGAAAAAAGTTTGGTCAAAAAGTTGGTTATTGTCAAGGAACAAGATCATGGTCTCATCATTTAGGGTTTGTCGACACCGAGGCATCCTAAAAGCTAAGCTTTTATCATTTAGGGTTTGTCGACGCCGAGGCACCCTAAAAGCCTATGTTGGGTTTATTGCACTAATCACTTGGCTCTATTGCCACCTATGTTGGGTTTATCATCTAGGGTTTATCGATGCTGAGGAGAATTCTAAGTTGGGTTTAATGCAGCAAGAATAAAGGGGCAGTTGATCCTACTTAATTAAGTACTAAGATACCCCGACCCATGCATTAGTAGCAAGTACCTCATATGTCCGATTTTTAGCAAAGTCATGCTAAAATTCACGGAAAATTTCAGCATGAACTTTGCTGAAAATAGGACATATGGAGTACCCGAATTTGCCAGAACGGAAGTTAATCGACATTCCGCCAAACTCAAGGGCCTCTCGGGGTACCTGCAAAATCATCACGACACGAAGGGCCTCTCAAGGGCCTCAAGCAGCAGCGGCGTCTCCCAGGACCCCATTTTTTTGCTAAATTCTGCATATTTCTATACAACAGCACTGTAAAGATGAAGAACAGTTCTACATCAGCCCATTTATATACAATAGCATCTTTGGTCATACCAATTTCTGAAACAATTCAAATCTGAACTGTATCTTTGGTCATACGTACAAATCTCTGAAACTTTACAAATCTGAAATATATATTTGGTCATTCAAATTTATGGAACTAATCAAATCTTAGCTGTATCTTTGGTCATACAAATCTCTGAAACTTTACAAATCTGTGGTCATACAAATTTACGAAACTAATCAAATTCTGGATTCAGAAGTTGGACTTCAAAAATCTTTCATGCAAATTACTTGAAGTACTAAAGTTAAATTGTTTTCAATCTGTCCAGATATTGTCAGTGACAATTAGGGTCATTCAGAAAGATGCAACCCTCGAGAATTCCTAGCATGAGGTTTGTCCATCACTTTTGGCTCACTTATTAATCTACTCATCCTATGTCAATATCCACATGCTATGTCATCTGATGTTCATGAATCATTGTAGTTTAGGCACCATACAAGATTGTTAGTTCAATGTGCTTTATATCCTAGTTATACTACTACTAGAAAGGAGGATCATCATACACATATATATGTATAGCAATTGACAGGAGCTTCATCATTTTTAGTAACAACAATACATATATAGCAATTGGAAGCAAACAGATGTACACATAAGATAAACATGTAGTGCTGAAAGTTTAATGCTTACAAAAGACTTGCTGAAATAGTGAAAAATATGGAGTCACCAAGCTGGCTAAGAAACTCCCAAAGTCCACTAGCAAATCCAAGATCTAATCCTGTTACACACATCATAACAATTTAAGATAATTAGGATAAGGATAGTAGGAAATGAAAAAGAAAGAGCTCAAAAACAATCACAACAGAAAAATAATAAAACCTAGTCCTAGAAGAAAATAAATCCTAAAAGAAAATAAATCCTAAAATCTGAGCAAGTCCTAGCAGTAGTAGTCCAACTAGATGGCCACCACTACTACTCCTATCACTAGAGTAAACAACAGTTGTGTGTTCAACATCTTTACTAACAATAAATTGACAAGACTCCATTATCTACTCCTGCAACTTCAACTACAATAACATCCTACAACTACTACAACAACATAAAACTACTATGCATCATCTTCCTACAACTACTCATCTTCAGCAGCAACAACATAAAATTCCTGTTTAGTTAAATTCATGTTAAACATCATTTGGACCAGAGCCCAATCCTTTCTTCTGCTTGTCAGTAGAACTATTGTTTCTTCAACTTATGCAAAAATTGAACATCATAAGAAGCATTAATCACAAGGGCGGCGCTACGGGAAGCAAACGACCAAGGGGAGGAGGGGAAACTGATGAGCATCTCACAGCGGTCGCAGAGGAGTAGACGGCGTGGTCGGGGACGGTTCAACGGAGACGAATTTGACGACTACTAGACGGTGAGGCCGCGGTGGCCGGAGGTGGAAGAAGGCGCAGACGCCGTAGACGGTGGAAGCGTCGGTGTCGTAGAGGCGCCGGAGACCTTGCCCTGCGAGACAGAGAAGGGGCCGTCAGCTGCGCAGGCGGGGGGCAAGGGGAGGAGGAGGAGGGGCAAGGGGAGGAGGAGGGTCGGGGGGCATACGGTGCTGCGTTGCTGCACGGCGCCGACGGCGAGGAGGAGTCCGGCGAGGGTCGGGGCGGCGGGGGTGGGGGCGCGGGGGCGGCGGGGGTGGAGTCCGGCGAGGGTCGGGGCGGTGGCGTCATGGGTCGGGGCAGCGCACGGGTGGATCTGGTGGCGAGGGAGAGAGGGTGGAAGGGGATCTGGCGAGGGAGAGGGAGGATAGCTAGGGGGAAGCTTACTAATAGCGCACCACCCGTCGGTGCGCCATTAGAAATCTTTTTTTTAGATAGCAATGGCGCACCCCTCAGAGGTGCGCCATTAGAATGTTTTTTTATTACAGTTCGAGCACAGGTTATACTCCACCTAACCCAATCCACATCAGAACCCGCCCACTAGCCTGACTGGTCAGCACGCAGCACACACACTAGGAGGTCCTGGGTTCGATTCCCAGGCTCCCCAATTTTTTTTGCATTTTAAATGCTATTTGATATTTATTTGTGTTTAAATATGTTCAAACTTGTTTAAATCATAACGGTAATATTTTTTTTATAAAAACAGTAATAACTTTTTAAAAAATATGTTCAAATTTGTTACTTGAAAATATCATCGGCGGCGGCGGTGGAGCGGGGGAGGGTGCGGGGGGTGCCCGTTGGCGGCGGTGGAGCGGGGGAGGGTGCGGGCGGCCGGGTGCTCGTCGGCGGTGGTGGAGGGGGATCGAGATCGAGTGTCCTCATGAATTCAAAAAGTGCCCATGAAATTTAAAATTATTCATAATATCAAAAAGTGCCCATGAAATACAATCGAGAAATGAAGACTACGATTTAAATACACTCGATCTTAGCTAGCTATCTGTTCACAATCTTCTTGCCCTTCTTTTTCGCAAATGGAGTTCTTCTGTGGAACGGATGTCCTTTAGGTAGGGTGGTCCTGCTTCTTCTTGTGGTGTGTGCTGCTACTTCATCGTCGTCATCATGTTCGATCTTCGGGTCGCCGTACTTGTCGAAGTCTTGCTCATTGGCTACTCCATCCATTCCGATGATCTTCCTTTTGCCTCTCCTCATGACAACACGACTGGGCTTTGACGGGTCGGTAATGAAGAAGCATTGTTCCACTTGGGAAGCCAGTACCCATGGCTCATTTTTCAGGTGACGCTTATGCCCATGGTCTTGGATTTGGCTTCGTATAACCATGGTGGTGAAATACCGGTCTTCTTTAGGACGCTCTTGGCCTATCTCGACACGGAACATCGGGACCTTCTCTCCAACAGCTCAGCTCCCAGATCTCCTCGATCCTTCCGTAGTATCTGTCCTTGTCGTTACGGTGTAGGATTCCATCGTTACCCGGAGTTCGATAACCATCACTCTTCATGTCCTTGTTCTCGTGTAGAATGTGTAGCCGTTGATATCGTGCGCCTCATAGGTCATCAGGTTGTGGTCGGCGCCTATGACAAGGCGAATATGAGTTGTTCTTCCGCGGAAGAATCCTCGTAAAGGGTACGACGAAGCTTCGCTTGAACCAACGCGTGAAACATGAGTTGTGCTCTTTGATTATATCTCCGTCCGTCCTCTGTTGGCCTCGGTCATTGTACGCCTTCTCAATAAAGGTTTTGTGCTCTACCACCCAAGGATCGACCACGCCTATGTGTTGTAGCGCGACTAGGTTTGCTCTTTCAAAGTCGGCGAGTCGACCCTCGAAGTCGACATGCATTTCGCGGCGACCCTCACGGTGACCCCATCCAGCGAGCCTGCCGAGGTGCTGTTGACGGCAGACCAACGGGTTCTTGATGCCTAGATAATTCATGCGATGGGAGATGCACTCTTCGGTTAGAAAGCCCCGCTATACCTCCCTCTGGACGTGACATGTTGCGAACGTATCCTTTGATGACACCATTCATCCTTTCGAACGGCATCATGCTGTGCAGGAACGCCGCCCGAGTTGGATGATATCCTCCACGATATGGACCAGCAGATGCACCATAACGTCGAAGAATGCGGGCGGGAAGTACATCTCAAGCTCGCATAGTATCACCACGATCTCTTCCTGTAGCCTTCTGAGTTGCCTCACGCCAATCGACTTCCAAGAGATGACGTCGAAAAAGTTGCATAGGCCAAATAGCGTTTCACGGACGTGCGCGTCCATGATCCCACGGATTGCAACTGGAAGTATCTGCGTCATCAACGCGTGATACCGTGAGACTTCATCCTGCTGAACTTCTGCTTCGCTGGTCTAGGTATCTGCTTATCTTCCCCGCGTAACCGTAAGGAAGTTTTACTCCTACGAGGCAGGTTAAAAACTGCTCAATCTCCTCCTGACTTAGAGTGAAGCACGCGGGAGGGTAGTCACTTCCGGTCTTCTTGGCCTTTTTGCCTTTGCGACGAGTTTCTGTCTCCTGCTTCACCTCATCATCATCATCATCATCATCATTAGCGTGAAGCTCCTGCCTGATGCCCATTGATTTCAAGGCTGCCCTTGCTTTCGGCCCATCTTTGGTCCTCTTTGGCATGTTGAGCAGGGTACCAAGTAGACTCTCGCACACGTTCTTCGTGATATGCATGGCATCAAGGCTGTGAGGCACACGGTGGATCTTCCAGTACGGCAAGTCCCAGAAAACAGACCTCGTTTTCCATACCTTCAGCAGCGGCTCTGGCGCCTTTCGCTTATTTCCCGGCTCTGGTGCCTTTTGCTTCTTTCCCGGCAGTGGGCAATCTTTCCAATTTTTCAACAGCTCATCTATTTCCTCGCGGCTCCTCGTACGCGGGCGTTTTCGGGGTTCGGTTTCACCATCGAACAGATCCTTGCGTTTCCTCCACGGGTCATCATCGTGAAGCCACCTTCGATGTCCCATGAACACGGTTTTCGAAGACCCGGGATCTCTATATAGCTGGCGATACGCCAGTCATCCATGCACCTTACGCATCCGAAAATCCGTGGACTACCTGCCCGCGAGATATCCGTAAATCGAGATAGTCGTGCACCGTCGTGAGCAAAGCGGCTCTCATAGGAAATATTCTTTCTCTCGGCGTCCACGTATTGGTGGCGTTTTCCACAGCGTGTCTAGCTCCTCTTCAGCAGCCCCAGATCAGATTGATGTCGCTCCCTGGTTGTTTCGCCCTTCAATTAGCATACTCATGTGAATGTACTTCCTCTTCATGCACAACCAGGGGGAAGGTTGTACATCCACACAAACACAGGCCAGGTGCTATGTGTGCTTCTCGGCTGCCAAACGGATTGACTCCATCGGTGCTCGCGCCCAAAGACGATGTTCCTTGGATCCTACCCAAATTCTGGGTATTCAAAGTTCAACGCTTGCCACTGGCTCGCATCCTTAGGGTGACTCAGCATCTTGTCTTTTTTATTTATCTCTGGATCATTTCCGTCATCTTCCCGCTTCTTCTCCTCCCTATCCGTGTGCCAACGCAGGAGCTTTGCTACCTTAGGGTCCGTGAAATACCGCTGTAGACGAGGAGTGATCGGAAAGTACCACACCGATTTTCGAGGAGCTTTCTTCCTCTTCTTGTATCGAGTGACGCCACACACCGGACATATGGTAGACTCCGCGTGCTCGTCCCGATAAATGATGCAATTGTTCATGCACACATGGTATTTCACGTGCGGTAAATCCAGAGGACACACGATTTTCTTCGCCTCCTCGAAACTGGCGGGCACTTGTTCCCTTGGTAAGACGTTCGTGCGTAATGACATGTTCTCGCCGAAGCATCGCCGGTCATTTTGTGTTTTACCTTCATCTCCGAGCCATGAGCGTTACTTTCAGCGGGTATCCTCGGGCCTGCATCCTTCATACAATGGAGTAACCGCGTCTATCTCCGCTTGATCCAGCTTGGCTTTCTCTCGGCGGCAGCTCTTGCGTTATCCGTCGCTTGAGAAGCAGCTCTTGAATATGAGGGTCCTGCACCCAGCCTCCATCGTCGTCCCGCTCCGGCATCTTCATCTTCATGATCATGCCCTTTGTCTTGATCTTCCTCATCATCATGTATGACATCTTCTACATGATGATCTGTACAACATCACCGTCGTGATCATGTCCTCGAGATTCTTCGCCTTCTCGCCCGCCCTCGCCGTGGTGGTTGTCTTGTTGCCCTTCCTCATTTCTTGCCCGCCCCATGGATGACTTCATAGTCATCTTCATCACCTTGCCACCGATAGCCATCCATGAAACCAGGCAAGAGCAGGTGGTCCCACCTGCCCGAATCCGGGTCCGCAATAAGGCTCTTCACTTTGCATCTTCGACATGGACATCTTATCTCCGCCTCGTTCTTTTGAAGCATCTCGCCTTGGAGCTCAAAACCTATTCACGATGCCTTCGGTCATCGTGCGGACCATGGTCGTCAAGGGTAGAGCAAAACGATATTTTAGAACCAAGAAAAAATTTGGCATGACCTTCCCTAAAAATAGGACAAAAAAGAATGCATAGTGCCAAAATTCTTGCTGAAACGGAAATGAATCAAAATTCCGGCAAAATATTGGCAACTATCGCATTTCAAATACCGGTACCTGCAAACACAAACATATATGCAACACCAAAAACATATGCAACACCACAAACATACATAGATCTAGCTAGGCCACAAAAAGTGCATGTGCACGTTGTTGGAGCGAGCTAGGGAGAAAAAAAGTAGATCTACAACATGAAGATAGCCTTCCCCTTACTTACCTATCCAAAAAAGGTAATTTCACCACTTAATTTTGATGAATCTATGGTGCAAATGAGGTGAGGAGGAGGAGGCAGCCGGAAGCTTGGAGTAGGAGGTGGAGGGAATGAAGTGGGGAAAGTGAGTTGGTAGGTGTGGCTGTCCAAAATATCTTGTTGGGGTCCCAGGTTACTAATGGCGCACCACCTGCAAATGCGCCATTAGTAACCCTGAATTACTAATAAGCGCACTGCAGGTGGTGTGCCATTAGTAGTTTTGCAAAAAAGTAATATATATATATATATATATATATATATATATATATATATATATATATATATATATATATATATATATATATATATATGGCACGTGACGTAGTGCGCCATTACTAGTTTAAACTAGTAATGGCGCACTATGACACGGTGCGCCATTAGTAGTTTTGCAAAATAAGAATAAAAAATACGATCTCAAGGCGCACTTGTTGCTGGTGCGCCATTACTAGTTAGAACTAGTAATGGCGCACTTCACTCGGATGCGCCATTAGTATGTATGGAAAAATGAAAAAAAATTATTACTAGTGGCACACCTTCTGTCTGGTGCGCCATTGCGCACCACCTGATGGTGCGCCATTAGTATATAGTAGTGGTGCACTGCTTCCCTGATGCGCCATTAGTATCAATCCCATCTATAGCCCTTTTCCTAGTAGTGGGGACTTCAAAAACGTTTTGAACGCCACAGAGCATATAAGATGTTCCAAGAGCTGAAATTGGTATTTCAGACTCATGCCTGAGTCGAGAGGTATGAGACCTCTGACAAGTACTTTGCCTACAAGATGGAGGAGAATAGCTCAACCAATGAGCATGTGCTCAGATTGTCTGAGTACTACAATCGCTTGAATCAAGTGGGAGTTAATCTCCCCGATAAGATAGTGATTGACAGGGTTCTCTAGTCACTATCACCAAGTTACTAGAACTTCGCGATGAACTATAATATGCAAGGGATAACAAAAATGATTCCCAAGCTCTTCGCAATGCTGATATCGGCGAAGGTAGAAATCAAGAAATAGCATCAAGTGTTGATGGTTAACAAGACCACTGGTTTCAAAATAAAGGGCAAGGAAAGAAAGGGAAACTTCAATAGGAATGACAAGAAAGTTGCCACTCCTATGAAGAAGCCCAAAGCTAGACCCAAGTCTGTAACTGAGTGCTTCTACTGCAAAGGAAATGGTCACTGGAAGTGGAACTGCCCTAGATACTTGGCGGATAATAAGGATGGCAAAGTGAACAAAGGTATATTGGATATACATGTTATTGATGTGTACTTTACTAGTGTTTATAGAAACCCCTCGGTATTTGATACTGGTCAGTTGCTAAGAGTAGTAACTCGAAATGGGAGTTGCAAAATAAACAGAGACTAGTTAAGGGAGAGGTGATGATGTGTGTTGGAAGTGATTCCAAGGTTGATAAGATCACCATCGTACACTCCTTTTACCTTCGGGATAAGTGTTGAACCTAAAATAAATGTTATTTGGTGTTTGTGTTGATCATAATATGATTGGATCATGTTTATTGCAATACGATTGATCATTTAAGTCAAAAATAATTGTTATTCTATTTACATGAATAAAACCTTCTGTGGTCATACACCCAAGGTGAATGGTTTATTGAATCTCGATCGTAAGTGATACACATATTCATAATGTTGATGCCAAAAGATGCAAAGTTAATAATGATAGTAAAACTTATTTGTGGCTGAGGGAATTCCGGACTAGGGGGTGTCCGGATAGCCG
The DNA here is from genome assembly GCA_021605205.1 of Aegilops longissima. Classification (NCBI taxonomy): domain Eukaryota; kingdom Viridiplantae; phylum Streptophyta; class Magnoliopsida; order Poales; family Poaceae; genus Aegilops; species Aegilops longissima. The sequence continues at coordinate 631,636,805 of CM038677.1, read as the reverse complement.
AACTATCATCATCGGCCGGACCCCAAGACTATGAAGATACAAGACTGAAGACTTCGTCCCGTGTCCGGATGGGACTTTCCTTGGCGTGGAAGGCAAGCTTGGCGATACGGATATGTAGATCTCCTACCATTGTAACCGACTCTGTGTAACCCTAACCCTATCCGGTGTCTATATAAACCGGAGGGTTTTAGTCCGTAGGACGAACAACAATCATACCATAGGCTAGCTTCTAGGGTTTAGCCTCTTTGATCTCGTGGTAGATCCACTCTTGTAACACACATCATCAATATTAATCAAGCAGGACGTAGGGTTTTACCTCCATCAAGAGGGCCCGAACCTGGGTAAAAACATCGTGTCCCTTGTCTCCTGTTACCATCTGCCTAGACGCACTGTTCGGGACCCCCTACCCGAGATCCGCCGGTTTTGACATCGACATTGGTGCTTTCATTGAGAGTTCCTCTGTGTCGTCACCGATAGGCTCGATGGCTCCTTCGATCATCAACAACGACGCAGTCCAGGGTGAGACCTTTCTCCCCGGACAGATCTTCGTATTCGGCGGCTGTGCACTGCGGGCCAATTCGCTTGGCCATCTGGAGCAGATCGAAAACTACGCCCCTGGCCATCAGGTCAGATTTGGAAGTTTGAACTAAACGACCGATATCCGCGGAGACTTGATCTTCGACGGATTCGGGCCGCAGCCGAGCGTGCCGCACTGTTTCGATGGGCATGATCTAGCTCTACAGCCGAACAGTGCCCTGGAGGCCGCACCTGAATCCGCTCCGACCCTTAATCCATAGCCGGATTCCCCGATCGAGGACGAGTGGTTGGACACCGCCTCGGGGGCTTTAATCTCTACGGCGATCGAGCCGAACTCTATCCCTGTCCTTTATGAAGACCTCGACTGTGGTGCTGGACTCTCTCCGACTCAACCTCCGCCTCCTTGCCAATCGAATCCGGTTGGGCGCCCGTCATGGAGTTCACCGCGACATCTTTCAGCACTCGCCCTTTGGCGACATCCTGAATTCACTAAAGTCTCTCTTTTATCCGGAGAGCCCTGGCCGGATTACGGTCGAAGGTTGGGATGCGGACGACGAAGAAATTCAACGCCCACCCACCACCCACTTGGTAGCGCGTCGACGATCTAACCGACATGCTAGACTACGACCAAGACATCGACGGTATGGACGACGATGCGGAGACGACCAAGACCCAAGCGCCTCGAGGCAATCGAAGGCCACCTCGTCATACGACATATACATGGTGGACATCCCAAAATATGGGAACGACGATGGAACAACGGAGGATGACCCCTCCAAGAAGCAGCCCAAGCGCCGACGTCAGCGGTGTGGACCTAAATCCCGCCACAGCAAGAATGAAGATTCCGGCACCGGAGATAACAATACACCGGACAGTGCCGAAGACAATCCACTCCAGCAAGATCCAGCCCAGAGGATGGAGACGCCAGCCTCAAGAGAGGCGGCGAAGAAGAGGTAGAGGATTATATGCCTCCCTCCAAGACGAAGCAAGCCTCGACGACAATGAATCGTCGTGCCTGAGGATCCCGTCGAACAAGAGCGTTTTAGATGCAGGCTTATGGCCACGGCGAACAGCCTCAAGAAAAAGCAACAACAGCTTCGAGCTGATCAGATCTCGCTAGCCGGCGGATGGATGAAGTCCTCGCGTCAAGAGCATGAGCTCAACGCCCTCAAAAGCTACCCTAAACACAAGCTGCTCCCCGATTAGAGGAGGAGGCTTATGAACCCGCATCACCAGGAGACAATACGGCCGACCGACCACCCGTGGTCGCGACAGAGAGGCCTCTAGGCCCTTCACTCGAACCGCACTTCGCATCGCTCAAAAAGCACACGGCCAAAGGGGAATGCTCCGGACCTGCGAGATATATTGGAGGACAAGGCAAGACAATCAAGATCGATCTATGGATCGCGTGGGTGCCCCACGGTACGTGATGACAACCGTCGCGCCGGACACAGTAAGTCCGGCCGGGCCGAACAAAATGCATAAAGCTCTTTTGAGCTCCGTCGTGATATCGCCCGAGACAGAGGCGCAGACACCCGCTATGCTTCACGAGACGAAGTAATGGATCATCAAATCCCGAAGGGTTTAAACCCGTCAATATTGAATCCTATGATGGCACAACAGACCCGCGGTTTGGATCAAGACTATCTCCTTCACACCCACATGGCCCGCGGTGACGATCTTCACGCCATCAAATACCTCCCCTCAAGCAAAGGACCAGCCCGACATTGGCTCAACAGCTTGCCAGCAGAGTCAATTGGGAGCTGGGAGGACCTCGAAGCCGATTCCTCGATAACTTCTGTGGCACTTATGTGCGACCACCAGACGGTGATGACCTAAGCCACATAATTCAGCAGCCGCATTTAATCGGCCCGACAATTCTGGACACCGTTTTAACCAAGAAAACCAAATCGTTGACTGTCCGGATGCGGAGGCCCTCGCGGCCTTCAAGCATAACATCCACGACGAGTGGCTTGCCCGACACCTAGGACAGGAAAAGACGAAATCCATGGCAGCCCTCACATCACTCATGACCCGCTTCTGCGCGGGTGAGGACAGCTAGCTAGCACGCAGCAACAACCTCAAAGAAAATTCGCAGTCCGGACTTCAAGGACCGAAATGGCAGGCCGCGTCGTAACAAAAACAAACGCCGCATTAACAGCGACAATATTGAGGATACGGCAGTCAATGCCGGATTCAGAGGCTCTAAACCCGGTCAGCGGAAAAAGCCATTCAAAAGAACTACTCCGGGTCCGTCCAATTTGGACCGAATACTCGACCGCCAGCGATACACGGCACCCCCGAAAAGCCAGCTAACCACACCAACAGGGACTGTTGGGTATTCAAGCAGGCAGGCAAGTTAATTGCCGAAAGCAATGACAAGGGGCTGCATAGCGATGACGAGGACGAGACCCAACCGCCGAACAATAGAGGACAGAAGGGTTTCCCCCACAAAAGGACGGTGAACATGATGTACGCAACGCACATATCCAAAAGGGAGCGGAAGTGCACTCGTGGATGTCTCGCGATGGAGCCAATTGCCCAAGTTCAATCCATGGTCCTCCTGCCCGATCACTTTTGACCGAAGGACCACCCCACCAAAGATCCGCCACGGCGGATTCGCGCCAGACCGTCTTAGACCCAATCTTCGATGGATTTCACCTAACCGAGTCTTGATGGATTGGCGGCAAAGCCTGAACCTGCTTTACCGTGATACAAGCGCAAAATGGGCATAGACCCTCAAGGATTAAACCTACCAAAACGACCTTTAAAGGCGCCATACCAGGTGTCGAGGCCAATTGTACAGGCTCAATTACACCGAAGTGGTCTTCGGATCCCGGATAACTTCCGGCGAGGAGTTAATCTTCGACATAGTCCCGTTCCGCAGCGGCTATCATGCCTTGCTCGGACGTACCGCGTTTGCAAAGTTCAACGCGGTGCCACACTACGCATACCTCAAGCTCAAGATGCCAGGCCCTCGAGGAGTCATCACGGTCAACGGAAACACTGAACATTCTCTCCGCACGGAGGAACATACAGCGGCTCTCGCGGCAGAAGTGCAATGCAGCCTCTTAAGGCAATTCTACGGCCGGACACAGCCAAGCGCGCCCGGAGTAACTTACAACAAGACCACCTGGCACGTTCTGAGCACGCGTAGCAGTGCGGCCCCAACCCCACCTCCTGCGAAACGTCAAAGCAGGTCCTTCGCGTACACCATTACGCTCTGAAGATACCATGGGCATGGGGAGAGGGGCACGACCACGATAAACCCAGCATCATGGCTCAACCACACCGAGGCTCGCAAGTGTGTCGTTCCTTTTATTTTCTTTTTACCTTTTACTTTTTACCCACAGACTCCGCTTGTCGAAGCCACATGCAGCAGCAGACCTGCCAACTCACGATGCAACAGCCAGGGAAGGATAAAGGCTACAACGAATATACAGGTGGTCTCCATTACGAGCATTTTCATACACCAATCTGCAGCCTACCCCTGGAGGGGGACATGTTTAACAGTCACATACCTTGCTTATTGCACTATTTGTATCGTTCTGCATTCGTAGCAGCACTTATTGAATAAAACAATGCAGCACCTTTTTGTTTATAATTGCATTTCTTCTTCATACATATGTTCATTCACGACATGTTGCATCCGTACACTTTGGTACGGCTAATATACACCATGGGCTTATGTTTCCCGCATTATGGTATAATGACTCCGAACACTTTCACAAGTGCGGCACCCCGAACTTATAGCACTATATGCATCAGCTCCGAATCATGTCTTGGGTCAATAGTTGGGTTTGCCCGGCTCCCGTGTTTTGGTACCTTACGTTCCATTATATCGGCTAAGGTAGCACCGGGAGAACCACTGCGATTCCGCCCTAGTTCGGCTGGGTTAACGCCTCAGTGGAGAAAGCTAAAACTGACCGTCATGATGAGGCGAGAGCCGGTCGCTATTCGAGAGGTTTTTTGCGAGTCCTTAAAGACTTATGCCGCTTAGAGCAAGGAGCCGGATACTGTCCGGCCAAGGCGTGGAAAGCGCCCCAAATTCGGCCTTCCGAAGACTAGGGGCTTCGCCGAAATTTAAAATTATAGAATTCTATGGCTAAGTGAGAGTGTTCAAGCATTATAAGTCCGGTTGCCTTGTTCGCTGTGTTGAGCGCCTCCTAGATGGACCCAAAATGGGAACAAGAGCGCCAAGTTTATCCCTAACACCCCAAAGACTGTGGCATGGGGGCTGAAGCCGACGACTTGCCATCTCTCGATTTGATAAACAGCCGCATGAAGGTAATATTTTAAATTAACAAGCGTTGCTTAGCGATATGAACTAAGTTTTCAGCGACAGATAACAAAATGCTAGTCTACTCAAATATTACATCTTTGGAGCACTCACCATAATAGTGCGGGCGCCTTCAACACACTCTTATAATACATCTCGGCGTGCGATGCTCCTGCCCTCTAGTGGCGGGTCCGTCACAAGCTTCGGGCATCCATCTTGCCCAGGCACCTTTGCGCTGGCAAGGGCCGGACGGGCACCCTCAATACAAGCGGAATGCTTGATCACGCCAACCCACGGGCACGCATCCATCAGCCGCCGCACCAGCCGAAGTAGCTCCTGTGCATGGCCTCCTTAGGCCACAACCGAACTATGAGGCCCCTCATGGCCTGTTCGGCCGCCTTGTGAGCTCGACCAGCTGCTTCACTGGTCGCTAAAAGCACGGATGTCCGCCTCAAATCTACCGAGACCAAAGACCTTCTCCGCCGAGCTCCCTCCTCGGCCGGTAGAATGCGGCAGCATCGGACACGCTGCAAGGAAGATCTACTGACGCCTCGAGAGCTCCGAATCGGGTAAGCAACAGGTAATTAACACTCACATGCTTACTCTGCATGAAAAATTACTTACCCGCTGCTATTTTCTTCACCGCCTCAATCTCCTGGAGGGCCTTGTAGGCTTCGGCCTTAGTGGCTTTGGCACTCTCAAGAGCCGTTGCAAGCTCGGACTCTCGAGTCTTCGAGTCACGCTCCAAGCTCTCATGTTTTTTCACGAGATCCTGGAGCTCTTGCTGTACCTCCGCCACCCGCGCCTCCTGATTCTCTCGCTCAGTGCGCTCATGTCAAGATTATGCGTCGGCCATGCCACCGCCTCCTTCAGGGTCGCCACCTCGTTAGTGGCCCCTACAATACCCACGTTATCCTTGTCATTTTTCTTGCAACCAAATCCTTTTCTGTAAGGTACAATTTTCATAAGATATTACTCACCTTCTTTTTCCTCGAGCTGCTTCTTGGCGTGGCCGAGCTCGTTCTCGGACCGCTCGAGGTTTTCCTTCAAAGTATTGACCTCACAGTCAGTGCGGCGGAGGTCAGCAGCACAGCCTGCAATCCCATATTGACACATTTTTTATATGACTCCTGCGTTTATCTTTCTAAAGATCCTCATCCGCTTTTCTTTCCAACACCGAACCGAGCATCGGGGCTACCGCCTATGCGCTACCAGTTTACATATATCAAAATTTCTTACCTCAAAGCCTGTTAGAAGATCGGTACAGTTTTGGTCAGCCCGCTTTTGGCAGATCGAATTGTCCGGATCACCGCACTCATAACAAGGCGGTGCTCCTCGATGGAGGCGCCGTTGAGCGCCTCGAAGCTATCCGGTGCCTCCGGTTGGGCGAAGACACGGCGTCTTACCCTTCTTGCGGCGATCGCTATCGGACTCGGAACCACTCAAGGTTCCGGCATGGAGTTCGGACAAGGGTCGGGCTTAGAGCCCCTGGGGGTCTTGCCCCCCACGCGCCTGGAGTCCGGGAGGTTGCCTTGTGGCACCTCCTACGCCACCTCCTCGTGACCAAGCCCCCTTTGGAGCCCCGCCGCGGCGTTGTCCGTAGCATGAGGCGAGGAGGCGGTCGGAAGCGAAGTACTCTCCATTTCCGACAAGCCCAGGGACCCGCTCGATGAATCGACGAACTCGCCTTTGGGCGGGCTGCACGATTGTTCGACATTAGATAACACTCTGCAATAATAAAAAGCCATGGGTATCCGGACACTTACGATCTCGCCAGGGGCTTGGCCCTCGTAGGCCAATCCCCCTCGTCGTCGTCGACGTTGGTGGAGAAGTCCGGAGGAAGGGTTCTTCCTTCTTGACCCTCCGGCCTCCCGGTTGGGGCGGCCTTCCTTTCCTCTCCTCCCCGCTAGGGAGAAGCTTCTTCTTCTTCCTCCTCGCCTTCGGAGAAGATTCGCTTGAAATCCGACAGCACTGGCGTCGGGAGCTCCTTCGAGTTCCGTGGCCTCCTTCTTAGCCTTCTTCTCCGCACCACATGGGGTGCCGGAGCCAGCAGCCCCAAATCGGGCGTCCGCTGGTCTTCGGCAAAGGAGCCGGACAGTTAATCTGTCCGGGCGTCTTCAACCGACACTGTCAAGAATAGGGAGTTTTAGATCCCACGAGAGTCAATCTATGAAAAAGAGTCCCGTAAAGGGTAAAATAACTTACCTCGCCGGCTTGACGCCGCGAACTGTATCCGCGATCTTTGTTAGCGGATGCGGGGACTTCGGCGCCCTTGAACAGCACCTTCCAGGCATCTTCGTACGTGGTACCGAAGAGCCGGCTCAAGGTTCGGTGCTGTACCGGATCGAACTACCACAAATTAAAGTCCCGTTGTTGGCATGGGAGAATCCGGCGGATGAGCATCACCTGGATTACGTCGACAAGCCTGCGATTCTTGTCCACCAGGTTCCGGACGCGTGTTTGGAGTTCGGATAGCTCGTACGAATCCCCTCACTTCAGGCCCGTCTCTTTCCATGACGAGAGCCGTGTGGGGAATCCAGATCTGAATTCGGGGGCCGCCACCCATTCAGGGTCGCGTGGCTCGGTGATGTAGAACCACCCCGATTGCCACCCCTTTATTGTCTCTACAAAGGAGCCCTCGAGCCATAGGACTTTGGCCATCTTGCCGACCATGGCGCCTCCGCACTCCGCTTGGCTGCCCTTCACAACCTTCGGCTTGACACTGAAGGTCTTGAGCCACAAGCCGCAGTGGGGCTGGATGCAGAGGAAGGCCTAGCACACGACGATAAACGCCGAGACGTTGAGGACGAAATTCGGGGCCAGGTCGTGGAAGTCCAGGCCGTAGTAGAACATGAGCCCCCGGACAAATGGGTGAAGTGGAAAACCTAGTCCGTGGAGGAAGTGGGGGAGAAATACCACCCTCTCATGGGGACTGGGGTTGGAATAAGCTGCCCAGCTGCCGGGCAGCTCAGTCTGCGATATCGCGGGACAAGTATCCGCCTCCCGCAGTCTTGTGATGTGCCCTCCGTGACGGAGGAGGCCATCCATCCGCCTCCGCTCGACATGGTTGGAGAAGGTTGAGGAGGAAAGTGCGGACTTGGGCGCTAGAGCTCGAGTGCAGGGAATGGATGAGCAAAGGAGGAAGAAGGCGTGGGTGAAAGGGTGGATCCTTATCCCTTATATGGGCGGACAAAACATGTGTCCCCACCGCCCGGTAAAACTCGCTTATCTCCCAAGCGTCACAATCAATGGCGCGGTTGGGTTACCCACGTCCGTATTGATGGGAATCCCGGAATAAGGGGAACACGATCTCTGCCTCGACAAGACGTGCCAAGGAAACCGCTTCGCTAAAATGCGCTGAGGTGGAGCAGTAAAAACAATTTGAATAAAGGCTTGGTAGTGGTGCGACGTCACGCCACAAAATACGTCAGCAGATTGATCTTGTGTAATATTATACTCTCTACGGTGGTATGTGGAATTTATTTTTGCAGAGCCGGACACTATCCTGGTGTTCACAATCTTCTATAAATTATTCGAAGGAGGAACCCGCCTTGCAATGCCGAAGACAACATGCGCGCCGGACTCGTCGTCGTTGAAGCCTGGTTCAGGGGCTACTGAGGGAGTTCTGGACTAGGGGGTGTCCGGATAGCTGAACTATCATCATCGGCCGGACTCCAAGACTATGAAGATACAAGATTGAAGACTTCGTCCCGTGTCCGGATGGGACTTTCCTTGGCATGGAAGGCAAGCTTGGCGATACGGATATGTAGATCTCACTACCATTGTAACCGACTCTGTGTAACCCTAACCCTATCCGGTGTCTATATAAACCGGAGGGTTTTAGTCCGTAGGACGAACAACAATCATACCATAGGCTAGCTTCTAGGGTTTAGCCTCTTTGATCTCGTGGTAGATCCACTCTTGTAACACACATCATCAATATTAATCAAGCAGGACGTAGGGTTTTACCTCCATCAAGAGGGCCCGAACCTGGGTAAAAACATCGTGTCCCTTGTCTCATGTTACCATCCGCCTAGACGCACAGTTCGGGACCCCCTACCCGAGATCCGCCGGTTTTGACACCGACAGTGGCACTTCCGTTTAGGTCATATTGGTGTAAAGCGCATGAAGAAACTCCATACAGATGGAATTTTGGAATCACTTGATTATGAATCATTTGATGCTTGCGAACCATGCCTCATGGGCAAGATGACTAAGACTCCGTTCTCCAAAACAATGGAGCGAGCCACTGACTTATTGGAAATAATACATATCGATGTATGCGGTCCGATGAGTGTTGAGGCTCGCGGTGAGTATCATTATTTTCTGACCTTCACAGATGATTTGAGAAGATATGGGTATATCTACTTGATGAAACATAAGTCTGAACATTTGAAAAGTTCAAAAAATTTCAGAGTGAAGTGGAGAGTCATCATAACAAGAAAATAAAGTTTCTACGATCTGAACGCAGAGGCGAATATTTGAGTTATGAGTTTGGCCTTCAATTAAAACAATGTGGAATACTTTCACAAACTCATGCCACCTGGAACACCACAACATAATGGTGTGTCCAAACATCGTAACTGTACATTATTAGATATGGTGCGATCTATGATGTTTCTTACTGATTTACAACTATCGTTTTGGGGTTATGCATTAGAGACAACTGCATTCACGTTAAATAGGGCACCATCTAAATCCATTGGGACGACACCATATGAACTGTGGTTTGGCAAGAAACCTAAGCTGTCATTTATTAAAGTTTGGGGCTGCGATGCTTATGTGAAAAAGCTTCAACCTGATAAGCTCGAACCCAAATAGGAGAAATGTGTCTTCATAGGATACCCAAAGGAGACTGTTGGGTACACCTTCTATCACAGATCCTAAGGCAAGATATTTGTTGCTAAAAATGGATACTTTCTAGAGAAAGAGTTTCTCTCGAAAGAAGTGAGTGGGAGGAAAGTAGAACTTGATGAGGTAATTGTACCTTCTCTCGAATCGGAAAGTATCTCATCACAGAAATAAGTTCCAGTGATGCCTACACCAATTAGTGAGGAAGTTAATGATGATGATCATGAAACTTCAGATCAAGTTACTATCGAACTTCATAGGTCAAGCAGAGTACGATCCGCACCAGAGTGGTACGGTAATCCTGTTCTGGAAGTCATGTTAATAGGCCATGATGAACCTACGAACTATGAGGAAGCAATGATGAGCCCAGGTTCCGCAAAATGGTTTGTGGCCATGAAATCTGAGATGGGATCCATATATAATAACAAAGTATGTACTTTGGTGGACTTGCCCAATGATCAGCAAGCCATTGAGAATAAATGGATCTTCAAGAGGAAGACAGGCGCTGATAGTAGTGCTACTATTTACAAAGCTCAAATTGTCGAAAAAAAGTTTTTGACAAGTTCAAGGTGTTTACTACGATGAGATTTTCTCACTCGTAGCGATGCTTAAGTCTGTCCGAATCATGTTAGCAATTGCCACATTTTATGAAATCTGGCAAATGGATGTCAAAACTACATTCCTTAATGGATTTCTTAAAGAAGAGTTGTATATGATGCAACAAGAAGGTTTTGTCGATCCAAAAGGTGCTAACAAAGTGTGCAAGCTCCAGCGATTTATGGACTGGTGCAAGCCTCTCGGAGTTGGAATATACGCTTTGATAGTGTGATCAGAGCATATGGTTTTATACAGACTTTTGGAGAAGCCTGTATTTACAAGAAAGTGAGTGGGAGCACTACAACATTTCTGATAAGTATAGGTGAATGATATATTGTTGCTCAAAAATAATGTAGAATTTTCTGGAAAGCATAAAGGAGTGTTTGAAAGGAGTTTTTCAAAGAAAGACCTCCGTGAAGCTGCTTACATATTGAGCATCAAGATCTATAGAGATAGATCAAGACGCTTGATAAAAAATTTCAATGAGTACATACCTTGACAAGTTTTTGAAGTAGTTCAAAATGGAACAGTCAAAGAAGGAGTTCTTGCCTGTATTGCAAGGTGTGGAGTTCAGTAAAGACTCAAAACCCGACCATGGCAGAAAATAGAAAGAGAATGAAAATTCATTCCCTATGCCTCAGTCATAGGTTCTATAAAGTGTGCTATGCTGTGTACCAGACCTATTGTGTACCTCACCATGAGTTTGTTAAGAGGGTACAATAGTGATCCTTGAGTGGATCACTGAACAGTGGTCAAAATTATCCTTAGTGGAATAAGGAAATGTTTCTCGGTTATGGAGGTGACAAAGAGTTCGTGTATGCAAACTTTGACACCGATCTAGATGACTGTAAGTCTCGATCTAAATACATATTGCTAGTGGGAGCGATTAGCTAGGGTAGCTCCGTGCAGAGCATTGTAGACATAGAAATTTTGCAAAATACATATGGCTCTGAATGTGGCAGACCCGTTGACTAAACTTCTCTCACAAGCAAAACATGATCACTCTTTGATTGTTAATCACATAGCGATGTGAACTAGATTATTGACTCTAGTAAACCCTTTGGGTATTAGTCACATGGAGATGTGAACTATTGGTGTGAAATCACATGACGATGTGAACTAGATTATTGACTCTAGTGCAAGTGGGCGACTGAAGGAAATATGCCCTAGAGGCAATAATAAAGTTGTTATTTATATTTCCTTATATCATGATAAATGTTTATTATTCATGCCATAATTGTATTAACCGGAAACTTAGTATATGTGTGAATACATAGACAAACAGAGTGTCCCTAGTATGCCTCTACTAGACTAGCTCGTTAATCAAAGATGGTTAAGTTTCCTAACCATAGACATGTGTTGTCATTTGATGAACGAGATCACATCATTAGAGAATGATTTGATGGAAAAGACCCATCCGTTAGCTTTGCACTATGATCGTTTATTTATTGCTATTGCTTTCTTCATGACTTATACATGTTCCTATGACTATGAGATTATGGAACTCCCGAATACCGGAGGAACACTTTCTGTGCTATCAAACGTCACAACGTAACTGGGTGATTATAAAGATGCTCTACTGGTGTCTCCGATGGTGTTTGTTGAGTTGGCATAGATCGATATTAGGATTTGTCACTCCGATTGTCGGAGAGGTATCTCTGGGCCCTCTCGATAATGCACATCACTATAAGCCTTGCAAGAAATGTGACTAGTGAGTTAGTTGCGGGATGATGCATTACGGAATGAGTAAAGAGACTTGCTGGTAACGAGATTGAACTAGGTATGATGATACCGACGATCGAATCTTGGGCAAGTAACATACCGATGAGAAAGGGAACAACGTATGTTGTTATCCGGTTTGACCGATAAAGATCTTCGTTGAATATGTAGGAGCCAATATGAGCATCCAGGTTCCGCTATTGGTTAGTGATCGGAGATGTGTCTCGGTCATGTCTACATAGCTCTCGAACCCGTAGGGTCCGCACGCTTAACGTTTGATGACGATTTGTGTTATGCGTTTATGTGATTTGATGACCAAAGGATTGTTCAGAGTCCCGGATGAGTCCATGAACATGACGAGGAGTCTCGAAATGGTTGAGAGGTAAAGATCGATATATTGGAAGGCTATATTCGGACATCGGAAAGGTTCCGAGTGATTCGGGTATTTTTCGGAGTGCCGGAGAATTACGGGAATTCGCCGGTGGAAGTAGTGGGACTTAATGGGCCATACAAGAAAGGAGAGAAGGGCATCAAGGGGTGGTCGTGCACCCCCCATGGCAAGTCCGAATTGGACTAGGGAGGGGGAAATGCCCCCCCTCTCTTTCCTACTCCCTCAGACGTTATGAATGTGTGCAGATCGCGGAGGTGTCGTGCGTTCGGTACTTGATCGGTTGGATCGCGGAGACGTTTGACTACATCAACCGTGTTACTTAACGCTTTCGCTTTCGGTCTACGAGGGTTCGTGGACACACTCTCCCCACTCGTTGCTATGCTTCTCCTAGATAGATCTTGCGTGATCGTAGGATTTTTTTGAAATACTACGTTCCCCAACAGTTATGTGTTTTGGTGACCGGAGATTGTTTGGAGTCCCGGATGAGATCACGGGCATGATGAGGAGTCTCGAAATGGTCGAGAGGTAAAGATTGATATATTGGAAGATAGTATTCGGACACCGGAATGGTTCCGGAATGTTTCGGGTAACTTTCGGAGTACCGGGTGGTTACTGAAACCCCTCGGGGGAATTAATGGGCCACTATGGGCCATACGGGAGAGAGAGGGCAGCCCACAAGGGGTGGCGCGTGAGCACTGCGTTAGTTTTCCCTTGAAGAGGAAAGGGTGATGCAGCAAAGTAGCGTAAGTATTTCCCTCAGTTTTTGAGAACCAAGGTATCAATCCAGTAGGAGGCCACACGCAAGTCCCTCGTACCTACACAAACAAATAAGAACCTTGCAACCAACGCGATAAAGGGGTTGTCAGTCCCTTCACAGCCACTTGCAAAAGTGAGATCTGATAGAGATGATAATATTTTTGGTATTTTTATGATAAAGATTAAAAGTAAAGAAAGCAAAATAAAAATAGGTTGGAAACTTATATGATGGAAAATAGACCCGGATATGATGGAAAATAGACCCGGGGGCCATAGGTTTCACTAGTGGCTTCTCTCAAGATAGCATAAGTATTACGGTGGGTGAACAAATTACGTCGAGAAATTGATAGAAAAGTGCATAATTATGAGAATATCTAGGCATCATCATGTATATAGGCATCACGTCCGTGACAAGTAGACTGACTCCTGCCTTGATCTACTACTATTACTCCACACATCGACCGCTATCCAGCATGCATCTAGAGTATTAAGTTCATAAGGACAGAGTAACACATTAGGTAAGATGACATGACGTAGAGGGATAAACTCATGCAATATGATATAAAACCCATCTTTTTATCCTCGATGGCAACACTACAATACGTGTTGTTTCCCCTACTGTCACTGGGATCGAGCACCGTATGATTGATCCCAAAGCTAATCACTTCTCCCATTGCAAGAAAGATCAATCTAGTAGGCCAAAGCAAACTGATAATTCGAAGAGACTGGCAAAGATAACCAATCATACATAAAAGAATTTAGAGAATATTCAAATATTGTTCATAGATAATCTTGATCATAAACCCACAATTCATCGGATCTCGACAAACACACCACAAAAAGAGTTACATCGAATAGATCTCCAAGAAGATCGAGGAGAACTTTGTATTGAGATTCAAAGAGAGAGAAGAAGCCATCTAACACATCATCGTAGAGGCTAAGGTGTTGATGTAGAAGCCCTCTGTGATCGATGCCCCCTCCGGTTGAGCGCCGGAAAAGGCCCCAAGATGGGATCTCATAGGTACAGAAGGTTGCAGCGGTGGAATTTTGTTTTCCGTGGTGCTCCTCAATGGTTTCGGGGTATGTAGGTATATATAAGAGGAAGAAGTACGTCGGTGGAGCCACGAGGGGCCCACAAGGGTGGAGGGCGCGGCCAGGGGGGTAGGCGCGCCCGCCTGCCTCGTGGCCTCCTCGTTGATTGCTTGACGTCCACTCCAATTCCCCTGGATCATGTTTGTTCCAAAAATCACGCTCCCGAAGGTTTCATTCCGTTTGGACTCCGTTTGATATTCCTTTTCTGCGAAACACTAAAATAGGCAAAAAAACAGCAATTTGCTGTGGGCCTTGGGTTAATAGGATAGTCCCAAAAATAATATAAAAGTGTATAATAAAGCCCTTTAAACATCCAAAACAGAATATATATAATGGCATGGAGCAATCAAAAATTATAGATACGTTGGAGATGTATCAAACATCCCCAAGCTTAATTCTTGCTCGTCCTCGAGTAGGTAAATGATAAAAACATAATTGTTTGATGTGGAATGCTACTTAGCATATTTTTCAATGTAATTTTCTTTATTGTGGCATGAATGTTCAGATCCGAAAAATTCAAGATAAAAGTTTAATATTGACATAAAAATAATAATACTTCAAGCATACTAACCAAGCAATTATGTCTTCTCAAAATAACATAGCCAAAGAAAGCTTATCCCTACAAAATCATATAGTTTGGCCATGCTTCTTGTCACACAAGAATGCTCTCATCTTGCACAACTCCGATGACAAGCCAAGCAATTGTTTCATACTTTAGTAATCTCAAACTTTTTTCAACTTTCACGCAATACATGAGCGTGAGCCATGGATATAACACTATGGGTGGAATAGAATATAATGATGGGGGTTGTGTGGAGAAGACAAAAAAGGGAGAAAGTCTCACATTGACGCGGCTAATCAACGGGCTAGGGAGATGTCCATCAATTGATGTCAATGCAAGGAGTAGGGATTGCCATGCAACGGATGCACTAGAGCTATATATGTATGAAAGCTCAACAAAATAAACTAAGTGGGTGTGCATCCAACTTGCTTGCGCACGAAGACCTAGGGCATTTGGGGAAGCCCATTGTTGGAATATACAAGCCAGGTTCTATAATGAAAAATTCTCACTAGTATATGAAAGTGACAAAACAAGAGACTCTCTATCATAAAGATCATGGTGCTACTTTGAAGCACAAGTGTGGAAAAAGGATAGTAGCATTGTCCCTTTTTATTTTCTCTTTTTTTCTTTTTTCTTTTTTTTGGGCCTTTCTTTTTTTATTTGGCCTTTCTCTTTTTTTTGGGACAATGCTCTATTAATTATGATCATCACACTTCTATTTATTTACAACTCAATGATTACAACTCGATACTTAGAACAAAATATGACTCTATATGAATGCCTCCGGCGGTGTACCGGGAAGGGTAATGAATCAAGAGTGACATGTATGAAATAATATGCATGGTGGCTTTGCCACAAATACGATGTCAACTACATGATCATGCAAGGCAATATGACAATGATGAAGCGTGTCATAATAAACGGAACGGTGGAAAGTTGCATGGCAATATATGTAACGCCCTCGATGCGGCTATATCTCCCACGTGTCGAAGCACGACTTAGAGGCATAACCCCATTGAAAGCAATGTCGCAAGTGAGGTAATCTTCACACAATCCATGTAATACATAAGGGAAATAGATACATAGTTGGCTTACAGTCGCCACTTCACCCAATACATAAATAAACATCCATCATTCAGATTACACTCAAGGTCCGACTACGGAACCAAAATAAAAGAAGGTACCCCAAATGCTACACAGATCCCCGATCGTCCCAACTGGGCTCCACTACTGATCATCAGGAAAAGACACATAGTAACGACCACGTTCCTCATCGAACTCCCACTTGAGCTCGGTTGCGTCACCTGCACCGCATCGCCGGCACCTGCAACTGTTTTGGTAGAATCTGTGGG
The DNA here is from genome assembly GCA_021605205.1 of Aegilops longissima. Lineage (NCBI taxonomy): Eukaryota > Viridiplantae > Streptophyta > Magnoliopsida > Poales > Poaceae > Aegilops > Aegilops longissima. The sequence goes on along the minus strand of CM038677.1, from coordinate 631,620,669 downwards.
TCACGGGGACTCAGCAATCTCACACCCGCGAGATCAAGACTATTTAAGCTTATAGGAAGGACAGAGTTGTGAGGTGGAGCTGCAGCAAGCGACTAGCATATATGGTGGCTACATTCGCAAAAGAGAGCGAGAAGAGGAGCAAAGCACGGTCGTGAAGCTAGTAGCGATCAAGAAGTGATCCTGAACTACTTACGTCGACATAACTCCAACACCGTGTTCACTTCCGGACTCCGAGAAGAGACCATCACGGTTACACACGCGATTGATGTGTATTTTAATTAAGGTCAACTTCGGGTTTTCTACAACCGACATTAACCAATTCCCATCTGCCTCATAACCACGGGCACGGCTTTGAAAGATAATACCCTGCAGGGTGTCCCAACTTAGCCCATTATAAGCTCTCACGGTCAACGAAGGATATTCCTTCTACCGGGAAGACCCGATCAATCTCGGAATCCCGGACTACAAGACATTTCGACAGCAATAAAACAAGACCAGCAAAGCCGCCCGATTGTGCCGACAAATCCTGATAGGAGCTGCACATATCTCGTTCTCAGGGCACATCCGGATAGGTCAGCCTACGAGTAAAACCAAGCCTCGAGTTGCCCCGTGGTGGTCCCGAGTCTGTTCGTTCGGTCCAGACTCCAAGGAGCACCGTCCGGGGGTTAAAATAAAGATGACCCTCGGGCTCGCGAAAACCCGGGGGAAAAAGGCTTAGGTGGCAAATGGTAAAACCAAAGTTGGGCCTTCTTTGGAGGAGTCTTATTCAAAGCGAACTGTCAAGGGGTCCCATAAATCACCCAACCGTAAGGAACGCGAAATCAAGGAACATAACACCGGTATGACGGAAACTAGGGTGGCAAGAGTGGAACAAAACACCAGGCATAAGGCCGAGCCTTCCACCCTTTACCAAGTATATAGATGCATTAATTATAGCAGATATATATTGTGATATCCCCAACAAGTAAACATGTTCCAACAAGGAACAACATCTCCATGTTCCAACAAGGAACAAACTTCATCTTCACCGCAACTAGCAACGCTATAAGAGGGCCGAGCAAAGCGGTAACATAGCCAAACAACGGTTTGCTAGGAAAGGATGGTTAGGGGCTGACATGGCAATATGGGTGGCATGATATAGCAAGTGATAGGCATCGTAGCATAGGCATAGCAAAAGAGCGAGCATCTAGCATAGCAAAGATAGAAGTGATTTCGAGGTATGGTCATCTTGCGCAAAGTTCTCGAGTTGTCGAAAGCTTGATCCTCGTGGCGTTCTCAACAGGTTCCTCGTTCACGTACTCGTCTCCCGTCTCTACCCAAAGCAAGAACACAAACAAAGGAACCACAATAAATCACGGTGCAATGCACAAGCAACATGATGCAAAACACGACATGATATGCGAGATGTGATATGCAATGCGTGTGCGTGCTCCGGAAGGAAAATGATGAACCAGGCATCAACTTGGAAAACCAAGTATGCCGCTGGAAAGATGAGATGATTTCGGTTGAAATCGATATAAAGATCACCGGAATCGGATGCACGGTTTGCAAATGACAAGCAAAACAAGAATGGCACAAATCTGCCATTAACAGCATGATACCACTTAGCAAGCAACAAGAAAATAAGCTACTGCACCCAAACGTACCAGAAAAGCATATGGCAGTGATCTACTCAAGATGCTTGACAAAAGATGAACACTGAGCTACGGCTAAAACACATCATAACAGGTCCAAACAAGCATGGCAAAAGTGCAAAATATATCAGCTTCACAGACTTAGTGAAATTACTGAACATGGCAAAATCAGCATCAGGAAGCAATGTTCAGAGCAAGAAAACAACATGCTACAGGAACTTATAATAGCAAAACAAGGCATGGCATGAATCTACTCAAAGCATAGAACAAAAGTCCCTTACTGACCATAAGCCAAAAAGGATCAGAAAATATAGTAACACCCATGTCAAAATAGCAAGTTTCGTTAACAGATTCAGCAACAGGGCATGACAAAAACAGATAAAGTGTAGGCATGTTTAAGAGCTCAATGCACTCACTACAGAGCATTATATGATAAACTAAGCATACATACATCAAGAAGACATGGCATAGAAGATATACATGGCAAGAACAACATCATAGCATACACGGATCAACTACAACAACCTTGGCAAAATTGAATAACATGTAAACAATCTGCCAGGAAACATTTTATAGCAAAAGTAGAGCTCGATTGACTCAAGCTATGGTACTCCATAATTGCAAACAAAGGCATGGATGGATAGAGCATAACCATATGTTCAAAACATCCTTACTGAAGTATCTCAAAATATGCATGGATCTCTCGGTAGCATCAAGTTAACATGGCATAAAAATATCAGCAAAACAGAGGCTGAAATCAGCAACATCAAGACACCTAGTTTGCATGCTTGTGCTAGTCACCACAGAGACCACAAAAATACATGGCATACACCCCCGGAAAGATGGCATGACATATTACAAAACACATGTAGGACTCAAATTCATAGGGTGCACACATCAATCATAGCAAAAATAACAAAAGTGCATGTTACATTAAGAAAGCGAAACTAACATCACATAGCCCTCTTCTAACAGCATTTCGGGCATCAAGATGAGCTCAAATTAAAATGATGCAATGAGATGAAATGATCTACTCTTGAGATTTAACATTTTGACATATTACACGCAAAACGGAGTAATATGCAGAGAGTTATGGCATGACGAAAATGCAATAAACTAATCACAGAATAAATAACTTAGGCGATTTCGGGAGAAAGTCAACCCTTGGATCTGAGATCCGGCCGCTCGAGTCGAGGACGGCGGCGCGGAGCGGTTGCTTTCGCGGGAGGCTCGAGGCCGGGAGAGAGGCGCCGGGCGGCGCCGGTGGCGGCTGGCGCAGCCAGAGGCAGCCGGACGCGGGCGCGGTGGAGGCGGCGGCCGGCCGATGGCGGCGGCGGCGGCGGCCGGGCGGCGGAGCGCATGGCGGCGGGGCGGGAGGCGACGGCGCGGCCATGGACGGGCGCGGAGGGCCCAGGCAGCGGGCCTCATGGGCCAGCGGCGGGCTGGCGCTTGGCGGAGGCCACGTGGCGCAGCCTGATTGGCGGGCGCAGCGGCGGAGTTTCGTCCGCGCGGACGGACGTGTCCGGGCATGGAGGAGGAAGGCTAGGGTTTCGGGATCCGGATTTGGAGGGGGAGATGCATATTTATAGGTAGAAGGAGCTAGGAAGCTCCAAATGAGGTGCAGTTTTCGCCCACACGATCGTGATCCGACGACGGAGAGCATGGAAGTGACTTAGATGGGTTATTGGACTATTTTGAAGGGGTGTTGGGCTGCAACTTAAAAGAGGCCTTTGCGAATGTGCGGTTAACCGTTGGAGTACCAAACGAGCTCCAAATGACCCGAAACTTGACAGGTGGTCTACCGGCGGTATACCAAGGCCACTTGAAAAACCTCGATCTATTCCGAGAAAGTTTAGTACCCGCTCACGGAAAAACGTAAAAGGGGACGCCGGGGGACATAGGAGTGCCGGATTGCAAAACGGACAACGGGAAAAATGCTCGGAATCATGAGACGAACACGTATGCAAATGAGATGCACACGATGACATGATATGAAATGCATGACATGGACAAAATGCAAAAACGAAAGACGAAAACCCAACCACGGAGGGAATATCATATCCCAATGCCGAAAATGGCAAGAGTTGGAGTTACAAATATGGAAAGTTACATCCGGGGTGTTACAATATATCTCGGAATGGCTATGGATATGCCATAATAGGTAGGCATGGTTGCTGTTTTGAGGAAGATATAAGGAGGTTTATGTGTGATAGAGCGTATCGTATCACGGGGTTTGGATGCACCGGCGAGGTTTGCACCAACTCTCAAGGTGAGAAAGGGCAATGCACGGTGCCGAAGAGGCTAGCAATGATGGAAGGTTGAGAGTGCGTATAATACATGGGCCTAACATTAGTCATAAATAACTCACATACTTATTGCAAAAATCTACAAGTCATCAAAAACCAAGCACTACGCGCATGCTCCTAGGGGGATAGATTGGTAGGAAAAGACCATCGCTCGTCCCCGACCGCCACTCATAAGGATGACAATCAAAGAACACCTCATGTTTCAAATTTGTTACACAACGTTTACCATACGTGCATGCGACGGGACTTGCAAACTTCAACACAAGTATTTCTCAAATTCACAACTACTCAACTAGCACAACTTTAATATTACCACCTTTATGTCTCAAAACAACTATCAAGTATCAAACTTCTCTTAGTATTCAATGCACTTAGAAGTTTTTATCTTGGATGCCTATCATATTAGGACTAATTTTATAACCAAAGAAAATTACCATGTTGTTCTAAAGGACTCTCAAAATGATATAAGTGAAGCATGAGAGATCAATAATTTCTATAAAATATAACCACCACCATGCTCTAAAAGATATAAGTGAAGCACTAGAGCAAAATTGTTGAACTCAAAAGATATAAGTGAAGGACAAAGAGTATTCTAATAAATTCCAAATAATGTGTGTCTCTCTCAAAAGGTGTGTACAACAAGGATGATTGTGGTGAACTAAAAAGCAAAGACTCAAATCATATAAGACGCTCCAAGCAAAACACAAATCATGTGGTGAATAAAAATATAGCTCCAAGTAAAGTTACCGATGGACGAATTCAAAAGAGGGGATGCCTTCCGGGGCAACCCCAAGCTTAGGCTCTTGCCACTCCTTGTTCCATAATCCATCAAATCTTTACCCAAAACTTGAAAACTTCACAACGCAAAACTTAACAGAAAATCTCGTGAGCTCCGTTACCGAAAGAAAAGAAAACACCACTTCAAGGTATTATAATGAACTCATTCTTTATTTATATTGGTGTTAAACCTACTGTATTCCAACTTCTCTATGGTTCATAACCTCCGATACTAGCCATAGATGCATCAAAATAAGCAAACAACACACGAAAAGCAGAATCTGTCAAAAACAGAACAGTCTGTAGTAATCTGTAACTAACGCAAACTTCTGGAACTCCAAAAATTCTAAAATAAATTTCTGGACGTGAGGAATTTATCTATTAATCATCTGCAAAAAGAATAAACTAAATATCACTCTCCAGTAAAAAGTTGTAGCTAATCTCGTGAGCGCTAAAGTTTCTCTTTTTTACAGCAAGATCGCAAAGACTTTCCCCAAGTCTTCACAAAGGTTCTACTTGGCGCAAACACTAATTAAAACAGAAAACCACATCTAAACAGAAGCTATATGGATTATTTATTCCTAAACAGAACCAAAAAGCAAAAAACTAAAATAAAATTGGGTTGCCTCCCAACAAGCGCTATCGTTTAACGCCCCTAGCTAGGCATAAAGGCAAGGATAGATCTAGGTATTGCCATCTTTGGTAGGCAATTCTTCAATAATACACCTATAACCCCTAGGAGTTTCTTTATTTTTATTAATTATCAAACTCCTAGGCATGAAATCGAGAAAATCATCTGTAGCAAAAGGTTCCTTAAGGATAGCGAGAAAATTGGGGTGAACGCTTATGGATTTGAGGTCCGCATTTCCCTTATTAGAAGTTTCACCCTTATTTTTAGGAACATACATCAATTTGGCAATATTAGCATTAGAAGGAGTGTTTTTCACGGAAGAAAAGGCAGACCCTAGGTTGGTAATAATATCCTCAACTTTATCAATTCTAGTGGAATCTTGATCTATCTTGTCATTAACCATAGGTTCCTTTTCCATAAAAAATTAAGAGAAACTCCTACCTTAGATCCGTATTGGGTAATTTGGTTGTGGATCTTTCTATCCAAATTTTCAATCAATTCTACGGTGGCAACTTTATTTTCAATAATTTCAAGCCGTTGCATCACATGTTCCAAAGTTAAAATAGTTCCATTAACCAAAAGAGGTGGTGGGCCAAACAAATCTATCATAGCATTATAAGAATCAAAAGTATGGCTACCCAAGAAATTTCCTCCGGTAATGGTATCAAGAATATATCTATTCCTGGGAGTGATGCCTACATAAAAATTGCGAAGAAGAATGGAAGTAGATTGCTACCTAGTAGATCTATTTTGCGCATTGCAAATTCTGTACCAAGCATCTTTTAGATTTTCTCCCTCCCTTTGTTTAAAATTAAGGACTTCATTCTCGGGAGAAAAAGGAGTAGATAAAAGACTAGCCATGACGGCACACGGGACACAAAGGGCAAGCGAAAAAGAAGCAAACGGAAAGAGAGGGCAAATAAAATGGCAAGGGTGAAGTGGGGGAGAGGAAAACGAGAGGCAAATGGTAAATAATGTAATGCGGGGGATAAGAGTTTGTGATGGGTACTTGGTATGTCTTGACTTGTGCGTAGATTCCCCGGCAACGGCGCAAAAAATCCTTCTTGCTACCTCTTGAGCACTACGTTGGTTTTCCCTTGAAGAGGAAAGGGTGATGCAGCAAACTAGCGTAAGTATTTCCCTTAGTTTTTGAGAACCAAGGTATCAATCCAGTAGGAGGCCACACGCAAGTCCCTCGTACCTACACAAACAAATAAGAACCTTGCAACCAACACGATAAAGGGGTTGTCAATCCCTTCACGGCCACTTGCAGAAGTGAGATATGATAGAGATGATAATATTTTTGGTATTTTTATGATAAAGATTAAAAGTAAAGAAAGCAAAATAAAAATAGATTGGAAACTTATATGATGGAAAATAGACCCAGGGGGCCATAGGTTTCACTAGTGGCTTCTCTCAAGATAGCATAAGTATTATGGTGGGTGAACACATTACTGTCGAGCAATTGATAGAAAAGTGCATAATTATGAGAATAATTAGGCATGATCATGTATATAGGCATCACATCCGTGACAAGTAGACCGACTCCTGCCTGCATCTACTACTATTACTCCACACATCGACCGCTATCCAGCATGCATCTAGAGTATTAAGTTCATAAGAACAGAGTAACGCATTAGGTAAGATGACATGATGTAGAGGGATAAACTCATGCAATATGATATAAACCCCATCATTTTATCCTTGATGGCAACAATACAATACGTGTCGTTTCCCCTCATCCTTTGGGATCGAGCACCGCATGATTGAACCCAAAGCTAAGCACTTCTCCCATTGCAAGAAAGATCAATCTAGTAGGCCAAACCAAACTTAATTCGAAGAGACTTGCAAAGATAACCAATCATACATAAAAGAATTCAGAGAAGATTCAAATATTGCTCATAGATAATCTTGATCATAAACCCACAATTCATCGGATCTCGACAAACACACCGCAAAAAGAGTTACATCGAATAGATCTCCAAGAAGATCAAGGAGAACTTTGTATTGCGATACAAAGAGAGAGAAGAAGCCATCTAGCTAATAACTATGGGCCCGAATGTCAGGACCCTGATTCTATGTCACACCGATCTAGCCTGTAACACCTCATATCACTTTGCGGCCTCACGCACGGTATTCCCACGGGTGTCGCCTTACCATGGCCCGGGGCCGTTTGCGCCTTTTGGCTCACGTATATGATATTGTCGCTAGCATCCATATGATAGAGAACCCGGGCCGACATGACTAGTCATGAACCCAAAGTGGCACTAACTTATGGGGACAGGCATACATGAATCAACATCGAGCATGTCGGTCAGCAGCATGCGAATCCGGGCTGTAGCACTGGGCTAACAGGACTCCGGGAACCCGGGCTGTAGCAGGCTAGGCAGGACTCCGGATGTCACCGCGTGACATTTCCCTGAAGGGAAAGACACAGGAACAAAGTGAATCACATGCCGGCCAGTCAGGTGTTCCGGAGCAGTAGTGCTGGGCTAGCAGGACTCCGGTGAACCGGGCTGTAGCGGACTACTATGGCTCATGGAAGCACAAGCCTACATTTCCCCATAAGAGAGGCTACCAAGGATAAACAACTAGGTTGTCGGATCCCACACATACCAAGCATTTCAATCATACACACAATATGCTTGATATGTGTAAATACAACATGGCATCACAACATAACTCTATGACTCAAGTATTTATTCATTAGGCTCCGAGGAGCGAGATAATACAAACATGGGTCTCATGACCCAACATTCAGAGCATACAAGTCAAAGCACATGCAGAAGCTTTAATATGTCTGAGTACAGACATCTACAAATGAAAAAGGCTGAGAAGCCTGACTATCTACCAGATCCTGCCGAGGGCACAAGATCGTAGCTGAGGTATCAAGCTAAACGTCGAAGTCCACGCGAAACTACTAGCGAGACCGAAGTCTCTCTGCAAAACATAAAATAGGCAAACGTGAGTACAAATGTACCCAGCAAGACTTACATCAGAACTAACTACATATGCATCATTATCAACAAAGGGGTGGTAGAGTTTAAGCTGCAGCAAGCCAGCTTTGACTCGGTGGCTATCTGAACTACGATTGCAAGTAACTCTTTTGAGGTGGCGCTACGAGTCCACATATTCACCATATCAATACACCACTATGGATCCACTCCGTCTCCCTACGAGAATGCCATCCATAGCACTCACGCTTATCTTGCGTATTTTAGAGTATCCACTTTCACTTGTCTATGAACTGTACAGGCAACCCAGAAGTCCTTTTCCGCGGACACGGCTATTCGAATAAATCATATTAACCCTGCAGGGGTGTACCTCTTCACACACGCTCTCGCCACTTACCGCCATGTACATGTCATGTATCTCAGCAACCTTCAAGCGGAAGCCTGGCGAGGGAGTCGGCCATGACCTGACTAACCACACAAGTCTCTAGTCCAGGTTTATCGCCTATTCGGGTTCCATCCGCAAGGAGATCCGGCCGGGGTGTAGCTCACGGCCCCAAACGATGTGTACAGGGTTCCAAGCCCACCAAACGGGCGGCGCTTGGCATACCCGGCCACGGTGCCTAGTCTGACCCAAGCCCACCTGTACCGGGTGCCACTTGGTAGACTACTAACACAACCTACAAACACCAGAAACTAGTTGCAACTCCTGGACAGAGATCAAGTTGATTAATAAATCGAGAGAGCTTGGAGCGCCCGGAGCCCAATGTGTGGTAGTAACTGTTTCATGGATCACAAACACAAAACTCAGTTCCTGAGGACGGCTGCAATGAGACAACCCACCATGTACTCCTACATGGCCTCTCACCGCGACCTTTACCAAATCGTGTTCACGCACTTAGCTCTCAACAGTAGGACATATTCACCACATTCCAATTCATCCCTGATGAATCAGACCGGACTCAACTCTAAGCAGTAGCAGGCATGACAACAAGCATGAATGAGTAGGCACATCAGGGCTCAAACAACTCCTACTCATGCTAGTGGGTTTCATCTATTTACTGTGGCAATGACAGGTCATGCAGAGGAAAGGGGTTCAACTACCGCAACATGTAACAGTTGAATCGTTGTTGTCCTAATGCAGTAAAAGAGAGCAGGAGCGAGAGAGTGGGATTGTATCGGAATGAACAAGGGGTTTTTGCTTGCCTTGCACTTCTGAAGATAGCATTGAGTCTTCATCAGTGTCAACGATCACAACGTCGGAACATTGTCTACCGAGAGGGGACAAATGCCGGCAACAAAGAAGAAATAAAATCAATGCAATGCACAATAGGATGCATGATCATGACGTGTCAATATGTTGTGTGTTGGGCTAATGCAACTAAAACCAGAGTGGTTTGAGCTTATTTGAATCAAAGATTCAAATATAAGCCTAAACTATGAACTCATATAAGTGCATTATCATGTTTCATCTAAACAGCAAGGTTAGGTTCCTCTAACATGCATGAAACCAGTACAGATAGAAAGGTTGGATTTTTTGATCATTTTTCATATATAATTTATTTCATTTGGAGTTATAGATTAATTTCTATGATTTTTAGAAGTTTTAGCTATTTTCTGGAAATTCCCTGATTATTTAGAAAATAAACTAAATTCTAGAAAAGGACTATTGCATCAGCATTGCACCATGCTGACCTCAGCAGGTCAACAGACCCGGTCCAGGTCAAACCTGATGCGTGGGTCCCGCATGTCAGTGGCACAGGGGAGGGTAATTAGTGGCCTAATTAGCTTAGCCTAATTGAACACGTCAGTCGGCCGGGGTTAGGCCGCCGGCGACGGCCAGACAAGGCGGAGGGCATCGGAACTTGCCCTCCGACGACCAAACGGACGGCGGGCACCACCGGTGCGAAGCCCAGGCTCTCGTGCATCCAGTGGAACACGCAGGAGAACGTGGGATGGCCGGAGGCGACGACGGCATCAAGGTCAGCGGTGGCCGGAGCACGGACTCGACCGGCGCGACGCTACGGTGTACGGGAGAGAGAGGTGAGCAGTGCTATGGCTTCCTGGGAGCACACTGAGCACAACTACGTGCTTGGTTGGGTCAGGCGAGGTTGCCAGCTGCGGCGGCGACGAACACGGCGGCGAAGAGCTCTCGGGCTCAACGGAGCCCGCGGTTAGTGGAAGAAATCGGCAAAGGGGAGAGAGGGGTTCGGTGCGGGGGCTCACAGCGAGGCTAACAGAGGGGTTGGCAGGTACGGGGACGGCCGGTGGGCAGCGAATCAACGTCGAGGATCTCCGGGCACCGAGGTTGAAGAAGACGTCAGGGACGGCGTTGGGGTGCTTCCCCGGTTGCTTGGCTCGGCGTGGATGAAGAAGACGACGATGCGGAGCTCAAGGTCTGATCGGCAGGGCGAGGGGTGGCTGGTGGCCACGGGTACGGCGATCGGCGTCGGCGAGCTCGCTCGGTCGAGCTCGTGTTCTTGCAGGAGAGAGTGGAAAAAGTGAGCAGAGGAAGAGGGAGAAAGTCCAGGGCGTCCAGGCGTTTCCACGATGCAAGACGAGGACGCAAGAGGCGTCGACAACGCGAAGCAAGAGGTGGCCACTCGGCGCGTGCGCTCGCTGTCCTGCCTCTGCCTACTGGCAGAGGTAGGGGACGACTGGCAGCGGCCAACTAGGTTGGGCCGACCAGGTAAGCAGCCCAGGTGGGTCCTTCTCTCACTCTCCTTTCTAATTGTTTCTTGTTTTCTATTTTTCTGCAACTTTAGAGCTTTATTAAAAATACTAAAACTAACGCAAAAATCATGAAACTTCTCATGCCCACTATGTGGAATATTTCCAACAGTAAACATTTTAGTTTATTATTATTTGGACATTTAAAATATTTAATAGCATTTAAATGCCCAAATGAAAATACTATATGATTTAATTCAGAGCCCAAATATGTCATGGAAAAATGTGCAACACATCTGGTTATGATTCTAGCATTTTCCAGAAATGATGAACATTTTTGAAAGCCATTTGGATTCACTTAAAATATTTTAGTTGAACCTAGTGAATTCCTTTGATGCCAGGGTTTAGTTAATCCCCATTTCAAGTTTCAAAAGAATTTAAACATGATGCAACAGACAAGTGCTAGCCTAGTGCAAGGTAAGGCTAGGGATGTGACATCGTAGGTATGTGGTAAACTACTCACACATCATCGGAGAGGCTATGGTGTTGATGTAGAAGCCCTCCATGATCGATGCCCCCTCCGGCGGAGCGCCGGAAAAGGCCCCAAGATGGGATCTCACGGGTACATAAGGTTGCGGCGGTGGAATTAGGTTTTTCGTGGTGCTCCTCGATGGTTTCGGGGTACGTAGGTATATATAGGAGGAAGAAGTACGTCGGTGGAGCAAGGAGGGGCCCACGAGGGTGGAGGGCGCGCCGAGGGGGGTAGGCGCGCCCCCCTGCCTCGTGGCCTCCTCGTTGATTGCTTGACGTCCACTCCAAGTCCCCTGGATCACGTTTGTTCCGAAAATCACGCTCCCGAAGGTTTTCATTCCGTTTGGACTCCGTTTGATATTCCTTTTCTATGAAACACTGAAATAGGCAAAAAACATCAATTTGCACTGGGCCTTGGGTTAATAGGTTAGTCCCAAAAATAATATAAAAGTGTATAATAAAGCCCATTAAACATCCAAACAGAATATATAATAGCATGGATCAATCAAAAATTATAGATACGTTGGAGACGTATCAGCGCCCCCCCCATGGGCAGTCCGAATTGGACAAGGGGAGGGGGCGTGGCCCCCCTTTCCTTCCCCCTCTCCCTCTCCTGCCCTCTTTCCCCCACCATGAGAAGGAAAGGGAAACTGACTAGGACTAGGAGTCGTAGTGGGTTTCCCCCCACTTGGCGCGCCCCCTAGGGCCGGCCTCCTCCCCTCTCCTCCTTTATATACGGGGGCAGGGGGCACCCCAAAGCACATCAATTTTTCTCTTAGCCGTGTCCATAGTTATTGCTACTATCATATTTCTTCTGTGCAACAACGAGGATAATCCTCAGATCACAGACCCAGTCCGCATCATTGCTACTATCATCTTTCAACTTTTCTATAGGAACATATCAAAAATATATATGAGCTATATCGCGAGCTATTGATCTACAACATAGATATGCAAATACTATCAGGACTAAGTTCATGATAAATTAAGTTCAATTAATCAAATTACTAACCACTTAGATAGACATCTCTCAAGTCATCTAAGTGATACATGATCCAAATCAACTAAACCATGTCCGATCATCACGTGAGATGGAGTAGTCATGAATGGTGAACATCTCTATGTTGATCATATCTACTATATGATTCACGTTCGACCTTTCGGTCTCCAGTGTTCCGAGGCCATGTCTGTACATGCCAGGGTCGTCAAGTTTAACCCGAGTATTCCGCATGTGCAAATCTGTCTTGCACCCGTTGTATGTGAACGTAGAGTCTATCACACCCGATGATCACGTGTTGTTTGGAAACAAAGAACTGTACAATGGTGCATACTCAGGGAGAACACTTCTACCTTGAAATTTTAGTAAGGGATCATCTTATAATGCTACCGCCGTACTAAGAAAAATAAGATGCATAAAAGATAAACATCACATGCAATCAAAATATGTGACATGATATGGCCATCATCATCTTGTGCCTTTGATCTCCATCTCCAAAGCACCGTCATGATCTCCATCCTCACCGGCTCGACACCTTGATCTTCATCGTTGCGTCGTGGTCGTCTCGCCAACTATTGCTTCTACAACTATCGCTAACGCACAGTGATAAAGTAAATAAATTACATGGCGTTTGCATTTCCGAAAATAAAGCAACAACCATAAGGCTCCTGCCAGTTTCCGATAACTTTTACAAAACATGATCATCTCATACAACAACGTATATCACATCATGTATTGACCATATCACATCACAACATGCCCTGCAAAAACAAGTTAGACGTCCTCTACTTTATTGTTGTAAGTGTTACGTGGCTGCTACATGCTTTTAGCAAGAACCGTTCTTACCTACGCATCAAAACCACAACGGTGATTTATCAAGTTTGTTGTTTTAACCTTCAACAAGGACCGGCCGCAGTCAAATTCGATTCAACTAAAGTAGGATAAATAGACACCTGCCAACCACCTTTATGCAAAACTAGTTGCATGTCTATCGGTGGAACTGGTCTCATGAACGTGGTCATGTAAGGTCGGTCCGGGACGCTTCATCCAACAATACCGCCAAATCAAAATAAGACATTGGTGGTAAGCAGTATGACGATTACCGCCCACAACTCTTTGTGTTCTACTTGTGCATATCATCTACGCATAGACCTGGCTTTGTTACCACTGTTGGGAAACGTAGCATGCAATTTCAAAAAATGTCCTACGCTCACACAAGATCTATCTAGGAGATGCATAGCAACGAGAGGGGGAGAGTGTGTCCACGTACCCTTGTAGACCGAAAGCGGAAGCATTTGACAAGGCGGTTGATGTAGTCGAACTTCTTCTTGTTCCGACCGATCAAGCACCGAACGTACGACACCTCTGAGTTCTGCACACCTTCAGCTCGATGACACCCCTCGAACTCTTGATCCAGCAAAGTGTCGAGGGAGTAGATGAGTTCCATCAGCACGACAGTGTGGTGATGGTGATGGTCAAGTGATTTGCGTAGGGCTTTGCCTAAGCACCATGAAGATATGACCGGAGGCGTAAACTGTGGAGGGGGCGCCGCACACGGCTAACAATTGTTGGTGTGTGTTCTAGGTGCCCCCTCCCCACGTATATAAAGGTGGGAGGGGGAGGGGAGCTGCCATGGGGCGCCCCAAGTAGGAGAATCCTACTTGGGGCCCTAGACCAATTCGGCCCCCCTTTCCTTATTACCAGAAGGGGGAAAAGGGAAGAGAGGACGGAGGAAGGAAGGGGGGCGAACCCCCTCCTCCTTCTCCTATTCGGCATCCTTCCTTAGGGGGGCGCCACCCCATGTGGGCTGGTGTGCTCCCCTCCTATGGCCCATAAGGCCCATTATTCCCCCGGGGGGTTCCGGTAACACCCTCCTCCCCCCCCCCGGTACTCCGATATGTACCCGGTACACCCCGGAACACTTCCGGTGTCCGAATATCATCATCCTATATATGAATCTTTACCTCTCGACCATTTTGAGACTCCCCGTCATGTCCGTGATCTCATTCGGGACTCTGAACAACATTCGGTCACCAAATCACATAACTAATATAATACAAAATCATCATCGAATGTCAAGCGTGCGGACCCTACGGGATCGAGAACTATGTAGACATGAACGAGACACCTCTCCGGTCAATAACCAATAGCGGAACCTGGATGCTCATATTGGTTCCGACATATTCTACGAAGATCTTTATCGGTGAACCGTAATGACAACATACGTTATTCCCTTTGTCATCGGTATGTTACTTCTCTGAGATTCAATCGTCGATATCTTCATACCTAGTTCAATCTCGTTACCGGCAAGTCTCTTTACTCGTTCTGTAATACATCATCCTGCAACTAACTCATTAGTCACTATGCTTGCAAGGCTTCTTATGATGTGTGTCGGTGTCAAAACCGGTGGATCTCGGGTAGGGGGTCCCGAACTGTACGTCTAAGGCGGATGGTAACAGGAGGCGGGGGACACGATGTTTACCCAGGTTCGGGCCCTCTCGATGGAGGTAATACCCTTCTTCCTGCTTGATTGATCTTGATGATGTGAGTATTACAAGAGTTGATCTACCAAGAGATCGTAGAGGCTAAACCCTAGAAGCTAGCCTATGGTATGATTGTTGTTGTCCTACGGACTAAGCCCTCCGGTTTATATAGACACTGGAGGAGGCTAGGGTTACACAGAGTCGGTTACAAGGTAGGAGATCTACATATCCGTATTGCCAAGCTTGACTTCCACGCCAAGGAGAGTCCCATCCGGACACGGGACGAAGTCTTCAATCTTGTGTCTTCATAGTCCAACAGTCCGGCTAAAGTATATAGTCCGGCTGTCCGAGGACCCCCTAATCCAGGACTCCCTCAGTAGCCCCCGAACCAGGCTTCAATGACGATGAGTCCGGCGCAGATTGTCTTCGGCATTGCAAGGCGGGTTCTTATCCAAACC
The DNA here is from genome assembly GCA_021605205.1 of Aegilops longissima. Lineage (NCBI taxonomy): Eukaryota > Viridiplantae > Streptophyta > Magnoliopsida > Poales > Poaceae > Aegilops > Aegilops longissima. The sequence continues at coordinate 631,605,231 of CM038677.1, read as the reverse complement.
CTAAGTACCTGTTGATTAGTGTCCGGCCTCCCATAAATGTTGCACTCCTTGGCTTCCGTGCCTGATAATGGCTATCTTCCACGTGTCGAGTGAATGCGAGAAGCCAGGGCATTTTTACATTTGCCACCCTAGCCATGCGAGTAAATCTCCTATTAAAGAGACGGCGATTCTCAGATCCAGATCACACCATCCTCCCACATCGAGTATCCATCGGAGCACGCCCGGAAAAATCCATTCCAACATGGCCGGCCATTGCAGCTCCTCCTCTCGCTCCCGTAGCCCTAAGCCCGACAATTGGAATAAGTGTCCGTCCCTCACAGCCAATTAGTAGAGTTACAGACCCATGGATTTCTCCCTCCAGCGTATATGGTCCCCGTTCGAGCCGGGCTCGCCACCTACAATGACGGGGAGCAAGCGGAGAGCTTTCCCAACCCATCCAGGGGGAGCAGGTATGCCTTGTCCCTTACTTATTAAGAGGGCTTGGATTTCCAATTCATCCGTTCCTCCGCGGGCTCCTGGAGTTCTACGGCCTCCAGCTGCATAACTTTACTCCCGCCTCCATATTACACATCGCTGGCTATGTCGCCCTTTGCGAGCTGTTTCTGTGTTGCGAAGCTCATTTCAAGCTATGGAAGAGACTATTCTGCCTCGTACCCCGTACACAGGAGGGGTCAATATATCAAGTGGGCGGAGCCGAAATATGGCGCATCGCTGGGACCGGATACTTGTCCGGTACTCCGAAGAAGACATCCGAAGACTGGCCTTCGGAGTGGTTTTATATGGAGGACATCCCCCTCCCGGACCCTATTCGGATGGGCCTTCCTGAGTTCGACAACGCTCCCTTGAAGAAACGCCGCAGCTGGCACCCTCGGAGCCCTCAGGAGAAAGATAACGGGGAAGTCCTTTACGATGGGTCGAATCTGACGCCTGGCCCAGCCAGATTGTGATGTCGAGGTTATGTCAATATGTATAATGCGGGGGTGCAGCCACTTCAATATCGGGGGCAACCCATGTGGCACTTCAACGGAGAAGACGATGCCACCCGCCGCGGTCGTAAGGGACCGGACTCAGTCACTGCTCTAGCAAAAATTCTGTTCGATTTGTACAAAGGAGAGGAAGAGGAGTTCATCCGCATCAAGCCACGGGATGGATTCTCCATGTACAACCCTCCAAGCTGGGTGAGCTGCTACTTTTTACTCCCAACCTTCCCGCATTCTTCGTCATAAGTATTTACCTTGCCATTTCATAGCAGGAACTGCAAAAAGCTGTAAGGGAGGTCCATAGCCCGCCTACACAACCGGAGGACCCTGACCGGGCCCTCGACCCCGGACTTGAAGAAGATCCGGACACATTTGTGGAGCTTGTTGACAGTTAGTTCTATCAATTAAGCTGCAACGGTGCCATGGTGGCCATCATAGCCGATTAGCAGGGACTACTCCATGCATCGCATGTAAGTAAAACCGGAGTCCTAACTTCCAAGAAGGATCCCTTTTTCCACACTTCACTTACCGCACACATATGGTGATTTACAGGGAAGGCCCTCGGGACGCCATGCCGAACCCACAGTGACTCACTAGCATGGGGCACCGAAGCAGGGTAGGCTTAAAAGGAAGGCGGTCAGGACTGAGACGACGTCGCAGAGGTATGAAAGAGAACCCTGCTCCGTGGTGGTCGTCTTTTAAAATACAATAACGCCCATGTTTCCTAGTAGGAAAAACGCTCGCCGGACCATATCCGGAGAGGTTGCCGGTCACGCCTCCACCAGTCGGGCTCCAGAGCTGGACTTAGAGGCGGACGCTAACATGGGGCCAATGCCGGATGTTCCTCCTACAGAGGATGCGGATAGGCTATCCGCTACAAATTCCGAGGTGGAGAGTGCCATGAATCACAGGCGTCGCCGGGCCGTACTCCGTGACGCTTGTTTCTCCCAAGAGGCGTTTGATGCCTTCAACTCAGGAGACGCGTACATCCGAGCTGCTCAAAATGGTCTTGCCAGAGCCACGGATCAGTATGTAAAGGATATACGGGTAAGAAAATCTAATAATTCTGTATATCAGTAGCCCCTGAGACTTGAAACAGCTGGAACGACTGATTTAAGGATCATTGTTTGCATAGGTTCTTAGAGAAGAATACCCAGTTGTCTCAAGAGCTGGAGGAGTGCAAAGCCTAGCTTCAGGCCGCAGTTGCCGTGGTGAAGGAGTCCGAGAAGGCCCCATCGGGTAACACTTGTTTTTATTGCAAAGAATGTCATGTACCAGGTAGTATGTGGCATGCGTGCAAATCTAATAATAGATTCTGCAGGTGACTCCGGAGTGAATCCGGAGGCCGTGCGAGGGGATGAGCAACATGCTAACCGACAACTAAAGGCTGGCGAGCGTGTGCTTACATGGGTTAGGCTGGAGAAAACAAGATCCAAGACGCCAATACCTGGCTGGGCGTTGAACTGAAAGATGTTCGGGCCCAGCTTGCTGACTCCGTAAAGGAGAATAATAGGCTTCGACGCGGCATTTTCAGTAAGTGCTTGAACGAGCTTTTAAAGAGTTCGGCGAAGAAACCAGCTGACATAATTATATCTGTAGGTATGCTGACGGGTCATCCCGCGGAGGAGATGCCCGGGTCTACAGGCGATCTTCTGCCAGAGCTCTCACAACTGCACGAACAAGTACGGCAGGTGATGCAGGGCATTGCTCAAGCCTTGTGGCCATCCGCCTACCTGCCATGAGGCATGAGAGAGCTTGCAGAAAAGCTCAAGGGAGCGCGGCGGCGCTTCAGATTATGGAAGATATCAGCCTGCCGACAAGGTGCTGTTGGTGAACGTTGCAGAAAATTAAAATTTTTCCTACGGTTTCACCAAGATCCATCTATGAGTTCTACTAAGCAACGAGTCAAGAGAGAGAGTTTGCATCTACATACCACTTGTAGATCGAATACGGAAGCGTTCGAGGGAGAGGTGATGATGGAGTCGTTCCCAACGTGATTCCGATCACCGATGACCAAGTGCTGAACGGACAGCACCTCCGCGTTCAACACACGTACGGGACGATGGCGTCTCCTCCGTCTTGATCCAGCAAGGATGAAGGAGAGGTTGAGGAAGACAACTCCAATGGCAGCACGACGGCGTGGTGCAGTTGGTACGACAGCTCCTCGAGGGCTTCGCCAAGCTTGCGTGGAGAAAGAGAGGTGTTGGGAGGGAGGGCTGCGCCTTCAATGGTGTTTGCAGCCTCCCCCACCCCTCTATTTATAGGAGGAGAGGGCAAGGGGCCGGCCATCTAGGGAAACCCTAGATGGGGCGGTGGCCAAGGGGAGGAGGGGAGGGTGGCTTGCCCCCCAAGCTAGGGGGGCGCCCCCTTTAGGGTTTCCCTTCCCCATGCCCTAGCCGCATGGGCCTAGGTGGGGAGGTGCGCCCAGCCCACCAGGGGCTGGCTCCCTCTCCCACTTAGCCCATGTGGCCCCGGAGGTGGCCCCTCCCGTGGACCTCCGGAACCCTCCGGTGGCCCCTGTACATTACAGTATACCCCAAACTTTCCGAGTCCGTTTAACCACTTTCCATATATAAATCTTTACCTCCGGACCATTCCGAACTCCTCGTGACATCCGGGATCTCATTCGGGACTCAACAACATTCGTAGTCACATACTTGTCTTCCTAATAACCCTAGCGTCACTTTGAACCTTAAGTGTGTAGACCCTACGGGTTCGGGAGACATGTAGACATGACCGAGACGATCTCGGTCAATAACCAACAGCGGATCTGGATACCCATGTTGGCTCCTACATGTTCCTCGATGTTGTCATCGGATGAACCACGATGTCAAGGGTTCAAGCAACCCGTATTCTATTCCCTTTGTCGACGGTATGTTACTTGCCCGAGACTTGATCGTCGGTATCCCAATACCTCGTTTAGTCTCGTTACGGCAAGTCACTTTACTCGTACCGTAATGCATGATCCCGTGACCAGACACTTGGTCACTTTGAGCTCATTATGATGATGCACTACCGAGTGGGCCCAGTGATACCTCTCCGTCATGCGGAGTGACAAATCCTGTCTCGATCCGTGTCAACCCAAGACACTTTCGGAGATACCTGTAGTGCACCTTTATAGTCACCCGATTCGTTGTGACGTTTGGTACACCCAAAGCACTCCTACGGTATCCGGGAGTTACACGATCTCACGGTCTAAGGAAGAGATACTTGACATTGGAAAAGCTCTAGCAAAACGAACTACGATCTTTGTGCTATGCTTAGGATTGGGTCTTGTCCATCACGTCATTCTCCTAATGACGTGATCCCGTTGTCAATGACATCGATGTCCATAGTCGAAACCATGACTATCTGTTGACCATAGAGCTAGTCTACTAGAGGCTTACTAGGGACGATTGTAGTCTATGTATTCACACGTGTATTACGATTTCCGGATAATACAGTTATAGCATGAATAAAAGACAATTATCATGAACAAGGAAATATAATAATAATGCTTTTATTATTGCCTCTAGGGCATATTTCCAACAGTCTCCCACTTGCACTAGAGTCAATAATCTAGTTACATTGTGATGAATCGAACACCCATAGAGTTACGGTGTTGATCATGTTTTGCCCGTGAGAGAGGTTTAGTCAACGGATCTGCGACATTCAGATCCGTGTGCACTTTACAAATTTCTATGTCTCCATCTTGAACATTTTCACGGATGGAGTTGAAGCGACGCTTGATGTGCCTGGTCTTCTTGTGAAACCTGGGCTCCTTGGCAAGGGCAATAGCTCCAAGTGTTGTCACAGAAGAGTTTGATCGGCCCCGACGCATTGGGTATGACTCCTAGGTCGGTGATGAACTCCTTCACCCAAATTGCTTCTGTCTGCCTCCGAGGCTGCCATGTACTCCGCTTCACATGTAGATCCCGCCACGACGCTTCGCTTGCAGCTGCACCAGCCATCGCTCCACCATTCAACATATACACGTATCCGGTTTGTGACTTAGAGTCATCGGATCTGTGTCGAAGCTAAGCGTCGGCGTAACCCGTTCTGACGAGCTCTTCGTCACCTCCATAAACGAAACATGTCCTTTGTCCTTTTCGGTACTTCAGGATATTCTTGACCGCTGTCCAGTGTTCCTTGCCGGGATTACTTTGGTACCTTCCTACCAAACTTACGGCAAGGTTTACATCAGGTCCAGTACACAGCATGGCATACATAATAGATCCTATGGCTGAGGCATAGGGATGACACTCATCTCTTCTTTATCTTTTGCCGTGGTCGGGCATTGAGCTGAGCTCAATCTCACACCTTGCAATCAGGCAAGAACCCTTCTTGGACTGATCCATTTTGAACTTCTTCAAAATCTTATCAAGGTATGTGCTTTGTGAAAGACCTATGAGGCGCCACGATCTATCTCTATAGATCTTGATGCCTAATATATAAGCAGCTTCTCCAAGGTCCTTCATTGAAAAACACTTATTCAAGTAGGCCTTAATGCTGTCCAAGAATTCTATATCATTTCCCATCAAAAGTATGTCATCTACATATAGTATGAGAAATGCTACTGAGCTCCCACTCACTTTCTTGTAAACGCAGGCTTCTCCATAAGTCTGTAAACCCAAACGCTTTGATCATCTCATCAAAGCGAATGTTCCAACTCGAGATGCTTGCACCAGCCCATAAATGGATCGCTGGAGCTTGCATACTTTGTCGACATTCTTAGGATCGACAAAACCTCTCGGCTGTATCATATACAGCTCTTCCTTAAGATAACCGTTAAGGAACGCTGTTTTGACGTCCATCTGCCATATCTCATAATCATAGTATGCGGCAATTGCTAACATGATTCGGACGGACTTAAGCTTCGCTACGGAGAGAAAGTCTCATCGTAGTCAATCCCTTGAACTTGCCGATAACCCTTAGCGACAAGTCGAGCTTTATAGATGGTGACATTACCATCCGCGTCCGTCTTCTTCTTAAAGATCCATTTGTTTTCTATCGCTCGCCGATCATCGGGCAAGTCACCAAAGTCCAAACTTTGTTTTCATACATGGATTCTATCTCGGATTTCATGGCTTCTAGCCATTTGTTGGAATCTGGGCCCGCCATCGCTTCTTCATAGTTCAAGGTTCATTGTTGTCTAACAACATGATTTCCGTGACAGGGTTTCGTACCACTCACAGTGCGGAACGTGTCCTAGTGGACCTCTGGTTCAAGAGCAACTTGATCCAAGTACCTTGATCATCATGAATTTCCTCTTGATTTGGTGTAGGCATCACAGAACATTTTCCCGAGCTGCACTACTATCCTGTTCAAGAGGTAGTACTTCATCGAGTTCTACTTTCCTCCCACTTACTTCTTTCGAGAGAAACTCTTTTCCGTAAAGGATCCGTTCTTGGCAACAAAGATCTTGCCCTAGGATCTTAAGTAAAAGGTATACCCAATGGTTTCTTTAGGGTATCCTATGAAGACGCATTTTTCCGACTTGGGTTCGAGCTTTTCAGGTTGAAGTTTCTTGACATAAGCATCGCATCCCCAAACTTTTAGAAACGACAGCTTAGGTTTCTTCCCAAACCATAATTCATACGGTGTCGCCTCAACGGATTTAGACGATGCCCTATTTAAAGTGAATGTAGCTGTCTCTAGAGCGTATCCCCAAAATGATAGCGGTAAATCAAGAAGAGACATCATAGACCGCACCATATCCAATAGAGTGCGATTCGACGTTCGGACACACCGTTACGTTGAGGTGTTCGGTAGCGTGAGTTGTGAAACGATTCCACATTTTCTTAAGTGTGTACCAAATTCGTGACTTAAATATTCTCCTCCACGATCCGATCGTAAGAATTTTATCTTTCGTCACGTTGATTCTCTACTTCATTCTGATATTCCTTGAACTTTTCAAAGGTCTCGGACTTGTGTTTCATCAAGTAGACATACCCATATATACTCAAGTCATCTGTGAGAGTGAGAACATAATGATATCCTCCATGAGCCTCAACGCTCATTGGACCGCATACATCGGTATGTATGATTTCCAACAAGTTGGTTGCTCGCCCATTGTTCCGAGAACGGAGTCTTGGTCATCTTGCCCATGAGGCATGGTTCGCATGTGTCAAATGATTCATAATCTAAAGACTCCAAAAGTCCATCAGATGGAGCTTCTTCATGCGCTTGACACCAATGTGACCAAGGCGGCAATGCCATAAGTATGTGGGACTATCGTTATCAACTTTACATCTTTTGGTATTCACGCTATGAACATGTGTAATACAACGCCGAGATTCATTAAGAATAAACCATTGACCATCGGAGCATGACCATAAAACATATCTCTCATATAAATAGAACAACCATTATTCTCGGATTTAAATGAGTAGCCATCTCGCATTAAACGAGATCCAGATACAATATTCATGCTCAAACTTGGCACAAAATAACAATTATTAAGGTTCATAACTAATCCGTAGGTAAATGAAGAGGTAGCGTGCGACGGTGATCACATCGACTGGAACCATTCCCGACGCGATCGTCACCTCGTCCTTTGCCGCCTCTCGCTTATTCCGCAGCTCCTGCTGTGAGTTACAAATATGAGCAACGGCACCGTATCAAATACCGGTGAGTTACTACGAGTAATGGTAAAGTACACATCAATTACATGTATATCAAATATACCTTTGGTGTTGCCGGCCTTCTTGTCCGCTAAGTATTTGGGGCAGTTCCGCTTCGAGGACCCCTCCCTTGCAATAAAAGCACTCGGTCTCGGGTTTGGGTCCATTCTTTGACTTCTTCCCGCAACTTGCTTACAGGCGCGGCAACCTCCTTGCCGTCCTTCTTGAAGTTCTTCTTGCCCTTGCCCTTCTTGAACTTAGTGGTCTTATTGACCATCAACACTTGATGTTCTTTCTTGATTTCAACCTCGGTGACTTCAGATAGAGAACACTTCAGAATGGTCTTTGCCATCCCCGCATGTTGTAGTTCATCACAAAGCTCTTGTAGCTTGGTGGGAGCGATCGAGGATTCTGTCAATGACCGCCTCATCGTGGAGGTTAATATTCAGTTGGGTCATACGGTTGTGCAACCTGCACATCTTGAGAATGTGCTCACCGACAGTAACTATTTTCCTCCATCTTACAACTATAGAAATTGTCGGAGATGTCATATCTCTCGACCTGGGCGTGAGCTTGGAAAACCAGTTTCAGCTCTTGAACATCTCATATGCTCCGTGATGCTCAAAACGCTTTTGGAGCCCGGTTCTAAGTCAGTAAAGCATGCCGCACCGAACGAGGGAGTAATCATCAAGACGAGACTGCCAAGCATTCATAATGTCTTGGTTCTGCGGGACGGAGCATCACCTAGCGGTCCTTCTAGGACATATTGTTTCTGGCAGCTATGAGGATGATCTCAAGTTCGGACCCGTCCGTATAGTTGCTGCCGTCATCTTTCAGCTTGGTTTTCTCTAGGAACGCGTTGAAGTTCAAGTTGACATGAGCGTTGGCCATTTGATCTACAAGACATATCATTCAAAAGTTTTAGACTAAGTTCATGATAATTAAGTTCATCTAATCAAATTATTTAAATGAACTCCCACTCAGATTAGACATCCCTCTAGTTATCTAAGTGTTACACGATCCGAGTCGACTAGGCCGTGTCCGATCATCACGTGAGACGGACTAGTCATCATCGGTGAACATTCTCATGTTGATCGTATCTTCTATACGACTCGTGTTCGACCTTTCGGTCTCCGTGTTCGAGGCCATGTCTGTACATGCTAGGCTCGCAAGTAAACCCTAAGTGTTTTCGCGTGTGTAAATCTGTCTTACACCGTTGTATGTGAACGTAAGAATCCATCACACCCGATCATCACGTGGTGCTTAGAAGCGACGAACTTTAGCAACGGTGCACGCTTAGGGAAACACTTCTTGAAATTGTTGTAAGGATCATCTTATTTACTACCGTCGTTCTAAGTAAACAAGATGTATAAACATAATAAACATCACATGCAATTATATAGTAGTGACATGATATGGCCAATATCACAAAGCTCCATTGATCTCCATCTTCGAGGCTCCATGATCATCTTGTCACCGCATGACACCATGATCTCCATCATCATGATCTCCATCATTGTGCCTCCATGAAGTTGTCACGCCAACGACTACTTCTACTTCTATGGCTAACGCTTAGCAATAAAGTAAAGTAAGTTACATGGCGTTCTTCAATGACACGCAGGTCATACAAAATAAAGACAACTCCTATGGCTCCTGCCGTTGTCATACTCATCGACATGCAAGTCGTGATTCCTATTACAAGAACATCATCTCATACATCACAATATGTCATTCATCATTCATCACAACTTGGCCATATCACATCACATGACAATTGCTGCAAAAACAAGTTAGACGCCCTCTAATTGTTGTTGCATCTTTACGTGGCTGCAATTGGGTTCTAGCAAGAACGTTTTCTTACCTACGAATAACCACAACGTGATCTTGTCAACTTCTATTTACCCTTCAAAAGGACCCTTTTCATCGAATCCGCTCCAACTAAAGTAGGAGAGACAGACACCCGCCAGCCACCTTATGCAACTAGTGCATGTTAGTCGGTGGAACCGGTCTCACGTAAGCGTACGTGTAAGGTTGGTCCAGGCCGCTTCATCCCACAATACCGCGGAAGCAAGATAAGATTAGTAGCGGCAAGTAAGTTAGCAAGATCCACGCCCACAACTAAATTGTGTTCTACTCGTGCATTAGAGAACTACGCATAGACCTAGCTCATGATGCCACTGTTGGTGAACGTTGCAGAAAATTAAAATTTTTCCTACGGTTTCACCAAGATCCATCTATGAGTTCTACTAAGCAACGAGTCAAGAGAGAGAGTTTGCATCTACATACCACTTGTAGATCGAATACGGAAGCGTTCGAGGGAGTGGTGATGATGGAGTCGTTCCCAACGTGATTCCGATCACTGATGACCAAGTGCTGAACGGACAGCACCTCTGCGTTCAACACACGTACGGGACGATGGCGTCTCCTCCGTCTTGATCCAGCAAGGATGAAGGAGAGGTTGAGGAAGACAACTCCAATGGCAGCACGACGGCGTGGTGCAGTTGGTACGGCAGTTCTCCGGCAGGGCTTCGCCAAGCTTGCGTGGAGAAAGAGAGGTGTTGGGAGGGAGGGCTGCGCCTTCAATGGTGTTTGCAGCCCTCCCCCCCCTCTATTTATAGGAGGAGAGGGCAGGGGGCGGCCATCTAGGGAAACCCTAGATGGGGCGGCGGCCAAGGGAGGAGGGAGGGTGGCTTGCCCCCAAGCTAGGGGGCCCCTTTAGGTTTCCTCCCCATGCCCTAGCCGCATGGGCCTAGGTGGGAGGTGCGCCCAGCCCACCAGGGGCTTGCCCCTCTCCCACTTAGCCCATGTGGCCCCCGGAGGGGTGGCCCCTCCCGTGGACCTCCTGAACCCTCCCGTGGCCCCTGTACATTACCCAGTATACCCCAAACTTTCCGAGTCCGCTTAACCACTTTCCATATATAAATCTTTACCTCCGGACCATTCCGAACTCCTCGTGACGTCCGGGATCTCATCCGGACTCCTAACAACATTCGGTAGTCACATACTTGTCTTCCTAATAACCCTAGCGCCACCGAACCTTATGTGTAGACCCTACGGGTTCGGGAGACATGTAGACATGACCGAGACGATCTCAGTCAATAACCAACAGCGGATCTGGATACCCATGTTGGCTCCCACATGTTCCTCGATGTTGTCATCGGATGAACCACGATGTCAAGGGTTCAAGCAACCCCGTATTCTATTCCCTTTGTCGACGGTATGTTACTTGCCCGAGACTCGATCGCCGGTATCCCAATACCTCGCTTAGTCTCGTTACGCAAGTCACTTTACTCGTATCAGAATGCATGATCCCGTGACTGACACTTGGTCACTTTGAGCTCATTATGATGATGCACTACCGAGTGGGCCCAGTGATACCTCTCCGTCATACGGAGTGACAAATCCTCGCCTCGATCCGTGTCAACCCAATGACACTTTCGGAGATACCTGTAGTGCACCTTTATAGTCACCCGATTACGCCAGGCGCTTTGGTACACCCAAAGCACTCCTACGGTATCCGGGAGTTACACGATCTCACGGTCTAAGGAAGAGATACTTGACATTGGAAAAGCTCTAGCAAAACGAACTACACGATCTTTGTGCTATGCTTAGGATTGTCTTGTCCATCACGCCATTCTCCTAATGACGTGATCCCGTTATCAATGACATCGATGTCCATAGTCGAAACCATGACTATCTGTTGACCATAGAGCTAGTCTACTAGAGGCTTACTAGGGACGTATTGTAGTCTATGTATTCACACGTGTATTACGATTTCCGGATAATACAGTTATAGCATGAATAAAAGACAATTATCATGAACAAGGAAATATAATAATAATGCTTTTATTATTGCCTCTAGGGCATATTTCCAACAGGTGCAAGGGAAGCCTGGGCCATGGTGAAGACGTGATATACCAAGGCTGACCCGTACCACATGGCCGAGGTCGGACCTGTGGGGCCTGATGGGAAAGAGATCCATGTCAGTTTAGTTTATGACCGGGTAGAGTTAGCCGCAAAGTATTCTCAACAGGACTGTAGGTTAGACAGCCTGTTGGATGGTATAGAAGAAGAATTTAGTCAGTCTAAGTGATTGTGTACTTCAAGTGACATATATTGTCCCTAGCCGGATTGTAAATCATTTGTCATGGCGGACCCTTTCGCTTCAACCTCCGGACCGATAGTCCGGAGTGTATCCGAATACCCGCTCAGTTATGTAAAAACCGGGAAATGCGTGGAAACCAGGCGTAGGGGTCATAAGTGCTTGAACAGACAAGTAACCAACTAGCTATTCTATATTACATGGATAGTACGAAACATCTTCCAGGGAGAATAGTTCCTTTAAGGGTTCCTTTCCATGGGTACGCATGCATTAATGTGCATGTCCGGACTGCGAAAAGAGATGCAGGATATAAACATCTGGGGCATGTAGTACAATAAATAGAAATCGTATTTTGTTCACCGACTGAATATTCCCTTAAGAACGCTAGCTTTCGGCTTCACCTAGTCTGAGGTACACATCCGGCTGACCCGACAATAACAATCGCAGAGGTGCTCCCCTTATGCCCTAGCCGAATTAACGGGAACGTAGGGCATAAACACAAGAGCCAGGCAACCCAGCTTGGCCAAATCTTAAGTCATATCGATGCATATAATTGCGAAAAAAAGGTACATGTGAAAAGTAACACATGTGTGGGTCCTAGAGCCTGGAACGTAGCTGTATTAAGCTTCTGTATAAGAAGCCCCCAGGTATCATGAGCGCGGCTAGCGCGTCAAGATTGTGTAGTCAAGACACATTTTAGCCTTTTAGGGCCTTGAAGAAAAAAGGGAAGAAAGAAAGAAAGAAAAGACAGATAATAAATATATAAAAAATTGACAGAGGTAGGGAGACGAACACATAGTCCGGCACTAGGCGTAGAACCTTCGCAGTATGGCTGCGTTCCATGGGTTTGGCTCGAGTCGATTGTCCGATGCATCCCGCAGACGGTACGCTCCACCGGTCAGAATTTGGTCAATAATGAAGGGACCTTCCCATTTGGGCTTGAGCTTGTTCTTTTTCTTCTCCGGTAGGCGTAGAACGAGTTCGCCAACGTTATAAGTTTTGGCCCGTACTTCTCTGCTTTGGTACCTTTGAGCCTGTTGCTGATAGAATGCGGAGCGGGCTTTTGCCACGTCACGCTCCTCCTCCAGGGCGTCCAAACTGTCCTGCTGATCAAGCTCGGCTTCTTTCTCTTCATACATGCGCACTCGAGGTGAATCATGAATTATGTCGCAGGGCAGTACCGCCTCTGCGCCGTACACCATAAAAAGGGTGTGTATCTGATAAGTCCATTTTGCATCATGCTTTTATATTGATATCTATTGCATTATGGGCTGTTATTTCACATTATGTCACAATACTTATGGCTATTCTCTCTTATTTTACAAGGTTTACATGAAGAGGGAGAATGCCGGCAGCTGGAATTCTAGGCTGGAAAAGGAGCAAATATTGGAGACCTATTCTGTGCGACTCCAAAAGTCCTGAAACTCCACGGAATATATTAAAATAAATAAAGAAAATTTGTCGCCAAAGATGAAGGCCAGGGGGCCCACACCCTGCTCACGAGGGTGGGGGGCGCCCCCCTGGGGCGCGCCCCCTACCTCGTGGGCCCCCTGGTGGCTCTCCGATGCCCATATTCTCCTATATGAAGTCTTTCGATGATAAAAAATAGGGGCAACCTTTCGACGAGACTCACGCCCGAGGCGGAACCTTGGCGGAACCAATCTAGGGCTCCGTCGAAGCTGTTCTGCCGGGGACACTTCCTCCGGGTGGGGGAAATCATCGTCATCATCATCACCAACGCTCCTCTCATCGGGAGAGGGCAATCTCCATCAACATCTTCACCAGCACCATCTCATCTCCAAACCCTAGTTCATCTCTTGTATCCAATTCTTGTCTCCAAGTCCAGGATTGGTGCTAGTAGGTTGCTAGTAGTGTTGATTACTCCTTGTAGTTGATGCTAGTTGGTTTATTTGGTGGAAGATCATATGTTCAGATCCTTTATGCATATTATTACCCCTCTGATTATGAACATGAATATGCTTTGTGAGTAGTTACGTTTGTTCCTGAGGACAAGGGAGAAGTCTTGCTACTAGTAGTCATGTGAATTTGGTATTCGTTCGATATTTTGATAAGATGTATGTTGTCTAGCCTCTAGTGGTGTTATGTGAACGTCGACTACATAACACTTCACCATTATTTGGGCCTAGAGGAAGGCATTGGGAAGTAATAAGTATATGATGGGTTTCTAGAGTGATAGAAGCTTAAACCCTAGTTTATGCGTTGCTTCGTAAGGGGCTGATTTGGATCCATATGTTTCATGCTATGGTTAGGTTTACCTTAATACTTTGGTTGTAGTTGCGGATGCTTGCAATAGAGGTTAATCATAAGTGGGATGTTTGTTCAAGTAAGAACAGAACCCAAGCACCGGTCCACCCACATATCAAATTATCAAAGTACCGAACGCGAATCATATGAACGTGATGAAAACTAGCTTGACGATATTCCCATGTGTCCTCGGGAGCGTTTTCCTATTATAATAGTTTGTCCAGGCTTGTCCTTTGCTACAAAAAGGATTGGGCCACCTTGCTGCACTTTATTTACTCTTGTTAATTGTTGCTCGTTACAATTTATCTTATCACAAAACTATCTGTTACCACTTATTTCAGTACTTGCAGAGAATACCTTGCTGAAAACTGCTTATCATTTCCATCTGCTCCTCGTTGGGTTCGACACTCTAACTTATCGAAAGGACTACGATAGATCCCCTATACTTGTGGGTCTTCAGGACTCTTTTCTGGCGCCGTTGCCGGGGAGTGTAGCGCCTTTGGTAAGTCAAATTTGGTAAGGAAAAATTTATATAGTGTGCTGAAATTTTCTGTTACTTGTTACTATGGAAAGTAATTCTCTGAGGGGCTTGTTCGGGGTATCTTCACCCCGTCCGGTAGAGCAAAGAGTTGCTCCTCAACCTACTAAACCTATTGAAAATGAAACTCCTTTTGAAGTTCCTTCGGGTATGATGGAAAAATTGCTAGCTAATACTTTTACAGGAGATGGAACAAAGCATCCTGATGAACATTTACTCTATGTGGACTATTTAAGCTTGCAGGTATACCCGATGATGTTGATAAGAGGAAGGTCTTCCTTTATCTTTGAAGGAAGACGCATTGACATGGTATAGGCTATGTGATGATACGAGATCATGGAACTATAAAACATTGAAATTGGAATTTCATCAAAAGTATTATCCTATGCATCTTGTTCACCGTGATCGCAATTATATATATATAATTTTTGGCCTCGCGAAGGAGAAAGCATCGCTCAAGCTTGGGGAGGCTTAAATCAATGTTATATTCATGCCCCAATCATGAGCTCTCAAGAGTGACAATTCTTCAGAATTTTTATGCTCGGCTTTCTGATAACAATAGCACCATGCTCGTTACTTCTTGTGCTAGCTCTTTTATGATGAAGACTATTGAATTTAAATGGAATTTATTGGATAGAATTAAACGCAACTCTGAAGATTGGGACCTCGACGAAGGTAAGGAGTCAGGTATGACGCCTAAGTTTGATTGTGTTAAATCTTTTATGGATACCGATATTTTCCGTAAGTTTAGCACTAAATATGGACTTGACTCTGAGATAGTAGCTTCTTTCTGTGAATCTTTTGCTACTTATGTTGATCTCCCTAAGGAGAAGTAGTTTAAATATGATCCTCCCATAGAAGTAAAAGTATCTGCACCTATTAAAGTTGAAGAAAAGACTGTCACTTATAATGATCCTATTGTTCCTACCTCTTATGTTGAGAAACAACCTTTCCCTGTTAGAGTAAAGGACCATGCTAAAGCTTCAATTGTTGTTCGTAAAAGCAATATTAGAACTTATACACCTCCTGAGCAAGTTAAAGTAGAACCTAATATTGCTCTTGTTAAAGATCTCTTGTCTGATAATATTGATGGGCATGTTATTCAATTCTGTGGTGAAACTGCTAGAATTGCTAAACCGTGTGCTAAAGATAAACATAGACCTGTGGTAGGCGTGCCTATTATTTCTGTTAAAATAGGAGATCATTGTTATCATGGCTTATGTGATATGGGTGCTAGTGCTAGTGTTATACCCATTGACTTATACAAAGAAATTATGCATGATATTGCACCTGCTGAGTTAGAAGATATTGATGTTACAATTAAACTTGCCAATAGAGATACTATATCTGCAATGGGAATTATTAGAGATGTTGAAGTCTTGTGTGGAAAAACCAAATACCCCGCTGATTTTCTTGTTCTTGGTTCTCCACAAGATAGCTTTTTTCCCATTATATTTGGTAGACCCTTCTTGAATACTGTTAATGCTAAGATAGACTGCAAAAAGAATGTTGTTACTATTGGCTTGGATGATATGGTTCATGAGTTTAATTTCTCTAAATTTAGTAAACAACATCGTGAGGAAGAATTGCCTAGTAAGGATGAAATTATTGGTCTTGCTTCTATTGCCATACCTCCTAGTGATCCTTTAGAACACTATTTGCTAGACCATGAAAATGAGATGTTCATGAATGAAAGAAGGGAAATAGATGAAGTATTCTTTAAACAGGAACCTATTCTGCAACACAATTTGCCTGTTGAAATCCTAGGGGATCCTCCACCCAAGGGTGATCCCGTGTTTGAGCTTAAACCATTGCCTGATAATCTTAAATATGCTTATCTTGATGAAAAGAAAATATATCTTGTTATTATTAGTGCTAACCTTTCAGAGCATGAAGAAGAAAGATTATTGAAAACTCTAAAGAAGCACCGTGCCGCTATTGGGTATACTCTTGATGATCTTAAGGGCATTAGTCCCACTCTATGTCAACATAAAACAAATTTGGAAGCGGATGCAAAACCAGTTCGTGATCCTCAACAACCTTTGAATCCTAAAATGAAAGAAGTGGTAAGAAAAGAAATACTCAAGCTTCTGGAGGCAGGTATAATTTATCCCGTTGCTGATAGTCAGTGGGTAAGTCCTGTCCATTGTGTCCCTAAGAAGGGAGGTATTATTATTGTCCCTAATGATAAAGATGAATTGATTTCGCAAAGAATTATCACAGGTTATAGGATGGTAATTGATTTCCGCAAATTAAATAAAGCTACTCAGAAAGATCATTACCCCTTACCTTTTATTGATCAAATGCTAGAAAGATTATGCAAACATACACATTATTGCTTTCTAGATGCTTATTCTGGTTTCTCTCAAATACCTGTGTCGGCTAAAGATCAATCAAACACTACTTTTACATGCCCTTTTGGTACTTTTGCTTATAGACGTATGCCTTTTGGTTTATGTAATGCACCTGCTACCGTTCAAAGATGCATGATGGCTATATTCTCTGATTTTTGTGAAAAGATTTGTGAGGTTTTCATGGACGACTTTTTCATCTATGGTTCCTCTTTTGATGATTGCTTGAGCAATCTTGATCGAGTTTTGCAGAGATGTGAAGAAACTAATCTTGTCTTGAATTGGGAAAAGTGCCACTTTATGGTTAATGAAGGTATTGTCTTGGGGCACAAAGTTTCTGAAAGAGGTATTGAAGTTGATAAAGCCAAGGTTGATGCTATTGAAAAGATGCCATGTCCCAAGGACATCAAAGGTATAAGGAGTTTCCTTGGTCACGCCGGATTTTATAGGAGGTTCATTAAGGACTTCTCAAAATTTCTCGCCTCGACTAATTTATTACAAAAGATGTACCATTTGTCTTTGATGATGATTGTGTAGAAGCATTTGAAATACTTAAGAAAGCATTAGTCTCTGCACCTGTTGTTCAGCCACCTGATTGGAATTTACCCTTTGAAATTATGTGTGATGCTAGTGATTATGCTGTAGGTTTTGTTCTAGGGCAAAGAGTTGATAAGAAATTAAATGTTATCCATTATGCTAGTAAGACTCTAGACAATGCTCAAAGAAACTATGCTACTACCGAAAAGGAACTTTTAGCAGTTGTGTTTGCTTGTGATAAATTCAGACCCTATATTGTTGATTCTAAAGTAACTATTCACATTGATCATGCTGCTATTAAATATCTTATGGAAAAGAAAGATGCTAAACCTAGACTTATTAGATGGGTTCTCTTGCTGCAAGAATTTGATTTGCATATTGTTGATAGAAAAGGAGCTGAGAACCCCGTTGCAGATAACTTATCTAGGTTAGAGAATGTTCTTGATGACCCACTACCTATTGATGATAGCTTTCCTGATGAACAATTAAATGTCATAAGCACTCCATGGTATGCTGATTATGCTAATTATATTGTTGCTAAATTTATACCACCTAGCTTCACATACCAACAAAAGAAAAAGTTTTTTTATGATTTGCGACATTACTTTTGGGATGACCCACATCTTTATAAAGAAGGAGTAGATGGTGTTATTAGACTTTGTGTGCCTGAGCATGAACAGGAACAGATCCTACGCAAGTGTCACTCCGAAGCTTATGGAGGACACCACGCTGGAGATAGAACTGCACATAAGGTATTGCAATCCGGTTTTTATTGGCCTACTATCTTCAAGGATGCCTGTAAGTTTGTTTTGTCTTGTGATGAATGTCAAATAATTGGTAATATTAGTAGACGTCAAGAAATGCCTATGAATTATTCACTTGTTATTGAACCATTTGATGTTTGGGGCTTTGATTATATGGGACCTTTTCCTGCCTCTAATGGATATACACATATTTTAGTTGTTGTTGATTACGTTACTAAGTGGGTAGAAGCTATTCCAACTAGTAGTGTTGATCACAATACCTCTATTAAAATGCTTAAGGAAGTTATTTTTCCGAGGTTTGGAGTCCCTAGATATTTAATGACTGATGGTGGTTCACACTTTATTCATGGTGCTTTTCGTAAAATGCTTGCTAAATATCACGTTAATCATAGAATTGCATCTCCTTATCACCCGCAGTCTAGTGGTCAAGTAGAATTGAGTAATAGAGAGCTCAAATTAATTTTGCAAAAGACTGCTAATAGGTCTAGAAAGAATTGGTCCAATAAACTTGATGATGCATTATGGGCCTATAGAACTGCATATAAGAACCCTATGGGTATGTCTCCGTATAAAATGGTTTATGGAAAAGCATGTCATTTACCTCTCGAACTAGAACATAAGGCATATTGGGCTATTAAAGAGCTCAACTATGATTTCAAACTTGCCGGTGAGAAGAGGTTATTTGATATTAGCTCACTTGATGAATGGAGAACCCAAGCTTATGAAATTGCTAAGTTGTTTAAAGAAAAAGTTAAAAGATGGCATGACAAAAGGATACAAAAGCGTGAGTTTAATGTAGGTGATTATGTATTTCTATACAACTCTTGTTTAAGATTTTTTGCAGGAAAACTTCTCTCTAAATGGGAAGGTCCCTACGTTATCGAGGAGGTCTATCGTTCCGGTGCCATAAAAATCAACAACTTCAAGGCACAAATCCAAGGTGGTAAATGGTCAAAGAATCAAACATTATATCTCGGTAATCCCATAAATGTTGAAACCAATATTATTGAAACCATAACCCGAAGAATACATAACGGACACTTTCCGCACCGCTTTAGCACTCAAAAGGAATAGGTATGTGGTACGATAAGTAAACCGACTCCAAAACAATTTTATGGCAATATTTCTCCGCTTTGGAATATTTAGAAAATAGAAAATAAGTGGAAGTATGGAAGGACACGAGGCCCCACGAGGGTGGTGGGCGTGCCCTACCCCCTGGGCGCACCCCCTACCTCGTGAGCACCTCGTGTGCCCTCCGGACTCCGTTTTCTTGCACGATACGTATTTTGGTCGGTAAAAATTCATTATATATTCTCCCGAAGGTTTTGAATCTCGTATCACGCAAATATCTCATGTTCTTGTTTCAAGCTGTTTTTCTGACAGATCTTGATCATCATGACGTCCCCAAGTGCTTCCAAGGACAAGTTCTTCGAGAAGGTGATCAACCCTTACCTCGCGGAGGTGCTGCGACACCCTCAAACCATTGAGATGCGTGATGGGTTGCTGCACATCCGCGATGTTGAGGGACCAAAGGGAACCGGAAGCGTGGAGGCGAGGCTCGAAGCAATGGAGTAACAAGTTTTCAAGTGCCAGGGGATGGTGGAGCATGGAATTAACGCTAGCCACAAGATGCTCACGGAGTTCACCAGCAACTACGAGCCGGATGCCAAGAACACTGAGAAGGCCATCTTCAAGCTACATGAGAAGATCGAGCAACTCCAAGCCCAAATCTATGATCTGCAAAATCAAAACTGTGAGTATGAATATAGATTCAAAAGGATGAGTTTGGCTGCAGATTTGAGGATTCCAGAGACTCGATCATCCTTCTATGATGGTGAGCCTATGCCATGGAAGGTGGACGACAAGCCTGCATCATCAGCAACACCTCCACCATCACCGACAAAGAAGGAGACATAATCACATGGGTATGGGCACTCCCCTTGGCAACTGCCAAGCTTGGGGGAGGTGCCCCGGTATCGTATCACCATCACAACTCCTATCTTTACCGTTTTTCTTAGTTCGATCCTATTAGTAGTATCTTGATCTAGTAGAATAAAGATTATGGCATGATCTAGTTTTGAGTTTTGTTTTATGATCCCTCTTTGTAATCGAGTCCGTGAGCTATATATATAATAAAGATTAGTGTTGAGTCAAGGGCTTGATTATTTTGCCATGATCTTGGGTGGATAATAGAAAGAAAAAGAAAAAGAATAAAAATAAACAAAGAGTTCATATTGATCTTATTGAAAGTAATGACTTCACATAGAAAGAGTATGATGACTAAAAGTTGTTGGGAGTTGGCAAATATAGCTTTGGTCATCGTTGCAATTAATAGGAAGTAATAAGGAGAGAGAGGTTTCACATATAGATATATTATCATTGACATCTTTTATGATTGGGAGCACTCATTAAAATACAACATGCTAAAGAGTTGATGTTGGACAAGGAAGACAACGTGATGAGTTATGTTTTCTTATATCTGAGATAAAGTATGTTGTCATGGATCCTCTAACATGTTGAGCTTTCCTTTCCCCTCATGCTAGCCAAATTCTCAGCACCAAGTAGAGATACTACTTGTGCTTCCAAATACCCTTAAACCAGTTTAGCCATGGAGTCCACCATATCTACCTATGGATTGAGTAAGATCCTTCAAGTAAGTTTTCATCGGTGCAAGCAATAAAAATTGCTCTCTAAATATGCATGACTTATTAGTGCAGAGAAAATAAGCTTTGTACGAACTTGTTGTGGAAGTAATAAAAGCGACGGACTGCATAATAAAGTTCCACATACAAGGGGCAATATAAAGTGACGTTCTTTTGCATTAAGATTTTGTGCATCAACCATAAAAGCGCATGGCAACCTCTGCTTCCCTCTGCGAATGGCCTATCTTTTATTATTATCTTCTACCTTATGCAAGAGTCACGGTGATCTTCACCTTTCCTTTTTCATTTTATCCTTTGGCAAGCCCAGCATGTTGGAAAGAACATGATATACATATCTAATTGGATGTAGGGGAGCATGAATTATTATTGTTGACATTACCCTTGAGGTAAAAAGTTGTGGGGCAAAACTACAGGCCCCTATATTTCTTTGTGTTCGATTAAAGCTCCATAACCACAAGTATTGCGTGAGTGTTAGCAATTATGAAGGGCTAAATGATAGTTGAGTATGTCGACTTGCTTTTAAGCTCTGACATAGACTCTTTCCGATGTTATGATAAATTGCAATTGCTTCAATGACTGAGGTTATAAATTGTTGGTGCCCAATAAGGTTTCTGATTCATACTTTTGCATTGTGAAAAGATCATCACTTGAACATAAGTAATTGTATGACAAAATTTATATATGTTGCTGTTATGAGAATAATCATGATGCCTTCATGTCCGTATTTTATTTTTTATCGACGCCTCTACCTCTAAACATGAGGACATATTTATTGTTATCGGCTTTTCGCTTAAGGACAAGCGAGGTCTAAGCTTGGGGGAGTTGATACGTCCATTTTGCATCATGCTTTTATATCGATATCTATTGCATTATGGGTTGTTATTTCACGTTATGTCACAATACTTATGGCTATTCTCTCTTATTTTACAAGGTTTACATGAAGAGGGAGAATGCCGGCAATTGAATTCGGGGCGAAAAGGACAAATATTGAGACCTATTCATGCAACTCCAAAAGTCCTGAAACTCCACGGAATATCTTAAAATAAATAAATAAAAATCGTCGCTAAAGATGAAGGCCAGGGCCCACACCCTGCCACGAGGGTGGGCGCGCACTGGGCGCCTCACCTCGTGGGCCCCCGGTGGCTCTCCGATGCCCATCTTCTCCTATATGAAGTCTTTCAATGAGAAAAAACAGGGGCAACCTTTCAGGATGAGACTCACGCCACGAGGCGAAACCTTGGCGGAACTAATCTAGGGCTCCCAGAGCTGTTCGCTGGGACACTTCCCTCGGAGGGGGAAATCATCGTCATCATCATCACCAACGCCCTCTCATCGGGAGAGGGCAATCTCCATCAACATCTTCACCAGCACCATCTCATCTCCAAACCCTAGTTCATCTCTTGTATCCAATTCTTGTCTCCAAGTCCGGATTGGCGCTAGTAGGTTGCTAGTAGTGTTGATTACTCCTTGTAGTTGATGCTAGTTGGTTTATTTGGTGGAAGATCATATGTTCAGATCCTTTATGCATATTATTACCCTCTGATTATGAACATGAATATGCTTTGTGAGTATTTACGCTTGTTCCCGAGGACAAGGGAGAAGTCTTGCTACTAGTAGTCATGTGAATTTGGTATTCGTTCGATATTTTGATAAGATGTATGTTGTCTAGCCTCTAGTGGTGTTATGTGAACGTCGACTACATAACACTTCACCATTACTTGGGCCTAGAGGAAGGCATTGGGAAGTAATAAGTAGATGATGGGTTGCTAGAGTGATGAAGCTTAAACCCTAGTTTATGCGTTGTTTCGTAAGGGCTGATTTGGATCCATATGTTTCATGCTATGGTTAGGTTTACCTTAATACTTTTGTTGTAGTTGCGGATGCTTGCAATAGAGGTTAATCATAAGTGGGATGCTTGTTCAAGTAAGAACAGCACCCAAGCACCGGTCCACCCACATATCAAATTATCAAAGTACCGAACGCGAATCATATGAACATGATGAAAACTAGCTTGACGATATTCCCATGTGTCCTCGGGAGCGTTTTCCTGTTATAAGAGTTTGTCCAGGCTTGTCCTTTGCTACAGAAAGGATTGGGCCACCTTGCTGCACTTTATTTCCTCTTGTTAATTATTGCTCGTTACAATTTATCTTATCACAAAACTATCTGTTACCACTTATTTCAGTACTTGCAGAGAATACCTTGCTGAAAACCGCTTATCATTTCCTTCTGCTCCTTGTTGGGTTCGACACTCTTACTTATCGAAAGGACTATGATAGATCCCCTATACTTGTGGGTCATCAGTATCCGGTAGTGCGATTCGGCGTGGTCCGCAGCCCCCACAGTACGGAGTCGAGCTCCTCTACCTAGTGCGTATCGGATTCCTTCAAGGATCGCACTAATCTGGGTTTAATGCCACTCATGATAAGACCATTTGCTCGCTCGACTAGACCGTTAGTTTGCGGGTGATAGACAGAAGCATAATCGAGCTTAATGCCCATGTTGCTGCACCAAAGTTTTACCTCGTCGGCTGTAAAGTTCGAGCCATTATCGGTGATGATGTTGTGGGGAACGCCATAATGGTGTACAACCCCGGATATGAAGTCTATCACTGGTCCGGATTCGGCCGTTTTAACTGGTTTAGCTTCTATCCGTTTGGTGAATTTATCCACTGTTGGTGTCAAAACCGGCGGATCTCGGGTAGGGGGTCCCGAACTGTGCGTCTAGGCGGATGGTAACAGGAGACAAGGGACACGATGTTTTACCTGTGTTCGGTCCTCTTGATGGAGGTAAAACCCTCACGCCCCGCTTGATTAATATTGATGATGTGTGTTACAAGAGTGGATCTACCACGAGATCAAAGAGGCTAAACCCTAGAAGCTAGCCTATGGTATGATTGTTGTATATTGTATATCTGTCGACTAGCCCGGCCTTGGTTTATATAATGCACCGAGGCCTAGGATAACAAGAGTCCTAGCCGAATCGCCGGTGGGGAGGAGTCCTTGTCTTGATCGCCAAGTCTTGTGGAATCTTCCTTGTATGCGGCAACCGTCCGGACGCCCATGAGTATACGGCCATGGGGATCCTCGCCCAATCCAATTGATCGGGAGACGACGTGGTGAGTACCCCTAGTCCAGACACCGTCAAGAGCCCCCGAACCGGTCTTCGTTGGGGACGCCTCGATTCTTCCGAACTGTTCTTCATCCTCGGTCGCCGGTCTTGAAAACTGGTTCAACAAATCTTCTCATCTTCGATCTTGAGGATCGCCGAAATGCATTCGACGAGTTTACACGCCGGGTATTCGAGAGCCCTTTAAGTTTCCGCCTTTATTAATGCCTTGTTATTTTATGCCACACCTCGGGTTTGAAATTGTTCCCGGCGGCAGCGTCCTCTTCATGCACCGAGCTCCAACGCCGGACTGCATTCGAGGTATCTTTTGCAGCCGAGCACCAATGCCGGACTGCTTCCCAGCTCTAACGCCGGACTATGTATCCGAGCTCCAAAGCAGGACTGTATCCGAGCTCCAACGCCGGACTGTATCCGAGCTCCAACGCCGGACTATGTATCCGAGCTCCAACGCCGGACTGTATCCGAGGTGTCGTAAATTACCATGGTTCAAAGAAGTTTGAAGGAGTTTAGCTGAGCTTAATGTCGGAAATGCCCTCTATGGAGCCAGCCACTAGCGCCCAAGCTTTATGCCGGACTGCTTCCGTGGTGGTGCAATTTATTCTCTGCCGAGATACATAGCCAGTAGCCCTCAAGGTGGGTATCGGTCTAAAACCCGAGATGCCCATGAAGGATGACATAAGACCGCTGATCCCCGTAGCTGCTGAGACTCAGGTTGATTTGCAAAATCGGTCTGAGGATCAAGTCCTAGCTCGGCAGAATACTTCGGGACGCAAAAAGCGACGTGCTCAGACCTCGAGACTTAGGTTGGGTGCGGCCGACCAACCTGAGGATCAAAATCTCCTCGGAAACTGTATTGCACTTAAGATTTTCTGCATAGAACAAGCAATGCAGTTGCCCCCGAGACACTGGTCGGGTGGCAACACCAGATCAGGGGATCTATGTGCCCCTTTAATATTTGTGAATAATAAGCGTGAAGCCCAGTAGCCCCCGAGCCTTAATGCGGGCACGGGAGGCCGAATTAAGGATCAATATCCATAGTAAAATCACAAATTATGTGTAATGACTCTATGTATCCAAGTATTTTACGTCATTAATGCTCGGATCCGCATTGTACAAAACTTTGTTGACCGACCATCGGCTTCCACCTCCTCGGCCAATAGCCGAGGAGTGTTTGTCCTACTTTATAAAGCCTTTATGAGGGCAAAGATTTACGACAAACAAGGCAATCTGGCCATACGGTTTTATAAACAAAGGTACGCAGAGAGATATGTTATATTACTGTTTAACAGAAGAAATGTCTTCCAAAGAAAATAGTCCCGCTATCGGTTCCTTTCTTTGGGTTGTCATGCTAAGCATGATCATGAAACCTCAGCTCCAATGTAAGAGCAAAAGATCGAGGATTTAGTTTGGGAGGCCAGTTACTAGCCCCCGCAGTGTTCGGCGACAGTCGAGGTCAAGCCGGAAACACTTCGGCCAATGTTATGAATGGCCCATCATTTAATATAGTCATCGGATCGCTGACCAGTTTACACCTATTGTGACAGTCAGTTTTCGGCTTTCTCCACTGAGGTGCTTGACCATACGAGCTGGAAGCACAATCGCAGTGGTTCTCCCTTTGCACACCTAGCCGAACAAAGCGGAACGTAGGAGGCAAGCGAGCCAGCAACCCAACTATTGACCAAGACACAATTGAAACTGATGCATATATAGCAATATCCGAGAATGTTTTTGCCGAATCTCTAAAGGAGTCCGGCGTTGCACTGCGAGGCTTGTGCTGAAAACACACAAATAGTTTAAAAGTGCCAAAATCTTGGAAAACCAAAAAACTTCAGTAAAAACATGACGTCCAAACAAGATCAAGTGTTCGGTGCCAATCCGAAAATTGGACTTCAGAAAAAAAAGTGCTTCTGCCGTGCTTTAACTTTGCAACGACTAAGAAGAAAAACACTTAGTATGAAACGGCTCAAATAAACATAAGAGCCCCCAAGTGACTTGGGTAAAAGTTGACTATAAAATGTAAGGTGACATGTAGAATGCCTTCTAGCCGGATTGTAGATCGTTTGTCATAGCGGACCTTTTCGCTTCAACCTCTAGACCCAATAGTCCGGAGTGTGTCCGAATACCTCGCGTTATAAAAACCGGGCATGCGTGGAGACCAGGCGTAGGGGTCATTAGTGCTTTATCGCATAAGTGCCCAACTAGTTATGTTATATTACATGGTTAGTAAGAAACATCTTCCAGGAGAATAGTTCCGTTAGGGGTTCCTTTCTCGGGAGGCATGCCCTAAAGTGCATGTCCGGACTGCGAAAAGAGCAAAAAACATCTGGGGCAGGTAAATAAATAGGTAAGAAATCATCTTTAGTTCACCGACCGAGTATTCCCTTAAGAACGCTTAGCTTTTCGGCTTCACCCACCGAGGTACACATCCGCTGACCCGCAATAATAATCGCAGAGGTGCTCCTTTACCACCTAGCCGAACAATCGGGAACGTAGGGGTAAGCACAGGAGCCAGGCAACCCAGCTTGGCCAAAACTTAAGTCATATCGATGCATATGATGGTGAGTAAAAGGTACATGCAGAAGTGTGACACATGTGTTGGGCATAAAGCCCATATTAATAAGCTTCTGTTAAAGAAGCCCCCAGGTATAATGAGCGCGGGTAGCGCGTCAAGTGTGTGCGAACAAAGTTTGGACGAGGAAAAAATTTTACAAGCAACTTTTTCCAAAAAAAGTATAATGCTTGGTCGAGCCGGACACAAGTTAAAAATTTAAAACTTTGAGCATGAAGGAAACTTAGCTGGTTAATTTGTTCGGTATTGACGACGCGGTCCGAGCTTGATGGGGGACAAGGTTCCATCCCCCAAGCCGGTCCTGAGGTGGCGGAGCAAAGAGCTCGGCTCTCCGAAGTGGTGACATAGCACGGTCAATGCAGGACGACAGAGTGATGCCGAAGTCCCTGGCATGGGGTAATGAAACGAAGCCCCCCGTCCAGCTGAGGTGACGTCAAAGGATATAGTCCAGCTGGATCTTTTTCTTGTGCACAAAAAATAGTGCAAACCAGAGATAATAGTAAAAAAAATCGTTGCATAATAAATAATTTATGCAAAGTGAGTAATAAAAGAAATATGGCCTGGCGCCGAAGTCAATGTCGATGCAGGGCGGCGGCGTGATGCGGTAAAGGCATGGCAAGGCCTGAATTCACAGATCGGTTCGAGTTCCGGATGCGGCGTTCGCCGTACTATGTACGAAAACTGACCGAACCATCATGCGACCGTCGATAATGCGGCCACCACTTGATAGACCTGTGTACATATGATGGAAAAACCAGAGTAATAATTCCTTGGGAAAAATGAACCCAAACAAGCAAAAAATACTAGGATTAATAGCACCTGGTTTATTTGTTGTAGCAATCCGAAGGAAGGCGATTCCCAAAACTGGGACTCGATCCGCGCACCCATTGCCTGGTCGGCTAGTGACGCCGAAGTGTCCGGAGTAGGTTGATGAAGAGATGGCGAAGCCCCCGGTCCAGCCGAGATGTCGAAGTAGATCGGCGCGATGGACACCAGCTTGAAGAAGCAACAGTGCGGCCCTGCCGATGCAGGTCGTGACGTGGTCGATGCCGGCTTGATGAAGCGACCGTCGGCGATGCGGTATGCCCGCCCGTAATCCGTGGGGCGGCGATGTTGGTGATGATTTATTCTTCGCAATGCCGGACTCTTGTTCGGCTTGCCGAGATGATGATCCGAAGAAGTTGAGCTCAGCTCAACAAAGTGACGACGTGTCTATCGCAGGTCGGCAGCCGTGGAGCAATATTTCCGGACTGGTTTGACACCAGCATGATGTTGAAGATCATGTTCAAAAGATCTTAAAGTTAGTGGGATGTGTTCGGGAACAAAACACAATACCCCATACAAAACTTCCTTCAAAAAGGATGTCCGAAATCTCGTTCATAAAAAAGACGAACTCGGGTCGGATTCGTTTTAGCGCAGAAAACAGATCCGAAAAGTGATGCACTAATCGGAAGGTTCCCGGAGTTTGGACGGTCGGATCGAGCTGAAATTTTGAGGGGTGGTAGATATAGGAATTCCGCAGCCGATCAACGGTTGGATCTTCCAAAGTAAGTCCGAGCTAGAAGCTGGACACCACGCCCTAAACTCGTCCGGATTCTCGTCCAGATTCAATGCGGCTCCGGTATATCAGAGATTGCCAGAGATTCCTCCATAGGAACTCGACGAAATTTTCCAGGGTTGTTGTAGACTCAATTCCGCACAATTCCACCGAATCAATCGTCAAAGCGACACTTGAGGAGGCGGTGACGGCGAATACAAGTTCGCTGTCCAGAAAAACAGCACGGTCGCCCGAGGGCAATGTTGACGTTGAGATCGGAGTTGATGTTGATGACGGCCCTCATCCGAACATGACGATCGGAGGTAGGGCACAGTCCTTGGTCGAACCAAGATGACCAGTCGAGCTGGTGACGAAGATGCCGAAGTCGCAGTTGACCTGCGTGCGAGCCATCGACCTTTTGCCGAACACACAGAGGAACTCTCAATGAAAGCACCAATGTCGGTGTCAAAACCGGCGGATCTCGGGTAGGGGGTCCCGAACTGTGCGTCTAGGCGGATGGTAATAGGAGACAAGGGACACGATGTTTTACCCAGGTTCGGGCCCTCTTGATGGAGGTAAATCCTCACGCCCCGCTTGATTAATATTGATGATGTGTGTTACAAGAGTGGATCTACCACGAGATCAAAGAGGCTAAACCCTAGAAGCTAGCCTATGGTATGATTGTTGTATATTGTATATCTGTCGACTAGCCTGGCCCTGGTTTATATAATGCACCAGAGGCCTAGGATAACAAGAGTCCTAGCCGAATACGCCGGTGGGGGAGGAGTCCTTGTCTTGATCGCCAAGTCTTGTGGAATCTTCCTTGTATGCGGCAACTGTCCGGACTGGCCCATGAGTATACGGCCATGGGGATCCTCGGCCCAATCCAACTGATCGGGAGACGACGTGGTGAGTACCCCCTAGTCCAGGACACCGTCATCCACCATGACCAATAAGTATTTTTTCTTATGGCTTCCCCCTTTGAGGGGTCCGACCATATCGAGCCCCCAGACCGCAAAGGGCCAAGTAATGGGGATTGTTTGGAGAGCGGTAGGCGGCATATGGCTTTGGTCTGCAAAAAGCTGGCAACCGACGCAACGTTGAACGAGGTCCTGTGCGCCTGCTCGGGCCGTCGGCCAGTAGAAACCTGTACGGAAGGCCTTGCTTACAAGGGCCCGAGCTGCGGCGTGGTGGCCACCAAGTCCAGCATGAATTTCTGCCAAAAGTTGCCGCCCTTCCTCTTAGGAGATGCACCTTTGAAGGACTCCAGTAGCGCTTTTCTTATAAAGCTCTCCCTCGTGGACCTTGTAGGCTTTAGGCCGCCGCACAATGCAGCGCGCCTCGTTTGGGTCCTCGGTAGTTTCTGCCTAGTTAGGTAGGCCAGGAATGGTTCTGTCCACGGGGCAATGACATCCATTATCACGTGGGCGGAAGGTGTTATTTCGGTGGCAGAGCCTCCGATTATGTCAGAGTGTTCGGTATCTGGTGTTGTGGCCGGGTCCGGACTATTGTTACCGGTCTCTCCTTCCCATACCACGGATGGCCTAAACAGCCTTTCCAAGAAGATATTAGGTGGCACAGGGTCACGCTTAGCGCTGATGCGGGCGAGGATATCCGCCGCCTGATTGTTTTCCCGGACCACATGGTGGAATTCAAGCCCCTCGAACCGAGCTGACATTTTGAGGACGGCGTTGCGGTAAGCCGCCATTTTTGGATCCTTGGCGTCGAAGTCTCCATTTATTTGAGATATTGCGAGGTTCGAGTCCCCACGCACCTCCAGGCGTTGAATGCCCATCGAGACTGCCATCCGGAGACCATGTAACAGGGCCTTGTATTCCGGTGCGTTGTTGGAGTCTGTGTATAGTATTTGGAGTATCTATTGGACTGTATCTCTGGTGGGGGATGTCAGGACGACGCCAGCCCCCAGACCAGCCAGCATTTTAGAGCCGTCAAAATGCATAATACAATTGATTACGCTACTGCATTTTTTAGGAGTTCGCTTCATCCATTCGGCGATGAAATCAGCCAGTACTTGTGACTTAATGGCTCGCTGTGGTTTGTATATTATGTCGAATGGGAGGAGCTCAATAGCCCATTTAGCAATCTGGCCCGTGGCCTCGCGGTTATTTATTATGTCATTGAGTGGTACTTCGGAGGCCACCGTAATTGAACACTCTTGAAAGTAGTGTCATAGTTTCCGGGATGCCATGAAGACCGCGTATGCTATCTTTTGATAATGTGGGTACCGTGATTTGCATGGAGTGAGGACAGTGGATACATAGTATACCGGCTTTTGAAGCGGGAACTTATGTCCGTCCATCTCTCGTTCGACGGCGAGCACCGCGCTTACAACTTGGTGTGTTGCCGCTATATATAGCAACATTGGTTCGCCGACGTTTGGTGCGGCCAAGATTGGGTTTGTGGCCAAAACGGCTTTTATTTCTTCTAATCCGGCCGTGGCTGCATCCGTCCACTCGAAGTGTTCGGTGCGTCGAAGAAGGCGATAAAGAGGCCGTGCCTTTTCTCCTAATCGGGAGATGAAGCGGCTTAAGGAAGCCACGCATCCAGTTAGTTTTTGGATTTGCTTGAGGTCTGTTGGGATGGCCAACTGTGACAGGGCTCGAATTTTAGCCGGATTTGCTTTGATTCCTCTGTTGGAGACGATGAAGCCTAAGAGCTTTCCGACGGGCACGCCGAAGACGCATTTTTCCGGATTAAGCTTAATGTCGTATGTTCGGAGATTGTCGAACGTGAGCCTCAAGTCGTCTATTAAGGATTTGACGTGTCTGGTTTTAATGACCACATCGTCTACGTATGCCTCCACTGTTTTGCCAATCTGTGTCTCCAAGCATGCCTGAATCATGCGTTGATAGGTTGCACCGGCGTTTTTTAGCCCGAAAGGCATGGTGTTAAAACAGAAGGGGCCGTATGGAGTGATAAATGTCGTTGCGGCTTGATCGGACTCCGCCATCTTAATTTGATGGTATCCGGAGTATGCATCGAGGAAACACAATGAGTCGTGTCCTGCGGTAGCGTCGATAATTTGATCGATGCGAGGGAGGGGGAAGGGATCCTTTGGGCAAGCCTTGTTAAGGTCCTTGAAGTCGACGCATAGGCGCCAGGATTTGTCCTTCTTTGGTACCATCACCAAGTTTGCTAGCCAGTCCGGATGTTTTATTTCTCGAATGAATCTGGCCTCCAGTAACTTAGCTAGCTCCTCTCCCATGGCTTGACGCTTAGGCTCAGAGAGGCGCCGAAGAGTTTGCTTGACTGGCTTGAATCCCTTTAGGATGTTAAGGCTATACTCAGCCAGCTTGCATGGGATTCCTGGCATGTCTGAAGGATGCCAGGCGAAGATGTCCCGATTGCCTCTGCCATTCTATGAGTCACTTCCTTTTTGCGTATGGCACCCCAACTCCCTTTGGCAGCATCTACTAATTCGGAACTTAATTTGAAAGCCATATTTCGACCCGGACGCTCACGCGCAAGAACTCCCGTAGCGCGGCGTCTACTGTGGGGTTTAACTGTGCCCCGATGGATGCTGTTTTTTTAGGGTCCGTTGGATAGACTTGGAATTTGACTATTTCATCCGCTGGTTTAAAAGAGGTGGACTTGGATCTTTTGTCGAGTATCACGTCGTCCCTGTCCACTGTGGAGCGCACCGCAGTTAATTCCTCGGTCGCTAGGGCTTCAGATAACGCCTCGAGGGCCATTGCGGCTGTTTTATTTTCGGCGCGGAGTGCTGTGTCCGGATCATTATCTAGAGTGATGATTCCATTGGGCCCGGGCATTTTGAGCTTCATGTACCCGTAATGGGGTATAGCTTGGAAGATCATGAATGCCTCCCGCCCTAGAAGGGTGTGGTATCCACTATTGAACGGGGCCACTTGGAATGTGATTTCTGGACCTATATTTCTCCGGCGTGCCGAATACCACATCTAGTGTGATTTTCCCAGCACATCGTGCCTCCCGACTAGGGATGATTCCTCTGAAGGTCGTGCTGCTTTGCTCAATGCGGCTTTTGTCTATTTCCATTTTTCGAAGAGTCTCCTCATAGATGAGGTTTAATCCGCTGCCGCCGTCCATGAGCACTTTAGTAAGCCAAAAGCCGTCCACAATTGGGCTAAGGACCAAGGCGGCTGGTGCTCAGGTTGTTCGGAATTTAGGTTCATCACTGGCATTGAAGGTGATAGCAGTATCGCTCCATGGATTTATTGCTGCCACGTGGCAGACTTCGGCAAGGCTGCAGAGTGCTCGCTTACGCCTATTATTTGAGGCGAAGGTCTCGAAGACTGTCAATACTGTATTGTTGTTCTCCACGGGATGGTGCTATGCGGTATTGTTGATGAGGAGATCCTCACCGCTCTTGGCCACCTGCCGGAGTACCCAACATGCTCTAAGGTTGTGTGTTGGCATGGCATCCACTGTGCTGTGAATTTTGCGTGTCCCATTAAGCCATCCCTTCAATACGGTTCCACGCCCTGTAGTGGGATTTTTCTTCTTTGTAATTGGATCGGGTGACTTACAAGAGTACACCCTTTTAGTTCGGACGGGGGGTTTTGTCAGAGCCGGAGGATCCCAAAATTTTGTTTGGGTTTTCCAGGCGCTTTCCATCGCACAGTACTTCCGTACTATGGCCGCCAAGTCAGCGAAGTGTGCTATGTCACGGCGTCTTATGGCATTGAGGATTCCCCTGTCCGTGCAATTTTTGCAAAAGAATGAAATTGTGTCTTCTTCACGACAGTCCTTAACCTTGCTCATTACATGGAGGAATCTGGCCCAATGGTGGTGTACTGTCTCTTGGGGCTTTTGTCTAATGTGGGAAAGATCACTTATATCTGGGTGGGTGGGTAGATTTAGGTCCAAACCCTGACCCGATCTGAGACCCAGGGGCGGAGGAGTTTCCGATCTTGGAAGACCGAGCTCCGGGATGTTGCCCGCTAGGTCTGGCCCGCTGTCTGATTCTAGATTCAAGGCTTGGGTCGTGTCCTCCCGTAGACGGGTATCCGGCTCGGAGAGCTCAGGAATCTGGACATAGTTCGTCCTCAAGATAGAGGAAGAATCGCTGAGTTGCTCCTCCACCACCGCTATCTGATGGGTGACCGGAGGAGAGTTAATCTCCCTTTGGTCGGGTTTAAGCCCAATCCGATCATAGTCCATAGCGACTCCCAAAGCGGCGATGCGATCCAAGAGCTCATTCAAGGAGGAGAGCTCCATTGGATCCATTTGCTCGGCGAATCCCGAGCCAACGTGGAGGCGGTTTTTGATGACCCGAGAGGTCATCGTCGGCGCAGCGGCCGAACGGGCGGTCATGACGAAGTCGCCTAGTCGGAGAGTTTGGCCTACAGCCTGGGCTCCCCCAGAGGTGATGTTGTCCTTGACAACAAGACGAGCCATCAAGCCTTATGGTGACGACACAGCGGAACTCTCAATGAAAGCACCAATGTCGGTGTCAAAACCGGCAGATCTCGGGTAGGGGGTCCCGAACTGTACGTCTAAGGCGGATGGTAACAGGAGGCGGGGGACACGATGTTTACCCAGGTTCGGGCCCTCTCGATGGAGGTAATACCCTACTTCCTGCTTGATTGATCTTGATGATATGAGTATTACAAGAGTTGATCTACCACGAGATCATAGAGGCTAAACCCTAGAAGCTAGCCTATTGTATGATTGTTGTTGTCCTATGGACTAAGCCCTCCGGTTTATATAGACACCGGAGGAGGCTAGGGTTACACAGAGTCGGTTATAAGGGAGGAGATCTACAAATCCGTATTGCCAAGCTTGCCTTCCACGCCAAGGAGAGTCCCATCCGGACACGGGACGAAGTCTTCAATCTTGTGTCTTCATAGTCCAACAGTCCGGCTAAAGTATATAGTCCGGCTGTCCGAGGACCCCCTAATCCAGGACTCCCTCAATGTATATTACCCAGAGGGCCCAGAGATACCTCTCCGATACTCGGAGTGACAAATCCTAATCTCGATCTATGCCAACCCAACAAACACCTTCGGAGATACCTGTAGAGCATCTTTATAATCACCTAGTTACGTTATGACGTTTGATAGCACACAAGGTATTCCTCCGGTATTCGGGAGTTGCATAATCTCATAGTCAAAGGAATATGTATATGTCATGAAGAAAGCAATAGCAATAAAACTGAACGATCAATATACTAATCTAAGGGATGGGTCTTGTCCATCACATCATTCTTCTAATGATGTGATCCCGTTCATCAAATGACAATACATGTCTATGGTTAGGAAACTTAACCATCTTTGCTTAACGAGATTGTCTAGTGGAGGCTTACTAGGGACACGGTGTTTTGTCTATGTATCCACACATGTATCAAGTTTCCGGTTAATACAATTCTAGCATGAATAATAAACATTTATCATGAAATAAGAAAATATAAAATAACAACTTTATTATTGCATCTGGTGCATATTTCTTCACCTTTAAATAGTGATTTCAACGCTTTATTGCAAACCAGATGACAATAATGTCATTTACAAAATCAGAAAGAAGAAATCTAGGGAGATCTCCATCCCAAATAACATCAGACTTAGAATCACAAACATGCCTTGCCGAGTTATGCGTCGTCCTATTAGCATCCCTAAGACAGTGGTTAAACCTCACAGAGCCAATTCTATGTGTTATTTAGAGGCAGACAACTAAAATAGTTGTGTAAGAACTCCAAAGCTCGATAGCGTCGTTGCAAGACTGAGCTGGATTGCACAGTGACCCCGATACATCCCAATTCTTAGAGCATCATCAATCGCTTCTGGAGGGTCATAACCTCGGCAGTTGTACCTTCGATCAAGTTATCCAATAGTTGTGATCCACCTACCACCGCTTTTCCGTGTGATTCCAAAGAATGGACGTCACTAACCTTGTTCCATCACTGAAGTATGACACATTCATGTTCATTTAATAGCTTCCAGCAGTATGTTTCCACCATTGGCTCTTGTTTTCAAGAAAGCATGGATTCTTTCAAATTCTCTTAAAAACCCAGGCCTCAAAAAGGAATTTCATAGGATTTTGGAGGATCATAATCCTTATGAATTTTTGCTACGCTGGTCGTTTGATTAGTAGGATTGGAGCTCATAGGAACATGTCCTAAGATGCACTTGTACCACTCCCTTCGTTTTTGTATGTAAGGCCACTGTGTTTTTTATGTCAAACTTTTACTTAGAATTTTGGTCAACAGAATACGTGTTATATGTCATCAAAAATACATCAAGAGAGAGTTTTTGAAATGTGCATCCAATGACATATTTTTTATGGCATATAACTTACATTTTATTGGTTCGGTTAGAATTAGACACAAAAATATGAATATGAAGTGGCCTTATATACAAAAACGAAGGAAGTGCATCTCATAGAAAATATAACATCCACTCAAACCTTTTGAAAATACTTTGTTTTCCTGCATTTAAACAAATAGAAAATCTTGTAGGATGCTTCCATATCGACCACGCGGTAAGGTTGATGATGAAGGGATCCCGTGCTTAAGTGGCGCAGACGGTGTGCAGTCATCTGTCGATCGCCTTGTGCAAACTATCCGCACGACGCACATGTTTGGGCTAGGGCTGGTGTGTACGAGATTGACATAATGTTTCCGAAGACATAGACCTTAGGTCCTTTGGGCTGAGCATCCCACCTCCTCCTGCCCGGGACATTGGGCACACCGCACACGCCTAGTGTGTGCATGTGTTGTCCAATGATATTTTTATACTGTGTAAAACTCTCTTAACTTCTTCTATTAATGAAATGATAAGCATGCTATTGCGTATTCGTGAAAAAGATCTTAAGGATTCAAATGGGCATGATATTCTAATCTTTTTTTCTTCTTCATGCGTTTACAATTCAGCGAATCAAAGAGGGCCTGAATCTCTGCTCGTGAAATTCTTCCGTTGTGCATAGGCTACTCTGACGGTGATTTGTAGCTTCTCCATTGGCTTCCATCCTCAAGTCTCATCCGTCCATTCTCCTTTCAAGCGCGATCACATGTCAACTTCTCCCTGACTGAAAGTTGTCCGACCGTGCCGCGCGCCATGATCGTGCTCACCGCTCAGTATACTTGAGCTGATCCTTTGATATGCTCCTATGCACCTATCAGTCATAATGTCAGTGTCACCGCACCGTCCGCTGACGTGCCTCCCGCTCTGTTAGACCATTCAAGTACGCACTACGTATGAGCGCTCTCGCGGCGTCGCCTCCCACCGCACCCGCGAGATCGTCAATGAGGCATTCCCATTCTCTTTTGAGCTGGCGCTTTACTCTGATTAGCAATGAGCATTCTCTCCTGAGCGTTCACTCACGATCTCATTTGTGGGAGATGACTCATCAAAGCCAAAACGAGAAGGGCCTCGTACGTGGATCGGCACCGTCGTCGCAGCCTTGTATGCGTCTTACGTAGAGGCAGTAATCGGAGGATCGACCACGCGACAAATTTCCCTGGAACATACCAGCCGAGTCGATCGATCTTATCGTGGTGACGTCTCCAGACTTGGTGTGGTGGTGTACGCTCCATGCTCAACTGAATTCGCCTTTAACCAGAACTGTTGCAGTGACGTCCGTCTTGTTCCATCGAGTCACAGACTCACACAAGCTTACGAGTTCCACGGTCGACCTTACGGTACTATTAGCAGCAGCTTCAGTGTGCCGATCAATCACACCACAAATTAAGGGCGCCAGATTAAGCAGCCATTTATCTGGAGCAGGTTGAGTCCGTCACGTATGTACATATCCATGCATGTGGACAAACGCTTTCACCATTTCTAGTGCGCTTTAATTCGCCGCGCACTTGGATGAGCATCGACCACCTTTTCCCGTGGTTTACTCCGCTAAAGAACACGCACTACCTGTGGTAACCACGCGCCCATCTAATCATCTATGATCCCAGTGGTCGCACCACGCAATATTCCTCGGTTTAGGGTCTCTATCGAACTTTCTTTTTGTCCCCCACTCCCGCCAAAATGGCTTCATGTCATCATGCCTTTCCCATCTCCCCGGCTGGCGATTTAAACTTTCTTTCATATTACTAATTACTAGCTAAATACTATCTGTGTTGCTACGGGATGAAACAATATTGAAGAGGGGTGGTGTGTTGTCACCGTTGTCCTTGAAGGCGCAATCGGATCCCTCGACCATTAGCGCTTGGTCGTCCTCAAGCGTGCAATCGTCGACCTCATCCTATGGCATCTATTGTCATCACCCACAAAAGTTTCGATAACCGTCACTGTGTGGACGTCTTGCAAATCGTGGTCATCATTCATTTTGGTGAACCCTTGCTTGCCCATGTCGCAAGCACGTGATGGTTGTTGTCCATGTTGACAAGCATTGGTCGGCCATGTCGCTGCTGGCAGTCGCCAATGTCGGCGAGAGCCTGCTAGCCATCCTTGCCTGCGAGCACTTTCAAATTGATTCGACTAAGAGCATGCCTAATTAATTAATTAATTATAGACATAATTAGCTATCCGCCTAATTAACTGTCTGCCTATTCAATTAATTCCTCTGTTTCTAAATATAAGTATTTTTAGAGATATCAATATGGAACACATATGGAGCAAAATGAGTGAATCCGCACTCTAAAATGCGTTTTTATATACATCTTTATGTAGTTCATATAAAAATCTCTAAAAGGGCTCTTATTTAGGAATAGAGAGAGTACTGTGTGTCTAATTGGGAAAATCCGTGCTTCTAATTATCTGCAGTCCAATTAACTGTTTGCCTAATTAATTAATTGTATTAGGGCATCTGCAATGTTGCCACAGACCAGACACCGCATCCGTCTACGGACAGGGGGGCCAGTCCACGGACACGGATGGGGAAGTCGGCCATCCAAAGCTAGCCGCATATATTTCAAGCCAAATCTCTACTAACCGGATGAATTACATGTAAACCGAATGATTTTCACACAAACCGGACGGAAACATTTACATCTGAAACATATTTTAACTAAACTATATCAGACTAGGCTAAACTAGTATAACGCCGGTCGCGGTGGGTCTCCATTCCCACGACATGTCTTCCCTATGCCCGGCAGCCCGCTCATCGGACTATCGTGAGCTCCGGAGGGATATGCTTCAGTGGGAAAGGAAGAGTAGCTTTCCTCCGCCGCCGTTAAGCACGGACCAGCGGTGGTTTATGGGCGGGAGAAGACGGTCGCTATGGCCTATGCCCCCGCTCACTGAGCAAGTCATCGGGTGTGCAACCCGGTGAGGCGGTGGCGGTGCCCTTCGTGGGACCCAAGCGGCGGCAGCCTCCCATGTTCTACTTTTCCTCATTGTAGGTGGTGGTCGTGAACGTGCCGCCTTCGTTGTCAGGGCGTCGGGGCGCGGCCAGCGTGTTGTTGGCGATGTTGCCATCGGTGCCCCAGTCAAACCCCTCCACCACCCCGTCAACGTCCATGAACATGGCTTCTTTCTCCGCCCGTCGGATGCGTTGCCGCCATCACTTGTGATGGATTTGCCGAGAGATGATGTTGGCCAGCCTGGACGGGCGAGGACGGCCTAGCGACGACGGTGGCGCCTGCTCCGGTAGGCTTGCCGGTAAGCCATCCTGTATCCGACTGGCTCACCGAGCAACCCATTCGGCTGCAATGCCAATGATCTCCTCCTTTTGCTCAGATGAGAGGTTGTCCCATGGGGTTGTTGAGCTCGAGGAGGCCATGGCAGGTGTGGTGCAAGGAGGAGATGGAGGGTGAAAGTGTGGTGGGGTTCTTGCATGGTGCCTGGCTATGCTAAAATACCGGGCGGATGCAAGGTGTCAACCAAAGAGGTGTTTAATGTCGGCCGACAGAGGGACGGGCGTATAGTGCTCGGAGCATCGAAGTAGGTTCCTCGGCACAAGCGCCGGTTTAGAGGTAGACAGTCGATAGATGCCCTTTCAATGCGGAGAGAAGGCGTGTGCAACGGGCGTGCAGCGGGTCGCGCTCTTCGCCGGTGGGCCGCTTGAATGCCGGTGCCAGTGAGAGGTAACATCTGCTCTTGGTCGGCGTCAATGCGGGGCGAAAGCTCTGGCGGAAAAAAAGCGCGGGCAAGGGAGAGGATTTTGTGTGGGCCAAGTTTGTCGGAAGCGAGCGTGGTAGCGATCCAGATTTCTGAACCACGTGGTCTGCAATGGATGGCAAAACACACCCGGACCATGTGGTCCGCGACGAGTGCATGTGGTTTGATGGTCAAGGTTGGAGATGTCCTCACTAGCAAGGTTTCCAAATTTGTTCGGCGCCGAAAAAATCTTAATCTAAATGGACCTAATTCATTACACGTGTAATTAACTTTCTGGCAAATTAGTTGCAATAATAACTTGATTTTCAAATTGATTCGGCGCCGAAAAAATCTTATTAATCTAAATGGACCTAATTAATTACACATGTAATTCACTTTTTGACAAATTAATTGCATTAATTTTTAAATTGATTCGACGCTCGGTTTTGAATTTATTTCCACATTAATGTCTGCATGCGAAAACAGGACATATCAACTCATATTTAATAGTGTAGATTAATGGATTGATTTTCAAATTGATTCGGCGCTCAATTTCTAAATTATTTTTACATTAATGACTATGTGCGAAAGGATGACGGACCAACTGCCTTTTAATAGTATAGATTAATGGCTTGGTTTTCAAATTGATTTGGCGCTTGATTTTTAAATTATTTTCATGTCAATGGGTGTGTGCAAAAGGATGACGTACCAACTGACGTTTAATAGTATAGATTAGTGGCTTGATTTTCAAATTGATTCGGCGTTTGGTTTTCAAATTGTTTTCGTATTAATGGATATGTACGAAACGACGACATACCAACTCTCGTTTAATAGTATAAATTAATGTCTAGATTTTCAAATTGATTTGGTGCTTTGTTTTCAAATTATTATCCTTTGATGACTGCGTGTGAAACGACGACACCATGAACTTCCATTAGGCTGTGCTTGGATGCGGTGTATTGCAATACGGAGGTGTCAAATTTACAGATGTATTATACCGGTACGACTGATTTCCGGCCGGAAACGAAATCGGCCGCCGGAGTTCTAAAGAAACACGCTAATCCAAACAGGGCCTTAGTATAGATTCGCAAAATTTTGGCGGTGGGATAGTAGTACATTTGGCCCCGTGTATTGATTGCGCATTTACTTGTTGCTAAAAATGAAGGCATGCACTGAAGCAGACGATCAGCGAGCGAGATACGCGCGTCAACATCTGCAGAAATCTGTGTGAGGTACACGTCAGCGGAGGGGCGTGTGGCTGCCACACGCAAGTGTGATCGGAGCCCTCCATTGGTCAAACCCTAGCAGCTTCCACTATAAATACCCCAGCCGAGGCGTGTGGCCGGCACACTACTCAGGTACCCGCAGCCAGCCACATTCTGTTCTTCCCGCACGCCATTTCCCGTCCCGATCGATCGGCCCGTGCTTCCTCTTCTTAAGTAGCCCGATCGCCTTGGATCCATGGACCATCACGTGAGCTCCTCCCACGTGCACGCCGACGGCGAGCGCAGGGCCAAGGAGGAGGACGTCGTCGTGGTGCTCGCCGTCGACGCCGAGGCGGCCGAGGCCGACGACCACCCGGGCGACGACGAGGGCGGCGTCAACTACATGGCCCGCGCGCAGTGGCTCCGCGCGGCGGTCCTCGGCGCCAACGACGGCCTCGTCTCCGTGGCGTCCCTCATGATCGGCGTCAGCGCGGTGAACGACGCCGGCAAGACGATGCTTGTGTCGGGCCTCGCCGGGCTGGTGGCCGGCGCCTGCAGCATGGCCATCGGCGAGTTCGTGTCCGTGTACGCGCAGTACGACATCGAGGTGGCCCAGATCAAGCGCGACGGCGCCAAGGGCAAGAAGGAGAGCCTGCCGAGCCCGACGCTGGCCGCGCTCGCGTCGGCGCTGGCGTTCGCGGTGGGCGCGCTCCTGCCGCTGCTGGCCGGCGGGTTCGTGAGGACGTATGGCGCCAGGGTCGGGGCGGTGTGCGCGGCGACCACCGTGGGCCTGGCCGGCTTCGGCGCGGCAGGCGGGTACCTGGGCGGCGCGAGCGTGGCCAGGTCGGGGTTCAGGGTCCTCCTGGGCGGGTGGGTCGCCATGGCTGTCACGTACGGCGTGCTCTGGCTGTTCGCCAAGGTGTCCCACATTCACGTCTTGTCGTTGGCGTGAAGTGACCGTGCTGGTTTGGGAGGTGGTGGGTGGAGTGATTTGCAGAATTAATACAAGGGCTAGAGCTAGCTGTGTCAATTGGTACACTACTTATATCTGGTGCGCGGGGTTAATGGCTACCCATATCTTACTAGAGATCTCCCGGATCAATTGGGTGTGATGTTTTTTTTTCGGCTTATAGTGTAATGGCTCCAGTTGGTGGCAATGTAAGGCTAAGCCAGGCTAATGAAAATATTATGCTCTTTTACCAATGGCTGCATGGTTATAGTGTTGCACCCGTGAAATGTTTCAGCCGGTAAAATGGGATCGATTGCAACGTAAATGCTAAAAATGGAGGAGGGAGGAGAGAGAGGAGGGAGGAGGGTGGCCGGAGGAGGAGGGAGGAGGGCGGCAGAAGGAAGGAAGGAGGGAGGAGGGCGGCGAGAGGAGCAGGGATGAGGGCGGCGGGAGGAGGATGGCGGCTTACAGAGGAAGGAGGAGGGAGGAGGGGCAGGGACAACAGGAGGAGGAGAGGCAAAGTAGAGGGAGTGAGAGGGTTGACAGGCGGGAGAGGGATAAGGGTGCCTTAGGAGTAGCACGGGACCTAGTAGCGTGGGGCAAGAGCCCGCGCTACTGCTAAGCCCATTAGTTGTAGCATGGGCCACATACCCAACGTTGCTGCTAGGCAGGGCCGGGGAGCCACTGGTAGAATAAGGGCCTATTGTCTCGGTTGGTAAGGGCCTTTAGTCCCGGTTCCTGAACCGGGACTAATGGGTCGGTACTAATGCCCTGGCCCTTTAGTCCCGGTTCAGTCCAGAACCGGGACAGATGGGCCTCCACGTGGCCTGTG
This sequence comes from Aegilops longissima, assembly GCA_021605205.1. Taxonomy (NCBI): domain Eukaryota; kingdom Viridiplantae; phylum Streptophyta; class Magnoliopsida; order Poales; family Poaceae; genus Aegilops; species Aegilops longissima. The sequence goes on along the minus strand of CM038677.1, from coordinate 631,563,220 downwards.
CGCCGAGCCCAGGAAGGAGGGCCTTTGGTCTCGGTTGGTGGCACCAACTGGGACCAATAGGCATCCACGTGTCAGTATTTCAGGGGCTTGGTTTTTTTTTGAAGGGGGGGGGGGGGTTGGGGGTTTGGGGGTTTAATTTAGGTGTTTCATATATTGTGTTAGCTAGCTAATTAATAGAGAGAAGTGTCCTCTCTTTCGTCCGTGCTTGGTCGACGCTACGTACTATACATACGTATAGAGAGGACTAGCTAGACACGCTATGAAGGAAACAGAAGATCGTCATGAACATATATGCATACAGAGAGAAGTGATATCGACCACCTCTCCTTCTCCGAGAGATTGGTCGAACAACAAGTTCTCGTATATCTATCCGATACTACCGGCTACATATATACAATAATTATCTTTACAAATATAATCTCCTAACATACGGACGCCGTGGTCCACATAGTATTCTCCGTCTTCAGCGATCACGTGGTCAAGAAAGAATGCCGCCAATTTCTCTTGAATTGCTCGCATGCGATCTGGTGCTAGGAGTTCATCCCGCATCCGAAACATCTAATTTTAAGAAAGGGGTCAATACATATATATATGAATGAATGAAACTCAACACAAATGATGGTAATAAAATAAAATTATGAATATTGTTATTTACGCACTTCATATTGTTTGTCAGAGTAGCCCTGCTTACAGGTCGTGTGGCGGATGGACTCGCAAATGTAGTATCCACAGAAATCATTCCCTTGTTCCTGCCACAACCACTTTACAAGAAATAGAGGTCAATCAAACTGATAATTAGCAAGCATGCTAAATGGTATTGATGAATCTAGCGCTTGAATCACTAAGAGATGCGTGGAATATGCTACTATAGTACTTACTTTCGGGTGTCTAAATTACAGCTTCTTCGGCAGTCCCAGAGCTTTTTTGGTGAATTTTCTCCAAACCCTGCCATACAAAGAAAACAATTACTTGATATCAGAAATGAACAAAGTTGCTTATATTGTGGATAATGATCGATTTAACTTACTTCTCGAACATTTCAGTCATGTCTGCATACTCCTCCGGATTTTTTCGTTTTGAGTCTAAGACAGTTACTACTCCCTGCTCAAGCTTAATCTCTAGGAGAATATAGTGGTAGCTGCGCACGCATGCATAACTCATTAATATTACATTACTATAACCTGGACTAATAAGGGAAACCGAATATGCCACAAGACAGTAACACTCACCTGAAGTTGTAAGGAAAGAGTATTTTATCTTTGTGTTCATTTATTACCAACGATTGTAGCAAGTTGGCCTTGGTATCTTCGGCATGAAATTTAACCTCAGTTGCATCTATGAGATATGTGTTAATGAACCCAATATCACCCACTTGTCTTTTCTTCAATTCGGCGATCTTCAATTTGCATAATATAGTGAGGATAATTATAAATACATGCAATGAAAGAGTTGAGTTATATAGAGAGACTTAATGACAGAAGTAGTACTACTTACAGACATAGCAAGTGACCGTTGCTTTATCGAGGGCCAATTGATTGAAAAACTCATAGAACTCCTCAAATGGAATAGGCAACAGTTCAATTCCAACGAGGTCATGCTCCTTTTTAACTCTCACATACAAAGTACTCCTCCCCTTAGACTCTTTGCAGGTTTTCATGTACCAATTATGCAATCTTCGCATCATCGTTGATAGAGATCTTTCATCTTTGACGAGAGGCTTCCCGTACTCGTATCTTTGTATCTGCACCTCCAAGAAATCATAATGTACATCGTCGGGCAGGTAATCTCCAGGATTGCTATAACCGGGCACCATCCTCAGATCGACGATGTCGCTAGCAGGCACCTTGAGCGGGGGGCACGATTGCTTCGCTTGTTTGCCGAGCTGGACAATTTGTTTCCCAGCCCGTCGTTCTTTCATCCTTTGATCACTGACAGTACTTCCCGACCTCTCCGCTTCGGCAAATGCCTTTCCAATAATGTGCTCATAGTTGCCTTTCGGCGGAGACTTGGGTGGTTTTATCAGGGCAGCCAGAGTGCGCTTCGCTTTCACCGGATCTACCTTCTCCTCCGGAGGTGGATGTCTCTGTGCTTTCAACCCTTGAAACCAGTCCTTCACTTCGGTTCACGCGATCTTCGCGTTCTCCTCCGGGGTCATCTCGTATGGTAACTTCTCTGGAGTCTTCAGAGAAGGACCGAATATGTATGTCCTCCCGCCTTTGGTTGTACTGCTAGACGCCGCAGAGCGAGCGACGAGCGGATGTCTTTTACTTGCTTACGAGGCGGAGGAGAAGGACTACGACGAGCCGGAGCGGGCGGCGGGTCTCTTCCGCCTTTGCCGACGAGGCGGAGAAGGAGGAGGCTGGCTGCTCGGCGCGCCGCGCAGCAGGCGGAGAAGGAGGCGGAGTGCCGCCACGCACCGGAGAAGGAGCCGCCGAGTGCCCCGATCGCCACTCACGGAGGAGGAGGCGGTGGAGGAGGCGGAGTGCCCTGACTCGCCAGAGGAGGAGGAGGAGGCGGAGGCGCCCAGTTCGAAGGTTGATGAAATCCTTCCGCCATAGGCATGGAGTCTTCGAGCGTAACCCAGCCGAGTCTCCCTTCACCGGTAGGGTGGTCAAGCCGAGGTCCTCAAATCCTCTCGTGATTTCATCCACCATCACCCTAGCATATCCTTCGAATCGGCCGGCAGTGAAAAGTTTCGCGGATTCAGTAGGATAAATAGAGCCAACAGCCGCCTTGACCTTCAAATTCATCCATTGCGCCATAAGGTGGAAATTTTCAGCCTCCGTGATAGCATCCACGGGATAGCTGGCAGGAGCCGTCAAGGCATGCTCCGGCTGAAGCAGCTCGGTGGAAGCCACGCCGCTTCTCCGCTGAGATGCCGGGGTAACTTCGGGGGAAGCTTTGGCAGGTCGTTTGCTGCGATCTGCTTCTCGTTCCTCTATCGCTTGTACCCTTGCATGCAGCGCTTGCAGTTCGGTCTGCTGCACTTTCTTCCTTCTCTCCTGGCATTTGTAACCGCCTGCGTCCGGAAACCCAGCCTTCCACGAAACGGAGCCTGGCGTGCCTCGTGTCCGTCCAGGGTGCTCAGGATTCTCGAGGGCCATTGTGAGCTTGTCTTTCTCTCTGTCTGGAAAGAACGTCCCTGGCTGCGCTGCTTCGATATATTGCTGAAGCCTCTTGACTGGTATGTCCAATTGATCGTCCGTCCAAATGCATTTCCCTGATACAGGGTCCAAGGTTCTGCCAGCCCCGAAGAACCAAGTTCGGCAACGGTCTGGCCAGTTCATTGTCTCTGGTTCGGTCCCTTTATCAAGCAGATCATTCTCAGCCTTGGCCCACTTAGGCCGGGCTATGAGGTAGCCACCTGACCCCGTGCGATGGTGAAGCTTCTTCTTCGCAGCATTTTTCTTGTTTGTCGCCGACATCTTTTTACTCTTTTCCAATGTCTTGTGGGCCACAAATGCGGGCCAGTTATCTCTGATCTTCTCATATTTTCCCTTGAATTTTGGGGTCTCTTTTTTATCGACAAACTTATTCAGGTCTTTCTTCCAATTCCTGAACAGGTCTGCCATCTTCTTAAGAGCAAAAGACTTGATTAATTGCTCAACTGGCTTCTCCGGATCATCCTCTGGGGGTAGGGTGAAATTTGACTTCAGCTCAGTCCAAAGATCAATTTCTGCATATCATTGACATAAGACACCTCAGGGTCTTCGTTCTTAGGCTTATACCATTGCTGGATGCTAATCGGGATCTTGTCCCTAACTAGAACCCCGCACTGAGCAACAAATGCCTTCTTTTTCCGGATGGGTTCAATCGGTTGGCCGTCGCGCGCGATTTCTATGATCACAAACTTTTCATCCGAGCTCAACTTTTTCTTCGGGCCTCGTCTCTTTACCGAAATTGTGCTCGATCCAGAGGGCTAGAAAAAAGAACAAAGATGAGAGTTAATTAATATGTGTACATACCAAAACAATGAGTGTGTCAATTAGCTAGTCAGCAAAGGCTTAACTAATATATATACCTGGCCGGACTTGGTTCGGTCACCGGAGCCGTCCTCATGGTCTACTTCTTCTTGCACCGGCATTGGGTCATCGGAGCCATCACCATCATAGCCAGCTGCTTCTTCACCCTCTCCTTCCAGACCATCGGTGTCATTGAGAAACATCAACGAGAAGACGTCATCACTTCCTTCTGCGATTATGTCCCTCAACAAAGCTCCTTGTGCTTCGCCTCGGGGGGTGTCCATAGTTTCTACAAATATTTACAACATGGCAATTATTATTCAAACATGACAGATATGGATATATTAGTGGCAAACGTAGAACTAGCTAGGTGATTACAATAAGGAATCATATTAATAAGTGGCCTCGACGCTGCTTCACTATGGTTTCAGGTGGCCTCGACAACGCTTCAAGGGTTAGGGGTGGCCTCGAGAACGCTTCAAGGAGGGGGTAATATCGACAACAACGAGATACATACACGGGAAATAATGTTATCGGGGAGGGGGTATATCGACCCCCCCCCCCACGTGTTGAAGTTATCGGGGAGGGGGGTATATCGACCCTCCCACGTGTTGAAGTTATCGGGAGGTATATCGACCCCACGTGTTGAAGTTATCGGGAGGTATATCGACCCCCTCGTGTTGAAGTTATCGGGAGGGGGTATATCGACCCCCCCCCCCACGTGTTGAAGTTATCGGGAGTTTATATCGACACGACATACGTACATGCATGGGAAAATAATATATATTATCGGGAGGGTATATCGACCCCCCACGTGTTGAAGTTATCGGAGAGGTATATCGACCCACCCCCACATATTGAAGTTATCGGGAGTTTATATCGACATGACATATGTACATGGGAAAATAATATTATCGGGAGGGGTATCCACCCCCTCGTGTTGAAGTTATCGGGAGGGTATATCGACGACGACAGACCGATAAAACATAAGAAAACAAAGAAGAAATAAAAGAGGAGAAGAAGAAAGGAATAGCTAGAGGAGAAGATCAAAAAAAAGAAGAAAAGAAGAAGAAGAAGAAGAAAAGAAAAATAGAATATTCTATTTTCTCTTCTTCCACTATTCCTTTCTTCTCTTCTTCTTATTTATTTCTCCTTTTCTTCCTCTCCTCTTGTTCTTTCTTTCCTCTTCTTATTTTCTTCTTTCCTATCCTTCTTTTCCTTCCTTTCTTAATATCACTTTGCAAATTTTGCAACGATAGGGAGGGTGCTCCGTGGTCTAAAATCCATCTATGCACGATAGAAAATTCTGAAAAATACATCTATGATCCCTCAACGCCCCGCCTCTCTCATGAACAAAAAAATATGTGAATTAAAAACATCATGTTCTATGAACAAAAAATTATATTTCATCCACATTCGTGCATACATCATATATGTGATCATCTATGAAAAAAACATCATATTCTAAAAAATCATTACATATATATAAAAACAAGCATATATATATATATATATATATATATATATATATATATATATATATATATATATATATATATATATATATATATATATATATAACAAGCATACATATGAAAAAAATGCAAAGGGAGGGTGTCGGGCTGGACCAAGCGGGTCGGCGGCGAGGATGGCGTCAGGGCAGGGCGCTGGCGACGGCGAGGGCGGGCTGGGCGGCGCGCGCCGGGCAGGGCGAGTGACGGCGACGGGGTGGGCTGGGCGCGCGCGGGCGGGGCGGGCGGGCGGGCGCGCGGGCGACAGGCGCGGCGCGCGAGGGCGGGGCGACGACGACGGCACGGCGAGGCGATGGCGACGGCGGGGGCGACGGCGGCGCTGGGCAGCTCGGCGTCGGCGTCGGGCGGCAATCATGAGAGATGAGAGTGAAAATTTCCTAAGTGTGACCTTATATAGAAAGCCTTTAGTCCCGGTTCGTGGCACAAACCGGGACTAAAGGGAGATAGTCCCGTTGGTGCCACCAACCGACCAAAGGCCAATTTTCGGCAGCCCAAAGGGCGGAAGCGGCGGTTTGGTCCCGTTGCAGGCACTAACCGACTAAAGGGGCATTGGTCCCGGTTTGTGCCACGAACCGGGACCAATGCCCCCTTTAGTCCCGGTTGGTGGCACCAACCGGGACCAAAAGCCTTGCACAACGGCGTGGTGGTAGGTGTTTAGTCCCACCTCGCTAGCTGAGAGAGAGCCGAACCTGTTTATAAGGTGCGGTGCACCTTCCTCTCGAGCTCCTCTCTAAAGCAAGCTGGCCTAACTGCAATGTGTGCAGGTGGGCACTCTGGGCCTCCCGCTGGCCTGAATCCTGCCCATGTAGGGTTTCTAGTCGATTCAGCCGTGGGGGCCCAAGAGGCGCACTATTTTTATTTTTTTCCAGTTTTTTGTTTTGTTTTCTGCATTATTTATTTTTTGTTGTTTTTGCTTTATTTTTAATTCTTTTTGCTTTTAGTTTTAGAAAAATTATAAACTTTCTGTTAGTGCCATTAGTTTTCAAATTTGAAAACACTTTTTTGTTTTCTTTGTTGCTTTATTTATTTTATTTTGTTTCTACTTACAACAAAATACTTATTGTTGCTATTTTATTTTTTATTTTCAGTTTTTTGTTTTGTTTTCTGCATTATTTATTTTCTTTTTGGTTTTTGCTTTATTTTTAATTCTTTTTGCTTTTAGGTCAGCAAAATTATAAACTTTCTGTTAGTGCCATTAGTTTTAGAAAAAATATAAACTTTCTATTTGTGCCATTAGTTTTCAAATTTGAATAGTTAAAATTTGAATTCTTTGAAATTTGTGTGAATCACAAGTTTGTGATTAACTTTACTAAAAAAATGAACATAGATGCACCTATAGAGAAAATTAAACCTAAATTCATAATCAATTTCTATGAATTTCAGAGAAATTCACTATGAATTTAGGTCAAATTCCCTGTATAGGGGCATCTATTTTCACTTTGAGAGGAGCTCAACAAGGCAGAGAGGGACGGGCTTATAAACCAGTGTGAGCGCCCTTCGGTTGGCGAGGTGGGACTAAACTCTGAGCGCAACGAGGACCAACCCTTTAGTCCCGGTTTGTGGCACAAACCGGGACTAATGGTCATGGGCCAGGGGCGAGCCGCATGGGCCAGGGACTAATATATGAACATAGATGCACCTATAGAGAAAATTCGACCTAAATTCATAGTTTTCAAATGAACTCTGGAAAAGTTGGCATAGCATGTGCATGTACAAAACGGACAATGGTATCATACTCGTCTGTTACAAAGTTGGCATGGTATCATCATAATAGTTGCGGGAGAAAGTCTTCACTTTTTCTTCGCTTGTGTCATTTGCTTATTACGCTGTAACCATGGATAATCTTCATCGTTTATCAGGATGCTTGGGTCAGCCTTGACTTTGAAGGGAGGAATTTCATGGAACTTTTCATACTCTTTAGACATGTCTGTCTTGCCATCCACTCCCAGGATGTCCCTTTTTCCTGAAAGAACTATGTGGCGCTTTGGCTCATCGTATGATGTATTCGCTTCCTTATCTTTTCTTTTTCTCGGTCTGGTAGACATGTCCTTCACATAGATAACTTGTGCCACATCATTTGCTAGGACGAACGATTTGTCGTGTACCCAAGATTTTTCAGATCCATCGTTGTCATTCCGCATCGTGGGTCTACCTGCACTCGCCTCCTCGACAGATTGACCCATTTGCACTTAAACAAAGGGACCTTAAAATCTACTCCGTAATCAAGTTCCCATATGTTCACTATGTAACCATAATATGTGTCATTTCCTCTCGGTTGTTACATCAAAGCGACACCGCTGTTTTGGTTGGTGCTCTTTTGATCTTGGTCAATCGTAAAATATATTCCCATTTATCTCAGATCCTTTCCAAATCATTACAATCGAAGATGGTCCCCTAGACAACAAGTACAGCTCATCACAAACAGTGTTGTCACCTCCGAGATGTGTTTCCAACCAACTGCTGAAAGTCCCGATGTGTTCACATGTAATCCAATCGTCACCGCTCCGGTGTTTGGAGCGCAGACTATTCTTGTGTTCATCGACATACGGGTCACCAAGGTAGAGTTCAGAGAACTATGTAGTATGCTTGAGACCAAGAATATCCGTCCCTGCATATTATTGAGTCCCTTCCAAGCGTGCCTTTTCCAAATGGTCTCCCCTCATACCGCGATCTAGGGAGACCTATCTTCTTAAGGCCAGGAATGAAGTCAACACAAAACCCGATGACATCCTCTCGCTTGATGGCCCATGGAGATGCTTCCTTCGGCCTAGCGCGTTACTGGACATATTTCTTTAGGACTCCATGAACCTCTCAAAGGGGAACATATTGTGTAGAAATACGGGCCCCGTAATGACAATCTCGCCGACTAGATGAACTAGGACGCTGCGTCATGATATTAAAGAAGGATGGTGGGAAGACCAGCTCGAAACCGACAAGACATTGCGCCACATCACTCCTTAGCGTTGGTACGATTTCTGGATCGATCACCTTCGAGATATTGCATTGAGGAATGAACATAGCTTCACAATGGGTAATCGGACGCTTTCCGTAGAAGCCCCTCAATGCAACCGGAAGCGCTTGCGTCATAATCACATGTCACCATGAGACTTTAGGTTCGGAACTTTTCTTTGGCATATTTATTATTCCTTTTATATTCGACGAGAAGCCGTCCGACCTTCATATCGAGCAGGCATTCAAAGAAGATTTCTTTCTTCTTTCGAAGAGCGTAGCTGGTAGGACCTTCATACTCGCTTCGAGGCATGCCCTCTTTTCGTGCAAGCGTTGCAGGTCCTCCTGCGCCTCGTGTGTATCTTTTGTCTTCCCATACACGCCCAAGAAGCCTAGCAGGTTCACGCAAAGGTTCTTCGCCACGTGCATCACGTCGATCAAGAGCGGACCTCTAGGTCTTTCTAGTAGGGTAGGTCCCAAAATATAGATTTCTTCTTCCACATGGGTGCGTGATTCTCGGCGTCATTCGAACAGCTAGTCCGTCGGGACCCTTTCCAAAGATTACGTAAATCATTGACCATAGCAAGTACGTGATCACCGGTACGCATGGCGGCTTCTTCCGTGATCTGCCTCGCTTTTGAAATGCTTGCCTTTCTTTCTACATTGATGGTTGGTCGGAAGAAATCGACGATGGCCCAGGTACACATTCTTCCTGCAGCTTCCCAAGATATACTATCGGTGTCAAGTAAACAGTGCGTGCATGCATGGTATCCCTTGTTTGTCTGTCCCGAAGGTTACTAAGAGCGGGCCAATCATTGATGGTCACGAACAGCAACGCCTTTAGGTCAAATTCTCCTTTTGTGATCATCCCACGACATAAACCGTTTCCATTCCACAGATGTAAAAGTTCTTCAACTAATGGCCTTATGTACACATAAATGTCGTTGCCAGGTTGCTTAGGGCCTTGGATGAGAACTGGCATCATAATGAACTTCCGCTTCATGCACATCCAAGGAGGAAGGTTATACATACATAGAGTCACGGGCCAGGTGTTGTGATTGCTGCTCTGCTCCCCGAAAGGATTAATGCCATCGGCGCTTAAAGCAAACCATACGTTCCTTGGGTCCTTTGCAAACTCATCCCAGATTTTCTCTCGATTTTTCTCCATCTGCGACCCGTCGTGGTGCTCTCAACTTCGCCTTTCTTACGGTCCTCACTGTGCCATCGCATCAACTTGGCATGCTCTCCGCTTCTGAACAGACGTTTCAACCGTGGTATTATAGGAGCATACCACATCACCTTCGCAGAACCCTCTTCCTGGAGGCTCGCCACAACATCATCGTGGTCATCTCGTCTCGATCTTATACCGCAATGCACCGCATACCGGGCATGCATTCAGATCGCTGTAGGCACCGCGGTAGAGGATGCAGTCATTAGGGCATGCATGTATCTTGTGCACCTCCAATCCTAGAGGGCATATGACCTTCTTTGTTGCGTATGTACTGTCCGCAATTCGTTATCCTTTGGAAGCTTCTTCTTCAATATTTTCAGAGCTTCTCAAATCCTTTATCGAGCACAAGATTCTCGCCTTCCAATCGCAGCAATTCCAGTACGGTACCGAGCTTTGTGTTGCCATCTTCGCAATTGGGGTACAACCCTTTTTTGTAATCCTCTAACATGCGATCGAACTTCAGCTTCTCCTTTTGACTTTCGCATTGCGTCCTTGCATAGACAATGACCCGGCGGAGATCATCATCATCGGACACATCGTCTGGTTCCTCTTGATCTTCAGCAGCTTCGCCTGCTGCAAAGATCATCGTGCACATCGTCTGGTTCCTCTTGATCTTCAGCAGCTTCACCCATTGCATCATCATCGTGCACATCGTCTGTTCCTCTCGATGTTCAAGAGCATCACCGTATTCAGGGGGCACATAGTTGTCATCATACTCTTCTTCTTCGCCGTCTTCCATCATAACCCCTATTTCTCCGTGCCTCGTCCAAACATTATAGTGTGGCATGAAACCCTTGTAAAGTAGGTGGGTGTGAAGGATTTTCCGGTCGAGTAAGACTTTGTATTCTACATATAGGGCATGGACAACACATAAAACCATTCTGCTTGTTTGCCTCAGCCACTTCAAGAAAATCATGCACGCCTTAATGTACTCGGAGGTGTGTATGTCACCGTACATCCATTGCCGGTTCATCTGCGTGCATTATATATAATTAAGTATGTCAAAAATCATTACAGAACATCATGAATAGATAATTAAGTGACCAAATTAATAGAAGTTCATCATCACATAAAAACCAAAGTACATACATAGTTCTCATCTAACAACATGAAGCTCTGCAGAGCATCTAAATTAATTAAACCATACATTGAAACTATGTAAAACATTTCAATGCGAAAACAAATGCGATCATAATCGCAACCAAGGTAACAAATGATCCAACGGCATAATGATACCAAGCCTCGGTATGAATGGCATATTTTCTAATCTTTCTAATCTTCAAGCGCATTGCATCCATCTTGATCTTGTGATCATCGATTTACATCCGCAACATGCAACTCCAATATCATCTTCTCCTCCTCAAGTTTTTTATTTTTCCTTTAAGAAATTGTTTTCTTCTTCAACTAAATTTAACCTCTCGACAATAGGGTCGGTTGGAATTTCCGGTTCAACAACCTCCTAGATAAATAAAATCTATGTCACGTTGGTTGGCATAATTTTCATAAACAATAAATGAACCAATAGTTATGAAAAGATAATATATACCACATCCGAATCATAGACAAGACGAGGGCCGACGGGGGCGGAGACCAAAACCATCGCACTATATAAGATGCAATAATAAAAGTAAGAAAATAATACAAGTATTTATCTAAACATACAAGTAAGAATATTTTTCCTTTCAGAAAGAAGATAAGAACAAGAGGCTCACCATGGTGGTGCCGGCGATGAGATCGGCGCGGGTGATCGACGGCGGTGAAGACGGGGACAAGGCGTGATGGACCGCTAAACCTAGACAAATATTGAGGAAAATGGAGCTTGGAGGTCGAGCTTGGAGAGGAGAAAGCTTAAGTAGTGTGGCTCGGGCATTCCATCGAACACCTTGTGTGCATAGGAGGTGAGCTAGAGCACCACCAAGCCCTCTCCCCCTCGGCTGCCAGAAAAAACAGAGCAGTGTGCTCTACTCTCACGTGAAGGGGTATATATAGGCACCTCATTGGTCCCGTTGGTGGCATGAACCGGGACTAAAGGGAGCCTTTGGTCCCGTTCAAGCCACCAACCGGGACCAATGGTGGTGGGCCAGAGCGAGGCCCATTGGTCCCGGTTCGTCCCACCAACCGGGACCAAAAGGGCTGACGAACCGGGACCAATGCCCACGAGGCCCGGCCGCCCCTGGGATCACAAACTGGGCAATACCTCCATTGGTCCTGGTTCGTGGCAGAACCGGGACTAATGGGCTGAGCAGGCCTGGGTCATTGCCCCCTTTTCTACTAGTGAGCTGGGCCCGTGTATCTACAGTAGTAGCGCGTGCGAAGGAGCCCACGCTACTTCTGTGGCCAGCCCCTAGAGGCTCGGTAGGGACTACTTAGTAGTAGTGCGGTTGTGGTGGGCCCCCGCTGCTGCTAATGTCTACCTGTAGTGCTTGGCTTCTACTAAGTAGCAGTAGCGCGACCCATTTACCCCGCGCCACTGTTACCAGTCTATCTATAGGGTCTCTTAAACAAATCTATAGGGTTTTTCTAGTAGTGGCATGTGCCCAGATCTCTGCGAGCTCTGAGTCAAATTCGGAGGGGGAAAACATGCACAAACCTTCCATGAATTCACCATTGTGATCCCTCTTAACATGTAGAATTCGAAGGGAAAGAAAGTCTGAAACACGTGAGTTAGCCTGGTTGATTGCATGCATGATTACATTTCATGTATAGCCCGGTATTCGTTTTCATGTTTCAACAATAACTGAACATTGATCTAAAAAACAATAATTGAACATCAGTCGGTGAATTTCAATACTAGGATGGTGAAGCAGGCATTACATGGACTCCATTGCAGTTGATTTCATTACGTATTTCACTTGTCGATGAATTTAGCATACAAGGCTGGGTTCTATGTTTTCTGCAGGTGCCCCCCGTGTTGTGGAACTGTGGCGAGCCATGGCGAAACATTCGAGCTTACCGGACCTCAATTCTGTTAAGCCGACGGGCATCGAGTGGCTCTTCGACGTGATGTACCTCATGTAGGTTGATGACCGCATGAGGGTCCTTATGGTGTTGTGGCGCGCATGGCATATTCGAAATGAAATCGTCCATGAGAAGAGGCCACCCCCAGTGGAGGCTTCATGCCGGTTTCTGCTCAGCTATGAAGCATCTTTGGCTGCTATCCAGCGAGACTCGGACGGTGATCACATGAAGGGCAAGATGGTGCTTGCGCCCGCGGCGAGGAGGGTGCCGGCAAGGCATCAGGAGAACGCGCCAGCGTCGGATAGCATGTGGCAGGCCCCAGCCCCTGGGCGTGTTAAACTGAACGTCGACGGTTCGTACTGCCCCGCCTCTGGTGCTGCGGGTGCAGGCATGATCTTGAGGGACAGCAATGGAGCGATTATTTTTTCGGCGTGCAGAAACCTTCTCTTCTGTGCAGATCCCTTGCAAGCGGAGTTGGCGGCCTGCCTCAAAGGCCTGAATTTTGCCATGCAATTGTCTCCTTTGCCTGTGGACGTGGAGATGGACAGCCTGATTGTTGTGCAGGCTATCCGGAAGGAAGATAAATCGCAACATGCGATGATGATTTCTGAAGCTAAGAGACTTCTTGGTGAAAGGGAAATTGCAATTGCTCATATTAGTAGGAGACAAAACTGTGTTGGGCACAGACTAACTGAATTTGGCCGAGTAGAAGCTAGGACTGCCATGTGGTTAAAATCTGAACCTGCTAATGTACCAGAACTATATATGGAGGATCTTCCTCCAAGCTGAGCAATGAAATTCCCTTTAACCCCGCCAAAAAAAAGGGTGGGTTCTAAACTTAAAAAAATAGACCGTAGGGAAAAGCTTCAACGGCGGGGTGCATAAAAGCTTCAACGGCGTGAGAAAAAGCTTCAAACCGAGGTGCGAGCGGTGACGCTGAGAGCTGTGACCGGCGGTATGGTAGTGCTTCGATGGACGTGTTACAGCGGCGACGGCTAGGTGCTGCAACAGCAGAGACATCAGGCGGCACAGTTTTGCTACGAGGGGCGACGTCGTACTATTGGAACCGGTGAGGACGGATGCTACGAGGGCCAGCATCGGCGACGAGGGGCGGGCAGCGGACAGGACGCCCGGCGAGCTTGCTGCCTTTAAGGCTACTAGCTACATGCGATGGGGCGTCATGGCTTTTCTTTTGTTTCCGTAATGAAGCAGTTTTTTTCTAACTCTAACGAAGCAGTTAGCGAAGGGAAAGGCTACGTGCAGATCCGGCGGCTGTAACTTAAACGAATTGTACGAGAGTGGTGCGACCGGTCGAAATTTCGGCCGACGCACCGGCGCGTATCACTGGGCGCTGATAGGCGCCGGTGCACCGGCCCAACTTTGGGCCGGTCGGGCCCCAGCCGCTCGATCTGGCCTGTTGTAGTCTTCTGATTCTCGCCTCTCCCCCTCGATTCATCTTTTTCTCTGGTCAACGATCCCAGGAAAAACTCCCCCTCCCAGCGAAACTTCCATCCTGCAGTTGCTCGTGCGCTCCCTGACGAGCTTGCCGCTCCCCTCGACACTGCTTGCAACACCCCCATCCCCACCCACACCCACGTCTAAAAACTGGGCACACCCACTTCCCCACCGTCGAAGCACCAGCGGTCACGGATGTAGCAAAACGAGTGGGCAACGAGTTGCAAACGGTGAGTTTTTTCAAAGCTGGAACCGGCGATTTAAAACGATTCAACCAGCTGAAACGAAAGTTGCAACTGGCGATTAAAAAAGCTACTACCAGCGATTAAAAAAATGCAAACAAACTAATTAGAAGCTGGAACCAGCGATTAAAAAAGTTGCAATCGGCTGATGAAAAAGCTACAACCGATGATTTGAAACTGGTACTAAGGATCCAAAAAGCTACAATCGGCTGATCAAAAAGCTACAACCGCTGATTTGAGGAGCTGGAACCGATGATTTCAAGAAAAGATGCAACACCAGCGATTTAAATAAAAAAAGCTAGAACCAGGCGATTTAGAAGGATGCAACCCGTTAAACAGATTGCTACTACCGGTGATTAAAAAAAGCTACAACCGTGTGGGAAATTTGGTAGCCGGATCCATCGCTAGGAGAGTGGATCTCAACCCTCCCCGCCGCCCGCAATTTCCGCCGGCATGCGGCGGCGTCGTCCCCGCCACACGCAACTCCGTGTCTCCTGCTCCTGCCGCGCGACACTTGACCTCCAGCAACAACCAGCGGTAGCTCACGCAGCCAACCCCTGTTGCATCCGGAAGACAAAAAAAAGCTAGCATGAGTGGATTGGTAGCGCCACCATAGCAGATCAGCCCCTCGAATTGATGAAGCAGATCAGCAGCATGGAGCTATGGGAGAGCAGGAGGCCTTGGTGGAAGGGACGCAGTAGCTTGGGGCAGCCATGCCCGTGAGAGATTGAGAGCAAGTGGTGTGAAAGAAACACATACGGAGGGAAAGGATAAGGATAAGGGGAGGAGAGATATTTTCTGGTAGAGCGGCGCTGTGTACGCCAACGTGCGGCTCGCGAGCGACCGGCCGAGTGTTCAGCCGGCGCGCCGTCCCCAAACATTTACCGGTAAATGTTTGGGGCCGGAGCGCCGGCCGAAGCGTTCGGTCGGTCTCACGCGCGACGCCCGATTAAGTGGGATCGTGCGGCTTCTCCACGCGCACGTTTTATTAGTGTGGACCCGCACATCACTTTGACCTCTCAATCCTTATCTCTTCCTGAGCACACTTCGTCCCCTGAAACTCGCCTCCTTCCCTCTGTCTCTCTCTCTCTCTCACATCAGCCATGGAATCCGCACAACGTTCTGTGAGCTTTTTCACTGCAGAACAACTCCAGGCCCCCCGTTGCTGCGAGCACCTCCACAGCTGCCAAAAAACAGGAGATCACCGCTGGGCGTGCCCCCCGTTTTGCTACAACTCCTTCCTTTACTGTTGTGCTGGAACCAGTGTCTTTTTTTGCTGCAACCAGACATATTTTTTGCTACTATCATTTTTTTGATTTGCTGGACAAGAGCATTTTTTGCTGCCACCGTATTTTAATTTTGCTACCACCGGCGAGAAAATTTGCTACATGCGACATAGCGGAGTCGCGACCCGCGATGACGGAGACGACAATGTTTTGTTGCATCTCCGTCGTGCTTTTTTGCTATGACTAACGCTTTGTTTTGCTACATCCACGAACGGCGCATCGAGGTGCTGCAGGCACGGGAGCTCTTTTTTTGTGAACGAGGCATGATTCTATTTTGCTTCGATCGATTTTTTTAATTTTGCTTCGATCCATTTTTTTGCTGGAACCACTCAAAAAATTTGTTACTAATGTCTTTGATTTTTGCTACCACCCCTTCTGATTTTTTGCTGGAACCATCAATTTTTTTTGCTGGAACCAATCACGGTATTTGTTGCGACAGTTGAGAGTAGCTGGGTAGTCGTCATCGTTTTGCTGGAAGGGGCAGCACAAAAAGGTTTCAACCAGCAAGCAGAATTGCTGGAATCAGCATCTATAGAAGCTAGAATCTGCGATTTGTTTTGCTACATCAAGGGAGTGGTACAGGGCGAAGTGGAGTCGCTTGTTTTTTTGCTACATCGGGGATTCTAAAAAGCTACAAACGTCGGGCTGTTTTGCTACAACGGCGACATGTGGAATTGGCTTACTTAGGGAAGAAGACGACTGCGGTGCCTGCAGCGTGCACCCTGCGACGAGCTCGACGGCAAGGATGGACGGGGTGGCGGTGGCGCATCAGATGCTACAACCGTGGGGCGGGGAGCTTCAACCGCTTGGCCAAGAGCTTGGCGGTTATCTGACCATGAAGGAGCTCGTCGGCGACCGACGGCGGGGGTCGGCGGCGAGGGACAACCGGCGGTGAGAGGACATGAGGAGGCGAGGCGAGGCGAGGGGGGCAGCGTGTGCGGGGGCGGCGCCCTCCTTCAGTCCTTCCTCTCCTTTTCTTCCGTGCGGGAGGTTGAAGATGGGGTGCGGGGGAGGAGGAGGAGAGATCTGACGGTTGCGCGCGTGCAAATCGGACGGATCTGGGCTGACCGGCCAAAAAATTGGGCCGGCGCGCCGGCGCAGAGCGCTGCCCCCCCAATAATTCGTTTCCCAGTTTCACTTTTTTTGCTTTTTCTCATCGGCAGCCCCGTACTGCATGCCTTTGTATGTGTCCGTCGATCCACGCCATTTTTTTATTGTCGTAGTTGGACTTAGCACTGAATCACAAACGAGGAGAATAAGAAACAAAAAATAAAATAAAATTCTTAGATACGAAGAGACCTTTGACGGGTTCATTAGCTATGGTGGTTCTCATACATGTATTAGAATACTACTAGCACAAATACCCGTGCGTTGCAACGGGAGAAAACTGAATGTTATATCTAAGCATAGTGCATCATGGGAATTTTTTGTCAAACCCAACTTGTTTGTAACGTGATAAAAAGTTGACATGTAAGAGTACACTTAGATGCATCCGTGTCCATACTTTCTATTGCGGCCATAAACACAGTACTGCTCTAGTAATAATATATGTGTCAGTATGAGCTAATTTCCAGAATATTCAATTAGCAGTTGGATGAGTACTATTTTATATGGGACAATTGCATTTTTACCCCTAGTTGGTTCCTACCCACGGGTTTTGCCCTTACTTTTCGAGCTTGCTCAGTTTTGCCCTTACTTTTTCCATCGAGGTCCCTCGAATGCCCTTTGACCGTTTGACCAAAACTTTGAAAATTCATAACTAATTCATATGAATTCAGAAAAATGCAAATAAGATATGAAAATATTCAGATAAACATTACCTTTATGTGCATATCATTTGCATTCAGGACAAAAGTACCCTTTAAACTACTTGAGGTAATTAATGTTATTAACATTATTAAAAATAAAAAGGTATAAACAATATTTTTTTCATGAATAAAAATTACATGCAACTGTACGTGATGTTTTGTGAAGATCTCAATATCTTATTTGCATTTTTCTGAGTTCGTATCAACTTGTTAGGAAGTTTCCAAATAATGGTCAAAGTCGTTAGAACATTCTTAACAAGATGATACAAACTCAGAAAAATGCAAATAAGATATCTGGATGTTCAGAAAACATCACCTACATTTGCATTTAATTTTATTCATGAAAAAAAAATGTTGTTTCTACCTTTTTATTTTTAATAATGTTAATAATACTAATTACCTCAGATAGTTTAAAGGGTGTTTTTTTCCTGAATACAAATGATATGCACATAAATGTAATGTTTATCTGAACATTTTGTATCTTATTTTCATTTTTCTAAGTTCATATGAATTAGTTATGAATTTTCAAAGTTTTGGTCAAACGGTCAAAGGGCATTCGAGGGACCACGACGGAAAAAGTAAGGGCAAAACTGAGCAAGCTCGAAAAGTAAGGGCAAAACCCGTGGGTAGGAACCAACTAGGGGTAAAAATGCAATTGTCCCATTTTATATCATCTCAGATTCCTATCAACATGTCATCCATAGTCCTTGTTCCTATCATGATGTGATTCTTCAGATGGACACTAATATGATAAATTTTCTACCTGCACACAATTGTAACCTGCCTTTATATTAGTATAAATAAAAACAGATACTAAAATAGTTAGGGCCTTGCTTCGGTAGACCCCCCCCCCCCTAAACAAAACGTAGAAGGGCAGAATGGGCATACGGAAGAAACGTATACCCACCTCGTATTGTACAGCTCTGCCGGGCATACGTATACCGCGTGAATGAAAAACAAAAAGTACCCACGATCTAAGCCCGGCGCCATCTTCTCGCCCGCCCATCTGGTCGCCCGCCCGCCGATCACGCGGTAGTTCCATAGTTGGCGATCGCTGCCGCCGCGGATCGCCGCCGTCCGAACCCCGTC
Organism: Aegilops longissima; assembly: GCA_021605205.1. Lineage (NCBI taxonomy): Eukaryota > Viridiplantae > Streptophyta > Magnoliopsida > Poales > Poaceae > Aegilops > Aegilops longissima. Next base: position 631,544,708 of record CM038677.1, on the reverse strand, counting down.
CGAGGCCACCCTCGTCGTCCCAACGTCGCCCGTCGCCGCCCTCGCCGTCCCAACGTCGCCCGTCGCCGCCCTCGCCGTCCCAACATCGCCCGTCGCCGCCCTCGTCGTCCCAACGTCGCCCGTCACCGCATCTCACCGTCCCAACGTCACCCGTCGCCGCATCTCACCGTCGTCCGACGATGCGGACGTGAAGGGCCCGACTTCTGACGCCGCCCTCGCCGCCCGAACCCCGTCCCACACCGCCCTCGCCGTCGCAACATCGTCCGTCGCCGCATCTCACCGTCGTCGTCCTACGCCGGGGACGTGAAGGGCTTGACGTCGGCGCCGCCTCCGCAAAGATCGCTGCCGAACGCCGGCGACGCTACACCGCAGGCCAAGGTTTGTCATGTAAACCTAGCTAGGGTTTAGAAGTGAGGCTAGTTCATGCATGTACGGATTTAGGTTTAGGGTTCATCAAAACCTCCGCCGCAGCGCCTCTCTGGACTAGGGCATGATTTACGTAACTAGTGTTGCTTTGGGCATGATGCATTGTACTAAACGTAACACATGATGTTTTGCAGTTCTATGAGATAGGCGTGTTGACATGGACGAAGAATCCACATTCGGGAGGGACGAGAATGGTACTGATAAGGTGACTAAGACCGATAACGATAATTTGAACGAAGATGATGACAACAGCGACAACGATTCCGTCTCGTCATATGATATCTTACCTCCGGAGGATTTTGATAATAATGAACATGGCGCAAATAGCGAAAACGTAAGTGGCATATATTTTGTTTTTATTTTTGAATTTGCAAAGTATGGCATAGCTAATCGTATATCTTTGTGTACAAATTTACGGTGAAGATGTGGATGTTAACAATGTGCAACATAGTTGGCAGGAATCATTTGCAGATAACTTGAGCCAGGTTAGTTGATAGATGTTGTACATCGATCAATAATATGATTTAAATGATAATAATTGACATATATATTTTCAAATGAATGTTGTAGGAGGAGTCAGATGGTCCGAGCGTTGATCACGATGAGGGAGAGATCGATATTGAGGAGGCTCAAAGGCAGCAGAAGATGCTTGAGACACATTGGAAGGTCATGGCTATGACCTTTCGGTCGCAAGGGGATGCATACATATTCTACAACAATCACGCCAGAGAGCACGGGTTTAGCATCGGAAATGAAGGTGAAACGAGGTGCTTGGAATGATCTGGTACCGGCGGTTTCTTTGCTCCGAGGCGGGGAGAAGGCGAGCAAGTTCATAACCATGGAGGGCATAGCGCAGGCTTAGACCGGAGACTCGTTGTGACTGCGGTGCACATATGGTGGTGAAGCTGGACAGAGAACGTGGCGTTTGGTTCGTCGCATCATTCGTGGATGATCACAACCACGCGATGGCTCGGCCCGACGAGGTTTGTTTTTTATGGTCACACAGACGGATTGGAGATGGCCAGAGAGCCGAGATATTGGCGATGGAAGCGGCCGGGATAAGAAAGCATATTATAATGGACAACTTCATCAGCAGATACGGTTTGTACAATAAGTGCGGGCTTATCAGGAGGGACATTTACAATCTTTGTTGCAGAGAAAAAATGAAGCTCATTGCAAAGGGTGATGCAGAGACGGCAGTTGGCATTATGAGGAGCAGGAAGGAGAAGGACCCTGAGTTTTTTTTTGAGTATGTGCGTGACAAGGAAGTTGAAGAGTATGTTCTGGTGCGATGCACAGTCGCGGAGGGACTATCAGGACTACGGAGATGTGGTCGTGTTTGATAGCACGTATAAGATGAACAGATACGATATGCCGTTCGTCCCCTTTGTAGGAGTTAACAACCACCGTTGCACCACAGTGTTTGGTTGTGCCATCATTGCTGACGAGACGGAAGGGACATACGTGTGGCTGCTGCAGTCATTTATGAAGGCAAACCGTCGTGAAGCCAAAGTCAATAATTACAGACGCTGCAATGATCCGGGCTATTCGGGCCGTCCTTTCGATGTTTTCCATCGCCTTTGCTCCTGGCATATCGAGAAAAATATGCAAAGGCACCTGCATTACAAGTCACCGGATGAGTTCAGATCGCTCTCAGACTATGCCACCTCTCAAGCAAACTTTGAGCAGAGATGGAAAGCTTTCTATGATAAGTGGAAGACGGATAGAACCAAGAGTGGCTTGACAGATGTACAGGAAGAGGAGACTTTGGGCAGCTTCATATCTTTCCGATGGTTTTTTCCTTGGTATGCGAAGTAACCAGAGGAGTGAAAGCCTCAACTCCTGCCTTCACCTTCACCGGACTACGGTATGACAATTGTTGATTTGGTGGTGCATTATGAGAATCTGTATAGTTCGCTGCGTGAGAACGAGGCGACGATGACTGCGAGGCATTCCGAAGGAACCACCGTCGGTTCTGAATATAAGGCCCTTGAGGAGCATGCCGCCAAAGTATTCACACTGCTAATTTCTACATCCTGCAAGATGATTTGCATAAGATGGGTCAGCTGGAGATATTTGAGACGCTCGTGGGAATTGGGCCAAACATTCATGGTGACATGGAAGGATAACCACAAGTTCAGGTACAATGTTGTTTATGAACCAGGTAACTCAGAACAAACTATTACATGCAGTTGTCTTAGGATGGTTCGGAAAGGGCTGCCATGCAAACACATTATGTTTGTTCTCCATCATCTGAATTTAACTGAAATACCAAAGTGTTGTGTCCTTCATCGGTTGTCCAAACATGCGAGAGATGGGTTGCTGTGCAGAGGAAGAGTGATATGTTTGGATGGGGTTGGTCAGGCCATTGAGAGAGAACGGTATAGTGCAATAACCATTAAAACCACAGAAGCTGCTCATGTTGCAGCAAATGATCCCTTCTTGTTCGATGAGTTGATGAAGTGTCTGGACAACATAATAGCGCAGAAAACGATTTCAGAGGAGGAACTTATAGGAAGTAGAAGGTATGCTATGCTGAAGAAGGAGGCAAGTCAAGCGCAACAAGTTGAGCCTGGTATTGGTGATCCTCAGAAAGTTTCGACGAAGGGTGCACCTAAAAAGGGGCGGTCAAAGGAGGGGCCCGGCGTTACAACGAATGGTAGGCCAAAAGATTTTATAGAGAAGAAAAGTGGTCCTTTGTGCAGTCTGTGTAGTCTCCCAGGTCATAATAAGGCTACATGTCATTTGAACGAGAAGTAAGATGTTATCTTATTATTTCTGTTATGTTGCTACTTTGATTTTAGCAACTATATTTGCTCACCCATTTCTTTTATTTTTGTTCAGGAACTGGGCGTAGGTAGAGATGCAGCTTGGTTTGTAGGAAGAATAGAAGTGGTCGCACGAACCTATGTTGTTTTTTATTCGTACGTGTGTGCAAGAAAACTTCGTACGTGTGTGCAAGAAAACTTGATAAGTTATTTGTTTATGTTTTGTCAAAAGATTTATGTAATAAATTTGGAGATAGCATTGCATATGTTATACTACCTAGGCATGATGATGATTTTGTTTGCTATTTGGTACCTGGGCATATATGTTGTACTATCTGGGCATGATGATGATTTTGTTTGCCGTTTGCTATTGTTTCCGGCCGCTCCTTTATGCCAAAAAAATTTGAAAAAGTGAAGTTAAAAAAAATGCCCAACCACCGCTGCTGGGCCCTTAGTAGCTTACAGAACGTACCCAAATCAAGCCCAAAGGCAACTCGGGCGGCTGATCGAGCCCACTAGCGGGCCCAGCAATGGGGTCCAACGGGGCGCAGGAGAGTAATACAGAGAGGAGCTCGAAAGAGGGGGCGGAGCCAGGTATATAAGCCGCTCCTGCCCCCCCCCCCCTCCCGTGAAAATGCCGTAAAACACTGGCCGGACGTGATGCAACGTTCGTTTTGTGTCCGTTTTCGTTCCAACCTTCGTGGGGCCCTACGTAGGCCGTGCCCGCATGTCCGACCAATTTGGTGCAATTGCAGTCATGCGATCACGTACCCCCAGTGCAACCAGGCTCTTTTACGGTCTACCAGAGGGGGGTTCCCGACTACTTTTTTTGACTCCGCCAAATGGCACGAAACTTTTTCCGCACGCTGGCATCACCCTCGACAGCACACACGCCAGTTTGCATATTTTTCCGATGCTCGACGCGTTTCCTAGGAATTTCCCCGTGAAAATGCCATAAAACACTGGCCGGACGTGACGCAACGTTCGTTTTGTGTCCGTTTTCGTTCCAACCTTGCGTGGGGCCTTACGTAGGTCGTGCCCGCATGTCCGACCAATTTGGTGCAATTGCATGCATGCGATCACGTACCCCCAGTGCAACCAGGCTCTTGTACGGTCTACCGGAGGGGGGGTTCCCGACTACTTTTTTTTTGACTCCGCCAAATGGCACGAATCTTTTTCTGCACGCTGGCATCACCCTCGACAGCACCCACGCCAGTTTGCATATTTTTCCGACGCTCGACGCGTTTCCTAGGAATTTCCCCATGAAAATGTCGTAAAACACTGGCCGGACGTGACGCAACGTTCGTTTTGTGTCTGTTTTCGATCCAACCTTGCGTGGGGCCCTACGTAGGTCGTGCTCGCATGTCCGACCAATTTGGTGCAATTGCATGCATGCGATCACGTACCCCCAGTGCAACCAGGCTCTTTTACGGTCTACCGGAGGGGGGTTCCCGACTACTTTTTTTTTGACTCCGCCAAATGGCATGAAACTTTTTCCACACGCTGGCATCACCCTCGACAGCACCCACGCCAGTTTGCATATTTTTCCGACGCTCGACGCGTTTCCTAGGATATTCCCCGTGAAAATGCCGTAAAACACTGGCCGGACGTGACGCAACGTTCGTTTTGTGTCCGTTTTCGTTCCAACCTTGCGTGGGGCCCTACGTAGGCCGTGCCCGCATGTCCGACCAATTTGGTGCAATTACATGCATGCGATCACGTACCCCCAGTGCAACGAGCTCTGTTTGGGTGTGTCGGCCGGGCTACTCTCAAAGCCGTTTTATTTTCGCCTACACCGAACGACCACTAACTTTTTCCACGTACTCCAGGCACCATCGGGAGCATGCACGACAATTTTCATTATTTTCTTACGTCTAATGCATTTTCTACGGTTTTTCGGTGAAAATACCCAAAAACACTGCCCGAACGTGACGCGACATGCGTTAGGTCTCCGATTTCGTTCATATCTTGCGTGAGGGCCTACATTGGGCATGCACACACCCTCGCAAAAAATTGTTTTATTTCATGCATGCGATCACGCATCCCTAGTGCAACCAGCACCGTCCATATCTTGCATGTGTCGGTATTTCATGTATTTGTTCCACATTAATTATTACAAAATTTTTTCACAGAGAATAAAAGTGGTTGCCCGAGTCTTGTCTGAATAACCTATGCTGTTTTTTATTCGTAAGTGCGTGCCACAAAACTTGATAAGTGATTTCTTTATGTTTTCTCAAAATATTTATGTAATAAATTTGTATTTTGTACTGTCCTATGTGAAATAGTCTGTAGTTTCAAAATTCCGTTTATTTTGTTGGTTGTCGTTTCATGATGATGATGCCATTGTATGTGTTATACTACCTGGGCTGACCGACGTGTTGAAAATACACCCGGCCGTGTTATTGTCTCATGCCATATTTTTGTCGTGTTATTATTTTCTCATGCATGTTTTTCACATACACGTCGCCACAAACCCCGCGCATGCACACAAGATCGCACCCACCGAATCGCACCTACCTCATGCCAGCCAACCAGCGCCTCCCTCCGATCCCAGCTGCCCAATCACCGCCTCCCTTGGATCCCGCCACCACGCACGGACGCCGACCGGATCAGCCTCGCTCCCCGCGCCAGTGACTCTGAGCCGCCCGACCACATCCTCCTCGACCTCCCCGCCCCCATGCACGCCTCCAACACGTCTCCCGCAACGTCCGCATCCTCCTCAATCTTCCCGCCCGCATGCACGCGTCCAACACGTCTCCCGCAACGTGTACTACCTATTCAGCGCCCACACACAAAAAAAAAATTGCCCGACCGCGAGTGGCGCCCGCGCGGGCGAGGGGAGGTGGGCGACGGCCGTGGGCCGTGGGCGGGGGCGAGTGGCACCCTGCCTCTATGGGCCGAACTGGGCCGGCCGGTGACAGCGCAGAAAACGGCCTCATTATCCCTGCGGCGGCCGCGTGCACTGACGGACGCGTTGCAGCGCGATTTTAGTCCCACCTCGAAAGCGGAGGGGCGCGAGGAGCGACTTAAATAGCTGCCTCCGCCCCCAATTTCGAACTCAGCTGCTATTACTCACCACTGCCCCGTTGCACCATGATGCTGGGCCCTTTAGTGGGCTAAATCAGCCGCCCGAATCGCCTTCGGGCTTGATATGGGTAGCTTCTGTAAGCTACTATGGCTCAGCATCGTTGGTTGGGCATTTTTTTAAGTAACTTAAATTTTTTGCCGGTATTTCATGTGTTTACTTCATCTTTTTTACTTCCATGTGCTAACTTCATATTTTTACAAAATAAAAATATCCCATTAATAACAAAAACATTTTCATGTGTTTACTTCATCTTTTCCTGCTGAGGTTGCGTGCAGTGCAGTGTTCGTGTTAGGTGCACCCTGTGGCGTACCCTCGCGTTTGCGTGCATGGCGCATGCACGTGCGCTTGGTGCTGTTAGGTGCACCCCGTGGTGTATGCGTGCCTTTGCGTGCATGACAGATGCATATGTGTGCGTTGTCGTCGGTGGTGCGTGCTTTCGATACGCTGGGGTTGTTTGAACTGTGTTTTTTCTTTTGATATTGGTTGTAGCAGTTTTTTGTACTTTTAGATAATTTTGTTCCCGGTGCTGAAATTTTTGTATACAACCATTCCATTACTCATTGAAGCAACATAATTTCGTTCATATTTAGGATATTTTACATTCGAACGAAATTTTACATGAAAAAAGATTAACACTAAAACTAATCTAACTACTCCTCCTCGCTACTCAGAAGATCAACCACTACCGTCTGCCCGCGGTCTTCACCGCCGTCTTCGCCGCCGTCTGAGTCATTGGAACTGCCCAAGTATCCGAAAAATTCGTCAAGGGTAGAACACTGCTGCGCTAGTGTATCGGTCGACTCCCTGATCGCCTGCCAGTATCCCGGCTCGTCTGCCGGGTCCTCGGGTCAACAACATCCTCTGGCGGCATCCAACCGGTCTCCGACGAGCAGTTCCAGATCGCGCGGATCAAACCCGGCGACTCCAACGGGTCGCCCTCCTCTTGCATCGCCGCTAGTTCCGGCGGGATGTGAAACTTCGAGGCGGCATTGGAGCGGCGGGAGCGGCGCGGCGCGCAAGCATGAAGGCCGCCGACCGCACGGGCGCAAGACAACCGAGGCGGCGGGGGGCGCGAGGAGCACGTTTGGAGCGTCCGCGCGGATGCCCCAAGACTTGTAGAAGCTGACGACGGTGTCGAAGTCGCGGCCTACCCAAAAGTTGAGGCGACCTTCGGGGTTCCACGGACCGGGTTGTGCCGGCCCAGGCGTGGCATAGCCGTCGCTCGTCACTTGCCAGCCGTGTGCTAGGCGACATGACGGCGGCACGGGGATGCCGTGCCGGTAGATATCCACGGTCTGCGGCCCGCTGAGGCTAGAGGGCCCAGATCGCCGGCGCTGCGCGCCGCTCTTACCACTCGCCCACCACCGCCGCCGCCGCTCGCGCGCCGCCAACCGCCTCGGCGACGCTTTGCGCTTCATCGCCGCCTCCCCACCAACCAACGCCGGCCGAAGCATCCGCGACCACGAGGCATCGCGCCGGAGAGAGCCGCCGCCGAGATCGACGGAGAACGCGGGTCGCGACGGTCTCTAAGAGGAGAGGCGGAGTCGGGCGGTTTATGAGAGGCTAGCGCTGGTCGGGGTGGATTTATGGGAGGCGAGGGTCGGGGCAAGCGGCGCAGCTGTACGGGGGGGGGGGCGGCAAAGGCACAATGGGCGGCTAACGCGAGGCGAGGCGGCAAAGCGACGCAGCCGAGCCGAAGCGGCGCCGCAGTCGAGGCGTAAGCGGCGGCCGACGCGAGGCGAAGCGGCCGCCGCAGTCGACGCGAGGCGGAAGCGGCGCCGCAGCCGAGGCGAAGCGAGGGGGGCGACGCGAGGCGAAGCGGCGCCGCAGCCGAGGCGAAGCGGAGCAGCCGCAGCCTTGAATCGGTAGGGGTCAGAATCGCGCCATGCATGCATGCATGCGCCGTCCGCCAGAATTACCAGGCGATGGCGTCTTGGCGGGTGGGCGCACAAGGGACAACCCGCCAAAAACAAAAACGTACATCGATACGTATACATAACGAAGCGGACGGTAGGCGGGCGGCTTCTTTTTTTATTTTTGCCCATCGTGCCCTCCGTTATGAAGGGGTATAGGACAATCTTAGTCGTCCTTGTGTTGAAGGAGGTCTATCGAAGCGGAAGTGAAATAGTTATCCAGGTAGGGTAGCTTCCTAGTTGTAATTATACCTAATTGTAGAACTCTGGGTACGATCTAGTGTGAACGACGCACCTCCTGACCTCCAGATATATTACTTTGCAGCGGGAACAATCAAATCGATTAACATATTGGATTGGCCTGCTTGGGACGTAGCTAGTAAGTCAGCTAGCTTGGACTGGGACATAGCTAATAAGCCTCGTGAAATCAATCCAGTGGCCTGCTTGGACGTAGTTGGTAAATCAATCCCAGCCAAAAACGTCCCAAGCACCAGCAGGAATCTGCTAGTTAGTAATAAAATCGATCAGCAAAGATGGTATATGTTCCGATCTTGGAGAAGTATGGCATAATATTATTCACTTCTTTTTGTTGCCAATGAACACTAAATTGCCCACTTGCTATTAACAAAACTGAGATTACCAGGAGCAAGCCCACCTGCTCTCACGGCGCTCCTTCCGCCGCCACCACGAAGCCAAGATTGATCCACCACATCCAGGAATCCAAGGGAGAGGGGAGAAAGAGAGAACCGGTCGGATGGATTTCGATCGGCCGTCCCGAACTCTGCTTCCGCGCTCGCCCAACCTCGAGCGAAGTGGGTGCGCCGAGCGGGGCGGCAGGCTTCTAGGTCCTTAGCGAGTGCCGCGGCCGGCGCGCGGGGCAGGTGGCCCACGGCGGCGTCGGGGGCGTGCGGCCCGTGGGGGCGTCGGGGGCGGGTGGCCGACGTTGAGGCGGGGCGGGGCAGGACGTGGCGGCGGGATGGAGGAGGAGGCGGAGGCGGCGCGCGGCGCGCGGCGCGCGGTGAGGCGGGGCGACGCGGGAGGTGGCGGCGGACTGGAGCTCGAGATGGGATCGAGGAGGCAGGGTGTGCGGGTCGCTGGGCTGATATTTTTTTTCTTTTCTCTCCCATACTGGTTCGGGCTGACTTATGACGAAGACTGCGGGTTGAATACAGAAAATAGTAGGGGCTTTTTCGCAAAAGTTCCGCGACGGTGAACCCGAAGACCGTGCTTTATTATTAAGGATAGATTATTAATCTTTCGCTGATCTCTGGCGGCATAACGGGCTGGCTGCGGTGAAGGAGAGGACCCAAAGTGAGAAACAAATGCACTCAATAATATAAGAGGCAATGACTGCAGCCACCTAAAGGCTTGAAAAACAGAGATATATGTTAGTAATATGCGAATAAATCATTGCAGATAGTAGAACTGGTACCTCGATCTGACTTTGAACATGCATGTCTCGTTAATTTTCGCTGATGCCCGACGGCATGTCGGGCTGGCTGCGGTGAAACGGATGACCCAAGAAGAGCAACAGATACACACAATAACATCAGAGACAACGGTTGCGGCCACCTGTAGGATTGAAAGACGGAGATATATGTTACTCCCTCCGTTCCATAATGTAGTGTCTATAGATTTTTTTCAAAAGTCAAACATTACAAACTTTGACCATATTTATAGAGAAAAGTAGGTACATCTAGAATACCAAATGCATTTAATTGGATATATCACAAGTTATATTTTCAGAATGTACATGTTTGGTATTGTAGGTCTAGAGAGTTTTCTTTATACACTTGGTCAAAGTTGACAAAGTTTGACTTTCAAAAAAATCTATAGGCACTACATTGTGGAATGGAAGGAGTAGCAAATACATGAACGAAAAAGGTCATTCAGAGAGTAGACTTATGTGGAAAAAGGTGCGGGTACCTTTATCTTACTTTGAACATGCCTATATTTTGTTACTTTTAGCATGCCCAACAGCATGGCGGGTTGGCTGCGGTGAAAGTGATAACCCAAAGCGAGAAACATATCTCTACTTTTATAAAAAAAACCGAATTAGTAATGATGGTGTGCCTGCCATCTTGCAATATAGACCGTCCGATCTATATCTGACGGATAAAAAGCAAACTATAGCAATCTTGCAAAAAGATACCTGCATCTCTCTCCACATTTGCAGATAAGCCTTCCCTCGTTTATCCTTATATCCCACAACCTAATTGTTGAGCAATTAAAAAAGGAAGTCTTTGGAACAATCTAGCATGATGGTCACTGTCAGTGTCGTCCATCTCCATGCCTCCACTCAGTCCGACCATCAATCACCACCACGCCTCACTCCTCCTCACCTTATCTCTCCTCTTTCTCGAGATATCATTAGTTTTTACACATGGGATTACTCCCGCATGGGTTAATAACAACAGGTGTTCGTAAAAAAAATGCATCTTGATGTTCCGTGCAATGCACGACATCTTGCTAGTGTACCCAATAATATCAGAGGCAAGCGGCAGCCACCGGGAGGCTTTAAGGATGGAGATATATGTTAGCAAATACACAAATAGATCATTATAGAAAGTAGACTAGTACCTCAAATTATGGCTTAGAAGAAGGGTATGGAAGCAAGAGACCGATTTTTTATTAATAATAATTAGTAATGACGTAATTACGATAGTGGGAAAGGATTAGCCGAAATCTAAAAAATAGGAAGGATGTCAGGGAAAACAGCGTCCACAGCTGGACGCTATTGTGCAGAACGTCCAGGTTTGGACGCCAATACAAAAAACGTCCAGCAAATGGTTTGGCCTGCACTAAATAGATTAAACCGAATTGTTTTCCTGGACGCTATTGTGCAGAACGTCCAGGTTTGGACGCCAATACAAAAAACGTCCAGCAAATGGTTTGGCCTGCACTAAATAGATTAAACCGAATCGTTTTCCTCTATTAGACGGATGTTATGTCGCCAGTAAACCCTAGTACGCATGGATTTGTCGCTCCTCAACCTCGCCATGTGCTAACCAGCCTCCAACACTCGACATCTCTAATCATCACGGCATCCCTATCTCTCTTGTTCCCCGCTCACGGTAAAGATCCTCCAGTTTATCTCGTGGTTGGCGCATGTGATTTGGGGTAAGGTCATCTTGCATCTCTGTTGGTTTCAGTCTTTGTCCAATTGATTCAATGACTTGTAAGTAAACAATGTGTAGACGAGTTGGTTTCTATTCATGTTGTGGTACTTTTGCAAATTGGTCGTCTGTTCTAACTTGTAGGTTGCAAAATCTTAACTTTACATAGTCGGTAGTAGATCGATGTAAGGTTTTGATATTTACTCCTTACATGTTCATGTTAGCAGATGAATATAACAACATGTTAATCGTACTGGTATATGTGGATGGTGAAGTGCAACATGGATCCACGGGTGTGTTGGGGGAACGTAGTAATTTCAAAAATTTCCTACGCACACGCAAGATCATGGTGATGCATAGCAACGAGAGGGGAGAGTGTTGTCCACGTACCCTCGTAGACCGAAAGCGGAAGCGTTATGACAACGCTGTTGATGTAGTCGACGCCTTCACGATCCGACCGATCCAAGTACCGAACGTCGGCACCTCCGTGTTCTGCACATCGCTCAGCTCGATGGCGATCCCGGACTCCGATCCAGCGGGTGTCGGGATGAGTTCCACAACCGCGATGGCGTGGTGACGATGATGATGTTCTACCGACGCAGGCTTCGCCTAAACTCCGCGACGATATGACCGAGGTGGAATATGGTGGAGGGGGCACCGCACACGGCTAAGGAACGATCACGATGATCAACTTGTGTCATGGGGTGCCCCTCCCCCTCAGATATAAAGGAGCAAGGGGAGGAGGCCGGCCCTAGGAGGGCGCCAAGTGTGGAGTCCTACTAGGACTCCCTAGTCCTAGTAGGATTCCACCTCCCTTGTTGGAGTAGGAGAAGGGAAAGAGGGGAGAGGAAGAAGGAAAGGGGGTTGCGCCCTTGTCCAATTCGGACCAGAGGGGGCGAGGCCTCCTTCCTTTGGCTTCTCTCCTCTATTCCCGTATGGCCCAATAAGGCCCATATACTCCCGGCGAATTCCGTAACTCTCCCAGACTCGAAAAATACCGAATCACTCGGAACCTTTCCAAGTCCGAATATAGTCGCCCAATATATCGATATTTACGCCTCGATCATTCCGAGACTCCTCGTCATGTCCCCGGTCTCATCCGGGACTCAACTCCTTCGGTACATCAAAACTCATAAACTCATAATATAACCATCATCGAAACCTTAAGCGTGCAGACCCTACGGGTTCGAGAACTATGTAGACATGACCTAGAACTGTTTCCGTCAATAACCAATAGTGGAACCTGGATGTTCATATTGGCTCCTACATATTCTACGAAGATCTTTATCGGTCAAACCGCATAACAACATACGTTGTTCCTTTGTCATCGGTATGTTACTTGCCCGAGATTCGATCGTCGGTATCCAATACCTAGTTCAATCTCGTTACGCAAGTCTCTTTACTCGTTCCGTAATACATCATCCCACAACTAACTCATTAGTTGCAATGCTTGCAAGGCTTTAAGTGATGTGTATTACCGAGAGGGCCTAGAGATACCTCTCCGACAATCGGAGTGACAAAACCTAATCTCGAAATACACCAACCCAACATGTACCTTTGGAGACACCTGTAGAGCACCTTTATAATCACCCAGCATTCGTTGTGACGCTTTGGTAGCACACAAAGTGTTCCTCCGGTAAACGGGAGTTGCATAATCTCATAGTTACAGGAACATGTATAAGTCATGAAGAAAGCAATAGCAACATACTAAACGATCAAGTGCTAGGCTAACAGAATGGGTCATGTCAATCACATCATTCTCCTAATGATGTGATCCCATTAATCAAATGACAACTCATGTCTATGGCTAGGAAACTTAACCATCTTTGATTCAACGAGCTAGTCAAGTAGAGGCATACTAGTGACACTATATTTGTCTATGTATTCACACATGTATCATGTTTCCAGATAATACAATTCTAGCATGAATAATAAACATTTATCATGATATAAGGAAATAAATAATAACTTTATTACTGCCTCTAGGGCATATTTCCTTCAGTCTCCCACTTGCACTAGAGTCAATAATCTAGTTCACATCGCCATGTGATTTAACACCAATATTCATATCTGTATATGATTAACACCCATAGTTCACATCGTCATGTGACCAACACCCAAAGGGTTTACTAGAGTCAATAATCTAGTTCACATTGCAATGTGATTAACACCCGAAGAGTACTAAGGTGTGATCATGTTTTGCTCGTGAGAGAAGCTTAGTCAACGGGTCTATCGCATTCAGAGCCGTATGTATTTTGCAAATATTCTATGTCTACAATGCTCTGCACGGAGTTACTCTAGCTAATTGCTCCCACTTTCAATATGTATCCAGATTGAGACTTAGAGTCATCTGGATCAGTATAAAAGTTTGCACCGATGTAACTTTTACAACGAACTCTTTTATCACCTCCATAATCGAGAAACATCTCCTTAGTCCTTACTAATGATATTCTTGACCAATGTCCAGTGATCTACTCCTAGATCACTATTGTACTCCCTTGCCAAATTCAGAGCAAGGTATACAATAGGTCTGGTACATAGCATAGCATACTTTATAGAACCTATGACTGAGGCATAGGGAATGACTTTTCATTCTTCTTTCTATTTTCTGCCGTGGTCGGGCTTTGAGTCTTACTCAATTTCACACCTTGTAATACAGGCAAGAAACTCTTTCTTTGACTGTTCCATTTTGAACTACTTCAAAATCTTGTCAAGGTATGTACTCATTGAAAAAAAAAACTTATCAAGCGTCTTGATCTATCTCAATAGATCTTGATGCTCAATATGTAAGTAGCTTTACCGAGGTCTTTCTTTTAAAGAACTCCTTTCAAATACTCCTTTATGCTTTCCAGAAAAATTCTACATCATTTCTGATCAACAATATGTCATTCACATATACTTATCAGAAATGTTGTAGTGCTCCCACTCACTTTCTTGTAAATACAGGCTTCTCCAAAAGTATGTATAAAACCATATGCTTTGATCAACTCATCAAGCATATATTCCAACTCCGAGATGCTTGCACCAGTCCATAGATGGATTGCTGGAGCTTGCACATTTTGTTAGCACCTTTAGGATTGACAAAACCTTCTGGTTGCATCATATACAACTCTTCTTTAAGAAAACCATTAAGGAATGAAGTTTTGACATCCATTTGCGAGATTTCATAAATTGTGGCAATTGCTAACATGATTCGGACAGACTTAAGCGTCGCTACACTTGAGAAAATCTCATTGTAGTCAACACCTTGAACTTGTCAAAAACCTTTTTACGACAAGTCGAGCTTTGTAGATAGTAACACTACTATCAGCGTCCGTTTTCCTCTTGAAGATCCATTTATTCTTAATGACTCACCGATCATCAGGCAAGTCAATCAAAGTCTACACTTTGTTCTCATACATGGATCATATCTCAGATTTCATGGCCTCAAGCCATTTCGCGGAATCTGGGCTCATCATCGCTTCTTCATAGTTCGTAGGTTCATCATGGTCTAGTAACATGACTTCCAGAACAGGATTACCGTACCACTCTGGTGCGGACCGTACTCTGGAAGACCTACGAGGTTCTGTAGTAACTTGATCTGAAGTTTCATGATCATCATCATTAGCTTCCTCACTAATTGGTGTAGGAATCACTGGAACTGATTTCAGTGATGAACTATTTTCCAATTCGGGAGAAGGTACAGTTACCTCATCAAGTTCTACTTTCCTCCCACTCACTTCTTTCGAGAGAAACTCCTTCTCTAGAAAGGATCCATTCTTGGCAACGAATGTCTTGCCTTTCGGATCTGTGATAGAAGGTGTACCCAACATTTTGGGTATCCTATGAAGACGCACTTTTCCGATTTGGGTTCAAGCTTATCATGTTGAAACTTTTTCACATAAGCATCGCAACCCAAACTTTAAGAAACGACAACTTTGGTTTCTTGCTAAACCATAATTCATAAGGCGTCGTCTCAGCGGATTTAGATGGTGCCCTATTTAACGTGAATGTAGTTGTCTCTAATACATAATCCCAAAACGATATTGGTAAATCGGTAAGAGACATCATTGATCGCACCATATCAAATAAAGTGTGGTTACGACGTTCGGACACACCATAACGTTGTGGTGTTCCAGGTGGCGTGAGCTGTGAAACTATTCCACATTGTTTTAATTGAAGACCAAACTCGTAACTCGAATATTCATCTATACAATAAGATCGCAGAAACTTTATTTTCTTGTTATGATGATTTTCCACTTCACTCTGAAATTCTTTGAACCTTTCAACTAGTTCAGACTTATGTTTCATCAAGTAGATATACCTATATCTGCTCAAATCATCTGTGAAGGTCAGAAAATAACGATACCCGCCACGAGCCTTAAAACTCATTGGTATGTATTATTTCCAACAAGTTTGTTTCTCGTTCCATTGTTCCGAAGAACGGAGTTTTAGTCATCTTGCCCAAAAGGCACGGTTCGCAAGCATCAAATGATTCATAACCAAGTGATTCCGAAAATCCATCTTTATGGAGTTTCTTCATGCGCTTTACACGATATGACCCAAGCGGCGAGTGCCACAATTAAGTTGAACTATCATTATTAAATTTGCATCTTTTGGCATCAATATTATGAATATGTGTATCACTACGATCGAGATCCAATAAACTATTTTCATTGGGTGTATGACCATTGAAGGTTTTATTCGTTTAAACAGAACAACAATTATTCTCTGACTTTAAATGAATAACCGTATTGCAATAAACATGATCAAATCATATTCATGCTCAACGCAAAAGCCGAATAACATTTATTTAGATTTAACACTAATCCCGAAAGTATAGGGAGTGTGTGATGATGATCATATCAATCTTGGAACTACTTCCAACACTCATCGTCACTTCCCCTTCAACTAGTCTCTGTTTATTCTGCAACTCCCGTTTTGAGTTACTACTCTTAGCAACTGAACCAGTACCAAATACCGAGGGGTTGCTATAAACACTAGTAAAGCACACATCAATAACATGTATATCAAATATACCTTTGTTCACTTTGCCATCCTTCTTATCCGCCAAATACTTGGGGTGGTTCTGCTTCTAGTGACTAGTCCCTTTGCAGTATAAGCACTTAGTCTCAGGCTTAGGTCCAGACTTGGGCTTCTTCACTTGAGCAACAACTTGCTTTCCGTTCTTCTTGAAGTTCTCTTCTATCCCTTTGCCCTTTTCTTGAAACTAGTGGTCTTGTTAACCATCAAAACTTGATGTTTTTCTTGATTTCTACCTTCGTCGATTTCAGCATCACGAAGAGCTTGGGAATTACTTTCGTCATCCCTTGCATATTATAGTTCATCACAAAGTTCTACTAACTTGGTGATAGTGACTAGAGAATTCTGTCAATCACTATTTTATCTGGAAGATTAACTCCCACTTGATTCAAGCGATTGTAGTACCCAGACTATCTGAGCACATGCTCACTAGTTGAGCGATTCTCCTCCATCTTTTAGCTATAGAACTTGTTGGAGACTTCATATCTCTCAACTCGGGTATTTTCTTGAAATATTAACTTCAATTCCTGGAACATCTCATATGGTCCATGACGTTCAAAACATCTTTGAAGTCCCGATTCTAAGCCGTTAAGCACGGTGCACTAAACTATCAAGTAGTCATCATATTGAGCTAGCCAAACGTTCTTAACGTCTGCATCTGCTCCTGCAATAGGTCTGTCACCTAGCGGTGCATCAAGGACATAATTCTTCTGTGCAGCAATGAGGATAAACCTCAGATCACGGATCCAATCCGCATCATTGCTACTAACATTTTTCAACATAATTTTTCTCTAGGAACATATCAAAATAAACATATGAAAGCAACAACGCGAGCTATTGATCTATACATAATTTGCAAAATACTACCAGGACTAAGATCATGATAAATTTAAGTTCAATTTAATCATATTACTTAAGAACTCCCACTTAGATAGATATCCCTCTAATCCTCTAAGTGATCACGTGATCCATATCAACTAAACCATGTCCGATCGTCACGTGAGATGGAGTAGTTTCAACGGTGAACATCAATATGTTGATCATATCTACTATATGATTCACGCTCGACCTTTCGGTCTCCGTGTTCCGAGGCCATATCTGTTATATGCTAGGCTCGTCAAGTTTAACTTTGAGTATTCGCGTGTGCAAAACTGGCTTGCACCCGTTGTAGATGGACGTAGAGCTTATCACACCGATCATCACGTGGTGTTTGGGCACGACGAACTTTGGCAGCGGTGCATACTCGAGAGAACACTTCTTGATAATTAGTGAGAGATCATCTTAAAATGCTACCGTCAATCAAAGCAAGATAAGATGCATAAAGGATAAACATCACATGCAATCAATATAAGTGATATGATATGGCCATCATCATCTTGTGCTTGTGATCTCCATCTCCAGAGCATCGTCATGATCACCATCGTCACCGGCGCGACACCTTGATCTCCATCGTAGCATCGTTGTCGTCTCGCCAACTATTGCTTCTACGACTATCGCTACCGCTTAGTGATAAAGTAAAGCAATTACAGGGCGTTTGCATTTCATACAATAAAGCGACAACCATATGGCTCCGCCGATTGCCGATAACTTCGGTTACAAAACATGATCATCTCATACAATAAAATATAGCATCACGTTTTGACCATATCACATCACAACATGCCCTGCAAAAACAAGTTAGACGTCCTCTACTTTGTTGTTGCAAGTTTTACGTGGCTGCTACGGGCTGAGCAAGAACCGTTCTTACCTACGCATCAAAACCACAACGATAGTTCGTCAAGTTGGTGCTGTTTTAACCTTCGCAAGGACCGGTCGTAGCCATACTCGGTTCAACTAAAGTGAGAGAGACAGACAGCCACCAGTCACCTTTAAGCAAGGAGTGCTTGCAGCAGTGAAACCAGTCTCGCGTAAGCGTACGCGTAATGTCGGTCCGGGCCGCTTCATCTCACAATGCCGCCGAACCAAAGTATGACATGCTAGTAAGAAGTATGATTTGTATCGCCCACAACTCACTTGTGTTCTACTCGTGCAAATAACATCAACGCATAAAACCAGGCTCGGATACCACTGTTGGGGGAACGTAGTAATTTCAAAATTTTCCTACGCACACGCAAGATCATGGTGATGCATAGCAATGAGAGGGGAGAGTGTTGTCCACGTACCCTCGTAGACCGAAAGCGGAAGCGTTATGACAACGTGGTTGATGTAGTCGTACGTCTTCACGATCCGACCGATCCAAGTACCGAACGTACGGCACCTCCGTGTTACGCACACGTTCAGCTCGATGGCGATCCCGGACTCCGATCCAGCGAGGGTGTCGGGGATGAGTTCCGTCGATGACGGCGTGGTGACGATGATGATTGAGGAGTTCGGACTAGGGGTGTCCGGATAGCGAACTATCATCATCGGCGGACTCCAAGACTATGAAGATACAAAATTGAAGACTTCGTCCCGTGTCCGGATGGGACTTTCCTTGGCGTGGAAGGCAAGCTTGGCGTCTGGATATGTAGATCTCCTACCATTGTAACCGACTACGTGTAACCCTAACCCTATCCGGTGTCTATATAAACCGGAGGGTTTTAGTCCGTAGGGACGAACAACAATCATACCATAGGCTAGCTTCTAGGGTTTAGCCTCTTTGATCTCGTGGTAGATCCACTCTTGTAACACACACATCATCAATATTAATCTAGCAGGGCGTAGGGTTTTACCTCCATCAAGAGGGCCCGAACACAGGTAAAACATCGTGTCCCTTGTCTCTGTTACCATCCGCCTAGGCGCTTGATTCGGGACCCCCTACCCGAGATCCGCGGTTTGACACCGACATTGGTGCTTTCATTGAGAGTTCCTGCGTGTCGTCACCGATAGGCCCGATGGCTCCTTTGATCATCAACAACAACGCGGTCCGTAGGAGACTTTTCTCCCGGACAGATCTTCGTGTTGGCGGCTTTGCTGCTGCGGGCAATTAAGCAGCCATCCGGAGCAGATCGAAAGCTCGCCCTGGCGTCAGTCGATTTGAAACCTAAACTATCGGCCGATATCCGCGGAGACTTGATCTTGATGGACTCAAGCCGCAGCCAAGCGTGCCGCCTTGTCTCGATGGGCATGATCTAGCTCTGCGGCGAGCGGTGCCACGGAGGCCGCACGAATCCGCTCCGACCCTTAATCCGGGCGGATTCCCCGATCGAGGCGAGTGGTTGGACACCGCCTCGGGGCTTTACTCTCTCGGCGATCGAGCGAACTCCATCCTGTCGCTGCGAAGACCTCGACTCGGGCGCGGACTCCTATCCGGACTCCGAACCCTCCGCGCCCTTGCCGATCGAATCCGATTGGGCGCTGTTATGGAGTTCACGGTCGCGGACATCTTTCACTTTCGCCCTTTGGCGACATCCTGAATACACTAAAGTCTCTCTCTTTATCCGGAGAGCCTGGCGGATTGCGGTCAGGATGGTTGGGATGCGGACGATGAAGAAATTCAAAGCCCACCCACCACCCACTTCATAACCACTGTCGAAAGCTTACACGACGTGCTCGATTTCGACTCCGAAGGCATCAACGGTATGGACGACGATGTAGGAGACAACAATGAACCATCACCTATAGGACGCTGGACAACCTCATCCCATGATGTATACATAGTGGATACACCTAAAGGAAACGAAGACGAGGAACAATGGGACGCTACGAAGGATAAATCCCTCAAAAAGCAGTCAAAACCGCAACGTAAACGCCGAACAAAGTCCCGCCTCAACAAAGACCCAACCATAGAGCAGGGCGAACCGGTGGACAACGAACAAGCTATCGAGCAATCGTCCGAACAAGACAACTTGGATAAACAATCTGTCCCCAGCGAAGACAACAGTCCGGACGACCTCACGCCGGACAAACCATTGGAGCAAAATGACTTCCAGAAAAGGCTCGTCGCCCGCTGCGCGCCTTAGCCTGAAAAACCGAAGCGGAAGCTCAAAACAGCGGAAGATGCACTCGAGTTAGATGGAGCAAAGTATTCAGCACCGCAGAGTAAATGCACGGACGATCGCCGAACAAAGAGCTACCGAAAAGAAGGCTACTGCCGAATTGACGAAGAGGCCTTAGAGCCCCACAATTAAAAAGCAAGAAGGCCACCGGTCGGATGGGCGACCCCACGGCGAAAAGAGAGCGGTGAATGGCGCGCACACAAGCCAATATGCGATCCGCATAAGGATTCACACCAAGAGGATGGCCCGATTAGGTCCATCTATGGGCCAAGAAAGCAGGCTCGTCAAAGCAATGCAATCGCCAAAATTCCGAAGATCATGGCACACCCAAATATAGGGCGCCGCACACCCCTATGTTTCACCGATGAGGTCTTTGGATCATGAATTTCAGTGGGATTCAAACCTGTAAACATAGAGGCATCTGACGGAACAACAGACCACAGATGCGGATCGAGGATTACATCCTCCACATACACATGGCTAGAGGAGACGATCTCCACGCCATAAAATACTTACCCCTTAAACTCAAAGGGCCAGCTCGGCATTGGCTTAAAGGCCTCCCCGAAAATACCATTGGAAGCTGGGAAGAGCTCGAGGACGCATTCCGGGCAAATTTTCAGGGGACTTATGTCTGCCCTCCGGATGCAGACGATCTAAGTCACAAAGTTCAACAGCCCAGAGAGTCAGCCTGAAAATTCTGGAACAGGTTCCTTACTAAAAAGAACCAAATAGTCGACTTTCCGGACGCCCAAGCCTTAGCAGCTTTCAAACACAACGTCCGAGACGAATGGCTCACCAGACACCTCGGCCAAGAAAAGCCAAGAACAATGGCCGCATTAACAAGCCTCATGACCCGCTTTTGCGCGGGAGAGGACAGCTGGCTGGCTAGATGCAGTACCAGCGACCCGATTACATCCGAAACTAGGGATGGAAATGGGAAATCACGATGCAGAAAAGATCAGCGCCGGAATAAAGAAAATGGCCCAAATAATGCGGCGGTCAACGCCGATTCAAAAGCTCTCGGCGAACAACAAAACACTGCCCTAAAGGATAACAATGACGAGCTATCCAACCTAAACAAGATTACGGACAGGTATGTCAAATACATGATACCTCCGGAAGCACGCAAACCATACCCACGAGATTGTTGGGTCTTCAAGCAGTCCGGCCGACTTAATGCCGAACACAAGGGGCTCGACACACCAAGGGAAAATGATGACGAGCACCACAAGCAGAGCCCCGGAAAACAAAAGAATTTCCCACAAAAGGTTAAAACAGTAAACTCACTTCACGTGATCAAAGGGAAAAAGCAGCGGCGCCCACTAAGAGGCGCGCCGCACATTGGTTGTCAAAACCAATAACCTTCGACCATCGTGACTATTCCGATAATATCCGGAACGCAGGATGGACTGCCTTGATATTGGATCCTATCATCGACGGATTCCAATTTACACATGTCCTCATGGATGGCGGCGATGACATAAACCTGATATATCGGGACACAATCCGCAGGATGGGGATAAACCCAACCAAAATTAACTGTAGCAACACCTCCTTTAAAGGAGTACTGCCCGCCCATCGCCCTCTTGCACGGGCTCCATCTGCTAGAAGTTGTGTTTGGTTCATCCGACAACTTCCGTCGCGAAGGTTACTCTTCCATGTCGCCCGTTTAAAGGTTGCCATCAAGCACTATTGGGACGCGAGGCTTTACCGCTTTAACGCAATACCGCATTATGCATCTCTAACACTTAAAATGCCGGTCCACGCGGCATCATCTCCTTAAAAGGAAGTATTAAGTGTTACTCGAGCACGAGAAAGCGGGAGATCGCCTTGACAGCCCGCACTATCCGGCTCTGCTAGGCAAAGAACCTGAATTGGTCATTCAAACCCGGACACGGCTAGACGAGTCCGGCGCCTACTATGCATACCCCCATACGAGGGGCGCATGCATGTATAACAAGAGACAATAAAGCTCCATCTTATTCACTTCTTGAATCGTGCCGTTTATTTAATATTAAGTACATTTTTCATACGATCCTTTTCTTTTCAAACTAAGTTCATCCCTTTTACGGATGAACAACGTGCTACACCCGTCCGAGACACGGCACAACGGAGACACAAAGCGAGACATGCAGCGAGGGACCCGTTGCAAGGATTCTTTTCAGATTAAGACCTGCGTAAACCTTTTTCACTGTCTCTTGTTGATATACATTCCCCAGTTCCTTAAATATAGGCGAGGAGGAGGCTGGTGCTTTGGCATTGGCGCACCAGAATTTTTATGCGTGCACGGACACAAAGGGCTTAGGGCCTTATTTTGCCCATTTTATAAAGACCGAATACCTTAGGGAGTATTCGACGTCTCGAGTTAGGCCTTATATGCATCAGCTCGAATCATGTCTTTGGTCAAATGTTGGGTTGCCCGGCTCTGTGTTTTGCTGCCTTACGTTCGTTTTCACGGCTAACGCGGCACCGGAGAACTCTGCGATTGTGCCCGGTTCGGCGGGCGAGCACCTCGATGAAAGCCAAAACTGATCATGATATAGCGAGAGACTGGTCAACCACTCAATGACTCACGGAATGTTTAAAATTCCTCCGCATTAACGAAGGACGGTTTCGGTCAGGCACATACGCACTCGAATTCGGGAGAATGCGGTGCCCCCAGGGGCTATATAGTAGCCCCACCCTCGAACTCCTATGGCTAAGTGAAAGTGATAAAGCATTATAGTCCGGTTGCCTGGTTTGCTAGGCTACCACCTCCTTAACAGGACCAAGACGTTGGATTAAGTGTGAAAAAGCGCTTTTTTTGCAAACACCCCCGCACTATGTGCGTGGGGGCTGAAGCCAAGGACTGCCATCTTTCAGGTTATATACACATATACATAAACGGTCGCACAAGGAGCAGTTTACTACTTGAACGCACAAGTATAAAAAGCACTTATATTACATTGAAACATCGTTTTCACGAATCATACATGTCATTCAAACATAAGATCCTTCGAGCACTGCGTCTCTATTAAGCGAAGCGCCCGGCAGACTTCTTCAGTAGTGCTCGGCGGTGCTCGACCTCTGTCCGAATCACGGGATGCAACGTCGGTGGCCTTCATCTCTGCCAAAGATGTCTTGACACGGGCAAGAGCCATCCGCGCTCCCTCAATACATGCCGATCGCTTCATCGCGTCGTCTGGCACCGCTCCAAGAAATTGCTGCACTACACCAAAATAGCTCTTGGTGGGGGTCCGTCCGCCACAAGTGAGTCAAGACATGCTTCATGGCCAATCCGGACAATCGATTCAGCTCGGCCCACTCGACCAACCGATCGGTCAGCGGCAGAGGACGCTCCGGACTATGGAATTGCGACCAGTATAGCTCTTCCCTTTTGTGCCCCTTCTGGCCCCGGAAGTGATCAACCGCGTCCACAGCGCTCGCCGCCAAGTCCATAAGCATCCTCTGAACTCCATAATTTATCCAACGGAGCATACTTTGGATCTGTATATTTCCTCCGCAGCAGAAACGGTTTTCCAGCCGCAATTGCCCTGGCCTGACTCAGCTCCTCCTTGGCAGCTCTCAAAGCCGATTGGGCACTCTTGGTTTCGGCGGCGGCCTTCTTTAGGCCCTCCTGTTCCGCTTGATGCTCTTTTTCAAGAACCTCGCAGCGATCGGTAGCATTCCTTAACCTTTTGGCCATCTCGGCCATCTCCTCTTTAACTTGGCGGTGAGCAGCCCGTTCAGCTTCTAGCTCTTGGCCGCCTTTAAAACAACCGCATTACTACTCTGGCTTGCTCCTTCGCTCGGGCAAGTTCGCCGCAGCTCCTCAACGGCAGCGGCACCATCTGCATTAAAGTATACAAACAGTAAGACATGGGCGTCAAGCTCCTTTAACAGTGTCCGCATAGAAGTCGCATACCTTGTGACTCGTCAAACCGTTTATTGACCAGCGCGATGTCCGCATCTGCCTCGTCAAGTTGCCGCTTGATTCGGCATATTCATCGATCGGTGGCCTCGGACGCCCGCCACCTGTTTAGGAGCGGCGATATGTTCAAGCGAAATTTGATCCTCGACACGTCATCAATTTTGACAACATACCGATTCTCGGGGCTACTATCTATACATGGCGCATTTATATGCATAGCTGTCAAGCAGTACATTATTTTTGTGTACCTCAAACCCCGTCGATAAGCTTCGGCGGCTTGTGCAATCCGCTCTCTGCGGATGCAATTCTTTCAATCACCATACCCATTAGAGCACGGTGATCTTCGATATAACCGCTTCGCCCGAGCAAATCCTTGAGCTCCTCCGACCGCACACCACTTGGCGCGGACCTTCCGCCCGCCGGACTTGGGGAACCCTCTGCGGCGACACCTCCGGTCGTCCGCTTCATGAGGGTGCAACAGTGGAAGCGTTTAGCTCTCCATCATCTCCGGAAGAAGATCCCCCGAAGACGAGCTCTGCTGAGAAGGGCTGAGGTCCGAACTACAAGGTACGATTTCAGTTATCTTTATAAATAAATATAGGGATGTTCCTTATTTACAAGACCCCTTCGTTTTACTTACGGCTCATTGGAGGCTGATCCCTTGGGAAACAGTGCGGCTGGGTTACTTCCCAGCGCCAAACTCTCCGACGAAGATTCCCTTCCTTTCTTTGAGGCCTTGACCTCTGGATCTTCTGAAGCGGTCCTCTTCTCTCCTCGGAAGGTGGGACTCTTAATCCCTCCTTCCTTGATAGCCTCCTTCCTTGAGGCGGTTGCTCCCCGCTCCTCCCTTCGCCTTCTTCAAAAGGCGCGACCTTCAACATCTTGGTCAACATGGGATCCGGCGTGGTCTCTGGGAGGGAGCCGGACACCTTATCAACTTTGACTTGGCTATCCACTCCTGTTCAAGAAACGGCTCCTTTAAAGGGCATATATGTATAATAAATGAATGAACAGCTTGTCCGGTTATAGGACTACTTACTTGAGCATCTGGGCGATTGCAGCTTAGTCCTGCGTCCTCGGTCAAGTCCGGACACTCCTCTCGTGATCCGAAGAACAGTTTATACATCTCCACAGGCGTTGTGCCCATAAAATTTTAAAGCTCGTGGTCCCTCGGTTGAATTCCCACAGGCGGAGGGGGCGTTCTTGAGGCTGAAGACGCGGATCACAATAACTGCGCCACTGCAACCAGATTGATCCCTCTTTCACGGAGATCTCGAATCGGCCTGCAGCAAGGGAACGTCCTTGGGCGACCCAGTCGAGCCTTGTTGACCCATGGCGCCAGCCGCTGTGGTGGACTGGCGGAAGGCGGGGCGCCGCCCATTTGTGCCCCTAGGGCGGTGATATAAAACCACTCCCGTTGCCATAAACCAAGCTCCTCTTGAAAAGAGCCCTCGGGCCACGGAGCACCAGCGCATTTGCTTATGACCGCCCCTCCGCACTCTGTTTGCTGCCCCTTGATCGCCTTTGGTTCCACCTTGAAGGTCTTGAGCCACAATCCAAAGTGAGGGGTAATATGGAGGAAGGCCTCACATACAACAATGAATGACGAGATATGGAGGATGGACTCAGTTCAAGTCATGGAAATCAAGCCCATAATAAAACATGATCCCCGCACAAAGGGTCCATCGGAAGCCTAAACCCGGCGGAAGTGAGACACGAACACCACGTTCTCACCGGGCTCGAGTGGGAATGACCTGCCTGGAGCAGGCAGCCTATCGCGAAATCTCGCGGTTAGATACCTGGCGTCTCGCAGCTTTAGCACGTCTTCTTCTGTGACGGAGGAAGACATCCATCGGCCATGCATGTCGGAGCCGAACATCGTCGAGAGTCCGAAGCGCCTGAATCTGAAGCTTTGGGTGTTGGAACTCGAAGCACGAGGCGAACTCGATAGAGGGTGCAAAAAGGAGAGGGCCTTGGTCTCGTTATAAAGAGGTTGAATACCAAGATCCCACCCCGTGGTCGACTAGGACTCGCCTTTGATAGAGAAGGCAGGCCAACGGGCACGGTTGGGTTACCCACGTCCGTATTGATGAGAATCTTGGAATAAGGGGGCACAATCTACGCTTTGATAAGACGTGCCAAGGAAAGCGCCTCGCTAAACACGCCGAGGTGGAACAATAAAAAACGATTCATATAAAAGCCTGGCCGTGGTGTGATGTCACGCCGCGGAATACGTCAGCAGATCTGTGCAAAAATTATTCTCTCTACGGTGTTATATGGAACTTGTTTTGCGAGCCGGACACTATCTGGTGTTCACAATCTTCTATAAATTATTCGGAGGAAGAACCCGCCTTGCAATGCGAAGACAATATCTGCGCGGACTCGTCGTCATTGAAGCCTGGTTCAGGGCTCTTGAGGGAGTTCGGACTAGGGGTGTCCGGATAGCGAACTATCATCATCGGTCGGACTCCAAGATTATGAAGATACAAGATTGAAGACTTCGTCCGTGTCCGGATGGGACTTTCCTTGGCGTGGAAGGCAAGCTTGGCGATCGGATATGTAGATCTCCTACCATTGTAATCTGACTCTGTAACCCTAACCCTATCCGGTGTCTATATAAACCGGAGGGTTTTAGTCCATAGGACGAACAACAATCATACCATAGGCTAGCTTCTAGGGTTTAGCCTCTTTGATCTCGTGGTAGATCCACTCTTGTAACACACACATCATCAATATTAATCTAGCAGGACGTAGGGTTTTACCTCCATCAAGAGGGCCCGAACCTTGGTAAAACATCGTGTCCCTTGTCTCCTGTTACCATCCGCCTAGACGCACAGTTCGGGACCCCCTACCCGAGATCCGCCGTTTTTGACACCGACAATGATGTTCTACCGACGCAGGGCTTCGCCTAAACTCCGCGACGATATGACCGAGGTGGAATATGGTGGAGGGGGGCACCGCACACGGCTAAGGAACGATCACGATGATCAACTTGTGTCATGAGGTGCCCCTCTGCCCCCGTATATAAAGGAGCAAGGGGGGAGGAGGCCGGCCCTAGGAGGGGGCGCGCCAAGTGTGGAGTCCTAGAGTCCTACTAGGACTCCCTAGTCCTAGTAGGATTCCACCTCCCTTGTTGGAGTAGGAGAAGGGGAAAGAGGGGAGGAAGAAGGAAGGGGGCTGCGCCTTGTCCAATCGGACCAGAGGGGGGGCGAGGCCTCCTTCCTTCGACCTCTCTCCTCTATTCCCGTATGGCCCAATAAGGCCCATATACTCCCGGCGAATTCTCGTAACTCTCGGTACTCGAAAATACCGAATCACTCGGAACCTTTCCGAAGTCCGAATATAGTCGTCAATATATCGATCTTTACGTCTCGATCATTTCGAGACTCCTTGTCATGTCTCGGTCTCATCCGGGACTCGAACTCCTTCGGTACATCAAAACTCATAAACTCATAATATAACTGTCATCGAAACCTTAAGCATGCGGACCCTACGGGTTCGAGAACTATGTAGATATGACCTAGAACTGTTTCCGGTCAATAACCAATAGTGGAACCTGGATGTTCATATTGGCTCCTACATATTCTACGAAGATCTTTATCGGTCAAACCGCATAACAACATCGTTGTTCCTTTGTCATCGGTATGCTACTTGCCCGAGATTCGATCGTCGGTATCCAATACCTAGTTCAATCTCGTTACCGGCAAGTCTCTTTACTCGTTCCGTAATACATCATCCCACAACTAACTCATTAGTTGCAATGCTTGCAAGGCTTTAAGTGATGTGTATTACCGAGAGGGCCCAGAGATACCTCTCCGACAATCGGAGTGACAAAACCTAATCTCGAAATACACCAACCCAACATGTACCTTTGGAGACACCTGTAGAGCACCTTTATAATCACCCAGTTACGTTGTGACGTTTGGTAGCACACAAAGTATTCCTCCGGTAAACGGGAGTTGCATAATCTCATAGTTACAGGAACATGTATAAGTCATGAAGAAAGCAATAGCAACATACTAAACGATCAAGTGCTAGGCTAACAGAATGGGTCATGTCAATCACATCATTCTCCTAATGATGTGATCCCGTTAATCAAATAACAACTCATGTCTATGGCTAGGAAACTTAACCATCTTTGATTCAACGAGCTAGTCAAGTAGAGGCATACTAGTGACACTATATTTGTCTATGTATTCACACATGTATCATGTTTCCAGATAATACAATTCTATCATGAATAATAAACATTTATCATGATATAAGGAAATAAATAATAACTTTATTATTGCCTCTAGGGCATATTTCCTTCAGGGTGTGTCTTATAGTGTTCCTCCCAAAGTCACTTTTCCAGCGTCCGAAGAAACCACTTTTGAAGATGTCAAGAGTGAGATATGTCGAGGACTTGTACATGGCGATGATCAGTACGACCTGAATATGCAAGCTCGATTGTATATTGGACTAAAAGTCAAAAACGAATGTTTGAAAGTGCAATGCATTCCTCATTACAGCAAACCTCTGTCGGTACTTTTCCAGAATCTAGTATGCGTGTTGCTGATCTCGACATGTCACATGCTACACCTTCGAGTCATGTTAATGAAACAAATGATTTGCGAACAAGTATTGGCGATGACCGGGAGGAGGATTTCATTGGACAACTTGATGATGATGATGGTGAGCATGATTGTGATGGTGCACCTAGCCAAAGTTCGGATGATGATTCAGAACCAAGGCGCGTGCATCCTGTCAATGCATTTCCATTCATGAGGAGCTCCGGACAGAATGGTGTGCGAGCCTTTAGTGACATCTTTGTACTAAGGGAGACAACGGCGGATGAAAGATTTTTTGGATGTAAGAAACACTTTGCTAGTCCATTGTCGGAGCTTCAGATTTTTTACTCGAAAGAGCACCTTAAAATTGCAATTGGTGATTTTCACATAAACATGAACTTGGAAGTAAAGTATAGCACAAGTAGTCAATCTAAACTTGTAGCGGAGTGGATAAATGATAGTTCATGTGGAGGCTGTATGCAACACCAACAAAAATTGGTTCATGTTGGCAAATAAGAAAGTGTCCTTACTCTCACACTTGTCATGCACCAGAAAATAGAACCGACCATTCTCGGTTATCAGCCTCTGTAATTGCTGATGTGCTTCGTGAAGCACTAAAGGATGAACCGGAGTTGAGTATAAAAAATGTCCGGGCATTAGTCAGACAACATTACCAAAATGTGAAGCCATCATACAAAAAGTTATGGTGTGGAAGAGAGAAGGCCATAGCACAACCTTTTTGGTAGTTGGGAAGGATCATACAATCTTCTGGTCCCCTTCCTGGAAGCTATCAAAATTAAAAATCCAGGTACAAAGTATACTCTCCTATCAAAACCCATGGCGCAAGATGGGCATAGAGAATTTCAATGTGTGGCTTGGGCATTTGGACCTTGTAATTGAAGTTGTTCCTCACATTCGAACTGTAATAAGTGTGGTTGCATCATTTCTATCAGGAAGGTACAAGGGAAGGTTGCTGATGGCTTGTGGATATGATGCTAATAACCAGCTAATACCTCTTGCATTTGCCATTGTGGAGAAAGAGGATGCAACAAACTGGGGTTGGCTCATGAGATGGCTTCGGAGGGAGAGTAAATGGTGTTGGAAAGTTCATGTGTGTCATTTCAGATCGCCACAAAGCAATGAAATGGGTGTTTAGGCAGCCACACATTGGTTCGAACGAGAATGCTGGTGAGTGTGTTCATCGATTTTGCTCTCAACATGTCGCAGAGAACCTATACAAAGCTTATCGGGATGATAACATTTTGAAAGTATTCAAGTGGCCAGTGAAGAAAAAGAAACCTCGTAAGTTTGCAGTGCAGATGGCCATAGCATATCACCATATGATCCATTCTAATTTACTACTTGTGAGGAACTCCTTGACCGAAAACTGGGAGCTTGACTTGCATCTTGTGTTATCCGTCCTCCATCTCCTATGGCATCACCAACCTTGAGATATGTTGTAAAACCTCTCCCAGAGTATGTCCACTCATTAAATACATCGGAGTTGCTTTCCTTTGGGGGACTCGGTGGGTGAGCAATATCTGACACGTCATCATCAGATGGGATATCTTCGATATTCAGCGGCAATCTAGCCTCAGTGAGCATGCTTCGTAGCCTAGGCTCCAAGTTCAGATCCATCACGTTTCCTACACAAGACCTCAATATCGATTTTCCTATCTTCTTGCATCCACTAGTAGCACATTTGACCCCCCATGCAGCATTCCTTATCTCGCGTAGGCTCTACAAGAGACAATACAAAAGTTAAATCATGTGATTGTTAATGTGTTGCAAAGAAATACTTAAAATGTTGCACTCAGTTACAATGCGAGCCAATGGCGGACAGCTAGGCATGTAGCCGGTCCATTCGATGCTATCTCGGTGATATGGGATAGGTTCATTTAGGCCTCCTAAGCATTGAGAGTCAAATAATATTTTGTACATACCATTTTGCTGGAACCAATGTATGTACTCAGGTAAACTAGCTACATCGAAGTGAATGTCCTCTGGCCACACTCTTGCTTCAACACGATTGTATTCTTGAACATAATTGGCATGGACTAACTCCCAATTATTCAATTTTCCTACATAATGCTTAATTTTTCGAAGTCTCCGAACCTCTACCTCGCCACGTGGAAGAGAAGGTGGAATGGGTTGTCTTAATCCAAATTGCCGCATCACCCTATGTGGATAGTGGAACTCCACAATCCAAAAATGCATTAGCGATACTCTAGCAAACCACCCATCAGAATCTTGACGAACTTCGAAAGGCATCTGCTCTAGAAGATCATAATATGGTTGCCAATCAACTACAGCTTCTCGAATCAAATCAATCTGAGGCCGTGAGGAGGTTGGGGGCAGCCGCGAGGGTGTGGTTGTCGGGGATGAGCCGTAGGTTGGGGCGGTTGTGAGGATGTCGGCAGCGACGCCGAGGCCAAGGCGGTCCGTTGGAAGGTGGGCGGCGGGGATGAGCCGGAGGCCAGGGCCGGCCGTGGTAGCCGGGAAGATGGAGGTGGGAGATGGAGACGAGATGGGTGCGGCGGCCGCCAGCCGAACCAGATAATGGATGCTTTTTTTATTATTTAACGGAGATAATGGATGCTAGCAAAAACAGCATCCACCCTAGGACGTTATTAGCATTTGCGTCCAGATCGGGACGCTCTTGTCCATCGCGTACTTACTATTTTTAGAATTTGCAAGTATCCTTTATTACTTTTGTAATTATGGAAATATTAATTACTATTAATAAAAAATCGGGGCAAGAGAAGAAATAAAACATGCTTGCTTGGTCTTTAGTTGTAACACATTTAACAAAAACGAAGTATGTACACTCACGAGAGGGGTAACGCACAAGCATATCTTACCACCAATTGAGACAACATTAGGAGAATTGCCTGGCGTATACAACTTAATGTTCCGCTAAAGTCCATAGGCCTTGAATTCAAGACTCGGTTGAATTGCATTTTCCCCCGATATCAATAAACAATAGAATTTATTCTAAACCACGGTTAATGCAACCCGGTTTGAGCACAGATCCAAGACTGAAGCCTATACAACAAGAAATGATGGAAAACAACAACATATGTTGATTTCAGCAAAAAGACATTTCGAGTAATGAGATGTCTCCAGATGTCGATTAACGAGATGTCACGCAGATGCAAATTATTGTAAAGGTACGAAGCGTCGAGGTATGTTGATTGGCAATGTTTCTCCCTATATACTGAAACAAGATGAAAAACAATTATACAAATGTAGGTTAATATGGGTTGTTGGGTGATAATTGGAATTTGGGAATATTAATCTCGTCGGGGAGGCAAGAGATGTATAAAAGTAAAAAAAAAAAAGCCAACCGTCGGAACCCATTTAAGGATGCTGTACAAATCTGGGATTAACCTTAATTTGCCTAGTTGCATGGCATTTCACATGGTCAAACAAAGCAGCCTCCCTCCCCACTTTGTCTTCATTGTGTAGTTTTTTTTTTTGGAGAAACCTCATCGCGAGGGCGGGGTTCCTATCTTTCCCTTTTTTTTATTATTTTTATTATTTTTATTTTTACTTATATATATATATATATATATATATATCTGCCATAAATGGATCCACCCCGGCCAGATCCGACCGGGCCCCGCCGTCGTCGCCACCGGAGCGCCGCCGCTGCCTGTCCCAGCCCACGTCTGCACGAGGACGACGCTCGTCCCGCTCGCTCGCAACACTCGCTCCGGGCCGCCGCCCCAACCGGCCCGGCATCAAGCCAAGGCCCAGCCCAAGCCGCATCTTCTGCCGCTCTGTCACTGACCACCCGTGGCACCACCTTGAGATCAGCCCCGATGCCACGACCGAGCTCCCCTGTGCTCGTCGGGCACCCGCAGTCCTAAATTTGGCTGGTTCAAATTAAGTTGGAAGAAAAGGAAGGGGAGACGCGCAGGAGGAGCTCGACGGCGGCAGCGCTTGTGTCCATGGGCGCCGGTGGCTGGAAGAGGTACAGAGGAGAAGGGGCGCAAGAGGGAGAGAGATGATAGGAAGGGGAGGGCTAGCGGGCTTGTGAAGGTCGACGGCGGCGAAGTTGATGCTCGTGCCGTGGGGGAAGCGGATCTTGGCTGGGGAAGGGAGGGAGAGGAGTGGCGGTTGCACCCGGTGCGGCGGCGAGGGGAAGTAAGCGCGAGGTCGGAGGCGCGGGAGCATGGGAGGTCGCTCCCTGGGCGGGTTCGATCTTTGGCTCTGCAGCTGTTAATTTGATATAGCCCGAAATTTAAGTATCACTAATTGTTATATTTAGCTCTGCACGTTTGATCCAGTTTCTGCATACTTTATCGCCATTTTTTATTTGAAAAATCTTGAGCTGGAAATCGTTTGATGCCATGTGTACTGGTAAACTGAAATATGTAGAGCCGTATTCGGTACTGATGTTTATAGGAGCCTAGCATTGTTGGGGCATAGGAAGTTCTAGCTTCACTCAGTGACGATCCTTTCCAGCTTCGGGTTCCCGCTTCAATGTTGTGAAGCACTCTGAAAAACTATGAGTTCTTTCTGGAACAAGTCGCTCTGTTTCTGCCTCCTGAATGCATAAATTTTCTTAGTCGTTAGATATTGCCACTCTAGATAATTTGGATGGAATATGAATTTCATGGTGTGATATCCTATCATCTTGCTAAAGCTGATCGGTATTAAACTGTCTGATCATCGTACCTGAAAGACAGTGTGATTAAGCTTCCTCTCACTGAACCTACTAAATTTGTTGTTGGTTTGTTTGGCGCTAATATTCTGAATCAAGGTTGGCAACTTCGTTTGATAGTTTTCTTTATGTCAATTGAGTCACCGCTTCTGCTTTATCTGTAAAAAAATGCATACCAACTAGAACACTACTCACATAGCTACATTGTCCAGGCTATTTGGGCTTAAATTAACCGCATCATTTCCTGCTCATGATGTCACAGTGCCCAAATTAGTACATTCTCACAGGTAACTATTCCTTTGGCGACTCCCAGTGTACTTCCTTTCCTTGCCAGCATAGGCCAGAACATGGACAACCAAAACAATATCCAGTATTTTGCCTACCCAATTTTTTTTTGTATCTTTTGGGTTGCGCTCAAACCAAACACACCTAGGATGCAACTGTGCAGATCAAGATTCTTTACCTATTACTAGGTAATTGCCCATGCGTTGCAACGGGGCCAACCTTTTAGTGTGTGTCTCTCTGAAAACAACAATAAAAAACAGTCCACAAACAAATGAAAACTGCATTGGTCAAAGGAGGGGACTCGTGGTTTGTTCGATGATCTTCCGTGGCGCCAGCAGTGCCTAGTTCTCCCTTGTGGTTCTCCATGAGATTCGGAGATGTGTTGTCTGGGCACATGTAACTGGGTCTGGCGCGGGCTTCATGCATCTCCACATGGCCTCTTCGATGTGGGTTGGGTGGTCGATCGTCTACGGCGAAGTCGGAGTCCTCTTCTCAGAGTTTAGAGATGGTGACGACGCCTCTAAGGGAGGAGTGATGATGATGATGCCTACGTGTTGTCTCGACGAGACCCTCCCTAGAGTGGTGTCTGTGGGTATCTTATGTGTGCCGCTCAACGGTTGTGATGGTTTTCGCCTGATTCTCGATAATTAACTGGGCAATCTGGTTTTTGCTCGGTTTTCCCAATTAACCGAGCAACTCTTTGTATGATTCTCATCCTGTTAAACTGGCATTCATCAGAATGCCCTTTAGAGATAGGATGTGATAGAAGCACGATTGCCCACAAAGCACATAGTTCTGTGTTGCAGTAAGCACATAATTATTTCTAATATCTTATATTATGCAAAAATGCACTACATAGATATTATATGTGCATCTGTATCAACTATTATCTTGTAGGGCATAAACTGCGGCAAACTAAGACTTGCAAGCAAAGGCATCTGTAGGATGTGGCACTCTTTTCATGTAAGGGGTAAATTTGATTGCCACAGAAAAGTATAGAAGATTTAAATGGTTACAGACTTACGGTTTGGAAAAAAGGGATAATTAGAAAATGTTGTGTTCACATTTTACCTTGCCATGGTTCTTTCTCATATCAAGGAACTAAAAAGTACCAGCATGCTGAGGCTCCAAGTATACAACAAAGGCAGCTAGCTTTTGGAAGAATGCATGTAGTATTTTAGAAGACAGTAATTCGAATGCCATCAAACATTGTGAAATAATGAAATCTAGCATTTCTCTTCCTCCACCTTGATATACATAATGAGTAGTACTATCACAGAAAACATATGACATGGGAACAATCGCATTTGATGTCCCATTTGTTCCTTGAATATAACTCCCATAGGCAAAAATGTTGTGAACCGAGGAGGTCATCCTTGTGTATCCCTAGTTCCCTACTGAAACTCTTATTAACATGTGTTGTGGCCTTTTGACGACATTCCCGCCAAGCTTTAAGAGGTAAGACCTCTCCAAAGTCAGGAAATCTAAGTAGTCATGATCAAAGTCCTTGTCATAAATTTTATCTCTCTGTCCAAGAAAGCCCCACTCTGGAATTAGATAGTTCCCTACTGAAACTTTCATTAACATGTGTTGTGGCCTTTTGACGACATTCCCGCCAAGCTTTAAGAGGTAAGACCTCTCCAAAGTCAGGAAATCTAAGTAGTCATGATCAAAGTCCTTGTCATAAATTTTATCTCTCTGTCCAAGAAAGCCCCACTCTGGAATTAGATGGCGCAACATTAGAAGCAGTATAAGATGTAATGTCTTCAAACAGAGCAGAGGAGGGCACATTAGAATGCATCACATAATCCTATACACATGCATATTAAATGAAATGGAGCGCAAACTTATAGCAAAAGTTATCTTCAGCTGTCTCACATATTGATGTACAGAATAAGTTTCTTAAAAAACACACAGATCCTTCTTATGTTAATGCTTCTTCTCTATTTTGACTAACAAGCAATCGGGCAAGTGAACAAAAAGATTCTGAATATTCCATTGGTAAATCAGTACTAACCGTTGTGATTCACATTCATGCATATATGTCGATCGCAGGATCAGACAGCCGGCACCGGCGCCGATCAGCACCAGCAAACTGAAGGAAATTAATAAGTTAATCTCGATGGAGCAAGCCATGCTTACGCATACCTAATCACCCTATTTAACTATTATCAGCTTAGCATTGTCCAGACAGGAGGTGAACTGAATGATTGTTACAGTTCCCAATGTTTGTCCATTCGTTCAGTTACAGTTAGAACAACCACCGTGCCTTTAGTTAGTTGGATAGGAGAGCGAGTACCTTGACGATTGCAAGTGCAAGGGGAGGACCGAGAAGAGCGTCACACATTGCCGCCGCCATGGGTAACAAACTCACACGGGCTTGAAGGCCTGAACGGCAGAGAAGGGCTGGGGCAGTGCGAAGTAGGACGTCCCAGGCCTGAACGACCTGCCCACACGGGATAGGACATCGAGTACGGCACCGTCAATGGCTTCCGCCTGCCACCGCTTCATGGCACTCGCTTACTTGCGCTCTCGCGGACATCGGTGCCCCTCGCTCAGTCACCTCGTGCGGTGGCCCTGGCGACGCCGGCGAGCACCCCACCAGGCAAACTTCCGAAGGGATCTGAGGATGAGAGGCGAGCCACTGCTTTTTTTCTTTGAACATAAATGAGAGCCGCTGCTTACCAATCAGGGCCGGCAGGACGGGAGAAAGGGAGGGATAGTTCTGCCATGCCATCTCAACATATGGTAATTGCAGGTGCACTAAAAATTTCACGAGATTAAAGGGCAGGAAGATTCTGATCCGATTCTTAGATGCGCAAGCCATGGAAGGAAAGGGGTCGGTTTTTAATTGTTTGTTTTGATCATGATTGATTGGCTTACCAAATGTGAAAAAGGAAATCGGGGGGTGGGATATATATGTACCTAAGGCAGGGTGGGAGAGAAGGTTGGATGAAAAAATTGACGTAAGAGGGGAGAGGGAACGTTGCGTTTCTTTTAGATAGTAGAGATTAGCTAAATTAGCAGTATTGTGTATAAGCAAAAGGTTATGGGAGTTTCTTGGTATAACTCCTTGTCACAATGGTGTGGTTGCAAAGCTAATTCAGTATCATGTAATCTACTTAGCAGGCAACCATTTTTTAGGGAAACTTAGCAGGCAACTTTACTTAGATTGTACAACCAATATTCATTTCATTTTCCTTAATAAGATCATTACTTTTTCATGCACTGCCTCTCCCCTATATGCCAGCAGCAAGAATTTGTTTTATGCATTGTTTAGCATTTGCATTAATATTGTATTGCCCAGTGCTTTTTGTATCCTGATTTTTAACATCGACTGCTGATAAATCAAAACTGGTGTATAGATTGTTGGTTTGTCACTATGTGCACAGGGTTATGATTGGGTAATTGAAATGTTATTCACATTGTCAATTGACTAATATGTGCTACTTGTTACCTTGCTACAGAGAAACCAGCGACAATGGTGATCCCTCCACCAGACAGGGCAGCTAGAATCGTCAGTTTTCTCAAGCCCAACCTTTTGAGGATGGATTTCTCGAACAAGTTTGTGACCGCCCAAGTGATCCACACCCCAACAACAACCGTCCCGTGTTCTGCGAGCTCACAGGAGAAGCTGCTGAGATCGCACATGTAGTCGACCGGCGACGTCTCTGCCGCCGCAAAGATTGGAAAGTTGTTGGGCGAGCACCTGCTGCTCAAGTAGATACCTGCCGTGTCCATCCACATGAAGAGAGAGCAGAAGTACCATGGGAAAGTCACGGCTGTTATAGATTCTGTCAGAGAAGAGGTGTCAAGTTGTTGTGATGGTGAAAACATAGAGCTCGGCTTAGCATTTGCGCAGTCTTCGCTGTATTCTGATGTTTGGACTGATTCACAACCACTTTTGTGTTTATGAATTCGGCGCTAAACAAACGTTGTCCAGGACCCACGTTAATAAAAGGACTGTGTTGTAGGGACTCAGCCTGATAATCTGTTGTAGCACTTGAGATCAACAGCCTGTGCCTCTTATTGTTCTCCTTTCTGAAATCCAATGGAGATTAGGGCTGGAAATTCCGGCGCCTGGTTGCTTCTGATA
Organism: Aegilops longissima; assembly: GCA_021605205.1. Classification (NCBI taxonomy): domain Eukaryota; kingdom Viridiplantae; phylum Streptophyta; class Magnoliopsida; order Poales; family Poaceae; genus Aegilops; species Aegilops longissima. The sequence goes on along the minus strand of CM038677.1, from coordinate 631,506,888 downwards.
CTAAATTTGGTATTCATTTTTCTTTTGCAGGTGAAATTTTTTTTTTCGAAAAGGAGGAATACCCCCGGCCTCTACATCTGGTCGATGCATACGGCCACTTTATTAATTATTAGCACAAAACCTTACAAAGTCGTACAACAGTAAGACCAAAGCCACCATCTTCGCAATCTCTGTCGCTACTCCTATCTAACCGATGAAGGGGCGCTGATGGTCAGGCCTAATACCAAATGCACCTGCAGCCGCACCTAACATCTAAGACTTGAGGTCCCAACCTGGACGCCTGCCAGGTATGGGCACCCACCAGTCTGGCGTGCTCCTCAACCAGGCCGCCCGCCAGGTATGAGGCCGCCATAACCACCTACCACATATCCATCTTCAGAGCTGTACAGTTGTAACGGCCTTGTCCGGTCTCGCTGCCGCCGACGCCACCACGACGCCAGACAGCGTCGACCTCCTGCGCGTGTCCGTCACCACACATCTGACGCCAAGCCTCCGCTGCTCCATGCCGCCAAGAGCCGCCGCCAAGAATATGTAGAACGAAACACCGCTCCACCGAAGGGAGGCAGACACCCCACCCTCACCTGCAGACCCTTCCATCCGATCCCAATGTCCTTGGCGTCGCCTCCAGCAAGGTTACGGTGCCAAGGGCGCCGCCGACGCCCGATCCGCATCGGATCTTGGGCTTTCACCCGGACATGGGTTGGAGAGGAGAGATGGTGCCCTCAGCAACGCCCCCAAGGAGGAAAGCGGCGCCAAAAATCGGCGTCGCCGCTGCCGGTCAGCCTAAGGCAGCCAAGGTTTCCCCCGGACACCGATCTGCTCCACCAGAACACACCGGAAGTGGATCCGGCAAGATCCAAACCGACCCGGGGACTGGGAAGGGATGCATGGAAGGGAGAGGTGAAAAAAAATGAAATACCAAATTTGGTACTCATGCCTGTTTTATGGACCATGGTGCGACTTTTTTTGCGTGTGAATTAATGTTTGATCGTGACTGCTGAGTGTATCATGCGGTTAAGTTTTGTTCAGATGCTCAGTTATCCATAGCATAGCACCCTTTGCATCAGAGAATCTTCTTGAATTTTCCTTTTCTCTTGGGGAACTCGTTGTTATTGTTCTTGCAAATTGTCTACTGCCAGTGGATGCTAAACCTCAAGATCGTGTTTCTTTTAGGAGATATATGTCTGTGCGTATATATATATATATATATATATATATATATATATATATATATATATATATATATATATATATATATATATATATATATATACTATATTAATAATAATAATAATAATAATAATAATAATGATGAAGTCATTAGTGCTTATGGCGATACGTCACATAAAAAGCCTCTAAAATTTTGTCATGGCCTTTGTTGATTATGATATTTTTTTCTCCCGTTGTAACGCACGGGCCCTTTTGCTAGTATATTTCAATAAGAAGAGAGATGGTCCAGTTTATAAGGAAAACCAGGCCCAAAAATCTAACATTGTGTAGTTTCTAGCACTGAGTTGCAACTCATTTTCCCTGGAAACAAGCTGCTCCCCAAACATGAGTTGGAAAGAATGCTTCATGTTGTAAAATAGAAGAAAATTTTCTTAGCAAGATATATAGCGAAGATGCAATACAAGTCAATGGTATTAAAACGCACCACCAGGATATATATTTGTTCCACAGGGAGCAATTCCGTCGCGGTTGACCAAGCATTGAAATATACTCCCATATTCCATTTCGTGTTCTGTTCTTCGCACCGTTCAACACGTTCAACTCATGTGTGCACTTACATGGCTGCATGCGATTATCTTCCACGTGATGCTATATATACATGCGTGCCCTTGCAAGCAATATACATCGAAACCATTTCCCATCGCCATTTGCCACTAATACTATTGCCCCATCGCCAACTCCCCCAACCGCGGCATCCATGGATCACACGGTGGAGAGCACCATGAGCGCCACCATGCTGAGCCTTCTCGCCGTCACGGGCAAGTCGGAGAAGGGCGCGGCGGCGACGGACGACAAGGTGGAGTGGCTCCGGTCGCAGCTGATCGGCAAGGACGTCGAGTTCGACACGCCGTTCGGGCGCCGTGCGCTGACTTACGCCGACCAAACGGCGTCCGGCCGGAGCCTGAGCTACATCGAGGACTATCTCGTGAAACAGGTCCTCCCGTTCTACGGAAACACGCACACGGATGACAGCCACGTCGGGAGCAAGACGACGCGGCTGGTGCACAAGGCGGCGCGCTACATCAAGCGCTGCATGGGCGCCGGCCCCGGCGACGCGCTCATCTTCTGCGGCGCCGGCACGACCACGGCCATCAAGCGCCTGCAGGAGGTCATCGGCGTGGCGTTGCCGTCCGTCGAGATGCGCAACCGGCTCTCGGCGCAACTGCGTGCCGAGGAGCGGTGGGTGGTCTTCGTCGGGCCGTACGAGCACCACTCCAACCTTCTGTCGTGGCGCCAGAGCCTGGCGGAGGTGGTTGAGATCGGCGTCGACGCTGACGGACTCGTCAACGTCCACGCGCTCCGCCGCGTGCTCGGATCGCCAGAGTACGCGGATCGACCCATGCTGGGATCTTTCTCGGCGTGCAGCAACGTCACCGGCGTCATGACGGATACGCGCGAGATCGCCCGCGTTCTTCACCAGCACGGCGCGTTCGCATGCTTCGACTTCGCCGCGAGGTGCTGTGATACTCGCTTTCTTTGCTCTCTTTTTCGTGGCATGTGACCTGCATGGATTTGACAATCTGAATTCAATTCTCTCTTATGACCAAGCTAACCACCATACTTGGTGTAACTAAGCTCCTTCAAAGTGCATGCGTCCCTTCAAAACAAATCAGTATACTATGTTTTTTCCGTTGCTACTGATTTGTGTACTTAGAGGAAATTAACTGGTAAAAAGCATAATGTATAATTATATTAGCGCACCATGAAAACAAAATATTTTGTCTTTACACACTTTGGAACCATTGAACCATTCTACATTCCTATTATCTTACATTGAATTTCTCACTCGCCGATTCCAGCTTGTGCTTCATTTCTACTATTTCATGGGTGGATCAACAAACTTGGTCCAGAAATTTAAATTATTATCCTTTGTACAGCGGACCCTATGTCAAGATCGATATGAAGTCTGGTGAAATCGATGGGTATGATGCCATTTTCTTGAGCCCTCACAAATTTGTCGGGGGGCCGGGCACACCGGGCATCATTCTCATGAACAAATCATTGTATAAGCTCCATTCCCAGCCTCCCTCAACGTGCGGAGGCGGCACAGTGGCCTATGTCAATGGCTTCAATGAGGAGGTGAGAAAACGAATTATGGACCATTGCCAAATATGTGATTGTGTGTCATTAAAAACATAAATAATCGTATGATATGCAGGATACACTATACTACGACGATATCGAGGAGCGTGAGGATGCTGGCACACCGCCAATACTGCAAAAGATCCGTGCATCGCTTGTGTTCTGGGTAAAGGAGTATGTTGGGTATGACACGATGGACCTTCGCGAGCGAGTGTTCTCAGAGATGGCAATGAAAAGGCTTGTCAATAATCCAAATGTTAGGGTGCTAGGCAACACAAGTGCCCATCATATACCAATCTTCTCATTCCTAATCTACCCATCAGTAACCGTGAAGAAGCCAATTGATGATTTTGATGAGCCTGGTCGTGATAAATCATTGGATACGATGAGGCACAAGCAACTACCCCTCCATGGTCGTTTTGTAACTAGGCTTTGAATGATCTTTTCGGCATCCAGGCGAGGGGAGGTTGTGCTTGCGCAGGTCCCTATGGCCACACATTGCTCAATGTCGAGAACGAACTCTCACTTCGCATTCGGTCTGCTGTCCTTGAGGTATCACAAACATTAGAACAAATGTCAACTTGCTTTTTACTGTACATGGTATTAATGTTACTGTTTGCCATCACAAAATTTTCAGGGTTACAGTGGACTGAAGCAGTTACTACCTCTCCAAGGAGGAGTTTAAATTTATCCTTTCCGCCATCGAGTTCATAGCGACACACGGACACCGCTTCCTCGCTTTGTACAAATTCGACTGGATCACTGGCAACTGGACCTTTAGGAAACAGGCAGTCAAGTACCACATCATGAGGGAGGAATTATCTCTTGGCATAGAACCATTGAAACAAAATAATGACCAACCAAAGATTGCAGATATGATGGATAAGCCCGTGATCAATCATACGAAGTTTCAGAGCTACTTAGAGAGTGCCAATAAAATTGCACTCTCCATGTCGGACATTAGTGATCAGACTGCCAGCGTTCCAAAAGGAGTAGACCCTGACTTGGTTCTTTTCCATATATAGAACCATAGATAAATAATGTAACTTGGTAGAGTGTCTCGCGAGTTACCATCATTAGTGTTTTCTTGATATACGCGTAGAGCATTAGCTCCGAGTTTCCGTGATAAGTTATACTTTACCACAAACAGAAATAAATGTGTAAATTAAATGGATATCAATTTATGTGAACAATTTTGTTTGTGCTGATCTATTTATTTGTTGATCAGAACACTTTTGTTTGTGCTGATCTACTTATTTCTCATTGTAAAATTCCAAAGATCTATTTATTTCTTACTTCTGTAGGAGAAGTAAAAGACTATGTCTCGGTGCATTTGTTACCGTAACTTGAGATTTTCTTTCTTACCATTTTGCCAGGCAACATAATTTTATGTCGACTAACTACAGATGCAGTGCACATATATAGTAAATGATGCCATCAGTTTACTCCTTATTGTGCCAGCTGATTTAAACTATTTTTTCTACATTGTTTGGTAGACTGAGCATTCTCGGTTAAATTGTGAAATGGCCAAGGGTATGCCGATGTAGTCACCTTCACATATATTTTTCTCAAAGTCCCCATATGACAAAATTTCAAAATTCTTGTCAACCCTATCACCTCAGAAGTGCTGCAGTTTAGATTTTCACTCAGTTTAGATATTATTTTTTATCAACATGGGAAAACACAGATACGGCTAGCAATTACATAAAGGGTATTTTGGTTATTTGAAAATTTGAGCTATTACATAAGAATACACTTGGTGATAATAAATTCTGTAACACAAACTTGATACACAATTCTTGGTTATATAAAACACAAGTGTAGGCAAAAACTTGCTCAATTCAGCAACATTACAAAACTAAATTCTATAGTATAATAACTTGATCTACTATTTTTTTGTCATACAGTAACAACTATTGATCCATTCAGCAATACAAATTTTTCAATACAAAAACTTGATCCATCCAGCAACAAAATTCTGCAATATAAAAACTTGATCAAAATTCTTGTGTCATATTGAAAGGATCGATATAGTTGACTAGAGGGGGGGGTGTGAATAGGCAACTAACAATTTTTATCTTTTCTTTACCAATTTAAACTTTGCATCAAAGTAGGTTGTCTAGATATGTAACTAGGTGGGCAACCTATATGATGCAACAACAACAAACACACAAGCAAGCAAGAGATATAACACAAATAAGCTTGCACAAGTAAAGGCACGAGATAACCAAGAGTGGAGCCGGTGAAGACGAGGATGTGTTACCGAAGTTCCTTCCTTTTAAGGGGAAGTACGTCTCCGTTGGAACGGTGTGGAGGCACAATGCTCCCCAAGAAGCCACTAGGGCCACCGTATTCTCCTCACGCCCTCACACAACGCAAGATGTCATGATTCCACTATTGGTGCCCTTGGAGGCAGCGACCGGACCTTTACAAACAAGGTTGGGGCAATCTCCACAACTTAATTGGAGGCTCCCAACAACACCACGAAGCTTCACCACAATGGAGTATGGCTCCGTGGTGACCTCAACCGTCTAGGGTGCTCAAACACCCAAGAGTAACAAGATCCGCAAGGGACTAGTGGGGGAATCAAATTTCTCTTGGTGGAAGTGTAGATCGGGGCCTTCTCAACCAATCCCTAGAAAATCAACAAGTTTGACTAGCTAGGGAGAGAGATCGGGCGAAAATGGATCTTGGAGCAACAATGGAGCTTGGGAATGGAAGAGGTAGTCAACTCGGAGAAGAAGACACCCCTTATATAGTGGAGGGACAAATCCAACCGTTATCCACCAACCCAGCCTGCGCAGCACGGTACTACCGCGCCAGGGCCGTGGTACTACCACAAGGGCATGCGGTACTACCGCAGGGCCCGCGGTACTACCGCCCGAGCAGCACTAACCAGGACAGCCCAAATGCACTGAGGCAGAGGGCGGTAGGACCGCTGGCGCGGTAATACCGCTCCCCCTTGCGGTACTACCGCAAGGCAGGGATGTATCAGATTTTGGGAAGGCACGAACATATAAAAATACATCTGTGGCAACTTCCGCTGAGTTGGAGTCAATGCAAAAATCCGACACGGTAGTATCGTAAGCCAGGGGCGGTACTACCGCGCGGGGTGCGGATGTAAAAAATAACATCCGCCAGATCGTGTCAAGAAGCTGCCGAGTCAGCCAGAGCGCGCGGTACTACACAAGACCGGCGCAATACTATCACAGAGGGCGCAGATGTAAAAAATTACATCCGCCCCTACTACTGCACCCGCAGCGGCACCTGGTCTAGGGTCACGGTACTACAGCTCCAAGGGAGCGGTAATACCGTGGGCTTTTGCGGTACTACCGTGCCAGGGCCCGGTACTACCGCAAGGGCATGCGGTACTACCGCTCCTAGGAGCAGTACTGGCATTCCCAAGCTCAGCAAACACGACAATTTGCATAGACGTGAAAAGAAGGAGGATGCTCCAGAGAGCTAGAGGAAAGGAGGTGCAAAAAGGAGTAGACATGTACGTGATGATTCCACCCAAACCTTTCCAAAGCGGACCCCCTCTTAATAGTATGGCTTCCCTATGACTCAAATCCACCAAAAAGAAACATAGAGAAACGCCGTCTTCAATAGTCTTCGAGGAGCACCAAATCGTCTTGTGCGTAGTGATGAGATGCCTGAAATACTCAACGCACATGATTAGTCCTCAAAAACATTGTCATCAATCACCAAAACAACTAAGGGATAAATATGCCCTTACAATCTCCCCCTTTTTGGTGGATTGATGACAATACGGGATTTGCATGAGGGAGAGAACAAATAGAGCATGAGCAAACCCCACATCTCTAAAATATAGACGGGCTCCCCCTAGATGTGTGCTATCTAGATAATTGCTTTGGACTGCACGACACACATACTAGGATCAACACACCCCCTATATTTTATAGACAAGGCATATCTTGCAACAATGAGCAATATAAATAGCACAAGATATTGTAAGCTCAATAAGGTGCGATAGAGTGCATATGTCTTACACCATATGAAAGATAAGTCTCACAAGCGCAAACCAAACCAAAGCAAATAAGGTTCAACGGATCAAAGGCAAGCACAGCAAACAAAACACGACACACGACTCGCAAATCCCTACACTCTCTCCCCCTTTAGCATCGAGACGCCAAAAAGGCAGAGAGGACACCTACAACACAAGTGGTGGCTCAAGCGGAGTATTCACTCGCACGCTCTTCGTCGGACTCGGCAGCGGGGATGGGCTCCTCCTCAGAATCTGTCCACTTGTAGGCTTGTTTCACCATCCACTCAGCCTCTGGAGTGATGTGCTCCTCGGAGCCGCCGGAGACTTCCTCTCCAAAAACCCTCATGATCTTCTTGTCGCGGTGGCGACTCTCCTTGGAAGCAACGTGAGTCCGGTACTGCCCCTTAGCCTGCATGCAGAACAAGGCCTTCATCTTGGCCTTCAGCTTCTTAGCCCATGAGGGCTCAGTGGAGTGAGGGGCATACCCAGCAGAGCGGTCCTCATCATCCTCCTCCTCACTCTCCTCCCCATCAACAACCATCTTAGCAGCCGCTGCCTCAGTACGAGTAGTAGTGTTAGCCCACTGGGGCTTGATGCGGAGTCTGATGGGGTCATGACAGATCCAGTCAAGGGCCAAAACTCATCCTGAGGGAATAGCTTCTCCCACGTCTTCGAGATCAAAAGAAACAGGTAAGGACCATAGATGGGAACCTTACGGTTGAACACCTCAAACCAAAGCTCGCACCACATGATGTGCGAGACGTCCAATGGTTGAGTCTGAGTGAGACGCGCCTCCTCACAGATCAGCATCATGTCCACAAGATAAGCATGCACCTTGTCCTTGTCCCCAATGCGTGGGAAGAGAGAGTTGCGGAAGATCCGGTGCATGATGTCAAGGAAAGGGTTCAGAACCCACGCCTTCTTGCCACTTCGAAGGAGCTTCTCAACATAATATTGCATGAGCTTGTTCTTGTTTGCAGACGCGGGGTTGGCATGAGGGCGAACACCAACGGGCGTGTTGAGCCCCTCATCAGGTACACTGAGCAAAGCCATGAATTCCTTCCAGGTAGCAGTCAGTTGACGTCCATTGGTCATCCAGGTCATCCTCCGGTGAACCGAAGCAAAGAACTGGGCCACAAGCTCGGGATCAAAGTCCAGGTGAAAAGAAATCACATCCTCAATGGCAAACTGCTCCATGAGATCCAAGGCCTCACCAAAGTAGGCACGCTGCTTCTCCTCCCCCATGTGATTCATATCAATCCAATGCACGTCCACATATGTGTTCTGCTTGCCCTTCATCACATCCAAATAAATGACTGCTGCTTGGTCCAGAAGATCATTTCCTCTGAAGTTGGCATGAGGTTTCACATAAGGGTTGATCTTCCTTCTAGAGATAAACTCAGCCAGTGGTATCTCATCCATGCCCATGGAAGGCTCCTTTTGCTTGGTGGTCTTGGTCCTGCGTTGGGGGGCATTGGAGCCCTCTGGAGCTTCATCTTGGTTGCGCAGGCGCTTGGAACCCGTGTCACGGCTGGGATTGGAACGGCGAGTAGGTGCACCGGAGCCACCACCTAAGACACCATACACAAAAATACGCACGAGAAGCGAGAAGGGTCAATGCAAAGACCACAGCAAAACAGGTGAAACAAGTGGAATGCGCACTTGGTAATTGCCATGAAGAAGATTTGACAGCAACGGTAGTACTGCTTGTTCGCGCGGTACTAAAATTTTAGTGCCGCTCCTATTCGCGGTAGTACCGCGCGGCGGCACGGTTGTACCGGGGCTCGGAGCGGCAGTAGAACTTTAGTGCCGCGGCTCGCGCAGTAGTACCGCGCCTGAGGAGCGGTAGTACCGCACCTGAGATGCGGTAGTACCGCACGGAGTCATATCCGAACCAACTGAATCTGAGAACAACCGTGACAACGAGGCAGTACTACGGTTGATCAAATCTACCATGGGGCAACATATCAAGTACAATTTCTACGCATCACTACTCTCCTACATCCTACTCCTGCAAAGATCTGGCCTAAAATCTCAAGAACAACATGCATCTCCCCCAAAAACCTAGAAGCGAAAGAACGAACAAAGGAGAGAGGGATTTGGGGAGAAACCTTGTTCCATGGCAAGAGGAAGTGGTGGGGAACGATCCCACCGGTCGGAATCCAAGGAGTGCGGCCGGAGATGGAGATCCGGCGAGGGTCTCCGGCGCCGTTCTTGAGCGAGAGAGAGAGACGGCTAGGAGAGAAACAGACGAATGGGTATGGGGGAGTTGGAACCCCCCTGCCCGCTCTTAACCCCCACGTGCCCTCGACAGCATGGTAGTACCGCATATCATCGCGGTAGTACCGCCCAGGCGGAAGTACCGCACCGTGGGCAATAGTACCGCTCCCCCAGGCGGCAGCAAAAAAATTACTGCCGCGCTGGGTGCGGAAGTACCGTGTGCTCCTCACACGGTAGTACTGTGGCAGGCCGCGGTAGCACCGTGTGCTCAAGAAGATGCAGGTTTCAAGAAAGGGAAAAAAGGAAGCCTTTGCAAGGCAACCTTCAAAAAGAATGGACACACCAAACCGCTGACACACGAGACAACTCAAACAAGATCAACACGACGAAGGAAGACAAGAGACAACAAGGACAAAGACACTCAACACAATCTCTCTAAAGAGAGGGCGATGGCCGGAGCCACCTATGTTTGAGTCAATTGGTATGGCACCGCGAAGAATTATCCTTGGGCCCATGACCAAAACTCGTCTCTGAAGCACAAGTACCATAAAAATGGCTAAAGTGAAAGAGTTGATCAATTTATGCATAATGGGGGGAGGGAGAGTTCATTGAGAGAACAACACTCCCCCTATGTCCATGCCTACACCTAAATAAGATAACAAGTTGAGTATGGTGGGGTGTGCAAGGGTTCAAGCAACATTGCTCGAATCAATGATATTTAGCTCATAACTTAACTCGCGAAATCTTGCTTCATCCAAGGGCTTCATGAAAATATCTGCAAGGTTATCATGAGTGTTGACGTAGTTGAGCTCGATCTCCCCTCGCCTAATGTGATCCCGGATGAAGTGATACCGAATCTCAATATGCTTCATCTTGAAGTGTTGCACCGGGTTGAGAGAAATCTTGATGGCACTTCCATTATCACACCAAAGAGGCACTTTGTCACAAATGACACCGCAATCCATTAAAGTTTGCCTCATCCATAGAAGTTGTGCACAAAAACTACCGGCCGCCACATACTCCGCTTCAGTGGACGAGAGAGACACACAACTTTGCTTCTTAGAAGACCAACTTACCAAAGAGCAACCAAGGAATTGGCACCCTCCAGAAGTGGACTTCCTATCCACTTTGTCTCCCGCCCAATCCGAGTCCGAATAACCTACAAGCTTGAAGTTCTCTCCTCTTGGGTACCATAAGCCAAAGTTTGGGGTATGAGCCAAATATCGAAAGATTCGCTTGACCGCCACAAAGTGACTTTCCTTAGGTGCGGCTTGAAACCGTGCACAAATTCCCACACTCAACATGATATCCGGTCTAGATGCACAGAGATAAAGCAAGGAGCCAATCATGGAGCGATATACCTTTTGATCCACCGCTTTACCATTGGGATCAATGTCAAGTTGGCACTTGGTGGGCATAGGAGTGGAAGCCGGCTTGACATCACTTAGCTTGAATCTCTTTAGCATGTCTTGAGTGTATTTGGTTTGGTTGATGAAGGTTCCTTCTCTTATTTGTTTGACTTTGAATCCAAGGAAGAACTTCAACTCTCCCATCGAAGACATCTTGAACCTAGAGGTCATGAGAGCGGCAAATTCCTCATTGAAAGCTTTGTTAGGGGAACCAAAGATAATATCATCAACATATAGTTGGCACACAAACAACTCCCCTTTGACCTTCTTAGTAAAAAGAGTGGGATCGATTTGCCCAACTTCAAATCCACGATCTTGCAACAACTCGGTAAGGTGGTCATACCACGCACGTGGGGCTTGCTTAAGGCCATAGAATGCCTTATCAAGTTGATACACATGATCGGGGAAGTAGGGATCCTCGAACCCGGGGGGTTGCTTGACATATACCAACTCATTAATAGGACCATTAAGAAAAGCACTCTTCACATCCATTTGTTGCAACTTGAAATTATGATGATAAGCATAAGCAATCAACAAACAAATGGATTCAAGGCGAGCAACGGGAGCAAAGGTTTCACCGTAGTCGATACCCTCGACTTGGGAGTAGCCTTGTGCTACCAATATTTCCTTGTTGCGAACGATGGTCCCATGAGCATATTGCTTGTTCTTGAATATCCACTTGGTTCCCATGACATTGTGGTTCCCCGATGGCCTTGGCACCAATCTCCACACCTTGTTGTACTCGAAGTTGTTGAGTTCTTCATGCATGGCTTTGAGCCAATCCGGATCTTCGAGCGCCTCATAGACCTTTTGAGGTTCAACACAAGAGACAAATGCGTGATGTTCACAATAGTTTGCCAATTGTCTACGAGTGCTTACCCCCTTTTGAATGCTTCCAAGCACATTCTTCATGAGATGACCCTTGGTGGAGATCTTGGATGCAATCTTGGCGGCACGACGCTCCAAATCCTCCTCGGGGGTGAGTCGAGGAGCGGTCAATTGATCATCTTGAGCGTTGTCTTGAGCTTGTTCTTGATCATGAGGAAGCTCTTGATCTTGAACTTGCTTGGAGGAGAGAACTTGACCTTGGGTTGCCCTTGGTCTTGTTCATGAGGTTGAGGGCTTTCACTTTGTTCTTCGGAAGCATGTGGGCCTTGGGTTGGGGATGGCTCCACTTGAGTGGAGCATTGTCCTTCTCCTTCGGCCACAAGGGGTTCCTCAATGGGTAGGATGAAACCCACTCCCATTCTTCTTATGGCTTGAGGAGGTATTTCATCACCTACATCACAAGTGCCACTTTGCTCCACTTGGGAGCCGTTATTCTTATCAAACTCCATGTTACACGTCTCCTCAATAAGTCCCGTGGACTTATTGAGGACACGGTAAGCATGAGAGTTTGTAGCATAACCAATAAATATGCCCTCATAAGCTCTAGCCTCAAATTTAGACAAATGAACACCTTTCTTGAGAATGAAACACTTAGGTTGGGCTTGTTACCGGTGAGTATCCCATATAGAGTCTTGTTCAAACCTTTGCGGAGATAGAGCCGATTTGATGCATGACATGCGGTGTTGATGGCTTCGGCCCAAAAGTTGCATGGAGACTTGAACTCCGCCATCATGGTCCTTGCCGCATCCATCAACGTCCGGTTCTTCCTCTCTGTTACACCATTTTGTTGAGTGGTGTAAGGTGCAGAATATTGATGCTTGATCCCCTCATCACTAAGAAACTCATCCAAGGTGTAGTTCTTGAACTCGGTGCCGTTGTCACTTCTTATTGTCAAGATCTTTGCATTGTGTTGACGTTGGGCTTCATTCGCAAAGTCAATGACGGTTTGTTGGGTCTCGCTCTTCCTCTTGAAGAAATATTCCCAAGTGTATCTTGAATAGTCATCCACAATCACGAAACAATAATTTCTACCCCCAAGACTATCAAAGGATGGAGGACCAAAGAGATCCAAATGAAGGAGCTCCAAAGGCCTCTTCGAGTAAATGATAGTCGTGGGAGGGTGAGCCTTCTCATGTAGCTTTCCTTCGATACAAGCACTGCAAGCACGATCTTTAGCAAAACTAACATTTGTTTGTCCACGGACATGGCCCCCCTTGAGAAGGCTTTGCAAAGATCTCATATTGACATGGTCTAAACGGCGATGCCAAAGCCATCCCATGTCAACTTTAGCCATTAGGCATGTCGCGGTCTTAGTGGGTCGCTCTGAAAAGTTAATCACATAGAGACCGTTCTTGACATGCCCAACAAAGGCTACTTTAAGAGTCTTGCTCCACAAGAGGGCCACGGTATCAACATCAAAGAAAGTGGCAAAGGCCATGAGTGCAAGTTGTCGAACGGAAAGTAAATTGTATGCAAGGGACTCAACAAGCATGACCTTCTCGATCGTGAGATCATGAGAAATGACAACCTTGCCAAGTCCCAATACCTTAGAGGACAAGGCATCACCCCACTCGACATTGGTGGGCATAGATGGAATCTTGTGAACATCCACCACCAAGTCCTTGCTCCCGGTTATATGATTAGTTTCTCCACTATCGAGCAATCATGATCCCCCACCGGAAGCAAACACCTACAAGAAATAAATTTTTGGTTTTAGGTACCCATTTTGTAATGGGTCCTTTGATGTTAGTAACAAGGGTCTTAGGAACCCAAATAGACCATTCAATGTACTCATAAGTCAAACCAACAAATTTGGCATAAACATGTCCATCACTAGCACAACATAACACATAAGAAGGGTTAAAGTCGCCGGCTTTGTTAGGAAGGGAAGTGTTGCCCTTCATGGCATCACCACCCTTCCCGATGTTCTTCTTCTTCTCCTTAGTAGCACCCTCTCCCTCCTTCACAAAAGTTTGCTTGAGAGGGGGATGTCGTTTGGCCTTGTCATCCTTCTTCTTGTTCTTGGACTTGGGTGTGAACCCAACTCCTTCCTTGGCCACAACTTCCTTTTGATTGCTCAAGAGGTCATTGAGGTTCTTCTCTCCTTGTATGCATGACACAAGGCCTTTCTCAAGTTGCTCCTTCAACTTAGCATTCTCCTCAACAAGATGCACATGCTCACAACACGGGTTAGTGGCATTTGCATTATCAATTAAGACCATATGGGGAAATGTGGCTTTCTCCTTGGTTAGCTTTACTTGGAGTTGATCATAAGACTCTTTGAGGCTAGCATGAGCACCCTTCAAGACCTTGTGAGCCTTGTCAATTAAGTCAAACTCCTCTTTGAGTCTAGCAAGATCAACCCCAAGCTTGTCCTTCTCGGAGGTTAGCACACGAGAGACAACAAGGGCATGATCAAGATCTTTATTTCATTTAGCGTGGTCATCGTTGTATGACTCCTCAAGAGCCAAGAGAATACCACGCTCTTCCTCAAGGGCATTGGAAAGATCCGAAATCTCATCGGCATAGTCACGATTATGCCCCTCCATCTTAGAGATGGTATCGTCGTGAGCCTCGATCATGTCATTGGCTTCACCAAGTTGTTCCAAGAGAGCAACGAAGTGCTTCTTGGATTTACCATTGAGTTTACTCATAAAAGACTCAAACTCATTCTCCTCCACATTAGATCCCTCTTGTTCATCAATGCAATCTGTCAAAGAAGGATTATCGATGATAGTAGTTTTGATGTTGGGGGTTACCTTGTTGGTGGATTTAGCCATGAGGCACTTGGCGGTGATGCTCTCATTGGGTGAGTCGAAGAGAGAAACCCGTGGAGTTGTCGCAATGGCAACGGAGGCCATGACAACCAACTCACCATCTTCATCATCATCCTCCTCCTCATTGTACTCTTCTTGGACCACCAACGCCTTGGGAGGAGTCTTCTTGGTGAAGTTTCTCTTGTTGGGGAAAGACTTGGCCTTGTCCTTTCGGATGAGCTTGCCACCATTGTCCTCCCTCTTCTCGTAAGGACATTCCGCAACCAAATGGCTCACATTGCCACAATTATAGCAAGTCCTCACTCGTTGCTTGACCCTCGCACCACTTGAGTTGTTCTTGTTGAAGTTGGGACTTGTGTTCTTCTTGCTCCAAAATTGCCTTGAAGCAAGAGCCATGTGCTCATGATAGGCATACTTTGTGTCTTCAGGGTTGATCTCCTCTTCTTCTTCTTCTTCCACACTAACCTTGGCCTTCAATGTAAGGTTGGGCTTCTTTGCTCTTTGAGAACGTAGCACCGCATTGTTGGCGGTCTTGTCCAAGATGCTCATAGCCACAAACTCATCCAACACTTCACTTGAGGACAAGGTGTGGAAGTCCGGCCTTTGACGAATGACATAGGACATGGCCTTGTGGTAAGGCATCATTCCCTTGAGGAATTTGTGCTTGATCCAATTGTCATTCGCGTCCTTGCTCCCATGATCTCGGAGTGAGACCGCGAGTTTGGTTACTCTCCGATAAATCTCACGAGGTTTTTCATCTTCTTTCATTGCAAACTCATCGGCTTCATCTTGCACCACTTCATAGTTGGAGCGTTGAATGCTTGCGCTTCCCCTGTAGAGGGAAAGAACACAATGCCATGCATCTTTGGCCATGGCGAAGGGCCGAAGATGAGGGAGATCTTCGGGTGGAATAGCATCTTGGATGATGAAGAGAGCATTCTCATTGAATTGATTATCCGCGGCTTCTCAAGGGGTGAAGTTGCTTCGGTCATGCGGATAGAAACCTTCTTCAATGATTCTCCAAAGATTAGTATTCACATGATTTAAATGACGCTTAAAGCGATAAACCCAAGAATCAAAGTCCTCATTTTTCACAATCTTAGGGGGAGGACCGGCATGATTCAAATGGGTGGAAGGAATCGGTCCACCATAAACAAGTGGAGGTTCCACATGGGCAAAGATGTCGGTGCCATTTTTACCACTAGAAGAAGGAGCCTTTTCACTAGTAGCTTCCCCCTTGTCGGAGTTAGCATCCGTCACCTTGTTGGTGGGATCACCCACTTTCAACGGTGCGGTGGATAATTTAAGCCCTTCTATGAATTTATTAAACATGCTTTCAACCTCGGTCGTCATGGAGGTTTTCAATGTGTCCAAAGCCACATTGAATTCCTCACGAGAGACCACGGCTCCCCCATCGGTCGTAGACGAGACCGGATTCGCACCGGAGTGCTCCTCCATACCGTCTACGGTGTCAACCATACTCTTCGGATGGCAAAGTCCTTAATAAAGACACGAGGCTCTGATACCAAATGAAAGGATCGATATAGTTGACTAGAGGGGGTGAATATACCAATTTAAACTTTGCATCAAAGTAGGTTGTCTAGATATGCAACTAGGTGGGCAACCTATATGATGCAACAACAATAAACACACAAGCAAGCAAGAGATATAACACAAATAAGCTTGCACAAGTAAAGGCACGAGATAACCAAGAGTGGAGCCGGTGAAGACGATGATGTGTTACCGAAGTTCCTTCCCTTTGAGGGGAAGTACGTCTCCGTTGGAGCGGTGTGGAGGCACAATTCTCCCCAAGAAGCCACTAGGGCCACCGTATTCTCCTCACGCCCTCACACAATGCGAGATGTCGTGATTCCACTATTGGTGCCCTTGGAGGCGGCGACCGGACCTTCACAAACAAGGTTGGGGCAATCTCCACAACATAATTGGAGGCTCCCAACAACACCATGAAGCTTCACCACAATGGAATATGGCTCCGCGGTGACCTCAACCCTCTAGGGTGCTCAAACACCCAAGAGTAACAAGATCCGCAAGGGATTAGTGGGGGGAATCAGATTTCTCTTGGTGGAAGTGTAGATCGGGGCCTTCTCAACCAATCCCTAGAAAATCAACAAGTTTGATTGGCTAGGGAGAGAGATCGGGCGAAAATGGAGCTTGGAGCAACAATGGAGCTTGGGAATGGAAGAGGTAGTTAACTTGGAAAAGAAGACACCCCTTGTATAGTGGAGGGACAAATCCAACTGTTATCCACCAACCCAGCCTGCGCAGCATGGTACTACTGCGCAAGGGCCGCGGTACTACCGCAAGGGCATGCGGTACTACTGCAGGGCCCCGCGGTATACCGCTCGAGCATCACTAACCAGGACAGCCCAAATGCACTGAGGCAGAGGGCAGTAGAACCGCTGGCGTGGTACTACCGCTCCCCCTTGTGGTACTACTGCAAGGCAGGGTTATACCAGATTTTGGGAAGGCACGGACATTTAAAAATACATCTGTGGCAACTTCCGCTGAGTTGGAGTCAATGCAAAAATCCGACATGGTAGTACCGTAAGCCAGGGGCGGTATTGCTGCGCGGGGTGCGGATGTAAAAAATTACATCCACTCCTACTGCCGCGCAAGCTGCTGAGTCAGGCCAGAGCGCACGGTACTACCGCGCACCGGCCGTGATACTACCGCGTAGGGCGCGGATGTAAAAAATTACATCCGCCCCTACTACTGCACCCGCAGCGGCGCCTGGTTTTGGGTCACGGTAGTACAGCTGCAAGGGAGCGGTACTACCGTGGGAGCTTGCGATACTACCGTACGAGGGCCCGGTACTACCGCAAGGGGCATGCAGTACTACCGCGCCTAGGAGCAGTACTACCGCATGCCCAAGCTCAGCAAACACGACAATTTGCATAGAAGTGAAAAGACGGAGGATGCTCCAGAGCCAGAGGAAAGGAGGTGCAAAAAGGAGTATACGTGTACATGATGATTCCACCCAAACCTTTCCAAAGCGGACCCCCTCTTAATAGTACGGCTTCCCTACGACTTAAATCCACCAAAAAGAAACATAGAGAAACACCGTCTTCAATAGTCTTCGAGGGG
Source organism: Aegilops longissima (assembly GCA_021605205.1). Lineage (NCBI taxonomy): Eukaryota > Viridiplantae > Streptophyta > Magnoliopsida > Poales > Poaceae > Aegilops > Aegilops longissima. The sequence goes on along the minus strand of CM038677.1, from coordinate 631,489,171 downwards.
CACCAAATCGTCTTGTGCATAGTGATGAGATGCCTGAAATACTCAACGCACACGATTAATCTGCAAAAGCATTTTCATCAATCACCAAAATAACTAAGGGATAAATATGCCCTTACAATCTCCCCCTTTTTGGTGGATTGATGACAATACGGGATTTGCACAAGGGAGAGAACAAATAGAGCATGAGCAAACCCCACATCTCTAAAATATAGACGGGCTCCCCCTAGATGTGTGCTATCTAGATAATTGCTTTGGACTGCACGGCACACATACTAGGATCAACACTCCCCCTATATTTTATAGACAAGGCATATCTTGCAACAATGAGCAATATAAATAGCACAAGATATCGTAAGCTCAATAAGGTGCGATAGAGTGCATATGTCTTACACCATATGAAAGATAAGTCTCAAGCGCAAACCAAACCAAAGAAAATAAGGTTCAACGGATCAAAGACAAGCACAACAAACGAAACACGACACGCTGTGGGGACCCCGACTCATAAGTCGTGATCACCGAATGCACGTGTACAGTGATCCCAGAGATCAATGCTCACTGAACACATAGAAGCTGAATAACAAGAGTCTTACATCCATACATAACGTCTTACAAAAATTATGACCATTATGATCAAGTATTACATTGATAAAGCCTTAAGGGCTGAACATCAAATGAAACACAAGCAGCGAAAATCTTCATCGATAAGTAGAACCCATGCCATCTGCCTTAACCCTACAGGCATTCTCACTGGGAAACGTCCTAGTTCGCATGTTCGTCTCCAAAGAACTCTTCTTCGAACTCCGGTTCTTCCATGCCTGGCCAATTAAATAACCAGTGGCAAGCCAATGAGTACTTTGAATGTACTCGCAAGCAACCCATGTTTTGGTTCCAGATATAACAATGCATGATATAGATATATTTTTGCAGAAAGCTAGTTTTGAGTGCAATAATATGTTCCACAACTTGTAAGACATGCATCAGGAGAATTCAAGTAACCATGAGGACAGGTTACAAATATCAACATAAATAGAGCGGGCACCAACCCAACTCAATCATGTCAAGTCCTTTGACTTGACCCAAGTAGTTTTATCAACTCACACACACGGTTGTAAAACTCTGGACGTAGTTTAAGCAGCACCGCCCAACTGTCCTTGACCGTGGACACGGCTATTCGAATAGTTTTACACTCTGCAGAGGTTGCACACTTTACCCACAAGATCCGGGGTACTTCCGTGTCATCCACGACCCGCGATACCTCAAGTACCCGGGGTAAGCACTCGATCACTACCTTTCCCTAGACGACACTAACAAGGAGTCCACTCGTTATTCTGTATCCTCACGATGTACATCATACGAGACTCACTCGAGATCGTAACATCCGAGAGGGGACACAATGGTGTATCCGGTGCCCTGTAAAGACAGTCATGGCCGCCCTACAGCACGACCCGTCCCCGAGAGAGAGCACCAACTCTCCCCGTCACTAATGTGCGGGCTCCAAGCTAGTATCGGCCTAGGTAATCAATAATGCCCTTTCCCATATAAGGGTAGCGTGGTTGCGCATGTAAGGTTGGGACAGTCGACAAATCTTAAATCTAATCCGTTTTCAAAAACAACACACACTTGCCTCGGTACACCACTTTGTCATCAAGTGGTTACCCATCTCATCATCTCCCTCGGGCATAAGTGGCACCCGACGGGGTTTTCGAAAAGTCTTCTGAAAATGCTTTGACTCCCTCACCATGCATATACCCGTCCCTTTTTGCATAGCATCTACTTTAGCATCCTATCTACACCCACCGGCATAACCCTCATAAGAAGGTAGGGTCATGCACAATGCAAGTATCAACGAGGAAGTACAGTGGCAAACCATCGAAGTGGTTACCACCTCATCATGATTCCGTTGCAACAACAATATGGTGCTATATGACATGCATAAAAAGGGTTTCATAGACATGGTCAAAGGGCTGCTTGCCTGGCTCAACAAAGTCTTCTGGGTCTTCAAAGCCTTCTGGTCCAACTCCTTCATCAGCAATGCAATCTATCGTCGCAAAAGAATAACGAGAAAATAAGGCAATAATAAAACAGAAAAACCAAAGTGCTCATAAAAATGTCAACTCATTTTTGTTAAATACTAGGGTGAAAACTAAGAAGGGGAAAATTCCTAGTTTTGGATTTGGGGTAGCAGAATAGGAGAAATGGTTTTACAAAGGTATATTTAAATGGTTAAAATCACATTTAAATATTTACAGTGAAGAAAAGGTTGTTGGATTTGAATAAAAGTTGCACCATTAAATAGGTGGGATTTTTACAAGAATTTAGGAACTGGAATTATTTCATTTGGATTAATATTTAGTCGAGAGGAATTTTGTAAGTTTAACGAGAAAAGAAAAGGAAAATGGCCTTTGTGCCCTTTGGGCGGAGAGGCAACAGTGCAGCAGGCCCAGGGGGGAAAACGGCCCGCGCGAGGCCGCCACGCCGAAGGCGTAAAGGCGGAGTACGCCTTCAGCCGACGGGCGAACCGGTGCGCGCACGTGCGTTTTTAAACCTGACGGGTGGGTCCCACCCGTCAGGGCGTGAGGCTAACGAACAGGGCCCACGACCGTCGTCGTCTACCTCCGTCCAGAGGCAATGGTGAGCTCACCGGCGGCGATATAGGGCACGAGGGGATGCGTGGTTGGTACCGTTGGAATCGGGGGGATGTCGCCGTTCGGGTGGTGGTGGAGATGGTCGCCAGAGCAGCCTGGTTCGCCGGCGACGAGGTCGCGCGGCGGAGGTGCTTCGGGCATTGACGATTCCGGCCGTTCCCGGCTGCAAAAAGAGTGGGAAAGAGGGGGGAAAGGGTCAGTGATGCCTTGCGGTTCCAGATCAAGAGAGAACAAGGGCGGAGGAAGCTTGTACGGCGTGGACGTCGACGACCCGAGGCGGCGGAGCTCGAGCTCGATCTCGAGCCCGGGCGGCTCTGGAGGCAACTGGGTGGTGCGGGAGGTGGATTAGGAGTGTGGGGGAGTGACAGGAGGTGAGAGAGGGGCTCGGGGTCGCCTCTTATAGGCCGGCTGAGGTCCACCGTAGGCGCGGCCTACGGGTGCCCGCGGGATCGGCTCGGGTGGCCGTTAGAGGGGAAATGGAGGACTCGGGGGTGTTTGTGGGAGTGGTGTAGGGTGCCAGGGAGAGAGAGGAGGAACGGGGCGAGCTGCGGGCGGCCACAGGAGCGGCGCAACCATTGGCCGAGCGGGGCGATACTCGGGCGCGAGCCGCAGGAAAGGGGGGAGGGCGCGGGAGCAAGTGGGCGGCCTGCTGGCGTGGAGTGGACGTCGAGGGGCATCGACTGGCGCGCGGGGGAGGATCGAGGTGGCCGGGAGACGCGGCGTCAACGGTCGAGTGCCCTGCCAGCGCTCCAGAGCGCGACTTTGGTCGGCATCCGCGGTTTTCCCGCGTCCGCGCGTGTCCACTAGTGTCTGGAGGCTGCAGGGGGTGTGGGCAAAAGCTGGGGAGAGCCTTGGATGCTCTGGAAAGCTGAGGGGAGAGAAGGAGGCTGAGAGAGGGAGGAATCTGCTGTCCAGAGAAGAAAAATGGGGTTCTCCCCTCCTTCATCATTGCTTCCTCGGGTAGAAAAGCATCTAGGTGCTAGAGGGGAACTAGGAGGGGTTGTGGTAAAAAGTGGAGCACAAGGAGATTAGGGGAAGAGGCTGGAATTTGCATTTTAAAATTCTGCCAGAAGGTGTTTGATGTAGGTTTGGGCAAGTATATGATTTCCATTTTTCATGAGACTCCACAGGGTGAAATGGAACATGTAATTAGGGCCTTCCTCCCATTTTGAGCTCATTTGGGCAAAGTTGCCAATGCAACTTTTGTAAACCCTAGAAATTAGCAGAAATGGACTTGTGTAGATTCCTTTGAGCAAATCACTTCTACTTGATGCACCACTTGGTGTGGTGGCCTTATTTGGTCATGTGAACATGCTCACCAAAGTTGGGGTCAAGGAGAGAAAGTTGGTAGTACAAAGTTGTTCAAATATGATTCTGGTCATAGAGGGTTTTGGGGCATTTTGGTGAACCAAAATGACTTTAAATGACATGAGGCTTTGCAAGGTGATCACAATATGCATTTGTGACTTGCTGGATTTTCCTTGGATTTTTATGAAAATATTTCCTGTAGAAATATTTCAAATCCTTGAAATGGGCTGAAATGGTTTTGGGAGATTTTGCCCAACATTTTGAACATGACCATGTGTCAAAACTCTTATATATTGGAAATATATGCCCACTGAGTTTCCCTGATTTTTGTCAAATATTTTTAAATCCATAAAGTAATTTTTCCCTATTAAAGACCATTTCTGGCCTTTAGAAAAAGCTTTTACATAAAATAGGAAAATAACTTTTAAAATTGTATTTTTGTGGTTTATGGGAGTCCTACATCTAATAGGGTTCAAATATACCTTTTCAAAGATTTTTCACACCCCAAATCAAGCACATGCAGTGTAATCCTCAATTCAGGGGTTTTTGGAAAACTAATTTTAGAAAATACTTTTTGGCCAAATTATTTTTGTAAGAAAATACTATATTGCTATATACACATGGCATGATCATTGGGCAGAAGTTTAGGGCAAGGAGATGAAGTATATAAGGTGGAGTTGTGTTGACTTTGAAGAGCACTTGAAAATCACAGAGAGAAAACCAACTCCAAAATAAAAAGTCAAATAATGCAAAACTTTTTGTTGGTCCAAATTTTCATGCTTTATTAACGCAAATGAAATGTTACAAAATGCAGGGTGTGACAGACCTACCCCCCTTACAAAATCTCGTCCCCGAGATTCCTAAACTAGGCTTTAAAGAGATACGGAAACTCGGATCTAAGGTAGTGTTCACGTGCCCAGGTTGCTTCTGCTTCAGTGTGGTTGCTCCACTAGACCTTGAAGTACTTGATGGTGCGGCTTCGAGTGCGTCACTCAGCCTCATCAAAAATGCAGATGGGCCTCTCACAGTAGGTCAAATTGGGCTGAAGGTCAATGGCTTGGTGATTGACGTCCTTGCAAAGATCATGCTTGCCTGGAACTTGGAGACACTTCCGAAGTTGTGACATGTGGAATACGTTGTGCACATCGGATAGTTCAAGTGGCAGTTCCAATTGGTAAGCCACTTCACCTCGTCGTGCAGTGATCTCAAAGGGGCCGATAAATCTTGGTGCGAGTTTTCCCTTAACGTGGAAACGCTTGGTTCCCTTAAGAGGAGTTACTCGCAGGTACACATGGTCTCCGACTTGGAAGTCTACTTGTCGGTGATGAGTGTCAGCATAGCTCTTCTGCCTTGACTTGGCGGTCTTCAAACGCTCTCTGACAAGCTGGACTTGCTCTTCTGCTTCACGGAGGATATCGGGCCCAAAGACTAGTCCTTCTCCGGCCTCTGACCAATTGAGGCGCGTGCGGCATTTCCGTCCGTATAGCACCTCGAATGGTGCCATCTGGAGGCTTGACTGATAACTGTTGTTGTAGGAGAACTCGGCAAAAGGGAGGCAATCTTCCCACCTAGCTCCATATGTTAGGACACAGGCCCGGAGCATGTCTTCAAGTATCGACTTACTGTTACATCGACCTCCGATGCGTGGGTGGAAAGCGATCTTTGAAAGACAACTTGGTTCCCATGGCCTCTTGGAACTTCTTCCAGAACCTCGAGGTAAACTGGGTTCCTCGATCTGACACAATCTCTTTGGGAACACCATGAAGGCTTACAATTTTGTTGATGTATAGAGTTGCTAGCTGGTTGCCATCATAGGTAGTCTTAACAGGAATGAAATGGGCTACTTTAGTCAAATGATCGACTATGACCCAGATGGAGTCATGTCCCTTGTTTGACCTAGGTAGTCCAGTGATGAAGTCCATTCCGACTTTATCCCGTTTCCACTCGGGAACCTTGAGTGGTTGGAGCAATCCAGCAGGTCGTTGATATTCAGCCTTGACTCTTTGGCATACATCACATTTTGCAACATAGGTGGCAATCTCCCTTTTCATCCCGTGCCACCAAAATCTTTCCTTCAGGTCTTGATACATCTTGGTTCCTCCGGGGTGGATGGAATACGAGGTGTCATGAGCTTCTTGCAAGATCAAATTCTTGAGCTCAATCCTGTTGGGTACGCAAATGCGATTCCCAAACCACACAATTCCTTGCTCATCCTCTGAGAATCCTGGGGCCTTGCCTGCCTTGATCTTCCTCTTGATGCCTTCAATACTTTCGTGTCCCCTCTGATCTTCCTTAATATCATCTATCAAGGTAGGCCTAACTTCTAGGTTGGCCAAGAATCCTGGTGCAACCAGTTCCAATCCGAAGCTTTCAAGTCCTTCATACAAGGCGGGTAGCCTGCTCTTAAGCATAGCATTCAAGGAACAAGCCTTTCTGCTTAATGCATCTGCTACCATATTAGCCTTTCCAGGGTGGTATTGAACACTAAGGTCATAATCCTTGATCAACTCTAGCCATCTTCTTTGCCTCATGTTCAATTCCTTCTGAGTGAAAATATACTTCAGACTTTTGTGATCTGTGTATATCTCACACCGCTTCCCTAGGAGGTAATGTCGCCATGTTTTCAGGGCATGTACTACAGCTACCAACTCGAGATCATGAGTAGCATAGTTCTCTTCATGAGGCCGTAGTTGCCTTGAAAGGTAAGCTATGACTCTGCCCTCTTGCATCAGAACACCTCCCAGTCCGGTTCTCGATGCATCACAATATATCACAAATTCCTTGTGTATATCTGGTGTGGCAAGAACTGGGGCGGTGGTCAGTCTCTTCTTCAGCTCCTGGAAGCTCTCTTCGCACTTCGGCGTCCATTCAAACTTCTTGTCCTTCTTCAAGAGCTGAGTCATGGGTCGGGCAATGCTTGAGAATCCTTCAACGAACTTGCGGTAATACCCTGCGAGTCCGAGGAAGCTTCTGACTTCCTTCACATTGCTTGGGGATTGCCATTCAGTCACGGCTTCAATCTTAGCGGGATCGACCGACAATCCTTCTTCGGTCAAAACATGACCCAAGAATCCAACTTCACGCAGCCAAAATTCGCACTTGCTGAACTTGGCATACAGTTGGTGCTCCTGAAGCTTGTCTAGGACCATCCTCAAGTGTTGCTCGTGCTCTTCTTCCGTCTTCGAGAAGACAAGAATGTCATCAATGAAGACAACGACGAACTTGTCCAAATATTCCATGAAGACCTTATTCATGAGATACATGAAGTAAGCTGGGGCATTGGTCAATCCAAAGGACATGACCGTGCACTCATACATGCCATATCTGGTTACAAATGTCGTCTTCGGAATATCTTGGGGTCTGATTTTCAGCTGGTAATACCCAGATCTGAGGTCGATCTTGGAGAACACCTTGGCCCCATTGAGTTGATCAAACAGATCTTCAATCTTGGGAAGTGGATACTTGTTCTTGATTGTAACTTCATTGAGGGAGCGGTAGTCAATGCACAAGCGGATGGTACCGTCCTTCTTTGCCACAAATGTAGAGCAGGTGATCCCCAAGGGAGGCACTAGGGCGGATGAACCCCTTCCTCAACTGCTCTTCCAGTTGCTTCTTCAACTCTGCTAACTCTTCCGATCCCATTCTATAAGGCTTCTTATAGATGGGTCCTGCTCCAGGCATGAGCTCGATGATGAACTCAATGTCTCGGTCAGGAGGCATTCCCGGTAGCTCATCAGGAAAAACATCGGGGTATTCGCATACTACCGGCACTTGCTCCAATCCAACTTTAGTCAGACAGTTGACTTGGTTGGCTTGAGCAGAGGAGGAGTTGGAGGCAAATTTAACTTCGACTCCTTGGTCATTGGTCACAGTGACAGTCCGGTTGGCATAGTCTAACAATCCCTGGTGCTTGATGAGCCAATTCATTCCTAAGATCACATCCAAGCCTTGTGATCTTAAGATGATAAGGTCTGCTAGGAAGTCTACCCCATTAATGACAATTCCGACTCCTCTACATCCTATCTTGGCTCTCATCTCTACTCCGGGGGTTTGTACCACCATAGGGTTATTCAGGGTGTAGGGGTCATGCCACTTTTAATGCAAACTTTGGGTGACAAATGAATCGTGGCTCCGAATCAAATAAGACGATTCAGGTGTGCTGAGTTGACAAGGAACATACCCGGACGACGTCCGGTCTTCCCGGCTTCTTCGCGATGACATGATTCACACGACCCTTGCCGTTGTTAGGCGGGTTGCGGGAGCTTGGTTCCTTGGTGGCATTCCACGACCTTGTCCCGGGTTACGTGCATTGGGGCGCGGGGCGTCGGGCTTCTTGTTGGGGCAATTCTTGGAGTAGTGTCCTGGCTGACCACATCCAAAGCAAGTGACTTGGTTGGGGTTGCTGCTCTTGCCGGTATTGTTATTGGGGTTGTTGTAAGCTGGTCTGGGGTTGGCATACTGCTGAGGTGGATAGTTGGTCCGGGGTGCAGGAGCTCTTGGCTGCTGATAGGTTGGCTTGACCGGGGCTGGCTGCCACGGGCGAGGCTTCTGGTTGCTGGAGCTACCCTTTCTGATCATCTTGCGCTTACGGGTATCATCCAAAGCACGTCGCTTGTCCTCAAGCATGAGTGCCTTGTTCACCAGATCAGGAAAAGTTGGGCAGTCACACACAACAAGCGAGTACTCTGAAGTCCGTTAAGGCATTCCATGAAGCGCTCCTTTTGGCAGCATCGCCTTGACATCTTGAGGGGCATACCTTGAGAGAACACCGAACTTCTGCATGTACTCCTTGACAAGTGCTACTACCTTGCTTCGTGGCTCGAACTCACGCTTCTTGATGGCCATGATTCCGGAAGGAATGTGGGCCTTGCGGAATTCTGCCTTGAAGTCATTCCAAGTGATGTTTTGCTCAGCATGCATGGCCTTGAATCCATCCCACCAAGCTCTGGCAGTTCCCCCGAGACAGTGAGCAGCATAAGCCACCCTCTCCCGGTCCTCAGTGCATCCGAGTAGCTCCAGCAGATCCTCAATGGTGCGGACCCAGTCATCTGCATCCAGGGGTTCAGCAGTCTCGATGAAGGTGGGTGGTGCATGCTTCTTGAACTCCACCAACGTGGAACGCCCATTGCCGTTTCCCGCCGGCTGGCGATTGACAGCTTGAGCGATCATCTGGAGGGCTGCAGTGTTGGCTTGGCGTTCCTCTCGGAAGGCTTGGAGAAGCTGATCCATGTCCATGCTTGGAGGTGGTGGCGGTGGTGGGGCTTGACCTTGGGTTTGGTCCTGACTGGCTTCTGCTCCGGCTTCTTGCTGCTGGGTAGAGGTACCAGTACGTGTTACAATAGGCATCCTGTTGGAGCGGTCAAAGTCTCATGATTGGGGAAAGATGGGGAAAGCAATAGAGATGGTACGCCTAGTAAGGGGGTTGGTATGACACTAATTGTTTTCATGCAAGGGCCAAAAGGCCAAACACATTCATTAAAGTCCCAATGGGTGATGTAGTCGTTTACAAATTCCCGAAGGAAAGCACGACGTCCATCAAACACATCAAAAGCAAACACAACACTACATGGTTTCATATGAACCATTACAAGGACTCGACTTCGCATAGGGGTACACGACCTATCCTACCGTAGGGGTTACTAACGGGCATATCCGGGTTGCGAATGATGCCTAAGTGGTGGAATGCTCGGTCGCGTAGTCTGGCTCTTCTGGGTCTTCCTCCTCATTATCAGCACCCTGACCTTCCTCGCCACTTGAAGGGGTGGGGGAGTGGAGGAGCTCAACACGGTGTTGCTTTGCCGGTGGTGCGAAGAGCTTGCGGTATTCCTTTGCGCTCATGCGGTGTTGCTGTGGTGGTTCTCCATCCTTTGGGGGTCTTCCGCCTCGGTATGCGATTGCGGGCTGTCCAGGGGGAGCACCTTCCTTCTTGATCCTATCTGTCTTCCCTTGTGCTTGGAGAAGTAGTGCCTTGGTCTCGTGAAGTTCCCTTCGGAGCTCCATTGATTCTGAGGCCAAGTGTTGTGCCAAACTATCGGCACAAAGGCTGAAGTAGGTCTGGAATCGGAGTGGAAGTCCTTCTTCTAATGGTGGAGCTGGTGCACTGCTCTCATCCTCACCCTCCTTCCGATAAGGCAAGAAGCGGGTTGCCAACTCGTCTGCCATTTCTGGAAGAAGGTCTCGGAGGCGGGTGAGTGCCTTGAGGGTTGCCGTCTCGACGGCAAGAACCAGAGTTGCCATCTGGGGTCCCTCGAAGAACCAACTTGTTGGAGAATCATTGGCCTTCACGATTACTTCCACATGATACTCCGTCTCGGTGTCATTGATCCAATGCTCATGGTAGGTGAAAATGGGGGCTCGGTGAAACTGGCACTTCTTGAGGCTATCCTCGAGAAGCACGGGAAATCCGGTGGTCAGGAAGTCTTCGGGTCCGGCAGCCATCTACAAAGGTCAAATGGGAGAGGTCAATAAGGGAATATATCTTAGGTTGGGTAAGCTTAGAAAAGAAGAGAAGTTTAGATGGTCTCAAGCTAACTAACGTCCATGCTAACAAAGGCTTCCTACAGTCAGGATGGCTCTGATACCAGCTCTGTGGGGACCCTGACTCATAAGTCGTGATCACCGAATGCACGTGTACAGTGATCCCAGAGATCAATGCTCACTGAACACACAGAAGCTGAATAACAAGAGTCTTACATCCATACATACCGTCTTACACAAATTATGACCATTATGGTCAAGTCTTACATTGATAAAGCCTTAAGGGCTGAACATCAAATGAAACACAAGCAGCGGAAATCTTAAATCGATAAGTAGAACCCATGCCATCTGCCTTAACCCTACAAGCATTCTTTGACCGAAAGTCCTAGTTCGCATGTTCGCTCAAAGAACTCTTCTTCAACTCGGTTCTTCCATGCCCGCCAATTAAATAACCAGTGGCAAGCCAACGAGTAATTTGAATGTACTCGCAAGCAACCCATGTTTTGGTTCCAGATATCACAATGCATGATATAGGTAAATTTTTGCAGAAAGCTAGTTTTGAGTGCAATAATATGTTCCACAACTTGTAAGGCATGCATTAGGAGAATTCAAGTAACCATGAGGACAGGTTACATATATCAAGATAAATAGAGCGGGCACCAACCCAACTCAATCATGTCAAGTCCTTTGACTTGACCCAAGTAGTTTTATCAACTCACACACACGGTTGTAAAACTCTGGACGTAGTTTAAGCAGCATCGCCCAACTGTCCTTGACCGTGGACACGGCTATTCGAATAGTTTTACACTCTGCAGAGGTTGCACACTTTACCCACAAGATCTGGGAACTTCCGTGTCATCCACGACCGCGATACCTCAAGTACCCGGGGTAAGCACCCGATCACTACCTTTCCTAGACGACACTAACAAGGAGTCCACTCGTTGTTCCGTATCCTCACGATGTACATCATACGAGACTCACTCGAGATCATAACATCCGAGAGGGACACAACAGTGTATCCGGTGCCTCAGAAGACAGTCATGGCCGCCCTACAGCACGACCCGTCCCCGAGAGAGCACCAACTCTCCCCCGTCACTAGTAATGCGGGCTCCAAGCTAGTATCGGCCTAGGTAATCAATAATGCCCTTTCACATATAAGGTTAGCGTGGTTGCGCTTGTAAGGTTGGGACAGTCAACAAATCTTAAATCTAATCCGTTTTCGAAAACAACACACACTTGCCTCGGTACACCACTTCGTCATCAAGTGGTTACCCATCTCATCATCTCCCTCGGGCATAAGTGGCACCCGACGGGGTTTCCGAAAAGTCTTTTGAAAATGCTTTGACTCCCTCACCATGCATATACCCGTCCCTTTTTGCGTAGCATCTACTTTAGCATCCTATCTACTCCCACCGGCATAACCCTCATAAGAAGGTAGGGTCATGCACAATGCAAGTATCAACGAGGAAGTACGGTGGCAAACCATCGAGGTGGTTACCACCTCATCATGATTCCGTTGCAACAACAATATGGTGCTATATAACATGCATAAAAAGGGTTTCATAGACATGATCAAAGGGCTGCTTGCCTGGCTCAACAAAGTCTTCTGGGTCTTCAAAGCCTTCTGGTCCAACTCCTTCGTCAGCAACGCAATCTATCGTCGCAAAAGAATAACGAGAAAATAAGGCAATAATAAAACAGAAAAACCAAAGTGCTCAGAAAAGTGTCAACTCATTTTTGTTAAATACTAGGGTGAAAACTAAGAAGGGGAAAATTCCTAGTTTTGGATTTGGGGTAGCAGAATAGGAGAAATGGTTTTACAAAGGTATATTTAAATGCTTAAAATCACATTTAAATATTTACAGTGAAGAAAAGGTTGTTGGATTTGAATAAAAGTTGCACCATTAAATAGGTGGGATTTTTACAAGAATTTAGGAACTGGAATTATTTCATTTGGATTAATATTTAGTCCAGGGGAATTTTTGTAAGTTTAACATAAAAGAAAAAGGAAAAATGGCACTGTGCAGCAGGCCCAGGAGGGAAACCGGCCCGCGCGAGGCCGCCACGTCGAAGGCGTAAAGGCGGAGTACACCTTCAGTCGACGGGCGAACCGGTGCGCGCGCGTGCGTTTTTAAACCTGACGGGTGGGTCCCACCCGTCAGGGCGTGAGGCTGACGGACAGGGCCCACGGCCGTCGTCGTCTACCTCCGTCCAGAGGCAACGGCGAGCTCGCCGGCGGCGATATAGGGCACGAGGGGATGCGTGGGTGGTACCGTTGGACTCGGGGGGATGTCGCCGTTCGGGTGGTGGTGGAGATGGTCGCCGGAGCGGCCTGGTTCGCAGGCGAAGAGGTCACGTGGCGGAGGTGCTTCGGGTGTTGACGATTCCGGCCTCCCAGCTGCAAAAAGAGTGGGAAAGAGGGGGGAAAGGGTCAGTGACGCCTTGCGGTTCCAGATCAAGAGAGAACAAGGGCGGAGGAGGCTTGTACCGCGTGGACGTCGATGACCCGAGGCGGCGGAGCTCGAGCTGGATCTCGAGCTCGGGCGGCTCTGGAGGCAACTGGGTGGTGCGGGAGGTGGATTAGGAGTGTGGGGGAGTGACAGGAGGTGAGAGAGGGGCTCGGGGTCGCGTCTTATAGGCCGGCCGAGGTCCACCATAGGCGCGGCCTATGGGTGCCGGCGGGATCGGCTCGGGTGGCCGTTAGAGGGGAAATGGAGGACTCGGGGGTGTTTGTGGGAGTGGTGTAGGGTGCCAGGGAGAGAGAGGAGGAGCGGGGCGAGCTGCGGGCGGTCACAGAGGCCAGCGAGCCATTGGCTGCTGGGCGGTGCTCTGGCCCGAGCCGTAGGGGGGGAGGCGCTGGAGCAAGTGGGCGGCCTGGCTGGGCGTGGAGTGGGCGTCGAGGGGCATCGATCAGCGCTGGGAGGATCGAGGTGGCCGGGAGACGCGGCGTCAACGGTCGGGTGCCCTGCCAGGCGCTCCAGAGCGCGACTTTGGTCGGCATCCGTGGTTTTCCCGCATCGGCGCGTGTCCACTAGTGTTTGGAGGCTGCAGGGGGTGTGGGCAAAAGCTGGGGAGAGCCTTGGATGCTCTACAAAGCTGAGGGGAGAGAAGGAGGCTGAGAGAGAGGGAGGAATCTGCTGTCCAGAGAAGAAAAATGGGGTTCTCCCCTCCTTCATCATTGCTTCCTCGGGCAGAAAAGCATCTAGGTGCTAGAGGGGAACTAGGAGGGGTTGTGGTAAAAAGTGGAGCACAAGGAGATTAGGGGAAGAGGCTGGAATTTGCATTTTGAAATTCTGCCAAAAGGTGTTTGATGTAGGTTTGGGCAAGTATATGATTTCCATTTGTCATGAGACTCCATAGGGTGAAATGGCACTTGTAATTAGGGCCTTCCTCCCATTTTGAGCTCATTTGGGCAAAGTTGCCAATGCAACTTTTGTAAACCCTAGAAATTAGCAAAAATGGACTTGTGTAGATTCAGTTGAGCAAATCGCTTCTCCTTGATGCACCACTTGGTGTGGTGGCCTTATTTGGTCATGTGAACATGCTCACCAAAGTTGGGATCAAGGAGAGAAAGTTGGTAGTACAAAGTTGTTCAAATATGATTCTGGTCAGAGAGGGTTTTGGGGCATTTTGTTGAACCAAAATGACTTTAAATGTCATGAGGCTTTGCAAGGTGATCACAATATGCATTTGTGACTTGCTGGATTTTCCTTGGATTTTTATGAAAATATTTCCTGTAGAAATATTTCAAATCCTTGAAATGGGCTGAAATGGTTTTGGGAGATTTTGCCCAACATTTTGAACATGACCATGTGTTAAAACTCTTATATATGGGAAATATATGCCCACTGAGTTTCCCTTATTTTTGTCAAATATTTTTAAATCCATAAAGTAATTTTTCCCTATTAAAGACCATTTATGTCCTTTAGAAAAAGCTTTTAAATAAAATAGGAAAATAACTTGTAAAATTTTATTTTTGTGGTTTATTGGAGTCCTACATCTAAGAGGGTTCAAATATACCTTTTGAAACATTTTTCACACCCCAAATCAAGCACATGCAGTGAAATCCTCAATTTAGGGGTTTTTGGAAAACTAATTTTAGAAAATACTTTTTGGCCAAATTATTTTTGTAAGAAAATACTATATTGCTCTATACACATGGCATGATCATTGGGCAGAAGTTTAGGGCAAGGAGATGAAGTATATAAGGTGGAGTTGTGTTGACTTTGAGGAACACTTGAAAATCACAGAGAGAAAACCAACTCCAAAATAAAAAGCCAAATAATGCAAAAGTTTTTGTTGGTCCAAATTTTCATGCTTTATTAACGCAAATGAAATGTTACAAAATGGAGGGTGTGACACACGCGACTCGCAAATCCCTACACTCTCTCCCCCTTTGGCATCGAGACGCAAAAAAGGCAGAGAGGACACCTACAACACAAGTGGTGGCTCAAGCGGAGTATTCACTCGCACGCTCTTCGTCAGACTCGGCAGCGGGGATGGGCTCCTCCTCAGAATATGTCCACTTGTAGCCTTGTTTCGCCATCCACTCAGCCTCTCGAATGATGTGCTCCTTGGAGCCGCCGGAGACTTCCTCTCCAAAAACCCTCATGATCTTCTTGTCGCGGCGGCGACTCTCCTTGGAAGCAATGTGAGTCCGGTACTGCCCCTTAGCCTGCATGCAGAACAAGGCCTTCATCTGGGCCTTCAGCTTCTTAGCCCATGAGGGCTCAGTGGAGGGAGGGGCATACCCAGCAGAGCGGTCCTCATCTGCATCCTCCTCCTCACTCTCCTCCCCATCAACAGCAATCTTAGCAGCCTCTGCCTCAGCACGAGTAGTAGTGTTAGCCCACTGGGGCTTGATGCGGAGTCTGATGGGGTGATGACGGATCCAGTCAGGGGCCAAAAACTCATCCTGAGGGAATAGCTTCTCCCACGTCTTCGAGATCAAAAGAAACAGGTAAGGACCATAGATGGGAACCTTACGGTTGAACACCGCAAACCGAAGCTCGCACCAAATGATGTGGGGGGCGTCCAATGGCTGAGTCTGAGTGAGACGCGCCTCCTCACAGATAAGCATCATGTCCACAAGATAAGCATGCACCTTGTCCTTGTCCCCAATGCGTGGGAAGAGAGAGTTGTGGAAGATCCGGTGCATGATGTCAAGGAAAGGGTTCAGAACCCACGCCTTCTTGCCACTTCGAAGGAACTTCTCAACATAATATTGCATGAGCTTGTTCTTGTTAGCAGACTCGGGGTTGGCATGAGGGCGAACACCAACGGGCGTGTTGAGCCCCTCATCAGGTACACTGAGCAAAGCCATGAATTCCTTCCAGGTAGCAGTCAGTTGACGTCCATTGGTCATCCAGGTCATCCTCCGTTCCTCATCAGTGTGAAAGTGAACCGAAGCAAAGAACTGGGCCACAAGCTCGGGATCAAAGTCCAGGTGAAAAGAAATCACATCCTCAATGGCAAACTTCTCCATGAGATCCAAGGCCTCACCAAAGTAGGCACGGTGCTTCTCCTCCCTCGTGTGATTCATATCAATCCAATGCACGTCCAAATATGTGTTCTGCTTGCCCTTGATCACATCCAAATAAATGAGATTCTGCTGCTTGGTCCAGAACAGATCATTTCCTCTGAAGTTGGCACGAGGAGTCACATAAGGGTTGATCTTCCTTCGACAGATAAACTCAGCCAGTGGTACCTCATCATGTCCATGGAGGGCTCCTTCTGCTTGGTGGCGGTGGTCTTGGTCCTGCGTTGGGGGGCATTGGAGCCCTCTGGAGCTTCATCTTGGTTGCGCATGCGCTTGGAACCCGTGTCACGGCTGGGATTGGAACGGCGAGCAGGTGCACTGGAGCCACCACCTAAGACACCAAACACAAAAACACGCACGAGAAACGAGAAGGATCAATGCAAAGACCATAGCAAAACAGGTGAAACAAGTAGAATGCGCACTTGGTAATTGCCATGAAGAAGATTTGACAGCTACGGTAGTACTGCTTGTTCGCGCGGTACTAAAATTTTAGTGCCGCTCCTAGTCGCGGTTGTTGGGGAACGTGGTAATTTCAAAAAAAAATCTACACACACGCAAGATCATGGTGATGCATAGCAACGAGAGGGGAGAGTGTTGTCCACGTACCCTCGTAGACCGAAAGTAGAAGCGTTAGCACAACGCGGTTGATGTAGTCGTACGTCTTCACGATCCGACTGATCAAGTATCGAACGCATGGCACCTCCGAGTTCAGCACACGTTTAGCCCGATGACGTCCCTCGAACTCCGATCCAGCCGAGTGTTGAGGGAGAGTTTCGTCAGCACAACGGCGTGGTGACGATGTTGATGTTCTACCGACGCAGGGTTCGCCTAAGCACCGCTACAGTATTATCGAGGTGGACTATGGTGGAGGGGGGCACCGCACACGGCTAAGAGATCAATGATCAACTGTTGTGTCTAGAGGTTCCCCCCTGCCCCCGTATATAAAGGAGCAAGGGGGGTGCGGCCGGCCAGGGAGAGGGCACGCCAGGAGGAGTCCTACTCCCACCGGGAGTAGGACTCCCCCCCTTTCCTAGTTGGAATAGGATTCGGGAGGGGGAAAGAGGAGGGAGAGAAGGAAGGGGGGCCGCCGCCCCCTCTCCTTGTCCTATTCGGACTAGGGGGGAGGGGTGCGCGGCCCAACCCTGGCCGCCTCTCCTCTTCTCCGTAAAGGCCCACTAAGGCCCATTTACCTCCCGGGGGGTTCCGATAACCTCCCGGTACTCCGGTAAAATCCCGATTTCACCCGGAACACTTCCGATGTCCAAACATACGCTTCCAATATATCAATATTCATGGCTCGACCATTTCGAGACTCCTCATCATGTCCGTGATCACATCCGGGACCCCGAACAACCTTCGGTACATCAAAACATATAAACTCATAATAAAATTGTCATTGTAACGTTAAGCGTGCGGACCCTACGGGTTCGAGAACTATGTAGACATGACCGAGACACATCTCCGGTCAATAACCAATAGCGGAACCTGTATGCTCATATTGGCTCCTACATATTCTACGAAGATCTTTATCGGTCAGACCGCATAACAACATATGTTGTTCCCTTTGTCATCGGTATGTTACTTGTCCGAGATTCGATCATCGTATCTCAATACGTAGTTCAATCTCGTTACCGGCAAGTCTCTTTACTCGTTCCGTAATACATCATCCCGCAACTAACTCATTAGTTGCATTGCTTGCAAGGCTTAAGTGATGTGCATTACCGAGAGGGCCCAGAGACACCTCTCCGACAATCGGAGTGACAAATCCTAATCTCTAAATACGCCAACCCAACACGTACCTTCGGAGACATCTGTAGAGCACCTTTATAATCACCCAGTTACGTTGTGACGTTTGGTAGCACACAAAGTGTTCCTCCGGTAAACGGGAGTTGCATAATCTCATAGTCATAGGAACATGTATAAGTCATGAAGAAAGCAATAGCAACATACTAAACGATCGTGTGCTAAGCTAACGGAAGGGGTCATGTCAATCACATCATTCTCCTAATGATGTGATCCCGTTAATCAAATGACAACCCATGTCTATGGCTAGGAAACATAACCATCTTTGATTAACGAGCTAGTCAAGTAGAGGCATACTAGTGACAATCTGTTTGTCTATGTATTCACACATGTATTATGTTTCCGGTTAATACAATTCTAGCATGAATAATAAATATTTATCATGATATAAGGAAATAAATAATAACTTTATTATTGCCTCTAGGGCATATTACCTTCAGTCTCCCACTTGCACTAGAGTCAATAATCTAGATTACACAGTAATGATTCTAACACCCATGGAGCCTTGGTGCTGATCATGTTTTGCTCGTGGAAGAGGCTTAGTCAACGGGTCTACAACATTCAGATCTGTATGTATCTTGCAAATTTCTATGTCTCCCACCTGGACTAGATCCCGGATGGAATTGAAGCGTCTCTTGATGTGCTTGGTTCTCTTGTGAAATCTGGACTCCTTCGCCAAGGCAATTGCACCAGTATTGTCACAAAAGATTTTCATTGGACCCGATGCACTAGGTATGACACCTAGATCAGATATGAACTCCTTCATCCAGACTCCTTCATTTGTTGCTTCCGAAGCAGCTATGTACTCCGCTTCACACATAGATCCCGCCACGACGCTTTGTTTAGAACTACACCAACTGACAGCTCTACCATTCAATGTAAACACGTATCCGGTTCGTGATTTAGAATCGTCCGGATCAGTGTCAAAGATTGCATCAACGTAACCATTTACGATGAGCTCTTTGTCACCTCCATAAACGAGAAACATATCCTTAGTCCTTTTCAGGTATTTCAGGATGTTCTTGACCGCTGTCCGATGATCCACTCTGGATTACTTTGGTACCTCCTGCTAGACTTATAGCAAGGCACACATCAGGTCTGGTACACATCATTGCATACATGATAGAGCCTATGGCTGAAGCATAGGGAACATCTTTCATCTCTCTCTATCTTCTGAAGTGGTCAGGCATTGAGTCTTACTCAACTTCACACCTTGTAACACAGGCAAGAACCCTTTCTTTGCTTGATCCATTTTGAACTTCTTCAAAACTTTGTCAAGGTATGTGCTTTGTGGAAGTCCAATTAAGTGTCTTGATCTATCTCTATAGATCTTGATGCCCAATATGTAAGCAGCTTCACCGAGGTCTTTCATTGAAAAACTCTTGTTCAAGTATCCCTTTATGCTACCCAGAAATTCTATATCATTTCCAATCAGCAATATGTCATCCACATATAATATCAGAAATGCTATAGAGCTCCCACTCACTTTCTTGTAAATACAGGCTTCTCCAAAAGTCTGTACAAAACCAAATGCTTTGATCACACTATCAAAGTGTTTATTCCAACTCCGAGAGGCTTGCACCAGTCCATAAATGGACCGCTGGAGCTTGCACACTTTGTTAGCTCCCTTTGGATCGATAAAACCTTCCGGTTGCATCATATACAACTCTTCTTCCAGAAATCCATTCAGGAATGCAGATTTGACATCCATTTGCCAAATTTCATAATCATAAAATGCGGCAATTGCTAACATGATTCGGACAGACTTAAGCATCGCTACGGGTGAGAAGGTCTCATCGTAGTCAACCCCTTGAACTTGACAAAAACCTTTTGCAACAAGTCGAGCTTTGTAGACAGTAACATTACCGTTAGCGTCGGTCTTCTTCATGAAGATCCATTTATTCTCAATTGCTTGCCGATCATCGGGCAAGTCAACCAAAGTCCACACTTTGTTCTCATACATGGATTCCATCTCAGATTTCATGGCTTCAAGCCATTTTGCGGAATCTGGGCTCACCATCGCTTCTTCATAGTTCGTCGGTTCATCATGATCTAGTAGCATGACTTCTAGAATAGGATTACCGTACCACTCTGGTGCGGATCTTACTCTGGTTGATCTACGAGGTTCAGTAACAACTTGATTTGAAGTTCCATGATCATCATCATCAATTTCCTCACTAATTGCTGTAGGTGTCACATAAACTGTTTTCTGTGATGAACTACT
Source organism: Aegilops longissima (assembly GCA_021605205.1). Classification (NCBI taxonomy): domain Eukaryota; kingdom Viridiplantae; phylum Streptophyta; class Magnoliopsida; order Poales; family Poaceae; genus Aegilops; species Aegilops longissima. Next base: position 631,469,175 of record CM038677.1, on the reverse strand, counting down.
TTCCAATAAGGGAGCAGGTACAGTTACCTCATCAAGTTCTACTTTCCTCCCACTCAGTTCTTTCGAGAGAAACTCCTCTAGAAAGGATCCATTCTTAGCAACAAATATTTTGCCTTCGGATCTGTGATAGAAGGTGTACCCAACAGTCTCCTTTGGGTATCCTATGAAGACACATTTCTCCGATTTGGGTTCGAGATTACTGGTTGAAGCTTTTTCACATAAGCATCGCAGCACCAAACTTTCAGAAACAACAACTTTGGTTTCTTGCCAAAACATAGTTCATAAGGCGTCGTCTCAACGGATTTCGATGGTGCCCTATTTAACGTGAATGCGGCCGTCTCTAAAGCATAACCCCAAAATGATAGCGGTAAATCAGTAAGAGACATCATAGATCGCACCATATCTAGTAAAATACGATTACGACGTTCGGACACACCATTACGCTGTGGTGTTCCAGGTGGCGTGAGTTGCGAAACTATTCCGCATTGTTTTAAATGTAGACCAAACTCGTAACTCAAATATTCTCCTCCATGATCAGATCGTAGAAACTTTATTTTCTTGTTACGATGATTTTCAACTTCCCTCTGAAATTCTTTGAACTTTTCAAAAGTTTCAGACTTATGTTTCATTAAGTAGATATACCCATATCTGCTTAAATCATCTGTGAAGGTGAGAAAATAACGATATCCGCCACGAGCCTCAACATTCATCGGACCACATACATCTGTATGTATGATTTCCAACAAATATGTTGCTCTCTCCATAGTACCGGAGAACAGTGTTTTAGTCATCTTGCCCATGAGGCACGGTTCATAAGTACCAAGTGATTCATAATCAAGTGGTTCCAAAGTCCATCAAGATGGAGTTTCTTCATGCGCTTTACAGATATGACCTAAACGGCAGTACCACAAATAAGTTGCACTATCATTATCAACTCTGCATCTTTTGGCTTCAACATTATGAATATGTGTATCACTACTATCGAGATTCATCAAAATAGACCACTCTTTAAGGGTGCATGACCATAAAAGATATTACTCATATAAATAGAACAACCATTATTCTCTGATTTAAATGAATAACCGCCTCGCATCAAACAAGATCCAAATATAATGTTCATGCTCAACGCGGCACCAAATAACAATTATTTAGGTCTAAAACTAATCCGAAGGTAGATGTAGAGGTAGCATGCCGACCGCGATCACATCGACTTTGGAACCATTTCCACGCGCATCGTCACCTCGTCCTTTGCCGTTGTTCGGTTAATCCGTAGTCCCTGCTTCGAGTTGCCAATATTAGCAATGTAACCAAGATCAAATACCCAGTGCTACTGTGAGCTCTAGTAAGGTACACATCAATAACATGTATATCACATATACCTTTGTTCACCTTGCCATTCTTCTTATCCGCCAAATACTTGGGGCAGTTCCGCTTCAAAGTGACTACCGCTTGTAGTAGAAGCACCTGGTTTCAGGCTTAGGTCCGACTTGGGTTTCTTCTCCTGAGCAGCAACTTGCTTGCTGTTCTTCTTGAAGTTCCCCTTCTTCTTCCCTTTGCCCTTTTTCTTGAAACTAGTGGTCTTGTTGACCATCAACACTTGATGCTCCTTCTTGATTTCTACCTCCACAGCCTTTAGCATTGCGAACAGCTCGGGAATCGTCTTTTCCATCCCTTGCATGTTGTAGTTCATCACGAATCTTTTGTAGCTTGGTGGCAGTGATTGGAGAATTCTGTCAATGACGCAATCATCCGGAAGATTAACTCCCAGTTGAATCAAGTGATTATTATACCCAGACATCTTGAGTATATGCTCACTGACAGAACTATTCTCCTCCATCTTGCAGCTATAGAACTTATTGGAGACTTCATATCTCTCAATCCGGGCATTTGCTTGAAATATTAACTTCAACTCCTGGAACATCTCATATGCTTCATGACGTTCAAAACATCGTTGAAGACTCGGTTCTAAGCCGTAAAGCATGGCACACTGAACTATTGAGTAGTCATCGGCTTTGCTCTGCCAGACGTTCAAAACATCTGGTGTTGCTCCTGCAGCACGTGTCGGTGTCAAAACCGGCGGATCTCGGGTAGGGGGTCCCGATCTGTGCGTCTAGGCTGATGGTAACAGGAAGCAAGGGACACAGATGTTTAACCAGGTTCGGGTCCTCTCAATGGAGGTAAAGCCCTACTTCCTGCTTGATTAATATTGAAGATATGGGTAGTACAAGAGTAGATCTACCACGAGATCTTAGAGGCTAAACCCTAGAAGCTAGCCTACGATGGTATGATTGTAGTTGTGATCGGCCTTCTAAGGACCAAACTCTCTGGTTTATATAGACACCGGAGAGGGCTAGGGTTTACATGGAGTCGGTTACAAGGAAGGAAATATAATATCCGGATCGCCAAGCCTGCCTTCCACGCCAAGGAAAGTCCCATCCGACACGGGTCAAGTCTTGAGTCTTGTATCTTCACGCTCAATAGTCCGGACGATGTATATAGTCCAGCTGTACGGATACCCCCTAATCCAGGACTCCTCAAGAGTAGCCCTGAACCAGGCTTCAATGACGATGAGTCCGCGCGCAGTCTTGTCTTCGCATTGCGGTAGGGTTCCATCTCTGAATATTCCAAAGTACCAGTTACGGTGAATAGTGTCCGGAACTCCATCAATGTTGTACTCCTTGGCTTCAGTGCCTCAATAATGACCGTCTCCACGTGTCGAACGAATGCGAGGAGCTGAGGTGTTTTTCACATTTACCACCCTCAATCTTTTGGCTGACCGCCTATTTGAAGAGACGGGGATTCTCAGATCCAAACCTCAGTCTTCCCCCTCAAGCAAGCATCCAACAGAGCGCTCCAGAAAAACCATTCCAACATGGCCGGTCGTCAGAGCTCTTCTACTCGCTCTCCTCGCTCCAAGCAGGGGGACTGGGAAGAGTGTTCAGTTCCCCATAGCCGTTTGATTGAGTTACAAATCCAAGGGTTTCTTCCACCAGCATTCATGGTCCCTGTCCGAGCCGGAATAGCCACCTATAATGGCGGGGAGCAAGCGGAGAGATCTCCGAATCCGTCTCCGGAGGAGCGGATATGCCTCATCCCGCATCTGCTAAGGGGCGTCGGGTTTCCTGTCCACCAGTTCCTTCGCGGGCTCCTGGAGTTCTACGGCCTCCAGTTACACAATCTTACCCCTGCCTCCATACTACATATAGCAGGGTACGTTGCCCTTTGCGAGCTATTTTTAGGCTGCGAGCCTCATTTTGGGCTATGGAAGAAGTTGTTCTGTCTTGTCCCCCGCAACCAGGGAGAATCCCTATGTCAAGTGGGCGGGGCCGAAGTATGGCGCATTGCCGAGACCGGATACCTTTCCGGCACTCCCAAGAAGGCACCGGAGAACTGGCCTTCAGAGTGGTTCTACATTGACGACGTTCCCCTTCCGGATCCAGTCCGGACAGGTCTCCCCCAGTTCAGTAACGCCCCGCCGAGGGCACGTCTAAGCTGGCGCCCCCGAGGCCCCCAAGAGGAGGATACCAGGGAAATATATTACCTGATGAGCAGGATAAATTTACTGGCCAACTCCGGACTGGCGATAGTCGAGGTTATGGCAATATGCATAATACGGGGAGTGCAACCACTTCAATATCGGGGGAAGCCCATGTGGCACTTCAACGGGGAAGATGATGCCACCCGCTGTGGCCGTAAGGGTCCGGACTCCGCCACTGCTCTGGCAAGGATATTGTCGGATTTATACAAAGGCGAAGAGGAGGAATTCCTTCACGTCAAACCGCGAGATGGATTCTCCATGTACAACCCTCCGAACTAGGTAAGTTGTCATTCCTTTCCCTACGTCACTTATTGTGGCGTTCTTCTCTAAGATCATCTACCTCGATATTTCCGAGCAGGAACTGAGGAGGGCCGTAGAAGGAATCTCCAGCCCCTCCCCTCAGCCAGAGGACCCCGGAAGGGCCCTAGATCTAGGTATCGAAGAAGATCCGGATATTACATGGAGCTCGTCAACGGGATATTTTATCAAGCGAGCTGCGATGGCGCCTCAGTGGCCATTACTGCCGACTATCCCGGACCGCTTCCTACGTCGCGCGTAAGCCAAGTCGAAAAAACCCTATCCTCAGAAGAGGACTTCCTTCAGATGTCATGCCTTACCCTTGAAGTGTCGTGTTTTTGCAGAGACGATGGTCGGAGCGTGGGGCCGAGCCCCTAGGGACTCGTCGGCCAAGGGCGTCCGGATCGGGCAGGCTCAAGAGGAAGGTGGTAAGGGTCGACTCGCCGCTATAGAGGTAAGGCAAAAACTTGTGCTGTGATTATGGTATTTTGAAGTATGACATCACCCTATGTGTCATGGCAGGAAGAGGAGCAGCCGGACTATATCCGGGGATCCTGCCAACCACGCCTCCACCAGCCGGATTCCAGAACCGGTTTTGAGAGCGGAGGCGGGAGCGGGGCCGATGCCGCATAGTTCTCCAACAGAGAATGCAGATATGCTCTCAGCCACGAATTTCGAAGTAGAGAGCGCCATGAATCACCGGCGCCGACGGGCCGTACTTCGGAACAACATATTTTTCGAAGAGGCATTTAACGCCTTCAATTCAGGAGACGCATACATCCGAGCTGCTCAAGGCGGGCTTGCCCAAGCGACGGACCAGTATACCAAAGATATACGGGTAAGAAAATTTGATAAGCATGTGTAGCAGTAGCCCCTGAGACTTGAAACGGTTGGAACAACTATTTTAAGGATCAATTTATGCACAGGTCCTTGTAGATAAGAACGAGCAATTGTCTCGGGAGCTGGAGGAATGCAAGGCCGAACTAAGGGCCGCAGTTGCCAAGCTGGAGGAATCCCAAAAGCCCTCCTCTGGTAACAGTTGTCACAATTGTACGAAGGTGCTACAATTAGTAAATGGCTGATATGACAAGTCTAACAGAAAATTCTGCAGACAATCCCGGGGTGTATCCGGAGGACGTAAGAGAGGACGCATCACATCTCAAAAGGCAACTGGAGGCTGGCGAGCGCATTCTTACGCGAGTTAGGCAGGAGAAGAACAATCTTCAAGATGCCAACGTCCAGCTGGACGTGAAGTTAAAAGATCTCCGCGCTCAGCTGGCGGACTCCGTGAAGGAGAACAAAAGGCTTCGACGCGACATTTACGGTAAGTGCCTAGACGAACTGTAGTATAGTTAGGTGAGGACATATATTGAAAAAAAATTGCTTGCAGGACTGTTAACAGGTCGCCCTGAGGAGGAGATTCCCTCATCTGCAAGTGATTTACTGCAAGACCTTTCGCAACTGCACGAGCGAGCTCGGCAAGTGATGCAGGGTGTAGCTCAGGCTTTGTGGCCATCAAGCTTACTGCCGAATGGCATGGGAGAGCTCGTGGATATGCTGCAAGGAGCACGTCGACGCTTCCGATTGTGGAAGATGTCCGCTTGCCGGCAAGGCGCAAGAGAAGCCTGGGCTAGGGTGAAGACGCGCTACACCAAGCTGGACCCGAACCATATGGCCGAAGTAGGACCGGCAGGGCCCGATGGGCAAGAAATTCCCGTAAGTCTGGTATATGACCAGGTAGCATTAGCCACAAAGTATTCTTAACGGGATTGTAAGCTAGATAGCATGTTGGATGTAATAGAGGAGGAATATAGTCCGTCGAAGTGACTCTGTAATTAAATGGACATAAGTAGTCCCTAGCCGGATTAAAATCATTTGTCATGGCAGACCTTTTCGCTTCAGCCCCCGGATCCTATAGTCCGGGGTGTGTATGAATACCCACTCAGTTATAAAAAACTGGGGTATGCGTGGACACCAGACGCAGGGGTCATAAGTGCTTGAACAGACAAGTACCCAACTAGTTATGTTATATTACATGGATTGTAAGAAACATCTTCCAGGAGAATAGTTCGTTAGGGGTTCCTTTCCACAGGTAAGCATGCGACAATGCACATGTCCGGACTGCGAGCGAGTCGCGGGATACAAAACTTCTGGGGATTTGCGTTATAATAAACGAATACCTCTTTTTTTCACCGACCGAATATTCTCTTAAGGAAGCTAGCTTTCGGCTTCACCCAATCTGAGGTACACATCCGGCTGAACCGGCAGTAACAATCGCAGAGGTGCTCCCCTTATGCACTAGCCGAATTAACGGGAATGTAGGGCATAAAAACAAGAGCCAGGCAACCCATCTTGGCAACATATTAAGTCATATTGATGCATATAATGGTGAAGAAAAGGCACATATGGAAAAAGAATGCATATGTGACGGGCAAAAAGCCATGTGAGTAATTATTTTTAGCTTCCGTATAGGAAGCCCCCAGGTATTGCTTACACACTCAGTGCGGCCGGAGTGATCCGGTAATCCGCACTGTATTTAATACTTTGTGTGAAGAGAGAAAAAGGTCTAGAAAGGAAAAAGGGATGGAGCATAATTAAAAAGGAGGGGTTAGGAGACGAACATTGAGTTCGGCGTTAGGCATAGAATCTCCGGAGTCTGGCCGCGTTCCATGGGTTTGGCTCGAGTCTGTTATCGGATGCATTACATAAGCGGTACGCTCCTCCGGTGAGAACTTTGTCAATGACGAAGGGACCCTCCCACTTGGGTTTGAGCTTGTCCTTCTTCTTCTCCGGTAGGCGTAGAACGAGCTCGCCAATATTGTAAGTTTTGGCCCGCACTTCTCTGCTTTGATATCGTCGAGCCTGCTGCTGATAGAATGCGGACCGGGCTTTTGCGACGTCGCGCTCCTCCTCCAGGGCGTCCAAGTTATCCTGCCGATCTAACTCGGCTTCCTTCTCTTCGTACATGTGTACGCGTGGCGAATCATGTATTATGTCGCAGGGTAATACCGCTTCCGCGCCGTACACCATAAAAATGGTGTATATCCGGTGGTGCGATTTGGCGTGGTCCGTAGCCCCCAGAGTACGGAGTCAAGCTCCTCGACCCAGTGTGTATCCGACTCTGTCAAGGATCGTACTAGTCTGGGTTTGATGCCGCTCATGATGAGACCATTTGCCCGCTCTACCTGGCCGTTTGTTTGGGGATGGTAGACGGAAGCGTAATCAAGCTTAATGCCCATTTTTGCGCACCAAGTTTTCACTTCATCGGCTGTGAAATTTGAGCCATTATCAGTGATGATGCTATGGGGGACACCGTATCGGTGTACGACCCCGGATATGAAGTCTATTACTGGTCCGGATTCGGCCGTTTTGACTGGTTTGGCTTCTATCCATTTGGTGAATTTGTCCACCATGACCAATAAGTATTTTTTCTTATGGATTCCCCCTTTAAGAGGTCTGACCATATCCAGCCCCCAGACCGCAAAGGGCCAAGTTATGGGGATTGTTTGGAGAGCGGTAGGGGGCATATGACTCTGATTGACAAAGAGCTGGCAACCAACGCAATGTTGGACAAGGTCATGTGCGTCTGCTCTGGCCATCGGCCAGTAGAAACCTGTACGGAAGGCCTTGCTGACTAATGCTCGAGCCGCGGCGTGGTGCCCGCCCAGTCCGGCATGGATTTCAGCCAAGAGCTGCCGCTCTTCTTCTTCGGAGATGCATCTTTGGAGTACTCCGGTAGCGCTTTTCTTGTAGAGTTCCCCTTCGTAGACTTTGTAAGCTTTAGAGCGCCGGACAATGCAGCGTGCTTCATTTTGGTCTTCAGGGAGCTCCTACCTATTTAGGTAGGCCAAGAAAGGCTCGGTCCACAGGGCGATTACAGCCATGATTTCATGGGCCGAGGGCGTTATTTCGGTGGTAGAACCTCCGACTATGTCTGATAGTTCGGAATCTAGGGGTGTATTCGGATCCATGCTAGTATTGCCGGAATCCCCTTCCCATACTACGGATGGCTTGAACATCCGTTCCAAAAATATGTTAGGTGGGACAGGGTCGCGTTTAGCGCCGATGCGAGCGAGGACATCCGCCGCTTGATTGTTTTCTCGAGCCACATGGTGGAATTCGAGCCCCTCGAACCGAGCTGACATTTTGAGGACGGCATTACGGTAGGCCGCCATTTTCGGGTCCTTGGCATCAAAATCTCCATTTATTTGTGATATTGCGAGGTTTGAATCCCCGCGCACTTCTAGGCGTTGAATGCCCATAGAGACTGCCATCCGAAGACCGTGCAATAGATCCTCGAATTCGGCTGCATTGTTGGAGTCTGTGTATAATATTTGGAGGACGTACTGGACCGTGTCTCCGGTGGGAGACGTCAGGACTACACCTGCTCCCAATCCGGCCAGCATTTTAGAGCCGTCGAAGTGCATGATCCAGTTTGAGTATGCGCCGTACTCTTTAGGGAGTTCGGCTTCTGTCCATTCGGCGGCGAAGTCAGCCAATACTTGCGACTTGATGGCCCGCCGAGGTTTGTATGTTATGTCGAACGGAAGGAGCTCAATGGCCCATTTGGCAATCCGGCCCGTAGCATCGCGGTTATTTATTATGTCATTTAGTGGTACTTCGGAGGCCACCGTAATCGAACACTCTTGAAAGTAGTGTCGTAGCTTCCGGGATGTCATGAACACCGCATATGCTATTTTTTGATAGTGTGGGTATCGTGATTTGCATGGGGTTAGTACCGTGGACACATAGTAAACCGGCTTCTGGAGCGGGTATTTGTATCCGTCAGCTTCTTGTTCAACGACGAGCACTGCGCTTACAACTTGATGCGTTGCAGCTATGTACAGCAGCATGGGTTCGTTGATATTCGGCGCTGTTAGTACTGGATTACTGGCCAATAAGGTCTTTATTTCATCCAGTCCAGCCGCGGCTGCATCCGTCCACACGAAGTGTTCGGTGCACCGAAGAAGGCGGTAAAGAGGTAATGACTTTTCTCCTAACTTGGAGATAAAGCGGCTTAGAGGAGCCACGCATCCGGCTAGTTTCTGGATGTGCTTGAGGTCTGTTGGTATAGCCAACTATGACAGAGGTCGGATTTTTGCTGGATTCGCTTCAATTCCTCTATTGGAAACGATGAAGCCGAGTAGTTTCCCCGAAGGGGCGCCAAAATGCATTTTTCCGGGTTCAGCTTGATGTCGTATATCCGGAGATTGTCGAATGTAAGCCTCAAGTCATCTATCAGGGTTTCGACGTGTCTTTTTTTTATGACCACGTCGTCCACGTATGCCTCCACTGTTTTTCCGATTTGCTTTTCCAGACATGTTTGAATCATGCGTTGGTAGGTTGCGCCGGCGTTCATAAGCCCGAAAGGCATAGTGTTGAAGCAGAAGGGGCCATATGGCGTTATGAAGGCTGTTGCAGCTTGGTCAGACTCTGCCATCTTTATTTGATGGTATCCAGAGTATGCATCGAGGAAACACAGCGAGTCGTGTCCTGCTGTGGCATCAATGATTTGATCAATGCAAGGGAGGGGAAAGGGATCCTTGGGGCAAGCCTTGTTGAGGTCTTTAAAGTCGACACATAGGCGCCAGGATTTGTCCTTCTTTGGTACCATTACCAGGTTTGCCAGCCAATCCAGATGCTTGATATCTCTGATGAATCCGGCCTCGAGTATTTTGGCTAGCTCTTCCCCCATGGCCTGCCGTTTGGGCTCTGAAAACCGTCTTAGGGTTTGCTTGACCGGTTTGTATCCTTTTAGTATATTGAGCTGTGTTTGGCCAATATGCGTGGGATGCCTGGCATGTCCGATGGGTGCCAGGCGAAGATGTCCCAATTCTCATGTAAGAAGTCTCGCAGTGCGGCATCCATTGCGGGGCTCAGCTGTGTCCCGACGGAAGCTGTCTTCATGGGGTCCGTTGGATGGACTTGGAATTTGACTATCTCGTCTGCGGGCTTAAATGAGGTGGACTTTGGTTGCTTGTCGAGTATCACGTTGTCCCTGTCCACGGTGGCCCGCAGTGTTGTTAATTCTTCGGCTGCTAGGGCCTCAGATAATGCCTCCAGGGCTAGTGCTGCGGTTTTGTTTTCGGCACAAAGTGCAACGTCCGGATCACTGGCTAGAGTGATGATTCCATTAGGCTCGGGCATTTTAAGCTTCATGTACCTGTAATGGGGTATGGCTTGAAAGCTTGCAAACGTGTCCCGCCCTAAAAGGGTGTGGTATCCGCTGCTAAAAGGGGCCACTTGGAATGTGATCTCTTCGGACCTATAATTTTCCGGGGTGCCGAATACCACGTCGAGTGTGATTTTTCCTGCACACCGCGCTTCCCGACTAGGGATAATTGCCCTGAAGGTTGTGCCGCTTTGTTCAATGCGGCCTTTGTCAATTTCCATCTTGCTGAGTGTCTCTTCATAGATCAGATTTAATCCGCTTCCGCCATCCATGAGCACTTTAGTGAGCCGAAAGTCATCCACGATTGGGCTAAGAACTAGAGCGGTGGTGCCTGCATAACTGAATCTAGGTTCGCCAACGGCATTGGAAGTTATAGCAATGTCGCTCAGGGGTTTATTTTGGCCATATGGCAAATTTCCGTGGAGTCGATGAGTTTCGCTTGCGCCTACTATTTGAGGCAAAAGTCTCAAGACTGTTAGTACCGTATTGTTCTCATTGGCGGATGTTGTTCGTAAGAAGATCCTCGCCACTTTTTGCAACTCGGCGGAGTATCCAACATGCCCTAAGGCTATGAGTTGGTGCTGTCCGAGTGCCGTGGAGTTTACATGGCCCATTGAGCCATTTTTCCAATACGGTTCCCATACTGGGTGGGCTTTGGTTTCTTGGGATTGATCGGCCGACTCACGAGAGTTCGCCTGCTTAGTTCGGACAAAGGTTTTGATTGAAGCCGACTGTCCCAAAATTTAGCTTGACTTTTCCAGACGCTTTCCATCGCACAAGACCTTCAGATTATGATTGCTAAGTCCGCAGCGCATCATGTCACGGCGACTTATAGCATTAAGGATTCCTTTGTCCGCAGTTTTGGCGTAAGAGCGAGACCACGCCCTCCTCGTGGCAGTCCTTGACCTTGTTTAGCGCAAGGAGGAATCTGGTCCAAGAATGATGTATCGGCCTCCGGGCTCTTGCCTCGATATGGGAGAGACGATTAAGTCCGCGGTGGGTGGTTATAGCTGAACTGGATTCTGATCCGATCTAGCACCTGTGGGCATGGAAGCTTCCGAGTTCAACAGCTCGGGATTCGAGACGCTGCCTAATTTTTTCCGCCCTGCGTCTCGCTTTAAGTCCGAACCTGGTCATATCCTCCCCAAGGGCATCCGCTCTCGAGCTTGGCGATCCTGACATAATTGCCCTCAAAATAGAGGGATACACCTTGTGTGGTTCCTCCGATACCACTATCTCATGGGTGGTCATGGGATTTAATGTCCTTTGGTCGGGTTTAAGCCCGATCCTGCCATAGTCCGCTAGACTCCTAAAGCGGGCGATGCGATCCAAGAGCTCATTAAGAGAAGAGGGCTCCATCAGATCCATCTGCTCGCAAGTTCAATTGATGAAGTTTATGCGTGATGACCCGAGAGGCCATCGTCGGGCGACTGACCGATGGGGGTGGCTATGACGGCCACCTAGTCGGAGGGTTTGGCCCACGCCGTGAGCTCCCCACGGTAATTTTGTCCTCGACGATGAGACGAGCCATCGAACCTTGCAGCGATGACACAGAGGAACTCAATGAAAGCACCAATGTCGGTGTCCAAACCGGCGGATCTCGGTAGGGGGTCCCGACCGTATGTTTAGGTTGATGGTAACAGAAGCAAGGGACACAGACATGTTTACCTGTGTTCGGGCCCTCGATGGAGGTAAAACCCTACTTCCCCGCTGATTAATATTGAAGATATGGGTAGTACAAGAGTAGATCTACCATGAGATCATAGAGGCTAAACCCTAGAAGCTAGCCTATGATGGTATGATTGTAGTTGTGGATCGGCCTCTTCTAGGACCAACCTCTCCGGTTTATATAGACACCGAGAGGGCTAGGGTTTACATGGAGTCGGTTACAAGGAAGGAAATATAATATCCGATCGCCAAGCTTGCCTTCCACGCCAAGGAAAGTCCCATCCGGACACGGGTCAAGTCTTGAGTCTTGTATCTTCACACTTCAATAGTCCGGACGATGTATATAGTCCTGTTGTCCTGATACCCCTAATCCAGACTCTCAGCAGTTCGGTACCCAAATGTGCTGCTGTGATTTAATTCTTCTATGCAGCAATGAGGATAATCCTCGTTATAGACCTAGACCGTAATTGCTACCATCATATTTCAACTTTGCTTTCAAGGAACGCATTAAAATTCAACGGAACAACAAAGACGGGCCATCTATCTACAATCAACATAGACAAGCAAGATACTATCAGGTACTAAGTTCATGATAAATTTAAGTTCAATTAATCATATTACTTAAGAACTCCCACTTAGAAAGACATCCCTCTAGTCCTCTAAGTGATCACGTGATCCAAATCAAATAAACCATAACCGATCATCCGTGAAACGGAGTAGCTTTCAATGGTGAACATCAATATGTTGATCATGTCTACTATATGATTCACGCTCGACCTTTCGGTCTCAGTGTTCTGAGGCCATATCTGCATAATGGCATGACTTGTATCATAAGGTAGATTTAACTAGTCACCGAGCCTGACACTGTTTATAAGCCGGCCGGGACTCTGTAAGCCGCAGGGCGTCAACCCGTATATAAGGGACGACTCCACCGCGCTTAGGGCAAGAAACAATTCATCGAGAGTCGGGCATAGCGATCTCGCCCCTCGGTCATCAAACATCAAGCAATACCAACCCACTAGACATAGGCTTTCCTTCACCGCAAGGGGCCGAACTAGTATAAAACCTCTCGTGTCCTTTGTCCCGATTAACCCTTTAAGCTTCCTAGTTGCGATGGCTCCACGACTAAGTCCTTGCAAGAGGACATCTGCCAGGACAATTCCACGACATTGGCGCGCCACCGTGGGGCCAGCGACGGTGGATTTGAGTTCTTGAAGGGCAGCTTCAAGGGCTCAAGGGATACGCAGGGCCGATGACCAAGAGTCGTCGCGGCAAGATCTACATCAACAACGAAGGCTGGGGCCTGCGACGCCACCCAATTGAGTACGGGTACCGGGTCCCTTCTTGGCGGAATCCACGTTTTCATCGGGCCGGATCGGTGAGCCGGGCCCAAGACGGACAACCGCACCGACCTCGCCGAGACGGCTCATGCGGCGTAGACCCGCCCGAGCTCAACTCTCGTCATGAAGCGTGCCTTCGTGGCTCAGCGCCCACGGAGAAGAACTTTTCAAGGATCTAAGGATGGTGGTGAGACGGCCGTCTCATGATGATGATTCGTCCGCCACTCAACAGACTCGTTATATCAAGTACAAGATGGCGCGTTTGGGGCTGTTCCGATGGTTCCAGATTCGGACCCCTATGAGCCGCCAAGCTAGAAGGCAGGAGTCTTCATGGCTGGGACTCAACCCGCCAAAACTTCTACGGTTGCTACGCACAACATCCGGTCAGGAGCGGTTGGGCAGGAGGCCTGCGGCGCAGCCCGCTCAGACATCGATGGATCTCATGGATAAGCTTACGGCCTTGTTAACCACCACGGTTATTCCTGCAAATCAAGACGAGCATAACGCAGAGGTGGCACAGGTGCGTGAAGCTATAGCTCGAGCCAAGGAGGCCTTAGAAGCTGAGGATACCAGGTTAGCTGCAGAACGAGCGGTTTTAGATGCACGGGCGCAGCGGCTCCAGTCGGAGGCTTTCCAGCTTAATATGTGCCTGAACGCATCTAATGAAGTAATGAGAAGGAGGCACCAGAAGACTCAATCCCGTTTACCTCCGATTTGCGACCCTCGCACTCTTTTAACACCGGTGCCGGCCCTAGCAACCCGCCTGTTAGGGGATATAATCATCGAGAGTAAACCACTCAAGGGGCCGGGTTACTCCTCGCCCATGGTCAGGCCCACGAAGGAGGCCCAGAGCCCGAAGGTGGATTAGGGTCCATTTATGTAAACCGCCTTAGTCTTGTGACTTGTCTCAGTAAGATAAGAGAGAAGAGACCGAGCGGACACTTGTATGAGCCGGATCGGGACTCTCAGAGACGGCTCAAGGCCAACCCGTGTATATAAGGGACGACCGAAGGCGGTTTAGGGATGAACAATTCGAGGCTTAGGCGAAGCTTATTGCTCCCTAGTCGCCAAATCACATCAATCCCATCACAACTAGTTTAAGGACTCGAAGGCTATCTCAGGGCGGATGACTAAGAGTCGTCGCGACAAGCTCTACATCGGCGATCGCGGATTTGGGGCCCGAGGTCGGCTCGACGAGTACTGGTGCCGGTCCCCTTTGGTGGCATACTGCGTGTTCATCGGCAAGATCGGCGAGCTGTGGCTGGGCCGGACGTCTGCACCGACCTCGTCGAGGCGGCTCAGCCGGCGAAGAAGGGTCCTGCCTCAGCTAAACCGGCTGTCGAGCGTGCCAGTAAGGTAAATCGCCCATGAAGACTACGAGGGCGGATCAGCATCGGCGGCGAAACCGTTGTCTACTCGCGCGACGAGTCGTCATGCGGAAGAAACCGAAGTCTTTGTACCAGCTGCAAGATGGCCAGATCGGGGCTGTTCCGACGGTGAGAGTATTCGGACCCTTTGATCTACCCAGCTGGTTGGAATTTTCATGGCCGGTACACGTTTACGCTTCACTCTCGATCGCATGGCGCCCATCGTCGCCGGTTCAGCAGCAGTGGTGGCAGCCGGGATGGAGGCCCCAGCGCCCACCGCTCAAGTTTTATCAGAGTTATTCGGCGCATTGGCTGCGCTCATGGCAGAGGCTAATCCGGCGGATCAGGACCTACTAGCGCAGATTGCAAAGGTGAAGGAACAGATCGCTAAAGCTAAAGCGGATCCGCAGCCAGCGGACGTGAGGATGGCGGCGAACGGGCCTTTGGATGCATGAGTGCTTATAGGCTCATCTTTGGATCGAGTCGTCACATGAAGACATGAAAAGGAAGTACAGATCCGTTTGCCGTCGGTTTTCGAGGAAGAGCTCTTTAATACCCGGGGCGGGACGATAATCCGCCGCGGTGGTGAACGGCGGAAGCACCGGGGCAGGCGGCGATTCAGCCCGTGTGATAGATCTGCCTCGCCATCATACCGCGCGCCCTTCGGTTGTGTAGACACCTCGGTCACTACTCAACCCGATGGATAATCTTGTTGCGGCTGCGGCACGGTTGGGCGATTCAATTGAAGGTGATTCACCACAAAGGTAGAGACACGCCGGGTTAAGGAGCTCTCAGGGCGGCCTGGCTCAACAGAAGCGTATTCATACGGTCGGGATCGGATCCACTCCACCCCCGCCCAAGCGGAGCTATAGCCGGCAGCGCCGACGAACCGGCCGTATCAAGCAATGCGCAGCGATCCGCCTCGCGGCAACAACCCGGCGGGTGGTTTGAAGGCAGCTCAAGTGGTGGTGGATCGGGCGGGGCACGTGGGAGGCGAGTTAGCACAACTTGAGGATCATCAGCTCGCGCGGTTCGTCAGACCATCTTGAACCGGGGTCACATCGGCTCTTTGGGGTGCCTTGCCTCGTCCCGCTTTACGCAATGTCGCGTTTGCCCAAGGACTTCAAAGGGCCCGCAAGGTGCCCAATTATACTGCCGATTTGGCTCGAGCGTGGATAGAAA
The DNA here is from genome assembly GCA_021605205.1 of Aegilops longissima. NCBI lineage: Eukaryota > Viridiplantae > Streptophyta > Magnoliopsida > Poales > Poaceae > Aegilops > Aegilops longissima. Next base: position 631,453,611 of record CM038677.1, on the reverse strand, counting down.
GCTATGAGATGGCCATGGAGATGCTGGATGTGGATGAAGCTGCGTGTGCGAAGTATTTCACCATGATGTTGGAAGAGTGCGGCCCGTGCTTGGTTGAAGAACTTGCCGCCTTTCGATCAGTTCATGGACCCGATTGCGGACCGGTTCATTCAAAATTTCAAAGACACTGTAAGCAGCCCATATGCATGGTGGATTTGGCGGCTTGTGTCGGCGGAGGAGAATCCACAACCCATTGGGTGCGCGCGTTTTGAAGTTTTACATTCTTGAGACGGATCAACCTGATTCGCGATCTTAACCTTAGAGGCCAATTGCGGTTCGAACCGTTGAAGTTGAAGCTGGTCGCATGAAGCGTTTTGCAATGACATGGGCACTCTCATGGGCGTTTTGGTAAATTATGCCGATTCGATAGTACCAAGGATCCAGAGTCCGAGGGTGACGAAGTAGGGAAGGAAAACAGAACAGCAACTCCGAGGCCAGCAGCATCATTCGGCGAGCAATGGGAAACAAGCGTAAAGCAAGCGGTAACATGGGCCGTGGCCAACACCAGCGCAGGACAAGGGTCAGCGGCGCGAGGGTAAGCAATCAAATCGGGGCGGTGCGCAAGGTCACAATCCGGATCGTTTGAATTACCTATTGAATCAACCTTGTCCGAAGCATGGGACGAAGGAGGCACCAGCGAACCACCTCTGTAAGGATTGTTATATTATGCAGGAGTTCAAAAACTCTAACGCTTTCCGGTATGATCAAGGGCCCGGCGGCGGTTCAGGGTCCGCCCCGGGTTACGGTGGAGGAAATTCCGGCCCAGGGTTCGGTGGTAATCCGGGCGGGCAAGACAATCAGAACAATCAGACCCAAGGGGGTTACAATCAACAACAGCAGCAGTCGGGTTACCAAAGTAATCCAAAGCAGTTGAACGGTGGACAGTACCATGTCTTTACCACCAGCTTGGACAGGCGAGACGGAAACTTGAGCGGGCGGTCGGTGTTGTTGAACCGGCCGCACCGCATTACCTGCGCTGGTCGAGCAGCCTATTGTATGGAGCCGAGAGGATCATCCTCCCGGGTTTACAATCCGGGTCAGCTAGCCCTAGTGGTGGCACCTCGGTGGGAGGATACAAGTTTACCAAAGTGCTTATGGATGGAGGGAGCAGCATCAACATCACGTACTCTGAGACCTTCCGACGTATGGGGTTGGTGATAAGCATCTCGGCCCGTCCAGCCTGAAGTTTCACGGTGTGGTGCACGCAAATCAGCGCATTCGGTCGGTAAGATAGCTCTGGAGGTGGCCTTCGGGGATGAACATGACTCCAGATCGGAAACGTTGGCGTTTGAAGTGGTGAAAATTCAAAGCCCTTACCACGCCCTCTTTGGGCGGCCGGCTTATGCTAAGTTTATGGCACGGCCCTGTTATGTCTATTTGCAGCTGAAAATGCCGGGTCACAAAGGGACGATAACGGTTCATGGGAGCTGCCGGATCGCTTTGGAGTGCGAGGAAGGTGATGCGGCTTACGCAGAGTCGGTTTGTGCCACCGAAGAGTTAAAATATTATAAGGACAATGTTGATCCGGCGGATATGACCCCTTTGAAGAAACCGACTACAGAGCACGATCCGGATTTAAAGTTCAAATCGGCGGCTGAGACGAAACTTGTTGATTTTGTGCCCGGCGATTCGTCCAAGCAGTTCACCATCGGTGCTAACTTGGATCCTAAATAGGAAAGCGGCGCCATCGAGTTCATCCGTGAGAATCGGGACATTTTGCATGGAAGCCTTGACATGCGGGTGTACCGAGGGGCTCGTGAGCACACTCTTAATGTTGACCCCAAGTATAGACCGGTAAAGCAGTTTCTTCGCCGGTTTAACGAGGAAAGGCGCAAAGCCATTGGAGAGGAAGTTGCTAGGCTCTTAGCGGCAGGGTTTATCGTTGAAGTTTTCCATCCAGAGTGGCTTGCTAATCCGGTGTTGGTCCTCAAGAAGAATGGCACTTGGCGCATGTGTGTGGATTACACAGATCTTAACAAAGCTTGTCCAGCAGATCCTTTCGCCCTCCCCCGCATTGATCAGATTATTGATGCTACGGCGGGTTGTGAGCGTTTGAGTTTTTTGGATGCGTATTCCGGATATCATCAGATTAAGATGGCGGTTAAGGACCAGGAGAAGACGGTGTTTATCACCCTTTTGAGCCTTCGCTATGTGTCTATGCCTTTTGGGCTCAAGGCGCCCAAGCAACTTATCAACGTTATGTCTGAAATTGCTTGCATGAACAAATCGGCCGTAATGTGCATGCTTATGTGGATGATATTGTGGTTAAGTCAAGGAGGAAGGAAACGTTGATTGAGGATCTAAAGGAAACTTTTGACAACTTGCGGGTGTACAAGATGATGCTCAACCCGGCTAAGTGTGTCTTGGTGTTCCGCGAGCAAGTTATTGGGTTTTCTTGTGTCCAGCAGAGGATTGAAGCTAATCCGGATAAAATTACAGCTATCACCTCCTTGGCTAAGCCAAAGTGCATCAATGATGTCCAGCGATTGGCGGGTCGGATTGCCGCGCTAAGCCGGTTTATCAGCCGCTTAGGAGAAAAGGCCATTCCTTTGTACCAGATGATGAAGAAGACGGATCAGTTCGTCTGGAGTTCAGCTGCCGATGAAGCATTGGAGGATTTAAAGCGGCAGTTGGCCAACCCGCCGGTTCTCGCCGCTCCCATTGACAAAGAGCCGCTTCATTATATGTTGTCTGCTAATGCGAGGCGATTAGCGTTGCCATCGTAGTGGAGCGGAAAGAGGCAGGAAGAATATCCGGTTCAACGGCGGTTTATTACATCAGCGAGGTCCTCATTGAGTCTAAGCAAAGATATCCGCATTGGCGAAAGCTGGTATATGGAGTTTTATGGCAAGCGGAAGCTGAAGCAATATTTTCGAGGGCACCCCATCACGGTGGTCGATTCAGCTCCTTTGGGCGATATCATACGAGAACCGAGAAGCGGCGGCGGATTGCTAAGTGGGCTATAGAACTTGGGCCGCCACGGTTTAAGGTATGTGCCTCGGACGGCAGAAAGTCTCGAAACACTTGTGGATTTCATTAATGATTGGGCGGAGTTGCAAGCGCTGAAAAGCGGATCATACCTATTGGACCATCCACTTTGATGGGTCCAGCAATTGGAGGGCTCGGGGCTGGAGTCGATTAACTTCCCCGCGAGGTGACAAGTTCTGTTCGTTCTCCGCTTAATGTTCCTTGTACTAACAATGCAGCTGAGTATGAAGCTTTGCTCCACGGTCTCCGGATGGCTAAGGAGATGAATCTCAGCGGGTTAAATGCTTTGGTGACTCGGACTTGGTGGCCCAAAGAAGTATCGGTACTTAGGATTCCAAAGATCCACTCATGGCGGCATCGTCGGGAGGTGGATATTGTTGCAGGACACTTTAAAGGATATCAAGTGGACCATGTGGATCGTCGGAAGAACGAAGCGGCGGATGCTCTAAGCCGGCTGGGCTCCCAACGTAAACCGGTCCCGCCCAATGTCTTCCTTGACGTACTGCACAATCCGTCGGTCAAGCTTCCTGATGAAGTAGATTTGGCTATTCCTGATCCGGAGGCTCAGTTGGTGGCAGCCTTGCATGTCATTCTGGATTGGACGCTCCCTTATTTTGCATACATGAACCGGGGCGAGTTACCAGAAGATGAGACGTTGGCCCGGCAGATAATTCGGCGGTCTAAGTCTATGACCATATATAATGGCGAGTTGCATCATTGCAGCGTGTCGAGGCGTTTCAGCGTTGTGTGTCCCCGAGGAAGGTCGTGAGATATTGCGTGAGATCCATGAAGGGACTGTGGTCACCACGCCGGTTCAAAATCCTTGGTGGCCAAAGCGTTCCGCCATGGTTTTTATTGGTTGACCGCCCATGCCGATCGGAGGAACTGGTCGACGATGTGATGGTTGCCAAGTTTTCTAGACGTGCTCACATACCGGCTCAGGGTTGAGGATGATTCCAATTACTTGGCGTTTGCAACCTGGGGGCTGGACATGGTGGGACCTTTTAAAGGTCAAGGACAAGAAAACACACTTGCTGGTCGCGGTTGACAAGTTTACAAAGTGGGTCGAGGCAGAGCCTGTTAGCAAGTGTGATGCGCCACGCAGCGGTTCAGTTCATAAAAGGGTGATCTTCGGTTTGGGTTTCCACAAAGATCATCACGGACAATGGCACCAATTTGTCCAAGGGAGCCATGAAGGAGTTTTGTGAGCGAGAGCACATCCGGCAGCGTTTCTTGATGGCCCACCCAGGTCCAATGGTCAGCGAGCGAGCTAATCGGAGATCTTGAGAGGTATCAAACCCGACTTATGGTCCCTTTAGAGAGGACGCCGGGTTGTTGGGTAGAAGAGCTACCATCGTGATATGGAGTATTAATACTACCCTAACAGATCCACTTTGGATACACGCCGTTCTTTATGGTCTATGGAGCGGAGGCGGTCCTGCCTGCGATATCCGTCATGACTACGCCCAGTATGCGGCCTATGTTGAGGCTGATAGCGAGGCAGCACGACAGGGCGCTTTGGATCGATTGGATGAAGAGCGAGATATGGCGGCTGCTCGTTCGGCGATTTACCAGCGGGATCTTCGTCGTTATCACATCGGCGAGTTAGAACAAGAACCTTTCAGGGAAGGAGACTTGGTGCTTGGCTCATTCAAGACCAGACAGATATGCACAAGTTATCCCCACCTTGGGAAGGGCCCTTTGTGGTCAGCAAGAATCTGCACAACGGGTCATACTATCGATTGATGTTCGAGGCGAAAAGACTCACGCACGCCGAAGAGGAGACCAACAGGCCGTGGAACATAGCTCATCTTCGGCCTTATTATACCTAAGCCATCGGCTCCACTTATGTACATATTAAGACAATGTATATATTATGAATAACAGCAATAAACCGGAGCCTCGGCTAAAGCGGGGTATCCGTTCTGTAAAAAGTCTGGTTTGGGTACATGGACTTGTTGTCGCAAAGCAGCCTCCGGTTTAGCCCTTGATCTTGCCTTTCAGAAGTTTTTATGTCACTTGGGGGCTTGGTCGTGTCCGAACCAATGCAACACCTTTTGATGGGCGCAAGCCACCAGATCACTTGGGGACATGGTCACGTCTGAACCAGTCACGCCTCTTGGTCGGCCTAAGGCCATAGAATCACTTGGGGGCTTGGTCGAACCCGAACCATTGCCATGCCACTTGATCGGCATAATGCCACGGTTTCAGTTGGGGGCCTGGCTGACTTGAACCATAGCTACACCTTATGGGGAGCTTGGTCCTGTCCGACCATGGTAACGCCATCTGATCGGCTCAGTAAAGCCTCTTTTTGCAAACGGTTTTATCATTGCCTTTGCTTCCATATGGTTTTCATAACGGTTATTTGGTTTTTATTGGCCTTTCTAAACCGATAACCCCTTTTGATCCGGAGATATTTGTTTCGGTTTGATTTTTTCTGTTAACATCCTATCATGGAGTAACAGGGGGCTTGTTATGACCCGACACGGTTTACACGGTAAACCGGCGTTATAAACACAGGAGTTGTTTTTCTCCTTTGACGGTAATGGTTTATACCACCTCCGCCTCAAGATTGGCTAAGCCAACTGCATGCCCGAAGCTGGCAGGTATTTGTGTATCACAGTTTTGATCATATACATCACTATTTTCTTATATAAATATATCGGCATCACAAGCCGGCTGGCGACATAAGCCGCCGTGGCGGTTTAAGAATTTGTGATTGCAGGCAAAATGCATTGAAGGGTTCAATTCTTCAAACCAAAGTATCAGCACCTCCGCAAAAAGGTTACGGTCGAGGGCATAAAAGCATGTTCAAAAACAAAGTACTAGCTATTCTATTACAAAGCCTTCCAAGGCCCGGTGTTTTCGCATGACGTTATGACTAGCGCTTCGATGCATCACCCGCTTGACGGATTAAGCTTCTTCGCCAGTTGGCGTGAGGAAGAGGCGCTGGCGTCGGTTCAACTTCTTCCTCTTCATCACCCAAAGCCGGAAGTCATTGGTAGACCACCAATCCGGGTTAAGGCCCGAAAGACAGCCTCTTCACTTATAAGCTCAGCGGATCAGCGTCGGGGGCATAAGTGTGCTTACGGATTGGAGGAATAAGGCTCTGCACTTCTGGAATGACAAACTCCACCCGCTTGTTGTTTGCATCATAAAAAGAGCGGTGAACCGCCAGGTTGGCTTCTGCTGCCAGTTGACTCGCCAGCGGACGCATCTCCTTTGTTATTCGTTTCAGGGCGTCATTATCAAAGGCTTCACCGTTCTCTTGAGCGCTGGGGAAACCCTTGGCTATGTCAGCTGGGTCAAGATCCGCTATCCACGCCTTGGCGCGAGTTAGAGCCAATAGAGTGCCAGCCCGGGCCGCGGATCGTTTCAACTCTTCAAGCTGCCCCGGAACCATGGACAGCCGGTCCAGTGTGTCTTTGATCAAGGAAGGAGCTGTGTTGTCGTACGATGTGGCACATATGACTCGCTGGGCGCCGGTATACAGCTGCTCAATCAGCGTGTAAGCGGCCTTGATCTTCTTCCGCACATCAGAGCCCAGATGAGCAATACGCTTGCCTGCACCGGTTTCAGACAGCTCATGTTAAACCGGCGGAAATATCAAAGCACGGGTAATGAGTGCAAATTTTCTTACCAAAGATGGCAGAGGTCATGGCATGAACTTGGCGCTTTAGTCTGGTAAGCTCTTCAGTCACCGGTTTAAGAGCTGATTCGGCATCTTCCGCCCGTTTTTTCAAACCGGCCTTCTCGGTATCCCAGTTGGCCCGCTCGGATTTATACCACTCCTTCAGCTGTTCCATAGTGGCCAAGGCAGTTTTCAATTCGTCCTTGGCCTTGGTGGTTTCTGCTTGTTGAGTTTCCAGATTGGCTCGAAGTCCTTGAGTTGCACGGTTTGCTGGTATATCTCGTTCTGGTAACAAAGGGAGCACGTTAGTTGTTTCATTATAAAGTCCCAAGCTCAATACAATTATTCAACTTGGCACTTGGGGGCTAATGGCTAGTTGATCTGAGTTTGCTATGGGGATACAGAAATCAGATTCCGGTTTAACTATGCTAAGTTGAACCGGCCCTTGGGGGCTACAGCACTGAAGTTTAAAGCATATGGTTTCTATACAAAGTTAAGTCCCGTTTTAACTATGCCAAGTTGAACCAGCCCTTGGGGGCTACTATGCAGCAAGAGTACAAGAAAAGCATAACTCCTTACCTCATAGCGGTCCTTCATGCGATTTACCAGACCGGCTTCAAAGTCACGGCTTATATAGAGCCGGTTCAGAAAGCCGGAGTGAAGTTCTTGAGCAGAGAGGTTGTCGTAGTCGACGTGATCAGTTTTCCCTTATCTTTGCTCATAGTAGACTCTTCTTTGGCGCTGTGTTTTGCTAAAGCGACGGTTGGCTAGGAGTGGTGTAGCGATTGCCCGTCCACAATAACATCGCTATTTTTGACCGGGCTGGACAGACCGGCGGTCTTCTTTGGGCTTGTGTCTTCGTACTTTGGCTCGGCGGTTCAACATCACGACCCGCTCTGTGGCGGACTCGGTGGAGCAGGATGTGAGGTTTCCACTTGGGCCTCGGTTCAGTTTCAAGCGGATCAGCGTTGTCGTCTCGGTACAACTCGCCAGAGCTATTTTTAGCGACCTCAGGATTTTCGCCATGCTGCTCCGGGGTCTTCTCCGGATCAACATCCGCAGTAGGGTCAAGGGTTTTAGCTTTTTTGCTCAAGCGAGCCTTGGTGCTGCAATGTTCAGAATTAGAATCAGACAAACCGACCAATGCAAATATAAACCGAATTGGCGGGACAGAAGTATGGTGTTTACCCGGCAGCAACTTTAAGCGGAGGCAGTTGCGTGGTTGATGAACCGCCAGAGGAGTTGGAAGAGGCCTGATAATTGGTCGACGGATTGAGAGGGCATCGAAGAAACCTTTTAAGGGATAACGCTTTTCAGAGAACAAATCACCTCGGGCGACGCTTCCGGTTGGTGTATCCGTAAACCGGATGAGGTAATCTGTTGGCCATTGTCTTGCGGGTCGTCTGGCGCTCTTCAGCCTGTTGTGTCTTCAAGGAAAGGTTTGGATTCAAATGAGCACAGGAATGAGATTTTTTCACTTTCCGGACTGTGCGGCGAATTCTTTTAACCGGCACGAGGTCGGATTCGGAAGAAAGAAAGATTACCTCAACATGGTCGGCATGACTGGCTTCAGCGTCATCCTGGGGTTAAAGTTATCAGTAGAAGGAAGAGTAAAAAGGAACAGGCTACAAGTAAGAAGCACAAAGAGGGGAGCCGGTTTAAAGAAGAGAGCCGGTTTACCTCAGCTTCTGAGTCTTCGTCTTCCGACGGATCAGAAGACTCGGCGGTTTTCTTCTTGCCAGCCTTCTTGGTGGTCTTGGACTTTACACGCGGAGCCCGGGCCGGTTTGGTCCGCTTCCAGAAGGAGCTGTTAGCCTGAGAGGTAACAGGGATTAATGTATATCAACAAACCATTAAAGGTCGAAAAAGCGGTGAGCAGAGCCTTACATGAGCGGTTTGTTGGCAACACAGAATGGGGCCAACCCGGTTTGGCTGCAGACGGAGATCGGTTCATCAAGCATCCTCTTTACAGTCTCTGTGACTTCAAGTTCAGTTATTGGTAACTCGTGGCGTCTTTAAGGGTCTTGGAGGCTGCCAGTGTATTCGTGCATCAATCCGGGCCGGCGGCTTAATGGTGAGATGCCCCAAGAGACCCAGCATCGCACAAGGTCCACACCAGTTAATCCATTGGCCATTAGAGCCCGGAGTTTGATAATCTGAGGCGCAAAATTTTTCCGTTCATGGCGGTCAAGCGTAAAACAACGGATGATGGTTGCTAAGCCGTGAGGACGGTAAATCGGCAAGGATTCGTTATCGAGCAGTGTTCCGGCGGAGAACCAGGTTTGATTCCAATCTTTTGGATGGCTATGGTGTTTGGCGTGAGGAAAATCTACTTCCTTCCTTTTCTGGATTGAAACGCCGCCCAGCTCCGTGTTAGGACCATCCGAAAATTCTGTACGGCGGTTCAGGTGAAAGAAATCCCGGAACAGCTCCACAGATGGTTCTTCTTGAAGGTAGACTTCACAGAAAACTTGGAAATTGCATATGTTTGACACAGAGTTCGGACCAATATCCTGTGGCTGGAGTTGAAAGCTTGCAAGAACATCCCGGAAGAATTTTGATCCGGGCGGGCAGAATCCCCGGTCTAAGTGCTGCACAAACACAATTACTTCGCCTTCTTGCGGATTGGGAGGGCATTCGGCATCTGGAACCCGCCAGCCAGGACATTTTAGAAGCTAAAGCGTCGGTGGTGGCGTATCCGTTGAGTTGCGTCTCGGTAACCTTAGACCGGACCCAATTGCAGGCTGAGAATTGAGGGCCATTCGGAAGACTAGATCATGAAAGAAAAGAAAACGGTTCACCGTTAAGCAGTTCGAGCACATTATACAATGTTAAACCGGCGATTCGGCAGCCGCTTTCCAATTCGGTTTAGCGAGGACTAATGGAGTGACGGATTAGCTATCAAAAGTCAAACCGCCAAAAGAGACAGAATGGAAAATCTACTAAGTGTGGATGAAACAGATTTCACATGCAAATGGAAATAATTTAGATCTACCAAGATTCAGTAAGAAAAATTTCTGCGACCTATGCAAGCCTCATAAAGGGCGTGGAAGGTTCGTAAGCGTCCTAAACCGTAAGATCTGAACAAAATGAAAGATGCACAAGGAGTTAAACCGATGGCGGGCAGATCGCGCACAGGATGTATACTACGGTTGAATCATACGGCCATGGCAGGACAGGTATTAAGAAACTAAGATGGCGCCTATGAACTACGAGATGAGCAGGATCTTCATATGCGGATCTAGGGTTCAAAAAGGGCCTTACGATCGATGCGAGAAAGCGGAGGAGCGCCAAGAGTTTCTGGTCCGGTCGAGGTGATGCAGCGGCTTTGCCGACGCGGACGCTCGAAGGTCGGAGGCGACGGCGGACCTCCAGAGCGGGAGCGTCGCGAGGAAGAAGAAGTGCGGAAGAAGAAGAGAAAGGGCCTGCCGGTTTATTTATAAGGAAACGGGGCAATTAACAAACGCGAGAATCGAGGAGTCAGAAGCGGCGGACGGCGCAGCGGTCGCCTCGATTTCCGGGATAGTATTAAATGAAGGGAATCTTACTGTTTGGATTTCTTTATTAAAGATGACGTCAAGGCGCCCCGTTGCGGTGGTCGGAGGATGACGTCACGGTGGTTCAAGCTGATGGCGGTTTACGAAATATGAAGGGAGATTCAGAGTTTCCTGAAGATGTTGAAGATTAACATGAACCGGTTCAAGTCAATCTGGGGCCTAATATTGGGGATATAACTACTGAGAGTAAACCGCCCTGAAGGGGCCGGGTTACCCTCGTCCATGGTCAGGGCCCACGAAGGAGGCCCAGAGCCCAGAGGTGGATTAGGGTCCATTTATGTAAACCGCCTTAGTCTTGTGACTTGTGCTGTAAGATAAGAGAGAAGAGACCGAGCCGGACACTTGTATGAGCCGGATCGGGACTCTGTAGACCGGCCGGGCGTCAACCCGTGTATATAAGGGGACGACCCGGCGGCGGTTTAGGGACAGACAATTCGAGGCTTAGGCGAAGCTATTGCTCCCTAGTCGCCGAAATCACATCAATCCCATCACAACTAGACGTAGGCTTTACCTTCATCGAAGGGCGAACTAGTATAACTCCGTGTCTTTGTGTCCGCTTTAACCCCTCTAAGTTAACCCGTACGATGGCCCTGCGACTAAGTCCTTTCAAGAGGACATCTGCCGTGACAATTCCACGACACCGCCCACAGCAAATCAGTTCACACCAGCCAGCGCGGGGGGGCGGCTCAGCTTCAAGAGATGGCACCTCCTCATGGGAGTATGGCCCCGCCCCGCTATGTACCAATACCATCGGGTCACTTTTCCAACCCCATGGAGAACTTAATCGCAGCATCGGTAGCGTTTGGCGGCTCTCCGGTGGGCGGTGATGATTCGACAATGTGGAGACCGGAGGGTCGAGAACTTATTCAGACGGCCCTGGCCCAGCAAGAGACCTATTCTTACAGCCGGGACAGGATTCATTCAACTCCTCCACCTTGGCTAGCACCGCCTCGTCAGAACCAGAGTCCGAGTTATAGCAGGCACATGGAGTCAGAAGCTTTGTCAAGCAATGCCCGGCGTCGTAACCAGCCCGGTGGCTATAACCCGTGCAAGACCGAATCGTCGGGAGGATGAGCGGCGGCTCAGCTAAGCGGCTCAGCGAGTGACTCATCAAGATCTCCCAGTATCCGACGACTTACATTGGAGCAGGAGTGGCTACTAGAACCGGCGGTGTTCCTTGTTTGGTGCCGCTCTGCGGGATGTACGCGTCTGCCCAAGGATTTCAAGGGACCTCGAAGGTGCCGAATTACACGGCCGACTTACAGCCCGGGGCCTGGATCGAAAGTTACGAGATGGCCATGGAGCTACTGGAGATCAGCGACGCAGCAATGGCTAAGTACTTCGCCATGATGTTAGATGGAACGGCCGGGTCTTGGTTAAAGGGTTTGCCTCCCAATTCCATTAGCTCATGGGCAGAGCTAAAGGCCCGGTTTATCCAGAACTTCAAGGACACTTGCAAGCAATCTATGTCAATTGTGGACTTGACCAATTGTAAGCAGGAGGAAGGTGAATCCACAACTCATTGGGTGCGCCGGGTCAAGGAAATAATACATTCATCTGATAAGATGGATGCCGGCTCTACAGTACTCATGTTGGAGAAGAATTGCCGTTTTGAGCCGTTGAGGCAGAAACTGCGGTGCCTTAAGCGTGATTGCAATGATATGGGAATGCTGATGACGGCTTTAGTCAAATACGCCGATTCTGATAGTACCAAGGATCCCACGTCTGATGAGGAAAAGACAGGGAAGGGAAAGAAGAACGACAATGGAAAGGGTCAGCAGCATAACCCGGCAAATTAGGGAGGCAACAAGCGTAAGGCGGAGGGTAACCCGGAGTTTGTGGCCAATGCCAATGCACAGGGTAACAATCAGAAACGTAAGGGAAGACCGCCCCCTTGATCTGGCAGGTCAGGCCCATCTCTTGAGCAGCTTCTCAATGAGCCTTGCCCGAGACACAGCACTCGGGAACGACCCGCCACCCACTTATGGAAAGATTGTGCGATCATGAAGGCTTTCAAGAATTCCAACATGTTTGACGGATTTCATGGCCCGGGCGGCATTTCAAGTTCCGGCTTTCAGGGAAGTCAAGGCGGCTATCATCAACAAAGAATAGGTCAAGGGGACAACAAGAAGCGGTCAGGTTATCAAAGCCACCCAAAGCAGGTGAATGGTGGGCGTACCATGTGTTCACCACTAATTTGTGCAAACGTGACCGAAAGGTTCATAAGAGGGCCGTGAATTCTGTTGAGCCGGCGGTTCCCCGTTATTTGAGGTGGTCAGAGCAGCCCATTATATGGAGCAGGGAAGATCACCCCCTCCGGGTTGATAACCCGGGTCGGTTGGCCTTGGTGGTAGCACCTCAGGTTGGTGGATATAAATTCACTAAGGTACTCATGGACGGAGGAAGCAGCATCAATATTCTCTATTATGAGACCTTTCGCCGCATGGGGTTGACGGATAAAGACTTGAGGACGTCCAATACATTCTTTCATGGAGTGGTGCCTGGTAAGTCGGCGTACCCAGTTGGCAAGATTGAGCTGGAAGTGGCCTTTGGAGATGAATATGATTCCAGAGCTGAGAAATTGATGTTTGAGGTAGTCAGAATCAAGAGCCCGTATCATGCTCTGTTTGGACGGCTGGCTTATGCCAAGTTCATGGCGCGTCCGTGTTATGTTTATCTGCAGCTCAAGATGTCGGGTCACAAGGGCACCATCACTATGCATGGGAGTCGAAAGGTAGCCTTGGAATGTGAAGAAGGCGTCGGCTTATGCTGAGTCTGTTTGTGCAAATGGAGGAGCTGAAGTTTTATCGAATAATGTTGACCGGAGGATATGACCTCTTTAAAGAAGCCGACTACAGAGCATGACCCGGCATTGAAGTTTAAATCGGCCGCTGAGACAAAGCTTGTTGACTTCACTCCATGCGACTCTTCCAAGCAGTTCAGCATCAGTGCCAACTTGGATCCTAAATAGGAAAGCACGCTCATCGAGTTCATCCATGAGAACCGGGACATCTTTGCATGGAAACCTTCTAACATGCCAGGTGTTCCGAGGGAACTCGCTGAGCACACTCTTAATATTGATCCAGAGTATAAGCCGGTCAGGCAATTTCTTCAACGGTTCAATGAGGAAAGACGGAAAGCTATTGGGGAAGAGGTCGCTCGGCTCTTAGCGGCTGGGTTCATCATGGAAGTTTTTCACCCGGAGTGGTTGGCTAACCCGGTGCTTGTGCTCAAGAAGAACGGCACTGGAGGATGTGTGGATTACGGACTTAAATAAAGCTTGTCCGGTTGATCCTTTGCTCTACCCGTATTGATCAAATCATTGATGCTACGGCGGGTTGCGGCGTTTGAGTTTTTGGATGCTTACTCTGGTTATCATCGATCAAAATGGCAGCGATTATGACCAGGAGAAGATGGCTTTTATTACTCCGTTTGGAGCCTTCTGCTATGTATCTATGCCATTTGGGCTCAAGAGTGCCCAGGCGACTTATCAGCGGTGTGTACAGAATTGTCTCCACGATCAGATTGGGCGCAATGTTCATGCTTATGTAGATGACACTGTGGTGAAGTCCAGAGAGAAGGAAACCTTGATATCTGATTTGAAGGAAACCTTTGATAATATCCGGATTTATAAGATGATGCTTAACCCGGACAAGTGTGTATTTGGTGTACCTGCAGGAAAACTTTTAGAATTCCTGGTCTCGAACAGGGGCATTGAAGCTAACCCGGAGAAGATCAAGGCGATTACCTCTTTGGCTAAACCGGCGTGCATCAATGATGTTCAGCGATGGCGGTCGTGTTGCTGCTCTAAGCCGGTTCATAAGCGGTTAGGTGAGAAGGCCCTACCATCAGATCGATGATGAAGAAAAGCAGACACTTTTTACGGGTGATCTTCTGATCTGCCTTTGAATATTTAAAGAGACAATTGTCTGAACCGCCGGTCCTTGCGGCTCCCATTGATAAAGAGTTGTTGCTATTATATGTCGCTGCTAACTCACAAGCTGTCAGTGTTGCCATCGTGGTGGAGCGTAAGGAGGCTGGCAAGGAGCATCCGGTTCAACGGCCGGTTTATTACATCAGTGAGGTGCTCATAGAGTCCAAGCAAAGGTATCCACATTGGCAGAAACTTGTTTATGGAGTGTTTATGGCAAGCCGGAAGCTGAAGCAGTACTTCCAAGGTCATCCTATAACTGTGGTAAGTTCTGCCCCCTTGGGAGACATCATCCAGAACAGGGAAGCCACAGGACGAGTCGCCAAGTGGGCCATTGAGCTTGGGCCTCATGGTTTGAAGTACATGCCACGTACAGCTATTAAGTCTCAAGCCTTGGTGGACTTTATCAATGATTGGACAGAGTTACAGGCACCTGAGGAGAAGCCAGATAACACATATTGGACTATTCACTTTGATGGGTCCAGGCAGTTGGAAGGCTCGGGGGCTGGAGTCGTTTTAACTTCCCCCCGAGGTGACAAATTTTGTTATGTGCTCCGGCTTATGTTTCCTTGTACTAACAATGCAGCTGAGTACGAGGCTTTACTCCATGGTCTCCGGATGGCCAAAGAGATGAATTTGAGCCGGGTAAGGTGCTTGGGTGACTCAGATCTCGTCGCTCAACAGGTGTCAAGCACGTGGGACTCCAAGGATCCCCTGATGGCGGCTTATCGTCGTGAAGTTGATGCGGTGGCTGGACACTTCAAAGGTTATCAAGTGGAGCACATTGATCGGAGGAAGAATGAGGCGGCTGATGCTTTAAGCCGGCCAGGGTCTCAGCGTAAGCCGGTGCCGCCTAACACCTTTCTTGATGTTTTGCATAACCCTTCTGTCAAAGTGCCTATAGAGGAAGAACTAGCAGTGCCAGACCCGGAGGCACAACTGGTGGCAGCGCTCCACGCTATCCCAGATTGGACAGTCCCGTATTTGGCCTATATGACCCGGGGAGAGTTGCCTGAGGACGGGACCTTGGCAAGACAAATCATCAGGTGGTCCAAATCTATGACAATCGTGCATGGTGAATTGCATCACTGCAACGTTACTGGGGCGTTTCAACGTTGTGTGTCGCCTGCGGAGGGTCAGGGGATACTTCGTGAGATCCATGAAGGAGATTGTGGTCATCATGCCGGCTCAAAATATCTGGTGGCCAAGGCTTTCCGGCATGGTTTCTATTGGTTGACGGCTCATGCTGATGCAGAGGATCTGATCAGCAAATGTGACGGATGTCAAAAATTCTCACGACGAGCTCATGTGTCGGCTCAAGAATTGAGGATGATTCCAATTACTTGGTCGTTTGCAGTCTGGGGGCTTGACATGGTTGGACCTTTCAAAAGGTCTAAGGATAAGAAGACACACCTTTTGGTGGCAGTGGATAAATTCACCAAGTGGATTGAAGCAGAGCCCGTCAGTAAGTGTGATGCAGCCACGGCGGTTCAGTTCCTGAAAAAGGTGATCTTTCTTTTTTGGCTTTCCACACAACATTATAACTGATAATGGTACTAATCTCTCCAAGGGTGCCATGGAAGAGTTCTGTCAACGAGAACATATCCGGCTTGATGTTTCAGCTGTTGCTCACCCTCAATCTAATGGTCAAGCAGAGAGAGCTAATCAAGAGATCTTGAAGGGTATCAAACCCCGGCTCTTGGTCCCCTAACAGCGAACTCCGGGTTGTTGGGTGGAGGAGCTACCCTCTGTGCTATGGAGCATCAACACAACGCCTAACAGATCTACAGGTTATACACCTTTCTTCATGGTGTACGGAGCAGAGGCAGTTCTGCCAAGTGACATCCGGCACGACTCACCCCGAGTGGCGGCTTACGTTGAGGCTGATAATGAAAAGGCTCGTCAGGATGCACTTGACTTGTTGGATGAGGAGCGAGACTTGAAAATAGCCCGCTCGGCGATTTACCAGCAAGACCTGTGCCGCTATCACAGCCGCCGGGTTAGAAGCAGAGCCTTTCAGGAAGGCGACTTAGTGCTCCGGCTCATCCAGGATCAAACTGATATGCACAAGCTATCCCCTCCTTGGGAAGGACCCTTTGTGGTCAGCAAAAATCTGAACAACGGGTCATACTACCTTATCAATGTTCGGGAGCACAAAGACTCACGTAAGTCGGAGGAAGAGACCCGCCGGCCGTGGAACATAGCTCATCTTCGGCCTTACTATACTTGAGCCACCGACCCTCAGGATATATATGTATTTTTTCCTTTTTAGCAATTTATATATTATATAAAGCAATAAAGCAGGACCTCTTTTTCTTTCCACCCTCAGAGGTTTATATATCTTTTTTACCAGGTGGTGGAAACAACCAACAGGGAGCGGATCATATCTGAATCCAGCTTTCCCTTTGGTCCGGCTTATGATCATATCTGAATCTAGCCATGGTCACTTGGGGGCTTCCTGTTCAAACATAGGTCGTATTCGAACCAAAGAGAACATAGCTGTCGATACCCAATTGATCGGCATACTGCCAAACCCACTTGGGGGCTTCTTGATCATATTTGAATCATAGCTTAACCCCTTTGGGTCTGACGTGGATCGTATTCGAATCAACGTCATTAAACAACTCTCATGGTCACTTGGGGGCTTCCTGTTCAAACATAGGTTGTATTCGAACCAAAGAGAACATAGTTGTCGATACCCACTTGATCGGCATCGCCAAAGCCACTGGGGGCTATATGATTGTATCCGAATCTTAGCTTAACCCCTTTGGAACGGTTTACTGATCGTATTCGAATCAGAAGCCTGTAAATGTTGTTTATTACCCATCATAAGCATAATTATTTTGACTATCTTGAGACCTTCTTGAAAACGTTATGAGATGGTTTTTGATTCTTCCGGTTTAATATTTATCACCCCAGGTTGTTAAGTGCCAGGTGAACATCATATAAGCAGGAAAGATTATCAAAGGGATCGCAGGTATGCTATTATGATTATGTTTGACAAATATGGTCATAAACCGGCCTGTATATGATGTCTTTGGTTCGTATTCCAGGTTATCAATACTTTATGTGACCCCCAACGCGATAAACCGCCAGGGGAATTTTGCTTGTTTTATGTGCAGGATAAAGCAAGCAAATTTAAATGTCAAGAAAATAAACGATCAATATAAGATAGAAAAATAGCGATGGCGGCTTACAAAAGTGTTAAGCTCTAGAAACATGCACGAAGGCATGGCAAACATCGAGAAGTTTTTCTACCCTATTACAAGACTCCTCGAGTTTGAGTAAATGAAGCATTGTTTTTTGCAAAACGCCTGGCGGTTCACTCCTTCGGCGGGCTTGAAGATTCCGGGTTATCCTTCTCCGCCTCTCCGTTGTTTGCTTTGTCCTGGAAGGTTGATGAGGTCCAGTCAATGCCACTCAAGGCTTCAAACTCAGCTTCATCATCTATTAAACCGGATGGGTCCACTTCAGGGGCAAAAGTATGCTTACGCGTTGGAGGGATCAGGCTAACTTGATCATATGGAGCGTTTGGAATTCTCCGGTTCTCACTGTCATAGCCCGGAGAGTATTTGGAGAGGTCAGTATCGTTCCCAATAAGGGTAGCCACGGGACGTATGACTTTGACGCAGGCGGTGAAATCATGATCATCAAATACGGTACCATCCTCCTTCAGACTCGGGTATCCAAGAGCAAGGTCGGTCGGGTCTAGTTCTGGAATCCATGCTTTTGCCCAGCTCAATGCGGCTACGGTCCCGGCTCTTGAAGATGCCCGCCTTAAATCCTGGATCCGCTGAGGTAGCACAGCGAGACACTTCAGCACGTCTTGCATAAGGTGGGGAGTGGTATTTGATAAGGCTACAACAGCCAAAGCACGTTGTGACCCGGTGTACAGCTGCTCCACTAGAGTGTAAACTGCCTTAAGTTTGACCAGCATGTTCTGCTTGAGGTTGGTGCTCCTGGGGCCTGTGTGTTCACAAACATAAAGGTGAGCCGGAGATAACGATAACGGCAATAATCAAAGGAAGGATTGCAATGTTTGGGGTTATGAACAATAACTTACCGAAGATGGCTGAGACTATTTGAGATATATGATGCTTTAAGTCAGACAGCTCGGTTGTTGCTTCTGCAAGTGAAGCTTCTGCCGTCTCAGCCCGGGTCACTAGTGAAGCCTTCTCATCAGCCCAGATTTTCTTCTCTGACTCAAAATTCTTCAACTTCTCTTGTTCAAAGACGCTGAATTCAAATTTGGAGTTGGCTTTTTGAGTTTCAAGCTCTTGAGTTGTCAGACGGCTCTTCAGGTCAGCAATCTCCGAATCAAATTGACTTATGGTGACCTACATTGATACCGAGTTATGGTAAGAACCATGGTAAGATAATATTAAGTCCCAAGTACTTTGCAAGCAAAGGTTCTTGACACTTGGGGGCTAATGTGTGCTGAAGAATTTTTAATCTACCATGCCGGGTTATGCATATTAAGTCTCAAGCACTTTACAAGTAAAAATACTTGACACTTGGGGGCTAATGTGTATCGCAAGTTCAAAACTATCATGCTATAACCGGGTTAAATATATTCTCTTTAAACCAGACAAGCCAACAGTAAGCAGATTTCTAAGTCTACAACATATTTATTCGTAGCGATGAGACTTGGGGCTGGTACAGTAAGTAAGATTCAGGAAAATAGCATAGGTTATACCTCAGATTTGTGTTGTATTTGTTTCACCATGTCAATTTCCAGGTCACGGCTATTATGCACTTGATTCAGATAGCCCGAGACTATATCACCAATGCTTAAGTGAGTATAATCAGTAATGTCCCGCTTGGCCTTTCGGCGCTCGACAAGTTCTTCCTTGGCGTTACATTTGGCAAGGATAGTAGGCATACTGGTTCAACAAACTGACTTTTCAAAACTTCAACTTCCGGTCATCGCCTTGACCGGCTAGGAGCTCCGGGTTATCGGAGCTGTTGAGAGTCTCTTGGCAAAGGTCGAGAGGTTGGCACCGGAATGTCAGAAGCCGGTTCAGGCGGCTGATGGGTGGAGCTATCTGGAGCAGACATATCAGGTGCCGGTTCAGTTACAATCGGATTTTGGGACGGCTTATTCTTCTTTGCTCTCTTGCTGGGCTTCACTTGCATGCTGTTAACAAAGGTAGAAGGATGAATACTAAAGCATGAGTAAGGTCAAAGCCTAGAGTAACTAAAGTTACAGTACCCGGGAGCAGTTTTGAAAGCCGGCATGTTTGATTGCATAGACTCGCCGGAGGAAGGAGAGGCTTCCTAATAATTGGAGTCAGATGAATTGAGAGGTTGGCGAATTAAACCCGCCAAAGGTAAAGCAGAACGTAAATCGGAGATAACCTCATCCGACGCTTCCTAGTTACGCCGGTAAGCGGAGGAGAGTTCGCATCCTTGTTGGTCCAGTCGCCTCGGCTTTCAAGCTGTTGTTGCTTCAAAAGAAATTGAGGATCTTGATAAGCTAGAGGATGTGAAAATCTTACTTTCCGGGTCACCCTTCGGATTTTTTGCTTGGGCACCGGCTCTGAGTCGGAGGAAATTATAGTTACCTCTTCGCCAACAGCTTGGTTGTTCCCCGTATCCTCCTGAAAGGATGAAATATCAATAAAATAATGACAAAGGAGTGAAGAGAATCAGGGATTACCTCTTCATCATCCGAAGAAGTGTCATCCAATTTGAGTAAATCGGAAGCGTTGGGTTTCTTCTTCTTTGAAGTTCCCGTTTTGGCGGCTTTCCTTTTGGTCTTCTTGGCTGTCCTGGCTTGTTTAGCAGCCTCATGGTCATACTGGACCTTCCAAAAGTTGTCATCGGCCTGTGATAAAAGATAAGAAATTATGAGTACAAGTAAGGTGTGACAAGGCTAGGAATATTTATTAAGGTTGATGACTCACTGCAGGGGCCGGGTTCTTCTTGCAGAAGGGAGGTAAGCCGAAGGCGTTACTAGTTACTGTGCCCTCCTTCAGCAGCGACTGGGTCGTAGCTTCCACCACATCATCTGGTAAGTCGTCAGGGCTATGATGCAGTGGATCATCCTTATTGCCTGAATAAGTACACATTAAGCCGGGACGACGGCTTAACGGAAGTACTCGCCAAGCGACCCAAACTCGGACCAGATCAATGTCGTTTAGGTCATTTCCCAAAAGAGCTTTGATCTTTTTGATGGTGGGATTGAGAGGCAGACGCTCAATAGCAGTTAGCTTGTCCGCTAGCGGATGGTTGGACTCAAGGCGCAGAGCGCGTAAGCCGGGCAGAGGGATCTCGTTGGCCGGGGAAGTGTCCTGGCAATAGAACCACGTCTGATTCCAATCTTTCGGATGACTCGGCAGTTCAGCATAAGGGAAAAGGCAGTCTCTCCGCCGCTGAATTGAGATACCGCCAAGTTCAAGACTGGGACCGTTGGCACGTTCATTCTGCCGGTTCAAATAGAAAAGTTCTCTGAACAAAAGCAGATTTGGCTCCTCTCCCAGGTACACCTCGCAGAAGACTTGGAAATTGCAGGTATTTGACATGGAATTGGGTCCAATATCTTGAGGTCTAAGGTCAAAGAAATTCAAAACCTCCCTGAAGAATTTTGAGCCGGGAGGGGCAAATCCCCGGCTCATGTGATCCGTAAAAACTACCACCTCCCCTTCTTTAGGTTGAGGCCTTTCTTCAGACGGGTCAGGGGCACGATAAGACATGACCTCCTTCTTAGGCAGATGGCCAGACTTCACAAATTCAGACAGTTTACTCCTCGTGACTATGGATGGGACCCAATTACAGGTCACAGGAGCCTTGGCCGCCTTAGGTGCCATGACAAAATATTGAGGCCTATGACAAAATAAGAGGTTCCGGTTCAAATTTAACCCGGAGGAAAATATTCAAAACTAGTCAAGATGGCGGCTTAAGAAGGGGCCTAATGATATATGGATGACTATGCGATAAATATTAAGCCGCTACAGGTGTCAATGAGCAGTTAAACATATTCGACAGAGGCAGTTTTTCACTTCCGGGTGGAACAAACAAGTTTCACAAGTTGTTATCATTTCGGATCAAACAGTTGTTCTAAAAAGAAAATTTTTAGACCTAGAACTGGCGCAGATGAAGCTCAAGGGTTCAAATGGGGCCTCTGTGTGACATAAAGGGATATATTTGCATTCAAAATAGGTGCGGAATATCTACCGCATCAATTTTTACCATCTTCAAGATCAAGAAGAGCGGAGGTGATGAAATCTATGGAAGGATCCTGATGAACAACGAAGAACGCTAAGAACTCGAAGGTCCTAGTGTGGATCTACGAAGCAGGGAAGAGAGACTTACAGATGCAGGATTGCAGCGGAGGGTCGTTGCGTTTTTTTGTGGTCAAACCAAGTTGATGCAGCGGCCGGAGTTGGTGAAGACGAAGGAATCTGCGACAGCGTCAGCAGCGGAGCTCGAGCGACAGAGAAGCAGCGAGAGGAAGAGGATGATTGGAAGGAGGAGAATGGGAAGACCTAGGTCGCGCCTATTTATAAGGAAAGGATAGCTGAGACGGCGCGAGAAACGAGGAGATAAAAGTTATTATCCAGCGGCCCCCACGCCTCGGTTTTCGGAACAGTCAGTAAAGGCAAAGATCCGTTGGAGGATACGATGAAATAAAGAATGAATTTAAGTAAGGATGACATCACGGCGGGTTAACACGAATCCAAAAGATGACGTCATGGCGGGTTAAAGAAAACCTTTGCACAGCCGGAAGACTGAAGATTTACTTCTTAAGGTGTTTTAAGATTGACATGAACAGGTTCAAATCAATCTGGGGCCTAATGTTGGGGATATAACTATTTGTGTAAGCCGCCCAGGAGGGGCCGGGTTACGCAAAGAAGACTCGCCAGAAAGAAGCCTGTAATCAAGCATGAAGATGGCGGTTCAATAAAGGGCTTAAGGCCCACAGGCGACTTAAGGCCCATTGTAACAAAGCGCCACAATGGCATGACTTGTATCATAAGGTAGATTTAACTAGTCACCGAGCCGGACACTGTTTATAAGCCGGCCGGGACTCTGTAAGCCGCAGGGCGTCAACCCGTGTATATAAGGGGACGACCTGCTGGCGGCTTAGGGGCAAGAAACAATTCATCGAGAGTCGGGCATAGCATATCTCGCTCCCTGGTCATCGAAACATCAAGCAATACCAACCCAACTAGACGTAGGCTTTCCTTCACCGCAAGGGGCCGAACTAGTATAAAACCTCTCGTGTACTTTGTCCCGATTAACCCCTTTAAGCTTCCTAGTTGCGATGGCTTCACGACTAAGTCCTTGCAAGAGGACATCTGCCGTGACAATTCCACGACAGCTAACCTTTCAGAGAAGGAGGAAGAAAAATTATTGAAAACTCTGAAGAAGCACCGTGATGCTATTGGATATACTCTTGATGATCTTAAGGGCATCAGTCCCACTTTATGTCAACACAAAATAAATTTGGAGAAATACGCCAAACCAGTTATTGATCATCAGCGACGATTGAATCCTAAGATGAAGAAGTGGTAATAAAGGAAATATTAAAGCTCCTTAAGGAAGGTATAATTTATCCCGTTGCTGATAGTCAGTGGGTAAGTCTTGTCCATGTGTCCCTAAGAAGGGAGGTATTACTGTCGTCCCTAATGATAAAGATGAATTGATTCCGCAAAGAATTATTGCAGGTTATAGGATGGTAATTGATTTCCGCAAATTAAATAAGGCTACTAAAAAGGATCATTACCCCTTACCTTTTATTGATCAAATTCTAGAAAGATTATCCAAACATACACATTTTTGCTTTCTAGATGGTTATTCTGGTTTCTCTCAAATACCTGTGTCAGCTGATGATCAAGCTAAGACCACTTTTACTTTCCCTTTCGGTACTTTCGCTTATAGATGTATGCCTTTTGGTTTATGTAATGCACCTACTACCTTTCAAAGATGCATGATGGCTATATTCTCGGACTTTTGTGAAAAGATTTGTGAGGTTTTCATGGACGATTTCTCCGTTTATGGATCCTCTTTTGATGATTGCTTGAGCAATCTTGATCGAGTTTTGCAGATATGTGAAGAAACTAATCTTGTCTTGAATTGGGAGAAGTGCCACTTTATGGTTAATGAAGGTATTGTCTTGGGGCATAAAATTTCTGAAAGAGGCATCGAAGTTGATAAAGCCAAGGTTGATGCTATTGAAAATATTCCATGTCCCAAGGACATCAAAGGTATAAGAAGTTTCCTTGGTCATGCCGGTTTTTATAGGAGGTTCATTAAGGACTTCTCAAAAATTTCTCGGCCTCTGACTAATCTCTTACAAAAAGATATACCATTTGTCTTTGATGATGATTGTGTAGAAGCATTTGAAATACTTAAGAAAACATTAATTTCTGCACCTATCGTTCAGCCACCTGATTGGAATTTACCCTTTGAAATTATGTGTGATGCTAGTGATTATGTTGTAGGTGTTGTTCTAGGACAAAGAGTTGATAAGAAATTAAATGTTATTCAATATGCTATTAAGACTTTAGACAGTGCTCAGAGAAATTATGCTACTACTGAAAAAGAATTCTTAGCAGTTGTATTTGCTTGTGATAAGTTCAGACCTTATATTGTTGATTCTAAAGTAACTATTCACACTGATCATGCTGCTATTAAATACCTTATGGAAAAGAAAGATGCTAAACCTAGACTTATTAGATGGGTTCTCTTGCTACAAGAATTTGATTTGCATATTATTGATAGAAAGGGAGCTGAGAACCCCGTTGCAGACAACTTGTCTAGGTTTGAAAATGTCCTTGATGACCCACTACCAATTGATGATAACTTTCCTGGTATGGGCTATATTTATTGCATTATGGGCTGTTATTACACATTATGTCACAATACTTATGCATATTCTCTCTTATTTTACAAGGTTGACATAAAGAGGGAGAATGCCGGCAGCTGGAATTCTGGGCTGGAAAAGGAGCAAATATTAGAGACTTATTCTGCACAACTCCAAAAGTCCTCAAACTCCACGGAAGTTATTTTTAGAAATAATAAAAAATATTGAGCGGAAGAAATACCAGAGGGGACCCACACCCTGGGCACGAGGGTGGGGGGCGCGCCCCCCTGCCTCGTGGCCCCCCTGGTGGCCCTCTGATGCCCATCTTCTGCTATATGAAGTCTTTCGTCCGAAGAAAAATCATAAGCAAGCTTTCGGGACGAGACTCCGCCGCCACGAGGCGGAACCAATCTAGGGCTCTGGCGGAGCTGTTCTGCTGGGGACACTTCCCTCCAGGAGGGGGAAATCATCGCCATCGTCATCACCAACGCTCCTCTCATCGGGAGGGGGCCAATCTCCATCAACATCTTCACCAGCACCATCTCATCTCCAAACCCTAGTTCATCTCTTGTATCCAATTCTTGTCTCCAAGTCCGGGATTGGTGCTAGTAGGTTGCTAGTAGTGTTGATTACTCCTTGTAGTTGATGCTAGTTGGTTTATTTGGTGGAAGATCATATGTTCAGATCCTTTATGCATATTATTACCCCTCTGATTATGAACATGAATATGCTTTGTGAGTATTTACGTTTGTTCCTGAGGACAAGGGAGAAGTCTTGCTACTAGTAGTCATGTGAATTTGGTATTCGTTCGATATTTTGATAAGATGTATGTTGTCTAGCCTCTAGTGGTGTTATGTGAACGTCGACTACATCACACTTCACCATTATTTGGGCCTAGAGGAAGGTATTGGGAAGTAATAAGTAGATGATGGGTTGGTAGAGTGACAGAAGCTTAAACCCTACTTTATACGTTGCTTCGTAAGGGGCTGATTTGGATCCATATGTTTCATGCTATGGTTAGGTTTACCTTAATACTTCTTTTGTAGTTGCAGATGCTTGCAATAGGAGTTAATCACAAGTGGGATGCTTGTCTAAGTAAGGACAGCACCCAAGCACCGGTCCACCCACATATCAAATTATCAAAGTACCGAACGCGAATCATATGAAGGTGATGAAAACTAGCTTGACGATAATTCCCATGTGTCCTCGGGAGCGCTTTTCTCTATATAAGAGTTTGTCTAGGCTTGTCCTTTGCTACAAAAAGGATTGGGCCACCTTGCTGCACTTTATTTACTTTTGTTACTTGTTGCTCGTTACAAATTATCTTATCAGAAAACTATCTGTTACCTATAATTTAAGTGCTTGCAGAGAATACCTTGCTGAAAACCGCTTATCATTTCCTTCTGCTCCTTGTTGGGTTCGACACTCCTACTTATCGAAAGGGCTACGATAGATCCCCTATACTTGTGGGTCATCAGCGGCGCCTGGTCTGGGGTCACGGTAGTACAGCTCCAAAGGAGCGGTACTACCGTGGGCGCTTGCGGTACCACCGTGCCAGGGCCCGGTACTACCGCTCCTAGGAGCAATACTACCGCATGCCCAAGCTCAGCAAACACGACAATTTGCATAGACGTGAAAAGACGGAGGATGCTCCAGAGAGCCAGAGGAAAGGAGGTGCAAAAAGGAGTAGACGTGTACGTGATGATTCCACCCAAACCTTTACAAAGCGGACCCCCTCTTAATAGTACGGCTTCCCTACAAATCAAATCCACCAAAAAGAAACGTAAAGAAACGTCGTCTTGAATAGTCTTCGAGGGGCACCAAATCGTCTTGTGCGTAGTGATGAGATGCCTGAAATACTCAACGCACACGATTAGTCCGCAAAAGCATTATCATCAATCACCAAAACAACTAAGGGATAAATATGCCCTTACACATATAACAAAAAGATCATGCATGCCATTTTTGCAAGGTTGATCCACCATCTCTCTATGTTTGCCATTGCAAAATTCAGCAACATCATATGAAAACTTTCAGCAAGAGCAGCAACAACACTATTATGATCTATTTGGCGCTGAAGGCACTAAAGAGGAGCTCCCAAGAGAGTGTCGCCCACCAGTGTGTCTACCTCTCGCTTATTGCGAGACGAACGGTTCCCTCACCTCAACAATCATTTGTGGAGGACCGGCCAAATAATTGTCATGTTACTGCACTTTCCCTGCCCGTACTTAGTTTCCTTTTCCTTGTTCTTGTCTATATTTCAAAATATGCTGAATATGACGATCATTTTGGACACCTAGATGCCCAGGCTCCTTACCTCTCCACCCATTGGATCTCATATTGATGCTTGCAAATTGTAACGGGTGGGAGTATTAGGCGCCTTCCATATGTACTTGATATGAAAATAATGGAAAGTGCCTAGTATAAATGTAGGTCTTTTTAGAGATTCAAATATGGACTACATACGAAGCAAAATGAGTGAATCTACACTCTAAAATATGTCTACATACATCCGCATGTAGTCTCTATTGAAATATCTAAAAAGACTTGTATTTAGAAATGGAATATCATGCGCTACATAGGAAGGGATAAATGCAATTAATTCTTATTTATTTATTTGCTTGCATGAAGAATGGAAACATGGTGGAAGCTATATACATAGAACCGTGCTACATTTAGTGGCATACGCATGTGCATCCTGCATGCATAGTATATGTATGCACGTATAATGTCCTAGGTATGTACCTATATTTGTAGTATTTTGGAACGACGTTCCATACATACAAAATACAAGATATGTGACATTCAAGTAAATTGATTTTGGGTATGTAATTTTCTAGTATGTCAATTTTTATTATCATGTGGGGTATATCATTTATGGGACAAATATTTCTTGCATATACCATTTCTTTGTATCATTCCTTGGGTATATCATTTCTCTGTATTTTTTGGGTATATCATCTCTCTGTTTTTCGGGTATACCTTGGCCAAATTTTTTGTGTGTATTTCGTGGGTATATCATTTCTCTGTATCCTACCTTGGGTATATCATTTTTGGGACATATATTTCTTGGGTATTTATAATGTTCATTACGTATCCGGCTAAAATGTTCAAGATGTATTTGAAATAAATTCAATGTGTATCTAGAAAATGTTCGGCGTGTATATAAAAATATTCAACCAGTATTCAAAAAAGTCGACGTGTATTTAAAAAGTGGAGGACAAACAAAATAAAATAAAACAAATAAGAAAATAAATACCAACAAAAAGCGAAGAAAACCAACATAAAAAAGCACATAGAAACAATGAAGGAAAAAACACCCAACAGAAGCTTCAAAACCGGTGTGAATTGGTCCAAAGATGAGACGGTGGTTCGTCTAGTTAGCTCTCGGCAAATCCTATACGGCGCCCTCACCGCTCGATCATCAGTTCCCGCAAACAGACGCACACCCTCCCTCAGCGATGGGCCAGCCCATTTTAAGTTTTTTTATTATTTTCTAACCTACTGGAAAAAAAAGCGCATCAGGTGGGATTCAAACTCGCGCCACCGAGTTCAGTGTAATAAGCACAAACCAACTCAAACAATTCACCTTTGTGATTACGTACATCTTCTTCCCCCTTTTGTTCTTTCTTTTTTCCCTTTTTTCTTTCCTTTTTTCTTTTTCCTTTCCTTTTCCATCTCACGCGGTTTTTTGTAAAATAAATGAACTTTCTGTAAAATTGATGAACTTTTAATAAATTTTACTAACTTTTTTAAATTCGATGAACTTTTCTTCAAAATCAATGATTTTTTTCCAAATTCCATGAATTTTTTAAATTAGATGAACTCTTTCCAAATTCGATGAATGTTTTTTAAAATGTTATGAAGTCTTTTAAAATTGATGAACTTTTCCAAATTCAATGAACTATTTTTCCGAATCCGTGAACTTTATTTCAAATTTCGTGAACATTTATGAATTCACTATTTCCTTTCATTTTTTCGGATGTTCCTTTTTTTACTTTACGTATTTTTTTAAAGTCAACGATTGGTCAACCGCGACCGGTCAAACTATGCGCAAGGGCCGGCCCATGAGCAGCTGAACAGGTGAAGCGGTCGAACGCTTGTCTTAGATGTGCCAGTCCATGAGCAGGGACTCATGGGCCCAGTTCCTCAAATGGCGCTTAAGGCGACACTTAGGAGCTATCTTTGGTGCTTCCTATTCGGCGCGTAGGGCGGCGCCCAACAACTGCCTATTTTACAAAAGAAATCTTTCTCGTTTTTCTTTTTTATTTCCTTTCCCTTTTTTCTTTTCTGTTTTTCCTTTTCTTTTCTTTTTTTTTCTTCACATTTTCACGAATTTTATTTTCAAATTTGCGAACATTGTTTTGTTCATCTAATTCAAAAAATGGTCATCAACGTAACAAAATGTTCGTCGAATTCATTTTTTGTTAATCGTGCTTTAAAAAGATGTTCGTCAAATCAGTGAATTACAACAATGTTCATCAAATTCAAAATTTGTTCATAGTTTCAAAAAAGTGTTCATCAAATTCGAAATTTGTTAAATCATAAAAAATGTTCTTGAGTTCAAATTATGTTCATGAAGTTCAAAAAATTCATCAAATCCAAAATTTGTTCATCAAATACCAAAAAATCATCGCCATTATAAAAACCTGTTTATAGAAAATTGTTCATAAAAAAAAATGTTCATTCTTCTGAAATCATGAACATGTTTTGAATAACTAATTTTGAATTCCGCGAACGTTTTTTTGAATCCGTGAATGTTTTTTGGAAGTCAAAAATTTGTTCGAAATCTAAGAAAAAAGAGGGGGCCACCTTGCGCCCCACATCGGCCTGCCTAGAAGTGTGCACAGGGAGCGGGGGGGCACCAAATAGGGGCTCCCCTTACCTCTAGCGTCGCCCTCTCATCCTATAGCTATATCTGGGTTAGACCGGGCCGCAACTACAGATGAATGATAAGGTCCAAGATATTAATGGATGGGCCTATCCTATGTTTTCTTTATAAGAATGACATATGGGGCACTTAATGTGATGGGCTGGTTAATAGGTGCCGATTCTTAAAAAAACTAACATGTGCTCAGGTGGCAAGTCCCATCCCCATCATGTATGGATGCTTTTCCATCAGAACTTTTCTTTGTTTTTCCTAGTTTTGCAAAAAAAAATCTTGGTTTCTAGGAGTCTTTTTGGGTACACGGTCGTCCGTGTGCGTAGCTTTCAGTGAAGCACATAGTTCACTACGAGGGAGCGCAAGTGCACTACTGTTGGAAGCACAAAATGCACTATCCAGGAGCATAAAGTGCACAGTATAAAAGGAAGCCCATAGGCGGGAGAACAAAAAGTGCAGTACATAAAGGAAAGCACATAGTGCACTGGGCGGGGACACATGTACAATACAGTTGGGAGCACAGAATACACTACACGGGAAGCACAATTGCACCGCAATGGAGAGCACAGAGTGTCACGTGGGAGCACACAATACACTGCCGAAAGGGAAACACAAAGTGCACTACATGGAAGCACATGTGTAGTGCAGTAGGGAGCACATAATGCACTACACGAAGAGCACAGGTACACCATAAGAAAGGAACCATAAGTGTGAAAGGGAAACATAGCTGCAGTACAGTATGGAGCACATGTTAGTTTATTTTGCGAGCACATATTAATACTAGCTGCGAGCACATATGTGCCCAAAAAAGTTCATCGAAACCTATCAACATGGGATCTACTTTTGAAGATCTGGACGCGAGAAATGTAAAGGTGAAAATGGTTTGTAATTTGGACGCAAAAAAACACAAACAAACCCATTTGACCATCTAGGGAGATCTCGTGAAAACTCCCCGGTTGCGGCAAGTTGCGCACATGCGAGGCATCACCTGCCACTATTAGCTAGAGTAACCTTTAAATAGTGATTTCAACGCTTTATTGCAAACCAAATGACAGTAATGTCGTTTACAAAATCAGAAAGAAGAAAGCTAGGGAGATCTTCATCCCAAATAACATCAGACTTAAAATCATAAACATGCCTTGCCGAGTTATGCGCCATCCTATTAGCATCCTAAGACAATGGTTAAACCTCACAGAGCCAATTCTATGTGGTATTGATAACCCATAATTATAGGGGATCGCAACAGTTTTCGAGGGTAGAGTATTCAACCCAAATTTATTGATTCGACACAAGGGGAGCCAAAGAATATTCTCAAGTATTAGCAGTTAAGTTGTCAATTTAACCACACCTGGATAATTTAATATCTGCAGCAAAGTACTTAGTAGCAAAGTAGTATGGAAGTAACGGTAATGGTGATAAAAGTAACAGTAGCAGTTTTGTAGTAATTGTAACAATGGCAACGAAAAAGTAACTAAGCAAGGATCAATATGTGAAAAGCTCGTAGGCATTGGATCAGTGATGGATAATTATGTCGGATGCGATTCTTCATGCAATAGTTATAACATAGGGTGACACAGAACTAGCTCTAGTTCATCAATATAATGTAGGCATGTATTCCGAATATAGTCATACGTGCTTATGGAAAAGAACTTGCATGACATCTTTTGTCCTACCCTCCCGTGGCAGCGGGGTCCTACTGGAAACTAAGGGATATTAAGGCCTCCTTTTAATAAAGTACCAGACCAAAGCATTAACACTTAATGAATACATGAACTCCTCAAACTGCGATCATCACCGGGAGTGGTCCCGATTATTGTCACTTCGGGGTTACCGGATCATAACACATAGTAGGTGACTAATGACTTGCATAATAGGATCAAGAACTCACATATATTCATGAAAACATAATAGGTTCAGATCTGAAATCATGGCACTCGGGACCTAGTGACAAGCATTAAGCATAACAAAGTCATAGCAATATCAATCTCAGCACATAATGGATATTAGGGATCAAACCCTAACAAAACTAACTCGATTACATGATAAATCTCATCCAAGCCATCACCGTCCAGCAAGCCTACGATGGAATTACTCGCGCACGGCGGTGAGCCTCATGAAATTGGTGATGGAGGATGGTTGATGATGACGACGGCGGCGGATTCCCCTCACTGGAGCCCCGAACGGACTCCAGATCAGCCCTCCCGAGAGAGATTAGGGCTTGGCGGCGGCTCCATATTGTAAGACGTGATGAATCATTCTCTCTGATTTTTTTCTCCCCGAACGTGAATATATAGAGTTGGAGTTGAGGTCGGCGGAGCACCAGGGGACCCACGAGGCAGGGGGGCGCGCCCAGGGGCTAGGCGCGCCCCCATCCTCGTGGACAGGGTGTGGGCCCCCTGGCCTTGATTCTTTCACCAGTATTTTTATAAATTCGAAAAATATTCACCGTGAAGTTTCAGGTCATTCCGAGAACTTTTATTTGTGCACACAAATAACACCATGGCAATTCTGCTGAAAACAGCGTCAGTCCGGGTTAGTTCCATTCAAATCATGCAAGTTAGATTCCAAAACAAGGGCAAAAGTGTTTGGAAAAGTAGATACAATGGAGACGTATCAACTCCCCAAGCTTAAACCTTTGCTTGTCCTTAAGCAATTCAGTTGACAGACTGAAAGTGATAAAGAAAAACTTTTACAAACTCTGTTTGCTCTTGTTGTTGTAAATATGTAAAGCCAGCATTCAAGTTTTCAGCAAAGATTATGAACTAACCATATTCACAATAACATTTAGGTCTCATGTTTACTCACATCAATGGCATAATCAACTAGCGAGCAATAATAATAAATCTCGGATGAAAACACTTTCTCAAACAATCATAATATGATATAACAAGATGTATCTCGCTAGCCCTTTCTGAGACCGCAAAACATAAATGCAGAGCACCTTTGAAGATCAGGGACTGACTAAACATTGTAATTCATGGTAAAAGAGATCCAGTCATAGTCATACTCAATGTAAATTAATAGTAATGGATGCAAATGACAGCGGTGCTCTCTAGCTGGTGCTTTTTAATAAGAGGATGATGACTCAACATAAAAGTAAATAGATAGGCCCTTCGCAGAGGGAAGCAGTGATTTGTAGAGGTGCCAGAGCTCGATTTTAAAGCAGAGACGAATAATATTTTGAGCGGCATACTTTCATTGTCAACATAACAACCGAGAGATCTCGATATCTTCCATGCTACACACATTGTAGGCGGTTCCCAAGCGGAATGGTAAAGTTTATACTCTCCCACCACCAACAAGCATCAATCCATGGCTTGCCCGAAACAACGGGTGCCTCCAACTAACAACAATCCTGGCGGAGTTTTTTTTGCAATTATTTTGATGTGGTTTAAGCATGGGACTGGGCATCCCGGTGACCAGCCATTTTCTCGTGAATGAGGAGCCGAGTCCACTCCTCTTGAGAATAACCCACCTAGTATGGAAGATACAGACAGCCCTACTTAATACATGAGCTATTCGAGCATACAAAACAGAATTTTATTTGAAGGTTTAGAGTTTGGCACATACAAATTTACTTGGAACGGTAGGTAGATATCGCATATAGGAAGGTATGGTGGACTCATATGGAATAACTTTGGGGTTTATGGAAGTGGATGCACAAGCAGTATTCTCGCTTAGTACAAGTGAAGGCTAGAAAAAGACTGAGAAGCGACCAACTAGAGAGCGACAACAGTCATGAACATGCATTAAAATTAATAAACATTGAGTGCAAGCATGAGTAGGATATAATCCACCATGAACATAAATATCGTGG
Organism: Aegilops longissima; assembly: GCA_021605205.1. NCBI lineage: Eukaryota > Viridiplantae > Streptophyta > Magnoliopsida > Poales > Poaceae > Aegilops > Aegilops longissima. The sequence continues at coordinate 631,420,958 of CM038677.1, read as the reverse complement.
AGGCTATGTTGATTTTGTTTCAACTACATGTGTGAACATGTGCCAAGTCAAGTCACTCAAATCGTTCAAAGGAGGATACCACCCTATCATACCACATCACAACCATTTTAATAGCATGTTGGCACGCAAGGAAAACCATTATAAACTCCCAGTTAATTAAGCATGGCATAAGCAACTATAATCTCTAATTGTCATTGCAAACATGTTCATTCACAACAGGCTGAATCAGGAACGATGAACTAATCATATTTACAAAAACAAGAGAGCTCGAGTTCATACCAGCTTCTCTCATATCAATCAGTCCATCATATATCGTCATTATTGCCTTTCACTTGCACGGCCGAACGGTGTGGATAATAATAATAGTGCACGTGCATTTGGACTAAGCTAGAATCTGCAAGCATTTAATTCAAGGGAGAAGACATGGTAATATGGGCTCTTGGTTAAATCAACAATAATGCATATAAGAGCCACTTCAACATTTTCATTATGGTCTTCTCCTCTCGACCCCCAAAGAAAAGAAAGGAAATAAAACTATTTACACGGGAAAGCTCCCAACAAGCAAAAGAAGAACGAGAAATCTTTTTGGGTTTTATTTTAATTATTACTACTAAAGGCATGGAAAGTAAACTAACTAAAAGCTACAACTACTTTTTTTGTTTTTCTTAAGGTTTTTCAAACACACAAGAAGAATGCTTAGAAAAAGGAAAATAAACTAGCATGGATAGTATAATGAAAAAGTATGAGCACCGACAACTAGAATGAGTGTGTGAACATGAATGTAATGTCGGTGGGAAATACGTACTCCCCCAAGCTTAGGCTTTTGGCCTAAGTTGGTCTATGCCCAAGGATCAAAGTTGTAGCTGGGGTCGTACTGAGATGCAGCAGCTATTGCCTCATGAGCTGCAGCTTGGAGGCGAGCTGCCTCTGTACTCCTCTCGTACTCGGTCGCCTCCTCCCTGGTTATAACATATATCCCTTTTGCCTGAAATTCAAAGAAAGTAGGAGCAGGGAGAGCAACATGGACAGTGCGGCGCCTGTCAAAGATTAGTCGGTACTAGAGAGATTGTTCATTCCTCCCAATAAACTGATGGCGAACCATAGCATTAAAATCTAGATAAGCGGGAGGCAATTCCATATCATTTTCATGTATGGGTATTTCAAGAAAATTAGCCACACGGGTTGCATAAATTCCACCAAACAAGTATCCACTTAAACTGTTATTATGCAACCTACGTGCAAAAATGGACCCCATGTTATATTGTCTATCTCCTAACACATCACTTTTGAGAACACTAAGATCTAGAACACACATGTGGCATGCCTCATCCTTACCATTTATACATCTACCTATAAAGAGAGCAAAATAATGTATAGCAAGAAAATGAATTCTCCCTATGGTAGCTTGTGTTATTTCTCTAGACTCCCCCACAGTGATATTAGCAAGGAAATCTTTAAACTCATATTTGCGAGGTTAACTGGCACTACCCCATTGCGGGAGTTTACAAGCAGTATTAAAATCTTCTAAGTCCATGGTATAAGATTTACCATAGAGATCAAATAGACAGTGTGAGAATTGCGTGAAGATGTAAATTTGAACCTTCTCACGAAGGAATCAGTTAGGTAATAATACTGAGGGCACTTATCTAGCATGAAACCCTCAAGTTCAGCATTACGCACATATGCGTCAAATTCCTCCTTAATTCCTGCTTGGACCATGAAATTTTCTGACGGCCATTCACAAGGCCGCACTTGAGCTTCTATTGGTGGTTCATGGTCCAGCTCACGTATTGCGGGCCTGGGTCCTTGCTTCCTTGAAGAACCACCTTGGTACATTTTCCTAAACATATTTCTTCCTCTGAAAAATTTCTGAAAATTTTAGTAACTCAAAATAAAAGTGAACCAAACTCAATGAAATTGATAGCAACTACTCCCGCAAGTGCCTAGAAACTATATCATGCATTAGGACTACTTGGGACCATATAAATTTGACATGCAAGCTCAAGAATAGGATCACCTAAGTAGCAAAAATTTGCAATAAATAAAGCACTAGAACAAAAACTAATTGGACCATTGGAGGAGTCACATACCGAAGAACAATCCCCCAAAGCAATTTTGTGAATGGAGCTTTGAGCAAGGAGATCAAAAATGACAGCAAGATGAGCAAGAACACGGGTTTGAGCTGGTTGGTGATTTTTTCTGGAGGAAGACAAAGTGTGTGGGTGCTGGAATAAGTGGAGAGGGGCCACCAGGGGCCCACGAGGCAGGGGGCGTGCCCAGGGGGTGGGCGCGCCCTGGACCCAAGTGGCCAGGTGCTCAGTGCCAGATATTCTTAAATATTCCAGAAAAAATTATATTTCAATTTTAGGGCATTTGGAGAACTTTTATTTTCGGGGTATTTTTTATTGCACAGATAATTCAGAAAACTGACAGAAAATACTATTTTTGCTTTATTTAATCTAAATAACAGAAAGGAAAAAGAGGTACAGAAAGTTGTGCTTTCTAACTTCTTCCATCTCATGCTCATCAAAAGGAATCCACTAACAAGGTTGATCAAGTCTTGTTAACAAACTCATTCCCGATCGCATGAAAACGGAGAATTTTCGAATAGCACTAGGTCACCTCAACGGGGATATGCATGTCCCCAATAATAAGAATATCATATTTCTTCTTAAGAGTAGGAAGAGGAAATTCAAAACCTTCAATAGTAATAGTTGAATTTTTTCAATAGAATTGATACTGTGGACTTGAGGTTGTTTCCTCGGAAAGTGTACCGTATGCTCATTACCATTAACATGAAAAGTAACATTTCCTTTGTTGCAATCAATAACAGCCCCTGCAGTATTTAAAAAGGGTCTACCAAGAATAATCGACATACTATCGTCCTCGGGAATATCAAGAATAACAATGTCTGTTAAAATAGCAATGTTTGCAACCACAACAGGCACATCCTCACAAATACCGACAGGTATAGCAGTTGATTTATCAGCCATTTGCAAAGATATTTCAGTAGGTGTCAACTTATTCAAATCAAGTCTATGATATAAAGAGAGAGGCATAACACTAACACCGGCTCCAAGATCACATAAAGCAGTTTTAACATAGTTTCTTTTAATGGAGCATGGTATAGTTGGTACTCCTGGATCTCCTAGATTCTTAGTAATTCCACCTTTAAAAGTATAATTAGCAAGCATGGTGGAAATTTCAGCTTCCGGTATCTTTCTTTTATTTGTAACAATGTCTTTCATATACTTAGCATAAGGATTCATTTTAAGCATATCAGTTAAACGCATATGCAAAAAGATAGGTCTAATCATTTCAGCAAAGCGCTCAAAATCCTCATCATCCTTTTTCTTGGATGGTTTAGGAGTAAAAGGCATGGGTTTCTGAACCCATGGTTCTCTTTCTTTACCGTGCTTCCTAGCAACAAAGTCTCTATTATCATAACGTTGATTCTTTGATTGTGGGTTATCAAGATCAACAGCAGGTTCAATCTCTACATCATTGTCATTGCTAGGTTGAGCATCAACATGAACATCATCATCAATATTATCACTAGGTTCATGTTCATCACGAGGTTGTGTTTCAGCATCAAAAATAGAAATATCATTGGGATTCTCAGGTGGGTAAACAATAGGTTCATTAGAAGCATGCAAAGTCATATCATTTTTCTTTTTCTTCTTCTTAGAAGGACTAGGTGCATCAACATTAGTTCTTTGAGAATCTTGCTCAATTCTCTTAGGGTGGCCCTCAGGATACAAAGGTTCCTGAGTCATTCTACCCCCTCGAGTCACAACTCTAATAGCATTATTTTTTTTCTTATTATTTAATTCATTGAGCAAATCATTTTGAGATTTAAGCACTTGTTCTACTTGAGTGGTAACCATAGAAGCATGTTTACTAATAAGTTTGAGTTCACCTTTAACTCTAGACATATAATCACTCAAGTGTTCAATCATATAAGCATTGTGTTTCAATTGTCTACCAACATAAGCATTGAAGTTTTCTTGTTTAACAATAAAATTATCAAACGCATCTAAGCATTGGCTAGCAGACTTATAACGAGGAATATCACCTTCATCAAATCTATAAAGAGAATTTACCTTTACTACCTGTGTCGGGTTATCAAGACCATATATTTCTTCAATAGGTGGTAAATTAAGACCATGTATTTCTTCAATAGGAGGTAAATTCTTAACATCATCAGCTTTAATACCTTTTTCTTTCATGGATTTCTTTGCATCTTGCATATCTTCAAGACTGAGAAATAGAATACCCTTTACTTCGGAGTTGGCTTAGGAGTTGGTTCGGGAAGTGTCCAATTATTTTCATTAGTCAACATATTATTCAATAGCAATTCAGATTGATCAACTGTTCTTTCCCTGAAAAAAACAACCAGCGCAACTATCCAGGTGGTCTCTGGAAGCATAGGTTAGTCCATTATAAAAGATATCAAGTATTTCATTTTTCTTGAGAGGATGATCAGGCAAAGAATTAAGTAATTGGAGAAGCCTCCCCCAAGCTTGTGGGAGACTCTCTTCTTCAATTTGCACAAAATTATATATTTCCCTTAAAGCAGCTTGTTTCTTATGAGCGGGGAAATATTTAGCAGAGAAGTAATAAATCATATATTGGGGACTACGCACACAACCAGGATTAAGAGAATTAAACCATGTTTTAGCATCACCCTTTAATGAGAACGTAAATAATTGAAGGATATAGTACTAACGAGTTTTCTCATCATTAGTGAATAGGGTGGCTATATCATTTAATTTAGTAAGATGTGTCACATCAGTTTCAGATTCATAGCCATAAAAAGGATCATATTCAACCAAGTAATTATCTCAGGGTCGACATAGAAATCATAATCCTTATCAGATATACAGATAGGTGAAGTAGCAAAAGCATGGTCATATTTCATTCTAGCATCCAAAGATTTTTATTTCAGCTTAGCTAATATTTTTTTAAGATCATATCTATCATTGCAAGCAAGAAAATCTCTAGCAGTTTTTTCATCCATAACATAACCCTCAGGCACAACAGGCAATTCATATCTAGGGGGAGAATCTTCATCATCACTTTCAATATTATTAGTTTCAATAATTTCATTCTCTCTAGCCCTAGCAAGTTGTTCATCAAGAAATTCACCTAGTGGCACAGTTGTCGGTTCAATATCCAGCGTATCTCATAGTAGGGGTCCTAAGCTAGGCGTCTGGGAGCGATGGTAACATGGACACGGGGTTTTACCCAGCTTCGGGCTCTCTTGATGAGATAATACCCTACATGCTACTTTTGATTGTATTCATATGGGTGTAGCACAGAGTATATGTATCTACCACGAGATTGTAGTAATGAATATGAGATTGTCTATTGACTAGCCTGGCCTCGGTTTATATATGCACCATAGGCCTAGGGTTTAGAGGAGTCCTTGTCTTGGGCGCCAAGTCTTGTAGAATCCTACTTGTATGCGGCATGGGTTGTCCGAACTGGCCCAATAGTGAACTGCCATGGGGGTCCTCGGCCTGATCCAGCTGGTCGGGAGATGACGTGGTGAGTGAGGGAGTCCTGGATTAGGGGGTATCCGGACAGCCGGACTGTGTACAACGTCCGGACTATTGAAGCGTGAAGATACAAGACTCAAGACTTCGGCCCGTGTCCGGATGGGACTTTCCTTGGCGTGGAAGGCAAGCTTGGCGATCCGGATATTATATATCCTTCCTTGTAACCGACTCCATGTAAACCCTAGCCCTCTCCGGTGTCTTTATAAACCGGAGAGGTTGGTCCTTAGAAGGCCGATCACAATTACAATCATACCATCATAGGCTAGCTCTTAGGGTTTAGCCTCTACGATCTCGTGGTAGATCTACTCTTGTACTACCCATATCATCAATATTAATCGAGAGGGCCCGAACCTGGGTAAACATCTGTTTCCCTTGCTTCCTGTTACCATCAGCCTTGACGCACAGATCGGGACCCCCTACCCGAGATCCGCCGGTTTTGACACCGACATTGGTGCTTTCATTGCGAGTTCCTCCGTCGTTGTTGTCGAGCTCGATGGCCCTTCAATCATCATCAATGACGCTGTCCAGTATGCAGACTTTCCTCCCGGACAGATCTTCGTGTTCGGCGGCTTCGCCTTTCGGGCCAACTCGCTGCCATCCGGAGCAGATCGACACCACGCTCGCCACCGTGTCAGGTTCGGAAACCTGTACTACACGGCAGACATCCGCAGAGACTTGATCTTCGATGAATTTGGGCCTATGCCAGGAGCACCGGACAGTCACGACGAGCATGGCTTAGACCTGCCGTCGGAGAAGCTCGGGGCATCACCCCTGTAGTATTCCCGGACCTAGATCCGGAGCAGGCTGCTGATACGTCTCCAACGTATCTATAATTTTTGATTGCTCCATGCAAGTTTATCTACTGTTTTGGACTATATTGGGCTTTATTTTCCACTTTTATATTACTTTTGGGACTAACCTATTAACCGGAGGCCCAGCCCAGAATTGCTGTTTTTTTCCTATTTCAGTGTTTCGAAGAAACGGAATATCAAACGGAGTCCAAACGGAATGAAACCTTCGGGAACGTGATTCTCTCACCGAACGTGATCCAGGAAACTTGGACCCTACTCCAAGAAGTGCCAGAGGCGGTGATGAGGGTGGAGGGCGGCCCCCCTGGGCGCGCCCCCCTACCTCGTGGGCCCCCTGACGCTCCACCGACGTACTCCTTCCTCCTATATATACCTACGTATCCCCAAACGATCAGAACAGGAGCCAAAAACCTAATTCCACCGCCGAACTTCCTCAGATCCACGAGATCCCATCTTGGGGCCTGTTCCGAGCTCACGGAGGGGCCATCCACCACGGAGGGCTTCTACATCAACACCATAGCCCCTCCGATGAAGTGTGAGTAGTTTACTTCAGACCTTCGGGTCCATAGCTAGTAGCTAGATGGCTTCTTCTCTCTTTTTGGATCTCAATACAATGTTCTCCCCCTCTCTCGTGGAGATCTATTCGATGTAATGTTCTTTTTGCAGTGTGTTTGTTGAGGTCGATGAATTGTGGGTTTATGATCCAGCTTATCTATGAATAATATTTGAATCTTCTCTGAATTCTTTTATGTATGATTGAGTTATCTTTGCAAGTATCTTCGAATTATCCGTTTGGTTTGGCCAACTAGATTGGTAGTTCTTGCAATGGGAGAAGTGCTTAGCTTTGGGTTCAATCTTGTGGTGTCCTTACCCAGTGACAAAAAGGGTTGCAAGGCACGTATTGTATTGTTGCCATCGAGGATAACAAGATGGGGTATTTATCATATTGCATGAATTTATTCCTCTACATCATGTCATCTTGCTTAAGGCGTTACTCTGTTTTTAACTTAATACTCTAGATGCATGCTGGATAGCGGTCGATGAGTGGAGTAATAGTAGTAGATGCAGAATCGTTTCAATCTACTTGTCTCGGATGTGATGCCTATATACATGATCATACCTAGATAACCTCATAACTATGCTCAATTCTGTCAATTGCTCAATAGTAATTTGTTCACCCACAATAGAATATCTATGCTCTTGAGAGAAGCCACTAGTGAAACCTATGGCCCCCGGGTCTATTCTCATCATATCAATCTCCATCACTTTATTACTTGCTTTGTTTTTACTTTGCTTTTACTTATCACTTTGCATCTTTATACCAAAAATACCAAAAATATTATCTCTATCAGATCTCACTCTCATAAGTGACCGTGAAGGGATTGACAACCCCTAATCGCGTTGGTTGCGAGTAGCTATCATTTTGTGCAGGTACGAGGAACTTGTGCGTGGCCTCCTACTGGATTGATACCTTGGTTCTCAAAAACTGAGGGAAATACTTACGCTACTGTGCTGCATCATCCTCTCCTCTTCGGGGAAAACCAACGCAACTTAAGACGTAGCAAGAAGGATTTCTGGCGCCGTTGCCGAGGAGGTCTATGCAAAAGTCAACATATCAAGTACCCATCACAATCCCTATCTCTCGCATTACATTATTTGCCATTTGCCTCTCATTTTCCTCTCCCCACTTCACCCTTGCCGTTTTATTTGCCCTCTCTTTCCCAATCTCCTCCTCCTTTTTCCTTTGCCTTTTTGTTTGCTCGTGTGTTAGTTTGCTTGTTTGTCATGATGGCCCTACCTAAATCTGGTGATCTTCACCTTAAAAGGCTAGAGGAGATCGAAAACAATGGCAGGAAGGTTATGGTTTTGCAATTTGAGCATAATAATTTCTTTAGAAACGAGCTTAAGGAACAAAAGAGTTTTATGAGTTATATGAATAAAGAACTCGATGATATGTCCAAAGAATTTGATGGTATAAGAGCCCAAATTGCTCGTCTTGAAAAGATGACCGCTGAAATTTTGGATATGCAAGCTACCTTAGTCAATAAGATGGCCGCTAAACCGAATTCCTATGAAAATCAAGATGAAGATCTAAAAGTTATTGATGTGTCCCCTATTAAATCTTTGATTTGCAATATGAATCTTGATGAAACTGAATATGATCTTCCTTTACCTAGAAGGCGTTGATGAAGTCATATACCTAGGGTAGGGTCATGGACCTGTCCAAGATACCCTCCCCAAGGGCATCCTTAGAATAGACTGCCTACCAGTCGACCTGGTAGGTTTCCACTCGACAGATTCAAAGACACTCGACCACCAGGAGTTCAAGAGCCACTCGGTGTCCAAACGGTCTGTAGTTAAGTAGTCTTTATGGTCATGATGACACTTTATGTAAGGCGTTACCAGTAACGCCTAGCCTTAATGTACCTTAAACCCTCCGCTATGTGGGCTGGCTGGGGTCCTGGTGCACTCTATGTAAGCCACCCCCTTCCACAGGTAGAAGGGTTCGCACCCATGTAATTCATACGCGTATAATCCAGTCGACCGCCTCCGGGCTCCGAGATGTAGGGCTGTTACTTCCTCCGAGAAGGGCCTGAACTCATAAACTCGTGTGTACCAACTACTCCATAGCTAGTACCTTGCCTCTCCATACCTACCCCCCATTCTACTGTCAGACTTAGAACCACGACAGTTGGCGCCCACCTTGGGGCAGGTGTTCTAGCGATTTGTTGGAGAAGTTGGGATTCTTTCGATCTCCTACATCATGGTTTCAGGTGGAGTTTTGGTCGAGGGTCGCGACATCCGTCTCGTGCGCCACGCTCATCGCCGATGACTCCGCTTGGCTTCAGGAGGCTCCTCTCGACGCCGACGCTCCCCCGTCTGCGGGCAACGACTTCGCGTCGTCAATGGCGTCCTCCTGCGGCAACCGTCGACCCAGTATGGGTCGGTTCTTGTGCCGTCCTCACTCCCAGCCTCCCGCCGGCGCAAAGCGCTCCGGTCGGTCAAGGCTTCAGCGGTGGATGAGACATGCGGTGGCTCGCCAGTCGGCCACTTCCCAAGTTGCGGCAATCGAGCCCGACGAATCTCTCTACGGCCTGTTCGATCTGTCGACTGGCTCCGCAGAGACTGCATCCGAGTGCGATAGCAGCGATCCGGCAGCAGAGGTTCTGATGGTCGACGGACCACGCAGTCCTCCTGGATACCCCCACACCGATGGAGGCGATGGTGGAGGTGATCCGGTGCAAGATCACGAAGAGTACCAACCCGAGCCCCTCACTTCGCTGCAGAGGGAGGAACTTCGCCGCCGAAACATGGATGCGCTTCACACTCCAATCGTTGGAGAAACCCCTGAGGCTCGTGCCTTGGAGGATGCACGCTTGGCCAACTTGGCTGAGCGCACTCGACTGGAGAACCTCCAGCGAGTTCTCGACGAGCGCACGCGACCACGGGTTCCGTAATCCATCAACGCCGGCTCTTTCCACAACCAACTCGTATATCGAACTCCGATTCAGAATTTAGCAGCTGCAGCCCGTATAGCGAATCAATTCAGCCTTCCCAATGGAGGCGGGTAGAGGTTTGCAACAAATCAGAGATTTACTCCGGGCAGCAGGAGATCAAAACTCAGTCGTATCACAGTCACGAAACAGGATTCACAGCAGATCTGTCGCTGCGAATTCAGTCCAGTCGGCCCATAGTTCAAGATCGCCCCCGAGGCGTGAGGAACGTGGAGGCCGGCGTGATGATCAGTACAGGAATCACGAGCCGCATGAGCACCGATTCGATCGTTCCTCGGCAACAAGATGACAGACGCCAAAGACAAAGGTTGGGCGAAGGTTCCAATGACCCGAGCCAGGCTTTGATGCAAGATCCATCATCGCTCAAGGCTTGGTCGACAGAATAGATCTCACCGAGAAGGTCATGACAGAGATGTTCCTCCAAGAGCGAGTTCATGTCTCGGGGCGAGTGTTTTAGCAGGGCCATCAGAGCCGCAGTGATTCCTCCCAACTTCAAGTTGGCGACTGGAGTCAGTAAGTTCACCGGTGAGTCCAAGCCTGACACTTGGCTTGAGGACTACCGAGTGGCTGTTCAGATTGGCGGCGGCAATGTTGAGGTAGCTATGAAGCATTTGCCCTTATGTTGGAGGGTTCGCCCGAGCATGGTTGAATCGCTTAGCACCAAGAAAGATTTACACTTGGGAAGATCTCGCCCAAGTGTTTGTCAGACATTTGAAGGACTTGCAAGCGACCAGCAGGATTGACAGAGCTGCGATCGTGTGTGCAGTAAGTCGAATGAAACTTTGAGAGATTACATCCAGAGATGGATAACCTTGCACCACACAGCTTGAGAATGTGTCGATCACCAGCGATCAGGCTTTCAAGGAAGGTGTCAAGAACAGAGAGTTGAGTTTGAAATTCGGTCGGACAGAGATATGACCCTGAGTCGGATGATGGAGATTGCCACCAAGTATGCTAATGGTGAAGAAGAGGATCGGCTCCGGAGTGGTAAGTACAAGTCAGCCGCTAATGAAGCCGGCGGAGGAAATTCCAGTCGGAAGCAGAAGCGCAAAGCCGAGCCAGCCGCTCCCGGAGAAGCCTTGGCTGTGACCCCAGGAAAGTTCAAGGGGAAACCCAAGGGTCCGTGGAACCCCAAGAAGGTGAAAGACCAAGATGGGAATGATGTGTTGGACTTGCCATGTCACATTCACACGAAGAAAGATGAAGAGGGTAAACTCATTTACCCAAAGCATACCACTCGACAATGTCGGCTCTTGATTCAGCAGTTCCAAGGGAAGCAACCCAAGGATAAGGAAAAGGGGTCGGATAAAGTTGAGGACAAAGAAGATAGTGATGGTGGATACCCCCAGGTCAATTCCACCCTGATGATTTTTGCTGACATTGAAAGCAAAAGTCGATTGAAAGTTATCAACCGAGAAGTGAACATGGTCGCTCCGGCGAAGCCCAATTATCTGAAATGGTCCCAGACCGCCATCACATTCGACCAGTCTGATCATCCGACACACATTGCCACCCCTGGGAGGCAAGCGTTGGTGGTCGACCCAGTCGTCGAAGGCACTCGACCGACCAAAGTTTTGATGGATGGCGGCAAGGGCTTTGAACATCTTGTATGCGAGACGTTGAAAGGGATGGGCATTCCGATGTCCGGACTCGGACCAAGAATATGAGTTTCCACGAGTCATTCCCGGAAAGAAGGCTGAGTCACTCGGTCAAATTGCTCTTGATGTGGTTTTTGGTGATTCGAAGCATTTCCGCAAAGAAAAGTTGACCTTTGAGGTCGTGGATTCCCAGAGCGCTTATCACGCTATTCTGGGAAGGCCGGCGTATGCCCGTTTCATGGCCCGACCATGTTATGTGTACCTCAAGCTGAAGATGCCCGGCCTCAAGGGTGTGATCACTGTCACTGACAATCGGAAGAAAGCGGAAGAGTGTTTCCAGAAAGGCTCTAAGATTGATGATGCTCAGATGGCAGTGGTAGAATTGCAAGAATATCATAATACTGCAGATCCGAGTGATTTGTTGCGAGCCAAGAAGCCCGCTACGGAGTCGGCATTTCAGTCGTCCGGTGAGACGAAGCAGGTTCATATTCACCCGACCGACCCCAATGCTGATCCGACCAACATCTCAACAACACTCGACTCCAAATAGGAAAAAGCGCTTGTCCAGTTCCTCTGTGAGAACTAGGACATCTTTGCATGGAAGCCTGCTGACATGCCGGGTGTTCCCAGGGAGCTGGCTGAGCACCATCTGCGAGTCGACTCAAAAGTCAAACCTGTCAAAGAACATCTTCGACGGTCCACCGTCCAGAAGAGAAAGGCCATAGGCGAGGAGGTGGCTCGGCTCTTAGCAGCAGAGTTTATCCGAGAAATTTACCACTCCGAGTGTCTCGCCAATGTGGTCATGGTCCCTAAGAAGGACAATTCACTGCGCATGTGCACCGACTTCAAACATATCAATCGGACCTGCCCGAAAGATCATTTTCCTCTCCCCTGCATCGATCAAATAGTCGACTCGACTGCGGGATGTGAGCGGTTGTCTTTTTTAGACGCATATTCCGGGTACCATCAGATCCGTCTGTATGGACCCGACGAGATCAAAACAGCTTTCATCACTCCATGCGGGTGCTTCTGTTATGTCACCATGCCATTCGGCCTCAAGAATGCCGGAGCCACGCTCATGAGGATGATTCGAAGTGTCTACTCACTCAAATCAGTCGGAATGTGGAAGCATACATGGATGACATTGTGGTCAAGTCACGGAAAGGTTCCACCTGTTGACCGACCTTGCTGAAACATTTGCCAATCTTAGGAGGTATGATATCAAGCTTAATCCATCAAAGTGCACATTCGGAGTTCCCGTGGAAAGTTACTCGGTTTTCGCTTTACGAACGAGGAATCGACGCTAACCCGAAAAAGTTGGCACTATTCTCCTAATGAAACGCCTGCGCGTGCACGATGTCCGAAGCTTCTTGGATGCTTGGCGCTTTAAGTCAATTCATCTCTCGCCTCGGTGAAAAGGCATTGCCTCTTTACCGACTGATGAAGAAGTCAGACAAGTTTGAGTGGACTCCTGAAGCTGATGCAGCGTTTGCAGAGCTCAAAGCTCTGCTCTCCACCCAGCCGGTGCTTGCTGCCCCAATCAGCAAAGAGCCGTTGTTGCTTTACATTGCAGCCACAGGACAAGTCGTCAAGATAAAGATTTACGGTCGAGCGGGAAGAGGAAGGAAAAGCCTTCAAAGTTCAGCGCCCAGTATATTATCTTTCTGAAGTGTTAACCCCATCGAAGCAAAGATACCCTCATTATCAGAAGCTTGTGTATGGGATTTATATGACCGCAAAGAAGGTTGCTCACTACTTATCTGATCATTCCATTACAGTCGTCAACGACGCCCCGTTATCGGAGATTCTACACAACAGAGACGCAACTGGTCGAGTGGCGAAATGGGCGATTGAACTTCTTCCCCTTGATATCAAGTTTGAGGCAAAGAAAGCCATCAAGTCCCAAGCAATAGCAGATTTCATCGCCGAGTGGATTGAACAATAGTTACCGACTCAAGTTCACTCGAGCTTCGGACTATGTTCTTTGATGGTTCCAAGATGCTGAATGGTTCCGGTGCTGGGGTAGTATTGGTTTCCCCCCGAGGAGATAAGCTCAGATATGTGCTCCAGATTCACTTTGATTCTTCCAACAATGAAACAGAATACGAAGCACTGTTGTATGGGTTGCGTATGGCCATTTCACTGGCGTCTGTCGCCTCATGGTCTACTGGCGACTCAGATCTGGTGGTTAATCAGTGATGAAGGAGTGGGGCGTCAAGTCCAGCCATGACCTGCTCTTTGTAATGCAATGAGGAAGCTAGAAAAGAAGTTTGAGGGTTAGAGCTCCATCACATACCCCGACCGAAAAATCAAGCTGCTGATGATTTGGCGAAAATAGGGTCCAAGAGGGAAGCCATTCCCAGTGATGTGTTTTTGGAGCACATCCGTACACCGTTGATTCAAGAGGATCCTTTCACTGAAGAAGCTCCACAGCCAAAAAGTGCCACTGATCCGACTGAAGTTGAGGTCCCAGCGGTGGTCGACCTAGTCATGGAAGTCGTGGTCATCACTCCCGGCTGGATAGTACCGTACATCGCATACATCCTGAGGAAAGAGCTCCCGGAGAATGAAGAAGAGGCTAGACAGATCGTCCGTCGATCCAAGGCCTTTACTGTGATCAATGGACAGTTATTCAGAGAAAGCGTGATGGAGTCAGCCAGAAGTGCATAACGCCGTAAGAAGGTCGATAATCCTTGATGATATCCACTGGGACCTGTGGTCACCATGCGCCCTCTCGGACCATCGTGGCTAAAGCATACCGAAGGGATTTTACCGCCAAAGGCAAATGAAATGGCAAAGGAAATAGTCGACAAATGTGAAGGATGTCATTCTACTCCAATATGTCACACAAGCCCGCCAAAGATTGAAGACCATTCCACTCGTCCGCCTTTCGCTGTTTGGGGGTTGGATATGATTGGTCCGCTGAGAACTGGCAGGAGTGGTTTCACTCATTTGCTTATGGCGATCAACAAGTTCACGAAGTGGATCGAAGCTAAACCTATCAAGAACCTTGATGCGAGCACTTCTGCCGTCGGCCAAATCGAGAATTGATATTCAGATATGGAGTTCCGCACAGCATCATCACGGACAATGGGTCAAATTTCGATTCCGACAAGTTCAAAGCCTTTTGCGCCTCTCAGGGCACGCGAGTCGACTATGCTTCGCCGCCACCCCAAATGAATGGACAAGCTGAACGAGCAAATGGTCTAATTCTCAAAGGCCTGAAACCTCGACTGATGCATGATCTCAAGCATGCAGCAGGAGCGTGGGTTGACGAACTTCCATCGGTTCTTTGGGGATTGAGGACCACTCCTAATCGCTCGATCGGGAGAACTCCATTCTTTATGGTCTATGGAGCTGAAGCGAGTTCTGCCGAGTGACCGCTTCACAATGCCCCCGAGTCGAACTCTACTCAAGTCAAGCGAGCAAGCCCGTCAAGATGCAATCGACCTCCTTGAAGAGGAGAGAGAGATGGCCCTGATCCGCCGACCATCTATCAGCAGGACTTGCGTCGATTCCACGCCAGAAATGTGAAGAGCCGAGCCTTTCAGGAAGGAGATCTGGTCCTCCGAGTGGATCAACAGAAACCACATAAGCTCGCTCCCACTTGGGAAGGTCGCTTCATCATCACCAGAGTTCTTCACAATGGGGCTTACCATCTTTACAACGTCGAACGCCAGATCGATGAGCCTCGGGCATGGAATGCGGAGCTGCTCCGCCCCTTTTACACTTAAGAGCTCACTCGGGTGAGATGTAATAAAAGTACCTCTGTAGTTTGTCTATCTAAATCAAGAAGATTATAATTTTCGCAGTGATTGTTATTACGTTTTGTTAAAATCCCCCCCCCCCCTAGTGGGTGACTTAGCTGTGAATCCGTTTCGCCTAAGTTTGTAAAAAAAATCCTTACTGAGTGGCGAGCCAGCCTCTCACTCGGGGGTTTAGCTGCGAATCCGTTTCGCCTAAGTATTCAAAACCCTACCAAGTGGTGAGCCAGCCTCCCACTCGGAGGCTTAGCTGCGGTCCAAGTACTCGCCTAAGTGTTTAAAATCCTACCGAGTGGTGAGCCAGCCTCCCACTCGGAGGCTTAGCTGCAGTCCAAGTACTCGCCTAAGTGTTTAAAATCCTACCGAGTGGTGAGCCAGCCTCCCACTCGGGGGCTTAGCTGCAGTCCAAGTACTCGCCTAAGTGTTTAAAATCCTACCGAGTGGTGAGCCAGACTCCCACTCGGGGGCTTAGCTGCAGTCCAAGTACTCGCCTAAGTATTTAATACAATGTGCACTTTGCAAGGACGACGAGGTACAGGTCGACTGTTACCTTCCCCTTCAAAGTTGTGACACAAAAATCCTCCTTGGAGGCTTAGCTGTAGTCCAATACTCGCCTAAGTTTGAAAAATCCTACCGAGTGGACAGCAAACCTCCCACTCGGGGGCTTAGCTGCAGTCCAGTACTCGCCTAAGTTTGAAAAATCCTACCGAGTGGAGAGCAAACCTCCCACTGGGGCTTAGCTGCAGTCTAGTACTACCTAAGTTTGAAAAATCATACCGAGTGGAGAGCAAACCTCCCACTGGGGCTTAGCTGCAGTCCAAGACTACCTAAATTTGAAAAATCCTACCGAGTGGAGAGCAAACCTCCCACTGGGGCTTAGCTGCAGTCCAAGACTACGCCTAAGTTTTGAAAATCCTACCGAGTGGAGAGCAAACCTCCCACTCGGGGGCTTAGCTGCAGTCCGGGACTCGCCTAAGTTTGAAAACATACCGATCCGCAAGGACGACGAGGTGCAGGTCGACTGCTACCTTCTCCTTCGGAGCTGCACCACAAGTACAACGTGCGCTCCATCCCGATCCGCAAGGACGACGAGGTACACGTCGATTGCTTCCTTCTCTTGCACCTGCAAGAGCCACAAAGTGTAGGTCGACTGGATCCACCTCAGAGCTGCATCTCAAACATTGAAGCATAATCCGAGTGAAGAGCAAAGTTCACTCGAAGGCAAACAAAAGCATATTTTGACGATAAGTAAAGTTCGGGTAGCATCCTAAGGATGCAGAAGTACCCAGGCCTCAAGCCCGCTAAAGTTTATCGGTTACAAAAATCACTCGGCATTCCGAGGCAAATATAAGGTAGAGCATAAAAGTTTTTTACTCCTCAGGTGGAGGACTAGAAGGAGCCACAAACTGGTCAAGGTCGATCCCATCAGCGATCCGGGTGGCAGCGGCGATGAAAGTTTCCATGAAAGATTGGAAATCATACTTCTTGGGGTTGGCAACTCTGAGGGCCGCCAGCTTTTCCTCCCGTGCTTCCTTGCAGTGGACACGAACCAGAGACAGAGCAACATCAGCACCGCACCTGGCAGAAGACTTTTTCCATTCTTGCACTCGACTTGGAACCTCATTTAGTCGAGTCATTAAGGACTCAAGGTCATTCTGAAGCGTCTGGTCCGGCCAGAGGGTTGATTCAATCCGTGACACCGCAGCTTTCAGTCGAGCGAGATAGTCCACCACACCAGCGATGCGAGACTCCAGTCGGAGCACGTTCATAGCGGCTTCATCCATCACGGGAGAGTTGATGGGGTCCAGGCTTGTATCCACTCGACTGTTCTCCTCTTCGAAGTTCTGACAGAATTCTGCAAATACGACTCAAGTTCAAGCTAATGGTTCTATGGTGAGTCGATGATGACAAGTCAGTCGGATAAGAGGATTTACCTTCAAGCATGAGGAATAGCTTCTTGGCGAGCCCTCCCAGATAAACCTCCAGATCGTTCCTCCTCCCCGCCAGTTCGCCAACCTTGTCAGTCATAGCAACTTTTTCATTCTTCAGTCGACTAGCCTCCTTGTTGGCCGCGTCGAGAGCAGCCTTCAGTTTGGTATTCTCCTCTTCGAGTTTTCCGACTGAGGCCAGTTTCTCTTCC
Organism: Aegilops longissima; assembly: GCA_021605205.1. Classification (NCBI taxonomy): domain Eukaryota; kingdom Viridiplantae; phylum Streptophyta; class Magnoliopsida; order Poales; family Poaceae; genus Aegilops; species Aegilops longissima. The sequence continues at coordinate 631,403,571 of CM038677.1, read as the reverse complement.
GCGAGCTTTGTTTTCTCCAAAGCCGCCTTCTGTGCCTCTGCAAGATCGTGGTCTTTCTTCTTCAGAGCCTCCTCCAGTTTGTCTGCAAAATAACAATAAGTCCAGAGTTGAGAATGGGTAGAAAGACAAAGACAGTCGTCAAGTTCTCACCAGCCATACCTTTTGCTTCGCCTCTAGCTTTTGCAAGTTCTCCTGAGCAAGCTTCAAGTCAAGGTTGAGCTGGATCTGCTTGTTCTCCAATTCGGTATAGCGGGCCACGAGCTCGCAAGATTTCTACGAAGAGTCAATCGACAAAACATCAAAGACAGGTCACTTCCGAGTGACTAAAGAAAAATCGTAGCATTTCTAAGAATATAGTCGAATCAAAAAATTCGACAAGAGTCTCGGGATTACACCCGGTGGGTGCACTCAGCGTGCCCCACTGGTTTTACTAATTCGTTCGACTAGTCGACCGAAAGAGGCAAAAAGGTTATGATCCTAAAACATAGCTAATGCGCAGCCGGTTGGGTAAAAAAGAAGTTCTTAGACTATAGTCGACGCTGCAGATCCACCATAGTCTCGGGACTACACCCAAGTCGTGCACTCAGCGTGCCCCACCGGTTCCAAAGATCCATTCGACATGGCGGACCAGCACCGAGTGAAGAAGCTCAAAGTATAAAGACTATAGTCGATCGCCTGCAGTCCACCATAGTCTCGGGACTACACCAGTGGGTGCACTCAGCGTGCCCCACCAGTTCAAAAATTAATCGGCACACCCACCCAAAGGGTGTACAGATGCTGATATTGAAATCTTCAAAGAAGAAATTTCAGGTAGCATATCCTAGCGAACAAGCAACTTACTTGGACATTGCTCAAGAGCCGAGCTTGCATCATAAGCCACCGGCTAGCCTCCCGACCACCTTCACTTGCTCCATCATGATCCCTGCTCGGCGATGGCCTCCTTGGCAGCACTCACTTGGTCTTCCGGGGCGTGGTGTGTGGCAAAAGGGATGGCGGGTCAGCGATCGACGACGAAGGCCGCACACTCGTCGGCCGCACAGCAAAGGACACAGAAGTCCGAGTGGTGTCGCCTCCTCGTGAACTAGCGCCTCGTGCAATGATACAACCGGAGTAGCCTTGCCAAGCAGCACCTTTTTTCCTTCCTCTTCCTCGGTGGTGTTTCATCGTCGTCATCAGGGAGATCAATAACATGAGGTGGAACTACAAGTAAGATTCAAAGGTAAAAACAGAAATCCAATCGACCGTAAAGCGAAACTGCAGAGATCATACCAAGGTTGGAGGTGGCGGCATCTTCCATTTCCTGATCCTCGTGCTTAGCTGAGGTCTCAGAGGTGGCAGCACTGCAGATTTCAGAACTCAATTGATCAGTCAAAACGAGTCGACCAAAAGTGCACTCATGGTAGACAGGAAAACACAAGTTATGCTGATTACCCGAAAATGGTGGGAATGACCATCCTCATCTTGGGCAAGGCCTTCGTCAGCTTTGATGATGTTGCTCGGGGTTGCTTTGGCGGTTTCTCAGTTGGCACTGGAGAAGTCGTCCGAGTGTGCTTCGTCGACCGCCCGATGGGCGCGATAGCCTTACCACGCTCGACCACCGGATCATGCGTCAGCTTGGATCGCCTTTCCGAGTGGGGTGGATCCACGTCTCCCTCCTCTTCCTCCTCCTCCTCCACCTCTTCATCGAGCTGTCGTTTCCTCGAGACTCCCATTCCTCCCGGCTTTCCTCCGCTTCCTTCTTCTTCTTCGACTGGTTCTTGCTCCCCATTGGGCATCGAGTACATCTCAGTGGTGACCTAGAAGACAGCAAAACAAGACGAAGGTCAGTCGATCGATTTGCAGCGGAACAGAGCAAATGCAACAGGATCACAGTCGGAGATAAGTGGTCATACCTGGTCTGGTTCGTAAGATTGGTCGAGTGGTGAGATCCTCCTAGCCCCGCGAGGGTTATCCTTGTTACCTGTGATGGCAGTCATCGACCTCTCCAATGTGGCGTCATCGACCTCCTCTGGGTGGACCCGGGTGGTGTCCTCGGTACCAGAGTACATCCACATCAGGTGACCTCGGTATTCGAGCGGCTGAATGCGCCGTCGAAGGAAAACCTCCAGAAGATCCATGCCGGTCACTCCGTCGCGAATGAGCTGGACTACACGCTCCATCAACAACTTAACCTGGGCCTTCTCCTCCGGAAGCACCTTCGAGAGGACGGCTTGTTCACTCGATCCATGGAGAAAGGAGGAGTCCAATGATCGCTCAAGGCTGAATCGGTCTTGGCGATAGAACCAGGTCGATCGCCACCCTCCGATCGAATCGGGAAGAATCATGGCTGGAAAGGCACTTTAACCCCTCATATGGACCCCAAGACCCCCACACATCTGGATTACTTGGGTTCTTTCATCATTCGGACTAGCCTTTTTCACCGTCTGAGAGCGACAAGTGAATATGTGTTTGAAGAGGCCCCAGTGTGGTCGACAACCCAAGAAGTTTTCGCACAAAGACACGAAAGAGGCGAGATAGGCAATGGAGTTGGGTGTAAAGTGATGGAGTTGAGCTCCAAAGAAGTTCAGAAAACCCCGAAAGAAAAGATTCGGCGGAAGAGAAAATCTGCGATCCACATGGGTGGCTAAGAGGACGCACTCACCCTCTTGAGGCTGCGGCTGCCACTCTGTCCCCGGAAGCCTTGCTGACCCGTGGGGGATCAATCCCTCGTTGGCCAGGTCGTTGAGGTCTTTCTGGGTGATGGTCGAGCGGATCCAATCTCCCTGGACCCAACCTTGCGGCAGGCTGGACCGCGACGAGGATCCGCCCCGACTGGGCGCTCTCCCCTTCGCCTTCGCCGTCGCCTTCTTCGCCCGCTCCAAGGCCGCCGTCTTCTCCTTCACCATTGTCGTCGGCGGGGCAGGAGCGGGGCAGCGGCGCTGAGCAGGTTACGGGCGCGGCGGATGAATCTGAGGACGGAGGAGGGGAAAATGAGGGCGCACTGTTCAAAATACCCCCGCCCGGCACCTTATATGAAGTCGCCTCGAGTGGCTGATCGGTAGGCCCGGCAATCTGTCAAATCCAAGAACAGTCGCTCTGCCGTGATACGTGGCGAAAAAAGGTGGCGCGGAGATCGAGGCGCCCTTGCCTTATCCCATCCGAAAAGCCGCTGCCTTCTCCGCTTCAAGCGCTTCCCAAATCGGATCCCACTAAATCCGCTAACAGCAGAGCAACTTGTCGACGGCATATTTCCTCCGATCCGTCGCCGAAATCTCCAAGTTCATAAAGTTCACTCGACAGATGTAGAGAATGGATCAAGGCGATCGAAAGAAAGTTGACACCGTCCACCGAAAGGTCACCGATCCGAGTAAAGCACACTTTCAGGCCGAAAAAGCAGGTCGGAAAGATTATCAACTCCTTCCTCACTCAAACCTCGATCCATTCGGGGGCTAATGATGAAGTCATATACCTAGGGTAGGGTCATGGACCTGTCCAAGATACCCTCCCCAAGGGCATCCTTAGAATAGACTGCCTACCAGTCGACCTGGTAGGTTTCCACTCGACAGATTCAAAGACACTCGACCATGAAGACCCACTCGACCACCAGGAGTTCAAGAGCCACTCGGTGTCCAAACGGTCTGTAGTTAAGTAGTCTTTATGGTCATGATGACACTTTATGTAAGGCGTTACCAGTAACGCCTAGCCTTAATGTACCTTAAACCCTTCGCTACGTGGGCTGGCTGGGGTCCCAAGCGCTCTATATAAGCCACCCCTCCACAGTAGAAGGGTTCGCACTGTAATTCATACGCATATAATCCAGTCGACCGCCTCCGGGCTCCGAGACGTGGGGTGTTACTTCCTCCGAGAAGGGCCTGAACTCAGAACTCGCGTGCGTACTAACTACTCCATAGCTAGTACCTTGCCTCTCCATACCTACCCCCATTCTCTTTGTCGGACTTAGAACCACGACAGGCGTTCTAAGAATTCTGAGTTTTTAGATCTTGATGATGAAATTGATAAAAGTGGGATTGAAAGAAATAAAAATCGAGATATTGCTAAACCCACTATATTGGATCTTAAGGAATTTAATTGTGAAAATTGCTCTTTAATTGATTGTATTTCCTTGTTGCAATCCATGCTAAATTCTCCTCATGCTTATAGTCAAAATAAGGCCTTTACCGAACACATTGTTGATGCCTTGATGCAATCTTATGAAGAAAAGCTTGAGTTGAAAGTTTCTATCCCTAGGAAACTCCATGATGAGTGGGAACCTACTATCAAAATTAAAATTAAAGATTATGAGTTTCATGCTTTTTGTGATTTGGGTGCTAGTGTCTCTACTATTCCCAAAACTTTATGTGATTTGCTAGATTTCCGTGATTTTGATGATTGCTCTCTAAACTTGCATCTTGCGGATTCCACTATTAAAAAGCCTATGGGAAGAATTAATGATGTGCTTATTGTTGCAAATAGGAATTATGTGCCCGTAGATTTTATCGTTCTTGATATAGATTGCAATCCTTCATGTCCTATTATTCTTGGTAGACCTTTCCTTGGAACAATTGGTGCAATTATTGATATGAAGGAAGGAAATATTAGATTCCAATTTCCCTTAAAGAAGGGCATGGAACACTTTCCTAGAAAGAAAATAAAATTACCATATGAATCTACCATGAGAGCCACTTATGGATTGCCTACCAAAGATGGCAATACCTAGATCTATCCTTGCTTTTATGCCTAGCTAGGAGCGTTAAACGATAGCGCTTGTTGGGAGGCAACCCAATTTTATTTTTAGTTTTTTTGTTTTTGCTTCTGTTTAGGAATAAATAATCCATCTAGCCTCTGTTTAGATGTGGTTTTATCTTTTAGTTAGTGTTTGTGCCAAGTTAAACCTATTAGATCTTCTTGGAAGATAGTTATGTGATCTTGCTGTAATTTCCAGAATCTTTGCGCTCAGTGCCCGAATTGTTAAAAATCACCAGAACGTGATAAAATACTGATTCCAATTGCTTATGATCAATAAACAAATTTTCCAGGTCTTCTAATTTTGGTAGAATTTTTTGAATTCCAGAAGTTTGCGTTAGTTACAGATTACTATAGACTGTTCTGGTTTTCACAGATTCTGTTTTGCGTGTGTTGTTTGCTTATTTTGATGAATCTATGGCTAGTAAAATAGTTTATAATCCATAGAGAAGTTGGAATACAGTAGGTTTAACACCAATATAAATAAAGAATGAGTTAATTACAGTACCTTAAAGTAGTCTTTTGTTTTCTTTCTCTAACGGAGCTCACGAGATTTCTATTGAGTTTTGTGTTGTGAAGTTTTCAAGTTTTGGGTGAATTCTTTTGATGGATTATGGAACAAGGAGTGGCAAGAGCCTAAGCTTGGGGATGCCCATGGCACCCCCAATCCAAGGACACCAAAAAGTCAAAGCTTGGGGATGCCCCGGAAGGCATCCCCTCTTTCGTCCACTTCCATCGGTAATTTACTTGGAGCTATATTTTTATTCACCAACATAGGCATCCCCTCTTTCGTCCACTTCCATCGGTAATTTACTTGGAGCTATATTTTTATTCACCAACATGATATGTGTTTTGCTTGGATCGTCTTGTATTATTTGCGTCTTTTCTTGTTAGTTTACCACAATCATCCTTGTTGTACACACCTTTTGAGAGAGCCATACATGATTTGGAATTTGTTAGAATACTCTATGTGCTTCACTTATATCTTTTGAGCTTGAAAGTTTTGCTCGTAGTGCTTCACTTATATCTTTTGAGCATGATAATTTTTGCTCTAGTGCTTCACTTAGATCTTTTAGAGCACGTGGTGGATTTGTTTTAAAGAAACTCGATCTCTCATGCTTCACTTAGATTATTTTGAGAGTCGTTAATAGCATGGTAATTGTCTTAATTTTAATATACTTGGTGTTCAAGATATGTGAACTTTCTTTTGAGTGAATTGAATACTAAGATAAATTTAATGCTTGATAATTGTTTTGAGATATGGAGGTAATAATATCAAAGTCGTGCTAGTTGATAATTGTGAATTTGAGAAATAATTGTGTTGAAGTTTGCAAGTCCCGTAGCATGCACGTATGGCTAAGGTTGTGTAACAAATTTGAAACATGAAGTGTACCTGGCTTGTGCATCCTTATGAGTGGCGGTCGGGTACGAGCGATGGTCTTTTCCTACCAATCTATCCCCCTAGGAGCATTGCGCGTAGTACTTGATTTTTGATGGCTTCTAAATTTTTGCAATAAGTATATGAGTTCTTTTGACTAATGTTGAGTCCGTGGGTTATACGCACTTTTACCTTTCCGCATTTGTTAGCCTCTTCGGTACCATGCATTGCCCTTTCTCACCTTGAGAGTTGGTGCAAACTTCGCCGGTGCATCCAAACCCCGTGATATGATACGCTCTTTCACACATAAACCTCCTTATATCTTCCTCAAAACAGCCACCATACCTACCTATCATGGCATTTCCATAGCCATTCAGAGATATATTGCCATGCAACTTCCATCATCATTATTATGACATACATTACTTTTGTCATATTGCCATTGCATGATCATTGAGTTGTCATAGTATTTGTGGCAAAGCCACCATGCATTATTTTCCATACATGTCACTCTTGATTCATTGCACCATCCCGGTACACTGCCGGAGGCATTCATATAGAGTCATATTTTGTTCTAAGTTCGAGTTGTAATTGTTGAGTTGTAAGAGAAATAAAAGTGTGATTATCATCATTATTAGAGCATTGTCCCAAGTGAGGAAAGGATGATGGAGACTATGATTCCCCCATAAGTCGGGATGAGACTCCGGACGAAAAAAAGAGCAAGGCCAAACAAAAAGAGAAAGGCCCAAAAAAATGAGAGAAAAAGAGAGAAGGGACAATGCTACTATCCTTTTACCACACTTGTGCTTCAAAGTAGCACCTTGTTCTTCATGTAATGAGTCTCATATATTGTGCTTCAAAGTAGCACCATGTTTTTCATATAGAGAGTCTCTCATTTTGTCACTTTCATATACTAGTGGGAATTTTTCATTATAGAACTTGCCTTGTATATTCCAATGATGGGCTTCCTCAAAATGCCCTAGGTCTTCGTGAGCAAGCAAGTTGGATGCACACCCACTTAGTTTCTTTTGTAGAGCTTTCATATACTTATAGCTCTAGTGCATCCGTTGCATGGCAATCCCTACTCCTCATGTTGACATCAATTGATGGGCATCTCCATAGCACGTTGATTATCCTAGTCGATATGAGACTTTCTCCTTTTTTGTCTTCTCCACACAATCCCATCATCATATTCTATTCCACCCATAGTGCTATACCCATGGCTCGCGCTCATGTATTGCGTAAAGGTTGAAAGAGTTTGAGATTATTTGAGTATGAAACAATTGCTTGGCTTGTCATCGGGGGTATAGAAGTTGGGAACATCTTTGTGTGACGAAAATGAAGCATAGCCTAACTATATGATTTTGTAGGGATGAACTTTCTTTTGCCATGTTATTTTGAGAAGACATGATTGCTTTGATTAGTATGCTTGAAGTATTATTATTTTTATGTCAATATGAACTTTTGTCTTAAATCTTTCGGATCTGAATATTCATATCACAAGTAAGAAGATTTATATTGAAATTATGCCAAAGTAGCACTCCGCATCAAAAATCTCTTTTATCATTTACCTACCAAGGACGAGCAGGAATTAAGCTTGGGGATGCCCGATACGTCTCCAACGTATCTATAATTTTTATTGCTCCATGCTACTTTATCTACTGTTTTGGACTATATTGGGCTTTATTTTCCACTTTTATATTACTTTTGGGACTAACCTATTAACCGGAGGCCCAGCCTGAATTGTTATTTTTGCCTATTTCAGTGTTTCAAGAAACGGAATATCAAACGGAGTCCAAACGGAATGAAACCTTCGAACGTGATTCTCTCACCGAACGTGATCCAGAGACTTGGACCCTACTCCAAGAAGTGCGAGGCGGTCACGAGGTGGAGGGCGCCCCCACAGGCGCGGCCCCCTACCTCGTGGCCCCCGACGCCCACTGACGTACTCCTTCCTCCTATATATACCTACGTATCCCCAAACGATCAGAACAGGAGCCAAAAACCTAATTCCACCGCCGCAAATTCCTGTATCCACGAGATCCCATCTTGGGGCCTTTTCCGGAGCTCCGCCGGAGGGGGCATCCACCACGGAGGGCTTCTACATCAACACCATAGCCCCTCCGATGAAGTGTGAGTAGTTTACTTCAGACCTTCGGGACCATAGCTAGTAGCTAGATGGCTTATTCTCTCTTTTTGGATCTCAATACAATGTTCTTCCCCTCTCTCGTGGAGATCTATTCGATGTAATCTTCTTTTTGCGGTGTGTTTGTTGAGATCGATGAATTGTGGGTTTATGATCCAGCTTATCTATGAATAATATTTGAATCTTCTCTGAATTCTTTTATGTATGATTGAGTTATCTTTGCAAGTCACTTCGAATTATCCGTTTGGTTTGGCCAACTAGATTGGTAGTTCTTGCAATGGGAGAAGTGCTTAGCTTTGGGTTCAATCTTGCGGTGTCCTTACCAAAGGATGTAAAGGGTTGCAAGGCACGTATTTTATTGTTGCCATCGAGGATAACAAGATGGGGTATTTATCATATTGCATGAATTTATTCCTCTACATCATGTCATCTTGCTTAAGGCGTTACTCTGTTTTTAACTTAATACTCTAGATGCATGCTGGATAGCGGTCGATGAGTGGAGTAATAGTAGTAGATGCAGAATCGTTTTGATCTACTTGTCTCGGACGTGATGCCTATGTACATGATCATACCTAGATAACCTCATAACTATGCTCAATTCTGTCAATTGCTCAACAGTAATTTGTTTACCCACCGTAGAATATCTATGCTCTTGAGAGAAGCCACTAGTGAAACCTATGGCCCCCGGGTCTATTCTCATCATATCAATCTCCATCACTTTATTTACTTGCTTTGTTTTTTACTTTGCTTTTACTTATCACTTTGCATCTTTATACCAAAAATACCAAAAATATTATCTCTATCAGATCTCACTCTCGTAGTTGACCGTGAAGGGATTGACAACCCCTAATCGCATTGGTTGCGAGTAGCTATCGTTTTGTGCAGGTACGAGGGACTTGCGCGTGGCCTCCTACTGGATTGATACCTTGGTTCTCAAAAACTGAGGGAAATACTTACGCTACTGTGCTGCATCATCCTCTCCTCTTCGGGGAAAACCAACGCAAGCTTCAGACGTAGCAGCTGCGCTGCCTAAGGACGGAGGGATGGACCCCGCCCCCCAGGTCGCACACTCATCGACGGTGGAGCCGAACACGGGCCTTACCTCAGCGATGGCCCATGACTCCGAACCCCCGGATTCGTATCCGGACGTTGGTTCCAGTCCGCACACTCCCGAGCCCGTCGGGCCAGGATGGGCTCCGGTAATGAAGTTCACCGCTGCGGATATCTTCCAGCACTCACCCTTTGGAGACATGCTGGACTCATTAAAGTCTCTCTCTTTGTCAGAGGCTCTTCACGAACTATGTCCGCTCGAGTGGGAGGCAAAGCGACGAAGAATTCGTTGCCCACCCACCACCCACTTCATTGCCACGGTCGATGACTTAACCGAGGTACTGAACTTCGACTCCGAAGACATCGACGGTATGGACGACGATGCAGGAGAAGAACATAAACCACCGCTCACTAGGTGGTGGACAGCCACCTCTTCTTATGATATATATATGGTGGACACTCCGAAGGAAACAAATGGCGATGAGGCAACGGAGGATAAAACCTTAGGGAAAAAAGCAAAGAATGGGCGTCGTCAGCGCCACTCCAAGCCCCGCCACACCAATACCGGCCCAGGAGACAAAAGCAATCCGAACGGTGCCGAAGAAGAATACAACCCTGATCAGCCCGCCTTCGAGCAGGCCGAACAGGAGGATGAGCAGGTCAGCCCAGAAGAACAGGCGACGGACGAATACCCGGGGGAGGACAGCTACATGCCCCCCTCCGAAGACGAGATTAGCCTCGGCGACGACGAGTTTGGCGTGCCTGAGGATCCCGTAGAGCAGGAGTGCTTCAAGCGACGGCTTATAGCCACTGCGAGGAGCCTGAAAAAGAAGCAGCAACAACTCCAAGCTGATCAAGACCTGCTCACAGACAGATGGACGGAGTCCTGGCAGCCAAGGAATACTGACTCGAGCACCATACGACTGACCGGCCACCTTGTGGCCGGGATAAAATGGCATACCAGTCCGCATACCAGCCAACACCCCCACGCCAACATACTACAGCCCGGGGCAACAAATCAGGACAGCCAAGATCGATCTACGGATCGCGGGGGCGCGCCTCGGTACACGACGAGGACCGTCACGCCAGACACACCTTCAACAAGTCCGGCCGGGCCGAATATAGCCACCCAGAGCAATTCGACCTGCGTAGCCACATAGCCCGGCACAGAGGCGCCGCGCACCCCCTCTGCTTCACTGACGAAGTAATGGATCATGAATTCCCAGAAGGGTTCAAACCCGTAAACATTGAATCATACGATGGCACAACAGACCCCGCAGTATGGATCGAAGATTTTCTTCTCCACATTCACATGGCCCGCGAAGACGATCTACACGCCATCAAGTATCTTCCCCTTAAGCTCAAAGGACCAGCCCGGCACTGGCTAAACAGCCTGCCAGCAAATTCCATTGGCAGTTGGGAAAACCTGGAAGACGCATTCCTCGACAACTTCCAGGGCACATATGTGCGTAAATCTGAGAATAGTTGTATACCTAAACCATACCTCAACTAAACCCACGTGAGCTAGCTTGAGACCTCAACCGAAACTAAACCCACCTGAGCTAGCTTCACACCCAACCAAAACCAAACCTGCCTGAAAATTTACCCAAACTTAACTAAACCAAGCCTTCAACCGTGGGTTGAAACTGTTTACTGAACGAGTGAAGAACTATTTGGTCAAATGGTTGACATAATAAACCAACAAGCCAAGTATTGAGAACAACCGCTGTTGGACACCGACGCCAACAAGCCAAGTATGAACAACCGCTGTTGGACAACGACACCAACAAGCCAATTACGGAGCCCAATTATTGAGGCAAGGTGCAATTGAGCACTAAAACTTTCCGAAACAAAATGTGAAAAAAAGACAAGTAATTTCGACAAGCATCAGCTAATTGACAACTAATTCCGACTGATCCTCGATTGATCCTCCATCTTCAGTTCCTTGTTCTTCCACAACTATTCCAAGGTCCTCCACCTTTAGCTCCGTCCAGAATGCTTCATAGCGGCCTAGTAGACTGAAGAAAAATATATATTCAGCTTCAGCCAAGAATATATATCAACGAAAAATAGAGTGCTGGCAACTCCTATTACAGGTTTTGGTGGATTTGTTAGGTGCTAGCTCAAATGAACACACATTCATACAAGAACTGAGGAAGAAATAGGATCAGGATCATATATTTTTTTACCTTTTCTTGGTTTCAATTTTTTAGCTGTGTCCTTGCTGTCCATCTCCTGCAAATGAAACAAAGAATTAATTTAAAGGCATATAAACACTTCTATACTGCAAGTTTTATGCATCACATTTTACACTAGTAGAACCAAAATGTAACTACCGACGGCAACATACATAACCGGCACTTGGCATGAGCGCCGCCGAATAGTTGCCATCAGGCTGAATACTGCTCATCAGGCTGAATAGTTGCCATGCCTCTCAAATGCCCCGGCCAAAACATCTCCCTGAAATCTGAAGAGATGCATCTGAAACATCTCATCAGCTTCTGGACCAAGAACGTCTGGTTTACAAGACCATTATCACAAAAAGGATCGCTTGGTTTTGTAAATGTACGAAGACCAACAACATACTTCAATATTAACATGATCGCCTAGATGAAACATAGTAATTTTACTTGGTAGGTCTTGAATATTGAAGCAGCTAAAGTGTGTTAACAATGCTATATATACAGATCATTTAGGGTCTATCTATGTTTTCCTCAAAAAAAAAGGGGGCTACCTAAAGCTAGAAAGCCATCATTCCTACATAAGCTGTGACTGCAAAGTGTAACAAATGGAATACTCTAGATCTGTATATCCTGCATCATGAATCCAACTAATGCCCAATCTGTGGAATCAACCTGGTTGCTGTTGTTGTTATTGCAGACGAGGAGGGGACCAGCAGGAGCACCTTGCCGGCGTTGCCGCCGGAGCACCTTGCCGCGGGAGGAGCAGGACCTAGTCAACAGGAGGAGCCGGTCAGAGAGAGAGAGAGAGAGAGAGGCCGGGGGGGGTACCTGCCGGCGAAGGGAAGGTGGCGCGGCGGAGGAGGGGGCGGCGCCGGAGGGTGACGGCGAGGCGGTGGTGCAAGGAAGGGGCGGTGAGGCGGAGGGTGACGGCGAGGCGGCAGCGCAAGGAGGGGGTGGTGCCCGAGGGTGACGGCGAGGCGGCGGCACAAGGAGGGGGCGGCGCCGGAGGGTGACGGCGAGGCGGCGGCGCAAGGAAGAGGCAGGGGGCACCGGGCAGGGGCGGCGCGGGGGAAGAGACAGGGGCAGCCGGGCAGCGTGTGGGAAACTGGACGCAGCGAACCGGGTTGTACCCACGGTTTGTAGCCCATAATGCATCAAATGGTTTCAGCCCATAACCAACTATACCCAAACTGGTTCCTCTCAAAACTGAAACCAAACCAAACTTAAGAAGGGCTCAGCCCAATAAGACCTAAACCAATCAAGCCCATAATAAAAACCAACCCATTTAAACCAGTTTTTCTAAAACCACTCCCAGATTTATATGTGTGACCACCTGACGCCGATGACTTGATCCACATTACTCAACAGCCCTGAGAGTCAGCCAGGAAATTCTGGACTCGGTTCCTAACTAAAAAGAACCAAATAGTTGATTGTCCGGACGCCGAAGCCCTGGCGGCTTTCAAGCATAATATCCGTGACGAGTGGCTCGCTCGACACCTCGGCCAGGAAAAACCCAAGTCCATGGCAGCTCTCACAACACTAATGACCCGCTTTTGCGCGGGAGAGGACAGTTGGTTGGCTCGCAGCAGCACTACGCCATAGTCTGGCAATTCGGATGGCCGCGACAATAACGGTAAGCCATGGCGTAACAGACATAAGCGACGGAACAACGGAGACAGCATTGAAGACACGGCAGTCAACGCCGGATTCAGTGGATCCAAGCCCGGTCAGCGGAAGAAGCCGTTCAAGAGAAATAATCAGGGACCGTCCAGTCTAGACCGCATACTGGAGCGCTCGTGCCAAATTCATGGCACCCCGGACAAGCCAGCCAACCACACCAATAGAGATTGCTGGGTATTCAAACAGGCCGGCAAGATAAACGCCGAAGACAAGGACAAGGGCTGCACAAATGACGATGACGAGGAGCCCCGACGTCCGAACACGGGGACGAAGAAATCCCCGGTGAAAACGGTCAACATGATCTATGCCACGCACATACCCAAGAGGGAACGGAAGCGGGCACTAAGGGACGTCTATGCGATGGAGCCAGTCGCCCCAAATTCAACCCATGGTCAGCTTGTCCGGTCACCTTTGATCGCAGGGATCATCCTACTAGCATCCGTCATGGCAGCTTAGCCGCATTGGTCTTAGACCCAATCATCGGTGGATTCCACCTCACGCGAGTCCTTATGGACGGCGGCAGCAGCCTGAACCTGCTTTATCAGGACACAGTGCGCAAAATGGGCATTAACCCTTCAAGGATCAAGCCCACTAAAACCACATTTAAAGGTGTAATTCCTGGAGTAGAGGCCCGCTGTACGGGCTCTATAACATTGAAAGTGGTCTTCGGATCTCCGGATAACTTCTGAAGCGAAGAGTTAATCTTCGATATCGTCCCTTTCCGCAGTGGTTACCATGCACTGCTCGGACGAACCGCATTCGCTAGATTCAATGCGGTACCACACTACGCATACCTCAAGCTCAAGATGCCAGGACCACGCGGGGTCATAACGGTGAACGGAAACATGGACCGCTCTCTACGAACAGAAGAACATACCGCAGCCCTCATGGCGGAAGTACAATGCAGCCTTCTCCGACAAACCAATCCGGCGACAACAACTTCAAGCACAGTCAAGCGAGTCTGGAGCACCCCGCAACAGGATCATCAGGCATGCCAAGAGCGTGACTAGCAGTCCGGCCTCCGCTCAAGCCCCATCAAAGCAGCATTCGTGCCACGTGCACACAATTACGCACTTAAAATACCATGGGCGTAGGCGGAGGCGCATCAACGACTCAGTCAGTAGTGCGGATAACCGCCAAATACTTTCATACTCTTTCCCTCTTACCTTTCAGGACACCGCATTGGCGCAGCATCCTCAAAAGAGCCGAATTGCCGGACTTATAGGGAAGAGACATCCAAGGAGGCAATAGACGTTGTGCACAGAAGGAAATACCCAGGTGGAATCTATTTACGATCATTATACCTGCTTTATCTATCTGAACACAGCCTGCCCCTGGATAGGACATGTCAAATAGTCCTATTTTATCTCCGCTTAACGCATCCATTGTAAATGTACGCTTAAACGTATTTTTCTTCAATGGGAGATTATATATAGCGTCAGCTTATTATTCTTATTCAAGCATTTTTCTCTTATAAATGTTTATTTGATATTGCATCCGTACACCTTGGTGCGGCCGGTTTGCCAGGGGCTTCTTATGTCGCCCCGTAATATGGCAAATAAAGTCCGAACACTTTCAACAGTGCGGCACCCCGAACTTATAGCACTATATGCATCAGCTCCGAATCATGTATTGGGTCTACAGTTGGGATAGCCCGGCTCCCTTTTTTTGGTGCCTTACGTTCCGTTATATCGGCTAAGGTAGCGCAGGGAGAACTACTGCGATTGTGTCCCGGTTCTTCCGGACGAGCACCTCAGTAGAGAAAGCCGAAAACTGACCGGCATGATGTGGCGAGAGCTGGTCATTGTTCAAGAGGTTTTAAAATCCTTAAAGATTTACCGCTTTAGGCGATAAATCGGCTTCGTCCGATATAGGCGTGTATAGCGCCCCGATTCGGTCTTCCGGATTCTAGGGGCTTCGCCGAAATTTAAAATTGTAGACTTCTATGGCTAAGTGAAAGTTATAAAGCCGCATAGTCCGATTGCCTTGTTACATTGCGCGGACACCTCCTTAAGGGACCAAACATTTGGATAAAGAGTGTCCGGTTTTCCACGAATACCCCAAAGCTAGTCACGTGGGGCGGAAGCCGACGGTCGCCTACTTTCAGAATTTTATAAACAGCCGCACAGAAGGTAATATTTTAAATAACAAAAGCGCTACATAGTGCAAGTAACTTAGTCTTTAATTACAAACATGACAGAAGTGAATTCATTCCAAAATGGCGTCCTTGGTACACTCATCGGCGACGAGATGAGCACCCTCCATCACGGCATCATAGTACATTTCAGGATGGCGATGCGCCTTGCCCTCCGGTGGCCCATCCTTGACCAGCTTCTCTGCATCCAGCTTGCCCCAATGCACCTTGACGCGGGCAAAGGCTCGGCGGGCACCTTCGATGCAAACGGATCGCTTGATCACTTCAAGCCGCGGGCAGGCATCCACCATCCTCTTGATTAGGCCAAAGTAGCTACTGGGCAGGAGCTCACCAGGCCACACCCTGACTATGAAGTCCTTCATAGCCAGTTCGGCCGCCCTGTGGAGTTCGATCAACTGCTTCAGTTGGTCGCTCAGAGGCATCGGATGATCGGGCCCAGCATACTAGTGTTGGGGAACGTAGCAGAAATTCAAAATTTTCCTACGTATCACCAAGATCTATCTATGGAGAAACTAGCAACAAGGGAAGGAGAGTGCATCTACATACCCTTGTAGATCGCTAAGCGGAAGCGTTCATGAGAACGGGGTTGAAGGAGTAGTACTCGTCGTGATCCAAATCACCGGAGATCCTAGTGCGAACGGACGGCACCTCCGCGCTCAACACACGTACAGCCCGGTGGCGCCTCCCACGCCTTGATCCAGCAAGGAGAGAGGGAGAGGTTGAGGAAGACTCCATCCAGCAGCAACACAACGGCATGGTGGTGATGGAGGAGCGTGGCAATCCCGCAGGCTTCGCCAAGCACCAAGGGAGAGGAGGAGGAGGAGGCGGGGCTGCACCAAGAGGAGAAGTTCTCATGTCTTGGGCAGCCCAAAACCTCAAGTATATATAGGGGAAGGGGGCGCCCCTTTAGGGTTTCCCACCCCAAGGGGTGCGGCCAGCCCTAGATGGGACTTGGGCGGCCAGAGGGGAGGAGTGCCTCCCAAGTCAAGTGGAGGCCTCCCCTTAGGGTTTCCCCCCTCCCATGCGCATGGGCCTTGGGGGGCTGGTGCCCCGGCCCATTAAGGCTAGGGCGCCCCACAGCCCATGCTACTGTATTGGACGTGGTGGAACAATTTCGGACCTTGGACCCCTCCGAATCCTCCGGAACCTTCCGAAGCTTCCGGTACAATACCGAAAAAACCCAAACTTTTTCCTAACCCAACAACAACTTTCCATATATAAATCTTTACCTCCGGACCATTCCGAACTCCTCGTGACGTCCGGATCTCATCCGGACTCGAACAACATTCGGTAACCACATACAAACTTCCTATATAACCCTAGCGTCATCGAACCTTAAGTGTGTAGACCCTACGGGTTCGGAGACATGTAGACATGACCGAGACGTTCTCCGGTCAATAACCAACAGCGGATCTGGATACCCATGTTGGCTCCTACATGTTCCACGATGATCTCATCGGATGAACCACGATGTCAAGGACTCAATCAATCCCGTATTCAATTCCCTTTGTCTAGCGGTATTGTACTTGCCCGAGATTCGATCGTCGGTATCCCGATACCTTGTTCAATCTCGTTACGGCAAGTCTCTTTACTCGTTCCGTAACACATCATCCGTGATCAACCCCTTGGTCACATTGTGCACATTATGATGATGTCCTACCGAGTGGGCCCAGAGATACCTCTCCGTTTACACGGAGTGACAAATCCCAGCCTCGATTCGTGCCAACCCAATGACACTTTCGGAGATACCGTAGTGCACCTTTATAGTCACCCGATTCGTTGTGACGTTTGGTACACCCAAAGCATTCCTACGGTATCCGGAGTTGCACAATCTCATGGTCTAAGGAAAGATACTTGACATTATAAAAGCTTTAGCATACGAACTACGATCTTTGTGCTAGGCTTAGTGTTGGGTCTTGTCCATCACATCATTCTACTAATGATGTGATCCCGTTATCAATGACATCCAATGTCCATGGTCGGAAACCGTAACCATCTATTGATCAACGAGCTAGTCAACTAGAGGCTTACTAGGGACATGGTGTTGTCTATGTATCCACACATGTATATGAGTTTCCTATCAATACAATTATAGCATGGATAATAAACGATTATCATGAACAAGGAAATATAATAATAACTAATTTATTATTGCCTCTAGGGCATATTTCCAACAGTCTCCCACTTGCACTAGAGTCAATAATCTAGTTCACATCGTCATGTGATTAACACTGATAGGTCACATCGCCATGTGACCAACATCCAAAGAGTTTACTAGTGTCTGTAAACTAGTTCACATCATCATGTGATTAAGACTCAATGAGTTCTGGGGTTTGATCATGTTTTGCTTGTGAGAGAGGTTTTAGTCAATGGGTCTGCAACATTCAGATCCGTATGTACTTCGCAATTCTCTATGTCATATTGTAAATGTTGCTTCCACGCTCCACTTGAAGCTATTCCAAATGGTTGCTCCACTATACGTATCCGGTTTGCTACTCAGAGTCACTCGGATAGGTGTTAAAGCTTGCATCGACGTAACCCTTTACGCCAACTCTTTATCACCTCCATAATCGAGAAACATGTCCTTATTTATTCCAAGGACAATTTTGACACTGTCCAATGATCCATTCTGGATCATTCTTGTACCCTTGATGACTCATGGCAAGGCACATCTGTGCGGTACACAGATAGCATACTATAGAGCCTACGCCTAAAGCATAGGGGCGACCTTCGTCCTTTCTCTCTTTTCTGCCATGGTCGAGCTTTAAGTCTTAACTTCATACCTTACATCTCGTGCAAGAACTCCTTCTTTGATGATCCATCTTGAACACCTTCAAGATCATGTCAAGGTATATGCTCATTTGAAAGTACCATTAAGCGGTTTTGATCTATCTTCATAGATCTTGATGCTCAATGTTCAAGTAGCTTAATCCAGGTTTTCACTTGAAAACACTTTTCAAATAACCCTATATGCTTTCTGAAATTCTACATCATTTCGATCATCAATATGTCAACAACATATACTCATCGAAATTCTATAGTGCTCCCACTCACTTCTTTGGAAATACAAGTTTCTCATAAACTTTGTATAAACCCAAAATCTTTGATCATCCTATCAAAGTGCATATTCCAACTCCGAGATGCTTACTCCAGTCCTTAGAAGGATCGATGGAGCTAGCATACCTTTTAGCATCCTTAGGATCGACAAAACTTTTCTGATTGTATCACATACAACCTTTCCTTACGTAAACTGGTAAGGAAACTCGTTTTGACATCCATCTGCCAGATTTCATAAATGCAGCTAATGCTAACATGATTCCGACGGATTTAAGCATCTCTACGGATGAGAAAATCTCATCGTAGTCAACTCCTTGAACTTGTGAAAAACTCTTCGCCACAAGTCGAGCTTCATAGACAGTGACATTACCATCCATGTCCGTCTTCTTCTTAAAGATCCATTCATCTCAATGGCTTGCCGATCATCGGGCAAGTCCACCAAAGTCCATGCTTTGTTATGATACATGGATCCTATCTCGGATTTCATGGCTTCTAACCATTTGTCGAATTTGGGCCCACCATCGCTTCTCCATAGCTTGTAGGTTCATTGTTGTCTAGCAACATGACCTTCAAGACAGGATCACCGTACCACTCAAGCAAGACACATCCTTGTCACCCCACGAGGTACAGTAGTGACTTGATCCAAAACTTCATGATCACTATCATAAGCTTCTACTTCAATTGGTGTAGGTGCCACAGGAACAACTTCCTGTGCCCTGCTACACACTTGTTGAAGTGACGTTCAATAACCTCATCAAGTCTCCACCATCCTCCCACTCAACTTTCCGAGACAAACTTTTCCTCGAGAAAGGACCCGATTCAAGAAACAATCCCTATTGCTTTCGGATCTGAATTAGGAGGTATACCCAACTGTTTGGGTGTCCTATGAAGATGTATTTTATCCGCTTTGGGTTCGAGCTTATCAACATGAAACTTTTCACATAAGCGTCGCAGCCCCAAACCTTTAAGAAATGACAACTTAGGTTTCTCTAAACCATAGTTCATACGGTGTCATCTCAACGGAATTACGTGGTGCCCTATTTAAAGTGAGTGCGGTTGTCTCTAATGCCTAACCCATGAACGATAGTGGTAATTCGATAAGAGACATCATGGTACGCACCATATCCAATAGAGTGCAACTATGATGTTCGGACACACCATCACACTATGGTGTTCCAGGCGGTATTAATTGTGAAACAGTTTGCACAATGTCTTAATTGTGTGCCAAAACTCAGAACTCAGATATTCATCTCTATGATCATATCATAGATATTCTATCCTCTTGTCACGAAGATCTTAAACTTCACTCTCAAATTACTTGAACCATTCAATAATTCAGACTTGTGTTTCATCAAGTAAATATACTCAACATCTACTCGAATCATCTGTGAAGTAAGAACATAACGATATTCATCAGATGCCTCAAAGACTCATTGGACTGCACACATCAAAATGTGTTACTTCCAACAAGTTGCTATCTTGTTCCATCTTATTGAAACCGAGGCTTTTCACCATCTTGCCCATGTGGTATGATTTGCATGTCTCAAGTGATTCAAAATCAAGTGAGTCCAAACGATCCATCTGCATGGAGTTTCTTCATGCGTATACACCAATAGACATGGTTCGCATGTCTCAAACTTTTCAAAACGAGTGAGTCCAAAGATCCATCAACATGGAGCTTCTTCATGCGTTTATGACTTACATGGCAGTGCCACAAGTAAGTGGTACTATCATTACTATCTTATATCTTTTGGCATGAAAATGTGTATCACTACGATCGAGATTCAATAAACCATTCCTTTAGGTGCAAGACCATTGAAGGTATTATTCAAATAAATAGAGTAACCATTATTCTCCTTAAATGAATAACCGTATTGCGATAGACATAATCCAATCATGTCTATGCTCAACGCAAACACCAAATAATAATTTTAGGTTTAACTCAATCTCGATGGTAGAGGGAGCGTGCGATGCTTGATCACATCAACCTTGGAAACACTTCCAACACATATCGTCACTCACCTTTAGCTAGTCTCCGTTTATTCCGTAGCTTTTGTTTGAGTTACTAACACTTAGCAACCGAACCGTATCTAATACCCTGGTGCTACTAGGAGTACTAGTAAAGTACACATTAACATAATGTATATCCAATATACTTCTATCGACCTTGCCAGCCTTCTCATCTACCAAGTATCTAGGGTGGTTCCGCTTGATGTCCGTTCCTCTCATTACGTAAGCACTTAGTCTCGGTTTGGGTTCAACCTTGGGTTTCTTCACTTTGGAGCAGCAACTGATTTGCCGTTTCATGAAGTGTCCCTTCTTGTCCTTGCCCTTCTTGAAACTAGTGGTTTCACCAACCATCAACAATTGATGCTCCTTCTTGATTTCTACTTTCGCGTGTCAAACATCGTGAATACCTCAAGGATCATCATATCTATCCCTGATATGTTATAGTTCATCACGAAGCTCTAACAGCTTGGTGGCAATGACTTTGGAGAAACATCACTATCTCATCCGGAAGATCAACTCCCACTCGATTCAAGTGATTGTTGTATTCGGACAATCTGAGCACAAGCTCAACGATTGAGCTTTTCTCCCTTAGTTTGTAGGCTAAGAAAATCGTCGGAGGTCTCATACCTCTCGGCGTGGGCACGAGCCTGAAATTCTAATTTCAGCCCTCAAACATCTCATATGTTCATGACGTTTGAAAAACGTCTTTGGTGCCTCTACTCTAAACCGTTTAACTGAACTATCACGTAGTTATCAAAACTTGTATGTCCGATGTTCGTAACATCCACAAACGACGTTTGGGGTTCAGCACACTGAGCGGTGCATTAAGGACATAAGCTTTCTACTGTCCGCATAATCGCTCTCGTCAACTTTCAACTATATTTTCTCTAGGAACATATCTAAACAAAGGAACTAAAGCGCGAGCTCACGACATAATTTGCAAAGATCTTTTGACTATGTTCACGATAATAAAGTTCATCTTATGAACTCCCACTCAGATAGACATCCCTCTGGTCATCTAAGTGATTACATGATCCGAGTCAACTAGGCCGTGTCCGATCATCACGTGAGACGGACTAGTCATCATCGGTGAACATCTTCATGTTGATCGTATCTACTATCGACTCATGCTCGACCTTTCGGTCTCCGTGTTCGAGGCCATGTCTGCACATGCTAGGCTCGTCAAGTTAACCCCAAGTGTTTTTGCTGTGTAAATCTGTCTTACACCCGTTGTATGTGAACGTAAGAATCCATCACACCCGATCATCACGTGGTGCTTAGAAGCGACGAACTGTAGCAACGGTGCACATCGGGAGAACACTTCTTGAAATTGTTGTAAGGATCATCTTATTTACTACCGTCGTTCTAAGTAAACAAGATGCATAAACATGATAAACATCACATGCAATCAAATAGTGACATGATATGGCCAATATCATTTTGCTCCTTTGATCTCCATCTTGGGGCTCCATGATCATCATCGTCACCGCATGACACCATGATCTCCATCATCATGATCTCCATCATCGTGTCCTCATGAAGTTGTCTCGCCAACTATTACTTCTACTACTATGGCTACGGTTAGCAATAAAGTAAAGTAATTACATGGCGTTGTTCAATGACACGCAGGTCATACAATAAATAAAGACAACTCCTATGGCTCCTGCCGTTGTCATACTCATCGACATGCAAGTCGTGAATCCTATTACAAGAACATGATCAATCTCATACATCACATATCATTCATCACATTCTTCTTGGCCATATCACATCACATAGCATACCCTGCAAAAACAAGTTAGGCGTCCTCTAATTGTTGTTTGCATGTTTTACGTGGCTGCTATGGGTTTCTAGCAAAACGTTTCTTACCTCGCAAAACCACAACGTGATATGCAATTGCTATTTACCCTTCATAAGGACCCTTTTCATCGAATCCGTTCCCACTAAAGTGGGAGAGCGGCACCGCTAGCCACCTTATGCACCAAGTGCATGTCGATCGGTGGAACCTGTCTCACGTAAAATGCGTGTAAGGTCGGTCCGGCCGCTTCATCCCACAATACCGTCGAAACAAGATTGGACTAGTAACGGTAAGCATATTGAACAACATCAACGCCCACAACTACTTTGTGTTCTACTCGTGCAAAGAATCTACGCAATAGACCTAGCTCATGATGCCACTTGTTGGGGAGCGTGGCAGAAATTCAAAATTTTCCTCGTGTCACCAAGATCTATCTATGGAGAAACTAGCAACGAGGGAAGGAGAGTGCATCTACATACCCTTGTAGATCGCTAAGCGGAAGCGTTCATGAGAACGGGGTTGAAGGAGTAGTACTCGTCGTGATCCAAATCACCGGAGATCCTAGTGCGAGCGGACGGCACCTCCGCGTTCAACACACGTACAGCCGGTGGCGTCTCCCACGCCTTGATCCAGCAAGGAGAGAGGGAGAGGTTGAGAAGACTCCATCCAGCAGCAACACAACGGCATGGTGGTGATGGAGGAGCGTGGCAATCCCGCAGGCTTCGCCAAGCACCAAGGGAGAGGAGGAGGAGGAGGGCGGGGCTGCACCAAGAGGAGAAGTTCTCATGTCTGTTGGGCAGCCCAAAACCTCAAGTATATATAGGGAAAGGGGGCTGCGCCCCTTTAGGGTTTCCACCCCAAGGGGTGCGGCCAGCCCTAGATGGGACTTGGGGCGGCCAAGAGGGGAGGAGTGCCTCCCAAGTCAAGTGGAGGCCCTCCCCTTAGGGTTTCCCCCTCCCATGCGCATGGGCCTTGGGGGCTGGTGCCCCTGGCCCATTAAGGCTAGGGCGCCCCCACAGCCCATGCTACTGTATTGGACGTGGTGGAACAATTTCCGGACCTTCGACCCCTCCGAATCCTCCGAACCTTCCGAAGCTTCCTCGTACAATACCGAAAAAACCCGAACTTTTCCTAACCCGAACAACAACTTTCCATATATAAATCTTTACCTCCGGACCATTCCGAACTCCTCGTGACGTCCGGGATCTCATCCGGACTCGAACAACATTCGGTAACCACATACAAACTTCCTATATAACCCTAGCGCCATCGAACCTTATGTGTAGACCCTACGGGTTCGGGAGACATGCAGACATGACCGAGACGTTCTCCGGTCAATAACCAACAGCGGGATCTGGATATCCATGTTGGCTCCCACATGTTCCACGATGATCTCATCGGATGAACCACGATGTCAAGGACTCAATCAATCCCGTATTCAATTCCCTTTGTCTAGCGGTATTGTACTTGCCCGAGATTCGATCGTCGGTATCCCGATACCTTGTTCAATCTCGTTACGGCAAGTCTCTTTACTCGTTCCGTAACACATCATCCCGTGATCAACCCCTTGGTCACATTGTGCACATTATGATGATGTCCTACCGAGTGGGCCCAGAGATACCTCTCCGTTTACGGAGTGACAAATCCAGCCTCGATTCGTACCAACCCAATGACACTTTCGGAGATACCTGTAGTGCACCTTTATAGTCACCCGTTACATTGTGACGTTTGGTACACCCAAAGCATTCCTACGGTATCCGGAGTTGCACAATCTCATGGTCTAAGGAAAAGATACTTGACATTATAAAAGCTTTAGCATACTAACTACGATCTTTGTGCTAGGCTTAGTGTTGGGTCTTGTCCATCACATCATTCTACTAATGATGTGATCCGTTATCAATGACATCCAATGTCCATGGTCGGAAACCGTAACCATCTATTGATCAACGAGCTAGTCAACTAGAGGCTTACTAGGGACATGGTGTTGTCTATGTATCCACACATGTATATGAGTTTCCTATCAATACAATTATAGCATGGATAATAAACGATTATCATGAACAAGGAAATATAATAATAACTAATTTATTATTGCCTCTAGGGCATATTTCCAACAACTAGGACCAGAACAACTGCTCCGTTGAGCTCCCCTCCTGGGCACTGTAGAACTCCGCAGCGTCTGAGATGCTGCGTGGCAGATATGCAAATGCCCCTGGAGAGCTTCGAATTCGAGTAAGTAAAAGAAACGCATCCTCCACATGTTTGCTTTGCATAAATAACTTCTTACCTGCTGCTATCTTCTTGGCCTCCTGGATCTCCTGCTGTGCTTTCTCGGCTTCGGCCTTGGCGTCTTTCAAATTCACAAGGGCCTTCGCAAGCTCGGCTTCCTTCGCCTTCAGATCATCCTCCATGGAATCGCATTTCTTGCCGAGGTCCTGGAGCTCTTGCTGTACCTCACCTACCCTAGCACTTTGCTTTTCACGCTCCTTACATTCCGAGGCCGCCTTGTCTTCGGCCTCGGACAGCGCCTTCTTCAGGGACTCCACTTTGGCAGTGGCCCCTGTTACACGGTCACGACACTTAGGTGTTAGACTCACCAATTCTGCCTATCCTTAAATGCATAAGAGCGGGAATCACTTACCCTTGTTCTCTTCGAGCTGCCTCTTCGTGAGGACGAGCTCTCCTCGCTACCGCTTCCAGTCCCGCCTTGATTCGGCAACCTCGGCAATGACGGGCAGCGGCAGAAGCAAAGACAACCTGCTTATTCACAACAATACTTATTATTAGACTCCTGCGGATTATAATTGACCCTCCATTTGGCTTTTCTTTCCGAACACCAAACAGAGTATCAGGGGCTACTACCTATCGGGTGGCAATTTTGCACATATTTATTACTTACCTCAAAGCCCGTCAGGAGGCTTGTGCAGGCTTCGGTTAGTCCGCTTTTGGCGGACAGAACCTTTTGAATCACCGCACTCATAAGAGTACGGTGCTCTTCTTACATGGAAGCACCTCGAAGCGCTTCCACCAGGCTATCCGGCGCCATTGATGCGACGGAAGTCCTCGGCACGGGCGGCTCGCCCTCCCTAACGAGGGGCTGCCCGCCTAAGTCCGGAACCATTGGAGGTTCCGGAGAAGCGTTAGGTCGAGAGTCCGCCTTGTTGCGGATCTCATCGACGCGATCCGCGGGGATCTTGAACCCCGCATGTCCGATATTTGGAAGTCCGCCTTGGGGCGTCTCCAGGGTCACCTCCCCCTGCTCGGGGAACCTTCGGGACAACACCTCCGTGTCATCCGCAGGTTGAGGGGTAGTGGCCGTCGGAAGCTCGCCGAATCGCTCAGGGACCCGGAGGAAGATACCTCGGGGTGAGCCCTGGCCGGACTGCATATATGTTCGGCACTATAAGTATAAAAACTATGAAGTGAAACCATGATAGAATGCGGACACTTACGATCGCACCGGGGGCTTCCCACGGGGCAGCCACCCCTCCTCGTTGTAAGTGGCCATGGTGGAATAGTCCGGAAGGGTTACCTTCCCCTTCTTGGGCGCCCCAGCCTCCCCCTCCAGGGCGACTTTTCTCTTCTTCTCCCCTCTAGTGCGGGGAGGTGGAATTTCTTCTTGATTCCCCCCGCCTCCGCGGGAGGAATCTGTCTCGTCGTCATCAGACGACAGGGGTATAACAGCCTTGCGCCGAGGGCCTTTTCCGGCCCCCTGGCCCGCCTCTCCGGGCCCCTCATCCTTTCCGGATGGGGCGTCTTCTTCTTCTTCCTCCTCCCCTTTGTGGGAGGAGTCTGCCTCGTCGCCTTCGGACGAGGCTTCTGGCATAACCTTACGCCGGAGACCCTTTCGGGTCCCCGGGGCCTTCTTCTCGGCCTTCTTCTCCGGCACCTTGTACGGTGCCAGGACCAGCATCTCCGTCAGGAGAGCGTCAGCTGGGCCCTCTGGCAGCGGAGCCGGATAGTAAACCTGCTCCGTTGTTTCCACATAATCCTGAGGCAAATATACACAAATACTTAAGACTCCCTCATGAATGTATTGGGAAAAACCGAACCTGGTGGTAGTCCCAAAACTCACCGGACGAGGGGGCCGCGCTGCATGAAGTCCGCGGTCCTCGGATGTGGGAGGAGGTACTTCGGAGGCCTTAAACAACTCCTTCCACGCGTCGTTGTGCTTCATGCCATAGAGTCTCAGGAGCGTCTGGTGTTCGGCCGGGACGAACTCCCAAAGATTGAATGCCCGCCTTTGGCAGAGCAGAATCCGGCGAACGAGCATGACTTGGATCACGTTGACAAGCTTGATGTTCTTGTCCTTCATGCTCTTGATGCAGGTTTGGAGTCCGGTCAGCTCTGTAGGTTCTCCCCAAGTCGGGCCCTTCCTTTCCCAGGAGGTGAGCCGCATAGGGGCTCCGGATCGGAACTCGGGGGCCGCCGCCCAGTGGCGCCGCGCGGCTCGGTGATGTAGAACCACCCCGATTGCCACCCTTTTACGGTCTCCGCAAAGGAGCCGTCCAGCCAGGTGACGTTGGGCATCTTTCCCACCATGGCCCCTCCGCATTCCGCTTGCTGGCCGCATACGATCTTCGGCTTCACGCAGAAGATTTGCAGCCACAGGCCGAAGTGAGGCCGGATGCGGAGGAAGGCCTCACATACGACGATGAACGCCGAGATGTTGAGGACGAAATTCGGGGCTAGATCGTGGAAATCTAGCCCATAGTAGAACATGAGCCCGCGGACGAAGGGGTGAAGTGGAAACCCCAATCCACGGATGAAGTGGGCGACGAACACGACCCTCTCGTGGGGTCCCAGGGTCGGAATGACCTGCCCAACGTCCGGTAGCCAGTGCGCTATGTCTGCGGCCGAGTATCCTGCCGCTCGAAGATTTTCGATATGCTTCTCCTTGACGGTGGAAGCTACCCACTTGCCTCCTGCCCCGGACATGTTTTGCTGTGCGGAGAAAACTTGGGCTTGGGCGTTAGAGCTCGGGGAGGCAAGAGTGGGTAAAGGAGGAAGAAGGCATGGGTAAAAATGAGGAAATCTTATCCCTTTATAGAGGCGCCGAAAGCGGTGCGCCTCCCCACTTGCCCGTTGGGAATCGCTTGCTTCCCAAGCGCCGCGGTTGATGGCATGGTGGGATTACCCATACCCGTATTGATGAGAATCCCGTGATAAGGGGACACGATATCTGCTTCGACAAGACGTGTCAAGGAAACCGCCTCGTAATATGCGATGTAGCTGGTTGTGGGAAAACGGTTCGAATAATGACCCGACCGTATTGACACGTCGCATTGCCTAAAAAAAATTGTCAGCATATTGCATTTGTGAAACATCATTCTCTCTACGGTGGCATGCTAAGATCATCTTGTGGATCCGGACACGATTCAAGTGTTCGATAATTACCTTGGAGTATTTGGAGGAGGAACCCGCCCTGCAATGCCGAAGACAAGACTGCGTGCCGAACTCATCATCATTGAAGCCTGGTTCAGGGGCTACTGAGGGAGTCCTGGATTAGGGGGTATCCGGACAGCCGGACTGTGTACAACGTAAGGACTATTGAAGCGTGAAGATACAAGACTCAAGACTTTGGCCCGTGTCCGGATGGGACTTTCCTTGGCGTGTAAGGCAAGCTTGGCGATCCGGATATTATATGTCCTTCCTTGTAACCGACTCCATGTAAACCCTAGCCCTCTCCGGTGTCTATATAAACCGGAGAGGTTGGTCCTTAGAAGGCCGATCACAATTACAATCATACCATCATAGGCTAGCTCTTAGGGTTTAGCCTCTACGATCTCGTGGTAGATCTACTCTTGTACTACCCATATCATCAATATTAATCAATCAGGAAGTAGGGTTTTACCTCCATCGAGAGGGCCCGAACCTGGGTAAACATCTGTGTCCCTTGCTTCCTGTTACCATCAGCCTTGACACACAGATCGGGACCCCCTACCCGAGATCCGCCGGTTTTGACACCGACAGTTAGTACCCCCCAGTCTAGGACACCGTCAGTAGCCCCCTGAACCGGTCTTCAAGTTGGGGACGCTCCTCGATTCTTCCGAACTGTTCTTCATCTTCGGCCGTCGGTCTTGAAAACTGGTTCAACAAATCTTCTCATCTTCGATCTTGAGGATCGCCGAAGTGCATCCGAAGAGTTTACACGCCAGGTATCCTAGGAGTCCCTTTAAGCTTCCAGCCTTTATCAATGCCCTGTTATTTTTACGCCACACCATGGGTTTGAAGTTGTTCCCGGGTGGCAGTGTCCTCTTGCATCCGAGCTCCAACGCCGGACTGCATTTGAGGTATCTTTTGCAGCCGAGCACCAACGTCGGACCGCTTCCGAGCTCCAACGCTGGAATGTATCCGAGCTCCAACGTTGGACTGTATCCGAAGAGTATTGTTATAGTTGAGCTCCAATGCCGAACTGCATCCGAGCTCCATCGCCGGACTGTATCCGAACTCCAACGCCGGACTATGTCCGAGGTGCCATAGATCACCTTGGTTCAAAAAAGTGTTAGCCGAGCTTAATGCCGGAAATGCCCTCTAAGGAGCCAGCCACTTGCATCCGAGGTATATGCCGAACTGCTTCCGAGGTGGCTCAACACCTCGGTCATGGGCTGATTGTTTGCGGATTTTATTTCTGATGCGTATAAATTTATTTGCTGATGAGATGTATTGCAAGTAGCCCTCAAGGTGTCTATCGGCCTAAAATCCGAGATGCACTAGAAGGAAAACATAGAACTGCTGATCCTGGTAGCCCCTGAGACCTAGGTCGTGAAATCAGCCTGAGGATCAACTCCTAGCTCGGCAGCATACATAGGAATAGAAACGCAGTGTAATATATTAGAGGTAATAGTGATCGGCGGACGGGCCCCTGAGAGAGGGTCGTGAGAAGTCGTCGTGATATATCAGCTTGATGCCGGATAAGTCCCATATAGTACTTATTGTCGTCCGAAGACGCGCTTGTCCATAGTTCGTTTATGCCGAACACTGAGCACTTTGAATTTTTTGCATTGAATAGGCAATGCAGTAGCCCCCGAGACAATGGTCGGGTGGCAACACCAGATTAGGGGATCGATGTGCCCCTTTAATATTTGTAAATAATGAGAGCAAAGCCCAGTAGCCCCCGAGCCTTAATGTGGGCACGGGTGGCCGAATTAAGGATCGATATCCGTTTGACAGAAAATTTTGTTGTGTTTAACACAAACTTCTCGGAAAGAGAATAAAGATCTCTTAAAAGAGTTTAGAGCTGGTCGAAATCCGAGCTCGCCAAGGTAGGCCCCAAGGGGTTTAAAAGATGGATTGCAGTAAATGGATTTTACTCGCAATTTTTATGTGTAATGATTCTATGTATCCAAGTACTTTTCATCATTAATGCTCAAATCCGCATTGTACAAAACTTTGTTGACCGACCATCGGCTTCAACCTCCTTGGCCAGTAGCTGGGGAGTGTTTGTCCTACTTTATAAAGTCGTTATAAGGGCAAAGTTTTACGGCAAACAAGGCAATTCGGTCATACGGTTTTATAAAAAAGGTACACAGAGAGATATGTTATATTACGTTGTAATGTAAGAAACATCTTTCAAAGAAAATAGTCCCGCTATCGGTTCCTTTCTTTGGGTCGTCATGCTTATCATGATCATGAAAACTCACCTCTGATCAATGTGGGAGGAAAATATTGAGGATTTAGTTCGGCGAAAGTTCCCGAACTCTATGGTATTAATGAACCAAAAATTTTACTTCCGTCGTTGCCGGCCAATGTGATCCATTAAGATTGCTAGCTTTCGGCTTCACCCAGTCTGAGGTACTAAATCGGATGAGCCGGTAGTAACAATCACAGAGGTGCTCCCTTTACCGCCTAGCCGAACAATCGGGAATGTAGGGGTAAGCACAGGAGCCAGACAACCCAGCTTGGCCAAAATCTTAAGTCAAATTGATGCATTGTATGGCTTTATAACGATGATTACGGAAGGCGGCCTTTGTATATTAAATACAAATGCCGATGATATGTTTATTTTGACTCCGTTGTGACCATTTATCAATTAAAAGTGGCCCATCATCGGCTTCCGCCCCATTGTAGATGCTACGCAGGGTGTTTTCGCAATAACAAAACAACCCTTAGCCGACGTCTCGATGCCCAAAGGCGGTTGTGTTAGCGGAAACGAGGCAATCAGATATGCGGGCTTTATAACTTTCACTGAGTCATAGGAGCTTTAAATTGGGGAAGCTAGCTACGAGCCCCCGGTTAGTGTTCGGTGACAGTCGAGGTCAAGCCGTAAACACTTCAGCCAATGTTATGAATGGCCCGTCATTTAACATAGTCATCGGATCACTGGCCAGTTTACGCTTATTGTGACAGTCAGTTTTCGGCTTTCTCCACTGAGGTGCTTAACCATGCGAGCTGGAAGCACAATCGCAGTGGTTCTCCCTTTGCACACCTAGCCGAACAAAGCGGAACATAGGAGGCAAGCACAAGAGCCAGGCAACCCAACTATTGACCGAATACACAATTCGAAACCGATGCATATATAGCAATATCCGAGAATGTTTTTGCCACATCTCTAAAGGTGTCCGGCGTTGCACTGCGAGACTTATGCGGGAAACACACAAATAGTTTAAAGTTTCATAGGCTTGGAAAACCCAACAATTTAGTAAAAACTTGATGTCCGAATTAGATCAAGTGTTCGGTGCCAATCCGAAAATTGGTCAAAAAGGGGTGCTTCTGTCGTGCATTAATATGACATATCCGATCTCAAGACCTCCAGCGGGTCAGCCCATGGCTGTAACCTCCTATCCCGAAGGCGGAGTACTGCTCGTTAGGCCAGTTTACCAAACTAAACTCGAACGGCTTTGAGAGAGAGACTAGGCTCCCCGGCTATTGACCACACACTCGCGTCGAAAAAAGGAGTGATAGAAAAAGATTTTGCAATGACCAAGAAGAAAACATTTATTATAAAATGACACATACTAATTTAAGAGCCCCCGAGTGACTTGGGCAAAAGAATTTTATGTATAATGATTGTATGCACGGAAGTACTTATATCATATATGTGTTCACCCGAACTTTAAACGCGTCTTAACCGACCATCCGCTTCTCCCTCTTCGGTCAAGGACCGAAAAGTGTTATGTACTCCACCTGTCGAAAATATCGACGGTGTTTCCGATAACATCTTCGAAGTGTAAGAAGCATCTTCGAAGAATATAGTACCTCCACCAATACCTTTCTTTGGTTGCTCATTGTTACTATGAGACTTGTGCAATAGATTTTTTGTACTCATGAGTTCCGTTGTGTGCCGACCATAATTGAAAACAATAAGAGCGCTAGCTTTCGGCTTCACCCAGTCTAAGGTCCGAGCTTGGATGACCCGATCATGACAATCGCAGAGGTGCTCCCTTTACTCCCTAGCCGAACAATCGGGAACGTAGGGTTAAACACAGGAGTAAGGCAACCCAGCTTGTGGAAGACTTAAGTCAACATGGTGCATATTGTGGCATGATACACGAATAAGGAACAAAGCCATACAAGTATAATCATATGCAAGAGGAAAGGCTTCATAAAGGAAGCCCACAAGCAAACAGGGTATTTGAATTTGTGTGTCACAAACAAAGTTTTGACAAGGAAGTTTTCACAAACAACTTTTTGCCAAAAAAAAGTATAATGTTGGCCGAACCGAACAAAATTTAAAATTGAAAATTCTGAGCATAAAAGCGACTTATCTGGTTAATGCGCTCGGTGTCGATGCACGACCCGAGCATACGGTGGGACAAGGTCCCAGCCCCCAAGCCGGTCCCAAGGTGGCGGGGCGAAGAGCTCGGCACTCCGAAGTGGCGACATAGCACGGCCAATGCAGGCTCACAGTGTGACGCCGAAGTCCCCGGCGTGGGTTAATGAAGTGATGATGAAGCCCTCGGTCCAGCCGAGGTGACGTGGTACGTCGGTACGCAGAGGTGACAGCGCTGCCCGATCCGGATCCTTTATCTGTGCATAGAAAATAGTGCAAGCCGGAGATAATAGGAATAATAATAAAATTAAAAAAATGTTGCATAATTAATAATTTATGCAAAGTGAGTAATAAAAGACATATGGCTTGTGTGCCGAACACTCGATGAGGTAGATCTCTCTCAACGATGCCGAAGTCCCCGAGGCAACCGAACACGTCGGTATGGCAACATGACCAACAAGGTGATCACGCGAGCCGATTTACGCTGATTGGGACGACGGCGTCGGCTTGCCGAAGAGACCACGTGACGTAGTCGAAGTCCATTACCGAACCACCATATGACCGTCGTTAATGCGGCCACCATTTGATAGACCTGCGTACAGATGATGGAACAAACCATAGTAATAATTCCTTGGGAAAAATAAACCCAACCAAGCAAAAATTATTAGGATAAATAGCACCTGGTTTATTTGTTGTAGCAATCCGAAGAAGGTGACTCCCAAAATTGGGACTCGATCCACACACCCATTGCCTGATGGGAGATAAAGCGATGGCATGGCGATGCTGACAAAGGTTGGCTTGCCGAGACAAAGCCCTCGGTCCAGCTAACGTGACGAAGCTGGTCAGCTGGTGACGCCGAAGTCACCGGAGTATGTTGATGAAGAAATAGCCAAGTCCTCGGTCCAGCCTAGGTGACAGAGCAGGTCGGTGAGGAGATGTTGCAGCTGCCATGTCAGCCGAGGTGTTGAAGCAGGTCGGCGTGATGGACATCGGCTTGAAGAAGCAACAGAGCGGCCATGCTGACGCAGGTCGTGACTTGTGATGCGGTCAATGTCGGCTTGATGAAGTGACCATGCGGCGATGCTGGTGTGCCCGCTCCGTGTAATCCGTGGGGCAGCGATGTTGGTGATGATTTATCCTTCGCGATGCCGAACTCTTGTTCGGCTTGCCGAGATGATGATCAAAGAAGTTGAGCTCGACTCAACAAAGCGGCGACGTGTCTAGCGCGGGTCGGCAGCCATGGAGCAATATTGCCGGACTGGTTTCACACCAGCGTGATGATGAAGATTACCTCGGAGGAGGCTTAAAATTTTATGGCTACGTGTTTAAAAACAATGCACAATACCCTAGAAAAAAATTCCTTCAAAAGGGTTGTCCAATATTCCGTTCATGAAGAAACATGAACTCGGGCTGGATTCGTATTCGCGCAGAAAACATATCCGAAAATTGGTCCACTCATCGGAAGGTTCCCGGAGTTTGAACCGTCGGATCGAACTAAAATTTGGAGGGGTGGTAGATATGGGAATTCCGTAGCAGATGAACGGCTGGATCTTCCAAAGGGCCTCCGAGCCGGGCTCTAGAGACCACGCCCTAAACTCGTCCAGATTCCCGTCTAGATTTGACAGGGCTCCGGTATATCGTAGATTGCCAGAGGTTCCTCCATCGGAACTCGACGAAATTTGGCATGGTTGTTGTACACTTAATTCCGCACAATTCCACTGAAGGAATCATCAAAGCGATGCTCGAGGAGGTGGTGGTAGTGGATACAAGTTTGCTGCTTGGAAAAAACAGCACAGTCGCCCGAGGGCAATGTTGACGTTGAGCCCCCGAGCTCCATGGATGATTCTTCCATGATCACGATAGAGATCGGAGTTGATTTTGACGAAGGCCCCCGTCCGAACATGATGATCGGAGGTAGGGCACAGTCCTTGGTTAAGCCAAGGTGGCCAGTCGAGCCGGCGACAAAAGATGCCGACATCGACCATAAAGCTCGGCTCCAATGCGTAGATCGCGCCGGAGACGATCCGAATTCCCATCGCCCCGTGGCGACTGCCAATAGGCTCTCAATGAAAGCACCAATGTCGGTTCAATATCCGGCATATCTCGTAGTAGGGGTCCTAAGCTAGGCGTCTGGGAGCGATGGTAACATGGACACGGGGTTTTACCCAGCTTCCACTACTAGGAAAAGGGCTATAGATGGAATTGACACTAATGGCGCACCAGACATGTGGTGCGCCATTAGTATATACTAATGGCGCACCACCCTCGATGCGCCATTAGTGTTGAAACTACTAATGGCGCACCTGCCCACGTGCGCCATTAGTACCAATTTTTTTTTGAACTAGTGCGCCTGTCCAAACATACTAATGGCGCATCCACTGGTGGTGCGCCATTACTAGTTGTAACTAGTAATGGCGCACCAGCCGTAAGGTGCGCCACTAATGTTTTTTTTATTATTGTTTTATTCCTTTTTTGCAAAAGTACTAATGGCGCACCACCGAAGTGCGCCATTAGTAACCTGATTACTAATGGCGATTTGTTGTTTGAGTGCGCCATTAGTAAGTGGGCAGCAACAAGATATTTTGGACAGCCTCTCCTCCCACACTCACTTTCTCCCCACTTCATTCTCTCCACCGCCTCCTCCTTGTCTCGGTGCCTCCTCTTTTCACCTCATTTCCACCAAAGATTCATTCAAATTAAGTGGTTAAGTTACCTTGTTTTGCTAGGTAAGTAAGGGGAAGCTATATTTATGTTGTTCTCCCTACAACAATGTGCACATGCACTTTTTATGGCCTAGCTAGATCTATGTATGTTCGTGGTGTTGCATATGTTTGTGGTGTTGCATATGTGTTTGTGTTTGGAGGTGTACGGTATTTGAAATGCGATAGTTGCCAATATTTTGCGGAATGTTGATTCATTTCCGTTTAAGCAGAATTTTGGCATTAAGCATTCTTTTGGTCCTATTTTTAGGAAAGTCATGCCAATTTTTTCTTGGTTCTAAAATATCGTTTTGCTCTACCCAGACGACCATGGTCCGCACGATGACCGAAGGCATCGTGAATAGGTTTTTGAGGTCCGCGAAGGCCGAGATGCTTCAAAAGAACGAGACGGAGATAAGATGTCCGTGTCGAAGATGCAAGCTGAATAGCCTTATTATGGACCCGGATTCCGGCAGGTCGGGACCACCTGCTCTTGCGTGGTTTCATGGATGGCTATCGGTGGCAAGGTGATGAAGATGACTACGAAGTCGTCCATGGGGGCCGGGCAAGAAATGAGGAAGGACAGCAAGACAACCACCGCGGCTCGGGTGGGCGAGAAGACGAAGAATCCCCAGGAGATGATCACGACGGTGATTTTGTACACAGTCATCATGTAGAAGATGCAGGACATGATGATGATGCCAGCGGAGCAGACGACGTTGGACCATCGATGGGCTGGGTGCAGGACCCTCATATTCAAGAGCTGCTTCTCAAGCAGACGGATAACGCAAGAGCTGCCGCCCGAGAGAAAGCCAAGATGGATCAACTTGAGTTAGACGCGGTTACTCCATTGTATGAAGGATGCAGGCCCGAGGATACCCGCCTGAAAGTAACGCTCATTGCTCTAGAGATGAAGGTAAAACACAAAATGACCGACGCATGCTTCGACGAGAACATGTCATTCTGGCACGAACGTCTTCCCAAGGGGAACAAGTGCCCGACCAGTTTGGAGGAGGCGAAGAAAATCGTGTGTCCTCTGGATTTACCGCCGTGAAATACCATGCGTGCATGAACAATTGCATCATTTATCGGGACGAGCACGCGGAGTCTACCATATGTCCGGTGTGCGGTGTCACTCGATACAAGAAGAGGAAGAAAGCTCCTCGAAAAGTGGTGTGGTACTTTCCGATCACTCCTCGCCTGCAGCGGTATTTCGCGGATCCTAAGGTAGCAAAGCTCCTGCGTTGGCACGCCGGATAGGGAGGAGAAGAAGCGAGAAGATGACGCAAATGATCCGGAGATAGATAAAAAGACAATATGCTGAGTCACCCTAAGGATGCGAGCGGTGTAGCGTTGAACTTCAATACCCAGAATTTGGGAACGATCCAAGGAACATCGTCTTTGGCGCGAGCACCGATGGAGTCAATCCGTTTGGCAGCCGAGAAGCACACATAGCACCTGGCCTGTGTTTGTGTGGATGTACAACCTTCCCCTGGTTGTGCATGAAGAGGAAGTACATTCACATGAGTATGCTAATTGAAGGGCGAAACAACCAGGGAACGACATCAATCAGATCGGGGCTCTTTGAAGAGGAGCTTGACACGCTGTGGAAAACGCCAGCCAATACGTGGGGCGCCGCAGAGAAAGAATATTTCCCTATGAGAGCCGCACTGCTCACGACGGTGCACGACTATCTCGGTTACGGATATCTTGCGGGCAGGTAGTCCACGGATTTTACGGATGCGTAAGGTGCATGGATGACACAACGACGCCAGCTAGATAGAGATCCGGGTCTTGAAAACCATGTTCATGGGACATCGAAGGTGGCTTCGCGACGATGACCCGTGGAGGAAACGCAAGGATCTGTTCGATGGTGAAACCGAACCCCAAAAACGCCCGTGTACGAGGAGCGGCGAGGAAATAGACAAGCTGTTGAAAAATTGGAAAGACTGCCCACCGCCGGAAAGAAGCAAAAGGCGCGAGCCGGAAAGAAGTGAAAGGCGCGAGAGCATTGCTGAAGGTATGGAAAACGAGGTCTGCATTTTACGGGACTTGCCGTACTGGAAGATCCACCGTGTGCCTCACAGCCTTGATGTCATGCATATCACGAAGAACGTGTGCGAGAGTCTGCTTGGTACCCTGCTCAACATGCCAGAGAGGACCAAAGATGGGCCGAAAGCAAGGGCAGACTTGAAATCAATGGGCATCAGGTAGGAGCTTCACGCTATATATGATGATGATGATGAGGCGAAGCAGGCACGTAAAGTCGCCGCAAAGGCAAAAGGCCAAGAAGACCGAAATGACTACCCTCCCGCGTGCTTCACTCTAAGTCGAGGAGATCGAGCAGTTTTCACCTGCCTCCTAGGAGTAAAACTTCCTTCTGATTCTGCTGGGAAGATAAGCAGATACCTAGACCCAAATGAAGCGAAGTTCAGCGGGCTGAAGTCTCACGACCGTCACATGCCGATGACGCAGAAACTTCCGGTTGCAATCCAGGATCATGGACGCGCACGTCCGTGAAACGCTATTTGGCCTATGCAACTTCTTCGACGTCATCTCTCGGAAGTCGATTGGCGTGAGGCAACTCGAAGGCTACAGGAAGAGATCGTGGTGATACTATGCGAGCTTGAGATGTACTTCCGCCGCATTCTTCGACGTTATGGTGCATCTGCTGGTCCATATAGTGGAGGATATCATCCAACTCGGGCCGACGTTCCTGCACAAATGATGCCGTTCGAAAGGATGAATGGTGTCATCAAAGGATACGTTACGCAACATGTCACGTCCGAAGGAAGCATAGCCAGGGCTTTCGATCAAGAGTGCATCTCCTCTCGCACGAATTATCTAGGCATCGAGAACCCGCTGGTCTGCCCGTCAGCGAGCACCTCGGCAGGCTCGCTGGATGGGGTCACCGTGAGGGTCGCCACAAATGCATGTCGACTTCGAGGGTCAACTCGCCGACTTTGAAAGAGCAAACCTAGTCGCGCTACAACACATAGACGTGGTCGATCCTTGGGTGGTAGAGCACAAAACCTTTATTAAGAAGACGTACAATGACCGAGGCCAACAGAGGACGGACGGAGATACACTCAAAGAGCACAACTCATGTTTCACGCGTTGGTTCAAGCGAAGCTTCGTTGCACCCTTTACATGAGGATTCTTCCGCGGAAGAACAACTCATATTCGCCTTGTCACGGTATGCCGAGCACAACTCGATGACCTATGAGGCGTCGATATCAACGGCTACACATTCTACACGAGGCCAAGGACATGAAGAGCGATGGTTATCGAACTCCGGTAACGATGGAATCCTACACCGTAACGACAAGGACAGATACTACGGAAGGATCGAGGAGATCTGGGAGCTGAGCTACTGTTGGAGAAGGTCCCGATGTTCCGTGTCGATGGGCCAAGAACGTCATAAAGAAGACCGGTATTTCACCACCATGGTTATACCCGGCCAAATCAAGACATGGCGCAAACGTCACCGCTAAAAATGAGCCATGGGTACTGGCTTCCCAAGTGGACCAATGCTTCATTACCGACCGCCAAAGCCCGGTCGTGTTGTCGTGAGGAGAGGCAAAAGGAAGATCATCGGAATGGATGGAGTAGCCAATGAGCAAGACTTCGACAAGCACGGCGACCGAGGATCGAACATGACGACGATGATGAAGTAGCAGCATACACCACAAGAAGAAGTAGGATCACCCTACCTAAAGGACGTCCGCTCCACGTAAGAACTCCATTTGCGAAAAAGAAGGGCAAGAAGATTGTGAACAGATAGCTAGCTAAGATCGATTGTATTTAAATCGTAGCCTTCATTTCTCGATTGTATTTCATGGGTACTTTTGAACTATCATGAATATTTTAAATTTCATGGACACTCGATCTCGATCCCCTCCATCTCGATCGCTATCCCACCTCGCCAGATCCGGTCCCCTCGCCGAGCACCCCCGTCCACCACGGCCACGCCACACCCCCCCCGCACCCAAGACCGTCTTATAAAAAAATAAGTATCAAACAACTTTTAAATGCTACTGTCTTATAAAAAATATTACTGTTATTATTTAAACAAGTTTGAACATATTTAAACACAAATAAGTATCAAACAGCTTTTAAATGCTAAAAAAATTTGTGGAGCCCACCTCAATCCCCTCCATCTCGATCGCTATCCCACCTCGCCAGATCCGGTCCCCTAGCCGAGCACCCCCCAGTCCACTGCCGCCACGCCTTCCCCCGCACCTCGATTCCCCTACTCAACCGCCACACACCCCCGCACCTTCACAAGACCGTCTTATAAAAATAATAAGTATCAAACAGCTTTTAAATGCTACTGTCTTATAAAAAATATTACTGTTATTATTTAAACAAGTTTGAACATATTTAAACACAAATAAGTATCAAACAGCTTTTTAAATGCTAAAAAAAATTTGTGGAGCACAGGAGTCGAACCCAGGACCTCCTGGTGTGAGAACTGGCTGCTGACCAGTCGAGCTAGTAGAGGGGACTTGATGTGGATCAGTTCTGGTTGTACATAACCTGTTGGCTCGAGTTGAAATAAAAAAATACTAATGGCGCACCACGGTGAGGTGCGCCATTAGTATGGACATGCTAATGGCGCACCACGGTGAGGTGCGCCATTAGTATTGTGCCCGATCCCCCCTTCCCTCTCCCCTTCGCCCGATCCCCTTCCCTCTCCCCTCGCGGTTCCCTCTCCTCTCGATCCACTGCCGTCGCCCGCTGCCTGACCCACTGCTCGCCTCGCCTCGCCCTCTCCCTCCCTCGCCTCTCCTCGCCTTCCTCTCCCTCGCCTCTCCCTCGCCTAGATCCCTTCCCTCTCCTCTCCCGACGCCGCTGCCCGCCGCCCGACGCTGCCTCGACGCCGCCCGCCGCCCGCCGCCCTCGACCCGCCCGACCTTGCGCCTCGGCCTTGCCCCGCCCCACGCCGCCCCCGTGAGTGAAGCGTGAGTCGTTCGATCGTTTGCTCTGTTATGTTTCTAGCCATGGTGGATTTACTGCTAGTAGTGCGTAGTGGTTCGGATGAGAGATTGAGCACTCGTTTAGTTCATAGAGTTTCAGATTAGAGATTGGGCAATCGTGGTGATGAGTCTTGTGTTCTACCGATCACATTTGGCACCGAATGGATGTTGCCTAGCTTATCCAAAGACGACTTGAATGATTTTTGGTGCGAATTTGATTCATCTTGTCGCTGCTCTGTTCCCCTTGTTTGCTTGTGCTAATTTTGCTCCTGCATGCATCGCCATCTTGTTTAGATGGCTTAATTCACTTCAGCTTTTACTCCGAATCATCCTATCCATGCATACAAGTATTGTTGTTCAGTTGTTTGAAAGCGTGTGTGTTTAATGATCGAGCACAGGACTAAGCGTGTGTGTTAGGATGCCATAAACTCACTCCAATGATTATTTGGTTATTCCTCTGTTATGATATACTTACGATTACTAAGTTGAGTTTCCGGATGATCTTGTGATGGTTTAATCTCTTTGTGTACTTCAGTTTGTTTGTTCGGGTCATCCTTACCATCTGCATATTATGTGTTTTGCACCAATGTCATATATAGGATCATTCCAAATTGGTAACTCAATGTCATATAGGATCATTCTAAATTGCTAACTCAAAGTCTTTCGGTTTTGGCTCATTAACTTACGGTGTTCCTCTTGTTTCTAATCTGTTAAAGATGATAGTGAGATGGGTTTGATCTACTGTGTTATCTCGCACATCAGTTTGTTCTGTCACCATTTGGCTGCCGGGTCGGTCAGCCAGCCTCGCCTCCACCGTCACGGCGGCATAGCTTAGCCCGACTACAGGGCGTGGTGCGCTCTTCCTCCTCTTCTGTTCTTCCCTTTTCTCTGGGCACATGGTCATTGAGTAAAATTTGAGTAGATTAGGCCATAAATTGGATTACGAGCACAGTTTAGTCAAGAAAATGCTTCGGGGCCAATGTTCATTCAATTCTTCAGATAAACAGGGCATGTATTCAGTTTTTTTCTCATAAGGAGAGCAGATTTTCATCACTTGCACTTACACAGAGTTAATGTAAACGTTTTGCACAATAACGTAGCATGTATCTTCAGTTTTTGCACTTAAAAAAGCCAATCTTCAGTTTGTCCACTTCAAAATATTATAAACTCTGTTTCTGCACTGAATATGATCAAATGTTTAGTTTCTTCAATTAAAAGAACATAACGTTCGGACTTAAATATGGGCATATATTTAGTTTTTGCATTGTATAGGAATATATGTTCATTTTCTTCTAGTTTTGACAGAGTGCAAGGGTTTAGTTTTTGCACTGTGTTTGATGTGTTCTTCCACTTGTAGAGAAGATTTTCACACGTGTAAAAGTTTTTTTTTCAAATATATTTTCAGTTAAAACAGAGTGAAGGTTCAGTTATTTGCTGCCATGGTGGTTTCTTCAATCAAATAATCTTTTCATTCCTGCTTGGAGATTTATTATTTCTAAGAAAAGAGAGAGCTAGGATCTTACTAACAGCTATTTCACGCAGACGAGCAAGGTTAGCACATGGTGGAGGTAGAAAAGGGTCAATGAGTCGGTCTTGTGCTCGACAAGGTGCACGCAGGAGAGGATCGCAACACAAACTGAGAGGCTGAGGCCTTGGTGCCCTCGGCGGTAGCTGGGTGGAAGAAGCTTTAGCGGGTTGCGGCTGGGTAGAAAAGGGTTTAGTGGGTTGCTGCTGGGTAGAAGAAGCTTTGGTGGGCTGCTGCTTGTCTTGGTTCTCATCGAAACAACCCAGCTGCTTGAAATCCTCGATCGACTTGACATGAACCTGCAAGGAAAGACAATATTAATAAATCACAACTCTACTAGATTGTTAAATTGGGTGGGATGTAAAGCAAATCTTCTTCTAAGTGCAATATACTTAGTGCTGCTATATGAGTGTATAAATATTTGTTGCTATATAAATGTGAACAAAATTGCGCTTGTATATGATATTCTGCCATGAAGAAAGAATAGATAGTGTGGGTCTGACCTTGTTTAATTTTTGCAATTCTTGTATATGATATTCTTTGGTGTGTATTGCATTCTCATCGTGGTTTTGATCACAGAACAATTAAGTTATAGGTTTGTTGCGTGCCTATGCTATTCCCCGTCGAGAATTGATTTGAAACTGGCAAGCTTTGATAATGTAAGAGTTACTTACTTGCTAATTAGCCAAGCAGCATGTATTAGCTGAGCTATGTTCCATTTTTACTGTTCTTTGTGATAGTTTTGCAACTTTACTTCCCATCTTAAGGCAAGCCCCATTTTTATGTTCTTTGTTAGCAGAGCTGCTTGTTTCTAAGAACTTTGATACTATTTGGATCAAAGTTAAATGAGCACATAGATGACAAAAAAGTTCAGATTGTAAAATGTTCATTTTGCTGCTAGTGCCCATTTTGAGTAATTGCTTAGAGGGATGATCTTGTGTGAGCTGGTGGAGTGATTTGTTTTCTACATAAAGCTCATTAGTCGCTGGTTTTAAGTGAAATACACATGAAGCTTCACCAGCTCCTGTGGGTGTGGGATCCATGTGACATGTGACATTGCATCCATGTCCACCGGATAATGATTTTGCAGGTACCCCGAGAGGCCCTTGAGTTTGCGGAATGTCGATTAACTTCCGTTCCGGCAAATTGGTACTCCATATGTCCTATTTTCAGTAAAGGTCATGCTGAAATTTTCCGTGAATTTTAGCATGACTTTGCTAAAATAGGACATATGGGGTACTTGTGACTAATGCATGGGCCGGGTATATTAGTAGTTAATTAAGTAGGATCAAGTGCCCGGCGTACTTGTGACTAATGCATGGCTTTTAGGGTGCCTCGGTGTCGATAAAACCGAAATGATGAAAGGTTAGGCTTTTAGGGTGCCTTGGCATCGAAAAACCCTCAATGATAAAAGCTTAGATTTTAGGATGCCTCGGTGTCGACAAACCCTAAATGATGAGACCATGATCTTGTTCCTTGACAATAACCAACTTTTGACCAAACTTTGTTTGTATTTAGAGAGAAACATGGCCCACA
Source organism: Aegilops longissima (assembly GCA_021605205.1). NCBI lineage: Eukaryota > Viridiplantae > Streptophyta > Magnoliopsida > Poales > Poaceae > Aegilops > Aegilops longissima. The sequence continues at coordinate 631,360,941 of CM038677.1, read as the reverse complement.
ACGATGAGGCCGGGGTTGGCGGCAAGGCATTCTGGAGCTGTCCCAGAGATGGAGGAACAACCTCACTTGTATGAGGCCGCCGCCTTCCCCACCGATCCCGAGACCACGGATGGTGCCGCCGAGGATGACCACACCGATGCCACCACCGATGGTGCCGCCGAGGATGCCACCATCGATGATGGCGGCGCACGCACGATGGCAGCCAACCAAGAGGCAACGGAAGGACGGCGCCCGATCGTGCTCCGCACCTCAAGGAGGAAGTTATCAAGTGGACTCCAACGGAATCCAACGGCGCCCGAACGAATAGTCAAGGGTACTCACTTCAGCTCGGGTGCATTGTCCGGAGCACCGCCTCGATCAACACCGAGAACCCGAGGCATCCCGACCGAGGGAATTTGCATAACCTCCTCTTCACGAAGCTGCACGAACGATACAAGTTCCCGCTGAATTTGAAAACACAAGCCTCAAAGGGAATAAAGTGAACAATGCTGCCCTCACGAAGATGAGCAAGGCCCTGTCTACTTGGAAAAGCAATGTGAAGAGAATGATCGAGAAAGGTGAGAGTTATCGGAAGATCAAGGAGAAAATCCTTCGATCACCAAGATGACTACAACGACTTCAAGATCAATTGCTCGAGCACCGCAAGCTCCCAATCAAGTGAGTGGGGAAACAAATGCAGGAGCTGAACATAGGGGAACACACACTCGGTCCGGCGGTTCAGAGTGGCGGAGCCTATATGGGACAAGGAGGAGGCGGACCGTGCCGAGCAAGGCCTACCGCCCCTCTTGATACATACGGTGACAAGCAGACCAGGAACTTTGTCGGGCCCGGTACAAGAAGGACCCAAAACAAAGGAGCTTACCACGGATCCGAAGACCGGCAGCTTGAGCTTGTTCTGTAAGGAATACACCCCGCGTAATTAGCTCCATATGGTTGCATTCTAATTAATGAAGCCAATTTCTAAATGGTTCACATTCCTTCCGCAGCGATCGAAAGCGATGGCTGGGTCGACTAAGAGCAACCCTTGGGACACCACTCTAAATAGGGGTTGAATGTAATGAAGAACAAGGATAAGCTCGAGAAGCCGACGTCACCGGTCGTGTGGCCAGCAAAGGCTTGTCGATAAAATGGGGTCATACTATACCGCTGGTGTGCGAAGGAGAAAAAGACCAGCTCGGAAAGCCAGCGCGAGAGGTTCAAGAACTCAAGGCACAGTGGCGCGGATTCGGAGATTGTCCAAGAGCAAGTGGAACAACGACTCGGGCGACGATCACCGCCTTTGTGCCTACCTTGATCTCGGGGTTGAGTGCGTGGATTGCGGGCGGCCAACAGGGGCCGCCCCCGATTCCTAGCTTCACAGCCAGCAACTCGCATAATGCGATGGCGGGGCCATTGGTGCCTCCGGCGGAGGCGGCATTGGTGTCTCCGACGCCGGCACGGGAGCTTAATGCACCCGGGTGTACGCCGGCCGGCACCTATTCAGCAAGCGGCCCCTCCGTTAATCGCACGCCCGCCGTTGGCGGTGCGCCGACATTAGCCGAGCTCGACGCCATCATCACGGTAACTAATTAAGCCTCTCGGCCGAGGACTTCATCTCCTTGCCTTTGATCGGGCATCCCCGACGCCCTACATGTTTTCGCAGGCGCCGCCGACGCTCCATGCACTCTCATCCACTTCGTGAACAACGAAGTTGGTCGATGTCGCCAAGGGCAAAATCGCTCAACCGGCAACCCTTTGTTCCACGGTACCCGATGCCACCCAACTTGTTTAGGGTTCAACGGTTCGGTGCTGCTAGGCTGCGACGACTTGTTACCTCCGACACGACCCGTCGGGGCCGACGATGAAGACGTGATGACCCTCGGCGCCGCTGAGCTGGCCCTCTTTGGCGAAGAGCCAGATTCGTTTGGGGCGGGGACACCACCCCAAAGACAACACCACCAGTCGTGCGGCGCCAAGTCGGCCCCATGGCAAGACCGCCAGAACGGTGCCGGACATCCCTATGCCATCGATCCAAACATGCATATGGCACAGGATCGAACGACGGCGGCGACGACGATGATACATTTGGCAACGCCGATCAAGACTTTGCCGAGCATGGGTACGATGGCGACTTCATGGGGCCTCCTTCTCAAGAACCAAACCCAACAAAATACGTGTGCGATCTAGCTGGTACCGCGGAGAAGCCAAGTTGCAACAGCGCCGCCTGGCGCTCAGCTCTCGAGAGACGCCTCACTGCCGACTTCACCGAGCCTCGATAGGCGAGGTGCGAAATATTATCAGCCCCAACACACTCAAGAAGGCGGTCTGTGAGCAGAACTCGGTCCCATTACAGGAGAAGAAGAAGGCACGCAAAAGAAAGACTAAGAAGGGTGCGAGCCAGCCGCACCGAAATACGATCCGTGCTCGGGGCGGGCCACCTTCACCGCAGGATATCTCGAGGAGGGTGCATGTGGCGGGTAGGCGATGCTACCGACAAATATGCTCAATGCTGCAACCGGTGCTATCTGGAGTCTGCATGACAGTGTTCTTTCTTTGGAGAAGCGGCATCTCGGGGAGAAGGATGTGGCATACCCGGTTTCGCGCCAAGGTGCGGAGGGCAAGGGCTTTGTGGATAACTCCATCGGGCGTCGATCGTCCTGCGTTTTGATGACATCCACGCTATGTTGAACCTTCATCCACTGCACTACACCTTCGCTCGGCTATTTTCGCTGAGTATGGAGATGCGGATCATTCGCGACAAGACCCCGGACATCGTGATAGTCGACCCCTTCTACATGCGTGCCAAGATCTTGGGCAGCGCTGGGACCGCAAGTCGCGAAGTTCTTACCTCGGCGCCATTCGCAAACCAAGATAAGGATAACTTCCTCGTGCCTTACTTTCCGAGTAAGTCCTCCCTCAACCGCCCGTAACATATGAATTCTTACATTTTGATCGTTTTTCTTTTAACATTCCGTGTTTTCGCGGTGACACACGTTGCACGCCATCCTCCTAAGCCCCAAATATTCCATGGCCACGTATTTCGACCGGACCGTCATTGAACGTAGACTACACAAATGTCAAGAAGGTTCTTGATGATGTTCTCCCGCCACGCCAAATCTGGAGGCACCTTCACGAGGCCTATTCGTAAATCACGGCAAGCACGTGTTCTCCCAATAATGACGTTACTGCTGCGTCAAGCAGCCACCGGGCGATCGGAAGGGTGCCTACTATGCCATCCATCACATGCGGGCGATCGACGGGCCATCATCAACTTCGCTACCGAGTAAACTCAAAGATTGGGCGCGAGCGTGTCGGCAATCCAGACGCGGACCTCCGACAAGAATTCTTTCGCATCCAATGGAGTTTGCGGAAATCATCCATCAAGATGTCCTTCGTACCTCGGGCAGTTCTACCTCGAAATCAACCGTCCAACGGTGACATCGACACAATGCTACAAATGCAGGATGACAACGCCTGCTCTTTCATGACTCCCACGATAGACGGCGGCTTCATCCACGCTCCGTCCCTTGAGTCGAGTTGTCTAGTTCTGAAACATCGATTGGCTCATGTTGTAATTAAACTTTAATGAACTTGTAGTATGTCTCTTTGGTTTCGAGAGTCGCTCAACTTAGATGTAATCGATGCATGCTATTAATGTCTTGCTTTTCTCTTCCGATCGCTCGTTGCATACTTATATATTGCTTATGTATTGTCTCGTGAATTGGTACTAACGCTTACGCTTGGCTAGTGCATAGCGATGCCGACGTATGTCGTGTACAAGGGTAAGGTTCCCGAGTCTCGATGATCGGGAGGAGTGTCGGAGACAGGTTCACCGATTCAGCGGTAACAGTTACAAAGGGTACACCACTAGGGCCGAGGCGAATCTAGATACGCCGCTATCTAGCGGGAGAGGGAGGGCGTTGAGGAACCGGATGAAGACGAGTTTCATCGTGATGATGCTCATCGTGATGACCGCAGCTCTCTTCTATGTGATGGTAGTTTAGATGATCGATATCGACTTGTAATGTGAAGACAAACTCGCTACTCGCGGTCTCGAGACTTGTAATATAATGTTCTATCTTTGTTCGGTCTTTTCAATTCGGAGACTAATATGATGAATTGTATCCGGAGACTAATATGATGAATTGTATTCGAAGACTAATCTTCTATTGTATTTGATGAATCTGTTGTTGATGTGTGCTGTCTATATTTTGTCAAATTATACATTTTGTAACCTGTGCAAAAACAGAAAATAAAAAATAAAAAAACCTAATATTCATACTAATGGCGCATCACATGATAAAGGCGCCATTAGTATGACAAGGCATACTAATGGCGCATCATAGTGCGCCATTAGTATGCTGTGATTACTAATGGCGATTCAGGGTGGTGCGCCATTAGTATGCCAAAGCACTGGTATACATGGCCCCGGGAGGCATACTAATGGCGCACCTGGCCTATACTAATGGCGCACCAGCAGTCGCCATTAGTATCTGAGATACTAATGGCGCACCAGGTGGTGCGCCATTAGTAAAAATTACTAATGGCGTGCTATTAATGGCGCACCACAGATGCGCCATTAATAGCCATACTAGGTGCACCATTAGTAGGGGTTTTTCTTGTAGTGTTCGGGCTCTCTTGATGAGATAATACCCTACATGCTGCTTTTGATTGTATTCATATGGGTGTAGTATAGAGTATATGTATCTACCACGAGATTGTAGTAATGAATATGAGATTTTCTATTGACTAGCCTGGCCTCGGTTTATATATGCACCGTAGGCCTAGGGTTTAGAGGAGTCCTTGTCTTGGGCGCCAAGTCTTGCAGAATCCTACTTGTATGCGGCATGGGTTGTCCGAACTGGCCCAATAGTGAACCGCCATGAGGGTCCTCGGCCCGATCCAGCTGGTCGGGAGACGACGTGGTGAGTACCTCCTAGTCCAGGACACCATCAACAGTAGTATCAAGCATAGAAGTAGTTTCATCATAAGCATCATGCATAGCAGAAGTGGCATCATAAATAACACGCAACATATAAGAATTAATAGCAGAAGCAGGTTTAGGTGTCGCAAGTTTACTCAAAACAGAAGGAGAATCAAGTGCAGAGCTAGATGGACGTTCCTTACCTCCCCTCATAGTTGAGGGATAAATCTTGGTTTTTTCGTCTTTCAAGTTCCTCATAGTGATCAACAGATATAAATCCCAAGTGACTCAAAGAATAGAGCTATGCTCCCCGGCAACGGCGCCAGAAAATAGTCTTGATAACCCACAAGTATAGGGGATCGCAATAGTTTTCGAGGGTAGAGTATTCAACCCAAATTTATTGATTCGACACAAGGGGAGCCAAAGAATATTCTCAGGTATTAGCAGTTGAGTTGTCAATTCAACCACACCTGGATAACTTAATATCTGCAGCAAAGTACTTAGTAGCAAAGTAGTATGGAAGTAACGGTAACGGTGATAAAAGTAACAGTAGCAGTTTTGTAGTAATTGTAACAATGGCAACGGAAAAGTAACTAAGCAAGGATCAATATGTGAAAATCTCGTAGGCATTGGATCAGTGATGGATAATTATGTCGGATGCGATTCTTCATGCAATAGTTATAACATAGGAAGACACAGAACTAGCTCCAGTTCATCAATATAATGTAGGCATGTATTCCGAATATAGTCATACATGCTTATGGAAAAGAACTTGCATGACATCTTTTGTCCTACCCTCTTGTGGCAGCGGGGTCCTACTGGAAACTAAGGGATATTAAGGCCTCCTTTTAATAGAGTACCGGACCAAAGCATTAACACTTAGTGAATACATGAACTCCTCAAACTACGATCGTCACCGGGAGTGGTCCCGATTATTGTCACTTCGGGGTTACCGAATCATAACACATAATAGGTGACTAATGACATGCATAATAGGATCAAGAACTCACATATATTCATGAAAACATAATAGGTTCAGATCTGAAATCATGGCACTCGGGCCATAGTGACAAGCATTAAGCATATCAAAGTCATAGCAACATCAATCTCAGAACATAATGGATACTAGGAATCAAACCCTAACAAAAGTAACTCGATTACATGATAAATCTCATCCAACCCGTCACCGTCCAGCAAGCCTACGATGGAATTACTCACGCACGACGGCGAGCATCATGAAATTGGTGATGGAGGATGGTTGATGATGATGACGACGACGGAATCCCCTCTCCGGAGCCCCGAACGGACTCCTGATCAGCCCCCCACCCCCCCGGGAGAGATTAGGGCTTGGTGGCGGCTCCGTATCATAAAACGCGATGAATCCTTCTCTTTGATTTTTTTTCTCCCCGAATGTGAATATATAGAGTTGGAGTTGAGGTCGGTGGAGCACCAGGGGACCCACGAGGCAGAGGGCATGCCCAGGGGGGTAGGCGTGCCCCCCACCCTCGTGGACAGGGTGTGAGCCCCCTGGCCTTGATTCTTTCACCAGTATTTTTTATAAATTCCAAAAATATTCTCCGTGAAGTTTCAGGTCATTCCGAGAACTTCTATTTCTGCACAAAAATAACACCATGGCAATTCTGCTGAAAACAGCGTCAGTCCGGGTTAGTTCCATTCAAATCATGCAAGTTAGAGTCCAAAATAAGGGCAACAGTGTTTGGAAAAGTAGATACGATGGAGACGTATCAGGTATTTAGAGGTAGACAACTAAAATAGGTGTGTAAGGACTTCAAAGCTCGATAGCATCGTTGCAAGACTGAATCGGATTGCACCATGACCCCGATACATCCCAATTCTTAGAGCATCATCAATCGCTTCTGGAGGGTCATAACCTCGGCAGTCATACCTTTGATCAAGTTATCCAATAGTTGTGATCCACCTACCACCGCTTCTCCCTGTGGTTCCTTAGAGTGGATGTCACTGACCTTGTTCCACCATTGAAGTATGACACATTCATGTTCATCTAATAGCTTCTAGTAGTAGGTTTCCACCATTGGATCTTGTTTTCAAGAAAGCATGGATTCTTTCAAATTCTCTTAAAAACCCAGGCCTCGAAAGGAATTTTATAGGATTTTGGAGGATCATAATCCTCATGAATTGTTGCTACACCGGTCGTTTGATTAGTAGGACTCGATCTCATAGGAACCTGCCCTAAGATGCATTTGTACTACTCCCTTCATTTTTGTATGTAAGGCCACAGCGTTTTCTCTATCAAACTTTTACTTAGAATTTTGGTCAACAGAATACGCGTTATATGTCATAAAAAATACATCAACAAAGAGTTTTTGAAATATGCATCCAATGACATATTTTTTGTTGCATATAACTCACATTTTATTGGTACAATTAGTGGCCTTATATCCAAAAAGGAAGGAAGTACATCTCATAGAAAATATGACATCCACTCAAACCTCTTAAAAATACTTTATTTTCCTATGATTCAATTAAACAAATTGAAAATCTTGTAGCATGCTTCCATATCAACCACGCGGTAAGGTTGATGATGGAGGAGATCCCGTGCTTAAGCAGCGCCGGTGGCGTGCAGCCCTTCGTCACTCGCCTTGTGCAAACTATCCGCGCGGCGTACATATTTGGGCTAGGGCTGGTGTGCACGGGATTAACAGAAATGTTTCCAAAGACATAGACCCTAGGTCCTTTGGGCTGAGCATCCCACCTCCTCCTGCTCAGGACATTGGACACACGCCTAGTGTGTGTGCACGTGTTGTCTAATGATATTCCCTTATACTCAGTAAAACTCTTTAACTTCTTCTATCCATTAGGACTCGAGTGGACGTGATGTTTAAAATTCAGCGAATCAAAGAGGGCTTGGATCTCTGCTCGTGAAATTCTTCCGCTGTGCATAGGCTACTCCGACGGTGATTTGTCAAATAGCTTCTCGACCGGCTTCCATCGTCAACTCTCATTCGTCATACTTAAACCTTTTAAGTAATAAAGCGCCCCTTATAAAAAAAACTCTGATACGTTCTATTTTCCTTTCAAGCGCGATCACATGCCAACTTCTCCCTGACTGAAAGCTGCCGCGCGCCACGATCGTTCTCACCGCTCAGTATACATGAGCTGATCCTTTGATATGCTCCTATGCACCTATCAATCATAATGTCAGTGTCACCGCCCCGTCCGCTGAGGTGCCTCCCGCTCTGTTAGACCATTCGAGTATGCACAGCGCTCTCGCGGCGTCTCCTCCCACCGCACCCGCGAGATCGTCAATGAGGCATTCCCCTTCTCTTTTGAGCTGGCGCTTGCTCTGATTAGCAATGAGCATTTTCTCTTGAGCGTTCACTCACGATCTCATTAGTGGGAGATGACTCATCAAAGCCAAACCCAGAAGGGCCCCATACGTGGACCGGCACCTTCGTCGCGGCCTTGTATGCGTCTTACGTATAGGCAGTAATCGGAGGATCGACCACGCGACAAATTTCCCTGGAACTTGCCGGCCGAGTCGATCGATCTTATCGTGGTGACGTCTCCAGACTTGGTGTGGTGGTCTACGCTCCATGCTCAACTGAATTCGCCTTTAACCAGAACTGTTGCACTGACGTCCGTCTTGTTCCATCGAGTCACACAAGCTTACGAGTTCCACGGTTGACCTTGCGGTATTAGACCATCTCCAGCCGCGTCTCCAACAAGTCCTCTAGGCCATTTTTTAACGCCAACGCTGAAAAAATGGTCTAGTCACATCCTCAAGAGCCTAATTTTCGCCGGTTAGGGCAGAAACTGGCGCCGGTGGACTAGGCTGGGGAAATCGTTTTTGACGCGAAAGAACGGCGGACCCGCCGAGTCAGCGACCCCCGCGCATCGTCGTCCTCATCGCCTCGGTTTCCCGCCGGGAATCAATTCCAAGGCTGCCGCCGGTCAGCCTTCCATTGATTCCTCACGGGCGACGCAGTACGACGACGCGCCCTCTCCCGCCATGCGTACACACATTTGCCGCCCCCCGGCCGCTATAAAAGTCGCCCCTCCCTCGCAAGCGTCGTCGTCCTCGAGGACAGCGACGACGACGCTCCGCCGCCGGCCAAACCAGTCCGCCAGGGCGACCCCGGACAGGGGTCCAGCAGGGATGGCTGCAGAGTGAAGAAGGAGAAGGAGGATGACGATGGCGGCGACTACGATGCCTTCAGCAAGCGCTTCGGCCTATAGGCGCGGCAACAACATTTTTTTTTCTTTTAATACATTTATGTTTTTAATATGCAAAAAGACTGTGAAACGTCTAAATATCATCGAATCTATGTCTTGTTTGCCGAATTTTGACCAAGTATGTTTTTAAACATATTTACAAAACGTCGACTTGGGGCAACCTGGGGCGGCGGCTGGGAACCCGGTTCTACACCAAAATTATCGCCAGTCCGCTCCCAGAGCGGCGCTATTTCCAGACCCTGAGAGGCTAAACGGCTGGAGATGCTTTTATTGGCAGCAACTTGAGTGTGCCGATCAATCACACCACAAATTAAGCGGCTATATATCTGGAGCAGATTGAGTCCGTCACGTATGTACATATCCATGCATGTGGACAAACACTTTCACCATTTCTAGTGCGCTTTAATTCGCCGCCCACTTGGATGATGATCGAGCCCCTTTTCCCGTGGTTTACTCCACTAAAGAACACACACTGCCCGTGGTAACCACGCGCCCATCAAGGTCTCTATCGAACTTCCTTTTTGTCCCCCACTCCCATCAAAATGGCTTCAGATCATGATGCCTTTCCCGTCTCCCCGGCCGGCGATTTAAACTTTCTTCCATGTGACTAATTACTACTAGCTAAATACTACCTGTGTGTTGTTGCGAGATGAAACAATATTTGAAGAAGGGTGGCATGTTGTCACCGTTGTCCTCGAAGGCGCGGTCAGAGCCCTCGACTATTAGCGCTTGGTCATCCCCGGGTGTGTAACCGTCGACCTCATCCTATAGCGTCTACACCCGCAAACGTATCGACAACCGTCAGCGTGTGGACATTCTACAAATCACAGTCATCATTCATCTTGGCGAACCCTTGCTTGCCCATGTCGCGAGCACGTGATGGCTATTGTCCATGTTGACAAGCATTGGTCGGCCATGTCGTTGCTGGCAGTCGCCAATGTCTACGAGAGCCTGCTAGCCATCCATGCCCGCAAACATTTTCAAATTGATTCTATGTGATTAAGAGCCTGACTAATTAATTAATTACAGACCTAGTTAACTATCTGCCTAATTAACTGTCTATTACTATATGTCTAATTGAAAAAATCTCTACTTCTAATTATACGCAGTCCAATTAACCGTCTGCCTAATTAATTAATTGTATTAGGTTATCTCAAACGCAGCCGCAAACCGGACACCGCATCCGTCTGCGGACAGGGGAGCAGTCCACTCCATGGACACGGATGGTGGCGGTGCTCTTTGTGGGACCCAAGCAGCGGCGGCAGCCTCCCATGTTCTATGTTTCCTCATTGACGGCGGTAGCCGTGGACGTGCCAGCTTCGTTGTTGTGGAGTCCGGCGCGGCCGACGCATGGTTGGCGACGTCGTCGTTGGTGCCCCAGGCAAACCCCTCTGCCGCAACGTCAACATCCATAAACATGGCTTCTTTCTCCGCCTACCGAATGCATTGCCGCCATCAATTGCGATTGATTTGCCGAGAGACGTTGGCCATACTGAACGGGCGAGGACGGCCTGGCGACGGCGGTGGCGCCTGCTCCGGAGGGCTTGCTGGTAAGCCGGCCTGTATCCGGTTGGCTCACCGGGCAACCCAGTCAGCGGCAATGCCAATGTCTCCTCCTTTTGCTCAGACGAGAGGTTGTCCCAGAGGGTTGGGGAGCTTGATGAGGCCATGGCGGGTGTGGTGCAAGGAGGAGATGGACGGCGAAGGTGTGGTGGGGTTCTTGCCCGGCGCCTGGCCACGCTTAAATGGCGGGCGGATGCGAGGCGTCAACCAGAGAGGTGTTTAATGCCGGCCGGCAAAGAGACGTCGATGGGCGTATGATGCTCGGGGCACCGGAGTAGGTTCCTCGGAACAAGCATTGGTTTAATGGAGGTAGGCAGACAGACAAATGACCTTTCATTGCCGATAGAAGGCATGCGCAGCGGGCGTGCAACGGGTGGTGTTCTTAGCCGGTAAGCCGCTTGAATGCCGGTGCCAGTGAGAGGTCACATTCGCTCTGGGCCGGCGTCAATGTGGGGCGAAAGCTATGGCGGGAAAGAGCGGGGCGAGGGAGAGGATTTTGTGTGGGCCAGGTTTGTCGGAAGCGAGCGTGGCAACGGTCCAGATTTCGAACCATGTGGCCTGCAATGGATGGCAAAACACATCCGAACCACGTGGTCCGGATGGGTGCGGGTGGTTTAAGGGTCGACGTTGGAGATGCCTCTGTGACTATATTTCCAAATTGATTCGGCGCGGAAAAAATCTTAATCTAAATGGACCTAATTAATATTACATGTAATTAACTTTCTAGCAAATTAATTGTATTAATGGCTTGATTTTCAAATTTATTCGATGCTCAGTTTCCAGATTATTTTCACATTAATGAATGTGTGCGAAAGGATTACGAGCATAATTGGTTTGCTACCAATATTTGGCTTGCCAAATGTTGGCATTGCCAAATGTTGGCATTGCCAAATATTGGCAATACCAAAACTTGCCAACTATTGGCAACTTTATGTGAGATAGGCAAAATAACTCGTAGCCAACCAAGTAGTTGCCAATATTTGGCACAATACCAAATGTTGGCATACCAATTTTTGGCAGCAAACCAATTATGCTCTACGTACCAATTGTCGTTTAATGGTATAGATTAATGGCTTGATTTTCAAATTAATTCGGCGCTTGATTTTTAAGTTATTTTCATATTAATGGATGTGTGCGCAAGGATGAGGTACCAACTGCCGTTTAATAGTATAGATAGATTAATGGTTCGATTTTCAAATTGATTCGGCGTTTGGTTTTCAAATTATTTTCATATTAATGAATGTGTACGAAACGACGACGTGCCAACTCCCGTCTAATAGTATTAATTAATGCCTAGATTTTCAAATTGATTCGGTGCTTAGCTTTCAAATTATTTTCACATTAAGGAGTTCATGTGAAACGAGGACACTACCAACTCCCACTAGTATAGCATTTCAAAAAAAGAAAACTCCCATTAGTATAGATTCGCAAATTTTGGCGGTGGGCTAGTACATTTGGAACCGTGTATTGATGGCATTTACTTGTTGCTAAAAATGAAGGCATGCACTGAACCAGAGATCAGCGAGCGAGATACACGTGTGAACATCTGCAGAAATCTACACGTCAGCAGAGGGGCGTGTGGCCGCCACACGCAAGTGCGATCGGAGCCCTCCATCCGTCAAACCCTAGCGGTTTCCACTATAAATACCCCCGCGAGGCGTGTGGCCGGCACACTACTCAGGTACCGCAGCCAGCCACATTTTGCTTCCCGCACGCCATTTCCCGTCCTGATCGATCGGCCCGTGCTTCTTCTTCTTAAGTAGCCCGATCGCCTTGGATCCATGGACCATCACGTGAGCTCCTCCCACGTGCACGCCGACGGCGAGCGCAGGGCCAAGGAGGAGGACGTCGTCGTGGTGCTCGCCGTCGACGCCGAGGCGGCCGAGGCCGACGACCACCCGGGCGACGACGAGGGCGGCGTCAACTACATGGCCCGCGCGCAGTGGCTCCGCGCGGCGGTCCTCGGCGCCAACGACGGCCTCGTCTCCGTGGCGTCCCTCATGATCGGCGTCAGCGCGGTGAACGACGCCGGCAAGACGATGCTCGTGTCGGGCCTCGCCGGGCTGGTGGCCGGCGCCTGCAGCATGGCCATCGGCGAGTTCGTGTCCGTGTACGCGCAGTACGACATCGAGATGGCCCAGATCAAGCGTGACGGCACCAAGGGCAAGAAGGAGAGCCTGCCGAGCCCGACGCTGGCCGCGCTCGCGTCGGCGCTGGCGTTCGCGGTGGGCGCGCTCCTGCCGCTGCTGGCCGGCGGGTTCGTGAGGCCGTTTGGCGCCAGGGTCGGGGCGGTGTGCGCGGCGACCACCGTGGGCCTGGCCGGCTTCGGCGCGGCGGGCGGTTACCTGGGCGGCGCGAGCATGTTACGGTCGGGGTCCAGGGTCCTCCTGGGCGGGTGGGTCGCCATGGCTGTCACTTACGGCGTGCTCTGGCTGTTCGCCAAGGTGTCCCACATTCAGGTCTCGTCGTTGAGGTGAAGTGGCCATGATGGTTTGGCAGGTGGTGGGTGGAGTGATTTGCAGAATTAATACAAGGGCTAGAGCTAGCTGTGTCAATTGGTACTTACTCGTCTACATTTGGTTAATGGCTACCCATATCCTAGTAGAGATCTCCCGGATCAATCGGTGCGTAATGTTTCTCTTTTCGGCTTAGTGTATGTAATGGCTCTGGTTGGTGGCAATGTAAGTCCAGGCTAATGGAAATACTATATATGCTTTTTACCATCTGCTGCATGGCTATAGTGTTCCACCTCTGAAAAGGTTATTTTTTTTTGTGGGGTTCCACCTCTGAAACGTTTCAGCCCGTAAAATGGGATCGATTGCAACGAAACGCGAAAAGTGAATCGGCGATAGTGCGTCATGCGCGCCACGAAACATGCTTGCGTTTCAGCAGAAGAAAGAAACCAAGAAAAACGTATCCGCGACCGTGGTGGTTCTACCTTTCCGTAGAAGTGTCTCAAAAAAAAACTTCCGTAGATCCCTCGTCATTTTCTGTAACTGCCTATTGATGCGACGGCCACACGCTAGCCGCCCTTATTTATTTATTTTTATTTTATTTGAGGGACGCTAGCCGCCCTGATTTTCAGGTTTTTTTTTTGAGAGGACCCTGATTTTCAAGTCCCACGACATGTTCGGCCTCTTTCATCTTGGGCTGCTTTAAGCCCAATTAGTACGTCTAATTCATCAAACCGGCATTCACGAGCAAGAATAACTGAACAAGAAACACTTCTTTCATAAAATGTTCTCCAAAAAATTAAAAACATGTGATATCTGCACTGACACTTATTAGATACGTGATACATCACCACATTTATGCTTTTACAGAATTAGCCTTTGGGCATTTGATACATCATCACTGGCAATCTGGAACGAGCACAACCCTCCTGCCTTCCACAACAAAGCTTCGCCGTCCGACATAATTGTAACCTGTATCCACAATGAAGCCACAAACTGGAAATTGGCTAAGGCAAGACATTTGGGCAATCTCATGTTGGGAGAGTAGGCTTTGTATATCTATTGTCATGCATTTGGGGGTCCGGATTGTAAAACTCTCTTATTGGATGAATATGGCAAATCTTTTACCACTTTGCAAAAAACAAAAGAATTAGCCTCCATGGCTCATTTTCATGACTATAGATACTCTGAAAGCAAGTTATGTTAGTTGCATACCAAGTTCTCGCAACATAGGATCTACCAAAGAATATATTTAAATAAAAGAAGGTACAAATATTTGTTTAATAGGTTTAGCCGAAGTCTACTTTTCCATGAACCCTTTCTTGGAATATTTTGCCCCTCACATATTCAATATCTAGAGATCATCGTTGCCTACGGCAATCGTCGGTAAGGCCACCATTGGAGCCGATCATACACAGTGGCGGAGCCAGGATTCGAGTATAGGGGGGGCCGAGTACGTATTTTGATCGAATCTCGTTGATAATTACTAGTTGCTTCTACTAAAATTGTTGATCGTTGGGGGGCAGGCCCTGCTCGTCCCCCTTGGCTCCGCCCCTGATCATACATGACTTCTCCCTCGAGATCTTATAGTTCATGGTGAAACTGGTACCACGCCCCTCCATGCACACCCCCCTTCCCCATCTAAAAACCCTTCATGATCTTGTTACAACATGGTGCCTCCTTCATTGTAGAGATGCCCATGATATGCAAAGTCCGACCAAACACTAGTGATGCCGTATTCATACACCTTGTAAAATACCTCACTACAATAATACAACCTCTTAAATCAAACTCGTAACCTTGTTGTCTCTCTCTTTCTCTCAAGTATGGACGTCTACAGAAGATCGAACTTGTGACTCATGGTGCTTGAAGATTGACGATGTCAACACGGACACGTTACATGCCACAAGGAAAAAGCTGACCCCGTCAAGTACCCTACTACATTGAGAGGCAAACATATTGTTTTGATTCATGATAGCCCACGATGCGACCTCCTCCACTGACTACTTGTGTAACTTGGTTCTCAACGAGAATTCAAGATATAGTTTCTGTTAACTTGGAATGATATATGTTATTCATAATTCTTTTAGTTCGTGAATGGAGCAAACTACTCATGTTTGAGGATTTAGATGATTCGAAAACTATCTCTTCATGGTGTTGGAGTAATGGATGCATTTTCTTGCATTTTTCTAATCATTGTTTATTTACACACAAGTGAACCTTGGTATAAACTTTGCGATATTCACTTATTTATTTTCGGCCTTCGTAAACTATAGAAATGGCGAGCTCCTGTAAAATGGAAATGTATCTAGTTTGTTAGCTTCAAATTGTTGGCTTGCCTTGGAGAACGTACACTCTGCCAAGTAGACGAGATGAATCTTTTCTAGGCCCAAGTTACCATATCTTGTACCCATAAGCATTTTGAAGCCGACTCGACAATTTCTCTAACAGAAAAAAGTTGGTAGTGGAACTTCTAGTTGCACTATTAAAAGAGTGTGAATACTTGTTTTTGTTTGTTTGATTAAAAGACATGAGTTTGTTCAAGGTTCAGTGTTTAGGGGAATACACAAAGTGATCTAGAGGATCAATAAACCATACATGCCGGCCCACATTAAAAGAAGACATCATTTTAGCTAATCTATGGGGTTCCCTATTGTGCTTATGTCCTTCATGACTGAATTTGTAGGCTTGAAAGCTCGTGGCTTTCACCTTGATCTCCTTCAAAATCATGCAATAATATCTCACCTGGACCAGTGAACGGACCTCATTAACAACTCCCAAACAGTCGGATGCCACATAGGAGCGCGAAGGCTATGCATCGCTCTTTCCGAGCGATACGATAGCCATCGCCCACATGAGGTCTGATCTAGACCAAGGCCTAGGTAAGCAGCAAGGCGGGACGGTTTCCGTCGATTTTGGAAGCTTCCATTCGATTTTGGGAAGCTTCCAGCCATTTTTCTTCTTCTTTTCTATATTGGTTTTCCGGTTTTCTGGTCTATTTTTCTGGTTTTTGTGTCTTTCGGGGGTTTCATTTTCTTTGTCAGTTTTCCTATTTTTCTAATGTATAATTAATTCACGAACATTTTCCAAATTATTTCTTTCATCAATGAGTGATTTTTTTTATTTGTGAATAGTTATTGAATTCATACATTTTTTGGTTCATGAACTTTTTAATTAGGGACAAGATTTTTTGAAATTCATGATTTTTTGGAATTCATGAACAATTTTTGTAAGTCGTGTACAATTTTTAAATTAACATATATTTGTAAAATTCATAAACTTTTTGAATTTTCCAAGATTTTAAAAATTCACGATTTCATTTTTAAATTCATGATTTTTTTGAATTCACGAACAATTATTTGAAACCCATAAACATTTTTTAATGCATCAATTTTTTTAATTCATGAATTTTTCTGAATTGCTGGGGCTGTAGGCGATTGCTGCATACATATCGCTATAAGAGATACATATCAGAGCCCATTTTCCTGAAAAGAAAATCAGCGCCCTTTTTTTTGAGAAATAAATCAGCGCCAAGGAGAGTCATACTCGCATGGATTGTGGCGTGCCCAGCCCAAGAGGAAGCACAATCCATTAAGCACGCTCCACTAGCAAGGGCCAATTCTTATTAGCGCTCTTCTTCAAGTCTCGTCTGTTCAACCTTGTAATCGCAGCTCCGCCTCTACATACTCGCAAAGCCAACAAAATACCAACTGCAATACCCCCGCAGCCCTCTTTATATATATGAATATACCACCAAATGTTTGTGAACTGGAGTACTCAGAAATACTTAACATGATTGTTGCCTTGATGCATTTTCATTCAATTATTTGAAAATTATGAACAAATATGTTCAATTGTTTGCGGGAAAAAATATTTAGTTCTATTATGCTTTTGTATTAAAATGCCTAAATAATTTGCAGAGATTTTTAAAAATTACCCCTCATCAAAACCCTAAATGTTATAGAACGGACATTATTTCTCTAGCAATTCCGTAAGAACATGGCGTCGGCCGTCCGATGCGAGGCACGAATCTCAGCGGTAGGAGAGTTGCCATGTCGTCATTCCCAACCCGATTCGCTGGCGATGACACATGTACGAATGCAGACATGTGTGTGGGGTTAGTTCTCTCGTATCTCTAACCCGCTTAGTGAAATCTCGATCCCCCTGTTGCCCCTATCTTTTCTCCAACTCTCCGAAGATCCTTCTCCTTTACCCTCCCTAAACTGAGCTGCTCGCCAATATTCGACATGCGCTCAAGTACCCCACTGCCTCCCAAAGTCCTTCAAGTGGTGGCCCCACAACACGCGCGAGGGTACCTACCTAGGAGGTGGACGAGTTTGTGTGACTCGTGGCTGAGCTGCCCGTTGTCTGGAACTGACGTCACTACTGCAAGAATGCCTAGCAGTGGCGGGCGTCAAAAGTTCAACAGTGACGGGCCGGGCTCTTAGGGCGTCCGCCACTGCTATAATGGCATCAGTGGCAGGCGCGTGCCCGCCACTAGTAGAATCTCGGCAGTGGCGGGCAGTCCTTCTTGCCCGCCATTGGTTTATATTACTAGTTGTGGTGGGCCCTCTGTGACACCTGCCACAACTACTTCTTCAGCCACCAGCACTTCCAGCAGTCAATACACATTACAGCATACAACTAATGTAAGCGATCATACACATTACATTTAACATAAAAATGATCTAAACTTTATACAAATAGATGTACGCATTAGAGCACAACAACCGACCTCGCATCATTAGTACATATACATACATACAAGACCTCATGACAACAACAATACCATAATGACAATGATCTGCATAAAGATAATCAAATTCTTTACTCGTCCGCTTATCCAAACGGTCTTGCATACTTCATAGTTGGTTTTCTCTTTGCGAACGTAGTGGGCATAATGATCCTCGGCTACTTTGCGGACGTAGTTGGCATAATGATCCTCAGCTTATTTTTTAGTCTTATATTCTTTATAGCAACTGTTCTTGTAACTGACCACTTGTTTCTTGCATATCTCCCATGAATCATAAATTCCAGGATTCCTCTCGATGTACACCACATACCAGTTCCACTTCATCTACGTAAATAAATAAACAAGCTAACAAGTTAATTTCATAGTTATCCAATCACATAGAGCAAAGTGACATCATAATCTTCATAGCATCATAGACGATGCAAAATGACCATATTGCATAGTTCAATAGTAGTTTTTTTAGCAAAAGTTCACTAGTAGTTCGGAAGCAAAATTTTACTCCATCATAGCAACTTAGAAATTAAGTTCACACGCATTGATCATATAGATCGCATGAAGGTAGTTCACTAATTGTTCACAAATAAAAGTTCAGCTCCATCATGAGCTATCCTTGTCTTCCATCATCTTCGTGATCTCGGCTTGGGTGGTCCTCGCAGCTTCGACCGCTACTCGTGCACTCTCGGTGGCTGCTTGCGCACTCTCAACGGCTGCTCTAGCGCTCTCGAAATATGCCTGAGCGCTCTCGGTGGTTGCTCGAGCACTCTCGACATAGGCGAGCATGATCTCCGTATATTGAGCCACCCTCGGGGCGATGCCTATGGCAGTAGGAATTCCGTCTATGGGTGTAGGAGTCCTAACGAGGTGTCTTGACTTCTCCATCTAAATCACATTAAACAATTTGACATTTAGATAAAACATTTAGATGTCTTCGTAAGTAGCTCGCCCATAAAAAAGCAATAAATTTATGGGGAAAAAAGCATGATCTTTGGTAGAAATTGGATATATTGAGTGCCACAAATTAAGCGAAACAAAACTTAATCCATGTTGGCACTCACCATGAATACCTCTGCATCATGAAAAAATAATGTACTATATCTTGATCCATATGTAGTACATTTTGTGTAGCACACGCATTCAATTTTAAGACATTTACTTATGAAGATACAATGGTACATCATACAACAAATTTTAGCTACACTAATAAAATTTCATAATTTGTCTTGTCACTCGTGTATACTTTTTTTGCCATGAATTATGGAACATCTTTTGTCATATTTTTATATAGGCTTTGGTATAGTCTTTGCCATGGATCGTGGCCATTCACTTTTAGGGCAAACACACAATGGCCACGATCCATGGCAAGACTATATGGATCATTCCCCGCAAAAAAAGACTATATGGATCATGTCACATCGTTTCACAGTAAATTGAAAACTATTTACATTTCTGTTGACAACTAATATTCCTGTTACTACGACAAATTTTATACATCTTCGGCAGCAATATTTTTGTAGGAAATCTTCTGATCAACTCATATGTCCATTTTGCGATTTTTTTCATACTATCACAACCATGCTCGTATACATACATTCATAGCTGGTTGTTTATGTAGCATCACTACACATGTTCGCTTCCTTATCCACTGTTTGCTCTAAATTATAAGATCAATTATTTATTGGTATAGCAATTTTATTATTTCAATCATGGCAATTTTCTATATGCAATTTTTTTGTTATGACAGAGAAAAAATAGAGCATAGACATTTTATTAATACTAGCACGGCAATTATTTTTCACATGTCATTTTTATTATTTCCACCATGGCAGTTTTCTCTCTTTTTAACATTTCAACTTTGCATCATTATCATTGAAAACAAAAAACTTATTACCATGGCAACTTATTTTTCGTTGCCATGGTGACTTAAAATACATTGTCTTCCTTTTATGTTTTTTAGAGTGTGCCCTTTTTTTAATTAACACACAAATTTGCCAGGTATGATTTTTTTTTGTGTAGCGGACCATGGCAATGTTTGTTGGTTTCTTTTTCTTTTTAGATTTTACTATGGAATATTTTGCCACGCATGCATTTCCCTTTTTTTGTAACTAGCACATATGCCCATGCGTTGCAACGGGAGGAAAATTAGTATGCATTTAAACTTAATAAGAATTATATGTGCAAGCAAAACTTTTTGCGCACGTGAAAAAAGAATATTTAGCTTCTCAGTTTTTGTTTGAAGTAATCAATCCGCTATTTTTTCATTCATTGATCGTGTCCATTTAAGAGTTTTGCTACGTCATCGTACGCGAGAGAAGGCCCAACGAATTATTCAATCTACTTTTCCTTTTAATTGAGGAGATTTTAAGGTATGGAGTTTCTGAGTATTGTATGAAACATGAACCATTTTAAAATCCTAAAGAGTTTTTTGAAAATTATTGACACTTAAAAAAACGCAAACAGAATTTGAAACAAGAACATCTTTTAAAATTCACAAACATTGTTTGAAAAACAACATTTTATAAAAAC
Source organism: Aegilops longissima (assembly GCA_021605205.1). Lineage (NCBI taxonomy): Eukaryota > Viridiplantae > Streptophyta > Magnoliopsida > Poales > Poaceae > Aegilops > Aegilops longissima. Next base: position 631,340,531 of record CM038677.1, on the reverse strand, counting down.
ATGAACATAATTTTAATTTGTGAATTTTTTAGAAGGGAACATGTGTTGAATATTCCCAACATTTTTCAAAATGTGTATCTTTTAACACTATTTTGAACGGTGAAAATTTCACTAAAACAAAAATATTTTCGAAATTTGGAGCATTTTTAAATTGTCATTATCTTTTAGGAATCTCGAACAATTTTGCAAAAAAATAAAATTTTGTGAAAAAACTTAATTTCTGAATATTGTACGAAACATGAACCATTTCTTAAATCCTGAACGGTTTTTTGAAAATTATGTGCACTTTTAGAAAACACAAACAGAATTTGAAACAGGAACATCTTTTTAAAATTCACAAACATTTTTTGAAAACACCAACTATTTTTATAAAAAGCTGAACATTATTTGAATTTGTGAACATTTTTTTAGAACGGGAACATGTGTTGAAAATTCATAACATTTTTTGCAAAATGTGTTTCTTTTAACATTATTTTTAGTTGTGAAATACTCACTAAAACAAGAATATTTTCCGAACTGGAAGCATTTTTAAAATTGCCATTTTCCTTTAGAAATCTCGAACAATTTTGAAAAACAATTAAAGTTTTTAAATGAATGGGAAATTGTTTTCAAGTTGCAAATATTTTTCAAAATAGCAACAAAGTTTTGAAATTCTGAACATTTTCTATAATTATTATTTTTTAAATATGAACATTTTTTTAAAATTTTAAATTTATGAAATAAATTCTATAAGAAAAATAAACTTGGAAGTGAAATAAGAGATACGGGAAGGAGAATAAAAAGGGAGCCACTAGTTAACGAGCGCTCCTTCGGGAGCCTCGCAACGACCAGCACCAGTTGGCGCACTCTCAGCCATTCGCCACGTGTCGCGCTCAGGGCGCTCCCTCCGATTTTTTTTTCGCATGCGTTTTCGGCTATTTAAACAGTTTTTTTCCAGAGCACCAGTTGGCGCGCCCTCAGCCATTCGCCACGTGTCGCGCTCTAGGCTCTCCCTCCGAATTTTATTTTTTATTTTCCGCACACATTTTCGGCTATTTAAACGGTTTTTTTCGGGTTTTTCGATGTTTTGGTTTTCCACCGACCTTCCTTAGCTTTTTGATAAAAAAGTTCGGAGAAATTTCTTTTTGCGTGAAAAAAAGCTTTTTTTTCTTTCGGGAGAGTCACGGTTTTGCTTTTGCGAGAGTCACGACCGTGCCTCTCGGAAACAAAAAAACGCGTTTTCTATTTTTTCCTTACGCAAGAGTCACGGTTTTGCTTCCGCGAGATGCACGGTTGTGCTTTCCCGAGAGTCACAGCCGTGCCTCTCAGAAACGAAAAAAAAACGCGTTTTCTATTTTTTTTCTTTCGCAAGAGTCACAGTTTTGCTTCCGTGAGAGGCACGGTTGTGCTTTCTCGAGAGTCACGCCATGCCTCTCGGAAACGAAAAAAAGAACGCGTTTTCTGTTTTTTTCTTTCGCGAGAGTCACGGTTTTGCTTTCGCGAGAGGCACGGGTGTGTTTTCGCAAGAGTCACGGCCGTGCCTCCTCGGAAACCGAAAAAATGTGTTTTCTCTTCTTTTTTTCCTTTCGCAAGAGTCACTGTTTTGCTTCCGCGAGAGGCACGGTTTTGATTTCGAGAGAGGCACGGGTGTGCCTCTTTCGAAAAAGGAAAAACCCGTGCTCCTGGTTCAGTTTTTCGTCCGGTTTTTTCTGGCCGTTTTTTTTCGTGAAAAAAAGTTCATCAAAACCTATTAACATAGGATCTAATTTTGAAAATCTCGACGCGAGGAATCCAAGGATGAAAATGGTTTGAGATTTGGACGCACAGTTTGAGAGATAAAAAATTTTCAATAAACGGATCTACGAAAAAAGGGAAAACTCCGAGGTTGCGACAAGTGGCGTGTTGCATGTGCGTCATTTGTCGCAACCTGGGGAGTTGGAGTGATCTTTGCAGCGAGTACTCCTCAACTAGTGATTTCGGAATAAAAATAGAAGTAAGAAACAGCAACAAAGAAAAATGGGCCAGCCCGTTATTGGTTGTCCTGTGCGAAGTTCCTACTATTTGTCGCCCCGTGCTGAAAATAGAAGTAAGTGGGCTGGCTTCGTGGGCCATAGCGCACGGCCCACATACGAAATTCTGGAAAAGCCTTTTTTTCTAGCAGACGAACGCATAAAAATTTAGTGCCACCTCAAATAGAAAATATTTTTTCCGGCGATGAACGGATGAAATTTTTTTGGGAAACGCACCTTGCTTTATTAGTGCGTATATATAGGTATAGATTGAACTTTGCAATTTCCTGTAAGTATTTTTTAGTCTATCATGATAATTTCCTGTAGGTATTTTGTAGTTTACCATGGCAATTTCCTATATTTTTTCGTATTACACGACAGGCTCAGACCCATTGGCGCATGTTGGCCGTGAAAGAATGGGGACAGTCGCTGAAGAAGGGTGAGAGACAGAGAGAGTGAACGTACATCGAATGTCAGATATGTATCCACGTACCTTCCGGCACCGCTAGAAATTACGCATTCACGCTCGAGAACGGGACGCTCTCCCGCGCGCAATCTTTTCTCCAGTTGCCCCCAAATTAATTTGCTGCACGCTCGTCGACCTGTACTTAGGCGGAGAACAGATATAATCGTGTACATGTCAGCGTTGAAAGCGCCATCTCTCCGGTCCACTGTACTTATCAATTAGTGACAGATACGTGTGGCTCGTACAGGACTCCCATGCTTAAATTGCTATCCTCATAGCTGCCAAGTACGTGGTCTGACGGCAGCCATCAGAATGCGTGACAGGTGAGAGAGGGAGTGGTAAGAAAGAATTGGCAGAGGTTCTACGGAGCAGCGGACGGGCCGCCGGATTGGTGCAGCCGGATGCTTTGCGTGGTGAGCTTTGGAACGCTCCATATTTGGACGCCACTTGGGCTTTTTGCTTTGCATGGTCGCTCGTGGTCGAAAACGTGGAGACGTTGCCGCCCCATTTCTCTTGCAATTTCTGATGATTTTGCATGGCCTTTTGCTGATTCAGCGGTTCGATCCGAATAGATATACCTTAGCTTTTCTTAAGGAAGAAATCTCAGTCGTCGGGTATGCTCTTTCAGTCATTTCGAAAGGAAAAGTTCAGTGCAACCGATAATAATCAGAAAGATGTCATTTGTAAGTATCATCAAGAGAAAAAAAATGCTAGACAATAGTAATAATATGTCTACCGTAATATTTAATGTTCCTTCCCCTCCTCCTGCTCCTTATTCTTCTTTTTCTTCTTTTTTGTTTGTACAAAGATGAGTTTTCCGCTCTCAGCTTCAGTTCCATTAAGTACCAATTTTTAGTTTCTTCGAAAAGTTCTATTCTATGGCCGTGATTAACAAGCCCCATCGACAGTTGCCTTTGCCCTCTATGGAAGAGCTCAATGGCCGCCAGTGTTAACAAGCTCGCTCCATTGTGTTGCAGACTTCGTTTGTTTTGTTTTCTAGAGCTCAGATCAAAACAAAACCCCATGCACAGTTTAAAGTACTATACCCATCAAAATCTTGAAGGCACGCCCATCGAAACATGTACCACCCATGATGACCCAAAACCAATGTTGCCACCCTAGGAAATTCTAAGATCTAGTAACAATAGGGGATGTATTTATCCATACAAAGATATCATGAAATAGAGTAAATTGAAAACATCAGGCAACATTCTAACAAAACCATATGTTTTTTAAGGAAACAACATGTTTCGGGTTGCTTGTTAATAATGATACCATTGATACCCCGCAAAAAAATGATACCATTGACATCATTCAAGGCATTTGGTTACAAGAACTGATAACGGGGTCCAATTGTCGGGTGTGATGTCCCTACGTGGGACGCCAGGCGAGCAATGCTACATGAACATGCATGCGGCCAAAGTATCCCCAAAAGGCTCACATAGTAGTTCTCATATTCTACACGATCTCTCTTTTGTCTTCTCTTCCTTTTAACACAATATGAGATCACTCCATCTCTTCAACATGATTCGAGACACTTGGGTGTAACTGGGAGCAGGATGGTATGGGATTCAAAGACAAACTTGGTTAGGATGTGACGGTGAAAGGTGGGATCGAGCCCACTCCAAGTCGCGCGTAAGCCTAGCAGAGCCTTCCAGAAAACGCAAATCAAATCTCATGGGGAGTCCTCCCCTGGCAAGGAAAGGCGAGCAACGGGTAACCCCCAAACCCTTCGAAGGAAGCATATCGGACTCCACCGATGGAAAGATCGAGTCGTCTAACATCCGGGGTCCATGATAGAAAGGTCTCCAACCAACCCAAGACCTGGTATAAATACCTCGAACAAGAGCATGAGGGAACAACTTCTACTCAGACGACCAAGACGGCGGAAGCGAAGCCCTAGTTTAGGCCTAGATTAGAACTATATTAGACATCCCGTAGAGTTCGACCATCAAATATCCCGCCGACTTAGTGCCAAAGTCACTAAAGCCCTTATTGTACTCGCTGATATATATAATTCCTGAAAAGTGAGATTAGGGTTGCTATATTGCATTGTGGGGGACGAAACCCGGGTAAAATTGTTTCTTTGTGTTTGCTTAATAACTTGAGGTTACATCCCACTATCATAAAAATCCATGTATATGTTACTGCATTGTTGTTTGAGTACTTTGCAAAACATTGAAACACCCTCGACAGGTTGGTCTAGATTTAGAGATGAGAAAATTGATTTTTAACCCTCACTTACTTTGCACTTTCACATTCCCCCTTACTTACATTGAATGGACCATTTTCCCCTAGTTCATCCTTTTGCATTCTGACAATCTCCCCTTTTGGACTTTTTGTGTTCTCCTTCGAGGATTAGGCCAAAAAACAAGGACAAAAAATACCATGTGGTAAAGTGTTTGAACCAGAGCAGAATTGGCTCACATTGAAGCCAGATATCCATCGCATGAATCCTAGCTAGCTCTCCTGCACTGTTCCTCATCCACCAACAACGTGCTCATCCTCCTGCCCCTTTCTGCTGGCGTCGACGTGTTGCTCCTCCCTCACCGACATGTTGCACCTCTTTTCCTTTGTCCGTTCCTGACGTGTTAGCTTCTCCCTGCATCTGATCTGATTATCTGCAATAACCTATATTCGAACCACACGTTCTTCTTGTTGCCTTGCATGCATGTGTGGGTGTGGCAATATGTCTATCAAATTCATGATGATCTTGTTTATTGATGTGTTCCATGATGCTAGGCCTCGTTCACATTTGATCTCTCAACAAGTCTGTGTCTCATCTCATCACCTAGATTAGCAAGTAGCCGATCAATTGCTTTGTTTGGATATATACGAGATGGTTGATACATTTTCTAGGCTTCAGATTCCTACACTGCATCGCGTTTGAGACACTCGCATCCACTAGCCATGCCACACGGGCATGAATGCATCTCCACACCCCCAACGTCTGTCTTGCAATAGGAACAATAAGAAATTGGTGAACATTGTGTGCAAAAAGTCTCGACTTCCTATCCTCCACGTTGCTAGATTAGGCCCAAACATTGAAGTGACATCATGGGCATGACGTTGTCACGCTCTAGTGAATGCGGACACATTTGATTGAGAGCATTTTCTTACAGGCCAATTGGGAGGTACTGCTACCTAATAAACTATCTCGTTTCTCTTGTACGGGTTGTTGGGGCCCAGGTGCAACGGAAATACAATAAAGTTTCTTAAGTCCCCAACAACATTCCTGGTGCATTTTTGCCAATTGCAATAGTGCCCCACAGGTAGTGGGCCCAACACCCAATCCAACACACCTAAGGTGGGGCACTAGTCCATGGTGCCCTCATGTGCCTTTTGGATTCTTCCTCCCGATGACGCCCAATTTTCCTGCATTTGTTTTACCTTTTTGGGAGAATATCGTAAAATAGTTCATTTACAATTATTAGTGGGAAATTAAAATAATCAATTTTATATTAAAAACGCAACTAACATTCAAAAATAAATATATTTACATTTTCAATGTATTAGTTACGATGCAAAAAGAACGTCCCAGAGCTTACCCGATGAGAGAGAGAGAGAGAGAGAGAGAGAGAGAGAGAGATGAACTTGCCAAGGATATGTTTACTCAGATAGGTCACGAGTTTAACTTGAAGAAGTTGCATTATTGTCATTGGCTATATTGCAAGATGAATGAAGAGGGTATCAACAATTATAATTTATTTATTAACATCAATTTGGTTCAACCAAAGCATTGCACCACCAAAGATTATATCCAATTGTTGCTACAATGCTATTGTAACAAAATTGTTTACATGGGCTCCAATCTTCACTGGATATTGTTTGCGTCTGTGCATATATCACATCGAAACGGTTAAAAGTTGACCCAATATTTTGAAGTGGCAAAAAACATGTAACTAAACATTTGAATGATACATATTCATTAACTTAAGCAATTCCTCATTTTTGTAATGAGCTGATATTATGTTAATTGAATATCCTTTTTGTTTCATGGGATTTTTCCTGAAGTTTCATTTACGCCTGATTCACATTGAGTAGACCCTGTTATTTTAAAAATTATTAATTTTTAGATTTGTAGGGAGGGTCTTATGCCATCATAACCAGAAACTAAAGCACGAGTTATATTTCAAGCTAGTGTTAAAGATTATAATTTACTTACACCCTGAAATATGAAACTAAAGATATTGATATCTAGGGCTCGTCAACCTTAACTTAATTTTTCTACTTATTCTTTTATTATTCTATTTTGGATCCATAGAAGAAGAATAAAATCCATTAGAGTTTCTTAGTCACCAAGTTAAGCGATAATATAAAGAAATGATTAAATAATATAATCCTTGTTGAATTAGCGAATATTTTATCTCAAAATAATATCATTTAATCAAGCAGCTGCTTTGATTGTTGACTTCATTTGAGAAATTTTTATTTGTTGTTAACTTGAGGATAAATATTTCACCAAGAAGACACACAGAGTCATAGGAAATACAATTCTTTTTTTTTGAGAAAGGGCAAATTTTATGATGAAGCATCAAGAGGTACAAACACAACGAGCACACACCCGTCCTCTATATAGTTAGGATACACATAACCAACACAAGTCACATACACCAAAAAAAAGAAACACGTCAACAAATAGTAAAGTCAAACAAGACCAAAACTATGTCTAAGGAAGGAAAAAGACCAAGACGATCAAAACAGCGATCGAGAAACTACAACAACAATCATAGCCGCACCAACCTTCTCTTGACCACAAGAACACTGGAGTTATAAGGGAATGAAACTGAAGCGCTACCGTCGCCAGATCCAACCACTAGAGAGCCATGTTCTAGGTTTTCATCTTGAAGAACAAGTTCGAGTATATCTAGGAAATGCCTCCAACAAGGTAACAACAAAAAAAACATCGCCATTGCAAGGCATGACTCAGATCAGACCTAGCTTTTCGCCCGGTGCTCGAGACCGGGTCAATGAAAAGCACCGCCAAATAGAAGTCGATCATGTGTTGTTGCCATCATTTTTTCCACGATCCCAACAACTACATGAGCTAGGCTAAAATCTCACCGTTGTCGCTAAACAATCATACCTTCTACGTCAAGCCGCCATCCATAGACTGCATCTCACTGTTGTAGGCAAAATGACTTGAGTGAGAGCCGCCAAATTCCACAAAAGAGCCTTTCGGCTGCATCCGGCAACCTCATCATAACGAGCCGGCCGCAACAACCACCGGATCCAGGAGGCAAAGGATCCTCCCACTCACATGCTGCAGCCACCGTGTGACGCCCTCGATTCAATCGTACACTAATCATGCACGCAAATGTGTACGATCAAGATCAAGGACTCACGGGAAGATATCACAACACAACTCTAAAACATAAATAAGTCATACAAGCATCATAATACAAGCCAGGGGCCTCGAGGGCTCGAATACAAGTGCTCGATCATAGACGAGTCAGCCGAAGCAACAATATCTGAGTACAGACATAAGTTAAACAAGTTTGCCTTAAGAAGGCTAGCACAAACCGGGATACAGATCGAAGAGGCGCAGCCTCCCGCCTCGATCCTCCTAAGCTACTCCTCGTCGCTCGCCGCCGGGCTGCACGTAGTAGTAGGCACCTCCAGGTAGTAGTCGCCATCGACGGTGGCGTCGCCCCAGGCTCCATCGTCTGTTGCAGCAATCGAGTATAGATAGGGGGAAAAGGGAAAACAATGCAACCGTGAGTACTCATCCAAAGTACTGCAAGCAAGGAGCTACACTACATATGCATGAATATATGTGTAAAGGGCCATATCGATGGACCGAATCGCAGAATGCCGTAATAAGAGGGGATAGCTAGTCTTATCAAGACTACATCTTCGTCACCGCCTTGCAATGTAGAGGAGGGTAGGTTGAAGTCCTCAAGTAACATCACATAGCAATAATCCTACCCGGCGATCCCTCCTCGTATCCCCGAGAGAGAGCGACCACCGTTTGTATCCGCACTTGGAAGGGTGTGTTTTATCAAGTATCCGGTTCTAGTTGTCATAAGCTCAAGGTACAACTCCAAGTCGCCCTGCATCAAGATCACGGCTATTCAATAGATTAACTTCCCTGCAGGGTGCACCAACTTACCCAACACGTTTGATCCCATTTGGCCGGACACACTTTCTCGGTCATGCCCGCCGCGAAGATCAACACGCCGCAGCCCCACCTAGGCACAACAGAGGCCAACACGCCGGTCTAAACCTAAGCGCACAGGGTCAGGGCCCATCGCCCATAGCACACCAAGACGCTATGCAGGGCGGCCGGAAGCGCACTCTAGCCTAGTGGCGCCCAGCCCAATCCGGCCACCGCCGTCGTCGCGACATCTCAAGTGCTTGGTGATACCACGACGCCGAAAGTGCCCATATCTTTCCCACGAGTTGGTTAGTGCGATAGGCTCAGAGCCAACTCGATCAAATACCAAGATCTCGTTAAGCGTGTTAAGTATCCGCGAACGCCGAACAGGCTAGGCCCACCTCTCTCTAGGCGGTCTCAACTCGCCTGCCGCTCCGCCACAAAGATCCACTCACGGGTGCTCCACCAAATACCCGACTTTAATCTCCACATGTATCATGTATATACCCGTGATCACCTCCCGAGTGATCACGGCCGATAGTATAGCACGGCAGACGGACAAGGATGTAGGGCCACAGATGAAAATACTAGCATCCTATACTAAGCATATAGGATTGCGTAAAGGTAACAACAAGAGTAACAAGGACAAAGCTATGCATCAGATAGGTATAATCGAAAGCAAGAATATGCTACTCTACTCTAATGCAAGCAGATAGAGAAGAGTAGGCGATATCTGTGATCAAGGGGGGGCTTGCCCGGTTGCTCGGCAAGAGAGAGGGTCGTCAACACCGTAGTCGAACCGGGCAAGAAAGAACGCTCGGTCTCGTAGTCTCTTGGAGAGAAGAGGGAAGAAACAATGAATACTATGTAAAAGATGCATATCGATGCATGACATGACAAGTAACGATGCTAGGCGTGACCTAACGTGGTATGAGGTGATGCTGGTTAAGGGAAACATCCGGAAAATATCCCGGTGTTTCGTGTTTTCAGCGAGGAGCCGAGGGGAAAGTTGCGGGTTCGATAGGTTAGGGTGTGTGGCGGACTAACTGATCGCATATCCGGATTCGCCTCGTCGTCCGAGCAACTTTCATGTCGAAATATTTTAATCCGAAGTTACGGATTAAAAGATATGATTTTCTAAAGATTTTATTAATTTCGGAATTTAATTAATTATTTAATTAATTTGAAAAACAGATTAATGATATCAAGATGATGTCATGTCGACATCGGCAGATCAACAGAGTTGACTTGGTCAACCTGACAGTGGGTCCCGCTTGTCATTGACAAGGCTCCACTAAACATGATTAATTAACTTAACTAGGTTATTAGGTTAACTAAATGTAATTAATTAATTTATAAAATACAATTATGACATCGGCATGATGTCAAGATGATGTCATCGGTCAACGCCGACCGCTGACCGATCAAACCGTCGGGTGGGTCCCTCTCATCATTGTCACATTATACTAATTAACCTATTAATTAGTTTAATTAGTTAATTAGGTTAACTAATGTTTAATTTGGTTAATTAAACTCGATCAATTAAGTTAATTAATTATCTAATTAATTAATTAATATACATTTTTTATTTGTTTTATGGTATGGGGCCCGTGCGCCGCTGGCGTGAGTCGCCACGTCGGCCACGCTGACCGGTCAACCACCAACGGGGCCTCGAGACCCACCGTCGGCGACACAGGCGGGGGCCACCGCGCCACGTCGGCGCCGGCGCCGGGCGACTCGGCGAGGCTATCCGCGCGGCGAACATCGGAGATGGCGAATCGCGCCACGACGCGCCATTTGAGCCTCGGTCGGCGCGTCAATGGCGGGCTGGGCCGCATCCAACCGTGATGGTGGCGCTGGCCGTAACGGCGGAATTCGCCGCGGCGAGTGGAGGCGGTGGTGGCGTTCGGAAGGTTGCGGGATTTGGCTACCGGCCTCCAAAATCGACGCGGGGGGTTGCGTTCGAACGGGGAGTCGATGCCGCGTCTTCTAGGACCGGTGGCGTCGCCGGAGTTCGTCGAAGCCGACGGCGGCGAGCACCGAGGCGGATGCCGGAGATCGGGCATGGGCGGCTACGGCGAGGAGAGGCACCGTGGAGGAGGTCCGGAGAGGGAGGAGAGGCCTCCGAGCGGCGGGCAGCGGCGGGAGCGCCGCGGGGTCGTGGGAAGGAGAGGGGAGGGAGCGAGGCTCACGGCGGGGGCCGGCGTGCGCGGCCACGGCGGGGCTCAGGCGCAAGCAGGCGAGAGAGAGAGGGGGGCGTGCTCACATCGAGGAGTAGGGGTTCGGGGCAGCGGGCTCGGGGCGGCGGGGAAGACCGGCGAGGAGGAGGGCGAGGAGGCGGCGCTGCAGCGACGAGGCGTTCCGGCGGGTGGCGAGGGCGCCAGCGTCTGGGTGGCTGGCGGGAGGAGGGGAGGACGGGCGTCGTGTGGCGGTGGGGCGCCGGCGTCGGCGGCGGTCGGGATCCGAGGGGGGTTCGAGCGTCGGTGGGTGGGGGTTCGTCCCGATCCCGATCTGGATCGGGGAAGGGACGAGGGGTCGTGGGGAGGGGGAGAGAGGAGTGGGCGAGTGGGCGAGTGGGGGCGTCGGGCTAGGGTTTCGTCGCCCGGGGGGGGGGGGGTTATGGGAGTGAGAGGGGCCGGATGGGCCATGGGCCGGTCGGCTGGGCCGTTTGGCCCTGTTGGCCAGGGGGTTTTCCCCTCCCCTTTATCTATTCGGTTTGTTTTTCTTTTCTTATTTTTCCTTTTCTGTTTTAATTCATTTAAACATATTTAGGCATTTTATAAAAATGGGTTTGTTGCACCATAATTAACTTTGTAATATTTGACAACCCCCGAACATTTTAGTTTTAATTTTTTGAAAACTTTTATTGCCATCATAATTTTGAATTGAATTTCAAAACCGTGATTTAACCCGTGATTAACTACAGTGACAGAGGTGACGTGGCACCATCAACGTGAGATTACTGTAGCATGATTATCCGGGTGTTACAAATCTCCTCCACTACAAGAAATCTCGTCCCGAGATTTAGGAGGTAGAAGGAAAGAGTGCGGGGTATTCATCACGAAGACGATCCTCGCTCCTGTGTGGCTTCGCCTTGAGTGATTCACCATCGGACCTTGAGGAACTTGATCGCCTTCCGACGTGTGCGGCGTTCAGCTTGGTCGAGAATGCGGACCGGATGCTCTTTATGGAGAGGTCCTGTTGCAATTCGAGCACTTCATGGTCCATCGCTTTCGGATTGGGTCCTTGAAGCAGCGTCGGAGTTGTGACACGGGAACACATCGTGAACTCGAGAAAGGTTCGACGGAAGCTCCAGCTTGATATGCCACTTTTCCACGCCTTTCCGAATAGTGAATGGGCCAATATAGCGAGGAGCTAGCTTGCCCTTGATCCCGGCGGTGAGCACCCTTCATTGGTGTAACACGAAGATAGGCCTTTTCGCCAAAGTTGATAGACCATGTCTTTATGATGACGGTCATAATAACTCTTTTAGCGGATCGAGCGGTCTTGAGATTCTCGCGAATAATGCGGACTTGTTCTTCGCATGTTGATAATATCCGGACCAAGAGTGGACGCTCCCGCTTTCGACCAGTTCGTAGGGGTTCGCACTTCGTCCATATAACACTTCAAGGGGCCATCTTCGCACTAGCTTGATAGCTATTATTATAAGAGAACTCAAAGATACGGAGAGATTCCTCCCATTTCTTGTCAAGGAAATAACACAAGCTCAAGCATGTCTTCGAGAACTTGGTTGACACGCTCAACTTGCCCTTGTGATCATGGATGAAACGCGTGCATCGAAGATAAATGAGTCCCCATAGCTTCTTGAAAACTTGCCCGTAATCTTGAAGTGAATAAGCGCCACGGTCCGAGCCGATAACCGTGGAATACCGTGAAGTGAAACAATTCGACATATAGAGCGCTGTGTCGACTAGCAAAGGATCGCTTTTTTGACCGCCGTAAATGTGCAACTTTAGAAAGCCTGTCAATGACGACAAGAATAGCATCATTACCTTTCGCGACTTGGGAAATCCGTGACGAAGTCCATTTCAACATGGTCCCATTTCCATTCAGAATAGAGATAGGTTGCGAGTTCCAAAGAGGCCTTTGATGTTCTCGCTTTGATACGACAAAGAACGCCACATTCAAAGAACATAACGAGCAATGTCTCGCTTCATATTAGACCACCGTAATCTCGATTTAATGTCTTGGTACATCTTGGTGCTACCGGGATGAATAGACAAAGGCGATCATGAGCTTCCTTCATAACCTTTGGAGTCGATTCAGGTTCGCCTCTTACTCGGTACCACTAGGCGACCTTTGAAGAATAAGGTGCCGTCGTCATCCACAAAGGAAGAATGAGGGTTTTCCTTCTGCGAGATAAAGTTTAATCCTCTCGACTTCATCGTCACATTTCGTATCCATTTGATGGTGTCCACAAGATCTGGTTTCGCAACTGTGGTATTGAGAGAACCCCGAAACAACATGGAGGTTCATCTTGCGAAGCTCCGGAGGAGGGGAGCGAGTGCACCCCGAGGAACAATATGGAGGTTCAGCTTCAACTCTTCAACGAGTGAGGGCTGAACTTTGTGAACCTGGAGGTGGTTGCAGTAAGACTTACGGCTCAAGGCATCAGCCATCACATTAGCCTTGCTCGTGTATAGGAAATACCCAAATCAAAATCTGCAATAGTCTCCATCCATCTCTGCCGACGGAGGTTCAGTGTCCGGCTGAGTAAACATATACTTCAGACTTTGGTGGTCGGTGAAGATCTCGCAACGACACGAGAAGGTAATGTCGCCATCGCTTCATGCATGAATGACAGCAAGAAGCTCGAGGTCGTGAACTGGGTAGTTCTCTTCGTGAGGGCGCAATTGTCGAGAGGCATAAGCAACCACTTTGCGCTCTTGCATTAGGACACCGCCTAATCCTTGACGGAAGCGCCGCAATAAATAACGAAGTCCTTCTTAGTATCGGGAGGAGCTAGCATCGGGCGAAGTCAACTTGTCTTTGAGTGCTCGGAAACTTTCCCGACATTTATCTCGCCCATTGGAACTTGACGCCTTATGCAACAAAGTTAGTCGAGGCTCGGCAATCTTGGAGAAGTTCTCGACTTAATCGACGGCAATAGTCAAGCGAGACCGAGAAAACTTCGACTTGCTTGACATTCTTCGAGGAGTCCAATCAAGAATAGCCTGAACTCTTTCAGGTTAACGGCAATACCATCCTTAGAGATGACATGCCCAAGATAGGTTACTTCGGAAGCCGAATTCACATTTGGAGAACTTGGCATAAAGTTGATGCTCTCGTAGCTTTTCCAAAGACAAGACGAAGATGTTCAAGATGCTCTTCTTCGTTCTTAGAAAATACCAGGATATCATCCAGATAAACCACGATTTAACTTGTCGAGGTAATCCATGAATATATAGTTCATCAAAGTAGAGAAGGTGGCTGGAGCATTGGTTGTCGAAGGATTATGACGGTGTACTCGTATGAACCATAACGAGTCACAAAGGCGGTCTTGGGGATATCCTCCTCACGAACACGGATCTGGTGGTAACCCAACCTCAAGTCGAGTTTAGAGAACACCGATGAACCAGCCAGTTGATCATACGATCATTGATCCGAGGAAGAGGATACTTATTCGAATGGTAGCTTGATTTATAGGACGGTAGTCTTGGACCAATCGGTTTGTCCCATCCTTATTCTTGACAAAGAGAGAAGGTGCTCCCCAAGGAGAGCAACTTGGGCGAATGAAACCACTTTGAAGAGATTTGTCGATTTCCTCCTTGAGCTCAAGGAGTTCATGCGGCGGCATCTTGTAGGGTCGCTTGGCTATAGGAGTGGTGCCTGGTTTCAAGTCGATGACGAATTCGACATCCCTAGTAGGGGGAATCCCTGGGAGTTCTTCAGGAAAGACGTCGAGGAATTCACGCACGACAGGAATGTTTTCAATACCCTCGAGTGGTGCAGCGTTCAATGCATCCAATGCATAGAGCCTTGCCTCGGCATTTTGCACCGATGAGCTTGGTAAGTGACTATTTCATCCAAGGGTGTAGCAGATGGACGGTCTTCGTGGCGCAAACTATGGAAGCAAGATGCTTTTAACCAATTCATTCCTGAATGAGGTCAATGCTACAAGACTTCAAAGACGATGAGTGAGACAAGGAATTCCAGTCCTTCGATTTCAACGGGACGCTGCTGCAAATCATGGAGGTTCGACATTGGCCCGCTGGGTGTGTACTAATAGTGAAGCATTCATGTCTTCACATTTAATGTCGCAAGCATGCAAAATCTTCCGACATGAATGAATGCGATGCACCAGATCAAATAAAACGCATGCCGGTAATCGAATTTACGAGGAGTGTACCCATCACGGTAGCAGGTTGGTCTTGAGCTTCGCTCGGATCAACGTGGTTGGCCCGAACTCGACCATAAGGCTTGGCATTGTTGTTGCGGGGCTGGTTGTTTCCACGGCCGATTCTTTGGAAGGGCCACCGATTCGGTTCGTTGCATTCTCTAGCACGGTGCCTCGTTGTCCACACCAAGCACAAACCATTATTGGGAGGGGACAGAGCTTGGGGTGGTGGAGCTGAAGCTTTGGCTGCCTAGTTGGAGTAGGCGACGGGGCAAGATAGCTCGCTTTGGGGCAGTGCATTTGGTCGGTACATGCTGTTGGGAATCCATATCTTGCGCTTGCGAGGACGCTACCAAGATGAGCCCGTGTCACGCAGTTGCTCGTTAGAGCTCGTATTCCTGCGCACCAGTTTCGACATTGATAGCTTTGTTCACCAAGGTGGCGAAATCAGAAAGTCGTGCACTAGAAGTGCGAGCTTGATGTCACCTTGAAGGCCGCCACGGAACTTCTCTTGTCTCAAGGCATCGCTTGCAATATCCTCTTCAAAGATAGCGAGACAAGTCCAGAACTCTCGCTAATAAGCTTCAACAGCCTTGTTGCCTTGGGTGAGGTTATGAACTCACGCTTCTTCCGGTCCATGACTCCTTGAGGAATGAAGCGGCACGAAAGCAGCTTGGAAGTCCGCCGGTGATGAGTGTTCCAACTGGCAGAGTACGCATGTGGCTGTCCCACCATTGAGTCATGGGTCCCTTCAGAAGAAGGAAGCAAAGGTGACATAGTGGCGAGGGCTACATCAGCAGACTCCATCTCATAGGTGATGTCACGGAGCTACCATCAACATCCAAATGGCTGGTTTGAGCTGCGGTACACACTTGGGTTGAGGCGATGAAATCCTGCAGAGTTGTTGTGTTTGGCTCACGGTTCATATTGGGGCGAGGAAACCGAGCCATCATGTTCTCCATGAATGGCGATTCATCTCAAGTTGTTGGATCATACCAGCCATGTACTCAAAGCGGTGGTGGGAAGTTGCCACCACGACCACGACCAGCTGGTCTAACCATCCCGCTAATATATAACAGGGTAGTTCAACATTTGAGAAATTATGCAAAGGACAAGAATCATTCATGATGAAACATGCATAATGAAAGCAAAGACGATAGAAACCACATAGTAGTCGGCATATCTTACAAAAGGGATCATGCATAGAGTTCGCACACGAGTTCCATACATAGACTAAGACATCATAGGCGGCACGCAGCTCATGGCGAATACATCTAACACTAACAAGCAAGCCTTTACATCAGTCCCACGCGGCATCATGGAGGTAGTCAGAGCTCTGAAAGCTGGTAGTGTGGCAGCGATAGTCCTCCACGCCGCGACTGGGGGCGCGGATACTCCGTGCGTAACCCAACGACCAAGTGGCGAAGAGGACCAAGTGCGGAGAGTAGCCTCCACCTCGCCAACCGACACCCCGGGGCATCACGGTCTGGTGGGTAGATCGCAGAACGCCGCAGCTCTCGGATTGGACAAAGGTGCAGAGCGTCGAGCACGGTAAAGGTGCCGACGGTGATGTACAACTCGTGGCGAAGAGCTCGGTTAGCTCGATCCAGCCCATCGCGATGCGTAACAAAGTTCGATGGTAGAAGGGCTCTCGGTGACAATGGAGTAGGCAGCAGTGTAGTAACCTCCTCACCAACATCGACGCGATAGCAATGTGCCCAAGGGGAGGTGTCCAACTCCGATACTTCCACGAAGACGGTCGAGCAGCATAAGCAAGATCGTGGACTGCCATATCAATAGTCACCCCAACACCATGTGCGCAGTGCAAAGACAAGAGTGGAGTCATACTCCCGAGAGTAGAGGTGGACGATGGCTCGGCATCGCTCTGGTTAAAGTCCCGGTACTCCTCAAAGACGGTGTACTCGTGGTGCCGCCGATAATCCAGATAGGTCATCATCTCTGCTAGCACCGCAGTGATCCCGAGGCACCAATGGCCGTCGTGTGGCGCACGACCTGCCTCGTGGGTTCCATCCGAAACAAAGATGTTTCAAAGGAGTCAAATGACAAGGTGGAAATTGATCAAAATACAATTCCAAGGAATAACTATGGCTTTATCCAACTTTGGGGTGAATGTGGTCACGGATCCTAGTGTTAGTTAGTAAATTCGCTTAACCCGAGTAGAAGAGAGTTCGAGTCCCGAGTAAAGGTCGAGGAGCAAAAGATCCTAGTACCGCCTGATGGCGACGTGGGCCGTAAGGCACACAGCCAAGTTAGTAAAAGTTTTGCAATTTCTAGACTCGACTTCGCCAAGGAGTGTGGAAGGGGATTCCTACAGCAATGGGCTCGATACCAACTTGTGACGCCTCGATTCAATCGTACACTAATCATGCACGCAAATATGTACCAAGATCAAGGACTCACGGAAGATATCACAACACAACTCTAAAACATAAATAAGTCATACAAGCATCATAATACAAGCCAGGGGCCTCGAGGGCTCGAATACAAGTGCTCGATCATAGACGAAGTCAATGGAAGCAACAATATCTGAGTACGTACATAAGTTAAACAAGTTTGCCTTAAGAAGGCTAGCACAAACCGGGATACAGATCGAAGAGGCGAGGCCTCCCGCTCGATCCTCCTAAGCTACTCCGGTCGCCGCCGCCGGCTGCACGTAGTAGTAGGCACCTCCAGTAGTAGTCGCCATCGACGGTGGCGTCGCTCCGGCTCCATCGTCTGTTGCAGAATCGAGTATAGATAGGGGAAAAGGGGAAACAATGCAACCGTGAGTACTCATCCAAAGTACTGCAAGCAAGGAGCTACACTACATATGCATGGATATATGTGTAAAGGGCCATATCGGTGGATTGAACTGCAGAATGCCGAATAAGAGGGGATAGCTAGTCTTATCGAAGACTACGCTCGTCACCGTCTTGCAACAGTAGAGGAGGGTAGGTTGAAGTCCTCAAAGTAACATCACATAGCAATAATCCTACCGGGCGATCCCCTCCTCGTATCCCTGAGAGAGAGCGACCACCCGTTGTATCTGGCACTTGGAAGGGTGTGTTTTATCAAGTATTCGGTTCTAGTTGTCATAAGCTCAAGGTACAACTCCAAGTCGCCCTGCATCAAGATCACGGCTATTCAATAGATTAACTTCCTGCAGGGTGCACCAACTTACCCAACACGCTTGATCCCATTTGGCCGGACACACTTTCTGGGTCATGCCCGCCGCGGAAGATCAACACGCCGCAACCCCACCTAGGCACAACAGAGAGGCCAACACGCCGGTCTAAACCTAAGCGCACAGGGTCCAGGCCCATCGCCCATAGCACACCAAGACGCTATGTAGGGCGGCCGAAGCGCACCTAGCCTAGTGGCGCTCAGTCCAATCCGCGTCGCGCCGCTCCGTCCGTCCGACATCTCAAGTGCTTGGTGATACCACGACGCCGAGTGCCCATATCTTTCCCACGTAGTTGGTTAGTGCGATAGGCTCAGAGCCAACTCAGATCAAATACCAAGATCTCGTTAAGCGTGTTAAGTATCCGCGAACGCCGAACAGGCCAGCCCACCTCTCTCTAGGCGGTCTCAACCTGCCTGCCGCCTCCGCCACAAAGATCCACTCACGTGTGCTCCACCACCGACCCGACTTTAATCTCCACATGTATCATGTATAAGTATATAGTATATACCGTGATCACCTCCCGAGTGATCACGGCCCGATAGTATAGCACGGCAGATTTGACAAGGATGTAGGGCCACAGATGAAAATACTAGCATCCTATACTAAGCATATAGGATTGCGTAAAGGTAACAACAAGAGTAACAAGGACAAAGCTATGCATCATGATAGGTATAATCGAAAGCAGAATATGCTACTCTACTCTAATGCAAGCAGATAGAGAAGAGTAGGCGATATCTGTGATCAAGGGGGGCTTGCCTGGTTGCTCGCAAGAGAGAGGGTCACAACACCGTAGTCGAATCGGGCAGCAGCAGCTGTCGGTCTCGTAGTCTACCGGAGAGAAGAGGGAAGAAACAATGAATACCATGTAAACAGATGCATATCGATGCATGACATGACAAGTAACGATGCTAGGCGTGACCTAACGTGGTATGAGGTGATGCTTGGTTAAGGGGAAACATCCGGAAAATATCCCTGTTTCGTGGTTTTCAAGCGAAGGAGCGAGGGGAAAGTTGCGGGTTCGATAGGTTAGGGTGTGTGGCGATTTAACGGATCAGCGATCCGGATTCGCCTCGTCGCTCGAGCAACTTTCATGTTGAAAATATTTTAACCGAGTTACGGATTAAAAGATATGATTTTCTAAAGATTTTATTAATTTCGAATTTAATTAATTATTTAATTAATTTGAAAACAGATTAATGACATCAGATGATGTCATGTCGACATCGGCAGATCAACAGAGTTGACTTGGTCAATCTGACAGTGGGTCCCGCTTTGTCATTGACAGTGCTCCACTAAACATGATTAATTAACTTAACTAGGTTATTAGGTTAACTAAACATAATTAATTAATTTATAAAATACAATTATGACATCAGCATGATGTCATCGGTCAACGCTGATCGTTGACCGATCAAACCGTCAGTGGGTCCTCTCATCATTGTCACATTATACTAATTAACCTATTAATTAGTTTAATTAGTTAATTAGGTTAACTAATGTTTAATTTGGTTAATTAAACTCGATCAATTAAGTTAATTAATTATCTAATTAATTAATTAATATACATTTTTTATTTGTTTTATGGTATGGGGCCCGTCTCGCGCTGGCGATCGCCATCGTCGTCGACGCGTGACCGGGTCAACCCGATCACCAACGGGCCTCGAGACCCATCGTCGACGACAGGCGGGGGGCCACCGCGCCACGTCGGCGTCGGCCCGAGCGACTCGGCGAGGCCATCCGCGGCGCCGAACGCCGGAGATGGCGAAATCGCTTCTGAACAAGACCATTTGAGCCTGGGTCGGGCGCGTTGAATGGCGGGGTCACGCGCATCCAACCGTGATGGTGGCGCGGGCCGAACGGCCGGAATCTTGGCCGCGCGAGTGGAGGCGGTGGTGGCGTTCGGAAGGTTGCGGATTTGGCTACCGGCCTCCAAAATCGACGCGGGGTTGCGTCGAACGAAGTCGATGCGCTCTTCTAGGACCGGTGGCGTCGCCGAGTTCGTCGAAGCCGACGGCGGCGAAAGCACCGAGGCGATGCCGGAGATCGGGCATGGGCGGCTACGGCAAGGAGAGGCACCGTGGAGGAGGTCCGGAGAGGGAGGAGAGGCCTCCGGCGGGGCGGCAAGGCGGCGAGCGCCATGGGTCGTGGGAAGGAGAGGAGGAGCGAGGCTCACGGCGGGGGGCAGCGTCTTGGCACGACGACGGGCTCATGCATGATCATGCGAGAGAGAGAGAGGGGCGTGCTCACATCGAGGAGTAGGGGTTCGGGGCAGCGGGCTGGGGCGGCCGGGAAGACCGGCGAGGAGGAGGGCGAGGTGGCGCTTCGGCGACGAGGCGTTCCGGCGGTGGCGAGGGCGCCGTCCCCTGGGTGGCTGGCTGGGAGGAGGAGGACGGGCGGCGGCGTCGTGTGGCGGGGGGGCCCGGCGTCCAAGGCGGTCGGGATCCGAGGGGGTTCGGCGTCGGTGGGTGGGGTTCGTCCGATCCCGATCTGGATCGGGGAAGGACGAGGTCGTCGGGAGGTGGCAGAGGAGTGGGCGAGCGGGGGCGTCGGGCTAGGGTTTCGCCGCCTGTGGGGTTAAGGGAGTGAGAGGGCGGATGGGCCATGGGCGGTCGGTGGGCCGTTTGCCCGATTGGCGAGGTTTTCCCTCCCTTTATCTATTCGGTTTGTTTTTCTTTTCTTATTTTTCCTTTTCTGTTTAATTCATTTAAACATATTTAGGCATTTTATAAAATGGGTTTGTTGCACCATAATTAACTTTGTAATATTTGACAACCCCTAACATTTTAGTTTTAATTTTTGAAAACTTTTATTGCCATCTTAATTTTGAATTGAATTTCGAAACCGTTTTGATTTAACCCGTGATTAACTACAGTGACAGAGGTGACGTGGCACCATCAACGTGAGATTACTGTAGCATGATTATCCGGGCGTTACACACCGCAACCACTACCACCAAGGGAACCACTGCCGGTTGCCAGCACCGCCGAAGCGCGCACATCACTGGTTACAGAAAAGCATGCACATCAGCCATGTCACACACCCGCAGCACTCGTCGCCCCTTGGCGGCTGCCAGATCAGGAGGTAGAACGCAAGCTCGCTAGAGTTGGTTGAGTCGCGCCCACCGTCGATGAACAACCACCGCACCGGCAACCATGCACGTGGCGCCCAGGGCCGCCACACCAAGGACAATGATGCCCCGCACTGGCATCCCCCACCGCCTCAACCACCCGCCGCCGATCTCATAGATCTCCGTGCCAAGCAACAAGGTCGGCTCACTGACGCACCACCCCGAGCCGCCAACACATCCATCCTCCCACCATCGGGCACCAACGATGTGCGAAGAGCAATGCGTCGTCCGTCATCATACGGGCCGTGCGTGAGGACAAGTCGCACCGGGCGCTGTCGTCCGTTATGGAAGGAGGCTGAGCC
Source organism: Aegilops longissima (assembly GCA_021605205.1). NCBI lineage: Eukaryota > Viridiplantae > Streptophyta > Magnoliopsida > Poales > Poaceae > Aegilops > Aegilops longissima. Next base: position 631,319,009 of record CM038677.1, on the reverse strand, counting down.
TCATCCGTGGCGGCGGAGATGGGACCCCCCTAGTCGCCAGTTGCGGTCGACGCGGGGTCAGGACCCGCTTCGCGTGCGTTTTTTTCCTGCGTGCACGACCTAAATGAAATAGCTAATTCTGATTATGTTAATGCTTAAAGTACACAAGGCTACATAAATTTCTGTTATTGTGAAAAAAGAATTCTCATAAGCAAATAGAGCTGAAATAAAGCGGCAATCCAAAACGTGAGACGGGAAACCGTCCGCGCAGCCCCCGCGGGCTCACATTATCTGCAGACACTCCCCTCCGCAGCAACAGAGCGGCTGGAAGCACACATAAGCGCGGCCACCACAGCGCTCACCCACGAGCGCAGGCGGCAGCAGGCAGGGAGGGAGCGAAGGCCAAGGCACTCACACACAGCAGTGCAATGGCCGCCGAGGCACTCCCGCGGGCCGCCGCGCCGGCGCGCCGGCCGTCCGTGGCCGCCGCTTCCGCCTCGCGCCTCCTCCTCGGCCACCGCCCTTCCTCGCGCCGTCCGCGTCCCGCTTCGCCGCCGGGCGCGCCGCGGTGGCCGGCCCGGCCGCCAGCCTCCGCTCGCGCCCGCGCAGGCCGCGCCTCTCGGTCGTCGCCATGGCCGGAAATGGTGAGCGAGCCTCAGCTGGCCACTTTTGGCATCCCTGTCGAGTCCGTCCCTTCTTTAGAAGTGTTCTCGCTGTAGCGCTATTGCGCTAGTGAGCAAGCAAGCCTAGGCGTGGGTGCAGAAGTGTTCTATGCAGAGCCCGTGTTTGATGAAATGACCAAGAGACTTCTGTCTAAAAAATGACCAAGAGAGTTCTGTCTAGAAAATGACCAAGAGAGTAGAGGCGCTGCTTTATAAAATGACCAAGAGAGTATCTTCCATTTCTATGAGAGTTGGACTGGATTACAAGCCAGTATGTATGGTGAATTTAGGTACTCTGTTCTTTTGGATAGTCATTAGGTGCTTCATCATTTTCACAAAGGGAGGAGATTAGAGCAGTGCCCGCAGTGGTGCTTACGGTTGTTAGTGGGCTCGGCCGGATAAATAATTAAGGAAGTAACATGGATGAAATACTATAATCCTCAATACTTGGTGTAAAATCGATGCTGTATTTTACAATTTCTTATTAATTATTAGAGTTGGTCTGTGAAATGTAGAGTTGGTTTGACTGGATGCTAGAAATCCTATGGGAAGTAGTACAGAGAAATCCTTACGAAAAATTCCTATAGAATTCAATCCTATGAATCAAACAGCCAACATAGGAAAAAATCCCAAGGATTATAATCCTCCAAATTTCCTATGAAAATCCTTTGAATCAAAGGAGCCCTTCGTGGGATCTCTGGATAAATGTTACCAAAGTACTTGCAGCTCCTTTAGAAACTGCAGATCTTAATGAGATTACTTCCTGTTAAACAGAATAATGAGCAAAACATATGACAATTATGTCTGTGTTTTTAACTGAATTAGGATATGTGTCATGTATCAAAGTTTATTACTCCCTCCTATCCATAATAAGTGTCGTGGTTTTAATTCAAATTTGATGTATAAATGTATGCCTGTTCTTATTATGGATCGGAGGGAGTATAAATGTATGCCTGTTCTTATTATGGATCGGAGGGAGTATAAATGTATGCCTGTTCTTATTATTAGCACTTAACACCATATGTTTCAAGAGAACCATGCGTAAATATATAACGAAGGAAAATGGAGCCCACCTTATTTACTGTGGTGTGTAGGAGCATGCTTTTTTACTGTGCAACAAAATCATAGATTCTTCAAACTCTTCTGATGGGCCTACTGAGACATTGTACAAGCAAAAAAAGAAAAACATGATATAACGTACAGAAGTTCCTCATGAAAGTTGAATCTATAGAGCTATTAACAATATATGAGAAATAGTGAACCTTTTTTCAAGGTAAGTTGAATCTATAGAGCTATTAACAATATATGAGAAATAGTGAACCTTTTTTCAAGGTATAGTTCTTTAGACCATGACCATTTTTTAAGATTGTGGAAGCTTTTCTCCCAGCCTCTGCACCGCTGAAGGATGCACACAGCCAAGGATCGACCAATTAACGTTCTGAAGTCTGCAAGCCACTTGAACTATTATTTTACACTTGCATTTGCCCGTCCCTCGCCATTTCCCCTTGAAAATCAATCATTGCGTTCAGCCTACTAACTTGAATGCTTGCTTCTTTTGATTCTATACCCAGATCGCCAAGTGCCTTTGGAGGATTACCGCAATATTGGTATTATGGCTCATATAGATGCTGGGAAAACAACAACTACAGAGCGCATTCTCTATTACACTGGAAGGAACTACAAAATTGGTGAGGTTCATGAGGGAACAGCCACAATGGATTGGATGGAGCAAGAACAGGAGAGAGGAATAACCATTACATCTGCAGCAACAACTGCCGTCTGGGACAAACATAGAATTAACATTATTGACACTCCTGGGCACGTCGATTTCACTCTTGAGGTTGAACGTGCTCTCAGGGTGTTGGATGGTGCTATATGTCTCTTTGACAGTGTTGCTGGGGTAGAGCCACAATCTGAAACTGTGTGGCGCCAAGCAGATAAGTACGGAGTTCCAAGGATATGTTTTGTAAACAAAATGGATCGCCTTGGAGCTAACTTCTTTAGAACTAGGGACATGATAGTGGCAAATTTGGGTGCAAAACCTTTGGTGATACAGTTGCCGATTGGTTCAGAGGACAATTTCCAAGGAGTTGTTGATCTAATAAGAATGAAGGCTATTGTATGGACAGGGGAGGAACTCGGTGCACAATTTTCATACCAAGACATACCTGCTGATCTCGAAGAGTTGGCTCAAGACTATAGACTTCAGATGATCGAAACTATTGTTGAATTGGATGATGAAGCTATGGAGGGCTATCTAGAAGGAAAGGAACCAGATGAGGCAACTGTGAAGAGATTAATCAGAAAAGGAACAATAGGTGCCAGCTTTGTCCCAATTTTATGTGGTTCAGCCTTCAAAAACAAGGGTGTCCAGCCATTGCTTGATGCTGTTGTTGATTACTTGCCATCACCACTTGACCTGCCACCAATGAAGGGTACTGACCCAGATGACCCGGAATTGATTCTTGAAAGACGTCCTAGTGATGATGAACCATTTTCTGGGTTAGCTTTCAAGATCATGACTGATCCATATGTGGGCTCACTAACGTTTGTCCGCATATACTCAGGGAAGCTGATTGCTGGTTCATACGTTCTCAATTCAAACAAAGATAAGAAGGAAAGAATTGGAAGGCTTCTAGAGATGCATGCAAACAGTAAGGAGGATATAACAGTTGCGGTGACAGGTGACATAGTAGCTCTTGCTGGTCTGAAAGATACTATTACTGGTGAAACACTCTGTGACCCAGATAATCTTGTAGTGCTTGAACGTATGGAATTTCCCGATCCTGTCATTAAGGTTGCAATTGAACCAAAGACCAAAGCTGATGCTGATAAAATGGCAAATGGACTGATAAAGCTTGCTCAGGAAGATCCATCCTTCCACTTCTCTAGAGATGAGGAAACCAACCAGACAGTTATTGAAGGAATGGGAGAATTACACCTTGACATCATCGTAGACAGATTAAAGAGAGAGTTCAAGGTTAGTATTCTGACTAGTTGTATTTATGCAGCATACCCCACAATTTCTTCATGTTTATATTCAAGTTGTATTAATGGTCATCAATCAATGCATCCATGTGCCGCTCTAGACCTATGATTCACGTTATTTCCTTTCTATGCTTACACTGTCCCTTTTCACCAGCTTTGTGAAGCTACACAATATGTAAAATGTTCACTTGGCTAATTTGTGTGGCATGTATAGTTTGGTAGCTATATTATGCCATCATTTCCCACTCAAATATCTTACTAAAAACTTCAGAATTTCGTATCAAAAGTTTTTCGGTGATTCGGTCACAACCGCCTTCACCTGAAAACAGTTGTGCATTCTCTCTCATGTTAACTTACACTCACACAAATTGTCTGAACAGGTTGAGGCAAATGTTGGAGCTCCTCAAGTCAACTACCGTGAAAGTATTTCCAAAATTGCAGAGATTCAGTATGTCCACAAAAAGCAGTCTGGTGGTTCAGGGCAGTTTGCAGATATTATTGTGCGGTTTGAACCCATGGAGGCTGGAAGTGGGTATGAATTCAAGAGTGAAATAAAGGGAGGGGCAGTGCCAAAAGAATATGTACCAGGCGTGATGAAGGGGATTGAAGAAAGCTTACCCAACGGTGTCCTTGCTGGTTACCCAGTTGTGGATTTACGAGCAGTGCTGGTTGATGGCTCCTATCACGATGTTGATTCAAGTGTCCTTGCCTTCCAAATTGCAGCCAGGGGGGCCTTCCGTGAAGGATTGAGGAAAGCTGGCCCACGACTCCTGGAACCTATAATGAGGGTTGAAGTGATTACCCCTGAGGAGCATTTGGGTGATGTTATTGGTGACTTGAACTCTAGAAGAGGACAAGTTAACAGCTTTGGAGATAAGCCAGGTGGACTTAAGGTATTAAGCGGTACTCCTTTATGACCTTCTATTACTACTAATACTACTAATACTACCTTGACTAACACTATAACAACATGAGTAAAATTGAACAAATTGCAGTATGATTATGCATTTATATTTGACCTCTCAGATGTACTAATTTTGAGTCTAGTGCACCAAATCTTCCTGCTGCACTTAACATCCATTGTCAGCTATAGCCGAGCATCTAACATTCAATAACCCTTTTATTCTTTTTCTTTTTTGGTCGAGAGATAGCCATTTTATTCTCGGAGTTATTTCTCCAATTAGACTTGAAGTTTGCCAGGATCTGCTGTCTGAAATATTTCTCGAGAATTGAATTTGCTTTGCTGTTGACTGCAGGTGGTTGATGCTTTCGTGCCGCTGGCCGAGATGTTCCAGTATGTCAGCACTCTGAGGGGAATGTCCAAGGGCCGCGCGTCGTACACAATGCAGCTTGCCAAGTTCGACGTTGTCCCACAGCATATCCAGAACCAGCTTTCTGCAGCAAAAGAGGAAGCTGCTGCTTAAATCTTCAGTATTCGTAGATAATATATATGAGGACGGCAGAGCAGGTGAGTATAGGACATCAAGGTGTATGTAGCTTTGTAGTGTCGAACCCAGTGGGTGATATTATTTGCCATTGTTTTTGGACCTGATAATGTCCATAATTTTGAAAGCTGTTATAATTTCACAATGACCTTGTCAAGTTCTCACAAACGGGAAAACAGTTCGTTATAAATTTTGCTTACATGCTTCAGTCCAGTATTTGCTGTTTTCACATCCGCTGCATAGAATTTGCTTGCACTTGCATATTGTCTCTCTGTGTGTCTTGACAACTCATTGTCATTGCTGATATGAAATGCAGTACAACACCAATCGTGTAAACATTAGTCTGGGACGATGCCCTCTGGTCCGCCGAGGGCGTCGGGCTGATTTATGGCCCTAGTAGATAGCAAAAGTCAGAACAACAGAGAGATCCGTCAACACGTGCTGTTCTTATGAAGAAGTCTCCTAGCTCTGTCCACGTTTTGGTGTAGCTGTTATTGCAGATGGCAAGGCATCGGTGGTGTTCGTACGGATCGATAGATCTTGATTCAATGGTTTATCTTTTGATGCCTGTATCTTGCCAGGTCTCTAACTTCATCCCTTTGTGCCTTTTGTCTTCTTTTTAGGCCCTGAACCATAGAACAATAGTTTGTTCTGCGGCATTTTCATTAATAAAAAATAGTAATAAGTTACAATGGAAGGAACAAAAGGAAGAAAACCAAATGTCGCTAAAGTAGTAATAAAAAGGAAGACAATCCAGCCTTGGAAGCAAGCATCATGCTTCTTCCGAATTCTGCGATTGAGCAAGTTTAGGTCCTCTTTAGAGGAGTGCTTCCAATCTTGAAAGGTTGGATCGGCATTTCTGAATATCCTTCCATTCCTTTGCATCCAAATGTTCCAGCGCCCCAGAATAATGACGTTCATTGCTATAGGGGCTGGTAATTTTTCCAACGCAAGAACAAAGTCCTCATAAAAAGACATTCCTCTTCTTCTACCTGGGATTAAGAAATTCCAACAGTTGTAGGCAAAATCACAGTCCTGGAGCAAATGTTGCAGAGTTTCTTCGGTGTCTTGAGCACAAAGAATGCAACTATAATTGTTCAAGAAGAAACCCTTCCTTTTGAGCAGGCCTTAGGAGGAAGGAGTTGACTCTATTATGTAAAGAAAAAGATTTTGTGTCTGAGCAAGCTCCTTTGCGACAAGGATCGACTGACCTCTTGTCTAAACCTTTGCATCAATCAAGATGCAGATGGCCCTTCATTCTTTTTCTCCATCAATGTATGTAATTCTCTTGATAAAGTTTATTATCAATGCGATGATGCCGAAATCTCCCTCAGTCGAGTGATGTATCTAATCTAATCGATGCTAAAGTTTATTATTGCAATGATGACAACATTGATTTATGCTACATGGTTTTTCAGGACTCGAATAAGAAAAACAATTAGCATTGGAGCGACATATGTCCTCTTAACCCTGTGGGATATCACTAGGATTACAGAACCACAGAAATTCAGATTTGACAGCACAGGAAAGCAATTTGATTTGTAAAGAGATTTGGGTGGATGGCAATTCTCTTTTGAAATAAAGTGCAAAACCTAGGAATTCATGGATCCAGATCCTCTAAAAAAACCTGTAAATTTCTTCGAACTGAGCCCTACGAAGAAGTGAACACGTGCTGTTCTTATGAAGAAGTCTCCTAGCTCTGTCCACGTTTTGGTGTAGCTGTTATTGCAGATGGCAAGGCATCGGTGGTGTTCGTACGGATCGATAGATCTTGATTCAATGGTTTATCTTTTGATGCCTGTAATTTGCCAGGTCTCTACCTTCATCCCTTTGTGTTTTTTGTCTTCTTTTTAATAAAAGGAAGAAAAGTTACAATGGGAGGAACAAAAGGAAGAAAATCAAATCTAGCTAAACTAGTAATAAAAAGAACAATCCAGCCTTGGAAGCAAGCATCATGCTTCTTCTGAATTCTGCGATTGAGCAAGTCTAGGTCCTCCTTAAAAGAGTGCTTCCAAGCTTGAAAGGTTGGATCGGCATATCTGAATATCCTTCCATTCCTTTGCATCCAAATGTTCCAGCACCCCAGAATGATGATGTCCATTGCTATAGGGGCTGGTAAAAAGACATTCCTCTCCTTCTACCTGGGATTAAGAAGTTCCAACAGTTGTAGGCAAAATCACAGTCCTAGAGCAAACATCGCAGAATTTCTTCGGTGTTTTGAGCACAAAGAATGCAACTAAGAAGAAACCCTTCATTTTGAGCAGGCCTTAGGAGATGACTCTATGATGTAAAAAAAAAGATTGTGTCTTGAGTCTGTTGGCACAGTTCCACACGAGATGAATAATTCTTGGGGCTTGGTAATCTCCCAAAAGTGCCTTATACATTTGAATGGAGGAGAATGTTTTGGCATTTCCACTCCAGATCCATGTATCTTTCTTAGGAGTGTGGCTGTTATGAGGGGGCAAAAGCTCCTCCGGTTGGTGCTGCTTTGTGTTGAGGTACGTTGGTCCTTGTTTGTTGTAGCAGGCTAGCAGCGCACGTATTTAATTAACCGCCCGATGCCTGGTAGTCCTAGTGTTAATTCCCTTGGTTAAGTGCCGAGTTTAGTCAGAGATAGTTTAGGGGCTAAACCTAATGCGGTGATGCCAAAATCTCCCTCAGTTGAGTGATGTATCTAATCTAATCTAATCTAATCGATGCTAAAGTTTATTATTGCGATGATGACAACATTGATTTATACTAGTACATGGTTTTTTTTTTTGAATTGTTTGGATTGCTTACCACACGTTTCATGTGGTTACTAGTACATGGTTTTTTCAGGACTCGAATAAGAAAAACAATTAGCATTGGAGTGACATATGTCCTCTTTAACCCTGTGGGATATCACTAGGATTACAAAACCACAGAAATTTAGATTTGACAGCACATGAAAACAATTTGATTTGTAAAGAGATTTAAGTGAATGGCAATTCTCTTTCAAAATAAAGTGCAAAACCTAGATCCAGATCCTCTAAAAAAATCTGTAAATTTCTTCGAACCGAGCCATATGAAGAAGTGAACGAGAATCATATTCAAGTGAAAAAAAAATCATACGAAATTGCTATGGGTCGAGCCTCAGAATAAGGGGACAGGAAAAGAAAAAAAAACTCATCTTCGAGATAATCACTGAACTAATTTAACCAACTCAAAATCCTCAATATACAGTTCCTCGAGTTTAATCAAGACCTGAACTTAGCGACAACGATATCTAGAAACATACAGTAGAAACGATATATAGGCCATCTAGACGACGACGACGACGATGATGGCGACGATCTACTGCGACTCGACGGGCGACGGCGTGCTGCCGCCGCTGCTGGAGCCGTGGTCCTTGGCGGCGCCTCCGCCGAAGAAGGGGATCGGCTCGGCGAACATGGAGCTGACCTTGTTCTTGATGCACTCCCAGTGCTCGCTCGCCTGCGCCTCCGTGAACTGCCTGTACTGGTCCTTGGCCCGCTCCATGAGCGTCGCGCCCTCCCCCACCGTCCACTTGAAGCACGTCGTCGACGACGCCACCGGCACTTGCGCCTCCTTCTCCGGCGCCGCCGCTGCCCCCTTATTCTCCATCAGGCCCGGAAAACTGACGCGAGAAGAAGACGATGTCGCCGGTCGTGGTTGTGGTTGCGTTGCTTTGGTGCTGGTGGCCATGGGGCTGCGGGACGTGGCTACTTATATGCAGGGGAGGTCGGGCTATCGAGAGGAGGAAGCCTGGTCCGTCGCGGGCTTGGATTAGGGAAAAGAATAATTGGATAAGAAAACAGAAACTACCGTGTCCGGATCATCATCATAGAAGAAAACAGGTGATCACGGAATCTTAGCTTTGGACTGGATCACGAGTAGAAACGGACTCTTTTCTTCTCCGATGAGGTGATGATTTCCCAAGTGCAAACGGGAACGGGAATCTCCCTGTCCCTTCCTTGTTTTAATCCCCTTCGTTAATACTCCGTGTCCCTTCCTTTTCCTTGTTTCAATCCCCTTGTTAATACTCCGTTTCTAGATACAAGTCTTTTTAGAAATTTCAATATATACTACATACGGATGTATATATATATATTTTAGAGTGTAGATTCACTCATTTTGTTCCGTATATAATCTATATTGAAATTTTTAAAAAAGACTTATATTTAGGAACGAAGGAAGTATTTAACAATGTGCCAGATGTCCCTTCATTCTTTTTGCCGGTCAATGCAGTGATGTATGAAATCACCTTGATAAAGCTTATCGATGCGATGATGCGGAAATCTCCCTTAGTTGAGTGATGTATCTAATCTGTGCTCCTTAGTCGAGTGATGTATCTAAACTAATCTATGCTCCTTAGTTGAAGTTGTTCGTTTCGTTTGCTAGAAGTAGTGTTTTGGGCCACGGTTGTTACGAAGGCACCGGGTGCCATCTGGCAATATAGACAACCCCCTCCCGACCCCCTCGGTGCCGCCACCCTAGGGCGGCGCCAGGGGGATTAGATCCCAGCGCCGCCAGCTCCCTCCCATAGCGGAGGATCCTGCCGCTGGCGTTTGCCGCGACGGTGGCGGCGCCCAGTGCCAAGGCGCCTAGGCAGGAGGAGGCGGCGGCTGGCGGCAACCACTTGAGGTGGTTGGGGCACCTCGACTTGGGGGCTTCGCACCGCGGCCGGCCAGGACGACTCCCTGGTTGTGCGGCGACAACCGACGACGCCATGGCTTGTAGTGCTGGCGATGGGGGGCATGGCGGCGGCCGCGGATCTGGATCCCACCTAGAATCGTCGTCAATTCTTCCTGTGGATAATCGACGGCGCGATGAGGTCTCCAGTGAGGGGATGGTGGGTCTCCGCCGGAGAACCGGCGGCGGCATACGTCTTTATGGTGAAGCTTAGCGCGGTTCTAGCCAGCCGCAAGATCGGGACGACACGACTTTCAGTGAAAACCGCGTCTGACTGCGGTCTTGGTGAACGATGGCGGCGTCTCTGACGTCGTTTCCTTCTCGAGGCATCGTCGTTGCAGGTCGCGTCAACTCGATTGGGATGTTCCGGGAGAAACCCTAGATCTGGGTCTACTAGATCGGACAATGACGGCGCCTTCGGTGTCGTTCTCCCTCCCGAGGGCATTGTTTTAGAGCAAGCGCTAGCTGGAGGGGACAAGAGGAGGAGCGGTGTTACATCTACCGCAAGGCCGATAGCGGATCCAGACGGCATGGCGCTGCAGAGTTTCGACACGGGCGCGTGTGGATGGATACACGCAGGATGATGGCGTTGTCTGGCGTCGATGGCGTGCGTGGCAAGGTTGGTGCGTCAGTCGAAGACAACGGCGGCGGCTTTCGAGAGTCCGCCGGACCAGAGTATGACCCAGTCCCGACATTGTGGCTTGGCTGGGCATCCGGCTTTAGATGTTAGACTTTGGTGCGAGGTCTGTTTGATATTAGGCTCGAACATTTAGCACCCTTTCATCTAGGGATAGGAGTAGCGACAGGTATTATGAAGATGGTGGCTTCAGGCTTACTGATGTATTATTTTGTAAGGTCTTTGTGATTTTTAATAAAATAGCTGCATACATCGCCCACAAGAGGCCGGACGTATATCCTAAAAGAACTTGTCTAGAGGATCATGATGCGAGTTATTAGGATTTGGTTTTGTGGCAGGTGAAGCAGCATTGTTTGAGACGATCTTGCAACCCATTATAAGTGCAAGATGTTCAAGATGTTCAAGATGTTCACCTGGGCCAAGCAGCATCTGGGCACCTGGGAAGCTCAAGATGTTCCTCTGGATGCTACACCTCGACAGGCTATGGTGCAACGATCGCCTGTAGCGGCGGGGCTGGGAGAACAACTACTTCTGCCAACTCTGTCTGCGAAGCTTGGAGTCCTTCTCCCACCTTTTCTGGGAATGCCCGATTGCTATCCAGGCCTGGACAACGGCGGCATCATGGCGGGGCTGCACTCCCTGGCACACGCTACCTGGAGCTCCGGAACGACGACGACGGAAAGAGTGAGACTGATCACGGACGCGGCAAGCCCAACCGACAGGAAGGGCACCAGATCAATTCTTGCACTCATTGCCTGGCACATATGGCTTGAGCGTAATGCATGCACCTTCCGTGGTAAGATGTCGTGCTCTCGCACCATCATCGAAGCGTGCCTTCGCGACATGGAGCAATGGAGGATCGCAGGAGCAGCCTGCATAGAGCACCCCTTCGGGGATGTGCCGTGAGAGATATCCTGATATATCAGTGCCAGCATAGCCACTAGGCTGGCCACATGTACCTTTTCTATTTCACCCCATCGATCACTTGATCAAACTTGTTTCCCGCCTTCTCTCTGCTAATGAAATCAATGCCAACTAGGGTTGGATCTTTCAAAAAAAAACCCATTATAAGTGATGCGAACCAATATGCTGTTGGATGGTTAGAGGGACAGTGCTATCCCTACAAGTTTCAAGTCCTGGTGCTCGCATTATTTCTGGATTTATTTCAGGATTTTCGGTGATGCACTTTTAGTGGAAGGATACGTTCCCGTCGACGACGAGGCACCTACGACGACTTGGTAAATCTCAAGATGATATGTCGGCTCAGTCTCTCGAAGGTGCTCATAGGGATAGGATGTGCGTGTGTGCATTCATAAGGATGAATATATGCGCGTATGTATTAGCGCTTCCGTCTGTATTGTGTTAAAAAAGGTTGTAAGTGATTATATATCGTTAAACAGTCTGAGTGGATGCGTTTTCGTTGGATTCTTGTTGCTGCTTTGCCTGGGACAGAACTCCTGTGAGGCACTATATTCGACTTTTTCAGGCATTGGAGTGACATACGTCGTAGGCGGCGCTAGGGGTATTCTTGGGTCTTCATATGAATATCCATGATTTTTACAAAATAATATTGATTTTGGCAAAACAGTGTCAACTTTCAAAAAACAACAATAATTTTGGCAAAATGAATACGCATGAATACCCGGAAATTCCTGGAGCCGCCACTCACATATGTGTCCTTTAACACACTATAGGATAACACTAGGATTATTAGAGAACCACTGGAAAAACAATTCATTTGTAAAGATATTTGGGTGGATGAGAATTCTTTTACTCCCTCCGTTCTCTTTTATAAGACGTTTTGGACAGCTGGTATTGAACTATTTTGTGTGTTGTCTTAATGGTCTAAACGTCTTATAAAAGTGAACAGAGGGAGTAATAAAGTGCAAAAATTATGATTTCATAAGGATTCAGTGTTGGGGAACGTAGTATTTCAAAAATTTACATACGATCATGCAAGATCTATCTAGGAGAAGCATAGCAACGAGCGGGGAGAGTGTGTCCACGTACCCTCATAGACCGAAAGCGGAAGCGTTTAGTAACACGGTTGATGTAGTCGAACGTCGTCTTCACGATCAAACCGACCCAAGTACCGAACGCACGGCACCTCCGTGATCTGCACACGTTCAGCTCGGTGACGTTCCTCGAACTCTTGATCTAGTTGAGGCCGAGAGAGAGTTTCGTCAGCACGGCGGCGTGGTGACAGTGATGATGAAGTTACCGGCGCAGGGCTTCGCCTAAGCACTACGACGATATGACTATTGGTGTCAAAACCAGCGGATCTTGGGTAGGGGGTCCCGAACTGTGCGTCTAGGATCGATGGTAACAGGAGACAGGGGACACGATGTTTATCCAGGTTCGGGCCCTCCCTATGGAGGTAATACCCTACTTCCTGCTTGATTGATCTTGATGAATATGAGTGTTACAAGGGTTGATCTACCACGAGATCGTAATGGCTAAACCCTAGAAGTCTAGCATGTATGACTATGGTAATGAGTATCCGCTATCCGGACTAACCCCTCCGATTTGTATAGACACCGGGGGTCTAGGGTTACATAGAGTCGGTTACATAAGAAGGAATTTTCATGGTCGGTCGCCAAGCTTGCCTTCCACGCCAAGGAGAGTCCTATCCGGACACGGGTACAGTCTTCGGCCTTCACGTCTTCACAGCCCATCAGTTCGGCCCATGGATAATTGGCCGGCTGCCCGAGGACCCCTTAGTCCAGGACTCCCTCAGTAGCCCCCGAACCAGTCTTCAATAGCAAGGTGTCCGGCACACAAATTGTCTTCGGCATTGCAAGGCGGGTTCCTTATTTAACGATTTCCAAGTAGTGTATTCGGCCGTAGGTTCAATGTCTCCCCTTGACTTCTGCGTGTTTAATCCTCGTCCTCCACGTGTCGAGCAAATGCGGAGGGTCAGGGTATTTTTGCAAATAACACACTGTTTAGGTCAGGAAGAGAGCCTATTTAAAGAGATCGAATCTTGGATCCATTCAACATCTCACGGAGAAAAATCCCCAAAGACTACTAGGAGAAGCCATTCCAACATGGCCAGCATTCCCAGTTCCTCCTTCGACTCAGAGAGAGGCGAGTGGGAGAAGTGCTCAGTGGCCTACAACCAATTAAAGAAGCTGAAAACGCAGGGATTTCTCCCCCCTGCAGATCTGGTCCCTGTTCGAGCAGGGCAAGCCTCCCTTAATGGTGAGACTCAGGCGGAGGATTTTCCCAATCCATCCGGGGGGAACGAGTTTGTTTTGTCCCTTACTGCGAAGGGGCGTCGGGTTTCCAATCCATCCGTTCCTCCGGGGGCTTCTGGAGTACTTTGGCCTTCAGCTGCACAACTTTACCCCGGCCTCCATTTTGCACATTGCGGGCTATGTCGCGTTGTGCGAACTGTTTCTGGGCATTGAGGCCCATTTCAAACTGTGGAGAAAGTTGTTCTGCCTTGTCCCGTGCAACCACCAGGGTTCAATACTTGAAGTGGGCAGAGCCGAAGTATGGCGCGTCGCCGACACCGGATACCTGTTCGGCACACCAAGGAAGGCATCCGAAGAATGGCCTTCCGAATGGTTCAATATAGAAGACGTCGCTCTTCCTGACCCAGTTCGCAGGGGTCTACCGGAATTTACAAGCGTTCCGCTGAAGAAACGTCACAGCTGGCGTCCTCGAAGTCTTGAAGAAGAGGACAGTGCGGAAGTTTGTCGGCTCCTGGGCAAGATAAGGACGCTTGCCCAGTCCGGTATTACAATAGTGGAGGTAATGGTGACCTCCATAGTGCGGGGGGTTCAGCCACTTCAATACAGAGGGCTCCCGATGTGTCACTACAACGGGAAGGATGACGCCTCCCGCTGCGGTCGGAAAGGTCCGGACACCCCCGCCGCTTTAGCCAAGATACTGGCCAAACTGTTCAAGGGGGAGGAAGAAGAATTCCTCCGCATCAATCGGAGAGAAGGGTACTCCATGTACAACCCTCCCAGCTGGGTGAGTCTTAACCTCTTTGTTTTTATTCACTCCGCTTTCGTAGCCATCTTTAACGAATTCCCCGTCCGTTTATTTTGAAACAACACTGGTGGAAGGTAACCAAGGGGCTTAGTAGCCCTGCCCCACAGCTGGAGAACCACAACCGGGAGCTTGATCCTGGTTTCGAACAGGACCCAGATATATTCGTGGTACTCGTGAAAGGGGTGTTTTACCAGGCTAGCTATGATGGCGCAGAAGTGGCCATCATTGCCGATTATCCTGGTCTTCTTCCAGCTTCCCACGTAAGTAATGAGGAGAAACCCCCTCGAAAGAGTTTCCTCGCACTACCTCACCCATCGCACTGTCTCATGCTTCAAAGGGGAGCCGTTCGGCACGTCATGCTACACCGGGGATGACTCCAAGAAGAGCGGCTCCCGCACTGAGCAAGGCCTCGAAAAGGAAGGTCAGCGAAGACAAGGCCGGTCCTTCGTCGAAGAGGTATGGATTTAAAGATATGTTTTGGCAATCGTACCCAACCGTAATTGTTATGTTGGTCTTGTATCAAGAAAAAGGTTCCCGGACTATGTCCAGGGATTCGGCCAGTCGCACTCCCAATAACTGGGATTTAGATCCCACCGGAGGGATGGGGGCCGCTATGGGGACAACGCCGGACTATCCCTTGGACGAGGGTTCGGAAGACATGTCCATTACCAACTCGGAAGTAGAGAGCGCCATGAATCATCGGCGCTGCCGTGCTGTCTTACGAGACCCCAAGTTCTCGGGAGAGGCATTCAATGCCTTCAGCTCGGCCGACGCATACATCCGAGCTGCTCGAGATGGGCTTAGAAAGGCCACAAAGCAATATTTGACAGATGTGCAGGTAAATTTTTCTTTCTCTGAAAAGGATAACCATATGCCCGTAGCCCCCAAGACTGGACGCAGTTGGTACAACTGATTTAAGGATCGTTGAATAACCAGGTCCTTACCGAGAAGAATGGCCTGCTAGGCCGAGAGCTGGAGCAGTGTCAAGCGCAGTTGAGCGCCGCTACCAATGAGCTTGAGAACTTCAAGAAGGCGTCATCTGGTAACATTCCCCTTTATCGAGGAACAATAAGTGTATACTAACTGTATTAATATTGTTGCTTATCGCATAATAGGATCGCCCGATCAACTTGAAGAGAAGTTGAAGATCGCCCAAGAAGGGGAAAAAGAGGCAAAAAGGCTACATGCCACAGGCGAGCGTGTGTTGACCCGAGTCAGGGACGAGAAAAGCAAGCTACAGGATTCCAACACTACATTGGGTGAAGAGTTGAAAGATGTGCGAGCCCAGTTAGCCGACTCCGTGAAGGAGAACAAGAAGCTGCGGGGCAGCATTGATACGTCTCCAACGTATCTATAATTTTTGATTGTTCCATGCTATATTATATTCTATTTTGGACATTATTGGGCTTTATTATACACTTTTATACTATTTTTGGGACTAACCTATTAACCGGAGGCCCAACCTGAATTGCTGTTTTTGCCTATTTGAGTTTCACGAAAAAAGAATATCAAACGGAGTCCAAACGGAATGAAACCTTCGGGAACGTGATTTTCGGAACGAACGTGATCCAGAGGACTTGGACCCTACGTCAAGACATCAACCAGGAGGGCACGAGGTAGGGGGTGCGCCCTCCACCCTCATGGGCCCCATGTTGCTCCACCAACGTACTTCTTCCTCCTACATATACCTACGTACCCCCAAACTACCAGATACGAAGCCAAAAACCTAATTCCACCGCCGCAACCTTCTGTACCCGTGAGATCCCATCTTGGGGCCTTTTCCGAGCTTCACGGAGGGGCATCGATCATGGAGGGCTTCTACATCAACACCATAGCCTCTCCGATGATGTGTGAGTAGTTTACCTCAGACCTTCGGGTCCATAGTTATTAGCTAGATGGCTTCTTCTCTCTTTTTGGATCTCAATACAATGTTCTCCCCCTCTCTCGTGGAGATCTATTCGATGTAATCTTATTTTGCGGTGTGTTCGTTGAGACCGATGAATTGTGGGTTTATGATCAAGTTTATCTATGAACAATATTTGAATCTTATTTGAATTCTTTTATGTATGATTGGTTATCTTTGCAAGTCTCTTCGAATTATCAGTTTGGTTTGGCCTACTAGATTGATCTTTCTTGCAATGGGAGAAGTGCTTAGCTTTGGGTTCAATCTTGCGGTGTCCTTTCCCAAAGTGATGAGGGGCAGCAAGGCACGTATTGTATTGTTGCCATCGAGGATAACAAGATGGGATTTATATCATATTGCATGAGTTTATCCCTCTACATCATGTCATCTTGCTTAAAGCGTTACTCTGTTCTTATGAACTTAATACTCTAGATGCATGCTGGATAGCGGTCGATGTGTGGAGTAATAGTAGTAGATGCAGGCAGGAGTCGATCTACTTGTCTCGGACGTGATGCCTATATACATGATCATACCTAGATATTCTCATAACTATGCTCAATTCTGTCAACTGCTCAACAGTAATTTGTTTACCCACCGTAATACTTATGCTCTCGAGAGAAGCCTCTAGTGAAACCTATGGCCCCCCGGGTCTATTTTCTATCATATTAATCTTCCAACACTTAGTTTTTTTGTTTCCTTTTATTTTACTTTGCATCTTTATCATAAAAATACCAAAAATATTATCTTATCATATCTATCAGATCTCACTCTCGTAAGTGACCGTGAAGGGATTGACAACCCCTTTATTGCGTTGGTTGCGAGGATTTATTTGTTTGTGTAGGTGCGTGGGACTCGTGCGTGGCCTCCTACTGGATTGATACCTTGGTTCTCAAAAACTGAGGGAAATACTTACGCTACTTTCTGCATCACCCTTTCCTCTTCAAGGAAAACCAACGCGATGCTCAAGAGGTAGCAAGAAGGATTTACGGCGCCGTTGCCGGGGAGTCTACGCAAAAGTCAACATACCAAGTACCTATCACAAACCCTTATCTCCCGCATTACATTATTTGCCATTTGCCTCTCATTTTCCTCTCCCCCACTTCACCCTTGCCGTTTTATTCGCCCTCTCTTTTCCGTTCGCCTCTTTACCGCTCGCTTTGTCGTCATGACTAGCCCTTTATCAACTCCGTTGTCTCCTGAGTTTGAAGTTTTTCACTTCAAATAAAGACAAGGAGAAAACTTAAAAGATACTTGGTTAGAATGATGGAGTCTTATCGTAATTGTACCTTTGAAGTAACCTTAGAATTCTGCTTCGCAATTTTTATGTTGGACTGAATATGTCTCATAGACAACTCTTGGATTGTGTTGCCAAAGGCAATTTTATTGAAATTGATCACAGTATTGTGCATGAAGTTATAGAAGGTATAGTGGGAACACTACCTCAATAAAAGGGGCCTCATCATACCCAGGAAGAAACGCAAGTTTTTGAGAAAATTTGCGAAGTAACAAAATTTTTACAAAAATCTCTTGAACCTCTTAAGGGTGTTAGTGGAAATCTTCACCGCATGAATATGTTGATTACCCTTTGCAATAAGCGGTTGGATTCTTTAGATCTAAAAATTTCTGAATATGAAGAGAAACGTAAAGAACCTCCCAGATTCGAGCATGATTCCGCTAAAAATTTGAAAACCAAATATGGCAATACCTAGATCTATCCTTGCTTTTATGCCTAGCTAGGGGTGTTAAACGATAGCGTTTGTTGGGAGGCAACCCAATTTTATTTTTAGTTTTTTGCATTTTGCTTCTGTTTAGGAATAAATCTTTGATCTAGCCTCTGTTTAGATGTTTTTTATGTTTTAATTAGTGTTTGTGCCAAGTTAAACCTATAGGATCTTCTTGGATGATAGTTATTTGATCTTGCTGATAATTGCAGGAACTTTCTGTTCGCGAAAATAATGATTAAAAATCACTAGAACGTGATAAAATATTTATTCCAATTGCTTCTGATCAATAAACAAATTTTCTAGGTCTTCCCATTTTGGCTGAATTTTTGGAGTTCCATAAGTTTGCGTTAGTTACAGATTACTATAGACTGTTCTGTTTTTGACAGATTCTGTTTTTCGTGTGTTGTTTGCTTATTTTGATGAATCTATGGCTAATAAAATAGTTTATAAACCATAGAGAAGTTGGAATACAGTAGGTTTAACACCAATATAAATAAAGAATGAGTTCATTACAGTACCTTGAAGTGGTGTTTTGTTTTCTTTCGCTAACGGAGCTCATGAGATTTTCTGTTAAGTTTTGTGTTGTGAAGTTTTCAAGTTTTGGGTGAAAGATTTGATGGATTATGGAACAAGGAGTGGCAAGAGCCTAAGCTTGGGGATGCCCAAGGCACCCCAAAATAATCTAAGGACACCAAAAAGCCAAAGCTTGAGGATGCCCCGGAAGGCATCCCCTCTTTCGTCTACTTCCATCGGTAACTTTACTTGGAACTATATTTTTATTCACCACATGATATGTGTTTTGCTTGGAGCGTCTTGTATTATTTGAGTCTTTTTAGTTTACCACAATCATCTTTGCTGGACACACTTTTTGAGAGAGACACACATGATTCGGAAATTATTAGAATACTCTATGTGCTTCACTTATATCTTTTGAGCTATATAGTTTTTGCTCTAGTGCTTCACTTATATCTTTTAGAGCACGGTGGTGGTTTTGTTTTATAGAAACTATTATTCTCTCATACTTCACTTATATTAATTTGAGAGTCTTAAACAGCATGGTAATTTGCTTAGATAATCCTAATATGCTAGGTATTCAAGACTAGTAAAAAACTTTCTTATGAGTGTGCTGAATACTAAGAGAAGTTTGATGCTTGATGATTGTTTTGAGATATGGAGGTAGTGATATTAAAGTTATGCTAGTTGAGTAGTTGTGAATTTGAGAAATACTTGTGTTGAAGTTTGCAAGTCCCGTAGCATGCACTATGGTAAACATTATGTAACAAATTTGAAACATGAGGTGTTCTTTGATTGTCCTCCTTATGAGTGGCGGTCGGGGACGAGCGATGGTCTTTTCCTACCAATCTATCCCCCTAGGAGCATGCACATAGTGCTTGGTTTTTTATGACTTGTAGATTTTTGCAATAAGTATGAGAGTTCTTTATGACTAATGTTGACCATGGATTATACGCACTCTTACCCTTCCATCATTGCTAGCCTCTTCGGTACCGTGCATTGCCCTTTCTCACATTGAGAGTTGGTGCAAACTTCGCCGGTGCATCCAGACCCCGTGATATGATACGCTCTTTCACACATAAACCTCCTTATATCTTCCTCAAAACAGCCACCATACCTACCTATTATGGCATTTCCATAGCCATTCCGAGATATATTGCCATGCAACTTTCCACCGTTCTGTTTATTATGACACACTCAACATTGTCATATTGCTTTGCATGATCATGTAGTTGACATCGTATTTGTGGCAAAGCCACCGTTCATAATTTTTCATACATGTCACTCTTGATTCATTGTTATCCTGGTATACCGCCGGAGGCATTCATATAGAGTCATACTTTGTTCTAGTATCGAGTTGTAATCATTGAGTTGTAAATAAATAGAAGTGTGATGATCATCATTCATAGAGCATTGCTCCAATAAAAAAGGGAAAATAAAAAGGGACAATGCTACTATCCTTTTTTTCCACACTTGTGCTTCCAAGTAGCACCATGATCTTCATGATAGAAAGTCTCTTGTTTTGTCACTTTCATATACTAGTGGGAATTTTTCATTATAGAACTTGGCTTGTATATTCCAACAATGGGCTTCCTCAAATGCCCTAGGTCTTCATGAGCAAGCAAGTTGGATGCACACCCACTTAGTTTCTTTTGTTGAGCTTTCATGCATTTATAGCTCTAGTGCATCCGTTGCATGGCAATCCCTACTCATTGCATTAACATCAATCGATGGGCATCTCCATAGCTCATTGATTAGCCTCATTGATGTGAGACTTTCTCCTTTTTTGTCTTCTCCACATAACCCCCATCATTATATTCTATTCCACCCATAGTGCTATATCCATGGCTCACGCTCATGTATTGAGTGAAGGTTGAAAAAAAGTTTGAGATTACTAAAGTATGAAACAATTGCTTGGCTTGTCATCGGGGTTGTGCATGATGAGAGCATTCTTGTGTGACGGAAATGGAGCATGACTAAACTATATGCTTTTGTAGGGATGAACTTTCTTTGGCCATGTTGTTTTGAGAGGACATAATTGCTTAGTTAGTATGCTTGAAGTATTATTACTTTTACGTCAATATTAAACCTTTATCTTGAATCTTTCAGATCTGAATATTCATACCACAATTAGGAGAATTACATTGAAATTATGCCAAGTAGCATTCCACATCAAAAATTCTGTTTTATCATTTACCTACTCGAGGACGAGCAGGAATTAAGCTTGGGGATGCTTCATACATCTCCAACGTATCTATAATTTTTTATTGTTCCATGCTATATTATATTATGTTTTGGACATTATTGGGCTTTATTATACACTTTTATATTATTTTTGGGACTAACCTATTAACCGGAGGCCCAGCCCAGAATTGCTGTTTTTTGCCTATTCGAGTTCATGAAAAAGAATATCAAATGGAGTCCAAACGGAATGAAACCTTCGAACGTGATTTTCGAACGAACGTGATCCAGAGGACTTGGACCCTCGTCAAGACATCAACCAGGAGGGCACGAGGTAGGGGCGCGCCTACCCCAGGGCACCCTCCACCCTCATGGGCCCCACGTTGCTCCACCGACATACTTCTTCCTCCTATATATACCTATGTACCCCAAACTACCAGATCGGAGCAAAAACCTAATTCCACCGCCGCAACCTTCTGCCGTGAGATCCCATCTTGGGGCCTTTTAGGAGCTCACGGAGGGGGCATCGATCACGGAGGGCTTCTACATCAACACCATAGCCTCTCCGATGATGTGTGAGTAGTTTACCTCAGACCTTCGGTCCATAGTTATTAGCTAGATGGCTTCTTCTCTCTTTTGGATCTCAATACAATGTTCTCCCCCTCTCTCGTGGAGATCTATTCGATGTAATCTTCTTTTGCGGTGTGTTTGTTGAGACTGATGAATTGTGGGTTTGTGATCAAGTTTATCTATGAACAATATTTGAATCTTCTCTGAATTCTTTTATGTATGATTGGTTATCTTTGCAAGTCTCTTTGAATTATCAGTATGGTTTGGCCTACTAGATTGATCTTTCTTGCAATGGGAGAAGTGCTTAGCTTTGGGTTCAATCTTGCGGTGTCCTTTCCCAAAGTGTGATGGGGGCAACAAGGCACGTATTGTATTGTTGCCATCGAGGATAACAAGATGGGGTTTATATCATATTGCATGAGTTTATCCTCTACATCATGTCATCTTGCTTAAAGCGTTATTCTGTTCTTATGAACTTAATACTCTAGATGCATCTTTGGATAGCGGTCGATGTGTGGAGTAATAGTAGTAGATGCAGGCAGGAGTCGGTCTACTTGTCTCGGACGTGATGCCTATATACATGATCCTACCTAGATATTCTCATAACTATGCTCAATTCTGTCAATTGCTCAACAGTAATTTGTTCACCCACCGTAATACTTATGCTCTCGAGAGAAGCCTCTAGTGAAACCTATGGCCCCCAGGTCTATTTTCTATCATATTAATCTTCCAACACTTAGTTATTTTTATTGCCTTTTATTTTAGTTTGCATCTTTATCATAAAAATACCAAAAATATTATCTTATCATATCTATCGATCTCACTCTAAGTAAGTGACCGTGAAGGATTGACAACCCCTTTATTGCGTTGGTTGCGAGGATTTATTTGTTTGTGTAGGTGCGAGGGACTCGTGCGTGGCCTCCTACTGGATTATTACCTTGGTTCTCAAAAACTGAGGGAAATACTTACGCTACTTTACTGCATCACCCTTTCCTCTTCAAGGGAAAACCAACGCAGTGCTCAAGAGGTAGCAAGCATATTCAGTATGTATCTGAACTATTTTTAGAGCAGTTCAGATATAAATGGAACTGATATATTTATGATTGCAGGTGTATTGACGGGCCGTCCTGAAAAGGAGGTGTCCGGATCATCAAGTGGTCTGCTGCAAGGGCTATCGCAGTTGCATGAAAATGCTCGGCTGGCGATGCGGAGTGTTGCCAAGGCCCTGTGGCCATCCGCCTCCCCTCCAGGAAGTATGGAGTATCTCGTAGAGCTATTCAAAGGAGCGCGGCGGCGTATCCGACTGTGGAAGATATTGGCCTGCCGAGAGGGTGCGCGAGAGGCCTGGGCTATGGTGAAGACGCGGTATACCAAGCTGGATCCTAATCACATGGCCTGAGTTGGACCGCTAGGGTCGAATGGGGAAGAAATTCCCGTTAGTTTAGTATATGACCAAGTAGAGGTAGCCGCCAAATATTCCCAACAGGATTGTAAGTTAGACTTCCTGTTGGCTGGTGTAGAGGAGGAAGTGTTTTAGTCTAAGTGACTATGTACTGTCCTTGACATCTAGCTGAATTGTATATCACTTTTCATGGTAGACCTTTTCGTCAACCTCCGGACCCGAATGTGCGGAGTGTTTCCGAATACCCTCACGATCGAATAGACCGGGGTATGCATGGAAAACTAGGCATAGGGGTCATAGTTGCTTGAACAGACAAGTTGTATCTGGCTAGCTATGTTATATTACATTGAGATTGTAAGAAACATCTTCCAGAGAGAATAGTTCTGTTAAGGGTTCCTTTCCCTGGGTGTGCATGTATTTAATGTACATGTCCGAATTGTGATGAGAAAATCACAGTGTATGTGACTTATGGGGGTTCACCACAGAATAAATGAAAAGAAAACGTCTTTAATTCACCGACCGTATATTCCCTTAAGAACGCTAGCTTTCGGCTTCGCCCAGTCTGAGGTACACATCCGGATGACCCGGCAGTAGCAATCGCAGAGGTTCTCCCTTTATGCCCTAGCCGAACTAACGGGAACGTAGGGCATAAGCACAGGAGCCAGGCAACCCAGCTTGGCCAAAACTTAAGTCATATCGATGCATATAATGGCGAAGAAAAGGTACATATGGAAAAACTCATATGTGAAGAGCTTGATGCTCGAGGAATAATAATAAAAAGCTTCTGTCCAAGGAAGCCCCCAGGTATAATGGGCATACATATTTAAAGATGTATGTGTCAGGGGTGTGCGGTATAGCCGTACAAGAGATTTAAAGCGAGCAAGAAAAAGTAATCGGAAAAGAGAGAAAAAACAATGGAAACTACAGGGGAGAAGGAGACGAACGAGGAGTTCGGCGCTAGGCATAGAATCTTCAGAGTTTGGCCACGTTCCAGGGGTTCGGCTCGAGGCGATCATTTGATGCATCACGAGGACGGTACGCCCCTCCGGTGAGAACTTCGTCAATTATGAAGGGACCCTCCCATTTGGGCTTGAGTTTGTCCTTTTTCTTCTCCGGCAGGAGTAGAACGAGTTCGCCAACGTTGTAAGTCTTGGCCCGTACTTCTCTGCTTTGATATCTTTGAGCCTGCTGTTGGTAAAATGTTGAACGTGCTTTTGCGACATCGCGCTCCTCCTCCAGGGCATCTAGGCTGTCCTGCCGATCAAGCTCGGCTTCTCTCTTTGTACATACGCACTCGAGGTGAGTCGTGGATAATATCGCAGGGCAATACAGCCTTCGCGCCGTACACCATGAAGAAAGGTGTGTATCCGGTAGTATGGTTGGGCGTGGTCCGCAACCCCCAGAGTACGGAGTCGAGCTCCTCAACCCAGTGCTTGTCTGATTCTTTCAAATACCGCACTAGTCTGGGCTTGATGCCGCTCATAATAAGATCATTGGCTCTTTCGACTTGACCGTTGGTTTGCGGGTGATAGACAGAGGCGTAATCGAGTTTAATGCCAAGATTAGTACACCAGGTTTTTACCTCGTCAGCTGTGAAATTAGAGCCGTTGTCGATGACGATGCTGTGTGGGACACCACAACGGTGCACCACACCAGATATGAATTCTATCACCGGGCCGGACTCAGCCGTTTTGACCGGTTTAGCCTCTATCCACTTAGTGAATTGGTCCACCATGACCAGCATATATTTTTTCTTATGGATTCCCCTTTAAGGGGTCCAACCATATCCAGTCCCCAGACCGCGAAAGGCCAAGTAAGGGGGATGGTTTGTAAGGCAGTTGGGGGCATGTGGCTTTGGTTGGCGAAGAGTTGGCATCCGACGCAGCGTTGGACTAGGTCTTGCGCGTCTGCTCGGGCTGTCGGCCAATAAAACCCAGTACTGAAGGCCTTGCTAACAAGGGCCCGAGCTGCAGCGTGGTGTCCGCCGAGACCAGCGTGAATTTCCGCCAAAAGCTGCCGCCCTTCTTCCTCGGAGATACATCTTTGAAGTACTCCGGTAGTACTTTTCTTGTAGAGCTCTTCGTTGTGAACCTTGTAGGACTTCGAACGCCAGACAATGTGGCGAGCCTCATTCTAGTCTTCGGGAAGCTCCTTCCTAGTAATGTAGGCCAAGAAGGGTTTGGTCCATGGGGCAATGACTGCCATAATGAGATGGGTCGACGGTGTTATTTCGGTGGCTGAGCCCCTGATACTATCGGTGTGTTCGGGATTTGGGGTTGTATTCGGATCTGGACTGTTGTTGCCGCCCTCCCCTTGCCACACCACGGATGGCTTGAAAAGACTTTCCAAGAAGATGTTAGGTGGGACGGGGTCGCGCTTAGCGTCGAATGTAAGATGTAAGTCGTCTATTAGTGTTTCAACGTGCCTAGTTTCGATGACGATGTCATCGACGTAAGCTTCTACTGTCTTGCCGATCTGTTTCTCCAGGCATGTTTGAATCATGCATTGGTATGTGGCGCCGGCGTTCTTGAGCCCAAAAGGCATGGTGTTGAAGAAGAATGGCCCATATGGGGTAATAAATGCTATTGCAGCTTGATCGGACTCCTTCATTTTGATTTGATGGTATCCGGAATATGCATCGAGGAAACACAGTGAATCATGTCCTGCGGTGGCGTCAATGATTTGATTAATGTGGGGGAGGGGGAAGGGATCCTTAGGGCAGGCCTTGTTGAGGTCTTTGAAATCGACGCACATGCGCCAGGATTTGTCCTTCTTTGGTACCATCACCAGGTTTGCCAGCCAGTCCGGATGTTTGATTTTCATAATGGATCCGGCTTCGATAAGCATGGCCAGCTCCTCCCCCATGGCTTGTCGCTTGGGTTCAGAGAAGCGCCGCAGTGTTTGCTTGACTGGTTTAAATCCTTTTAATATATTGAGGCTATGTTCGGCCAGCTTGCGTGGTATCCCTGGCATATCTGAAGGGTACCAGGCGAATATGTCCTAGTTTTCACGCAGGAATTCCCGTAGCGCGGCGTCAACTGTTGGTTTTAGTTGTGCTCCGATAGATGTTGTTTTCTTGGGGTCCGTTGGGTGGACCTGAAATTTAACTATTTCTTCTGCTGTTTTGAAGGAGGTGGATTTGGGGCGTTTGTCGAGGACCACATCGTCCCTGTCCGTCGTGGAGTGTAGTGCGGTTAATTCTTCGGCCGCGAGGGCTTCGGATAGCGCCTCAAGGGCGAGGGATGTTGTTTTGTTTTCCGCACGGAGTGCTACGTCCGGATCGCTGAGGAGAGTGCTTATCCCGTTTGTTCCGGGAATTTTGAGGTTCATATACCCGTAATGAGGTATGGCTTGGAAGCGTGTAAAAGCGTCCCGCCCCAACAGGGCGTGGTATCCGCTGCTGAAATGGGCCACTTGGAAAGTGATTTCTTCGGACCGATAATTCTCCGTCATGTCGAATACCACGTCAAGTGTGATTTTTCCCGCGCATCGCGCCTCCTGACTGGGAATGATTCCTCGAAAGGTTGTGCTACTTTGCTTGATACGGCTCCTGTCTATTTCCATTTTGTGGAGCGTGTCCTCGTAAATGAGGTTTAGTTCGCTGCCGCCGTCCATGAGGACCTTGGTAAGTAGAAACCCGTCCACGATGGGACTGAGGACTAATGCGGCTGGCACTCGGACCGTCCTATACTTCGGCTCGTCACCGGCATTGAATGTTATAGCCATGTCGTTCCAAGGGTTTATTGCAGTGATTTGGCAGACTTCGGCGAGGTCGCAAAGTGCTCTTTTGCGTTTGTTGTTTGAGGCAAATGTCTCGAAGACCTTCAATACTCTTGTGTCGTCATTTTCTGGAGGGTGCTATTCTAGGGCGTCCTTGATAAGGATGTCCTCGCCGCTCTTGGCTACATGTCGGAGTATCCAACAAGCTCTAAGGTTGTGGGTTGCCACGGTATCTGGCGTCGTGTGTATTTTGCATGGGCCATCGAGCCATCCCTCCAGAACGGTGCCGTGCCGCATAATGGGTTTATGTTTCTTGACTGTTGGACTGGGCATGCCGCGGGGGCGCGCCCTCTTTGCCTGTAGGAGGAGTTTAGTTGGGATCGACGGTTCCCAGTAAGCTGCCTGAGCTTTCCAAGCGCTATACTTCTGTATGATAGTTGCTAAGTCAGCGAACTTCAGTATGCGGCGGCGATTGATGGCGCTGAGGATTCCTTTGTCCGTGCAATTATTGCGGAACGCTGATATCGGGTCCTCGTCGCGGCAATCTTTTACCCTCTATTTGACAAGGAGGAATCTGGCCCAGAAGTGGCGAACCGTTTCCTGAGACTGCAGTTTTACGCTCATAAGGGCGTCTATGTCCGGGTGGGTGGGTGGAATTAAATCCGAACCCTGACCTGAACGATTATCCGGAGTCTGAAGACCTTCCGGACTCAACAGTCCGGGTTCCGGAGTACCTTCTGATTGTTTAGGGTTGCCATCCGATTCTATGTTCGGAGGGCTGGTCGCATCCTTTTGCTGGTGAGTATCCGGCTCTTCCTGATCGGCGATCCGAACATAGTCCGTCTTCGATATAGAAGAAGAACCGTCGTCCTGCTCCTCAACTACCGCTATCTGGTGGATGACCGGTGGAGTTTTGATTTCTCCTTGATCGGTTTTAGGCCGGATCTGATCGTAATCTATGGCGATTCCCAAAGCGGCGATGCGATCTAGGAGTTCGTTCAAGGACGAGAACTCTGTCGGATCCATCTGCTTGGAGTGCTCGGAGTTGACGCGAAGGGGTTTTTTGATGGCCCGAGAGGTCATCGTCGGCTCAAAGGCCGAACAGGCGATCATAGTAAAGCCGCCCAGCCGGAGGGTTTGGCTTGGGGCCAGAGCTCCCCCGGAGGTGATGTCGTCTTTAAGGACAAGGCGAGTCATCGAGCCTTTCGTCGACGTCATAGTGGAACTCTCAGTGAAAGCACCAATGTCGGTGTCAAAACCGGCGGATCTCAGGTAGGGGGTCCCGAACTGTGCGTCTAGGATTGATGGTAACAAGAGACAGGGGACATGATGTTTACCCAGGTTCGGGCCCTCTCTATGGAGGTAATACCCTACTTCCTGCTTGATTGATCTTGATGAATATGAGTGTTACAATGGTTGATCTACCACGAGATCGTAATGGCTAAACCCTAGAAGTCTAGCCTGTATGACTATGGTAATGATTATCCGCTATCCGGACTAACCCCTCCGGTTTATATAGACAGCGGGGGATCTAGGGTTACATAGAGTCGGTTACATAAGAAGGAATCTTCATGGTCAGCCGCCAAGCTTGCCTTCCACGCTAAGGAGAGTCCTATCCGGACAAGGGTATAGTGTTCAGCCTTCACGTCTTCACAGCCCATCACTCCAGCCCATGGATAATAGGCCGGCTGCCCAAGGACACCTTAGTCCAGGACTCCCGCAGTGACCGAGGTGTGTATCTGCGGAGGGGGGCACCGCACACGGCTAAAATATCAACTTGTCTGTCTATGGGGTGCCCCCTCCCCTGTATATAAAGAAGGGAGGAGGAGGCCGTCCGACCCTAGGGGGCGCGCCCAAACAGGGGAGTCCTACTAGGACTCCAAGTCCTAGTATGATTCCACCAAGAGGGGGAAGGGAGGAGAGGGAGAGGGAGTAGGAAAGGGGGCCGCCTGAGGGAGTCCTGGATTAGGGGGTCTCCGGACAGCCGGACTATATCCTTTGGCTGGACTGTTGGACTATGAAGATACAAGATTGAAGACTTCGTCCCGTGTCCGGATGGCTCTCCTTGGCGTGGAAGGCAAGCTTGGCAATACGGATATGTAGATCTCCTCCCTTGTAACCGACTCTTTGTAACCCTAGCCCCCTCCGGTGTCTATATAAACCGTAGGGTTTAGTCCGTAGGACAACAACAATCATACCATAGGCTAGCATCTAGGGTTTAGCCTCTACGATCTCGTGGTAGATCAACTTTTGTAATACTCATATTCATCAAGATCAATCAAGCAGGAAGTAGGGTATTACCTCCGTCGAGAGGGCCCGAACCTGGGTAAACATCATGTCCCCCGCCTCCTGTTACCATCTGCCTTAGACGCACAGTTCGGGACCCCCTACCCGAGATCCGCCGGTTTTGACACTGACATTGGTGCTTTAATTGAGAGTTCCACTGTGCCGTCACCGTAAGGCTTGATGGCTCCTTCGATCATTGGTAACGATGCGGTCCAGGGCGAGGTTTTCCTCCCCAGACAGATCTTCGACTTGGGCGACTTCAAGCTCAAGGGCCAACTCGCTGGCCATCCGAGCAGATCGAGAGCTACGCCTGCCACCGTGTCAGGTTCGGAAACTTGAACTACACTGCCGACGTCCGCGGGGACTTGATCTTCGACGGATTCGGACCCATGCCAGGTGTGCCGCACGGTCACGACGAGCATGATTTAGCTCTGCTGTCGGACAATGTTCGGGAGATCGCGCCTGCAACTACTCCGGCCCTTAATCTAGAGCAAATCGCGCCATCCGAGGACGGGTGGATAGACCCCTCCATGGAGATCGCACTCTCAATGGTGATAGAGCCGAATACTGACTTCACCCCCCACGAGAGCCGTGTTGCCGAACTACTGGATTTGTCCCCGGCCACGGACTCCGAGCCGCCTGCGCCCGTGTCTATTGAATCCGATTGGGCGCCGATCATGGAGTTTACCTCCGTGGATATTTTTCAGCACTCGCCTTTCGGTGACATGCTAGAGCCGCCCACCCACCACCCACTTTGTAGCCACTGTCGACGATTTAACCGACATGCTCGACTTCGACTCCGAATACATCGATGGTATGGACGACGATGCAGGAGACGAACAGGAACCACCGCCTACAGGGCGCTGGACCGCCACCTCATCATATGATATATATATGGTGGATACCCCAAAGAAGACAATGACGAGGAACGGAAGGATGCATCAAAGAACAGCTCCATCGAGAAGCAAACAAAGCGTCGGCGTAGGCGCCGCTCCAAATCCCGCCTCGGCAAAAACAGCGATAACATCAAAAGAGAAAATACCACCCCAGTCGACTCCAGAGGAAACGACGACCGCATCGACCCAGCGGCGGAGCAGGATGAACTAGCCAACGGAGAACATAGTATGGATCCGCTGACCGAACACGGCGACGCCGAGGATAAAGCTCATAAACCCTCCTCCGAAGAGGAAAATAGTCCGGACAAAGATGCAAACATCATCCCGGAAGAGCACTTGGAACAAGAGAACCTCCGCAGAAGGCTTATAGCCACAACGAGGAGTCTGAAGAAACAGAAGCAAAGGCTTAAGGCCGCACAAAATACGCTCAACAGCAGATGGAACAAAGTGCTCGTCAACGAAGAAAAGTACGGTGGAAGTTACCACACAAAGAGCTATCCAAAGCGCAAGCTATTGCCTGAATTCGACGATGAGGCCTTAGAGCCCACACAGCCGAAAAACAAAACCGCCAACCGGTCGAATCAACCACCTTGTGGCCGCGATAGAGCGGCCAACAAGGCCGCACATAAGTCAACACATGATCTACGTGAAGACTTGCGCCAAAAAGCCAGTATGACCAGATCCATCTACGGAGCTAGGAAGCGTGCTTCGGCACAAAAGGAAAACCGAATACTACAACCGTCTGAACGCCCTGATACATTAAAATACAGAGGCGCCGCACACCCCCTATGTTTCACCGCTGAGGTGCTGGACCATGAATTCCCAGAAGGATTCAAACCAGTAAACATAGAAGCGTACGACGGGACTACAGACCCCGGGGTCTGGATTGAGGACTTTATCCTCCATATCCATATGGCTCGCGGAGACGATCTCCACGCCATCAAGTACTTACCCCTCAAGCTTAAAGGACCAGCTCGGCACTGGCTGAAAAGCCTCCCCGAAAACTCAATTGGAAGCTGGGAGGAGCTCGAGGATGCTTTCCGAACTAATTTTCAAGGGACTTATGTCCGACCTCTGTATGCAGACGATTTAAGTCATATAATTCAACAGCCCGGAGAGTCAGCCCGAAAGCTTTGGAACAGGTTCCTCACTAAGAAGAACCAAATCGTCGGCTGCCCGGACACCGAAACCTTAGCAGTTTTCAAGCACAGCGTCCGAGACGAATGGCTCGCCAGACACCTCGGCCAAGAAAAACTGAGAACAATGGCAGCCCTGACAAGCCTAATGACCCGCTTTTGTGTGGGCGAAGATAGCTGGTTAGCCCGCAGTAGCACCAGCGACCCAAGGACATCTGAAGTTAGGGATGGCAATGGAAAACCACGACGCAGTAAAAGCAAGCGTCGAAATACAGAAGACAGCCCAGATAATACGGTGGTAAACGCCGGATTCAGGGGCTCTTGACCAGGTCAGCAGAAAAAGCCTTTTAAAGGAAGCAGAGATGGACAGTCCAGCCTAAACAAGATACTGGACAAAATATGTCAGATTCATGGCACCCCCGATAAACCTACAAATCACACCCACAGAGAATGCTGGGTCTTCAAGCAGGCCGGTAAGCTAAACGCCGAACACAAGCGGATGGAGAAACCAAGTGAAGACGAGGATGAACCTCGCCAACAAAGGACTAGGGAACAGAAAAAATTCCCACCAGAGGTCAAAATTGTAAATATGATCCACGTGACAAAGGGGAGATGCGAACATGCACTCCGAGACACACGCGTCGTAGAGCCCGTCACCCCTAAGTTCAACCCCTGGTTGGCCCGCCCGATCACTTTCGATCGCAGGGATCACCCGACAAGCATCCGGCACGAAGGATTGGCTGCCTTGGTGTTAGACCCAATAATAAATGGATACCATCTCACACGAGTCCTTATGGACGGCGGTAGTGGTCTAAATCTGATATATCAGGACACAGTCCGCAAAATGGGGGTAGACCCGACAAAAATCAGCCATAGTAATACTACCTTCTGTTGGAAATATGCCCTAGAGGCAATAATAAAATGGTTATTATTATATTTCTTTGTTCATGATAATTGTCTATTATTCATGCTATAATTGTGTTATCCGGAAATCGTAATACATGTGTGAATACATAGACCACAACATGTCCCTAGTGAGCCTCTAGTTGACTAGCTCGTTGATCAACAGATAGTCATGGTTTCCTGACTATGGACATTGGATGTCATTGATAACGGGATCACATCATTAGGAGAATGATGTGATGGACAAGACCCAATCCTAAGCATAGCACAAAGATCGTGTAGTTCGTTTGCTAGAGCTTTTCCAAATGTCAAGTATCATTTCCTTAGACCATGAGATTGTGCAACTCCCGGATACCGTAGGAGTGCTTTGGGTGTGCCAAACGTCACAACGTAACTAGGTGGCTATAAAGGTGCACTACGGGTATCTCCAAAAGTGTCTGTTGGGTTGGCACGAATCAAGACTGGGATTTGTCACTCCGTATGACGGAGAGGTATCTCTGGGCCCACTCGGTAATGCATCATCATAATGAGCTTAGTGTGACCAAGTGGTTGATCACGGGATCATGCATTACGGTATGAGTAAAGTGACTTGCCGGTAACGAGATTGAACAAGGTATTGGGATACCGAAGATCGAATCTCGGGCAAGTAACGTACCGATTGACAAAGGGAATTGTATACGGGATGGATTGAATTCTCGACATCGTGGTTCATCCAATGAGATCATCGAGGAGCATGTGGGAGCCAACATGGGTATCCAGATCCGGCTGTTGGTTATTGACCGGAGAGTCGTCTCGGTCATGTCTGCGTGTCTCCCGAACCCGTAGGGTCTACACACTTAAGGTTCGGTGACGCTAGGGTTGTAGAGATATTAGTATGCGGTAATCCGAAAGTTATTCAAAGTCCCGGATGAGATCCCGGACGTCACGAGGACTTCCGAAATGGTCCGGAGGTAAAGATTTATATATAGGAAGTCAAGTTTCGGCCATCGGGAAAGTTTTGGGGGTAATCGGTATTGTACCGGGACCACCGGAAGGGTCCCGGGGGTACACCGGGTGGGGCCACCTATCCCGGAGGGCCCCATGGGCTGAAGTGGGGAGGGGAACCAGCCCCTGGTGGGCTGGTGCGCTTCCCTTGGGCCTCCCCCTGCACCTAGGGCAGGAAACCCTAGGGGTGGGGGGCGCCCCCTTGGCTTGGGGGGCAAGCCACCCCCCTTGGCCGCCGTCCCCTTGGAGATTGGATCTCCTAGGGCCGGCGCCCCCGCAGGGGGCCTATATATAGTGGGGGGGGGAGGGAGGGCAGCCGCACCCAAGCCCCTGGCGCCTCCTTCTCCCTCCCGTAACACCTCTCCCTCTCGTAGTGCTTGCCGAAGCCCTGCCGAGATCGCCGCTGCTTCCACCACCACGCCGTCATGCTGCTGGATCTCCATCAAACTTTCCTTACCCTTTGCTGGATCAAGAAGGAGGAGACGTCTTCCCAACCGTACGTGTGTTGAACGCGGAGGTGCCGTCCGTTCGGCGCTCGGTCATCGGTGATTTGGATCACGACGAGTACGACGCCATCAACCCCATTCTCTTGAACGCTTCCGCTCGCGATCTACAAGGGTATGTAGATGCACTCCTTTTCCCCACGTTGCTAGATAACTCCATAGATTGATCTTGGTGATGCATAGAAAATTTTAAAATTCTGCTACAATCCCCAACAGTGGCATCATGAGCTAGGTCTATGCGTAGTTACTATGCACGAGTAGAACACAAAGCAGTTGTGGGCGTCGATGTTGTCAATTTTCTTTCCACTACTAGTCTTATCTTGCTTCGGCGGCATCGTGGGATGAAGCGACCCGGACCTACCTTACACGTACGCTTACGTGAGACAGGTTCCACCGACTGACATGCACTAGTTGCATAAGGTGGCTAGTGGGTGTCTGTCTTTCCCACTTTAGTTGGAGCGGATTCGATGAAAAGGGTCCTTATGAAGGGTAAATAGAAATTGTCATATCATGTTGTGATTTTACGTAGGTAAGAAACGTTCTTGCTAGAAACCTATAGAAGCCACGTAAAAACATGCAACAACAATTAGAGGACGTCTAACTTGTTTTTGCAGCATTTGCCTTGT
This sequence comes from Aegilops longissima, assembly GCA_021605205.1. Classification (NCBI taxonomy): domain Eukaryota; kingdom Viridiplantae; phylum Streptophyta; class Magnoliopsida; order Poales; family Poaceae; genus Aegilops; species Aegilops longissima. The sequence continues at coordinate 631,285,275 of CM038677.1, read as the reverse complement.
GATGTGATATGGCCAAAAAAGATGTGATGAATGATATATGTGATGTATGAGATTGATCATATTCTTGTAATAGGAATCACGACTTGCATGTCGATGAGTATGACAACCGGCAGGAGCCATAGGAGTTGTCTTTATTTTTTTGTATGACCTGCGTGTCATTGAATAACACCATGTAAATTACTTTACTTTATTGCTAAACACGTTAGCCATAGAAGTAGTAGTAATCATTGGCGTGACAACTTCATGAAGACACGATGATGGAGATCATGATGATGGAGATCATGGTTTCATGCCGGTGACGAAGATGATCATGGCGCCCCGAAGATGGAGATCAAAGGAGCAATATGATATTGGCCATATCATGTCACTATTTGATTGCATGTGATGTTTATCATGTTTTGCTTCTTATTTGCTTAGAACGACGGTAGTAAATAAGATGATCCCTTATGATAATTTCAAGAAAGTGTCCCCCCTAACTGTGCACCATTGTGAAGGTTCGTTGTTTTGAAGCACCACGTGATGATCGGGTGTGATAGATTCTAACGTTCGAATACAACGGGTGTAAGCCAGATTTACACACGCAATACACTTAGGTTGATTTGACGAGCCAAGCATGTACAGACATGGCCTCGGAACACGGAAGACCGAAAGGTCGAGCATGAGTCATATAGAAGATACGATCAACATGAAGATGTTCACCGACGTTGACTAGTCGGTCTCACGTGATGATCGAACACGGCCTAGTTGAATCGGATCATGTTTCACTTAGATGACTAGAGGGATGTCTATCTAAGTGGGAGTTCATTGAATAATTTGATTAGATGAACTTAATTATCATGAACTTAGTCTAAAATCTTTACAATATGTCTTGTAGATCAAATGGTCCACGCTAATGTTGCCCTCAACTTCAACACGTTCCTAGAGAAAACCAAGCTGAAAGATGATGGCAACAACTATACGGATTGGGTCCGGAACCTGAGGATCATCCTCGTAGCTGCCAAGAAAGATTATGTCCTAGAAGCACCGCTAGGTGAAGCACCCATCGAGAGAACCAAGACGTTATGAACGCTTGGCAGTCTCGTCTTGATGATTACTCCCTCGTTCAGTCGACATGCTTTACAACTTAGAACCGGGCTCCAAAAGCGCTTTGAGCAACACGGAGCATATGAGATGTTCAAGAGCTGAAAATGGTTTTCCAAGCTCATTCCGGGTCGAGAGATATGAAGTCTCCGACAAGTTCTTGATTGTAAGATGGAGGAAAATAGTTCTGTCGGTGAGCACATACTCAAAATGTCCAGGTTGCACAACCGCTTGACTCAGCCGGAGTTAATCTCCGGATGACGCGGTCATTGACAGGATCCTTCAGTCGCTTCCACCGAGCTACAAGAGCTTTGTGATGAACTTCAATATGCAGGGGATGGAAAAGACCATTTCTGAGGTATATTCAATGCTGAAATCAGCGGAGGTGGAGATCAAAAAGGAACATCAAGTGTTGATGGTGAATAAAACTACTAAGTTTAAGAAAGGCAAGGGTAAGAAGAACTTCAAGAAGGACGGCAAGGGAGTTGCCGCGCCCGGTAAGCCAATTGCCGGGAAGAAGCCAAAGAATGGACCCAAGCCTGAGACTGAGTGCTTTTATTGCAAGGGAAGTGGTCACTGGAAGCGGATCTGCCCCAAATACTTAGCGGACAAGAAGGCCGGCAACACCAAAGGTATATGTGATATACATGTAATTGATGTGTACCTTACCAATAATCGTAGTAGCTCCTGGGTATTTGATACCGGTGCCGTTGCTCATATTTGTATCTCAAAACAGGAGCTGCGGAATAAGCGGAGAGTGGCGAAGGACGAGGTGACGATGCGCGTCGGGAATGGTTCCAAGGTCGATGTGGTCGCCGTCGGCACGCTACCTCTGCATTTACCTACGGGATTAGTTTTAAACCTCAATAATTGTTATTTAGTGCCAGCTTTGAGCATGAACATTGTATCAGGATCTCGTTTAATTCGAGATGGCTACTCATTTAAATCCGAGAATAATGGTTGTTCTATTTATATAAGAGATATGTTTTATGGTCATGCCCCGCTGGTGAATGGTTTATTCTTAATGAATCTCGAGCGTAATATTACACATATTCATAGTGTGAATACCAAAATATGTAAGGTTGATAATGATAGTCCCACATACTTATGGCACTGCCGCCTTGGTCACATAGGTGTCAAACGCATGAAGAAGCTCCATGCAGATGGACTTTTGGAGTCTCTTGATTACGAATCATTTGACACATGCGAACCATGCCTCATGGGTAAGATGACCAAGACTCCGTTCTCCGGAACAATGGAGCGAGCAACCAACTTATTGGAAATCATACATACTGATGTGTGTGGTCCAATGAGTGTTGAGGCTCGCGGTGGCTATCGTTATGTTCTCACTCTCACTGATGACTTGAGTAGATATGGTATGTCTACTTAATGAAACACAAGTCTGAGACCTTTGAAAAGTTCAAGGAATTTTAGAGTGAGGTTGAGAATCAACGTGACAGGAAAATAAAGTTATTACGATCAGATCGTGGAGGGGAATATTTGAGTCACGAATTTGGCACACACTTAAGGAAATGTGGAATCATTTCACAACTCACGCCGCCTGGAACACCTCAGCGAAATGGTGTGTCCGAACGTCGTAATCGCACTCTATTGGATATGGTGCGATCTATGATGTCTCTTACCAATCTACCACTCTCATTTTGGGGCTATGCTTTAGAGACTGCCACATTCACTTTAAATAGGGCTCCCTCGAAATCCGTTGAGACGACACCGTATGAATTATGGTTTGGGAAGAAACCTAAGCTGTCGTTTCTAAAAGTTTGGGGATGCGATGCTTATGTCAAGAAACTTCAACCTGAAAAGCTCGAACCCAAGTCGGAAAAATGCGTCTTCATAGGATACCCTAAGGAAACCATTGGATATACCTTCTACCTCAGATCCGAAGGCAAGATCTTTGTTGCCAAGAACAGGTCCTTTCTGGAGAAAGAGTTTCTCTCGAAAGAAGTAAGTGGGAGGAAAGTAGAGCTTGATGAAGTACTACCTCTTGAAACGGAAAGTAGCGCAGCTCAGGAAGATGTTCCTGTGGTGCCTGAACCGACTAGAGAGGAGGTTAATGATGATGATCAAGGTACTTCGGATCAAGAACCTACTAAACTTTGTAGGTCTACAAGGACACGTTCCGCACCAGAGTGGTACGACAACCCTGTCTTGGAAATCATGTTGTTAGACAATGGTGAACCTTCGAACTATGAAGAAGCGATGGCGGGCCCAGATTCCGACAAATGGCTAGAAGCCATGAAATCCGAGATAGGATCCATGTATGAAAACGAAGTATGGACTTTGACTGACTTGCCCGATGATCGGCGAGCCATAGAAAATAAATGGATCTTTAAGAAGAAGACAGACGCGGATGGTAATGTGACCATCTATAAGGCTCGACTTGTCGCTAAGGGTTATCGACAAGTTCAAGGGGTTGACCTCGATGAGACTTTCTCTCCCGTAGCGAAGCTGAAGTCCGTCCGAATCATGTTAGCAATTGCCGCATACTATGATTATGAGATATGGCAAATGGACGCCAAAACGGCATTCCTTAACGGCCATCTTAAGGAAGAACTGTATATGATGCAGCCAGAAGGTTTTGTCGATCCTAAGAATGCTAACAAGGTATGCAAGCTCCAGCGCTCCATCTATGGGCTGGTGCAAGCATCTCGGAGTTGGAACATTCAATTTGATGAGATGATCAAAGCGTTTGGGTTTACACAGACTTATGGAGAAGCCTATGTTTACAAGAAAGTGAGTGGGAGCACTGTAGCATTTCTCATATTATATGTGGATGACATATTGTTGATGAGAAATGATATAGAATTCTTGGAAAGCATAAAGGCCTACTTGAACAAGTGTTTTTCAATGAAGGACCTTGGAGAAGTTGCTTATATATTAGGCATCAAGATCTATAGAGATAGATCGAAACGCCTCATTGGTCTTTCACAAAGTACGTACCTTGACAAGATATTGAAGAAGTTCAATATGGATCAGTCCAAGAAGGGGTTCTTGCCTGTATTGCAAGGTGTGCGATTGAGCACGGCTCAATGCCCGACCACGGCGAAGATAGAGAAAAGATGAGTGTCGTCCCTATGCCTCGCCATAGGGTCTATTATGTATGCCATCTTGTGTACCAGACCTGATGTAAACCTTGCCGTAAGTTTGGTAGGCAGGTACCAAAGTAATCCCGGCATGGAACATCGGACAGCGATCAAGAATATCCTGAAGTACCGAAAAGGACTAAGGACATGTTTCTCGTGTATGGAGGTGACGAAGAGCTCGTCAGAAAGGGTTACGTCGACGCTAGCTTCGACACAGATCTGATGATTCTCAGTCACAAACCGGATCGTGTTTATTTTGAATGGTGGGGCGATGGCTGGTGCGATTGCAAGCAAAGCATGGTGGCGGGATCTACATGTGAAGAGGAATACATGGCAGCCTCGGAGGCAGCGCATGAAGCAATCTGGGTGAAGGAGTTCATCACCGACCTAGGAGTCATACCCAATGCGTCGGGGCCGGTCACTCTCTTCTGTGACAACACTGGAGCTATTGCCCTTGCCAAGGAGCCCAGGTTTCACAAGAAGACCAGGCACATCAAGCGTCGCTTCAACTCCATTCATGAAAATGTTCAAGATGGAGACATAGATATTTGTAAAGTACATACGGACCTGAATGTAGCAGATCCGTTGACTAAACCTATCCCTAGAGCAAAACATGATCAACACCAGAACTCTATGGGTGTTTGATTCATCACAATGTAACTAGATTAGTGACTCTAGTGCAAGTGGGAGACTGTTGGAAATATGCCATAGAGGCAATAATAAAATGGTTATTATTATATTTCTTTGTTCATGATAATTGTCTATTATTCATGCTATAATTGTGTTATCCAGAAATCGTAATACATGTGTGAATACATAGACCACAACATGTCCCTAGTGAGCCTCTAGTTGACTAGCTCGTTGATCAACAGATAGTCATGGTTTCCTGACTATGGACATTGGATGTCATTGATAAGCATAGCACAAAGATCGTGTAGTTTGTTTGCTAGAGCTTTTCCAAATGTCAAGTATCATTTCCTTAGACCATGAGATTGTGCAACTCCCGGATACCGTAGGAGTGCTTTGGGTGTGCCAAACGTCACAACGTAACTGGGTGGCTATAAAGGTGCACTACGGGTATCTCCGAAAGTCTCTGTTGGGTTGGCACGAATCAAGACTGGGATTTGTCACTCGGTATGACGAAGAGGTATCTCTCGGCCCACTCGGTAATGCATCATCATAATGAGCTCAGTGTGACTAAGTGGTTGATCATGGGATCATGCATTACGATACGAGTAAAGTGACTTGCCGGTAACGAGATTGAACAAGGTATTGGGATAGCGATGATCGAATCTCGGGCAAGTAACGTACCGATTGACAAAGGGAATTGTATACGGGACTGATTGAATCCTCGACATCGTGGTTCATCCGATGAGATCATCGAGGAGCATGTGGGAGCCAACATGGATATCCATATCCCGCTGTTGGTTATTGATCGGAGAGTCGTCTCGGTCATGTCTGCGTGTCTCCCGAACCCGTAGGGTCTACACACTTAAGGTTCGGTGACGCTAGGGTTGTAGAGACATTAGTATGCGGTAATCCGAAAGTTGTTCGGAGCCCCGGATGAGATCCTGGACGTCACGAGGAGTTCCGGAATGGTCCGAAGGTAAAGATTTATATATAGGAAGTCAAGTTTCGGCCATCGGGAAAGTTTGGGGTGTCGGTATTGTCTGGGACAACGGAAGGGTCCCGGGGGTACACCGGGTGGGGCCACCTATCCCGGAGGGCCCCATGGGCTGAAGTGGGGAGGGGAACCAGCCCCTGGTGGGCTGGTGCCCCCCTTGGGCCTCCCCCTGTGCCTAGGGAAGGAAACCCTAGGGGTGGGGGCGCCCCCCTTGGCTTGGGGGGCAAGCCACCCCCCTTGGCCGCCGCCCCCTTGGAGATTGGATCTCCTAGGGCCGGCGCCCCCCCCCCCCAGGGGGCCTATATATAGTGAGGGGGAGGGAGGGAAGCCGCACCCAAGCCCCTGGCGCCTCCCTCTCCCTCCCGTAACACCTCTCCCTCTCGTAGTGCTTGGCGAAGCCCTGCCGAGATCGCCGCTGCTTCCACCACCACGCCGTCATGCTGCTGGATCTCCATCAACCTCTCCTTCCCCCTTGCTGGATCAAGAAGGAGGAGACATCTTCCCAACCGTACGTGTGTTGAACGCGGAGGTGCCGTCCGTTCGGCGCTCGGTCATCGGTGATTTGGATCACGACGAGTACGACTCCATCAACCCCGTTCTCTTGAACGCTTCCGCTCGCGATCTACAAGGGTATGTAGATGCACTCCTTTTCCCCTCGTTGCTAGATAACTCCATAGATTGATCTTGGTGATGCGTAGAAAATTTTAAAATTCTGCTATGATCCCCAACACCTTCAAGGGAGTAGTACCAGGCCCAGAGGCCGGCTGCACGGGCTCTCTATTATTAGAGGTTGTATTCGGTTCTCCCGACAAATTCCGAAGCAAAAAAGTTAACCTTCGACACCGCTCCATTCCGAAGTGGCTATCAAGCACTACTCGGAAGAGCGGCTTTCGCTCGTGTTAACGCAGTACCGCATTACACTTCTCTCAAGCTTAAGATGCCCGGTCCACGTGGCACCATCACCATTAGTGGAAACATTGAACATTCCTTACAAGCGGACGAATGTGCAGCGACTTTAACAGCCGAACACTAAATGGCCCCTCCAATCAGAATAAAGGGTCGGTCGTCAAGACCGCAGACACGGCTAGACAAGTCCGGTGCATTACTAGCCATAACGGCTAGACGGCACCAGGGGCTTCCCGCGTGTAATTAGTGCTAGTTCGGCTCAACTTGACTTATCTTGAATTTTAATGGTTTATTGAGAATAACCAATTTTTTGGCACGACAACTTTCACCTAAGTTCTTCTCTTTTACAGATGACAATCGTGCCACACCCATCCAGGATTCGGCACAACGGAGACACAGGCGCAGACGTGCAGCAGGGACCCACTCAAAGGTTTCTTTTTAGATTAAGACCATGCGTAAACCTTTTTTACTATCTTTTGTTGTTCACATCCTTCGGATACTTAGTATAACCGAGAAGGATGCTGACGTTATTGGCATTTCGCCACGTCAGAGTATTGCACGTACCTGGACACTTGGGGTTCATCATCAAGGGCATTGCTCGGCCCAGCATATGTTATAAAGACCGAATACCTTAGGGAGTGTTCGGCGCCACGATTTTGGCCTTATATGCATCAGCTCCGAATCATGTCTTCGGTCAAATGTTGGGTTTGCCCGACTCCCGTGTTTTGCTACCTTACGTTCCGCTCTATCGGCTAAGGCGGCACCGGGAGAACTACTGCAATTGTGCCCTGGTTCATCCGGATGAGCACCTCAGTAGAGAAAGCCGAAAAACTGACTGTCATGATAAAGCGTGAGACTGGTCAACCACTCGAGGACTTAGCGGAATCTTCGGGATTCCTCCGCATTAACGAAGGGCCGTTTCCCGGTCATGTACATACACGCCCCGTATTCGGACGAGCGCGAAGGTACCAGGGGCTATATAGTAGTCCCACCGTCAAACTCCTATGGCTAAGTGAAAGTGTTAAAGCAATATAGTCCGGTTGCCTTGTTCGTTGCGCTACCACCTCCTTAATGGACCAAGACATTGGATCAAGTGTGAATACGCATTTTTTTTGCGAACACCCCAGCATTATATGCGTGGGGGCTGAAGCCGACGACTGCAAACTTTCAGGTTATCTACACATATACATTAGCAGCCGCACGGGAGGCATCATAATACTTTCAGGAAAAAGTATAAACATAGCCTTTATAATTCAATAAAACATTGTTTTTACAATGGGAGTACATGTCACTAGAACATAATATTCTTCGAGCACTGAGCTTCTATTGAACGAGCGCCTTCAAGGACTTCTTCAAAGTAGGGCTCGACAGATATTCGGCCCACAGCCGAACTCGGGGCTGCAATAGCGGTGGCCTCCATCTCTGCCCAGTATGTCTTGACACGGGCAAGTGCCATCCGTGCACCCTCTATGCATGCCGACCTCTTCATAGCGTCGATGTGCGGCACATCACCAAATAACTGTTGCACTAAACTAAAATAACTATTCGGCCTTGGCCCTTCCGGCCACAGATGATCCACAACAGACCTCATGGCAAGCCCGGACAATCTATGGAGCTCGGCCCACTCGGCTATTCGCTCATTCAGCAGCAGCAGACGCACTGGAACATCGAACTGTGACCAGAACAGCTTTTCCACTTCGCGATCTTTTTGCTCCTTGAAGTACTTGGCCGCATCAGCAGCACTGGCTGCCAAATCCGCGTATGCATTTGTACAACTACATAGTTGATCAAGAGGGGCATACTTCGGATCTCCGAACTTCGTCCGCAACAAAAAGGGCTTCCCAGCCGCGATATCTCCGGCTTGATGCAGCTCCTCCTTCGCTGCTCTGATTTTAGAGCGGGCTTCCTTGGCTGCTACCATGGCCTTCTCCAGGTCCGCGCCTTCGCTTGACTTTCTTTTTCAAGAAGCTGGTAACGATCGGCGGCATCTTTCAACTCAACGGCCATCTTGGCTATTTTTTCCTTGCTTTGGCAATGAGCAGCCTGTTCAGCTCTCAGCTCTTTGGCCGCCTTTAGAGCGGCTGCATCACTATTTCTAGCTTGTTCTTTGGCTCGGGCAAGTTCCGCCCGAAGGGTCTCCACGACGACAGCTCCATCTGCAGTCACAAACATATTAAAGATACTAGCATCATGCTCCTCTTACCATGTGTTGATCACCGGGGAAATCACATACCCTGCGCGTCGTCGAGCCGCTTGTTGACAAGTACGATGTCAACATCTGCCGCATCAAGCTGCCACTTTAGTTCGGCAAACACACAAGTCCGGCTAGCCACCGGACCCTCTGCCACCTGCACATGAAGGTGGCCAGATTATTACCTGGGACTATGATCCTCTGTTTGCCACCGTTCTCGACGGCAACCAAAGTCTCAGGGGCTACTATCTGCATAGGGCACACCTAACGTATGCGGTAATGTTAAAAATATACACTATTTCATGTACCTCAAAGCCTTTTAGCAGACTCATACAAGCTTCATGCAACCCGCTTTCGGCGGATGAAATCCTCTGAATCACCGTATCCATCGATTATACGATGCGCCTACGAGATAGCCGCTTGCTCGAAGATCCTTGATCGTTCGATCGCTTTGCGGACTGTTCCGGACTCTTTCTGTTGCTCTCCTTAGGAGCCGCATGCTGAGGACTTTGGGTGGCCGAGGGATTATCCTCTGGCCTTGGCGGATCAGGAGAAACCCTTCGCGACGACACTTCAGCGTCGCCCGCCTCATGAGGCGGGGTGGCAGGGGGAGGCGTTTCGCTCTCCATCATCTCCGGAAGAAGATCACCCGAAGACGAACTCTGTCGAGAAGGGCTACGATCCGAACTGCAAGATATATGCTTCGGTTATTGTTCTCAGAGGTAAAGCAGGATATTTTTACTACTAAGTACTGTTTGGTTACTTACATCTTGGTGGAGGGTTGATCCCCTTGCAGACACTGTGCGGTAAGGATACCCCCCGAGGCAGGACCCTCTGGCGAAGATTTCTTCCCCCGTTTGGAAACTTTTGTTTCCGGGTTTTCAAAGGTGGTCCTCTTCCTTCCTTGGGGAGAGGGAATTTCAGATTCTTCTCCCCGGTTATCCTCCTTCGCAGAGGCGCTAATTCCCCTGGGTTGTATGAATAATGAGTGAGGCCCGTTTTCAGCCTCCTTATTTCCCCCTTTATCTTCCCCTGAGGGCGCCTGATAAGGCGCCGGCTCGAGCATTCTAGCCAGTACTGGATCTGCTGAGCTTTCGGGAAGGGGAGCCGAACACCTAATCATCTTCGCCTTTGTTACCCAGTACTGGTCAAAGAGCGACTTTTCAGAATGATGTTGTGATAAATAAAAAGACAGTGTATTCGGCCACGGGATTACTTACTTGGGTATCTTGACGATTGCAGCTCAGACCCGCATCCTAGGTGAGGTCCGGACACCTTACTTGTGGTCCGAAGAACAATTTGTACATCTCTTTGAGCGTCACGCCGAAGAAGTGCTGAATAGCTCGCGGTTCTTCCGGGTTGAACTCTCACATTCAGAGAGGTCGACGTTTGCAAGCCAGGACTCGACGAACTAGCATGACTTGCATTACCGTTACCAGGCCGACATCTCTCTCGAGGAGATCTCGGATGCGACTCTGCAACATCGGCACATCATTCGCTGGCCCCTAATCCAGTCCCTTGTTGATCCACGACGTCAGTTGTGGTGGGGGGCCCGAGTGAAAGGTAGGCGGGGCCACCCACTTGGTGCCCCGGGGAGCTGTGATATAAAACCACTCCCGTTGCCATAAACTGGACACCTCCAGGAAGGAACCTTCTGGCCATGGAACATCGGTGCTTTTGCTTATTGCGGCACCTCCGTACTATGCGTGTCGCCCCTCAATCATCTTCGGCTTCACATTGAAGGTCTTGAGCCATAAGCCGAAGTGTGGGGTAATGCGGAGGAAGGCTTCACACACGACGATGAATGACGAGATGTGAAGGATGGAATCTGGGGCCAGGTCATGGAAATCCAGCCCATAATAAAACATGAGCCCCCTGACGAAGGGATCTAGAGCAAGGCCTAGCCCTCGGAGGAAGTGAGAGATGAATAAAATGCTCTCGCCGGGTTCGGGAGTGGGAATGGCCTGCCCTCGAGCAGGCAACCTATGCGAGATTTCGCCGGTTAAAAACCTAGCCTCCCTTAGCTTCTTGATGTCTTCCTCTGTGACAGAGGAGGGCATCCACTGACCTTGAAGGTTGGATCCGGACATGGTTGAAGGTCCGAAGCGCCTGACCTGAGCCTTGGGTGTTGGAACTCGAGTTGGGGAAGGATTCGATTGAGTGCAAGAAAAAAAAGGACAGGCCTTGGCCTCTTTATAAAGGGGATGAATATCAAGCGTCCTCTGCGTGGCCGTTTGGGACTTGCCTAAAATCGAGGAGTCATACCAACGGACACGATTGGGTTACCCACATCTGTATTGATGAGAATCCCGTAATAAGGGGGACACGATCTCTGCTTCGACAAGAAGTGCCAATGGAAATGCCTCGCAAAACATGCAGTGGCAGGCTGATTGAGAAAGAAAGTTCGTCATGGCCGGACCACGGCAATACGTCACATTATGAAAAACGGTCGGCAGATTGGATTTGTGGGAATATCGTTCTCTCTATGATGGTACGTGGAATTTGTTTTGCAGAGCCGGACACTATCCTTGTGTTCAAAATCTTCTGTGGAGTATTCGGAGGAAGAACCCGCCTTGCAATGCCGAAGACAAATCTGCGCGCCGGACTCATCGTCATTGAAGCCTAGTTCAGGGGCTACTGAGGGAGTCCTGGATTAGGGGGTCTCCGGACAGCCGGACTATATCCTTTGGCCGGACTGTTGGACTATGAAGATACAAGATTGAAGACTTTGTCCCGTGTCCGGATGGGACTCTCCTTGGCGTGGAAGGAAAGCTTGGCAATACGGATATGTAGATCTCCGCCCTTGTAACCGACTCTTTGTAACCCTAGCCCCCTCCGATGTCTATATAAACCGGAGGGTTTAGTCCGTAGGACAACAACAATCATACCATAGGCTAGCATCTAGGGTTTAGCCTCTATGATCTCGTGGTAGATCAACTCTTGTAATACTCATATTCATCAAGATCAATCAAGCAGGAAGTAGGGTATTACCTCCGTCGAGAGGGCCCGAACCTGGGTAAACATCGTGTCCCCTGCCTCCTGTTACCATCCGCCTTAGACGCACAGTTCGGGACCCCCTACCCGAGATCCGCCGGTTTTGACACCGACAGCGCCCCCTTCCCTTTTCCAATTCGGACTCCAAGGGGGGGCGTGGCCTACCCTGGCCCCCCTCCTCTCTCTCCACTAAGGCCCATGATGGCCCATTAGTTCCCCCGGGGGGTTCCGGTAACCCCTCTGGCACTCCGGTTTTACCCGAAACCATCTGGAACACTTCCGGTGTCCGAATAACATGGTCCAATATATCAATCTTTATGTCTCGACCATTTCAAGACTCCTCGTCATGTCCGTGATCTCATCCGGGACTCCGAACAAACTTCGGTACATCAAATCACATAAACTCATAATAGAAATCGTCATCGAACGTTAAGCGTGCGGACCCTACGGGTTCGAGAACTATGCAGACATGAACGAGACACATCTCCGGTCAATAACCAATAGCGGAACCTGGATGCTCATATTGGTTCCTACATATTCTACGAAGATCTTTATCGGTCAAACCGCATAACAACATACGTTGTTCCCTTTGTCATCGGTATGTTACTTGCCCGAGATTCGATCGTCGGTATCACCATACCTAGTTCAATCTCGTTACTGGCAAGTCTCTTTACTCGTTCCGTAATGCATCATCCCACAACTAACTCATTAGTCACATTGCTTGCAAGGCTTATGTGATGAGCATTACCGAGAGGGCCAGAGATACCTCTCCGAAACACGGAGTGAAAAATCCTAATCTCGATCTATGCCAACTCAACAAACACCATCGGAGACACCTATAGAGCATCTTTATAATCACCCAGTTATGTTGTGACGTTTGATAGCACACTAAGTGTTCCTCCACTATTCGGGAGTTGCATAATCTCATAGTCTGAGGAACATGTATAAGTCATGAAGAAAGCAATAGCAATGAAACTGTAACGATCATAATGCTAAGCTAACGAATGGCTCTTGTCCATCACATCATTCTATAATGATGTGATCCCGTTCATCAAATGACAATACATGTCTATGGTCATGAAACATAACCATCTTTGATTAACAAGCTAGTCTAGTAGAGGCATACTAGGGACACTTTGTTTTGTCTATGTATTCACACATGTATCAAGTTTCCGGTTAATACAATTCTAGCATGAATAATAAACATTTATCATGATGTAAGGAAATAAAATAATAACATTATTATTGCCTCTAGGGCATATTTCCTTCAGTCTCCCACTTGCACTAGAGTCAATAGTCTAGTTCACATCGCCATGTGATTTAACACCAATAGTTCACATCGTCAGGTGATTTAACACTCTATAGTTCACATCACCATGTGACCAATACCCAAAGGGTTTACTAGAGTCAATAATCTAGTTCACGTCGCCATGTGATTAACACCCAAAGAGTACTAAGGTGTGATCATGTTTTGCTGTGTGAGAGAGGTTTAGTCAATGGGTCTGCCACATTCAGATCCGTATGTATTTTGCAAATATCTATGTCTACAATGCTCTGTACGGAGCTACTCTAGCTAAATGCTCCCACTTTCAATATGTATCTAGATTGAGACTTAGAGTCATACAGATCAGTGTCAAACCTTGCATCGACGTAACCCTTTACGGCAAACTTTTTGTCACCTCCATAACCGATAAATATGTCCTTACTCCACTAAGGGTAATTTTGATCGATGTCTAGTGATCCACTCCTGGATCACTGCTACCTCTTGAGCATGTGTTGGTTTTTCCCTTGAAGAGGAAAGGGTGATGTAGCAAAGTAGCGTAAGTATTTCCCTCAGTTTTTGAGATCCAAGGTATCAATCCAGTAGGAGACTACACGCAAGTCGCCTCGTACCTACACAAACAAATAAGAACCTTGCAACCAATGCGATAAAGGGGTTGTCAATCCCTTTATGGCCACTTGCAAAAGTGGGATCTGATAGAGATAATAAGATAAATATTTTTGGTATTTTTATGATATAGATAGGAAAGTAAAGATTGCAAAGTAAAATAGATTAGAAACTTATATGATGGAAAATAGACCCGGGGGCCATAGGTTTCACTAGTGGCTTCTCTCAAGATAGCATAAGTATTACGGTGGGTGAACAAATTACTGTCAAGCAATTGATAGAAAAGTGCATAGTTATGAGAATATCTAGGCATCATCATGTATATAGGCATCACGTCCGTGACAAGTAGACCGAAACGATTCTGCATCTACTACTATTACTCCACACATCGACCGCTATCTAGCATGCATCTAGAGTATTAAGTTCAAATGAATAGAGTAACACATTAGGCAAGATGGCATGATGTAGAGGGATAAACGAAAGCAATATGATATAAACCCCATCTTTTTATCCTCGATGGCAACAATACAATACGTGTCGTTTCCCTTTCTTTCACTGGGATCGAGCAACGCAAGATTGAACCCAAAGCTAAGCACTTCTCCCATTGCAAGAAAGATCAATCTAGTAGGCCAAACCAAACTGATAATTCGAAGAGACTTGCAAAGATAACAAATCATACATAAAAGAATTCAGAGGAGATTCAAATATTGTTCATAGATAATCTTGATCATAAACCCACAATTCATCGGATCTCGACAAACACACCGCAAAAAATAGTTACATCGAATAGATCTCCGAGAAGATCGAGGAGAACTTTGTATTGAGATCCAAAGAGAGAGAAGAAGCCATCTAGCTAATAACTATGGACCCGAAGGTCTGTGGTAAACTACTCACACATCAACGGAGAGGCTATGGTGTTGATGTAGATGCCCTCCGTGATCGATTCCCCCCGTGGAGCGCTTAAAAGGACCCAAGATGGGATCTCACGGGTACAGAAGGTTGCGGCGGTGGAAATAGGGTTTCGTGGTGCTCCTGGATGTTTTCGGGGTATATGGATATATATAGGATGAAGAAGTAGGTCGGTGGAGCTGCAAGGGGCCCACGAGGGTGGGGGCGCGCCCAGAGGGGCAGGCGCGCCTCCCTGCCTCGTGGCCTCCTCGCTTCTTTCTTGACATCCACTCCAAGTCCCCTGGATCACGTTTGTTCCAAAAATTAACTCTCCGAAGGTTTAATTTCGTTTGGATTCCGTTTGATATTCCTTTTCTGCGAAACACTGAAATAGGCAAAAAAAAACAGCAATTTGCACTGGGCCTTTGGTTAGAACGTTAGTCCCAAAAATAATATAAAAGTGCTTAGTAAAGCCCATTAAACATCCAAAACAGATAATATAATAGCGTGGAACAATCAAAATTTGTAGATACGTTGGAGATGTATCAAGCATCCCCAAGCTTAATTCCTGCTCGTTCTCGAGTAGGTAAATGATAAAAACAGAATTTTTGATGTGGAATGCTACCTAGCATAATTTTCAATGTAATTTTCTTTATTGTGGCATGAATTTTTAGATCCGAAAGATTCAAGACAAAATTTTAATATTGACATAAAAATAATAATACTTCAAGCATAGTAATTAAGCAATTATGTCTTCTCAAAATAACATGGCCAAAGAAAGTTCATCCCTACAAAATCATATAGTTTGGTCATGCTCCATTTTCGTCACACAAGAATGCTCTCATCATGCACAACCCCGATGACAAGCCAAGCAATTGTTTCATACTTTAGTAATCTCAAAAAATTTCAACCTTCACGCAATACATGAGCGTGAGCCATGGATATAGCACTATGGGTAAAATAGAATATAATGATGGGGGTTATGTGGAGAAGACAAAAAAGGAGAAAGCCTCACATTGACGCAGCTAATCAACGGGCTAGGGAGATGCCCATCAATTGATGTCAATGTAAGGAGTAGGGATTGCCATGCAACGGATGCACTAGAGCTATAAATGTATGAAAGCTCAACAAAAGAAACTAAGTGGGTGTGCATCCAACTTGCTTGCTCACGAAGACCTAGGGCATTTGAGGAAGACCATTGTTGGAATATACAAGCCAAGTTCTATAATGAAAAATTCCCACTAGTATATGAAAGTGATAAAACAAGAGACTCTCTATCATAAAGATCATGGTGCTACCTTGAAGCACAAGTGTGGAAAAAAAGGATAGTAGCATTATCCCTTTTCATTTCTTTTTTTGGCCTTTCTCTTTTTTTCTCTTTTTTTTTATTTGGGACAATGCTCTATTTACGATGATCATCACACTTCTATTTATTTACAACTCAATGATTACAACTTGATACTAGAACAAAATATGACTCTATACGAATGCCTCCGGCGGTGTACCGGGATGGGCAATGAATCAAGAGTGACATATATGATAAATTATGCATGATGGCTTTGCCACAAATACAATGTTAACTACATGATCATGCAAGGCAATATGACAATGATGAAGTGTGTCATAATAAACGAAACGGTGAAAAGTTGCATGGCAATATATCCCGGAATGGCTATGGAAATGCCGTAATAGGTAGGTGATACGTCTCCAACGTATCTATAATTTATGAAGTATTCATGCTATTATATTATCCATCTTGGATGTTTAATGGGATTTACTATGCACTTCTATATTATTCTTGGGACTAACCTATTAACCCAGAGCCTAGTGTCAGTTCCTATTTTTTCCCTTGTTTCAGTGTTTCGAAGAAAAGGAATATCAAACGGAGTCCAAACGGAATGAAACCTTCGGGAGAGTTATTTTTGGAAAGAAAGCAATCTAGGAGACTTGGAGTGCACGTCAGGGGATCAACGAGGAGAGCACGAGGCAGGGGGGCGCGCCCACCCCCCTGGGCGCACTCTCCACCCTCGTGGGCCCCTCATGGCTCCCCTGACCAACTTCTTTCACCTATATATATCCATATACCCTAAAACCACCAGGGAACAGAATAGATCGGGAGTTCCGCCGCCGCAAGCCTCTGTAGCCACCAAAAACCAAGCGGGACCCTGTTCCGGCACCCTGCCGAAGGGGGGATCCCTCACCGGTGGCCATCTTCATCATCCCGGCGCTCTCCGTGACGAGGAGGGAGTAGTTCACCCTCGAGGCTGATGGTATGTACCAGTAGCTATGTGTTTGATCTCTCTCTCTCTCGTGTTCTTGAGGTGATACGATCTTGATGTATCGCGAGCTTTGCTATTATAGTTGGATGTTATGATGTTTCTCCTCCTCTACTCTCTTGTAATGGATTGAGTTTTCCCTTTGAAGTTATCTTATCGGATTGAGTCTTTAAGGATTTGAGAACATTTGATGTATGTCTTGCGTGGGATAATCGTGGTGACAATGGGTTATTCTATTGATTCACTTGATGTATATTTTGGTGATCAACTTGCGGGTTCCGCCCATGAACCTATGCATAAGGGTTGGCACACGTTTTCGTCTTGACTCTCCGGTAGAAACTTTGGGGCACTCTTTGAAGTACTTTGTGTTGGTTTGAATAGATGAATCTGAGATGGTGTGATGCATATCGTATAATCATACCCACGGATACTTGAGGTGACATTGGAGTATCTAGGTGACATTAGGGTTTTGGTTCATATGTGTCTTAAGGTGTTATTCTAGTACGAACTCTTGAATAGATTGATCCGAAAGAATAACTTTGAGGTGGTTTCGTACCCTACAATAATCTCTTCGTTTGTTCTCCTCTATTAGTGACTTTGGAGTGACTCTTTGTTGCATGTTGAGGGATAATTATATGATCCAGTTATGTTATTATTGTTGAGAGAACTTGCACTAGTGAAAGTATGAACCCTAGGCCTTGTTTCAACACATTGCAATACCGTTTACGCTCACTTTTACCACTTGTTACCTTGCTGTTTTTATATTTTCAGATTACAAAAACCTATAGCTATCATCCATATTGCACTTGTATCACCATCTCTTCGCCTAACTAGTGCACCTATACAATTTACCATTGTATTGGGTGTGTTGGGGACACAAGAGACTCTTTGTTATTTGGTTACAGGGTTGCTTGAGAGAGACCATCTTCATCCTATGCCTCCCACGGATTGATAAACCTTAGGTCATCCACTTGAGGGAAATTTGCTACTGTCCTACAAACCTCTACACTTGGAGGCCCAACAACGTCTACAATAAGAAGGTTGTGTAGTAGACATCAAGCTCTTTTCTGGCGCCGTTGCCGGGGAGGCTAGGTAAGCGGCACTCACACCCTGTCAACTAAGCTCTTTTCTGGCGCCGTTACCGGGGAGGTGAGTGCTTGAAGGTATATCTTTAGATCTTGCAGTTTAATCTTTTAGTTTCTTGTTTTATCACTAGTTTAGTCTATAAAATAAAACTACAAAAAAATGGAATTAAAGTTGCCTCATACGCTTCATCTTTTTAACATCTTTCGTGAGTATGATGGAAAGGAAAATTGTGCTCAAGTGCTAGAAGAAGAAATCTATAGAATGTTTGGCACTAAATCTTTGTATGATGAGAAAGATTTCAATGTTGTTAGTATGAATTCTATGAATATACATGATGCTAATGATATGCAAAGACACAAGCTTGGGGAAGCTATGTTTGGTGAAAATTTTAGCCTCCCAAGTTTTGATGAGCAAATTTATTATGATGAAAGCATGCCTCCTATTTATGATGATTATTGTGATGACACATATGCTATAAAGAATAAACATAACCATGAAACTTGTCATCATGATTTTAATTTTCAGTTGGACTATGCTTCACATGATAGTTATTTTGTTGAGTTTGCTCCCACTACTATTCATGAGAAGAAATTTGCTTATGTGGAGAGTAATAAAATTATATGCATGTAGATCATGAAAAGAATGCTTTATGTGATGGTTATATTGTTTAATTCATTCATGATGCTACTGAAAATTATTATGAGAGAGGAACATATGCTTCTACATATTGCAATAATATCAAGTTTCCTCTCTATGTGTTGAAAGTCTTGAAGATTTGCTTGTTTTACCTTCCTATGCTAGTTGATTAGTGTTCCCATAAGTTTTTTCTCACAAAATCCCTATGCATAGGAAGTGGGTTAGACTTAAATGCACTTTCCATGTGTTTCATGATGCTCTCTTTATGTTTCAATTCTTATCTTTTATGTGAGCATCATTGAAATCATCATGCCTAGCTAGGGGCGTCAAACGTTAGCGCTTGTTAGGAGGCAACCCAATTTTGTTTTTGTTTCTTGCTTTTTGGTTCTGTTTAGTAGTAATCAAATCATCTAGCCTCTGGTTAGATGTGTTTTTATGTTTTAGTTAGTGTTTGTGCCAAGTAAGACCTATAGGATCTTCTTGGATGATAGTTATTTGATCTTGCTGAAAATTCCAGAAACTTTCTGTTCACGAAAACAATTGTTTAAAATCACCAGAACATGATAAAATACTGATTCCAATAGCAGCAGATTAATAATCAAATTATCTAGGTTTTCCAATTTTGGTAGAATTTTTTGGAGTTCCGGAAGTATACGTTTGATACAGATTACTACAGACTGTTCTGTTTTTGACAGATTCTGTTTTTCGTGTGTTGTTTGCTTATTTTGATGAATCTATGGCTAGTAAAATAATTTATAAACCATATAGAAGTTGGAATACAGTAGATTTAACACCAATACAAATAAAGAATGAGTTCATTACAGTACCTTGAAGTGGTGTTTTGTTTTCTTTTGCTAACGGAGCTCACGAGATCTTCTCTTAAGTTTTGTGTTGTGAAGTTTTCAAGTTTTGGGTAAAGATTCGATGGACTATGGAATAAGGAGTGGCAAGAGCCTAAGATTGGGGATTCCCAAGGAACCCCAAGGTAATATTCAAGGACAACCAAGAGCCTAAGCTTGGGGATGCCCCGGATGGCGTCCCCTCTTTCGTCTTTGTTCATCAGTAACCTTACTTGGAGCTATATTTTTATTCACCACATGATATGTGTTTTGCTTGGAGCGTCATGTCATTTTATTTTGTATTGCTTATTGTTTGAATAAAGTATCAAGATCTGTCATTCTTAAATGAGAGAGATTCTTCACATAGCTACATAATTATTAAAGTACTCATTGATCTTCACTTATATCTTTTTGGAGTAGTTTGTCATTTACTCGTGTGCTTCACTTATATCCTATGAGTAAATGGTTGAATGATTTGAATATAATAAATCTGAAATTATATATGTTTCATATGCCTTTCCCATGGGGAGTAATGACTTCACATATAAGAAGTAGAGGTGGTAAATTCATTGAAGGTTAGCAAACATTGTATTGGTCACTTGAACAATTCATGAAAGAATATTGAAGGAAGAGAGATTTCACATATAATACTATCTTGGAAATCTTCTATGATTGTGAGCCCCATTAATTATTTTCAAACCTGAGCAAATTAGTTGAAGTTGGACAAGGAAGACAACATAATGAGTTATGCTTGGGTATATTTGTATAGAAGTTATATTGTTATGGATCCTCTAACATGTGGTGCTTGCTATTTAGAATCCTTTGCTAGCCAAAATATCTATACTAAGCGGGAATACTGCTTGTGCATCCAAATTCCTTGAACCAAGTTTCTTCCATGAGTGTCCACCATATCTACCTATATGCTATATTTACCTTCCATTCCAAGTAAATTTGCATGTGCCAAACTCTAAACCTTCAAATAATAATCTGTTTTGTATGCCCGAATCGCTCATGTAGCGACTAGGGGCTGTCAGTATCTTCCATGCTAGGTGGGGTAGTCTCACAATGAGTGGACTCCACTCATCATTCACGAGAAAATGTCTGGTAACTGGGATGCCCATTCCTATGATCAAAAGATCAAAAACAAATTCACAAATAATTTAAACAAAACTCCCCCAGGAAAGTTGATAGTTGGACGACACCCGTTGTTTCGGACAAGCCGTGGAGTGTGAATGTTGGTGGAGGGGGAGTAAACAATTTACCTTTCTGCATGGGAACCGCCTATGATGTATCTAGTATGGAAGATATTGGGAACTCTTGGTCGTTGTGTTGACAATGAAAGCATACCTCTCAAAATTATTTTCATCTCTGTTTTAGCTTCGAGCTCTGGCACCTCTGCAAATTCCTGCTTCCCTCTGCGAAGGGCCTATCTTTTACTTTTATGCAAGAGTCAGTAGTATTCCTTCTCATTCCAACCTACTATTTAGTTGGCAAGCATCATGTGGTGGAGAAAGATCTAAGCATATATGGCCATTCAAATATCACTACAAAAAAATACACTTCCGTGATGATACGTGTTTGTCACAGTAGGTCGCGTTTTTTGTCATGCATGTACATCCATGACAAATTTATGATGTAATCAAGATAGTCATACCTGTCTTTGTCAGAGAAGTGTTCCATGACATTACCAAAATTATCATCACGAAGTGTCCACTTCCACGAGGATAAATCGCACACACGTAAGTGCTTTCGTCAAGGGTGACCGACACGTGGCATCCACCGTAGCGGAACGCCATTAAGCTATCGGGTCGGATTTTGGATCCGAAACCCGTTAATGCCACGACCAATACCGATTTTCCACGTAAAATTCTCATTGGCCTTTAGCTGGGCCGGCCCATTATGGTCTGCAGAATCTTGTGGGCCTTTAGCTGGACCAGCCCAAAAGTGGCCCACAAAGTTTAAACGGGCCGGCCCAACCGAAGGCCCATAAGATTTAGCGGACCATAATGGGCCGCCCACTAAAGGCCCACAAATTTTAGCGGACCATAATGGGCTGGCCCAACTAAAGGCTCACAAGATTTTATGGACCACAATGGGCTGGCCCAACTAAAGGCCCACAAGATTCTGCAGACCATAATGGGCCGCCCACTAAAGGCCCAACATTCTCTCACAAATCGCTCGTCAATGGCCTGGTCTAAACTTGTCATCAATGCGCCCATGGTCACTTCTGTCCCGCTAACAATCCGCTATAATTGGGCGAATTACGGCCCGGTATTTCCGCATGTTAAAGGTCCGCTTCATTTGTGCCCATCTACAGCCATCAAAACTTTCGCCCATAAACAACCGTGAAGGATTTGGGTCATATTCGCCATGTCGCTATTCGGCTCGTTAGAGGCCCACTAAAGATTTGGGCCACTTTCGCCTGTTGTCATTTTCGCCCGTTAACGCCGGACGTAAACCATGGGCCATATGTGGCCCAATCATCATATCGGGCCCATTAACGCCCATATAAAATGACGATAATCTAGCCCGATCAAGTTTCGCCTGTTAAAGGCCGTGTATTAGGTCGGCGATTTACGCCCGTCCGAATTTTGGCTCACAAATATCCGCATCGTAAATGGGCCACCATTTCGGCCTGCTAAGTCGAGTGGGTTATTTGGAACAATCAGGGCCCAATCTCACTTTCGGTCTATTAAAGGCCCATGTTTTTTATGGGCTCAAGATATTTACACCTGTAAACGGCCTATTTTTACTGAGGGCCCAAATTATGTTTAGGCTCGTTAAAGGCCCACTATGGGCACAGCCTACCGAGAAAAATTTGAAAGCTTATGCTAATTTAAGCCCAGATATTTTTAGTGGGCTACATGCCAATTTCGCCCAGAATCGCTTTTAGCCCAATTGGAATGGGCCCGATTTAATGTTGGCATGTTGGGCTCCTACGAAGCTTTTGGCGAATACATTACTAAGATAAACCTACACTATACAAAAAGAGCGTCAGAATTATCGCAGCCTGTGGCAAGCATCATAAATGTTGTATCACAACAAAATAAATTCCAATCATACAACAAAAGGCATGTTGGCATAAACTTTACAATCCTTCCGGATAAAAGCACCATCGATGTATAGAAGCACGATCATTTAACCCGAAAAGCTAATGTTTCAGTAGAATCGATGGAGCAGACGATCTCCACCTTTTTCCGCCATTGCTCTTCAACAATGAAGCAAATGTCCGATAGTCCGGTTTCAAAACAATTCATATCTTGACGACATTTCTCAACCACTATTCTTGTTTCCAAACAACGCCCATTAGGGATTGGACTTGTGTCCGAGCACGATATATCACTCATCTAGCAGGAAGATTTTGTTCAAGAGGCGATTTGGACGAGGTTACCTTGACAACCAACCCGAATTACGCAGAAGGTGCTTTTGCAATCGTTAGTGGAGAGATACCGACGACCGTAGCAAGAGGTGACATTGTGCCCGTAGTAGCCTCGCCACCTTCGTGTGGTTGTGGCTGTTCAATCATTTGTTCCATAGCTTCCTCGAAAGTTTGAACTTGTAGATTAGTGTACCGTATAAGTTACTAATGAGACAAAACAAACAAAGTAGGTTAAACGTTTATACATAACTTATTTTGGTGAACTACTGTAATACATTAGCATGTATTGTAGTGCCAACTACATAATAAAATCACTTATGGAACATATGTCCATGTAGCATGCCTACTGTATTGTCTATTTCCTCACATTCTTTGACATCTAAGGATAAAGAGACATGGTTTAAAGTAGGATGAACATAGTATGACATCATTCATATCATGGGCAAACAGATATAAAACAAACAGGCTATTTTATCATTGTATGCGCACGTGAACATAACAACTAGATTACAGATCAAGACCAAAAGAATATCCTTCATCTCTTTTAAACCATGTAAGGTGAAATGATACGTTAAGACAATTGTGTATAAAAGTGAACAGAGTAACTGACATTGGCTGCAAACCAAGTAGTTAAGTGAACACATCACAGTACCGATCAGTTCAAGGCAGGAGGAGTAAGGACTTACAACAATGCTTGAACTGGTGTACTCATGCCCTTCATCTTGCTGGTGTGGCAATCCTTGAAGATTTGCAATCGCATTCGGTTCAGTTCTTTTGCTCGCACGGCTTTCCTCTCAGATTTGGAACAAGTCAATATAGATACGATACTATGGCACAAAAAAAAGAAGGAAGTAGCAGCTATTTACATAAGCCTCGCAGTGTGCAATATAGCTACGAGATCCTGTTGTCTGTTGGAATTTCACTTTAGAATAGTTGGTTTTGTTCTTCAAACAGTTAGCCTAGAAGAAGATACACTTGTAAGGCACATACATAAATACAAGTTCAATATGTGGTCTGATCAAATACATATAGCCTACGATACTTTGGATCGCACAAAGTGTTTAACGAGGGTTGTCCAATTTCATCTGTAATATATTCCATCGGAGATGTTTGGGCGATTTCATTGTTAGCCTTGCCTTCAAAGTGAGATTTTCTAAGGTGGTACCGACATCGTCAGCAGAAAGCGATCGAAAACATGAGTGCATGCTTGTTTAGTTGCATCATCTTTCGGATCCAACTTGAACCTCATCTGCTGAAAAAGAATGTGAGTCTTATTAGGAGGAAGCTAGAAAGTATGCGATGAGCAAGACAATATTACTAATTGCGATGAATAACATTACTTACGATAAATGGTCAAGGAAGGTGTTAAACTGGTATTGTCTTTCTCATTCCTGTCTTCGGATCCACGTTGGGAGGATACGCGATGACACCTAACGGCAACGGCTGCCTCGATACTAATTTGGCTGACTCAGAGCATCACGTGGCCTTTTAAACCTGCCTCAAAATGGATCTCCATTCTTCCTCCTTTAGGTTTTGTTAATATGTCAAGCATTATCCCCGATGTCTGCTTTCGCTATGCGCCGTGGTGCTAGTTCAACAACGAATATGGAAAGTGTTAGTGTACATCAAACCGTGAGAGTACATATAAAGGAGCATGCAATCGCAACTTGACTCGGTTAGGTACCGCCTTGGTGTTGATGCTCATGAGGTTCATCTGATCTTGCCAAGTCCTGTTGTGTCGGCAATGCTTCGAAGTAGTGTTAGGTGTGAAGGCAGCTTGGGAACCGCCGCCCGAGCAAACGAACGAGTAACTGGTTGAGATGTCGGTGCAGCTTG
This sequence comes from Aegilops longissima, assembly GCA_021605205.1. Lineage (NCBI taxonomy): Eukaryota > Viridiplantae > Streptophyta > Magnoliopsida > Poales > Poaceae > Aegilops > Aegilops longissima. The sequence continues at coordinate 631,260,548 of CM038677.1, read as the reverse complement.
AAGCGGATGTGCAGCTGGTGGAGCAGGTGATACCGTGTTTGTAGATTTAGCCGTGGACTTGGACCTTCTACTACACTATAAGTACCAGCAGAATCTCGACGGCAGAACCTTTTCGGTTTCACCCGACGAGTAACAGCACTCCCTACTATATTATTTTCCTTGCTCTTTTTTGACTTTGCCATGTCAAGCTATACCCACAACACAAAAGAATAAAATCACTCTTCAGAACTCATTGATGCATGATACAGACAAGCAATACTTTGATGTAAGACAATCATATGAGCATGGAATATGTAAGAAAAACAGGACGGCATGACATATTCACAGCTACATGTGCAAACTAAGCAGAAGGATTTTCAAGAAAATAGAAGTAATGCAAGCTATACACCATATGAAAGATGCAACCAATATTACTCTACCAAGTTAAAAGTGTCTTGTCATAAGTGGCAATTCGAAAAATTAGAAGCAGTACAACATAGAAATCAATGCAAGATGCAACCACTATCAAACTGCCATGTTAAAAGCGCCCAATCATGAGTTACCGATGCGGGATACACAACAACAGTACTTTGATGTAAGAACATGGTATGATAGATAGATGCAAAGGTATTCTAGACACGTAAAGCCATGTCATATGCACATGTATAACGATAAACTCAGCAGGTGCAATTTAATCAAAATAGAAGAAATACAGGCTAGACAACATATGCAACATGAAACCAATTATCACATCGTCAACTTAGAGCAAGCACATGCGATGGTGGAGTGCGGAGATGAACTCATCATGTAGACTTGGGACTTCAACTTCATTGGCGAGCAGCAAGGGCAAATCTAGAGAGTCTCTGCTTATGCGTGGGTGCGGAGTACCACCAACATCCCCTAACTTACTATTTTCCTTCCTATTTTCTGATATTGCCTTATGAAGTCAAAACCACAAGAAGATGAATAAAATTAGCTCGCATAACTGGTTGATGCATGATACGATTTAACACTACTTTGATGTAAGGCAAGCGCATGATAGGAGGATGGAATATATACAAAAAGATAGCATTTCATATTCACACGCACGATAGGAGGATGGAATATGTATGAAAAACAAGAAGCGGAAGGCATTTCAACAAAATTAGAAGAAATGAAAGCTAGGCACCATATGAACATGCAACCAATATCACTCTATCAGGTAAAAAGTGTCTCCTCGTAAGTGCCATTTCAAGAAATTAGAAGCAGTACAAGCTAGATGACAATGCAAGATGCAACCTACATCATAGTCCCAAGTTAAATGTTTCTTATGGGTAAGTGATCGTTGCAGGTATAAGTTGTAAGCTACACAGATGCAATTCTACATAATCAGAAACAATACAAACTAGACATCATACGGAAAATGCAACCACGTATAACAGTTCCAAGTAAGAGCAAGCACCTGTGATGGTGGAGTAGGGGAGATGTGCTCATCATGTACACGTATGTTCTAGAAACAGAACACGGTCGATTCACAGTGCATTATGTGTAAAGTAAGCAGATGCAATTCAAGTTAGAAGCAATACAAGCTAGACATCATACGCAACATGCAACCACATATAATAGTGTCAAGTTAGAGCAAGCACCGGCGATGGTGGAGTAGGGGAGATGTGCTCATCATCTACATAGCTACGTTGACTGTCCAGCCTTGTGTTGTCTTGCGAATCTTGTAGGGAGGATGGCGGAGTAGAATCTTTAGAGACCCCTGCTTGAGTTGTTCAAGGACCACCATCATCCACCGCGGACTAATTTCCTTCAGCTGTAATGATTTTGCATTGTGAAGTCAAACCGATAAGAAAAAGGAATAAAATTCGCTCTTCGTAACTCATTCATGCATGATACCGATTTAACACTACTCGGATGAAAGGCAAACACATGATGCGAGGATGGAATATGTATGAAAAACAGGATGGTGTGACATATTCACACCTATGATGTGGTAACTAAGGTAAGGCATTTCAACAAATTATAAGCATCGCAAGCTAGACACCATATGAAAGATGCAACCAATATCACTCGCCAAGTTTAAACTGTATGGCGTTTCAACAAATTAGAAGCAAGATATGCTAGAAATCATATGGAAGACACAACCAATATCACAATGGCGACTTAAAGGTGCCTTATCATAAGTGACTGATGTGGGATATGCAAGAATAGTAGTCCGATGTAGAAACAGGAACACACGCCATATTCACAGCATTATGTGTAAAGTAAGCAGATGCAATTCAACAAAGTTAGAAGCAATACAAGCTAGACATCATACGCAACATGCAACCACATATAAAAGTGCCAAGTTAGAGCAAGCACTGTGATGGTGGAGTAGGGAGATGTGCTCATCATCTACACAGCTACGTTGACTGCCTAGCCTTGCAATGTCTTGCTAATCTTGTTGGGAGGATGGCGGAGTAGAATCTGAGAGAACCTCCGTTTCAGCTTGCTCGGAAGGACCACCATCATCCAATGCATTGCCAATTTCCTTCAGCTTTATTGATTTTGCATTGTGAGGTCATACCGACAAGAAAAAGGAATATCATTCGCTTCTTCGTAACTCATTCATGCATGATACTGACGAACACTACTCTGATGAAAGGCAAAGTCATGATACGAGGATGGAATATGTACGAAAAAATGGACGGCTTGACATATTCACACTGTAGCGACCTGACCCAAAATCGGTCAAGTCTTTGTGTCTGTACCATCCCAAGATCATGCTGGTACTCACATTACATCGATGAAATAATCAAAGTTCAATCACACCTGAATTTATTACACGATTCTCATAGAGAGTCTTTATTACAAGAGAATAAATTCGGCTGAAGGCCAACTCATGAGAAATAAACTAGTAAAGCTGCGGAAGCGTAGACGAAAATAGCGAGTCCATCCGACTCCATAGGGCAATCACCAAGCGCGGAGCGTAGCCTCAATCCTGATCGGAATACTCCTCTGCAACATAAGACGTTGCAGCCGTGTAGGTCAACATTTTGAATATGCTTTGGCAAGTCATGAAGAGAGAATAACAATAATAAAATTACTAACACTATATGCATTTTGGCTGTGGGGCTCTAAGTTTCATCATTTTGCTAAAAGCCAATTTTTTCCTACTACAAAGGACTTGCTTGCAAATACTACAAAATTGTTGGTAGTTATTGAGATGGTTCCGCCAACCAATGTCTTATTCCCAAATTATTAAGTCATAACCCCTCAAATTAATTTATTAGTTTTAGTGTTGAGATTTCTAATACTTCCAAGTTCCAGAGGCTCAAATTGTCCGTGAATCGGGACACGGCTAATCGATTAGATCTTTAACTCTGCAGAGGTTTATGACTTTACCCGCAAGAATCGTTCCCTCCTTTTAAGTCTTCGCACTTCATGGTGTTTGAAGACGGGACGAACGAAACAGGGTCTTCCAAGTTCTACTGCATGCGTGGTGGGGAGGTATAATTCTAATGCAACAAAAATCATAGGTATTGAAAGTATGATCAATGACTTGCCTTGCTGACGATCTTCGTAAGCTAAGGACTCGTAGTAGCAAGCTTCGCACTCCGGAAACTCTACCGAGACAAACAATAATCACAATAAGCATATAGCATATTATCACTTACATAACAGCATAGTAACATAACACACCAAAACAAACGAATCATAACCCAAAGGAAAACTCGAAGAAATCCAACTCAAAGTTTTCCTACTTCAAACAACAACTAAAAATAGTTTTTATATAGCAAAATTTTCTTAACATAACCTAAGCATGGATTTATGTTAACTTAACAGAAAAGAATGCATTAAGCAACCAGGAGCAAAAAGAATCAATTTAAAAGCTATTATGAAACTCCTATTAGGCCTAAAGCAATTTCTAATAAGAAAAATAAAATAAAAGTTTTATTTATTATAAATAAAAGTTCATGCTCTAAAGTGACAGAAACTATCCTAGAATAATCAATCACATGTGAAAAATAAATTTATTTGCTAATTAAAATAATAGGAAAACAGAGCTAGTTAATTAATTAAGAATAACATGATTCTGCTAGAAACTATTTTTTATTAATCCTAAAATGCCCAAATTAATTCCTACGGTTAGGCAATGTCAAAACAAAGTTGGGACAAAAACAATCATATAAAATAATTTTCCTAACTCATTTTATAACAGATTTACTATTCTGACTAAAATTAAAATAAAGCAATTCAAATAATTTTAACATAGCTAATTATATTTTCTACAGAAACTATAAGAAATTTGCAAACCAACAAAAAAAAGAATCACTTAAAAATATTAAGTAGAATAAAAGATATGAATTTTTCAAATCTGAAACTATTCTGTTAAAAGAGAAAACGAAAATAAAAGAAAAACGGGCTAACTGGGCCTAACTAACGCCCTGAGCGTAACTTAACTAAAACGGGCCCTAGGGTTAAATGAGTCGGGCCGGTCTAATAAAAAAAAACCTAACTAACCTAAACCGGAACTAACCGGAATAAAACCCGGTTTTATTTAAAAGAGCATACCCTTCTGGGGATCTAATCTCAGCCGAGAACGAGATCGGACGGCGGGGTGGAGTCCGCGAGTTACCGGAGATCGACGGCGGCGGCGGCTCGGGCGGCGAGTGCGTCGGCATCTCCGGTGGTCGGGGAAGTCGACGGAGTGCTCCGGCGGGTGCGGCGCGACGAGGGGGTGGTTCTAGTGGAGTCAACGGGGCTCGGGGAGGGCTAGGGCGAGCTCGGGGTGAAAAATGGCGGCGGCGGCGTCCGGCTACTCCGGCGAGTGCGTGCGGAGGGAGAGATAGATCCGGCGAGGGGCGAGAGGGGAATGAGGTGAGGGGGGTTTATAGGCGGGGCGACGACTTGCGCGAGGGGGTGAATCGAGGGATCGGCGAGATCCCGGATCCGGCGAGCGGCGGCGCGGACTGGTGGCGTGGGCGGGTAGGAGACGGGTGGTGGCCCACCGTCGGAGAGGGAGGAGCGTGCGGCGGGTCGGCCGAGGGCTAGCCGATTCGCCTCGGCCGCTCGGGCGGGGGCGTGGGCGGCCGGGTGTCACTGGCCGGGCAGCCTGGTGGGCCTCGGCTGGGTGGGTCGCCAGTGCCGGCTGGGCAGTTAGCTTCGGCCGGCGCTGGTAATTTTTTCTTTTTTCTATTTTTATTTTTTTGAAAAATAAAAACAGAGATAATATTTAAAATATAAATATTTTATATAGGACATATATACACCAAAATGATCAGGGGAATATTACCTATCATTTGAACATTTTTCCAGGGGTAAAATCCAAACTTTATAAAAATTCATTTTTTCCAAATTTCAAATAAACTCAAGTTTGAATTCAAAACTTTTGGCAATGTTTTCCTCTGATATTTTTGGAGTGTCATGTTTACTCCTCTCATACTTCTTCTCAAGTATTTATCAGGCATAGTTTTTTTTTGAAATGATTTCCACTTGCCAAAATTTGAATTCAAATACCAAACTCAAAATCTTCTGAAACTCCAAATGGCACTCAAATTCAAACAGAATGCATAGATGCTTAGCTATAATTGTAAAACATACCAAATAGGAAATTTGGGATGTTACAAACCTACCCATTTTAAGGTGAATCTCGCCGAGATTCGGGTTGGCTAGCAAATAGGTGCGGTGGTCTCAAGAAGGTCTTCTTCGCCCTCCCAGTGGCTTCTTCCTGAGTGATGACTCCACAAAGACCTTACAAAACTTGATGACCTTGCTGCGGTGACTCTGCTCGCAGTCTCGAGAATTCGGACGGTTTCTCCTTATAAGTCGATCACCGTCAAGCTGTATGGCCTCTAGGGGCACCGTGTCTCTCAACGGAATATCGCCATGTCGGCATGACACTTCTTCACCGAGAAACATGGAAGACATCATGGACTCCGACAATCCTTCCGCAATTCCAACTTGTAAGCAACTTCTCCATGGCGCTCGAGGATTTTGTACGGGCCAATGAATCGGGTGCTAACTTTCCTTTGACACCAAACCTCTTGATTCCACGGCGTGGGACACACGAAGATATGCTCGGTCTCCCGCTTCGTAAGTTACTTCCTTGCGGTACTCGTCGGCATAACTCTTCCGTCTCGACTGTGCTATCTTGAGTCTATCCCGAATCAGCTTGACTTTCTTCGAATCTCCGATAAGATCGAACCGAAAAGTGATCGATCTCCAACACCATCCCACAAAGAATGGTGTTCGCACCTCCTTCCGTGATAGAGCTTCGAAGGGGCCATCTTCGATCGGATTGATAACTGTTGTTGTATGAGAACTCTGCGTATGGCAAATTGTCATCCCAGCTAGACCCATAGTCTAGCACACAAGCTCTCAACATGTCTTCCAGAATCTGGTTGACTCTCTCGGTCTGTCCATCTGTCTGTGGATGAAAAGTCGCATCAACTCCAGCCTCGCACTCCAAAGTTTCATGCAACCGATTCCAAAACTTTGAGGTAAATTGTGTTCCTCTATCCGACACGATACTCCTCGAACTCCATGCGGACATACGATCCTGGTCATGTATATCTTGGCCAACTTAGCACCGGTATATGTAGTCTTCACGGAATGAAGTGAGCTACCTTGGTTAAACGATCAACCACTACCCAGATAGAATCATAACCTGAACGGGTCCCGGTAATCCCGTGATAAAATCCATTCCAAGTTTTTCCCATTTCCAATCGGAATCGGCAAAGGTTGAAGTAACCCTGCTGGCTTCGATGTTCTGCCTTTACTGCTGACAAACATCGATATCGCTACGCACTCGCAATATCCTTCTTCATACCGCCCACCGAAACTTTCCTTCAAATCCAGGTACATCTTGGTGTTACCGGGGTGAATCGAGTACGGTGAATCATGAGCCTCCTGAAGAATTAGCTTCCTGAGTTCGGGATCATTGGGTACATAAATATGATCCTCGAACCATATAGCTCCGTATTCATCCTTACGGAATCCTTTAGCTTTTCCTTCATTCATCTTCTGTTTTATCTCATCAATTTCCTTGTCTGACTTCTGAGCTTCATGAATCCTTTCGTCCAAAGTGGACTGAACTTCCAGAGTTGCAACATATCCTCTCGGAACTATCTCCAGTCGGAGATCTCTGAGGTCATCGACTAACTCCTGGGGTAATCCTCCCGCTGTAAGAGTATTCACATAACTCTTACGGCTCAAAGCATCTGCTACAACATTAGCTTTCCCGGGTGGTAATGCAATCTCATGTCATAGTCCTTGATTAACTCTAGCCATCTCCTCCGCTCGAGGTTCAACTCTTCTGCGTGAAAATATACTTCAAGCTCTTGTGATCTGTGTAAACATCACAATGGTTTCCGATGAGGAAATTTCTCCAGTGTCTTGAGTGCATGCACTACGGCCGCTAACTCCAAATCACGTGTGGCATAATTCATCTCGTGAGGTCGAGCTGTCCGGAGGTATAAGCTACAACTTTTCCTTCCTGCATGAGTACTCCTCCGAGTCCCTCGACGAGAAGCGCCACAATATACCGTAATCCTTGTGTATGTCCGCAAAATCAGATCGGGCTGTGACCAGACGCTTTCTTCAACTCCTGAAAACTGGCTTCACAATCCTCGGTCCAAATGTACTTGGCCTCCTTCTTCAACAGCTCACCATGGGCTTGGCAATCTTCGAGAAGTTCTCAATAAACCTCCGATAATATCCTCGCGAGTCCGAGAAAATCGCGGATCTCCTTGATCGAGGTGGCTGACCGCCAATCGGTGATCGATTCAACCTTGGCGGGTCAACTGCTATTCCTTCTCCTGAAATAACATGTCCGAGGAATCCAACTTCCTTCAGCCAAAATTCACATTTGCTGAACTTGGCATACAACTGATGTTCTCGAAGTTTCTCCATCACTAGACGCAAATGTTCCTTATGCTCTTCCTCGCTATTGGAGAAAATCAGTATATCATCGATGAACACCACGACAAACTTGTCCAGATATTCCATAAATACCTTGTTCATCAAATTCATGAAGTATGCAGGAGCATTAGTCAATCCAAATGACATGACGGTATACTCATATAAACCATACCGGTGGTGAATGCTGTTTTGGGTATATCCTTTTCACGGATCTTCAATCGATGATACCTCGATCAAGATCGATCTTGGAGAATACCTTGGCTCCAACTAGCTGATCAAATAGATCATTAATCATCAATGAGGGTACTTGTTCTTGATGGTCACCTCGCTCAACTAACGATAATCCACAATCATTCTCAAGGTTCCATCCTTCTTCTCTACCAAAAGAACTGGGCTCCCCAAGGTGATGAGCTTGGCGAATATATCCTTTCTCCAATAACTCATTAATTTGGTTCTTGATCTCTTTCAAATCGCTCGGAGGCATCCGATAGGGTCTCTTGGATATCGGGCTGTGCCGGTAATAACTCAATCAAAACTCAATGTCTCCGTCCGTGGCATTCTGTAATTCCTCCTAAACACATCGGAAAATCTTGCACCATCGCACTTCCTCCCGAACAACTCCCGTGAGGGAATGCACCGATTCTTCATCCGCTACGCCTCGATACATATTTGATCCTCTTCGCCCGGTGGTGAGCGTAATAGACTTGCGGGCACATCCTATGTTTCCTTCAAACTTCGTCACCAATCCATGCCTAGGATTACATCCAAGGTCCGGGTTTCAATACTATGAGGTCTGCGGAAATTTATGGTTCCCGATGTTGAGGGTTGCATGACAGCCTAAACCTGCCATCATTTCTCCTCCCGCGAACCGACGCCAAGGGGTTTCTAAGGGTTTTAGTGGGCAACCCGCATTTTTCCACAACTACCCTTGATATGAATGAATGCGCTGCACCGTAATCAAAGAGTACCAATATCAACGTGAATTCAATAAAACTTACCAACCACGTTGTCCGGCTGATCATATACATCCTCCACGCCAATGTGGTTCACCCGAGCACGAGGGAAAGGGTTGGGCTTCTTCGCTGAGCTTCCATTGCCGCTTCCATTCCTCCGCTTGGCCTCCGGCAGTCGGTGGCATAGTGCCCTGCTTTTCCGCACTTGAAACAGTGATGTGACTCAGTCCTTCGAGCCGGGCAGACGATGATCTTGGTTCCCATTACCGCTTCCATTGCCATTGCCATTGCTCGACCTGTTGTCCTGGTTGCGATTGTTCCCATTGCCTCCATGGTTATGTCCTCCATGGTTATGATGGGTATGCCCTCCCGAGTATGGGGCATAACGGGCTTCACGAGCTCCCGAGTTGTGCTTCCTTGGCTGTACTTCCGCTATGCTTTCAATCTGCTGCTGCTTGCCTTCAAGTATGATGGCCTTGTCTACCACCTGCCGGTAGTTGGTGAAAGTAGCCACCATAAGCTGCGCTCCCAGCTCGCCATTGAGTCCTCGAGAAACTTCTCCTGCTTATGCATCTGTGGCCACATCATCCGGGCATAGCGAGCTAACTTGTTGAACTCATCCACGATCGTGCCACAAGACGGTTCCCTCGGCGTAAGTTGCGGAACTCACGCTTCTTCGCACTCATGGCTCCAAATGAAACATGAGCGGTGCGGAAGGCCTGCTGAACTGATCCCATGTGATGGTGCCGATGGGATAAGTGGCGTGTAGTTCTCCCACCAAGAAGCTGCAGGTCCATCAAGTTGATGTGCGGCAAAGCGCACCTTCTCTGCATCGGTGCATCCAACAGTGATTAACTCTTCCGACCTTATGGAGCCAATCATCGGCCACAATCGACTCAAGGTCGCTAGAGAACACCGCGGATTCAGCCTTAGGAATCGAGTCAAGTTGTCAACAGGGGTGGTGGTGGCGGTGGATTGTTGTTGTTGTTGTTCGTTCGATGAGCATCCGCATGATGGCATTCTGCTGCCGGAGCAGCCGGGTGAGCTCAAGGGAAGTTGAGACCGGGTCACGCCTCGAGGCATCTCGTGTTTTGGAGTGGATGAGAAAATTAGAATAGAACAATGGTCTAATGAGAAATAACACTACCCATATGAATGCACAATCATAAACACACCAATCATTTATTCATTCCACTCAAACATGGTTCAATCTCGATTACAAAAGTTCACGACTAATCGAAAATAACGACCTAACTGATCGATGGAAAAATAAAATAACATGGTGGTCGGCTAATATGTCTTCATCAATAATCCTTGCGTCCTCTGGTGCGATGTCCTCCGATGTGGCGTCCTCTGTTGCGGCGCCTCCTCTTGCGGCTTTCTCCAGTGGAACTCCCTTCATAATCCTGGTCATTGCTCACGAGAGGTCCATTATCTCCACTCGGAAAAGGTCCTCTCCCAAGTCCATCTTTTCCTCAATTGCGGCAAGCTTCATCTTCGGTCGTCGACTCTCTCCATGAAGTCCGCGATTTCTTCCTCATGGCCTAGGAAGTCTGCGGTGCCTTCTCCTCCGCCCCAGCCACGGAACAACAGCCTCCTGTGTACCTTCGAAGTTACGGCGAGTCCGGATCTCCCGCTTCGAGGAGACACTCCAAGTCTTGGACATAAGAGAGAATGGAGTCGCCCTCTATGGTACGGATGATATCTCCATTCCTTGCTCGCGAGAAACCATGGCGAGGTCTCGATGGATCGAGCTCGCCCTGATTCTTCTCGAGATGTCCAAGTGCATGATAAATCGCCATGTCCTTCCGAGGATCCAGCTTGAAGTCGGTGAACTCAAAGTCAATTGGCTCAGATGCCCTCCGGGTTCTCCTGGAATATGCACTTCAATCTTGTAGCGGTATCCGCCGGAAGTGCATTGGTTGGCTTCCCGGTGATCGAGGGCGAGCAATCTTCAGCTTCTTCACCATCTCGACCAGCTTCTGCCAAGGGCATCGCCTCATCCGGCCGGCAAAACTCCGTAGCAAACCGGGGTGAACTCGACGCCATCTAGAATGTTGAAAATCGGAGAGAAGTCGAAATGAACAGGGAGAATTACGGAATGATAAGGATATAAAGTAAATAGTCTCTTCCTATGGCTTTCCGATCCTAGGGGTTACGCCCCACGGTCAGCAGGTGCTCGATACTATCTCTCAGAGCGACCGACCCAAAATCGGTCAAGTCTCGTGTTCTGTACCATCCCAAGATCATGCCGGTACTCACAAGACATCGATGAAATAATCAAAGTTCAATCACACCTGAATTTATTACACGATTCTCATAGAGAGTCTTTATTACAAGAGAATAAATTCGGCCGAAGGCCAACTCATGAGAAATAAACTAGTAAAGCTGCGGAAGCGTAGACGAAAATAGCGAGTCCATCCGACTCCATAGGGCAATCGCCAAGCGCGGAGCGTAGCCTCAATCCTGATCGGAATACTCCTCTGCAACATAAGACGTTGCAGCCGTGTAGGTCAGCATTTTGAATATGCTGGCAAGTCATGAAGAGAGAATAACAATAATAAAATTACTAACACTATATGCATTTTGGCTGTGGGGCTCTAAGTTTCATCATTTTGCGAAAAGCCAATTTTTCCTACTACAGTGGACTTGCTTGCAAATACAACAAAATTGTTGGTAGTTATTGAGATGGTTCCGCCAACCAATGTCTTATTCCCAAATTATTAAGTCATAACCCCTCAAATTAATTTATTAGTTTTAGTGTTGAGATTTCGAATACTTCCAAGTTCCAGAGGCTCAAATTGTCCGTGAATCGGGACACGGCTAATCGATTAGATCTTTAACTCGCAGAGGTTTGCGACTTTACCCGCAAGAATCGCTCCTCCTTTTAAGTCTTCGCACTTCATGGTGTTTGAAGACGGACGAACGAAACAGGTCTTCCAAGAGTTCTTCCGCCACCGCCGTACCCATCCAATCCTACCGTTCTTCTACATCTCGTAGTACCGCCCAGCAGTCACAACTAGGGTTGACCCAGCCAGAGCCCATAATGGATTGCGGCTGCATGTAAGCTTCCGTCAATGGGGCATCCATCCGCCTCTTCGTGGCTGGGTGAAGCTCCGCAAGATGTCATGGCACTTCTCCATGCATCCCGCCAACCACCGGGTTCTCCAGGTGCCCGTCAACCGCCCTCCACCCAAAGAGTGAATTCAAGTCCATCTTGAGTTTGAAGTTCATGGGGTTTGTCATCACCTTGACTCTCACATCTTTCTTATGAATTCACTCAACCAATCCCGTCTACGAGCATAGCAAAATAAACTACTTCATCCCGGGTCAAGGTAACAAGAGGAATTGGTTCATCCTACCACATGATACTACTCAAGAACATAACTTCAAAATTTCACCTACTGCATGCATGGTGGGAGGTATAATTCTAATGCAACAAAAATCATAGGTATTGAAAGTATGATCAATGACTTGCCTTGTCGACGATCTTCGTAAGCTAAGGACTCAGAGTAGCAAGCTTCAGATCTCGAAACTCTACCGAGACAAACAATAATCACAATAAGCATATAGCATATTATCACTTACATAACAGCATAGTAACATAACACACCAAAACAAACGAATCATAACCCAAAGGAAAACTCGAAGAAATCCAACTCAAAGTTTTCCTACTTCAAACAACAACTAAAAATAGTTTTTATATAGCAAAATTTTCTTAACATAACCTAAGCATGGATTTATGTTAACTTAACAGAAAAGAATGCATTAAGCAACTAGGAGCAAAAGAATCAATTTAAAAGCTATTATGAAACTCCTATTAGGCCTAAAGCAATTTCTAATAAGAAAATAAAATAAAAGTTTTATTTATTATAAATAAAAGTTCATGCTCTAAAGTGACAGAAACTATCCTAGAATAATCAATCACATGTGAAAATAAATTTATTTGCTAATTAAAATAATAGGAAAACAAGAGCTAGTTAATTAATTAAGAATAACATGATTCTGCTAGAAACTATTTTTTATTAATCCTAAAATGCCCAAATTAATTCCTACGGTTAGGCAATGTCAAAACAAAGTTGGGACAAAAACAATCATATAAAAATAATTTTCCTAACTCATTTTATAACAGATTTACTATTCTGACTAAAATTAAAATAAAGCAATTCTAAATAATTTTAACATAGCTAATTATATTTTTTTATAGAAACTATAAGAAATTTGCAAACCAACAAAAAAAAGAATCACTTAAAAATATTAAGTAGAATAAAAGATATGAATTTTTCAAATCTGAAACTATTCTGTTAAAACAGAAAACGAAAATAAAAGAAAAACGGGCTAACTGGGCCTAATTAACGCCCTGAGCGTAACTTAACTAAAACGGGCCCTTGGGTTAAACGAGTCGGGCCGGTCTAATAAAAAAAACCTAACTAACCTAAACCGGAACTAACCGGAATAAAACCCGGTTTTATTTAAAAGAGCATACCCCTTCGGGGGGATCTAATCCTAGCCGTAGAACGAGATCGGACGGCGGGGGTGGAGTCCGGCGAGTTACCGGAGATCGACGGCGGCGGCGGCTCGGCGGGCGAAAAGGCCGGCGCCTCCGGTGGTCGGGAAGTCGACGGAGTGCTCGGCGGTGCGGGCGCGACGAGGGGGTGGTTCTGTGGAGTCAACGGGCTCGGGAGGGCTAGGGCGAGCTCGGGTGAAAATGGCGGCGGCGGCGTCTCGGCTACTCCGCGAAAAGGCAAGGAGGAGAGAGAGATCCGCGAGGGGCGAGGGGGAATGAGGTGAGGGGGGGTTTATAGGTCGGGCGACGACTTGGCGCGAGGGGGTGAATCGAGGATCGGTGAGATCCGGATCCGCGGGATCCGGCGAGCGGCGCGCGACCGGTGGCGTGGCGGGGTAGGAGACGGTGGTGGCCCACCGCCGCGAGAGGGGGAGGGTGCGGCGCGGCGTGGCCGACCGAGGGCTAGCCGATTCGGCTCGGCCGCGCTTGGCCGGCCGGGCGTGGGCGGCTCGGTGTCACTGGCCGGGCCGCCTCGTGGGCCTCTACTGGGTGGGTCGCCCAGTGCTGGCTGGGCACTTACTGGCCGGGCGCCTGGTAATTTTTTTTTTTTTCTATTTTTATTTTTGGAAAAAAATAAAACAGAGATAATATTTAAAATATAAATATTTTATATAGGACATATATATACCAAAATGATCAGGGGAATATTCCCTATCATTTGAACATTTTTCCAGGGGTAAAATCCAAACTTTATAAAAATTCATTTTTTCCAAATTTCAAATAAACTCAAGTTTGAATTCAAAACTTTTGGCAATGTTTTCCTCTGATATTTTTGGAGTGTCATGTTTACTACTCTCATACTTCTTCTCAAGTATTTATCAGGCATAGTTTTTTTTGGAAATGATTTCCACTTGCCAAAATTTGAATTCAAATACCAAACTCAAAATCTTCTGAAACTCCAAATGGCACTCAAATTCAAACAGAATGCATAGATGCTTAGCTATAATTGTAAAACATACCAAATAGGAAATTTGGGATGTTACACACCTATGATGTGGTAACTAAGCTGAAGGCACTTCAACAAATTAGAAACACCGCAAGACACCATATGGAAGGTGCAATCAATATCACTCGCCAAAGTTAAAACTGTCTCACATAGGTATGCTTCATCAAACTAGAAGCAATACATGCTAGAAATCATATTCAAGACACAAACTAATATCACACTGCCAACTTAAAGGTGTCCAATCATAAGTGACTGATGCAGATACACAAGAGAGTAGTTTCATGTAAGAACATGGTGTGATAGATGATATAGTATGTACCAAAAACAGAAAGCGTGTCATATTCACATGTATCATGTGTAAGCTAAGCAAATGCAATTTACACTAATTAGGAGCAATACGAGCTAGAAACCATATGCAACATGCAACCAGATATCACATCGCCAAGTTAGAGCAAGCACCTTGGATGGTGGAGTAGGGGAGCGAGACTTGGACCATGTAATGCACTATCAAGACAAGGAGAATCGACAGATGCTCCATTTACGTTGTTGCAGAGGACCACCATCATCGCCTTCCTTATTTTTTCCTTCCTCTTTCTTGATTTTGCCTTGTCAAGTCAAACCCACAAGAAAAAGGAATAAAAATTTGCTCTTCAGGACTTATTGATGCATGATACTGACGAACACTACTTTCATGTAAGGCAGCCGCATGATAGGAGGATGTAATATGTATGAAAAACAGGACGTCGTGACATATTGACATGTATGATGTATAAAGTGTAAACTAAGCACAAGGTTCTTGAACTTGTTAGAATCGATGCAAGCTAGAAACCATACGAAAGATGAAACCAATATCACACTGCCAAATTAAAAGGGTGCCCTAACAAATGTATTTGACCAAATTAGAAGCAATACATGGCAACAAAGTTAGAAATAATATGCAATATGCAACGAATAAAGGTGACTCATCGTAAGTGATTGATGCAGGATACGTAAGAGAGGTAGTTTCATGTAAGAACAAGGTTAACACATAGATGTAGTGTGTACCAAAAATAGGAAGGCATGTCATATTCACAGTATAGTGTGTAAACTAAGCAGATGCAATTTTCCTAATTAGAAGCATTACAAGCTAGACAATCAGATGCAACATGCAACCACATATCACACTGCAAGTTGGAGGAAGCACTTGTGATGGTGGTGTAGGGAAGTGCTGTCTTCGTGCACAGAGCAACGCTCAATATCTTCATTTAGGCTTGCTGTTTCTTGAGAATCATGTGGAGAGGATGAAATTGCATTCTTTATAAGAGTATTATGCCTCATATTAACCCACGCAGCATGACTGTCTCATCATAAGTTTATAGACGCAGGATACACAAGAACAGAGTTTGATGTAAGAACATGGTGGGATAGGCGTATGTAGTATGTACCAAGAACAAGAAGGCGTGTCATATTCACATGTATAACGTGTAAGCTAAGGAGATGCAATTTAACAAATTAGGAGCATTGATGAGGGATACACAAGAAAAGTAGTTTGATGTAAGAACATGGTTAATAGAAAGACGTAGTATGTACCAAAAACAGGAAGGCGTGTCATATTCACAGGTGTAATGTGTTAACTAAGCAGATGCAATTTACCCTAATTAGAAGCATTACAAGGTAGACACCTTATGCAACATGCAACCACATATCAGGCTGCCAAGTAAGAGCAAGCACCTGCGATGGTGGTGTGGGGGAATTGCGGTGATCAACTAGAGAGCTACGTTGACTATCTTCATTTAGCCTTGCCGTTTCTTGAGAATCGTGGGGAGGATGACACCGCACTCTTTAAACGAGTAGGGCGCCTCACAAGAACTCCACTCGGTGACTGCCTCATCATAAGTGATTGACGAGGATACAAAGAGCATTAGTTTGATGTACTAACATGGTTAATAGACATATGTAGTATGTATCAAAAACAGGAAGGCATGTCATTATCAAAGGTATAATGTGTAAAGTAAGCAGATGCAATTTAACCAAATTGAAGCAATACAAGCTAGACACCATATGCAACATGCAACCACATTTGACAAATACAAGTTAAAGCAAGCACTGGATGGTTGTGTGTGGCAATTGAGATCATCAATCGAGAGCTACGCCATCGTCTCCAATCACGACATCGCACCCATTAGAGCGCCAAACGCTTAGTGCTTATCTTCAATTACACCGAGCGATTTCTGTCTTTTCTTTTTCGCATTCATCAACACTGCGCGAGTTTGAAATACCCATGCATAAAAAACAATAGTGTGAGTATGGGTGAAGTGTGTGCACAATTAGTATAATGTAAAGGTAGTAGATAGCAGGTCGGTGAGAAATAAATGACGGGAGACACATGATAGCTCTACAACATGCATGGCACACTCAATTACTACAGATTCTATGAAAATAACAATGATCGAAAGAAAATAAGTCACCCATTTTTTCTCAGCACCGTCCGATGTACAAAGAACGGGCAGATCGCTTTCATCTACCTCCAGCGAGTCGGTGTTGACGATCTTCCTCGAACGCCAAAGTGACCATCGCCCAAGATTTCTCCCCGCCACGCCTCCCTCGACCACCGCACCGCCGTGCTTGGCACCGCCCGCCATCCATTCAAGCCCCGCCGACCTCCAGATCGGGCGCAAGCAGCTCCTGCACCCCACACCCCTATGATAGACACCGATGCGCCGCTTCCCGGGAACAAAGCGGACTAGGTGCTCGCGCGCCTAAGCGGTGCCGCTTCTTTTAATTGCGGTTCGACCGACCTGAATTGAAATCCAAAGCGGCTATCGACCTCTAGCAAAGGTGAAATAGTAAAAGGAGGAAACCTTGTGCATTTAGTATCACGAAGAAGATGCGGTAAGAAGCGCTCAACTAGTTTCTTTCGTGTGATGAATACGGTGTGAGCAGAGACGTAAGATTTGCACGAATAAGGGAAGAGGAGTACCTGTTTCTCCTGGCAGTGCTGTGTCCTCCTTCTATTTTTCTGACGATCTTGTTGTTCGCCGGAAACCAGAAGTTGTGGAGGACGGTGCAGCCTTGGACGAACCCATGGCCAAGTTGTTGAGTGTGGTGCGGTGGCCGTTTGTCGACGGCGAGGAAGCAGATCTGAGGCGGCAAACGACGGCGTAGCGGGAACAACTCCGGTGCGGTGGACGGTTGCGACAGTGGAGCCGTAGCAGTGAGGCACAGGACGGCGTGGTCGGAGTGGTTCTGGTACGGTGCACGTCGGCGTCGGCGTCGTGGAGGCAGCTCTGCCTCGGCTTCAGCTGCTAAGTCCTTGAGGGTGTTGTGGTTGCGGTTGCATTGGACGACAATGTCGAGGTACCTGCTCCGGCGTGATGGAGGAGGGCGGCGGTGGATTGGCCGCTATGGGGTGGAGGACGGAGGAGGCCGGGGTTTCATGGCTGGTGGAGAGGGCGCAGTGCCCATGGAGTATGAATGGGGAAACGGAGGGAGGCGGGAACTAAGGGGAACAATGTTTCGGTTTGGGAGACGCTTGTTTGAAATTTGGGAAAGTTACAAACTTTGCCCCCATCTAAAATTTCGGACATATTATGGGTTGGGGTAGGACACCATGTCGTGTCCCAAATGTGGGCGGATAGATTTCGCCGAAAGATGGGTGTTTAGGCGCCCACGGCATCCGAATGCTTCTCGAGGCGGTTGAGATCATGCCTTGGTGAAGTTACAAACCTACCCCTGTTTAGACCTTTGGACATCGGGCCGATAGGCTACACGTGCTGTAATCAGACAGTAATTTCCTACCACCAAAACATTAGTCTCAAGGTTTCGGGTGACCAGAGGCCTATTTGGCGCTTGCTCAATATTTGGGAGCGTAAGCATTAACGCTTTCGGTTCTCTTGAATTGAACTTTCAGGATTTGTCAAACTTCACAAATCTTTACTCTTGAAAATCCTAAAGCTACGATTATTTTGGAATGGAGGGGGTACATTTTAATATACATTGTACACGAGTATATATTAAAAAATATGCAACTTACCTCAGTTCATGCATGGTTCCAGGTATAATCTCCTTGGTTACAAGAAAAAGTTAGATATGCGTATGAATATATATAGCATGTTCAAACTCACAACAAAGATTGATGCCCCCTTTTACATATGATTTACAGATGCCATTATCTCGGGTTCAAATGGATGAATGCACTTCCTATGAATTCGAATCTTCGAAACCCCCTTTATGTTGAGTTCGACATGTATTTTATTTCGTAGCTAGCAATTTGGAATGTATCCATGCAAGTGACAAATGTATAAAGTGCTTCACACTAACAACATGAAGTGCACTAATTAATGTTTATATATGAATTGCAAAAGCATCCATTGCCTGTATTTCAAACCGCTGTCACTCTATGGATCGATAATATGAAATAAACACATGCACATGCTAGAATTCAATAGAGTATGGGTGTCTGATAGACCGATTTTCGTCCATACGCAATTTTGCAAAATTCATGATCTCATCCAAAATAATAATGCCATTTATATTTTAATTTAATGCGAGAACTGCCTTTTACACGAGATGCACTATGCCTCGCCTGCTCTCACAAACATGTTATATCTCTCTATCTAACGATAAGTGCACACACTTTATATGCATCGGCATTTCTCTTCACACATGCTCACAATCTCTCTCGTGGTGTCGAGGTGTCTCACGACATGCTCTCTCTGCTTTCTCTCTCTTTTCTCGACTACTATGTACCACTCTTTTCACTAATCTCAGTTGGAAAACACTATTTATCTCACATGCATATATACACATGCACGGTCTCTACTAGCCCTCTATACGCACATATATGTGCCTACGTGTCTCCTGCACGCACATTATCTTTAGGCCTCTCTCGCACACATTGCCCCCGCACACACCTCTCTAATAGTAGTTGGCGATATGATTTCATCATATCATTCGTAGGATATCCATGGCTGTTAGGCTGGATGGTAATACGAGGCAAAGTTTTACCCTAGTTCGGATCGGACCCTTGCGCTTGAAGAAAGAGCCTACTCCGGTATCAGATATTAGTGATAGGGTGTGTACAAAGTACACGTGAATACCGTGCATTGTGCGTGTGTATACTATCGACTTAACTAGTCCCCAAGCTTGTATAACATACTAAGGGCCAAGGGTTACAAATCATATATAGTCGGCTTATCACCGGGGGGATAGAGTCCTCTGCGACTGTAGCTTCTTGTTGTACGCCGAGTCCTCCACATGGGTCTCCGTATAACACGTCTCGGTCCAACCTATATGTGGCGCGGGATGGAACCGACCCATGAGTCTTCATGTTGACCCACCACAACTAGAAATGATGTGCCCACCACACCACACACACAATCGGCCACTAAGAAAATAAGCATATACAATAGTACAACCGTATCTAGCTCACGACGCTCCATATTTTGTTGATGACACCGACGGACTTTGCAGTTGATGCGTGCTCAGATTTTGTTGACGACACTTACGGTCATTGTATTTGAAGCGAAAGCACGATATGGTCACCGGACTTCGAATAAGCTCATCACGGTCACCACATACATTTTGTCGTGCTAACCAACATGTGGTTTGATGGTTAGAGGACAGTGGTTTCTCGAGCCCACCAAGGTTAAAGTCCCGTGCTCGATTTATCTTTTGTTAATTTCAGTATTTTCCGGCGATGTACGCTCAGGGGAGGAGACGCCCACTCGACTATGAGGCACCTATGGTGACTTCAGAAAATCTCAAGATCATGTAGATGAAGAAGTCACCGACCGACGTAGCCTCACCCCGCACGCATACATGCACACACGCAAGACACGCGACGTATGTAGGCGCAACACCGACACGCATACATAACGCATACACGCACGCATGCCGGGCGCAACACCGACACATACACATGCACTCACAAACACACGCACGTACGCACCCATGCATGCAACACTGAAACACACCCTTGCACGCATGCAACACTCGCACGCCTGCATGCACACAACACACGAAGCAAGACACACGCTCGACCTATACGTGCATGCACCCTTTGTTAAGGACATGGATTGTTACGGGTATAATCAATCTTACCTGTGATAAGCAGAACATTGATGTTTGCATCGGTCTTTATGAATCACAACGTATCAAACGGGCTATCAACATAGTAGGCTTAACTACATGAAAATGATGACGTCACACTCAATGAACAATCATCGGTTTATGAAATGCCCGCTCCTGACCGCCCTGGCCTACCAAAGGTTCCTCTGCTGCGGCGCTGCTCGCGGTCACCGCATGCAGGCCATGCACCCAAAGAGCCCACACGCTGCTGGAAGAACGGCGCGGTGTCCTAGGTCGAGTCGAGGGCACCACTCACGCACGCCCGCTGAACACGCCCGCGCCGCATTCAAACGCCCATGAAACCCGCCTGTGGAAGCCGAGAAACCCACTCGACACACGTCCGTTCATGACCGGGCCGGCGTTAAACGCAACGCCGGCCGAGCTCCTCCCGCTCGCCGTCTATTTAATCTCCTATTTAAACGAGGCCAAACGCCGGCCAAGAATCGCACACCTCCGCCGCTCCCCTATCTCCTCCACCATTTTGTCCACTCTACAATGGCTTACGAAGAGTAGTTATTCAAGATCCAAGCCGGCCGGGTAGCTCGCGGATACGAAGCTATGCAGCTCGCTGATCCACCTCCTCCCTCGCCGGACAGAGCCGCTTGCCGCCCAAGCCGGGCGCTGTTCAAGAACTCGCCGCCCAGCGAAGCTCGATGAGGAGCAGCGACGGCGTCGTTGCCGCCGCCCACGCCGCTGCCTCGCATCTGCCTCTCATTTCGTGGCCGAGACTCCCATGCCGGGCGGCGCCCATGCAAGCAGCGACGAAGCCGGGTGCGCGGAGAGCGACGAGTCGGTGGCCTGCGCCTCCGCGTCCGCCACCATCATCGAGGAGAAGTAGAACACGGGAGGCCGCCGCCGCTTGGGTCCCATGAAGGCCACCGCGAGGCGACGCCGGCGCATACAGCAGTGTCTTGCCGGATCCTTTTGTTGTGAGGACCTTCGCCGACCCGCATGGGCTCCACGGAAGAGGTCAATGTTAGATGAACTCGAGCCGGTGCCGCCATGGTGAAGTAGTGGACGGTGATGAACTCGAATCGTGCTGGCCACCATCATCTTCGCACCACCAATGATATCGCTTAGGCGGGGGAAGCGAGCCGTCCTTTGCGCCAAGCATATACCTCCGGGCTCCGCAGCCCGTGATCGTGGTTGTCGGACATGAGGAACACAAATCGATCGGGGCGACCATTTAGGCCAGGTATTATATACCTGTGCTATCCGTAACTAGCACCGCGTAGTTCATTTGAATGTAATGAACCGCCATGTTTGTGTGAAAATCCGTATTTTATATGATTTCCGCCGTTGTTTATATGAAATATCAGTTTGTCACGTGTTTGCGTGAATTTCGTCCGGTTGGTTGAGTTGTTGTCATAATGTGTGCGACGAATTTGCGGGTCGCTGGTCAGTCTGCATGGGCGGCTCGGGCGGCGCTAGGGACAAAAAACACAGCTCGTGGCGAGCTCGCTCAACGTGCGCTACTGGAGGATGCATGACAACATGAGCACCGAGCCATTCTCGCTCATCGGTGGCAAAGGCACCGGTGGACAAAAGGGTCGCCAATATTTTGGCTACCTCGGCAAGATCCAAACAGCCCTCCCAACAGATTCAAATCCTCGTCACTGTGGAATTTTGCCATGTGTTGTTTCCATGGACTAGCAAGATGCCCGTGCATTGCACGAAACATCAAGATGCATTCTTTTACAAACTCCCACATGCATGCAAGGGATAATTAATGTCCTCCTTTGCTAGTACCACGAGGCAAACACCATTAATATTGCATTGATTAGTGTTAGTGGCCTTGTATATCTGCAAATT
Source organism: Aegilops longissima (assembly GCA_021605205.1). Lineage (NCBI taxonomy): Eukaryota > Viridiplantae > Streptophyta > Magnoliopsida > Poales > Poaceae > Aegilops > Aegilops longissima. The sequence continues at coordinate 631,238,296 of CM038677.1, read as the reverse complement.
GTAATTTTGATAGTGGCCCTTGTATATAAAAATGGAGGGAGAAATATGAGAGATAAGGTGAGGAGGAGGGGGCGTGGTGCCGTGGTGGTGACTGTGGTCTGACTCAAGCGAGGCATGGGGATGGACGGCGATTATGTCTAGGTTTGTATCTCTCTCACACACACCCACGTAGGTGGGGGCGTGCACGAAGAGAAGAGGTGCACGCATGGCGCTGCATTCTGCCTCTTTCCCAACCACACCCAGCTGGTACACGGTGGAGCCTATTTCAGACGAAAAGGCAGCCCACATGATAATTTGGCACGTAATCGTTGTCCACTTGGTGGAGGGAGGATCGCCTACCACGGGTGAACAAACAAATTGCACTTGACGCGTTATGTTAAACTAAAAATGAGGCAAACCATGTGGGCCCTACCTTAGAGGCAAGGCTCTATACACCGGAGTACTTTTGATGTGTCTCACAACTCGCAGAACGAGGAGAAACTTGCTTAGTACGCCGCCTCCCCGCCCACGGGCGCGGTGGCTCGAGGATGAGGTGAAGCTTACTACTCATCAGATGCCTTTACGCTCGCCTCGCCCATGCGCTGGCGGGCTCGCAAAGACGAGGAGAAATTTTACTACTCCCCGCTTACTCCTCGTCCCTACTATGTACTTTGGTTAGTACTCCTCTATTTACTTATACAAGGCCACTATAAAATACATTTTGCATCTATACAAGGCCACAAATAGTAATAGAGACAAAAGTTACTACTCCCTCCTTTCCAGCTTTATGGCTTAATTTCAAAATCTCTCCAACCAAGGTAGACGGTGAGTGGTCGAATTAATTTCGCAGTTTGCACAAGACGCTGCTTTTTCTCAAGAAGTTATGTTTATCGAGGCATTAATTAGAACGAATGCATGAATGACCACTAAATTTCCATGAACTTGTACATGCATTGGTTAGTTTCTCTTGACATCGCTATGCCGGGTGATCTAACGACCTCAAATCCAACATGTAATGATACTACTACTAGTATAGTAGAATTGAGACTTATCAAACGGAAAACAAATGTTTGTTAGATGAGCCCTATAAACCCTAGTGGGTACGCATCGTAAAAATAGATTTTTCAAAAACTAAGTCGCCCTTTCGTGAATTATGTAGTATACCTCTCCGTCGACGCCCCTTTCATGAATTTCTGCATTTCGTCACGACATGTGGGACATATAGCAACCGGTCAACGTGTCAAGCACCAAATAACAAAGGCAGTAAGCAGGGGGACGACCCCACTGCATCGCCAAGTAGTAGTAATGAGCAATGAGACGCCAAATCACAATGCCGCACCTTCCTGCACGGACGGCAACCATTATTTCACAGCTCGGTTCGGCATCATCTCAAACCACGACTAGTATTGCTTCGCCTCAAGAGGGACACGCACATCGCCTTGGTACATCATGACACGGGGACCGCATGACGTGCCATGCTCCCCGCCGATCGCTCGGTAAAATCACCTCATTTTTACTATACTTCCTCCGTATCGGTTTACTACATGGCATGCACGTCGTTCTAGGTTGATAATTTAATTGGCTATATATATATATATATATCCTGGGATCAAAATAACTATTTGGATCACAGGTGCCCCTATATAGGCGCGACACGATGCTCCTGAATAACCGTCACCACAAAGAAAAAAAGCAAAACAGGGGGAGTCCCCTCGATCCATCCGCTTCCCCCGACTCCCTCCCCTCCATCGCGCCGCCAGCCTCCCTCCACCGCGCCCCCGACCTCTCTCCACCGCGTCGCCGGCCTCCCGGATCCAAACACGACACCACCGCCGCACCTCACCCAGCCAGTGCTTCCGCGGCCAACCCGCCGCGCCCCAGGACGCCACGGCCACCGCATCCCCGTCCTCGGCCCCCGCTGCCATTGCCACGGCCGCCCCGTCCTGACCCCCGTCGTCGCGGCCGCCCCGCCCCCAAACGCCGATGCGCCGCAGGCCCGCCCCCAACCGGCGACACGTCGTACCACCTGCCGGAGCACGTCAGGGTTCACCGGATCCGGAAAGGTCCTTCACCGCCCTTCACTCGCCGGCGACCACTAGCACACGCACGGGTTGGACACTTTCCTGCAGCTGGAGGAGGCGTTGACCTTCAGCTGGAGGAGGCAATGACCTGCAGCTGGCCGCCGTGAAGGACCTCTCCCGCACCCCTCCGCTGATCCCTCCGGCGCCGTCGCCTCCGCCCGAGCTCTCAGTGATGCTCCCGAGGCCACACTTTTCAGTCTAGATCGCCTCGACCCTCCAGCTCTTCATTCCAATGGCGTTCGCCCTCCCGTCGCCCGCTGCTCTGCACTGATCTCCCGCCAAGCTCGCGCATTGGCTCCCTCCCTGCAGGTCTGCTGCTGTTCTGCTGGCTCGAGTGCAGGGGATGCATCGCCTCTTTTCTCGGTAAGTAGCCCTTTTGAAGTTGCGGATTACTATTTTGTTACTGTGGCGGTAGCAATGAACGATCTTGAATTGGATGTGGGCTGGTTTCTTTTGCAGGCGAGGTTCTCGTCATAATGCCGCGTAGAAGGTGAGAAAAAATCCTCGTTTTTTCTGTCAGTTAATCACAATCTGAATCCACTTGTGCAGGTGCTTGCTCTATCATGTGCTGTGAAATGAGGCCGGGGTTCAGGTTCCGGTCCGTGCGGCGCGGCATCTGGAGGACCTGGCCGGCCATGTGCTTGCGGCAGCAGCAGCGCTTCGCATCATCTCTTGGCTCCGTGAAGAAGTTGCACATCGCAGCCACGTCTCTACCGCCATAGCAGCCCAAGGCGGGGAGGAAGAGCAAGGTCATTGTGACATCAGGCCCTACGGGTGCTGGGAAGAGCAGGCTCGCCTTGGAGGTGGCCAGGAGGCTCAGGGGAGAGATCATAAACGTGGACTCGGTGCAGGTATACCGCAGCCCACTCTAGGCATTTTAGATATTTTGTTCTCGTCGACGTCCGACAGCAATGCATGCAGAAATCTTCTAGTATATCTTCTGCCTCCTTTTTTCCCTCGTCCATTTTGTTGTTTGGAGATCTCTGGTAGGCCTTTCATTCAAAAAGACTTCGCTGTTATTTGTACGATATGTATGCCTAGGAATTTTGTTCTCCATTTTGTTTATTAATGCATGCTTTTCATGTTATGAACATATTGGTTTGCCAGAAGTTCATGTACAACTACCCAAAGGAGTTCACAAATCACTCACCACAAAGAGAAGAGGTGAGCAATGCACACCCCGTTCAACGTCGATGCCTCAAGGCTGTGCAACTCCGCTCACGTGAATAAAGGGGGAGTAGTTTCTTCTTAACTTTTGATTCTGCACTTGTACGGCGCATTTTGTCTCAGCTTTCAGGTGAATTCTTTTGTTTCTCTTACATTGTGTCCTACAGTGTACAAAAGTTTGTGTACAAACTGTTTGTGTATGTCTGTAAGAGCTGCTGTTCTGCTAGTGCCATGAGAAAATGGAGCGTTTCCTGAGTTTTTTTTTCTGTAATACATGTGAGGACTTCGGTATGAACAAATAGAGTTTTTCTCATAGTGAATAGTGGTCTTTTTAGTGTAATTTTGTTGGTGCTTTGATCGGCATGTATGCGAATTCACAAGCATGTGCATAATTTACAGCTACCTTTTGAGATAAAACTAGTAAGTAATGAGTGCTAAAAAGAACACATAGTTTGCAAAAGGAAAACTTCAGGGTAGAGGGACACGGGTTGGAAAATTTCTCCTCGCCTCTATAGTGTCCTTCTCAAGCACCAACTGCCCAGGGATGGAAATTCTCAAGCACAATGTGGCCAGGGTTGTGTTTTGTGCTCTTGTTTCGTTGTGCATTGTAAAAATGCGGAAGTTCACCCTTATCATTGTAGAGGTTCAGTGTGTGTACTAGTTGCAGGAATTCACAAATTGCAAAAAAAAGATGTACTTCAGTTGTGTTTGCCATGTGTATGGGGTGTACTAAATACGTCCTGTGGGTCAGAAGTTCATAGTTTATGTTGCTAATAGTTAAAAAAACACTTCCGAAAACACAACACACCTTGGTTGTCCAAAAAAAGAGTTAAACACAAGAAAAATATAACGTGACGAGTGAACCATGTGAATCCAAGGTTGTACAAAAATGTTCCATTCTAAAACATCATGTAACTAAAGTGAACAGTAACAAAAGTATGAGAAAAGACAAAAAATGTACACTTGTTTCAAAAAAATAGAAGTTCAAATTAAAATAGCGGAGCAGTTTGTTTGGTTATTATAAAATTGGGTTCTCCCCTCTACTAAAAATAAACCAAGAAGTTCAAATATATAAATCAGATCAGTTCAAAAATTATACAAAAAATGGTATTTTCCCCATTTCTAGAAAAAGAAGCTAGAGGTTCAAATTCAAATAACAGAGAAGTTTGATGTTTATTAAAAACCCAAGAAGGTCAAGTAAAAAATAGATCGGTTCCAAAAGTTTATAAAAAAGTGTGTCCCTCGTTTCTTGAAAAACTTCTAGTTCAAATTTAAATAGCGGAGCGGTTCAACGTTTATTACAATATCAAGAAGTCCAAATTAAAAAAATAGAGCAGTTTGATATCTATAAAAAACTCAAATTTGTTTATTAGTAAAGAAATAAAATCAAGAAATTCAAATTAAAGTAACAAAGTAGTTCAATGTATACAGAAAACTCAAATTCTTTCCTTTCCTAGAAAAATAAAAGTACGATGTTCAATTTAAAAAAATGTTTGATGCTTATTTAAAACCCTTATTTTTTCCTAAAGAATAAAACTAAGAAGTTCAAATTAAAATAACAGAGGAATTCGAAGTATATAAAAAACTCAGATTTGTTGCAAGAAGTTCATGTGCACCTCCGTGCACGATTCAGAATTTATATTGCGGGACATCCGACATCCAGTTACATGTTTTAAAATAACAAAAAATAATGTCCGACCTTCATTTGCGTTTAATTCGACGTACAAAAAAATGTGACAGAAGTTCATAGTGAAAACAACAAGAAGTTCAAATACTGTAAGGAATGTATTTCAGGTGAGAAATAAAAGTATAGAAAAATAGAAGCTTAAAAGGTTTGTCGAAAGAAGTTCAAGTGCTATGTCCGGGGAAGTTCAAAAATTCTTGCGACAGGAGTTCACCTTGTATTTCAATGTCAAAAAACACAAAAAAGAAATTATTTTTTTGCATTTTGAAACAATTCTCTCAATCCACAAAGAAATTCAGTTATTATTTAGAAATAATTTGATTTCAAAAAGGAAAAAGAAAAAAATTAAAATTATAAAAACGGAAAAAGTTCGTGTACTACATGGTGTGTGTTTAATATGTGAAAATGAATAAAAATGCAAGGTTTTCCTCATTATTAAAGAATGGAAACAAGAAGTTCAAAAATAAAAAACAAGAAGTTCAACTTTTTAAAAAATAAAACGCTCAAAATTTCATAAAAAAAAGATTAAGAAATAAAACCAGGAAGTCCATATTAAAAAGATGGAGAAGTTCGATGGTTATAGAAAACTCAGATTTTCCTCGTTATTAAAAAATGGAAACAAGAAGTTCAACAATTAAAAATAGAGCGCTTCAAAATTCATAAAAAAGGATTAAGAAAAATAAGATTTAAAATTCGTAAAAAACTCAAATATTTTCATGTAACCGAGAGAAGTTCAGGTTGATAACTGCTAGAAGTTCATGTAATACACGGTGTGCATTTTGTATTAAAAATAATAAAAAGCAAAGGCAAAAGTTTTGTTGTTATAAGTTCAAGTCCTTTGTTGGAGAAAGTAAAAAAAAATATTGTGAGAGAGATTTGTACAAAAGGAATAACATTTGTGTAACAATGACGAATGGATGAGAAAATTACAAACGAAAATACGCCATGAAGTTCAACGTGAAAACAGATGAAGTTCAACTACTACGTTGAATGAATTTCGATGAAAACTTTAAAATCATTGCAGTATGAAAAAATGATCAACACGGAAAGTTATGTGCTTACAAGAATTTTCCACCCAGATATCACTTGCTCAATTCCGGTGAGTGGATGGAGAGTTACGAGCAGTGGATGGATACCTACGATCAGAAAAATCAAGTGAAAAAACAGAGTGAAGTTCAGGTACACGCGCCGAGAAGTTCAGGTTCTTCACGCGATGCATTTTCGAATAATCTGCTTCGCGATAGAGGCACAACGAATGATCCCGCCATTTTTGAAATTACTTGAAAACGGCTAAGAATCAGAGAAACCATCAACAAGAATTATTTTTGCATTTTCCGTAGCTTTTCAACGGTATATTATTTGCCCAATTCCGATAAAGTTTGTATAAATTACGGTGAAAATACGTTTTTCTCCATTTTTGAAACTGACTTAAAATAGTAAGGAATTGGGATAAACAATACATACCAAAAAGTTTCGCATTTGTTCAAGCTTTCCAACGCCATATCATTTGCTGCATTCAGACGCACGGTTAAAAAATTAGCTCGAAAATACGAACTCGGTAGGACTTGGACCATTTTCTAAATTACTCTTAAACCATTCAAAATTAGAAAAAAACTTTCAAGATGCAAAAGTAGCGCATTTTCATAAGCTTTCCAACGCGATATCATATGCCTCCATTGGATTAACCGTTTAGAAATGACATCGAAAAAACGAACTCAGCTGTTCGGTTTACGAAATTTTACGTTTTTTCAAATTACTCTTTAACCATAGGGAATTAGAGAAAATTTCAACATGTGGAAGAAGCGGTTTTGCAGCAGCTTTCCAACGCCATATTATATGCCTCATTCCGATAAACGGTTTAGAAATGCGACCGAAAATACGATTCACGTTTTTTGTGCGAAGAGAAAACGGTTTTCAAAACTGCTCTTAAACCGCTTAAATTTTGTCAAAAATTTAATTTGGGTCATGATACTGGTGTCCATAGCTTTCCAACGGTATATCGCAAGCCCCATTTCGGCAATGTTGGCGGAAGTTCAACCTAGTTCACACGGAAGTTCAACGTAGTACTAGCGGGGCAGGTCAGGTTGTGATCATAATATTATTCTGATCCCGTGATCAGAATAGTGTTTATGTATGTATATATATATATATATATATATATATATATATATATGTGTGTGTGTGTGTGTGTGTGTGTGTGTGTGTGTGTGTGTGTGTGTGTGTGTGTGTGTGTGTGTGTGTGTGTGTGTGTGTGTGTGTGTGTGTGTGTGTGTGTGTGTGTGTGTGTGTGAACAGTACGCTAGCCTTTTAAAAATGTATACTTTTGTATAGTAGTACTCACTATCGATGGATTATGCCATGGAGCAAAAATTGAAATTTTAAAAAAGGTGGTACATATAGAGAGCGCTGTCGCCAAATTATGCATATAGTACTATTCAAAAGCTAGTACGTGCTTAATTGGGGTGCTAAATTCTATTAAAGAAATACTAGTACTAGTATGTACATACCAAGAGTTAAAGTAACGAGAAGAGACATAACATAGTTCTGCTGGGGGCTTAGCACAACACACCCCTCAAATTAAACTAAGCACACCTGAAATTAAACTATGCAACTAATCCGGTAGACACTGCATTAGGCTAGTTATAGTGGGAGTAACTTAGCTAGTAACATAGCGCACTCCAAGAAAATTTTGCTTACGTGGCATGTAGTTAATGATAAGTGGTAACATAATATGTTACTGTAACATAGCGCTTCCCAAGACAAGATGAGTCTACAAGCTAATAAATGAAGTCCTCTATGATACTACTACTATGTTACTGACACTAGTATAAGTTACTCCCACTATGACCAGCCTTAGAAGTTTAGAACCACCATGAGCAACGACACTGCCACCTTACTCGGAGTCCTCGTCCACGTCCTCGACTTCGTCCTTGTCCCTCTTCCTCTTGGCCGATACTTCTTTGCTTGAACCGCCAACTTGGCTGTTGCTCTTCATCCAGCCCTTGTAGATTTTGAAACAAAGGTAGCCATCCATTGCAGCAGTAATCGGATATGGTCTATATCTAGTACATTCTCTGCCATGCATGACGATGAAACGGTATGGAGGTTTCTCCGCCATCGTATGAAGGATGAACCATGGCTCCTGCCAGGGTCAGCATTGAAGGATGACGAGAGGGCACCAGCCGATTCTTCTGGAGGTCGAAGGGGTTGCCTACAACGAGGCCGATCCGACGCAGGACTTCTTTATCGTTCTTAAAGTCTACAGTAACGAATTTTACTGTTTTGTCCTCGAGGAAGTTCTTAAAATCCTGGCACTCAACATCGGCATGGCATATGTGGTAGACCAAGCAAATGTTATGTACGCAAACCTGGATCACGGTGGGCTTCTTCCTCTCTTCGTCCTATAGATCCTTCTCTCGTCCCACGACTGTGGTGTACTCAACATCTAGCCCAACACCCACTCATCATGTGAGTTTTCAACATGCGTCTGCGAGAAAGGCATCCTTTCACCGTCGCGAAGTACAGTGTAGATGACGTCGAACTCATCGCCGGTGATGGTTCTAACCTTGTACTCACCGCCGATCGGGAGATTTGGGACGCCATGGATTTGGGAGGAGGGTTAGGATTAGTGGAACTGCCGAATGTGAATGGACGGACGACTAGGAGCGAACCGCCGTAGTATTAAAGGACGTGCGGGGACGAGTAGGAGCGGAATGCCAGCGTGCGAACGGCAGGGTAGTGGCTTTCCATTCTCCCATGATACGGGCTTCCGAGAACCCTTGGATCTGAGATTGAACGGTTGCATGGCGTGATTCTAGACCTATGGGTGAATATCCTATCCTGGAGGGTTATTCTGCAAATTTTTAGCAACTTAGCATGCGACCGTTTGATCTCAGATCCAAGGGCTGCCCGCACCCGGATCATGGTCGCGCCTACCACGACCGTTGTCGTGGTTTTGTCACGGCAGATGTCCTAGTGTGAGGACTTAGTCGCGAGGTCAACGCATCTATGTGGTAGCTTGAGAGGGGTTGAGCGGAATCGAGAGACGCAGGGCGGATCAACACGTAAGACAAGGGTTTAGACAGCTTCGGGCCCCGGGAAACATCATCCGGTAAAAACCTTACATGCTGTTTGAGGCTAGGTCTCATTATCATCACGAGGAGTCGCCAGAACCGCTCTCCTCTTTGTGTCTAGCCCTAAGATTGTTTCTTCTTGCTTGTAGCTTGTCCCTCTTTGGGGAGCTCTCCTCCTTATATATCTTGAAGGGCGGTTACATGTGGAGTCCTATTAGGATTAGGACTAGTCTATCTCTAATGCAAACCGGATACAAGTCCTGGTCTTAACTCCTTGTAAGGTAAATATTCCTCATGCCTTTCCTCTTAAACCGACCCACAATAATTGAACCGCCTTCATGAACCGCCAGACGGGCCACCGGTCTTGTCGCTCCTCGACCCGTCCCACCGGTCACCAAGTGAGTTACCACGTCTGGCGGGTCATCCGTAAATTGCCGTGTCCGGGCGGGTCACCGATGAATATCGCCAAGTGCTAGCGGGACCTCAAATAAATCGCCAAGTCCGCCGGGTTAACTTCCGGCGGTTTACACCAAGGGTATATCCTCGACATTAGCCCCCAAGTTTAGCTTGGATTTATCCATGGTAAACTTATGCTGCAAAATAAACACCGAACAAATTTGGCAGGTTGTGCTCCGTGTTAAGAATTCTTGTAGACCGCACCGATCGTCCTTAAGTCCTTTGTCATTTCCTCCTTCTAGAAAATCCGGATCAATAACCAGCTTCATACTCAAATTGCTGATGTTGGCTTCTTATAGAAAAAATATTTTGAAGAATAATCCACTTGAGTCGGCTTCCAAAGCGCCGGTTTAAGAAAAATTGGTCTTGAAATACTCATATGATATTCAACCGGTTTGAAGATGCAGAACTTGCCGGTTTTATCATTGCCAAAGACCGTCGGGTTATAAAACTTGATAATTTCGAGTCATGATTGTTGCGAGACAATCGGTTCATGATTGTTGCCAACGCCGGTTCATGATTATTGATGACGCCGGGTTGCAGCCACAAGGTCATAATGATTGGTGACGCCGGTCAACCTAGTTTGCTCAATCGAGAATTTGAAAATATTTCTTCGATAATAATATAATACCTGTAGCCCCCAAGTCTTTGAGCAGAACAAAGTGGTGGCTTAAGACTTTGCTTCAATATAAATACTGCCACTTTTAAAGACATCCATGTTGTTCATCCCAGTGACTAGTAAAAACTGAATACTCCATACTATGTAGCCCCCAAGTGCCGGGTTGTCATGCTTTGTCACGCCCAAGATGCGACCCTATCCTAAAGGAACTCGAAGGTCCCACCAAGGATAGAAGCGCATCTTGAAGACGCTTTTGCAAGGTGGATATCATTACATCAACATTACAAAATAGTGGGGATACATCCAATACATACAAAGTCACATGAATACATCAATACAACATACAAGATCAACATCCGACTACGGATGAATCATAAACAGAAACTCAAACAAAATCCACCCTGCTAGCCCAGGCTGCCGACCTAGAGCCTATCCCCTGATCGATGAAGAAGCAGAAGAAGAACTCCAAAACAAGCAAACATCGCCTCACGCCATGATCATCGCATAACCTGTACACAAGAATCGTTGTTGTAGTAATCAGGAGCCACGAGGACTCAAAGAATCCCATTACCATGGGTATCAAGGCTAGCAAAGCTTAATGGGAAAGGAAGGGGTAAAGTGGTGAGGTTGCAGCAGCGACTAAGCATGATATGGTGGCTAACATACGCAAATGAGAGCGAGAAGAGAAGCAAAGGAACGGTCGTCAACTAGTAATGATCAAGAAGTGATCCTGAGCTCCTACTTACGCCAATCATAACACAGAAACCGTGTTCACTTCTGGACTCCGCCGAAAAGAGACCATCACGGCTACACACGCGGTTGGTGTATTTTAGAAGAGTTTACTTCAAGTTTACTACAACCGGATATTAACAAATTCCCATCTGCCACATAACCGCGGGCACGGCTCTCGAAAGTTTATACCCTGCAGGGGTGTCCCAACTTAGCCCATGATAAGCTCTCGCGATCAACGAAGGATATTCCTTCTCCCGGAAGACCCGATCAGTCTCGAATCCGGCTACAAGACATTTCGACAAGAATAAAACAAGACCAGCAAAGCCACCCGGATGTGCCGACAAATCCGATAGGAGCTGCACATATCTCGCTCTCGGCACACCGGATGAGCCAGACGTTGGGTTGGCATAGACCCCGATTGCCCGGGGCGCCGGACATCGCCGGTTTGGACCAAAGACTCGAAGGAGAACTGCCCGGGGCTAAAATAAAGATGACCCTCGGGCTCCGGAAACCCAAGGGAAATAAAAGGGCATAGGTGAGGCAAATGGTAAAACCAATGTTGGGCCTTGCTGGAGGAGTCTTATTCAAAGCGAACTGTCAAGGGGGTCCCATAAATCAGCCAACCGCGTTAGGTAGGTTCATGGAAATTTGGGAGGCTTGAGCAGCAAGTGATAGGTAGCGCAGCATAGTGATAGAACGAAGTAACTAGCATAGCAATGATAGTAATGAGATCCAAGGTGACGGTTATCTTGCCTGAAATCCCGCTAGGAAGAAGAGCGAGTCCATGAAGAAGATGAACGGGAGTAGTCGAACGAATCCTCACAACTCCGGAATGAAACCGAAGCTAACGAGAGAAGCAACCCGGAAAGAAACAAACAACATGATAAATGCACAAGCATAAACATGGCATGATGCACAATCAAGTATGATGCATGTCCGGATTAAATGTTGTTAACATGGCAAGAGGTGAAGCATAATAAAACTACCTATCTAGGCAATTTTAAATGAGGCCGGAACAACAAACAACAATTCCGGAAAATCCCCACATGCATTTAGCATTTTAATGCAAACACAATTTTAAACATTTTAAATGTTGTCATCATGATGCGAATGACATATGCAAGTTTTAAGCAATTTTATGAAAATATTGACATGAGCATGATACGAGGCATTTGTCGCTATGGCAGAAAGGAAAAGGGTGCCACGGCGACGAATCCGAAAATGATGCCACAACAACATATCGGTTCCGGTAGCTCATGGAGATACCAGTGCAAAAGGAAGCGTGCGGATGTGTGAAACATGCTAGAGATGGTGGGGTGCTCCCAACTACCGGGTTCCCACGGGTTAGTGGCATGAAAAACGAGTGACAATTCGGACACGGTGCAAACGGTACATCTCATACAACACATGCATTCGGTCCACGGCGGTCGTTTCGGCGGTTATACCTTCGAAGCGTGCATTTCGAGGCGGTTCAAAAATGTCGAGGGAAGCAGTCGTTCACGAGTCGTAGTGGAAGTAGTCGTTCTCGTGACGGTAGTGGAAGTAGTGGTACACGTTTCGTAGTCAAACTTGATGGAACCAATGTCCTCGAGGATAGTCGTGGTACTAGGGGTCTTCGGACTTGCCGGTCTCGGTTCATGCGACGGTAGTGGTACATCTTGTAGTGGAACTTGGGCATAGTGGTACATGGATCGTAGATGTTCGAGTCATTGGTAGAGGTACTTGACGATCACCGGTGTAGTCGACATTTGGTCTTGTCGGATACACGACAACGGTAGTGGAACTTGGCGCTTGAGGTTCAAAACGGGTCGACGTAGTCATAGTCTGCACGTGAGGTCGACGGTAGTGGAACTTGGCGCATCCGGGTCGAGTACTTGGCGAGTCCGCACGTAGAGGTACTTGGCAAAAAATCCTGGAGACGATGCGTCCGCTTACGGTTCTTGGCGGCGTTCTTGCTGGTCCAAAAGAAGCAAGACCGAAGGCCGGCGGCAGGGATTTGGCGCTGGTCGCGTCCTCCTCCCCGCTCGAACGAAGCAGAGGCGGGGCAGGGGCTTGGACATGTAGAGGCGCTGGAGGTGACGAGCTCCTGGTCGACTAGAGGGCTTAAAAGTGCGAACTTGATGTGATGAAGGCGAAGGGGAACGCGACGAGGCGGACGACAATGGCTTGCTCGCCGCACGGCCGGAGGCGGAGGTCGCTGGTGCGGCGCATGGGGAGGTGAGGAGGATGCGAGATGGCGCGGCAGCGGCCTGGGAACGACGGCTCCAGCACGGGGCGGACGGAGCAGCTCCGGCGGTGGAGGGGTACGAGGCGAGGGCGAGGAAGCAGAGGGGAGGCGTCGCGTGGAGGAGAGTCGACGGGCGGCGCTTCACTGGAGTCGGGGCCGAAGGGACGGGTCGAGGGGCTCCTCCTGACGGAGCCGACGAGGCGATGGCGCCGGGTAGACGAGGAGGCAGGCGAGGAGGTCCTGGCCCGGTGGCGAGCTTGAGGGGATCGGGCGCGGGCGCTCCTCTCGTGTGTGATGCGTGTGTGTGAGTGGCGGCGCTAGCAGGGGAACGAGGGAGAGGGGGGTCGAGCGAGTGGGTGGATAAGAGGAGAGCGGGCAGGCCTCTTGGGCCGGCTAGGTCAGGCCGCAGGTGGGCCTTAAGCGGGCTTCGGCTATGCACTGCTCCCCTCTCTCTTGATATACTCCTTACAGAAAAAATAGAGAGAGACCAAAAGAATCAAGAGAAGAGGCCATGGAGAAGAATACAATGGTGGGATATTTTTGTAAGGCTTTATGGAATGTTTCCAACCCAACAAGAGTGGTTCCAGCAAAATAGGCGAAGTTAAACCCAAAATTATTTAACTTGCGCCAAAGGAGTTTGAATGGAGTCTAGGATTTAGGAGTGTCCAAAAATGTTAAGACTTTAGGAGGAGCCTCGATAAATGGAGAAAGAAATATGGAGAAAGTTTGGAGAACAAACATGAAGCAAAAGGCATGAGAATTAAATTGCAAGTGTGTTATGGTTATTCCAAAGTTAATGGAATATTTTAATATAGCTCCCTAATATTGGGAGGATATGTTATAAAGAGAAGTCACCCTTCCCTCGATTTAAATAGATCGAAGATCCATACAATTTATTTAGAAGAGTTTTAAAAATTAAATGACAAGCTGGCATGGTGACATGATGCAATGCAAAAATAAAATAGAGCAAGCACAAATGAAAACACACGGAGGTCACAAAAATATGGAAGTCTTCTGAAGCGTCGGTCTCGGGGCGTTACAACACTCCACCACTACGAGAGGATCTCGTCCCGAGATCTAGGATGGCACCGAAGAGAAACGGAAGAGGAAGAGGTAAAACAAAGTTGCTTTTTTGACAAACGAGTGAAACCACAGAACCTTGAGAGGTCGCAAAGCTTGAAGAAATGACACGACGGAGGTGAACCTAATTTAAAACACTCCGTTCATCAAGAGGAACAAGGAACAATGAATACGGCAAGAAAGAAGAGCTTAAGTGACAAGATAGACATTGAAACCACTCCGATTAAGTGGATAAGCAAGAAAAGAACACGATCCTCACAATTCGAGATGATGAGTGAAGAGAGCAACATCACCATGCCTCCGGAAGAAGAAATAGAAGTTGGATCATTGGAATAAAGGAATGGAGAAGAAAATGCCAACTTCTGCCACAAATGATCTTGGAAGCACCCTTCCAAGAAGGTTAGAACGGAGTTGTTGGAAAACCAACAACGAAAGGATAAGCTTGTAGTGGGCTTATGGAAAAGACCTCAAAATTATGAGGTGAGCTTCTGCCACCAACGGAAACACATGATTGGATTGATATCAACAAGGAGACGATAAAATTATTTCACCGGGAGGACAAATGAAGAACTTGGGTCATTTATAAGCACCATAACTAGCATCAATCCTTAGGGAAGGCTGTAGGTGAAATATAACCCAATATAATTCCAACAAAAAGATTGATTGGTTGAAAAGATCTCTTGAACGAAGAGAAAATGATGGATTTAAAATACCTCATTCTTGACAACATATGAATCATGAAACATGAAGGAAATTGTCAAGAGTGACATAACACCACCTTAAAACATAAGGTAGAAAGAATTGCACTTTGGAATGCAAGAAGAAGAATACTTGAACTCCTCAAAACAAGACATGTGTTGAACACCATGTTTATTTTTAGAGTATCGCTTGGCTGATCTTAACTTCAAGAGAAATCTTGAAGAACAATTGAAGAATGAAAGAATCCTTGATGAACCACCATGTAGAGCCTCCATGAAGGACTCCAATAATAGAAGGATGATGAAAAGAAAGAGAAGTTGAAAACACAAGGTGAAGCCTTGCAATGATTTAGATGGAGCTTCGCGATTATATAACCGAGAGAACTTGGAACTCCGAAAAAAAAAGATGAGCAATTGAAACCAAGAATTTTATTTGATGATCCTCCGGAATAAGGAATAGAATTTACTCGATGAAACAAGAATAAGAATTACATTATGCTTATCCCTCATCAATTAAACTGATGACCCACAATGGATTTGGCATGCCACTTATTCCCGTAGAAAGGATTAAGATAGATATGGCGCAAACTTGGGAAGGTCTTGAACGAACCACCGGTAGGATTGGAAAGAACGAATGAATCTATATGATAACGAAGGAAGAGAACTCTTGAACGAACCACCGTAAGAATTGAAAATGAATGAAGAAAAGAGAATGAATCACCCTGAGGAATTAGAAAACGACGTTGATACTTGAGGGAATTTAGATAAAAATGAACGAATAGATCACGAGCTGATTAGAGAATACTTGAATGATGCACCGGTAAGATTTGGAGAACGAGAGCTGAAAGCTGAGAATTAAGAATAATGACATGATGGTCTTCGGAGGAAAGAAATGGAAACAACTCATGAAATGCTCCAGATGGGTGAAAAGAATTCCCACAATCGAAAACAATTTTGAGAGGATGGCATCAAACTTGAACTACGCATCTTTGGAAGAATGGGTAAGGATTTAAGAGGAACTCTTCTTCGGTCTTCACATGCTGAGAATGACGATGAGAAACCACCATGAATTGTTGAGATACTCCGGGATGAAAATTGGAAAGGTTGAACCAATGATGAAAAGAATTTGAAAGATTTTGGAGAAAGACATATGACTGGTGAAAATTCATTCTTACGCCAAGCTTCGAAAAGAATTTGGGAAATGGCTCCGGATAAATTAGACGAGTCAGGTAAGATCCTGGGAAAAGACCTGTGGGTTAGGGCCCACTCAAAAGGAAACACCGTTGAACGATTGATTGAAAGGGGATTGCACCAGTTGAGTTAAATGGCTTGAATGAGATAACAACCTCAAAATAACTTGAACGAATTGAGAATGGAAACACGAATCTTAAGAAACCTTCAACACTCCGGATAAGAATAGAGAGAGGTGAACAACTAAGAGGTACACTGGCATGCAAAAACATTTGAAACGACGAAAGGAATATGATCAACACCGAAAGCTTGAAATTGGATCCGCCGGAGAAGAAACAACAACGAAGGATGATGAACTTGAAACTGTTGAGCATCTTCATGGGAAATCACCGGATAAGAACATTGAAAGAAAAGAATGAAGAGACTTCCCACAAATAAATGATACATGATTAAGAAATCTGAGTCCTTGAAGAAAAAGGGTGGGAGGGCGGGAAAACAAAGGCAACTTGGGGACGGATGAAATGGATACAGGTGAGAAAACTTAGAGTTGATCTTGCGGATGTTGAAAATGATCGGATCCACTTGAAGAGAAGCACGCCGGTTTGGAAAAGAATTGACATGACAATCTCGATAAACAAGAAGGATTAGCACTCTCATAGAAATATGAGAACACCGCTTGAAAGGTATGGAATCAACACTTGCCATTGAAGCAACTCGAATACCACAACTCAAAACAAACAAAGGATTTGGCTTGCAGAATAAGCCGGAGCAAATACATAGGATAGAGATTTACCCAATCTCATATCATGCATCTGTCGGAAAGATATTCTAGGAGCTACTTGAATTCCCACCTATAAACTCCCGAAACTTTCTGGTTATGCAATCTGGTGTTGGGGATACAGGGGACACAAAATATATCACCCAAACTAACAATACCTAGATCCAGCTGTATCCATCCTTCAACACATAACCAAGAAAACTCCGGAAATCGTGTACCTCAACCTTCAAAAAGCATCCGTTATACAAGCTATGGCAATACTCCCGAACTCCCCAGTACTGGGTGGCGTCGAGGTTATCTCACCAACAACTGCATAAAAGAGATTTTCGATGTCGGCAAAACTCAGCTATTCCAGAACTGCAACGATAAAATTGTGACGACAAAACCTCGGAGCTCAACTCCCCGGGACACTGCCACAACCCCTAAATGTCAGGAGGCACCAAGAACAATGTTCTCGTCACAAAACCATCGGAACGATCCCAAGATACCCGCGTGATCCTAAATTTTTTTAGTGAAATTTGAGGAGAGGAAAGACAAAACATCTACGTCAGGAGGCCTCACCAGAGCGACGAAGGGACTGAGGAGTAAAAGGAATCCTACTCTCCGATATATATAATCCTAAGACTCAAAATAGTTCTCTTCTAGACTCAACAACGGCCAACAATCAAGGGGGCTCCTATGGTCGGTCGAGGCTCTGATACCAACTTGTCACGCCCAAGATGCGACCCTATCCTAAAGGAACTCGAAGGTCCCATCAAGGATAGAAGCGCATCTTGAAGACGCTTTTGCAAGGTGGATATCATTACATCAACATTACAAAATAGTGGGGATACATCCAATACATACAAAGTCACATGAATACAGCAATACAACATACAAGATCAACATCCGACTACGGATGAATCATAAACAGAAACTCAAACAAAATCCACCCTGCTAGCCCAGGCTGCCGACCTAGAGCCTATCCCCTGATCGAAGAAGAAGCAGAAGAAGAACTCCAAAACAAGCAAACAACGCTCTCACGTCATGATCATCGCATAACCTGTACCTGCAACTGTTGTTGTAGTAATCTGTGAACCACGAGGACTCAGCAATCCCATTACCATGGGTATCAAGGCTAGCAAAGCTTAATGGGAAAGGAAGGGGTAAAGTGGTGAGGTTGCAGCAGCGACTAAGCATGATATGGTGGCTAACATACGCAAATGAGAGCGAGAAGAGAAGCAAAGGAACGGTCGTCAACTAGTAATGATCAAGAAGTGATCCTCAGCTCCTACTTATGCCAATCATAACACAGAAACCGTGTTCACTTCCCGGACTCCGCCGAAAAGAGACCATCACGGCTACACACGCGGTTGGTGTATTTTAGAAGAGTTTACTTCAAGTTTACTACAACCGGATATTAACAAATTCCCATCTGCCACATAACCGCAGGCACGGCTCTCGAAAGTTTATACTCTGCAGGGGTGTCCCAACTTAGCCCATGATAAGTGTAACATCCCAAATTTTGGAATGTTAATATAATTAATTGAATTGTTTGTTTGTTTGCTTGAGTGAATTAAACTTGAGTGAAATTTGAACCTTTTCAAAAACTTTTGAATGAGAGGGAATAAAATGACTTTCCCCTTCTCCGGTAAATTCAAATTCATCCTATTAAAATCAATGAGAGAAGATGACATGACTTCTTCAACTATAAAGAATTTGAGCGGAGTTTTGCAATTTAATTCTTTCAAATATTTGCACTTGCTTCTCTATTTTTGTTCCCGAGAAATACCCGAAAATAAATTCTTGCAAGCAAGAAAGAGCGGAGAAAATGACCCTCCAAAATCAGGGGCGTTTTGAAAATATTTGAGCCAAGAAAAACCAAAGTTTTATTTAAAATTATTTGCAAAAAGAAATAAAGCCTTTAGGGATTTTCTGAAAAACATATTTTTTAAGTTTTTATTTTGGCCGTGGAATAATGCTCATCATCTACATTTTATTTTTCGATAATTTTAGTATATAAAACTCTTTATTCGAATTGATTTGATTTCCTTTTATTGTTTTAGTTTCCTAATTTTAAAAATAGGAATGGAATCGTTTTATTAGGAAAAACCTGGCCCATTAAGCACTTTCCTATTCTAGCCCAACAAGAGATCATCTCCTTCCTCTGTTTCCTCTCACGTTCTGAAGCTTTCCATATCCATGGAGACAGAAACTCCACCTTCCCGATCTCCCTCGTCTTTCCATCCCAGCGCCTCCCGAGACCGCCTATAAAACCCCTCCTCTCCTCGTTCCATTTTTCCCATCACCACGCCTCCCCACCTGTAGCCTTCTCGCCACCGTCCTCCTTTTCCTGCCTAGAACGCTCACCAGAGCTCTCCTGGAACCTCCCAAGCGCCGACCCCTCCTCCGCCACCCCCACCTGCCGGGCGACCTCGCCCCCTCGCTTGAGCAGCCCTCCACATCGCCGTCTCCTTCCTGCCATCTCTGCCTCACGTCATGTAACTCCTTGTTGTTTTTTTTTCTTTCTTTTGTCTATTCCGTACCACCGTTAGATCTTGATCCTAAGGCCCCAAATAGATCACTTAATAGCCAAACCGTTTTCTTCAAATGTGCGGCCGTCCTCTAGATAGCCTAAAACGCACAGCCGACAACCAATCAAATCTCGCCACGTCGCCGTTTTCGTTTTCAGATTTATTTCCGTAACAGATTTAGTTCCGTTCTTGTTTAGCTTATAACTTTTGATCTAGAAGTCCAATGATGCTGATTCTTTTTCGTTAGATCAAAATTTTCTTGTAGTTTCAAAATATATAATTTGTCTATGTTTGGATTTATAAAAATTGAGTTAGATCAGATTTGAATTAAAGCTTGTTTTGCTTATTCGGGAGTTTCATAATAGATTTTTATTTAATTCTTTTTGCTCCTAGTTGCTTAATGAAATATTTTCTGTTTAGTTAACATAAAACCATGATTAGGTGATGTTAAGAAATTTTTGTTATATAAAACTATTTTTGTTGTTATTTGAAGTAGGAAAACTTTGAGTTGTTTTTCTTTAAGTTTTCCCTTTGGGTTTTGCTTTGTTGGTTTTGGTGTGTTACTTTGTTATGTTATTGTGTTAAGTGATGTTATGCTATGAGCTTATTATAGTTATTGTTTGCCTCGGTAGAATTTCCGGAGTGCGAAGATTGCTACTACGAAACCCTAGTTTTTCGAAGATCGTCAACAAGGCAAGTTCACTTTGATCATTGCTTTCATACCTATGTTTTATTGCATTTAGTGGCATCCTTGCAACCACCCCTCGAGAGTGTTATTGAATCCTTGTAGTTGAGTAGTATGCATGAGGTAGGAACCCACCCCTGTTACCAAGCCCGGACGATATTTTATTTAATGCTACGCTATAGTAGGCGGGGTTTGGTATGAGTGCTCGGAGTGGTGTGAGAATGGAGGATCTACATCATTGACGACAACACCATGATGAAAGCTGCAAGGACTGCATCTTCAAGGCCTCAAGACTTCAAGACTCGAGACAAGAATTCAATACACGCTCTTGGGTGAAGGACGGTTGACGGCACCTGGAGAAACCAGTGGTTGGCGGGATGCATGGAGAAGCGCCATGACATCTTGCGGAAAGCTTCACCCAGACTCAAAGAGACGGAAGAATACTTCATGCCCGGAAGCTTACCTGCAACCGCAAGTCATTATGGGCTCTGCTTGGTTGACCTTAGTTGTGACTCTGGCTGGGGCGGTACTAGCAGATGTAGAACTACGGTAGGATGGGTTGAGTACGGACGGTGGTCGAGGAACTCTTTGGAAGACCATGTTTCGGTCATCTTGTTCTCAAACACTCTGAAGTGCGAGAACGTAAAGAGAGGGATCGAATCTTGCGGGTAAAGTGTACAAACCTCTGCAGAGGGTTAAAACCTAATCGATTAGCCGTGTCCCCGGTTACGGACAATTTGAGCCTCTGGACTTGGATCTATCTCGGAACTCTCAACACCGGATTGATAACTTAATTGTGGGCAACTTATGATGATTTTGGGCTATGAGACATCGGTTGGCGGAACCATGTCATGATAGAAAACTCGATAGTACAGGCTCCAGTTATTCCTTTGATGTAGGGAAAATAAAACCAGCTTTTATGCAAAACAAAACTCAGACCCAGAGCCACAAAGCCATATTGCATATGGAATAGTTTTATCATCTGCTTTCTCTTATTGTGATCTTGCCAGTACATTCAATGTGCTGACCTACACGGCTGCAACGTATCATGTTGCAGATACTTTCTTCCAACGAGTAAGAATACGGTGCAGGGTTACGGTCTACACTCAACCTGCCGATGGCGTTGATGGGACTCCACACCGATTACTTGTTTCACTGAGACTATTGAGGTATATATCAGTTTTACGTTATTTATACATGTGATTGCACTTTGATATATACATTGATGTCTTGTGTGTGCCGATATCTTGATCCGAGGATGGCACGGATACACGAGGCTTGACCGTCGTGGTCGGGTCGCTCTGAGAGATGGTATCGAGCACATGTTGACCGGGGACGTGACCCTAGAAATCGGAAAGCCCTTGGACAGGATATCTCAAAAACTTTATTTTCAAAAGACTCTTACTCCTCGTCCTTTCTGATTTTATAAAATAGACACTCTCACCTCAAATAGTTAGAATATACCCTTATCCTTTGATCACCGGAGGATCAATCAAGACGCTCCAAGAAGGATTTGATATCGGAGAACCGATGACCACTTCGAGTAAAGAGGATCTCACCATGTATTAGAAGAATTGAAGTACAACAGTTGAAGACTCCGATGACTCGAAGGATCTGAAAAAAAATTATTTGACCTTTAGAAGACCAAACCCCTGTTATACACTTACGTTAGATGCGATGATTTGTGAGCTGTCCTTTGTTTGATGTTTTTCCGACAGCCCCAAAAATAAAACCTGCTTCTTCAAAAACTATTGTTTGTATTGTGTGTATATCCCTCCCCACCTCTCTCATATCTCATCCCAAAACTTTTGAACCCCATAGATGATGAATGAAGTTGGACTGATATTCTCTGGACCGAAGACTCAGCCCGAGGCGAGCTATGGATGCGTAACATGGAAAATCACTTGGAGCAATTTGGTTTCAAGGAAGTATGAGGTTCAATATGCTCTTCAATACTTTACAGAAAGTGCTGCAACCTGGTGGAACATGCATCAAGCCATACAGGATTTAATGGAGCAAGAACTTGGGAGGAATTCAAGAAGACCTGTTGAAATCACGTCTTATCCGGAAACACAATGATACACCAAGAAGTAAACCTTGTGCTCGCAAGATTTGCGGAGAAATAGGACACACCAGGAGGAACACAAAGATGGATGCCCTCATTGTGAGGAGAAACACCCACTGAGGAATGCCCAACTAGCCGTGTGACTTGCTTCTGTGTGAAGGAACCACCCATTTCGAGCGCGGTGTCACATTTACTCCACGGTGCCACAAACTAATCAGGAGCGAGAAAGAAAGAATGAAAGAAGCTCTCAGAAGTTATGAAGGAACCAGTGATGAATGAAAGTGTTGAAGACCTTGATGGAGAAGGCCTCAACAGATTTTACTCCAATGCCTGCTATTCATGTGGAGAAGAAGGACATTTTCACAAGATTGCCCCAAGGGAAGAAAAGAGTATCTGGATATTTCCCGACAGAAGTGAAGTTTGACCCTCGGAGATAGAAACTCGATCATTACAGAGAAATCCAGAAGAGAAAAGGAAGGCAACCCGAGAGCAACACAATTTTTGCAGAGAAGGACTTGAGTCATATCACCTGTTACAGGTGCAAGGATTTAGGTCATTACGCTAGTAAATGCCGTAAAAGAAGCCAAGAATCCAAGGAGCCCGCATAATCACAAAGAAGCCCCGAGACATGTCGGAAGTCATTTGTTTTCGCTGCAAGGAGGCAGGACATTATGCTATTAAATGTCCCGACAAGATGAAAGCTGGAGTTGAGTAGTTGGAATTTTGATATGGATAATAAGAGTAGTAGAAAGCAATTTCCTTTTCATGAGCTCAATGAGTTGAGTTATGTAATAGATTTCTCAGAGTTTGTAATAGTTCATGACTCAATAAAGTTGTAATGTCACATGCTTAAAAGCTTTAAGGAGTTGCCATATTTTATCTTGGAAATAAATATTCTTGATGAACATGGAAGAAAGTGAGTTGTGATGCATAAACAGGAAATTGGAAATTGAGTTTGAAGTTCTGTTTGGATGATATGAATGTATGCCCCAGGAGACAAGTACCTTAATTTTGAGCATCATTTCTGTTTCACAACTGCAGATGACGACCCTTTACGAGTCTTTCCTTAAAGGTCCGGAAACCATCATGACCCTGACAAGTGATCATGATTACCCGAAGATCCTGAAGGACATGATGAAGCATATTCACCTTGAAGGAGATGCAGTCTACAAAGGCTACCCTTTCTTGCAAAAGGGAGTGGAACTTTGGTATGTGGAGGTACACCTCCACCGTTTGAAAGGAGTTTGCCCAAAGAGGATGGGGCATTACTTTTTCATCTCACGTGTGCCACAAGCAACTTTCTTCGACGCTGTTCGTGAAGCAGCCATGGAAGCCATCGCGGATCGAGAAATACTTGAAGCAAGACTCTGTTATACTCAGAATACCTAAGCGAAGTGCATGCGAGAGATGATGAAGGTGAAGCTCAAGACCACCATGATGAAACAGAAGATTGAAGATTTCAAGGCTCATGTCGCACAATTCGGTGGATCAAGAATCCTCGAGGAGGATAAATAAATAAAGCGGAAGTAATGTCCACCATACCAAATCATGTGGGTGGCAGCATTTGTAACAAGTACTTTTTGGAATTTGGATTTACGAAAATGGTTAAGGATGTAATAAAAGATTGATATGAGGTTAATGAGATTTTATGGATAAACTTGTGCACTTCTTTTGGTCATAGTACTCTATAAAGCCACAGGATCAATGAAGAAAGAAATGTGTTATCCATGACGGTCCCTAGAAGGAAGCTGGACAAAATAAGTTGGAGTTTTGTTTTGATATGATGGTATGAAGAAACAGAGTACTACTGGATTTAAGGAGGTGTAACAAGAGAGTTACTCCAAGGATGAGTTAAAGCTGCACTAGTGTTGAAGTGGGCCATAAGCCACAGGCCCAGGATTTTGAGAAGGAACCGTTGTAACCTTGATAAAGGAATAAATTTGGAAGAATCAGTGATCCAATCAGCCTACGTTTACGTAGGAGGTTACATAAAACCTAAGAGTGGTGAAGTAACGATGGATGTCTTGTTTGGCTTGCGAAACCATGGATTTACTCGAACCCAATTCGAGGACAAGAGAAATTCTGCAATGCTTGTGAGTATGCCCAAGTGTTAGAATACGTGATTCGATATTTACGTATGTGGTAATGATTCAAATGCAGGATGGATTGGCCCCATACGAAGACTTCTATCATGAACTATCATATGTTGATGGAAAATCAGAGAGCCTTGAAAACCTTTGAAGAGTGTCGACGCTATAAGCCCTAAAACCATAGAATGGTAGTACGATGGAACCCTTTACAGGCAACCGTTGCCAATCGTAGGATATACGGTGAAGTTCAACCCAGACCCGTTTTCTGTAGGAGAAACCATTATTGGTAGACCACCATGAGTATTTCGATGGTTGTCTAGAATGGACACGGACCTATCAACTAAGAAGATCCAGTCCCGGATGAACCACAACTTTGACGAACCAACCCAAGATTCTGAGGAAAACTCTATGCTTCTGGCAGAAGAGCTAATGAAGGAGCTATTGTAAGATATGAGAAGAGACATACATTGTCAGCCCTCGGAGGAAGTATCTGAGTCTATTGGAACCATGACCTTGTCTTTAAGTGTGGTAGCACCCCGACCTTCGACCAAAACTTTTGCTAGAAGACCCCAACCCTAACTTCTTTCTTGCTAGCCTTTTGAATCTAGGGGACTAGATTCATTTTTAGTGTGGTAGGTTTGTAACATCCCAAATTTTGGAATGTTAATATAATTAATTGAATTGTTTGTTTGTTTGCTTGAGTGAATTAAACTTGAGTGAAATTTGAACCTTTTCAAAAACTTTTGAATGAGAGGAATAAAATGACTTTCCCTTCTCCGTAAATTCAAATTCATCCTATTAAAATCAATAAGAGAAGATGACATGACTTCTTCAACTATAAAGAATTTGAGCGGAGTTTTGCAATTTAATTCTTTCAAATATTTGCACTAGCTTCTCTATTTTCTTCCCGAGAAATACCCGAAAATAAATTCTTGCAAGCAAGAAAGAGCGGAGGAAAATGACCCTCCAAAATCAGGGGCATTTTGAAAATATTTGAGCCAAGAAAACCAAAGTTTTTATTTAAAATTATTTGCAAAAAGAAATAAAGCCTTTAGGATTTTCTGAAAAACATATTTTTTAAGTTTTATTTTGGCCGTGGAATAATGCTCATCATCTACATTTTATTTTTCTGATAATTTTAGTATATAAAACTCTTTATTCGAATTGATTTGATTTCCTTTTTATTGTTTTAGTTTCCTAATTTTAAAAATAGGAATGGAATCGTTTTTATTAGGAAAAAACCTGGCCCATTAAGAACTTTCCTATTCTAGCCCAACAAGAGATCATCTCCTTCCTCTGTTTCCTCTCATGTTACAGAAGCTTTCCATATCCATGGAGACAGGAAACTCCACCTTCCCGATCTCCCTCGTCTTTCCATCCCAGCGCCACCCGAGACCGCCTATAAAACCCCTCCCTCTCCTCGTTCCATTTTCCCATCACCACGCCCCCCGCCTGTAGCCTTCTCGCCACCGTCCTCCTTTTCCTGCCTAGAACGCTCACCAGAGCTCTCCTGGAACCTCCCCAGCGCCGACCCCTCCTCCGCCACCCCACCCTCGCTTGGCGACCTCGCCCCCTCGCCGAGCAGCCCTCCACATCGCCGTCTCCTTCCTGCCATCTCTGCCTCACGTCAGTAACTCCTTGTTGTTGTTTTTCTCTTTCTTTTGTCTATTCCCATTACCACCGTTAGATCTTGATCCTAAGGCCCCAAATAGATCACTTAATAGCCAAACCGTTTTCTTCAAATGTGCGGCCGTCCTCTAGATAGCCTAAAACGCGCACCCGACAACCAATCAAATCTCGCAACGTCGCCGTTTTCGTTTTCAGATTTATTTCCGTAACAGATTTAGTTCCGTTCTTGTTTAGCTTATAACTTTTGATCTAGAAGTCCAATGATGCTGATTCTTTTTGCGTTAGATCACAATTTTCTTGTAGTTTCCAAAAATATATAATTTGTCTATGTTTGTATTTATAAAAATTGAGTTAGATCAGATTTGAATTAAAGCTTGTTTTGCTTATTCCGGGAGTTTCATAATAGATTTTTATTTAATTCTTTTTTCTCCTAGTTGCTTAATGAAATATTTTCTGTTTAGTTAACATAAAACCATGATTAGGTGATGTTAAGAAATTTTTTTTATATAAAACTATTTTTGTTGTTATTTGAAGTAGGAAAACTTTGAGTTGTTTTTCTTTAAGTTTTCCCTTTGGGTTTTGCTTTGTTGGTTTTGGTGTGTTACTTTGTTATGTTATTGTGTTAAGTGATGTTATGCTATGAGCTTATTATAGTTATTGTTTGCCTCGGTAGAATTTCCGGAGTGCGAAGATTGCTACTACGAAACCCTAGTTTTTCGAAGATCGTCAACAAGGCAAGTTCACTTTGATCATTGCTTTCATACCTATGTTTTTATTGCATTTAGTGGCATCCTTGCAACCACCCCTCAGTAGTGTTATTGAATCCTTGTAGTTGAGTAGTATGCATGAGGTAGGAACCCACCCCCTGTTACCAAGCCCGGGACGATATTTTATTTAATGCTACGCTATAGTAGACGGGGTTTGGTATGAGTGCTCGGGAGTGGTGTGAGAATGGAGGATCTACGTCATTGACGACAACACCATGATGAAAGCTGCAAGGACTGCATCTTCAAGGCCTCAAGACTTCAAGACTCGAGACAAGAATTCAATACACGCTACTGGGTGAAGGGCGGTTGACGGGCATCCCGGAGAAACCAGTGGTTGGCGGGATGCATGGAGAAGCGCCATGACATCTTGCGGAAAGCTTCACCCAGACTCAAAGAGACGGAAGAATACTTCATGCCCGAAGCTTACCTGCAACCGCAAGTCATTATGGGCTCGGCTTGGTTGACCTTAGTTGTGACTCTGGCTGGGGCGGTACTAGCGGATGTAGAACTACGGTAGGATGGGTTGAGTACCGGACGGTGGTCGAGGAACTCTTTGGAAGACCATGTTTGGTCATCTTGTTCTCAAACACTCTGAAGTGCGAGAACGTAAAGAGAGGATCGAATCTTGCGGGTAAAGTGTACAAACCTCTGCGGAGGGTTAAAACCTAATCGATTAGCCGTGTCCCCAGTTACGGACAATTTGAGCCTCGGACTTGGATCTATCTCGAACTCTCAACACGGATTGATAACTTAATTGTGGGCAACTTATGATGATTTTGGGCTATGAGACATCGGTTGGAGGAACCATGTCATGATAGAAAACTCGATAGTACAGACTCCAGTTATTCCTTTGATGTATGGAAAATAAAACCAGCTTTTATGCAAAACAAAACTCAGACACAGAGCCACAAAGCCATATTGCATATAGTATAGTTTTATCATCTGTTTTCTCATATTGTGTTCTTGCCGGTACATTCAATGTACTGACCTACACGGCTGCAACGTATCATGTTGCAGATACTTTCTTCCGACGAGTAAGAATACGGTACAGAGTTACGGTCTACACTCAACCTGCCGATGGCGTTGATGGGACTCCACACCCGATTACTTGTTTCCGCTGAGACTATTGAGGTATATATCAGTTTTATGTTATTTATACATGTGATTGCACTTTGATATATACATTGATGTACTGTGTGTGCCAGCATACTGATCCAGGGATGGCACGGATACACAGAGGCTTGACCGTCTGAGGTCGGGTCGCTACAATAAGCTCTCGCGATCAACGAAGGATATTCCTTCTCCCCAGGAAGACCCGATCAGTCTCGGAATCCCGGCTACAAGACATTTCGACAGTAATAAAATAAGACCAGCAAAGCCGCCCGGATGTGCCGACAAATCCTGATAGGAGCTCCACATATCTCGTTCTCAGGGCACACCGGATGAGCCAGACGTCGGGTTGGCATAGACCCTGATTGCCCAGGGGGCGCCGGACATCGCTCGGTTTGGACCAGCACTCGAAGGAGAACTGGCCCGGGGGGGCTAAAATAAAGATGACCCTCGGGCTCCGGAAACCCAAGGGAAATAAAAGGGCATAGGTGAGGCAAATGGTAAAACCAATGTTGGGCCTTGCTGGAGGAGTCTTATTCAAAGCGAACTGTCAAGGGGGTCCCATAAATCACCCAACCGCGTTAGGGACGCAAAATCCGGGAACATAATACCGATATGACGGAAACTACGGCGGCAAGAGTGGAACAAAACACCAGGCATAAGGCCGAGCCTTCCACCCTTTACCAAGTCTATAGATGCATTAATAATATAAGAGATATTGTGATATCCCAATATAAACATAATCCAACATGGAGCAATCTTCATCTTCACCTGCAACTAGCAACGCTGTAAGAGGGGCTGAGCAAAGCGGTAACATAGCCAAGCAACGGTTTGCTGGGAAGGGTGACAACTGGTTAGAGGTTCATGGCAATTTGGGAGGCTTGAGCAGCAAGTGATAGGTAGCACAGCATAGCGATAGAACGAAGTAACTAGCATAGCAATGATAGTAATGAGATCCAAGGTGACGGTCATCTTGCCTGAAATCCCGCTAGGAAGAAGAACGAGTCCATGAAGAAGATGAACGGGAGTAGTCGAGCGAATCCTCACAACTCCGGAATGAAACCGCTAACGAGAGAAGCAACCGGAAAGAAACAAACAACATGATAAATGCACAAGCATAAACATGGCATGATGCACAATCAAGTATGATGCATGTCCGGATTAAATGTTGTTAACATGGCAAGAGGTGAAGCATAATAAAACTACCTATCTAGGCAATTTTAAATGAGGCGGAACAACAAACAACAATTCGGAAAATCCCCACATGCATTTAGCATTTTAATGCAAACACACTTTTAAACATTTTAAATGTTGTTATCATGATGCGAATGACATATGCAAGTTTTAAGCAATTTTATGAAAATGTTGACATGAGCATGATACGAGGCATTTGTCGCTATGGCAGAAAGGAAAAGGGTGCCACGGCGACGAATCCAAAAATGATGCCACGGCAACATATCGGTTCCGGTATCTCATGGAGATACCGGTGCAAAAGGAAGCGTGCGGATGTGCGAAACATGCTAGAGATGGTGGGGTGCTCCCGACTACTGGGTTCCCACGGGT
The DNA here is from genome assembly GCA_021605205.1 of Aegilops longissima. Lineage (NCBI taxonomy): Eukaryota > Viridiplantae > Streptophyta > Magnoliopsida > Poales > Poaceae > Aegilops > Aegilops longissima. The sequence continues at coordinate 631,209,109 of CM038677.1, read as the reverse complement.
TAGTGGCATGGAAAACGAGTGACAATTCGGACACGGTGCAAACGGTACATCTCATACAACACATGCATTCGGTCCACGGCGGTCGTTTCGGCGGTTATACCTTCGAAGCGTGCATTTTGAGGCGGTTCAAAAATGTCGAGGGAAGCAGTCGTTCACGAGTCGTAGTGGAAGTAGTCGTTCTCGCGACGGTAGTGGAAGTAGTGGTACACGTTTCGTAGTCAAACTTGATGGAACCAATGTCCTCGAGGATAGTCGTGGTACTAGGGGTCTTCGGACTTGCCGGTCTCGGTTCGTGCGACGGTAGTGGTACATCTTGTAGTGGAACTTGGGCATAGTGGTACACGGATCGTAGATGTTCGAGTCATTGGTAGAGGTACTTGACGCATCACCGGGTGTAGTCGTACATTTGGTCTTGTCGGATACACGACAACGGTAGTGGAACTTGGCGCTTGAGGTTCGAAAACGGGGTCGGACGTAGTCATAGTCCGCACGTAGAGGTCGACGGTAGTGGAACTTGGCGCATCCGGGTCGAGTACTTGGCGAGTCCGCACGTAGAGGTACTTGGCAAAAAATCCTGGAGACGATGCGTCCGCGTACCGTTCTTGGCGGCGTTCTTGCTGGTCCAAAAGAAGCAAGACCGAAGGCCGGCGGCAGGGATTTGGCGCTGGTCGCGTCCTCCTCCCCGCTCGAACGAAGCAGAGGCGGGGCAGGGGCTTGGACATGTAGAGGCGCTGGAGGTGACGAGCTCCTGGTCGACTAGAGAGCTTGGGTGCGGAACTTGATGTGACGAAGGCGAAGGGGAACGCGACGAGGCGGACGGCAGCGGCTTGCTCGCCGGCACGGCTGGAGGCGGAGGTCGCTGGTGCAAAGCATGGGGAGGTGAGGAGGATCACGAGATGAGCGGGCAGCGGCCTGGGAACAACGGCTCCAAAGACGGGCGGACGGAGCAGCTCTGGCGGTGGAGGGGTACGAGGCGAGGACGAGGAAGCAGAGGGGAGGCGTCGCGTGGAGGAGAGTCGATGGGGCGGCGCTCGCTGGAGTCGGGGCCGAAAGGGACGGGTCGAGGGGCTCCTCCCTGGCGACGGAGCTGACGAGGCGATGGCGCCGGAGTGACGAGGAGGCAAGCGAGGAGGTCTGGCCGGTGGCGAGCTTGAGGGATCGGTGGCGGCGCTCCTCTCGTGTCGATCGTGTGTGTGAGTGGTGGCGCTAGCGGGGAACGAGGAGAGGGGGTCGGCGAGTGGGTGGATAAGAGGAGGCGGGCAGGCCTCTTGGGCGGCTAGGTCAGGCAGCAGTGGGCCTTAAGCGGGCTTGACTATGCACTGCCCCTCTCTCTTGATATACTCCTTACAGAAAAAAAAAATAGAGAGAGACCAAAAGAATCAAGAGAAGAGGCCATGGATAAGAATACAATGGTGGGATATTTTTGTAAGGCTTTATGGAATGTTTCCAACCCAACAAGAGTGGTTCCAGCAAAATAGGCGAAGTTAAACCCAAAATTATTTAACTTGCGCCAAAGGAGTTTGAATGGAGTCTAGGATTTAGGAGTGTCCAAAAATGTTAAGACTTTAGGAGGAGCCTTGATAAATGGAGAAAGAAATATGGAGAAAGTTTGGAGAACAAACATGAAGCAAAAGGCATGAGAATTAAATTGCAAGTGTGTTATGGTGATTCCAAAGTTAATGGAATATTTTAATATAGCTCCCTAATATTGGGAGGATATGTTATAAAGAGAAGTACCCTTCCCTCGATTTAAATAGATCAAAGATCCATACAATTTATTTAGAAGAGTTTTAAAAATTAAATGACAAGCTGGCATGATGACATGATGCAATGCAAAAATAAATAGAGCAAGCACAAATGAAGACACACGGAGGTCACAAAAATATTGAAGTCTTCTGAAGCGTCGGTCTCGGGGCGTTACATGCTTGCAGCAACCTGGGACTTGTAATTGTCTTATACTCATAAAAACTTCAACCAGTGTAGCCCCCAAGGGCCGGGTCATTATGGAATAATGAGCAGGGACTTTTTAGGTATAATCATGTAGATTTGAGCAATGATGTGTAGCCCCCAAGGGCCGGCTCAGTAAGATAATATTGAGCTGGGACTTAATATATACTTCAATGAAAATAACATCATATGATGTAACCCCATCATGGGACTTGAATCCACGTCCACAAGGTTAAGAGCCTTGTGCTTTTACCAATGAGCGATGGACCCTTCAATATAATGAATAAAAAGCTTTGTACCTTCAACTGGCAGAGCAATTGGTAGCCCCCAAGGGCGATTCATTATAATGTGATGAGTCGGGTCTTCAATAATATGAGCAAAAATTACTTTGCATTAGCCCCAAGTATCATGGTGCATGCTTGCAGCGACATGAGACTTGCACATTTGATGTAATCTCAATTTAAATAATGTAGCCCCCAAGTGCGGGTCGTAAGCCTCAAATGACTGGGACTATTCCTTCAATTGTAGAATAAATCATATCCATTAATAATATGATAACCATTGCGGTAAGCGACTTTGAAAACCTCAATTATAATATTGGTTATTGATAACCATAATAAAAATCCAGCCGTGTTGGCTATTAAAGATAACATAATCTGGTATGAAAAACCTTATTAGCTTCAATATCATAATGAAAATTCAGCCAAGTTTGGCTATTTGAATAATATAACCCAATGATTTATAAGCGCATGATTCCAATGGCGCAATCCAAATAGGTCTTGGCGACTTATAGTCCAAAGCCAGGCGGGTTAACAAACACCGGATAATTCCTCATCATATCTTGGCGACTTATCATCTTAAAGCCAGGCGGTTTAATAAACACCGGATAATTTATCATCATGCTTTATTCAACCTGTCTCGCATACAACAAGTTTAAAGTGTCTGGCGGTTTACACGGACGGAATCATGATGCCCAACATATAACCCAGGTTTATAACCAAGGTTGCACTTAAGAATAATCAATCAAATATATCATACCGTGACATTGAATCACATCATTGGTTTACCAACTTTTTGCGATGAAGGGTGATAACCCCAATCTTGAGTAATGATAACTCCTTTCATCTTGTGTCGGTTTATGATAAAACCGTGCGGGTTGTGATAAACACGGTTTAACCATATATAATCTTGGCGACTCGTAGTCAAACCAGACCGGCGGATAGTCTCCGGATTATGATTTGATCATGTACTGACAATTTGTAATTGAAAGTCAAGCCGGGTTAATGAACACCGGTTTACTCCATAATAAGATGGCAACATAAAATCAAACCGGGCAGATAGTCTCCGGATTAGGATTTGACCGTGTTCCGCCAATTTGTAATTGACAGTTTGAAACGGATTAACAATGTCGGTTTAAAAGAGCAACAAGAATCAAATAACAGTTATGAAAAAATATGGAAGCAAAGGCAATGATAAAACCGTTTGCAAAAAGAGGCTTTACTGAGCCCATCAGATGGCGTTACCATGGTCGGACACGACCAAGCTCCCAATAAGGTGTAGCTATGGTTCAAGTCAGCCAGGTACCCAACTGAAACCGTGGCATTATGCCGATCAAGTGGCGTGGCAATGGTTCGGGTTCGACCAAGCCCCCAAGTGACTCTATGGCCTTAGGCCGATCAAGAGGCGTGACTGGTTCAGACTTGACCATGTCCCCAAGTGATCTGGTGGCTTTCGCCTATCAAAAGGTGTTGTATTGGTTCGGACACGACCAAGCCCCCAAGTGATGTTGTGGCACTAGGCCGATCGAGAGGCGTGGCTATGGTTCGGATCGACCAAGCCCCAAGTGATCAATAATATGATAAGCCAATAAGGCATGATACCCATGTTTGGACCGCGCATCATGGCAGCAGGTCCTCTTTGGCACCCTTTAACTTTTGCAAGAGATAAATCCTTCTTGAACCGGGATTTTGAACCGGATATTGAGAGCTTCAAAGCTTTGTGGAGACATCTTTCCTTGAACGGATTGTAAACCGGAATCTTCATTTTCAGCGGAAATTTTCGATGGCCTTTCAACTCGAACTTGCAAGAAGTTAATTCCTTTTGAACCGACATTTTAAACCGGATTTGGCGCTTGAGAGCTTTGTGGGAGAATATATTTCCCTTGAACGGATTGTAAACCGGATACTTGAGAGCTTCATGAGACTGACTTCCTTGAGCCGGATTTTAAACCGGAATCCTTTACGATGATCCGAACTTCTTCATTGAGCCGGGATTTTATAACGACATATACTTATTAAGCGGAAATTTTCGACGGCCTTCAAATAACAGTAGCCTCTAGGACCGGGTTATCTTTCCCTCCATCGTCCTGGGGTTCTTAAATTTGCTGAAACTGGCAGGATTTTCTTAGTCATGTCATCGTAGCCCCCGAGTCTCAAGGTGACTCGAGGAGTTGGCTTGAAACTCTCCATATTTGACCGCGATATAAACCTGCATAACTTGTATATCATTGGTGTTGATAACACGATGTCAATCCACAGAAGGTTGTGATGACTGCGGCGGGTTATAAATGATCCCGTATGAGCCGTGTCGACCTTTCGCCAATGGTTCCTTCCAACTGGCGATTTGAAGTTAACCAAACTGTAGTGGCGGCGACTTGTGCGCCTGCCCATTGAGCCATCCGGTGTAGACGGCGGTTGATAGTATATGATAATTTGCCTCCATTTTGAAAGAAAACCGGTCTACCCAAGCTGTGACTTGCTCATGCAGACAGGTGCGGCCTGGTATGTTGATGTAGACCAGGCCGCAATAAACGGACGGTAGAGACGTCCACAGTATTATAGGTGGCTTGGACAGATGAACCGGCCATGGTGTTGTAAACCGGCGCGGACAGGCAAGTTAACCACGTCGTTTTGATGTAGTGAACAATTGTCCTGCATCAACAATATTGCAGACCAAGACAAAGATAAACTGCTCTTTGACAAAATAATATGTACCAATAAAATATATTTTAGATGGATATCACCTGATGTGCCAGTCCGGAAATAATCCGCCATGAAATTGATGATCGCTAGGTGAAGTTGAAGTCGTTCATGGGTGAACCGGCCGCGGCATGGTAAACCGGTGCGAACGGGTGAGTCGGCCACGACGTTTGTAAGCCAGCGCGGACAGTGAGTCGGCCACGGCGTTGTAAGCCGGTTGCAGACTGCGAGTCAATCGCAGGAGCGGTAAACCGCGCGGATGGAGAGTCGATCGCGGGCGTGGTTCCAGCGAGTTGATGTAGATCAAGCTGCACGGGAGGCAGCTTGCGCACACCCATTCAACAGTAAACTGGTGCGAACGCCAGTGCATGATGGTGCTAATGCACACTCCATAGGCACAGCATGGCACCATCTTGATAATGAATCATTGTCCTGCACAAAATATATTGCGGACCAAGTAATTGTTCCTTGATGAAACAATACGTAAAAATAGATAGAAAAAATAGCACCTGATATATTTGTCAGATGAATGTGGATGCTGATTCTGAATAACACCGGACGCCGCTCCACGTGACCTTTCCTGTTTTGTCTCTTTCTTTTTCTTTGTCTTGATATGATGAAGAAACGGTAGTGGCTCTTGATCTCCACGTATAAGTAGCACTAGCAATACTATGCAACGCATTAGTAATAATAGCGTTTGTAATCAACCTTTGGTACACTTTTGTCAGCATATGGATATTCCTTGACATTTTCCACACCGTACGAACGCCCAAGCAACAATAGCATTTGCAGTCTTACTGTAATTTCAGCCACGGCATGTCTGCTCACTTGAGATTTCCCACTGCTAACACCACTTAAACTTGGAGGTAGTTATAAACATCAGGAAAGAAAACTGCTCCAGGCCGCAGTCCCAGCTCTTTTTAGAGACTAATTCCTAGCGGTTCACTTAGGTCAGCGAACAATGGCACTCTGAAGATCATCTTGCCCGTGTAAGGATAGGCATAACTGCAAGTTGCATGGTCGGTTGACACGGCTTAAAAGCGACGCGAAGCGAACAGCAGCGGAGCGGCAAACTGGCCAGGCGGTTGACGACGTAAGGCGAGGCCATAGAGGACAGCGGCTACGGCCGCGGGTGTGAAAGTGAGCAGCGGCGACTTGGCCGCAGCTGCAGCGTTGGGCGGCAGCGATTCTAGCTGCGTAATTGGGCGGATGCAACTTAGAGTAGTAGCAAGTGAAAGATGAGAAGCAAGGCGGCCAGCGGCTTGTGGCGCAGACTGCTGGCGTGGGGGCGGCTGCTTGAGACGGAGTCGAGTCAAAGGCAAAGTCTGAATCCGTGATCTCCTCCAAGTCGTGGTATCCCCCCCCCTTTTTTTAATCAAGGGCCAGCCCAACTTGGTAACTGACGCAGTGTGCAGCAACAGCAGCAAGGCAACAGTTTCAGAACTCGAAGCGAATATGCATACGTTGATTGCCATGGATGTATCTGCTTCACGTGTACTACTACTTGAAGTAGTACCTTTCCTTCGATCCTTGCTCCATGTTCGTGGAAGTAGCAGCAACAGCGTACACTGATACGCCTTGGGACTTGATGCGCCGGATGATTGTCTCTCAGATCCAACTTGTACTAGTAGCACTTGGTCCTTTTTTTAAAAAAAAGTTGGCAGCAAGCCTAGGGTGCCACGCCATGCAATAGTGATGCTCCGAGTTGGGTTTGTACACGGATGACAGAACCGCCAAAGTCTTTCGGTCTCGGCGAGTTGCACGTCGTATCGATTAATTTCAGATGCAAGATTTCGACCCTCAGTGACAATGGAAATTAATCCAGCCCCGAAGGATCATCTGATGGTGTGCACTGGCGCATAAACGCGACCCTAATTTTCTCCTTTGATCATTAAATCTTGTATATGTCGCTTTGACTGTTTGTTGGTGATGTTGTCTTCTGCGCCGGCTTCTTTTTCATCCGGAAAATTGCGAACTTCTCAATCCTTTTAGAGAATTCCCTTCAAGAACTCAACACCATCGTGCGCAGGCCCCATGGTGGGCGCCAACTGTCGTGGTTTTGTCACGGCAGATGTCCTAGTGTGAGGACTTAGTCGCGAGGCCAACGCATCTATGTGGTAGCTTGAGAGGGGTTGAGCGGAATCGAGAGACGCATGGCGGATCAACACGCAAGACAAGGGTTTAGACAGCTTCGGGCCCCGGGAAACATCATCCGGTAAAAACCCTACATGATGTTTGAGGCTATGTCTCATTATCATCACGAGGGAGTCGCCGTAAACCGGCTCTCCTCTTTGTGTCTAGCCCTAAGATTGTTTCTTCTTGCTTGTAGCTTGTCCCTCTTTGGGGAGCCCTGCCCCTCCTTATATATCTTGAAGGGGCGGGTTACATGTGGAGTCCTATTAGGATTAGGACTAGTCTATCTATAATGCAAACCGGATACAAGTCCTGGTCTTAACTCCTTGTAAGGTAAATATTCCTCATGCCTTTCCTCTTAAACCGGCCCACAATAATTGAACCGGCCTTCATGAACCGCCAGACAGGCCACCGGGTCTTGTCGCTCCTCTGACCCGTCCGCCGGGTCACCAGTGAGTTACCACGTCCTGGCGGGTCATCTGGTAAATTGCCAGGTCTGGGCGGGTCACCAGATGAATATCGCCAAGTGCCAGCGGGACCTCAAATAAACCGCCAAGTCCGGCCGGGTTAACTTCCAGCCGGTTTACACCGCGGGGTATATCCCCGACAACCGTCGCGTCGCTCGCGCGGTCGCGCCCTTGGAGATTTAACACGGTGCGTTAGGCTATCTGATGTTGGCATGTCATACAGAGTCATCACTTAGTCACTCATACTACAACAAGGTTGGCTATAAGGTTGGCTATAAGTGTATTTTTTACTCCTCTCTATCTCTTTCTTCGTACTCCCTCCGTCCCATAATATAAGAATGTTTTTGACACTAGTGTAGTGTCAAAAACGGTCTTATATAATGGGACACAGGGAGTACTAGTATTTATTGCATTTGCCAAGGAGTGACCTCTTCCAATGAAATGGTGTTGCTAAGTTTGCTTCATTTAATTAGCTATAGACTCAAAATTGTCTTTTCACCTAGGTACACGCGCTTAGCATCGTTTCTTCCTTGGGTCACCAAACTAGTCTCTCTCTTCTTGATTAACTTGCCACATCAGACTTTATGCCTATGTGGCAAGCTTAAGCACCTGTAGGAGCAAGCAAGTACAATAGTGCGCTTTACATGGCATTTTTGCATATGTGGAGGAAAGAGAGGCAATGAAAAAGTGGAGAAGTGGGCTCTCATGCAAAAGCCAGCCTCTACTACTACATGGTGGAGCATTGGGAGAGGCACACAGTATGGAGGTGGTCAGAATCGGAGACTCACGCCGGTCGTGGCGCCCAGATTAAAATGATAATGGCAAGTCAAATCACGGGCCCCACCTGTCCAGCAGATAACTTCATTGTCAAATCACACAGCCCTCGTTTGCAGCAACCTACTCCCTCGTCTTCTCGCGTCTCCGTCGAACCGACTAGGCGGAACTGCCCGCCTACAGCAGCAGGAAAAGCCCGCCCTCGACTTTTAAATACAACTACTCCCTCCGTCTAGGTGAGTAAGTCATCTTACGAAAACCAAATAATCCCAAAATACTAAGGCGCGGTGCATTAACTTCTACCTCGTTTCTTGTTACTTCATATATCAACCAATAAGAATCCAATGATGTACTTTTTGTGACATAGTAACTCATATTTAGTTAGTCAAATGGATGACCTAGAACTACGTGCAGGCCCTATAAACCGAGACGCCTACAAATAAAAAACCGAGATGGAGAGGGTAGTTCAGCACGTATCTTTTTAGATCAATATAGTCGGGATTCACCAAGGAGCAAAACCAAGTGGTAGGTTGCTCTGTCATGTTGGCGTAACAACTCAAGCGAGGTCGATCCGCTGCGAAATGGCAACACACTTAACAGGACCCCTTTGGCAGACATGTGGCTCATCCACCATCTTGTTCCATGTGCGATGCACCAAATCACAGTTCGAACAGCGGTTGGAATTGGAGGCACCCGTCGTGGCGCGCATGATAGTAGAAAATGAGCGATGAGGGTCAAATCACAAAGCCCCACCTTTCCGCATTAAGCTGGGCCGGACGAAGCAACCATCATTTCACTCTAGCGGCGCAAGAGCATAAAGAAAAGAGAAAACAATGATGCGTGCGGCAGCTACCTAGGGCACCCTAGGGTAGGGGTCACCACTACAGATCCTTTTTTTTGAAAGCGCCTCCACTACAAATCGGCTTCTCCCTCGTCCTCTTGAAGAAAACCGATGATGAGTGCGGCGGTAGGGTTTGTAGGAGTACTACGGCGTGCGGGGCCACGTTGTAGTAAATGGGTTCAATTCGACGCCTTAAATATGTGTGGGCCGCTTGGTTTTACGGGAACGAGGCATCATTTAGGGTTCGGGGACCAGTGGAGATATAGCACGTACAAAAAATTGTGGACGTAGGTTCGACCGAAAGGCAATGATGCATGGGCCCTGCATTTTGATATACCCGGGGCCGCGTGAAATTTTCTACTCTACTCAAAACTAGTAAGGTACACATGTATTGAACGCATGAGATTTTGAAACCAAATTATGAATAAATACACACTATAGCAAGTAAAGCTTTGAGTCATATATGCATGATGTAGATGTTCGTTTAGTTCTTATAGTTCATCTCATTCAAAATCAATTAGTTTTATAAAAATGTTAAGATTCATGGGGTTGTGCATTGTAAATCATAAAGTAAAAACAAATAATGGCAATTCATTTAGAAAAAATAATCAATTATGATCTGAAGATTCTAGAACAAAGGAGAAGTGCTTGTGTTTTGAGGTTTGTGCATTATGCTTAAGTTCAACCATGGAGTCTCCTAAATTGTACATGTGGCAGATCTGGTGGAATGTTGATGATATCCAACGGCCAGTAGTGCTCGGGTTTGCCCATCTCTGCATTGTCGGGTTAGCTTCATCCAGCGACCATCTTTCAAAGTTATTGGCACACTATATAGTTCTTGTGCCATAGTTGCATGTTTTGGAAAAAAGCTACTAGTGGGTTGTACTATCTATTTAGGAATAGAAGATGTATACATGGAAGTTGTAGGGAAAGAGATGACATGGAGGATCTCAATTCCTATGAGTAGGGATTGGAAAAGAGATGTCATTTGTTTCACATCATAGGAACTTTTCTATTGAATCTAGAGATGACATGTATCTCAAGTCCTATGAGGAGGGATTAGTAAAGAGATGTAATTTGGTTCATATCATAGGAACTTTTCTATTGAATATACACTAATGTTTATTTTCCTTTGAAATTAAGGGAGTATAGGAATCCATTCATATGAACCAAGTGGCTCTAAAGCTATAGAAATGATATCATGTTTATTTCCTTTGAAATGTAGAGTATATGAATCTATTCCTATGAACCAATTGGCTCTAAAGGAAAAAAATCCTATAAAAATCATATCATATAGAGTTCCTATGATATTCCTCGACACTAAAGGATGGTTGAAATTGCTGCGGGTGATACGGTGGTCTTTCTTTGTAGACTCCTCACCCATCTTTATAGTTACCTCTCAAGATGAATGAAATGATATATCTGAGGTATTCTACATGTGCAATTTGGTACACGAAAACTTCGATAAAAGTTTGCGAGGTTCTAATTTTCAATAAAGCTATATGCACTGCATTTCGAACGGAGGGAGCATCGGCAGTTGCTAACACTCACGTGGAAGATTTGTGTGTAGGAGGAGTGGCTGTTACATTAAATGACATGGCAAAACCGACATCGCCGGATGCTGATCTAACGGTTCTTCTGGCGTTAAATCGGGAAAAGGCTTGTGGCGAACGTTTGTCGGATAATGATTTATGGACACATGCATTGCATTGATCGTGCCCCCTCTCTCTCACGCACGCACCCTCACGAGTCACAACTCTCCCGAGTCCTCTCGCAGACTCAAGACATGGCACCCATCGTCTATCTGCGGTAGGCGTCACGCACATATGTGCTCTTCACACCCTACCCTCAGAACTTCTAGAAAACAAAAGACGGCGCACATATTTTATTTTAGCTCACACGTCACACACTTATATTATTACTCTTGCGGCGAATGTTCTTTGGGCATAGTATATATTGTACTCTCACAAGAGAAGCGGTGCACGCACGCACTAGTTCTCTCACACCCACTCATGGTACACGTGGGGCGCATTTTTTGAAGCGGTACAACAAAATCACTCCACTATATATAAGCAGGAGCCTTAGCGCTTGCTTTACTAGGGTTCCTCTCGTTCACTCTCTCATGCTATCGAGATCTAAGCAAGACATAGGTGGCCACACTCTCTCTCTCTCAGCTCACGGCTGGTCACAAATCCAGCCGGACAACCTTGACCGGGGCAGGGGGTGTAGGTGCATCGTTCACGCTGTCATCGGCGGCGAGGGAGGAGACCAACGGCTGCCCGCGCGTCCCGATCGGAGGCCGTGCCGTTCTCTCCGAGAGAGCGCTGGCTCGGGAGAGCCTCCGACCCCTTCTTCCTCCCTGTGGTATTGTGGCCAAGATGCGGCCTCCCGACACCGTCTTTGCCACATGCCGACGACCTTCAGGTATATATTCCTTCGAAACCTGCCTTGCTCTACTGCCCTAGCTCTTCCCCTTCGTGTGGATCTTTTTCTACTTCCGTCCGCTGTTCCAAAGCCACCTAGACTTCTACTATTATTAGAAGTAAAGCTAGTTCATATAGTCAACTCAAAGCGTTGGTTCAAACAGGGAAGAAAGTGGGAAAGCTGTAGCATGAATCTAGGACTTGGTTCTAAGAGGAAACGGGGGAAAGTAGTAATATTTGTCATTGTTTAAATAACCGTATTTCGTATTTGCGCAAACAGGGATGTCTGTCTCCATAGCGTTTCGGGATGTTTGTCTCCGTATCGTTTCTATCCGCGCAATCAAAAGCACACACCTCAGTTTTAGTACAACTGTGCAAAATGAGATGGCTATCCCTCGTTGTCGTCGTCTAACCTCCCGTCTTCAAGGTATCCCTACATTGGTAGTAACTAAGGTAGAATGACCAACGCAATCTAAACGAAGCTGATTCATCGTTTTACTTCCTGATTGCGGTGCGGACGAATGCGAAAACAACTGCATCCTAGTCCGAATGCACTTTCTACCAGTCCATCCATGGACCGAGGACTAGGCTGCACGGCTGCACGGCGGTTTTTGGACAGGTCTTGCGGAGAAGAGGCATTGTGGTCTGCTTATTTCTGCAAATAGCGATGCTTAAATTTAGTGGAATGCACAAGAATTTCACCGGTCATTACCTTGCATGGTTCAGTTCAGCATTCCAAATGAGACCACAATTATAATTGGTTATTCGGAATGAGAGAACCTAACCCTGGATGGTGGCAACAAGAAAAACCAGAGTGAACTCCAGAAATTTAAGCTGCCGGGAGGCCCTTTGCTCGAGAGAAGCCTTGCTTGTTTTTTCCTGATTTGTAAACCTTCTCACAACTTTGTCTTTTGCTGTGAACTAGTATATGTTTGTTATGTTCTATGAATCATTGAGATGTATAAAACTACTTAACTTATGCTTTTCAAGATTTTTATGAAGACGAGTTTAATGTGAGTGTTCCACATGAGCGCTGGACTAGCGTTGAACGTTTGGAATTTATTACATTGTGGCCTCAATTAACTGCATGAACCATCTGTAACAAGATGCATAGTTGCTTATATGATTCACGGGCACACAAGTAGCAGCAGTTCCATAGACGGATTCAAGCAGTACTAGCCCCAGAGGGGTCGATAATGAGCAAGGTTAGGATAATTAGACACAATCCAAAATACTATTAAACACAAGCTGGGGCAACTATTTCATGCCTCGATCTAATTTGGGCTGGACACAAGACGGACCTTGCCATGAACATCATCGAGGGCGTCCCGCAGAGCTCAATCTCGTGAACCTTCATGAAGACAACCTTGTGGCCTTGCCATCGATAAACTTGTTTGTGGAGGCATGCCACGTCATCTTCTGCGTAAGCTTGACAAGAACAGTATGCCTCACAAGCGAAGGAGTAGCTTTGAACTTCTTGTGCTTCAAACACACCCGGACAACACGCCGACAATAGTGAGGCTGGAATACACCTCTTCATTGGTATAACCGCAAATGGCTTCCGGATCCAACAGCCTAAGAACTCTGTTTTTCCAAAGGTATATTCAGGTCGTCCGCCTCATAGCGAGTGACATGCACAACCACACAATCCTTATGCGCATCAGGGCTCTAATTGAAATAGAAACAAATTCTGAATTACTTTTCAGTATAAGAAACACAAGTTATTTAAACCACTATGTATAGCATGGCATGGAAGCTAATACAATTTTGCATTATTAATCACCACATACTTCCTTTTCTAAAAAAAATCACCACATACTTAGATGAAAAACCACAATCGAGATCGGCAAAGAAGGAAATCACCTTGGGCATCTCAGCGGGGCACATCCTTTAAGGGGGAAAACTGCTCTTGCAGTGCCATGGGGGCTGTAACCTCAAACGGGGCGTTGACCATCTCAGTAGTGGCCGTGAGCGTATCTGGGGTCAGCTCGATGGATGCCTCCATCTTCTTGGAGCTCTCTGTCTCGTGGGGATCAGCCTCCCGCGTCTGCTCCAATATCGGCAGATCTTTGCCTGGTTCTCCTTGGTCCATCATGAAACTGACGAATACTAGGAGACCACTGAAAGGAAAACACAATCACAATGACAATGAAACAAAAAAGAGAGTGAGGATCGACTACTGCTTTGCAAAAGTTCTTTTTTTTCTCTGAACGAAAATATACCAACATCGCGGATCCGCTTACCTTCCCTTCGTTGGGAGAGAAGAACGATTGGCGAATGCGAGTGTTGCCTTTCTTGAAGACGGTGAGGAGAAGGGATTCAGCGAAGAGTGAAATGATGGTTGCTTCGTCCGTCAAACTTAGACTGAGGGAGGTGGGGTTTTGTGATCTGACGGCTCGTTACTTCCGCGCTTCTGACCGGGCGAGTCTCCGCCTGCATCTGCCTTCTAATTTGGTGGATGGCATTTGGGCCCTTGCTGCATGGCCCGCATGTCGGTGAACAAAAGTATAACGGCATTCATGAGGGAGACATTTCAATGACCTAGGAGGAGCAGAAGCGGTAGAGTGTCTCCACTGTACTAGTAGTAATTGTTTTTTCAGGTAGCTGTAGAGTGTCTCCACTTTGTACTACTAGTAATTGTTTCTCTGGGCCCAAGACAAAACAGCCAATCCACACTAGTAAATAGTAAAATCAATTCAAAAGGCGCTACCCACACCCAAAGACACCCCCCCAAAAAAACACAGGTGCTCTTCTTCCTCCTTGCTCCCACCCACCTCACGTCACTCGCTCCTCCATACCCCAAATTCCTCACCTCACTCCTACAGAAAACCCCAGCTCCCTTCTTCCTCACTCCTCTGAAAAAACCCCAACTCCCCTTCTTCTTCGCTCGTGCTACAACTAGGCTCGTCATTCGTTACTCTGCTCAAATCTGTGAGCGCGATGCGACGCCCTCAAGGAAAATGGAGTCGGCTGACCCCAGCGCCAAGAAGATGAGGCTCCCGCCAGCGGTGGCGCTTTGTAGATCCCGACCCGGCATCGCGGGAGAAGCGGCGACCCGCCCCACGAATCACAGAACCCAGTAGAATCTCGGGTGGACCGCATCAGCGATCTCCCAGACGCCATCCTTGGGGAGATCATCTCGCTTCTCCCCACCAAGGATTGTTGCCGCACCCAAGTCCTCTCAATTCGGTGGCGCCCTCTATGGCGCGCTGTGCCCCTTAATCTCGACTGTCGTTAGCTATCTCTCTTCAATGATTTTGAAATCCCCAGAGCCATCATCTCCTCCCACCAGGGCTCCGTTCAAAGCCTCTGCATCCCGTCATGCTACCTTAGCAAGCATACCATGCCCTGCATGGTGGATGCCTGGCTGAAATCCCCTGAATTCACAGAACTACAGCTGCTTGAGTTCTACTATTCCCCTGGAAATCACATACCACATACCGAACGCCATGAACTTGTGCCCTCAGCACTGATGTCCATCTCTTGGTTTTCCTCCTCTCTCCACACCGCCACCTTTGCGTTGTGCTACCTACCAGACAATCTGGTACTAAACCTTCGACTCCCATTTCTCAAGAAACTTTCACTTGTGCGGGTTCGTATATCGGAGGCCTCATTGCACAGCATCATCCACTTCAGTTGCCCTTCGCTGGAGTGCTTGGTCCTTGTTTTCACAGTTAGAATCGGTTGTCTCCAAATAAAGTCCCCTAACCTTGTAAGAATTGGAATTTCTTTTGACAGAAGGCGGCTCATCATCCAAGATGCCCCTTCACTTCAAAGGTTGATCCTTGATTCTAGTTATTCACCGTTGCAAATAACCGTCCTCTCTCGCCTAAAACCGAGACCTTGGGTGTAATACATGATCTCTGTGCTCATTTCAATATGGTGTTTGGCTCCAGAGTTCTTCAGGTACTTTATATTATCATCTACACTTGTAACCATAAGATGCATTTTAAATTTCTGCGCATAATTTATATATCAACTTGGAGTACACATTTTGTACTAATATTATGTTCTATGCTCAATGAAGAGTTTCTCCATGGATGGCCTATCAATGGTGCTGGATTCTGTCAAGATCTTATATATCCAAATGACTAGTTTTGATCTGAACAAGATTATTGGCTTGCTGCAATGCTTTCCATGTCTGGAGAAGTTGTATATAAAGGTGATAATTTCACGCACATTGGAAGCCCGCATATAGTGTACTAGAATTAACCGTTCAACTGTTGCTCTTTCGACACTCTTCTTTTAGACCTTAACTGTTTTCAATCTTCATGTCTATTTAGGCAACAGGACGGGTAAGAAAGTTATAACCAATCGGTGGATTAAGTAAGCATCGGGATTTTCTCACTTCTCATGAGATTCGATTGAAGAAAATAACGCTAGAACAATATGTAGCCAACCGTGCAAACACAAGATTTGTCACATTCTTCCCGCTGAATCTTGAGGTTACTATTGTCCATCGGGCTTAAGTTTATCAGCAGCATGGTTTTGACGGATGGGTATGTCAAGAGCAAAAAAGGAGTTTCGGTGGGCAAAGAGCTTACGAATGTGCGGGCTTCTATTTACAACATATTGTGGTCATAATCCAGATAAATTTTACGACCGGGATGTTCATTCTATGGACTGACCGATCCATTTGATTGGATCGCCAAAACAGTCTTTGGAGTTAGATGTTGTTGCCCTTTTCAATCTGGTTTTTTTGTAAACCTGATGAACAATCAACCCTCATGCTTTTGTACAGCTTGTAAGCTGGAGTTAGATGTTCCTGCCCTTTTCAACTCGGCCAGTGATCTGTCATATTTTCTTTGAAACAAGGCAAATGGCTTGCCATTCATTTAATTTAGAGTGAAATATTGTAACAAATCACAACCAAGGAAATAACATCACTCACGCCGGCTGCTTGAGCTCACTTTGTGCATTCTGAAGCCAAGTGACTAGCCCCACCAGCACCCACAAACTTATTTCAACTAGCACATCAAATGGCTGTAAATTTTCATAGGAAAGGCTGCATGACCGTGACAGATTTGGATTCTGACATTTGGGACCCACGAGGAAATAGCCTATCCAAGGTGGTGTCGACTTACTAGCCAGTCAACAAATGATTCTGCCTACCAGTCGTTGGATTGACATCCAACATATGTCGTGTATCTTCTATCTCTTGTCTTCTTCTTCCTCCAGCCGCCCAAACCAAACCACCCCGTCGGCTCCGCCTGCTCCCGCCTCCCATGGTTGGCTGCGCCTCCGCCGCCCTACCGTACGTACCCTCCAACGTTGGCCCGTCCCTCCCTCTATTCCCCCACACGTCATGTTATTCTCCGGCGACGTCAGCCCCAACACGCACTGCGTGCGAACGATCAACCTCGTACCCCCCCCTCCGCTGCGGCTGGACGGCGCATCTTCAACGGCTCTGTTCGTTCCGTCCCGAGGCCTCGCCGTCGTCCTTCCGCCTTGCGGCCTTGGTTCGCTTCGCCGTGCGTGATCGCCGCCCTCTTGCGTTGTCAACGTCGTCAACAACCGAGAGGAACAAGGAGATGATTTGTCGTGGAGAGGATGACGATGAGGACCCACCAGCGTCATGGCGATGCAAGCAAGTGCCTCTATAGTACAAGCCCAAAATATGGTTCCTCCTAATGGTTGGACATCGGGGCTCACGCCATTGTCAACATAGTCAATAAGCGAGAATTACACTCGAGCGGTGACACGGGGACCCAGCAAGTCGCGCAGTTTTTTTTTTTTGAGGAACAAGCAGTTGTTATTTATACTAGTTTTAGCGACACATCAGGGTAAAAACGGGCTGTGCGGGGGCTGTGGCCCGTCTAGCCAGGGTTTTATTTATGTTTACCACATCATGAGCCCAGTTGTGTTTTTTTCTTGCTGAAAATGGCTAGTCCAGTTCTATTTTTTTAAAAGAAATACCCAAATAAGGCCTACTTGCTTTATCGGCCCTGCTGGGCTGCAAATCTTTCAAGATGATGAGAGTTTCATTCGGTTTGCCCAGAAATGGCCTGTACTTTTTTAAAACACATCAGACCGGGAATTAGTTTCAATTTTTTTTCATTACAAGATCTTAAATTCCATTTGATTTTTATGCGTGGACAATTATTTGGATTTTATATTTATATAAATTATTTTTCAAAATAGTTTGAATGTGAATCGATATTTTTGAATTAAAAACAGTTGACCGCACCGAAATATGCAAAATCCGTATACTTTTTAACCGTGGCCACAATATGGGGTGTAATGCTAACAAAAAGAAGATGGGCTCCAAAAAAACCCTTAAGAATTAGCAAATGGGTTGTACATTATTAGAAATAATGGCAGACGGTCTGTATGCTGTTTTCCACAGATTTGAGACTGACTTGTGCGCCTACTACAGGTTGACGCGTATGCTTTCATAAAAAAAAGGTTAACGCACACGCAACGCCCTGTCAAGTTAGTCAACACACGAGAGCAGTGATTGTTGAATGTCCATCCAACGGCTGTCGTGCTTCTTCAATCTCTGCTCTTCATGCTCCAGCCACTCAAACAAGCGCCGGCGGGACTGCCTGCTCCCTCCTCCCGTGGCCGGCTATGCTGCCGCGCAGGCCTCACGGCCCCACCGTACTCCCATCGCTGGCCTAGCCATCCCTCTACTCACCCACACATGCTGTTATTCTCCGGCGACGGCAGACGAACCAGTAAACCCTCGTACTCCTCCGCGTGGGAAACAACTGCCGAGTATTCCCTGGCTCCGTGTCGTTCCCTTCCTAGGCCTCGCCATCGTCCACCGCCCTGGTGCTCTCGGCGCGGCCTGGTCAACGTGGTCAATGAACGACATCCATCGGAAGTGGATCAGACGTGGAGAGGCTGACAGTGGGTCCACGGCCGCACGCAAGGAAATGCCTCCTTATTACGCCAAAAATAATGATTCCTCCACGACAGCTAGGACACACAGGAAGGGCCTCAGATTTCGCGAAAAAACGTTCCCCGGCCGACAGTCGGACCCACCAGCTATATCTTCGCACGCAAGGAATGCCTCCTTATTACGCCCAAAAATGAATACCCCCGCTAGCCGGGACCCACCATATTGTTGGGCTGACTTGTGGGCCTACTAAGTTGACGGGACGGAGGGCTTTGTCAACTTAGTCAATACTCCGATGGACCGTATGATGTCCATCCAACGCCATAGTGCTTCTTCAACCTCTGGTCTTCTTGCTCCACCGCCCAAAGCAGCGCCGGTCGTGCCGCCGCTCCCGCCTCCCGTGGCGGCTGTGCTACCGCTTCTCCTGCCTCTCGTGGCCCGGCTCCGGGTCGTCCCCTTCCTAGGCCTCGCCGTCGTCCACTGCCGTGGTGCTCTCGGCGCGGCGTGGTCAATGTGGTCAATGACCAACTTCCATCGGAAGAGTACTGTACGTGGAGAGGCTGACAGCTGGGTTCACGGCAGCCGCAATTAAGTGCCTCCTTATTACGCGGAAAATAATTATTCCTCCACCTGACAGCGGGGACCCACCGGACGGGCCAACAATATTTTGCGAAAAAAATCGTTTCCCCCTGACTGCTGGGACCCACCGGACGGGCCACCGTATTTCACAAAAAAACCGTTCCCCCCACTGTCAGCTCGGACCCACCGAAAGTGCCTCCTTATTACGCACAAAAAAATGAGTACTCCCCCGGCTAGCTGGGACCCACCTTGGTGGGAGGCTGTCTTGTGGGCCTACTAAGTTGACGGGGATGAAGGGCTTTCTCAACTTACTCCCTCCGTCCTTTGAAGAGTGTACCTCCAACTTTGTTGGAAAGTCAAACCTTTTTATGTTTGACCGTATTTATACAATAACGCATCAACATTTATGCCATCAAATTAGTAGCATTAGATTCATGATAAAATATATTTTCATCATATACCTATTTGGTTTTATAAACATTGATATATTTTTGCACAAACTCGGTCAAACATTGGGATAGTTTGACCCTCCAACAAAGTTGGAAGTACACTCTTTAAAAGACGGAGGGAGTAGTCAATATGAACGATTGTAGCTCCAGTGACCGTACGATGTCCATCCAACGGCCGTAGTGCTTCTTCAACCTCTGGTCTTCTTGCTCCAGCCGCCCATAGCAGCGCCGATCGTGCCGCATGCTCCTGCCTCCCGTGGCCGGCTGTGCTGCCGCGGAGGCCTCACCGCCCCCTACTATTCCCACCGCTGGCCAGGCCCTACGGCGACGGCAGCCTCACACCGCAGCCGAACCAGTGAACCCTCGTACTCCTCTCCGCTGGCTTCCACCGCCGCGTCTTCCCGGCTCCGTCGTCCACTTCCTAGGCCTCGTCGTCGCCCACCGCCGTGGTGCTCTCCGTCGGGCATGGTCAGCGTGGTCAAGGAACGACTTCCATCGGAAGAGTATCAGACGTGGAGAGCCCGACAGTGGGTCCACGGCCACAGCCAGTTTTTGTGATTTGCCAAGTAAGTCGCTTTGTCGGGGCTGTTGGGCTGCAAATCTTTCAAGACGAGGAGAGCTTTCATTGGCTGGCCGAGAAAATGGCCCATCGATAATGAGAAATGGGTTGTACATTTTAAAACACATCAAACCGCAATTAGTTTCAAATATATTTTTTCATTTCAAGATTTTAAATTACATTAATTTTTATGCGTGGAGAATTTGTTGGATTTTATATTGATATACATTTATTTTTTAAATCAGTTTGAATGTGAGTCGAAATTTGGGATTAAAAACAGTTCGGACCGCCTTTGAAATATGCAAAATTTCAGATACTTTTTAACCGTGGCCACAATATGGGTTGTAATGCTAACAAAAGAATATGGGCTCCAAAAAACCTTAAGAATTAGCAAATGGGCTGTAGATTATTAGAAATAATGGCAGATGGGTTGTATGCTGTTTTCCACAGATTTGAGGCTTTCCTAAAAAGGTTGATGCACAAGCGGACGCGGTTGGATGTCCATCCAACGGCCGTCGTCTTCTTCAATCTCTGCTCTTCTGCTCGGCCGCTCAAACAAGCGCCCGCAGACTGCTGCTCCCTCCTCCTGCGGCGGGCGTGTCTTTGCCGTGCAGAGCCTCACCGCCCCGTACTCCCATCGCTGGCATAGCCATCCCTCTACTCACCCACACCTGCTGTTATTCTCCGGCGACGGCAGACGAACCAGTAAACCCTCGTACAGTCGTACTCCCCTCCGCGTGGGAAACAACTGCCGAGTCTTCTCTACCTCCGTGTCGTCCCCTTCCTAGGCCTTGCCGTCGTCCACCGCCGTGGTGCTCTCGGCGCGGCATGGTCAATGTGGGCAACGACCGACTTCCATCGGAAGAGTACTATGCGTGGAGAGGCTGACAGCTGGGTCAACGGCCACAGCAAGGAAGTGCCTCCTTATTACGCGCAAAATAATTATTCCTCCACGACAGCGGGGACCCACGGACGGGCCACCGTATTTCACGAAAAAATGTTTCCCCACTGCTGGGACCCACCAGCTACACCTTCGCACGCAAGGAAGTGCGTCCGCAAAAAACGATTCGCCGACATTGCTGGGACCCACCAGCTACATCTTCGCACGCAAGGAAGTGCGTCCGGGCAAAAAACGATTCGCCCCCCTGACTACTGGGACCCACCAGCTACATCTTCGCACGCAAGGAAGTGCGTCCGGGCAAAAAAAACGATTCGCCCCCCTGACTACTGGGACCCACCAGCTACATCTTCGTAGACAAGGAAGTGCCTGACAGTCGGCACCCACCTGGTCGAAGCGTACGTAGCGTTGTCATTCTGGTCGTGAACGTGTACGTACATATAAACTGGTGGATGTAGAGGCGCGCACGTGTCGTAGTAGAGGCGTGCATGTAGCATGTACACATACATACAGTGGCCAGGGTGCAAGAAAGAAAATACGGCCATGTATGTGTACATACGGGCGGGGTCTCGAACGCCTACTCGCGCATACGTACCGCGAGGGCTCGTGTACATGGCTGGTCGGAACGGAGAAACAGTGTTGTCGTCGTGTTCATGGCGAGGCAACGGAATGCGTCGTGTTCATGGGGAGGCAACGGAATAAGTCGTGTTCATCGGGAGGCAACGAAACGCGTGGGAACCAACCGGCTGGGTCGGAACGGAATGCGTGGTCGTGTTCATCGGGAGGGCTTGGACGGAATAGGCGATGGAAACGAGGCCTGGCGTACCGCAGAACGGAGGAAACAGACCTCCTACGTTCAGAACGGGGTCATGTTGATCGGGAGGGGTGTGGCGTCCGCAAACGGAGAAGCGGACCTCCCTACGGTCGAAACGGGGTCTGTTGATCGGGAGGGTGTGGCGTGCGCAAAACGGAGGAAACGGACCTCCTACGGTCGAAACGGGGTCCTGTTCGCCGGGAGGGTGTGGCGTGCGCAAAACGGACTCCACGGATCTGTTCATCTCCACCGTCGACCTCCTCCGGCCTCCACGGGCTACCGTCGACCTCCTCCAGCCTCCACCGCGCTACTCCACCGCTCTCGCTCAACCACCCTCCACGGGCACCCTCCACCGCTCATGCTCATCCAGCCTCCACACCACGGGTCTGTTCAACCACCCTCCACCGCTCACTGCTTCATCCAGCCCTCCACACCACGGGTCATGTTCATCCGAGGCAACGCCACCGCCATGCTTCATCCAACCCCCCGCAACGCCAATGTTCATCCAATCGATCGGCTTGATTAGCAGCGAGAGCGAAGAATCACTCCATCGGGTTCGATTAACAGCCACCGATCGATCGCTCGGGTTCGATGAACGCGTAGCTGCGCAAAGGTCGCTCGCCGGGTTCGATTAGAGCCCAACGCCGCTTCGGGTTCGATTAGAACCAACGCCGCACACACGCAGCAGA
The DNA here is from genome assembly GCA_021605205.1 of Aegilops longissima. Lineage (NCBI taxonomy): Eukaryota > Viridiplantae > Streptophyta > Magnoliopsida > Poales > Poaceae > Aegilops > Aegilops longissima. The sequence continues at coordinate 631,186,717 of CM038677.1, read as the reverse complement.
CGTGTACCAGAGAAAGCAGCATCGCTCGCCCCCGACCTCCCACCGTAACCGCAACTCCCAAAATTTTCCTACCCTCGCTTCTACCACGGTTTTTCCTTCATGGACGGCCCAAAGAATGTCATGCAGCTGCGTCTCCGCACGCCCAGGGACGAAAAGCCCATTTTCATCATGATTTTTGTCATAGAAGTAGGAGCCCACCACATCTATGATGATACCGGTTCTGTCACAATTATCGCCATAGAAGTGTCATATGTATGACAAAAAATTGCTCGCCCAAAATGTCACGGATGTGTCTTTTTTTTGTAGTGTATATTTGATCATGAATTATTATTGTTCACAATTATCTATATGATAAATAAGTTGGGAGGCGAAACATTAAGCCCGTATCTTTCTCTGTGTTCGATGGATGCTATTTGTTCTAAAAATATGCTTTGAGTGGTAGCAATCATGGAAGACTATATGATAGTTGAGTATGTGAAGTTTGCTGAATCAAAGCTCTGACATAGACTCTTCCTGAAAATAAGATGAATTGTAATTGTTTGATGAATAATAACACGGTTTGTTAGTTTTCAAGAAAGTTTATGATCTATACTTTAACATGTGAATAGCTTGTTACTTGATCATGAAAAGTTCTATGAGTTGAGCTACTGTTATGACATATGATGATGCTAGAAAAGGTGACTGAAATTATCATTGATCAAACTTATGCACCTGCTCACACTTCATAAATTATTTCTTTTATCATTTACCTACTCGAGGACGAGCAGGAATTAAGCTTGGGGATGCTGATACGTCTCCAATGTATCTATAATTTATGAAGTATTCATGCTATTATATTATCAATCTTGGATGTTTAATGGGCTTTACTATGCACTTTTATATTATTTTTGGGACTAACCTATTAACCCGAGCCAGTGCGATTCTTGTTTTTCCCTTGTTTGATGTTTGAAGAAAAGGAATATCAAACGGAGTCCAAACGGAATGAAACCTTTGGGAGAGTTATTTTTGGAAAGAAAGCAATCCAAGAGACTTGGAGTGCACGTCAGGGGATCAACGAGGAGAGCACGAGGCAGGGGGGCGCCCACCCCCCGTGGGCGCGCCCTCCACCCTCGTGGGCCCCTCGTGGCTACCCTGACCGACTTCTTTCACCTATATATATCCATATACCCTAAAACCATTGGGGAACAGAATAGATCGGGAGTTCCGCCGCCGCAAGCCTCTGTAGCCACCAAAAACCAATCGGGACCTGTTCCAAGCACCTGCGGGGGGGATCCCTCACCGATGGCCGTCTTCATCATCCGGCGCTCTCCATGACGAGGAGGAGTAGTTCACCCTTGGGGCTGAGGGTATGTACCAATAGCTATGTGTTTGATCTCTCTCTCTCGTGTTCTTGAGGTGATACGATCTTGATGTATCGCGAGCTTTGCTATTATAGTTGGATCTTATGATGTTTATCCCCCTATACTCTCTTGTAATGGATTGAGTTTTCCCTTTGAAGTTATCTTATCGGATTGAGTATTTAAGGATATGAGAACACTTGATGTATGTCTTGCGTGGGATAGCCGTGGTGACAGTGGGTTATTCTATTGATTCACTTGATGTATGTTTTGGTGATCAACTTGCGGGTTCCACCCATGAACCTGTGCATAAGGGTTGGCACACGTTTTCGTCTTGACTCTCCGGTAGAAACTTTGGGGCACTCTTTGAAGTACTTTGTGTTGGTTTGAATAGATGAATCTGAGATCGTGTGATGCATATCGTATAATCATACCCACGGATACTTGAGGTGACATTGGAGTATCTAGGTGACATTAGGGTTTTGGTTCATATGTGTCTTAAGGTGTTATTCTAGTACGAACTCTTGAATAGATTGATCCGAAAGAATAACTTTGAGGTGGTTTCGTACCCTACAATAATCTCTTCGTTTGTTCTCCGCTATTAGTGACTTTGGAGTGACTCTTTGTTGCATGTTGAGGGATAGTTATATGATCCAGTTATGTTATTATTGTTGATAGAACTTGCACTAGTGAAAGTATGAACCCTAGGCCTTGTTTCAACACATTGCAATACCGTTTATGCTCACTTTTACCACTTGTTACCTTGCTGTTTTTATATTTTCATATTACAAAAACCTATATCTATCATCCATATTACACTTGTATCACCATCTCTTTCGCCGAACTAGTGCACCTATACAATTTACCATTGTATTGGGTGTGTTGGGGACACAAGAGACTTTTTGTTATTTGGTTGCAGGGTTGCTTCAGAGAGACCATCTTCATCCTACGCCTCCCACTGATTGATAAACCTTAGGTCATCCACTTGAGGGAAATTTGCTACTGTCCTACAAACCTCTGCACTTGGAGGCCCAACAATGTCTACAAGAAGAAGGTTGTGTAGTAGACATCAGTATGTATGGTGGCTGTTTTGAGGAAGATATAAGGAGGTTTATGTGTGATAGAGCGAATCTCTATGGACTAATGGTTGCCTTGAGTTATATTTGAAGGTTGTGTCCATAGGCTTTTCTTAGAGTACATGTGTTGGTTTCAAGGAGAGTTTGTGTCGACCAAGGTGCTATTCAAGGAATTACCTAAAAGATTGGTCTTGTGAGAGGTTGATCAAGTCTAAGTCAAAGAGTGAATCAAGTTGATCAACACACAAAGCGCATAAGATGTACTAAGGGATCAAGTGATCCCATGGTATGGTAAGCATTGTCCATTACGCTTTGTTTTCTAACCCATGGTTTTCGTGAGAGTTCTTTCTGGGGTTAGGTGGCGATGTGCAAGTTCAAGTGGAGCATCATGAAGAGATCAAATGCTTGAAGCTTGCCATCCATTATGGTAACAATGGATTTATGAAGATATTCCGAAGAGTGGCTCACCCATAGTCGAGTATGGGGGAGCAATCAACTAGTCTTCATCGAGCCAACACAATCAAGAAAGGTGGTCCAACTTGAGGAAGTCAAGATCGTCATCATCTAGCTCAAGTGGACTATGTGCAAGACAAAGGTTTGCCCTTGATAGGTTTTCTATTTTACCGGTCTCATGGTGGTAGTTGGGAGACCGGGTTATAGGATCGATAGTCGTACTATCAAGGGGGGCTCTCAAGTGAGTAGCTTGATCGTCTCATTCGCCGAGAGCTCAAACCATTGCACCCTTGCATCATCTTTCTTGGTTCTTGTTTGGTTCTCTTTGAGAGTTTTGGAGCTTATGGTCATCTTGATGACAAGCTCGAGTTCATCGAAAACGGAGTTCACTTGCTTCTTCTATGATGTTTTCGATGTTGGACGTTATGCCCGTTCTTCTCTGTTGAAAGTTTCACTCCTCCATTTGTTAGGCATACCTCCCCTGCCTCTTCTTACTATAACTAGTCGCTATTTTGATGCTACTCGTCGTCTTGTTTCCAACAAACTTGAGTTTGCTCAATTCAGAGCTCATATGCAGAAGTTATGGTAGTTCTGGTTTTCCGTGGAGTATACTTGCTTTCGTGGAAGTGGCATATGGATGGCGCCAGTGGTAGTACCGCTGGGCCGGAGCGGCAGTACCGCTTATCGCCACAGACTGTAGTACCGGTTCCGCGCTAGTACCGCCTCGACTCGAGACGTGGTTTTCTCGTGTCGGGTTCAGCGGCAGTAGTAGCGGCAGTAGGAGCGGTAGTACCGCTCATGTGCGGTAGTACCGCGGCTACCACCGCCCCTAGTGCCGCTCAAGGCCCTCCTCCCTGTTCCTTCTCCCTGTGCTCGTGGTAGGCGCTGCGCGCGGTCCCGATGGTAGTACCGCTGGGCCAAGCGGCAAGATCACCTGCTAACAAGACAAGAGTAATCTTCTTGGCTCGATGGTAGTGCCGCTCATACGGCTCTGCCTTGCCCTCTGTTTTGCTCCGCTCTCTGTGTTCTACCGCCTGGGCGGTAGTATCGCTCCCCTAAGCGGTAGTACCGCTCGTGCGTGGACTGAGCCTTAATGGTTGGATTCGGGAGCCCCTATAAAAGGGGGTCTTCTTCCCCATTCAACCTTATCCTTTGAGCTCGTGTTCTTCCCCCATTGTTGACCTTCTTCGAGCTTGCTAACTCTCAATCCCTCCATAGATTCTTGCTAGTTTTTGAGGGAAAAGAGAGAGGAGATCTAGATCCACATTTCCACCAATCACTTTCTCCTCTATGTGAGGGGAACCCCTTGGATCTAGATCTTGGAGTTCTTAGTGTCCTCCTTCTTATTCTTCCTCTCATTTTCCTCCCTAGCATTAGTTGCTTCGGTGGGATTTGAGAGAGAAGGACTTGGGCACTCCGTGTGCCCTTGCCATTGCATTTGGTGCATCGGTTTGAGTTATCCACGGTGATACATGGAAGTTACAAGTTGAGAAGCTTATTACTCTTGGGTGCTTGGTACCCTTGAGCTTGTTCCTCTTGGGTGTTTGGGCGCCCTAGATGGTTGGTGGTGTTCGGAGCTCAATCATTGTGGTGTAAAGCTCCGGGCAAGCGTCGGGGTCTCCAATTAGGTTGTGGGGATCGCCCCGAGCAATTTGACGGGTACCGGTGATCGTCCCCAAGGGTTGCCAAAGTGTACGGGTTTGGTGACCGCCCCCAACGGTTGCCATTTGTACGGGTTCGGTGACCGCCCTCAAGGGTCCCTTAGTGGAATCACGGCATCTTGCATTGTGCGAGGGCGTGAGGAGATTACGGTGGCCCTAGTGGCTTCTTGGGGAGCATTGTGCCTCCACACCGCTCCAAACGGAGATTAGCATCCGCAAGGGTGTGAACTTCGGGATACATCGTCGTCTCCGCGTGCCTCGGTTATCTCTTACCCGAGCTCTTTACTTATGCACTTTACTTGGTGATAGCCTTATTGTTTCTTGTCATATATCTTGCTATCACCTAGTAGTTTATATTTCTTAGCATAAGTTGTTGGTGCACATAGGTGAGCCTAGTTGTTGTAGGTTTTTTGCTTGACAAATTAACCGCTAGGTTTATTCCGCATTTGTTCAAGCCTCAACCGTAATTATTTTAAAGCGCCTATTCACCCCCCTGCCCTCTAGGCGACATCCACGATCTTTCAGCGTATCATATCACGGGGTTTGGATGCACTGGCGAAGTTTGCACCAACTCTCAAAGTGAGAAAGGGCAATGCACGGTACCGAAGAGGCTAGCAATGTTGGAAAGGTGAGAGTGCGTATAATCCATGGACTCAACATTAGTCATAAAGAACTCACATACTTATTGAAAAAAAATCTACAAGTCATCAAAAACCAAGCATTGCGCGCATGCTCCTAGGAGGATAGATTGGTAGGAAAATACCATCGCTCGTCCCCGACCGCCACTCATAAGGATGACAATCAAAGAACACCTCATATTTCAAATTTGTTACACAGCGGTTACCATACGTGCATGCTACAGGACTTGCAAACTTCAACACAAGTATTTCTCAAATTCACAACTACTCAACTAGAACAACTCTAATATTACCATCTCCATATCTCAAAACAATCATCAAGTATCAAACTTCTCATAGTATTCAATGCACTTTTTATGGAAGTTTTTATTATACCGATATTGGATGCCTATCATATTAGGACTAATTTTATAGCCAAAGAAAATTACCATGCTGTTCTAAAGGACTCTCGAAATAATATAAGTGAAGCATGAGAGATCAATAATTTCTATAAAATAAAACCACCACTGTGCTCTAAAAGATATAAGTGAAGCACTAGAGCAAAGTTTCTGTCTTTTCCAACAAGATCAAACAACTATCACCCAAGAAGATCCTATTGGTTCTACTTAGCACAAACACTAATTAAAACATGAAAACACATCTAAACTGAGGCTAGATGAATTATTTATTATTAAACAGAACCAAAAAAGCAAGAAACAAAAATAAAATTGGGTTGCCTCCCAACAAGCCCTATCGTTTAACGCCCCTAGCTAGGCATAAAGGCAAGGATAGATCTAGGTATTACCATATTTGGTAGGCAATCCATAAGTGGCTATCATAATAGATTCATAAGGTGATTTAATTTTCTTCCTAGAAAGTGTTCCATGCCCTTCCTTAACGGAAATTGGAATCTAATATTTCCTTCTTTCATATCAATAGCTGCAACAATCGATCTAAGGAAAGGTCTACCAAGAATAATAGGACATGTAGGATTGCAATCTATATCAAGAACAATGAAATCTACGGGCACATAATTCCTATTTGCAACAATAAGAACATCATTAATCCTTCCCATAGGTTTCTTAATAGTGGAATCCGCAAGATGCAGTTTAAAGAACAATCGTCAAATTCACGGAAACCTAACTCTCACACAAAGTTTTTGAAATAGTGGAAACACTAGCACCCAAATAACACAAAGCATAACATTCATGATCTTTAATCTTAATTTTAATAGTAGGTTCCCACTCATCATAAAGTTTTCTAGGGATAGAAACTTCCAACTCAAGCTTTTCTTCATAAGATTGCATTAAAGCATCAATGATATGTTTGGTAAAAGCTTTATTTTGACTATAAGCATGAGGAGAATTTAGCACGGATTGAAACAAGGAAATACAATCTATTAAAGAACAATTATCATAATTAAATTCCTTGAAATCCAAAATAGTGGGTTCATTGCTATCTAAAGTTTTGACCTCTTCAAATCCACTTTTACCAATTTTTGCATCGAGATCTAAAAACTCCGAATCATTGGGACGCCTTTTAACTAAAGTTGACTCATCTCTAGTCCCATCATTATCAAGATTCATATTGGAAAACAAATATTTAATAGGAGACACATCAATCACTTTTAGATCTTCATCCTTATTATCATGAAAACTAGAAGAACACACTTTCATAAAGCAATCCTTTTTGGCACGCATCCTAGCGGTTCTTTCTTTGCACTCATCAATGGAAATTCTCATGCCTTTAAGAGACTCATTGATATCATGATTAGGTGGGATAGATCTAAGTTTCAAAGAATCAACATCAAGAGAAATTCTATCCACGTTCCTAGCCAACTCATCAATCTTAGGCAATTTTTCTTGAAGCAAAGCATTGGAATTCTTTTGCAAAATCATAAATTCTTTAACACTAGTCTCAAAATCAGAGGGCATCTTATTAAAATTTCCATAAGATTTGTTGTAGGAATTACCATATTATTAGAGGAATTACTAGGAAACGGCCTAGGATTAAAGTTTCCTATATACACGTTGTTACCAAAATTGTTCCTACCAACAAAATTCACATCCATAGATTCATTATTATTCTCAATCAAAGTAGACAAAGGCATATCATTAGGATCAGAAGAAACACTCTTATTAGCAAACAACTTCATAAGTTCATCCATCTTTCCACTCAAAACATTAATCTCTTCTATCGCATGAACCTTTTTACTAGTAGATTTTTCGGTGTGCCATTGAGAATAATTAACCAGAATTTTATCTAGGAGTTTAGTAGCTTATCCTAAAGTGATTTCCACAAAAGTGCCTCCCGCGGCCGAATCTAAAAGATTTCTAGAAGCAAAATTCAATCCAGCATAAATATTTTGTATAATCATCCATAAATTCAAACCATGTGTAGGACAATTACGTATCATTAATTTCATCCTCTCCCAAGCGTGTGCAACATGTTCATGATCAAGTTGCTTAAAATTAATAATATGTTTTCTAAGAGAGATGATCTTAGCAGGAGGAAAATACTTAGAGATAAAAGCATATTTGCACTTATTCAATGAATAAATACTATTTTTAGGCAAAGACGAAAACCAAGTTTTAGCAAGATCTCTAAACGAATACGGAAATAGCTTCAATTTAACAATATCATTATCCACGTCTTTTTTATTTTGCATATCACACAAATCAAAAAAGTTGTTTAGATGGGTAGCGGCATCTTCACTAGGAAGGCCAGCAAATTGATCTTTCATGACAAGATTCAGCAAAGCAGTATTAATTTCACAAGATTCAACATCGGTAATAGGAGCAATCGGGGTGCTAAGAAAATCATTTTTGTTGGTATTGGAAAATTCACACAATTTAGTATTGTCTAGAGCCATCGTGACAAACAATCCAACACACAAACACACAAGAAGCAAGCGAAAAGAGAAGAGCGAAAAATAGGGCGAATAAAACGGCAAAGGTGAAGTGGGGGAGAGGAAAACGAGAGGCAAATGGCGAATAATGTAATGCGAGGGATAAGAGTTTGTGATGGGTGCTTGGTATGTCTTGACTTGACTTGACTTGGCGTAGATCTCCCCGGCAACGGCGCCAGAAATCCTTCTTGCTACCTCTCGAGCATGCGTTGGTTTTTCCCATGAAGAGGAAAGGGTGATGCAGCAAAGTAGCGTAAGTATTTCCCTCAGTTTTTGAGAACCAAGGTATCAATCCAGTAGGAGACTACACGCAAGTCGCCTCGTACCTACACAAAAAAATAAGAACCCTGCAACCAACGCGATAAAGGGGTTGTCAATCCCTTCACGGCCACTTGCAAAAGTGAGATCTGATGGAGATAATAAGATAAATATTTTTGGTATTTTTATGATATAGATTGTAAAGTAAAGATTGCAAAGTAAAATAGATTAGAAACTTATATGATGGAAAATAGACTCGGGGGCCATAGGTTTCACCAGTGGCTTCTCTAAAGATGGCATAAGTATTACGGTGGGTGAACAAATTACTGTCGAGCAATTGATAGAAAAGTGCATAGTTATGAGAATATCTAGGCATGATCATGTATATAGGCATCACGTCTGTGACAAGTAGACCGAAACAATTCTGCATATACTACTATTAATCCACACATTGACCTCTATCCAGCATGCATCTAGAGTATTAAGTTCATAAGAACAGAGTAACGCATTAGGCAAGATGACATGATGTAGACGGATAAACTCAAGCAATATGATATAAACCCCATCTTTTTATCCTCGATGGCAACAATACAATACGTGTCGTTTCCCTTTCTGTCACTAGGATCGAGCAACGCAAGATTGAGCCCAAAGCTAAGCACTTCGCCCATTGCAAGAAAGATCAATCTAGTAGGCCAAACCAACCTGATAGTTCGAAGAGGCTTGCAAAGATAACAAATCATACATAAAAGAATTCATAGGAGATTCAAATATTGTTCATAGATAATGTTGATCATAAACCCATAATTCATCGGATCTCGACAAACACACCACAAAAAATAGTTACATCGAATAGATCTCCAATAAGATCGAGGAGAACTTTGTATTGAGATCCAAAGAGAGAGAAGAAGCCATCTAGCTAATAACTATGGACCCGAAGGTCTGTGGTAAACTACTCACACATCATCGGAGAGCCTATGGTGTTGATGTAGAAGCCCTCCGTGATCGATTCCCCCTCCAGTGGAGCGCCGGAAAAGGCCCCAAGATGGGATCTCACGGGTACAGAAGGTTGCGGCGGTGGAAATGGGGTTTCGTGGTGCTCCTGGATGTTTTTGGGGTATATGGATATATAGGAGGAAGAAGTAGGTCGGTGGAGCTACGAGGGGCCCACGAGGGTGGGGGCGCGCCCAGGGGGGGGCGCGCCTCCCTGCCTCCTGGCCTCCTTGCTTCTTTCTTGACGTCCACCCCAAGTCCCCTGGATCACGTTTGTTCCAAAAATAACTCTCCCGAAGGTTTCATTCCGTTTGGATTCCGTTTGATATTCCTTTTCTGTGAAACACTGAAATAGGCAAAAAACAGCAATTTGGACTGGGCCTTTGGTTAGTAGGTTAGTCCCAAAAATAATATAAAAGTGCTTAGTAAAGCCCATTAAACATCCAAAATAGATAATATAATAGCATGGAACAATAAAAAATTATAGATACGCTGGAGACGTATCAATCACTATTGTACCCTCTTGCCAAACTCATGGTGAGTAGGTCTGGTACACAGCATAGCATACTTTATAGAACCTATGACTGAGGGATAGGGAATGACTTCTCATTTTCTTTCTATTTTCTGCCGTGGTTGGGTTTTGAGTCTTTACTCAACTTCACACCTATCAACACATGCAAGAACTCCTTCTTTGACTGTTCCATTTTGAACTACTTCAAAAACTTGTCAAGGTATGTACTCATTGAAAAAACTTATCAAGAGTCTTGATCTATATCTATAGATCTTGATGCTCAATATGTAAGCAGCTTCACCGAGGTCTTTCTTTGAAAAAAGCTTTTCAAACACTCCATTATGCTTTCCAGAAAATTCTACATCATTTCAAAGCAACAATACGTCATTCACAAATACTTAACAGAAAGGTTGTAGTGCTCCCACTTACTTTCTTGTAAATACAGGCTCATCGCAAGTCTGTATAAAACTATATACTTTGATCAACTCATCAAAACGTATATTCCAACTCCGAGATGGTTGCACCAGTACATAGATGGATCGCTGGAGCTTGCACATTCTGTTAACACTTTCAGGATCGACAAAACCTTCTGGTTGCATCATATACAACTCTTCTTTAATAAGTCCATTAACGAAGGCAGTTTTGACATCCATTTGCCAGATTTCATAAAATGTGGCAATTGCTAACATTATTCGGACAGACTTAAGCATCGCTATGAGTGAGAAAATCTCATCGTAGTCAACACTTTGAACTTGTTGAAAACCTTTTTGTGACAAGTCGAGCTTTGTAGATAGTAACACTACCATCAGCGTCTGTCTTCCTCTTGAAGATCCATTTATTCTCTATGGCTTGCTGATCATCAGCCAAGTCAACCAAAGTCCATACTTTGTTCTCATACATAGATCCCATCTCAGACTTCATGGCCTTAAGCCATTTCATGGAATCTGGCTCATCATCGCTTCCTCATAGTTCGTAGGTTCGTCATGGTCAAGTAAAATGACCTCCAGAAAAGGATTGTTGTACCACTCTGGTGCAGACCTTATTCTGGTTGACCTACGAGGTTCGGTAGCAACTTGGTCTGAAGTTTCATGATCATCATCATTAGCTTCCTCACTAATTGGTGTAGGCATCACCAGAACTGATTTCTTTGATGAACTACTTTCCAACTCGAGAGAAGGTACAGTTACCTCATAAAGTTCTACTTTCCTCCCACTCACTTCTTTCGAGAGAAACTCCTTCTCTAGAAAGGATCCATTCTAAGCAACGAATATCTTGCTTTCGGATCTGTGATAGAAGGTGTACCCAACAATCTCCTTTGGGTATCCTATGAAGACGCATTTCTCCGATTTGGGTTCGAGCTTATCAGGTTGAAGCTTTTTCACATAAGCATCGCAACCCCAAACTTAAAAAAAATGATAGCTTAGGTTTCTTGCCAAACCACAGTTCATATGGTGTCGTCTCAATGGATTTAGATGGTGCCCTATTTAACGTGAATGCAACTGTCTCTAATGCATAACCCCAAAACGATAGTGATAAATCGGTAAGAGACATCATAGATCGCACAATATCTAATAAAGTATGGTTATGACGTTCGGTCACACCATTACGCTATGGTGTTCCAGGTGGCGTGAGTTGCGAAACTATTCCACATTGTTTCAAATGAAGACCAAACTCATAACTCAAATATTCGTCTCCGCAATCAGATCGTAGAAACTTCATTTTCTTGTTACAATGATTTTCCACTTCACTCCGAAATTATTTCAACTTTTTCAAATGTTTCAGACTTATGTTTCATCAAGTAGATATACCCATATCTGCTCAAATCATCTGTGAAGGTAAAAAAAATGATACCCGCCGCGAGCCTCAACACTCATCGGATCGCATACATCAGTATGTATTATTTTCAATAAGTCAGTTGCTCGCTCCATTGTTCCGGAGAACGGAGTCTTAGTCATCTTGCCCATGAGGCATGGTTCGCAAGCATCAAGTGATTCCAAAAGCCCATCAGCATGGAGTTTCTTCATGTTCTTTACACCAATATGATCTAAATAGTAGTGCCACAAATAAGTTGCACTATCATTATTAACTTTTCATTTTTTGGCTTCAATATTATGAATATGTGTATCACTACGATCGAGATTCAATAAACCATTTATATTGAGTGTATGACCATAGAAGGTTTTATTCATGTAAATAGAACAACAATTATTCTTTGACTTAAGTGAATAATCGTATTGCAATAAACATGATCCAATCATATTCATGCTCAACGAAAACACCAAATAACATTTATTTTAGGTTCAATACTAATCCCGAAGGTAAAGTGAGTGTGCGATGGTGATCTTATCAACCTTGGAATCACTTCCAACACACATCATCACCTTGCCCTTAACTAGTCTCTGTTTATTTTGCAACTCCCGTTTCGAGTTACTACTCTTAGCAACTGAACCAGTATGAAATACCGAGGGGTTGCTTATAAACACTAGTAAAATACACATGAATAACATGTATATCAAATATACCTTTGTTCACTTTGCCATCCTTCTTATCCGCCAAGTATAAAGGGCAGTTCCACTTCCAGTGATCATTTCCTTTGCAGTTAGAAGCACTCAGTTTCAGGCTTGGGTCTAGCTTTGGGCTTTTCCATAGGAGTGGCAACTTGCTTGCCCTTCGTCTTGAAGTTACCTTTCTTTCCCTTGCTCTTTTACTTGAAACTAGTGGTCTTGTCAACCATCAACACTTGATGCTTTTCTTGATTTCTACCTTCACCGATTTCAGCATCGCGAAGAGCTTGGGAATCGTTTCCATCATCCCTCGCATATTATAGTTCATCACGAAGTTCTAGTAACTTGGTGATAGTGACTAGAGAACTTCGTCAATCACTATCTTATCTGGAAGATTAACTCCCACTTGATTCAAGCAATTTTAGTACGACATTCTGAGCACATGCTCACTGGTTGAGCTATTCTCCTCCATCTTGTAGGCAAAGTACTGTCAGAGGTCTCATACCTCTCGACACGGGCATGAGTCTGAAATACTAATTTCAACTCTTTGGAACATCTCATATGCTCCATGGCTTTCAAAACGTTTTTGAAGTCCCGGTTCTAAGCCGTAAAGTATGGTGAACTAAACTATCAAATAGTCATCATACCGAGCTTTGTCAAACGCTCATAACGTCTGCATCTGCTCCTGCAATAGATCTGTCACCTAGCGGTGCATCAAGGACATAATTCTTCTGTGCAGCAATGAGGATAATCCTCAGATCACGTACCAAGTTCGCATCATTTCTACTATCATCTTTCAACTTATTTTTCTGTAGGAGCATATCAAAAATAAACGGGGAGCTACATCACGAGCTATTGATCTACAACATAGTTATGCAAATATTATCAGGACTAAGTTCATGATAAATTAAAGTTCAATTAATCATATTACTTAAGAACTCCCACTTAGATAGAGATCCCTCTATCCATCTAAATGATCACGTGATCCATATCAACTAAACCATATCCGATCATCACGTGAGATGGAGTAGTTTTCAATGGTGAACATCACTATGTTGATCATATCTACTATATGATTCACGCTCGACCTTTCGGTCTCAGTGTTCCGAGGCCATATCTGCATATGCTAGGCTCGTCAAGTTTAACCCGAGTATTCTGCGTGTGCAAAACTGGCTTGCACCCATTGTATGTGAACGTAGATCTTACCACACCCGTTCATCACGTGGTGTCTCGGCACGACGAACGGTAGCAACGGTGCATACTCATGGAGAACACTTATATCTTGAAATTTAGTGAGAGATCATCTTATAATGCTACCGCCGTACTAAGCAAAATAAGATGCATAAAGGATAAACATCACATGCAATCAATATAAGTGATATGATATGGCCATCATCATCTTGTGCCTTTGATCTCCATCTCCAAAGCACCGTCAAGATCACCATCGTCACCGGCTTGACACCTTGATCTCCATCGAAGCATCGTTGTCGTCTCACCAACTATTGCTTCTACGACTATCGCTACCACTTAGTGATAAAGTAAAGCAATTACATGGCGATTGCATTTCATACAATAAAGCGACAACCATATGGCTCCTGCTAGTTGCCGATAACTCTGTTACAAAACATGATCATCTCATACAACAATTTATATATCATCACGTCTTGACCATATCAGATCACAGCAATCCCTGCAAAAACAAGTTAGACGACCTCTACTTTGTTGTTGCAAGTTTTACGTGGCTGCTACGGGCTTAGCAAGAACCATTCTTACCTACGCATTAAAACCACAACGATATTTCGTCAAGTGTGCTATTTTAACCTTCAACAAGGACCGGGCGTAGTTACACTCGATTCAACTAAAGTTGGAGAAACAGACACCGACTAGCCACCTGTGTGCGAAGCACGGCGGTAGAACTAGTCTCATGAACGCGGTCATGTAATGTCGGTCCGGGCCGCTTCATCCAACAATACCGCCGAATCAAAGTATGACATGCTGGTAAGCAGTATGACTATTATCGCCCACAACTCTTTGTGTTCTACTCGTGCATATAACATCTACGCATAGACCTGGCTCGGATGCCACTGTTGGGGAAAGTAGTATTTCAAAAATTTACCTACGATAACGCAAGATCTGTCTAGGAGAAGCATAGCAACGAGCGGGGAGAGTGTGTCCATGTACCCCATAGATCGATAGCGAAGCGTTTAACGCTTGTTTGATGTAGTCGAACGTCTTCGCGATCCAACCGATCCAAGTACGGAACGCATGGCACCTCCGCGATCTGCACACGTTCAGCTCGGTGACGTCCCTCGAGCTCTTGATCCAGTTGAGGCTGAGTAGAGTTTCGTCAGCATGACGACGTCGTGACGGTGATGATGAAGTTACCGGCGCAGGGCTTCGCCTAAGCACTACGACGATATGACTAAGGTGTGTATCTGTGGATGGGGGCACCGCACACGGCTAAAAGATCAACTTGTCTGTCTATGGGGTGCCCCCTCCCCCATATATAAAGGAGGGGAGGAGGAGTCCGACCAGCCCTAGGGGGTGCTCCCAAAGAGGGGAGTCTTGCTAGGACTCCAAGTCCTAGTAGGATTCCACCAAGAGGGATAGAGGGGGAAGGAAGGAGAGGGAGTAGGAAAGGGGGGCGCCACCCCCCGTCCCTTGTCCAATTCGGACTCCAAGGGGGGGGGGCCTGCCCTGGCCTCCCTCCTCTCTCTCCACTAAGGCCCATGGTGGCCCATTAGTTCCCCCGGGGAGTTCCGGTAACCCCTCCGGCACTCCGGTTTTACCCGAAACCATCCGGAACACTTCCGATGTCCGAATAAAATGGTCCAATATATCAATCTTTATTTCTCGACCATTTCGAGACTCCTTATCATGTCCGTGATCTCATCCGGGACTCCGAACAACCTTCGGTACATCAAATCACATAAACTCATAATACAAATCGTCATCGAACGTTAAGCGTGCGGACCCTACGGGTTCGAGAACTATGTAGACATGACCGAGACACATCTCCGGTCAATAACCATAGTGGAACCTAGATGCTCATATTGGTTCCTACATATTCTACTAAGTGAAGGAAATATGCCCTAGAGGCAATAATAAAAGTTATTATTTATTTCCTTATATCATGATAAATGTTTATTATTCATGCTAGAATTGTATTAACCGGAAACATAATACATGTGTGAATATATAGACAAACAATATGTCACTAGTATGCCTCTACTTGACTAGCTTGTTAATCAAAGATGGTTATGTTTCCTAACCATGAACAAGGAGTTGTTATTTGATTAACAAGGTCACATCATTAGTTGAATGATCTGATTGACATGACCCATTCCGTTAGCTTAACAGTTGATCGCTTAGTATGTTAATGCTTTCTTCATGACCCATACATGTTCCTATAACTATGAGATTATGCAACTCCGCTTACGGAGGAACACTTTGGGTACTACCAAACGTCACAACGTGGCGGGTGATTATAAAGGAGTACTACAGTGTCTCCAAAGGTACTTGTTGGGTTGGCGTATTTGAGATTAGGTTTTGTCACTCCGATTGTCGGAGAGGTATCTCCGAGCCTTCTCGGTAATGCACATCACTTAAGCCTTGCAAGCATTACAACTAATGAGTTAGTTGTGAGATGATGTATTACTGAACGAGTAAAGAGACTTACGATAGCGAGATTGAACTAGGTATTGGATACCGACGATCGAATCTCGGGTAAGTAACATACCGATGACAAAGGAACAACGATGTCGTTATGCGGTTTGACCGATAAAGATCTTCAGAGAATATGTAGGAACCAATATGGGCATCCAGGTTCCGCTATTGGTTATTGACCGAGAATGGTTCTCGGTCATGTCTACATAGTTCTCGAACCCGTAGGGTCCGCACGCTTAACGCTTCGATGACAGTTCATTATGAGTTTATAAGTATTGATGCACCAAGTTTGTTCGAGTCCCGGATGTGATCACGGACATGACGAGGAGTCTCAAATGGTCGAGACATAAAGATTGATATATTGGAAGCCTATGTTTGGACTTGAATGGTTCCGAGAAAACAGGATGTTCTTGAACACCGGGGTTACTGGAACCCCGGGGGTATATGGGCCTCCATGGGCCTCAAGGGAGAAGGAGAAGGGCCGGCCAAGGTGGGCTGCGCCCCCTCCCCTTCCAGTCCGAATAGGACAGGAGAGGGGCGGCGCCTTCCCTCTTTCCCTCCCCAATCCTACTCCAACTAGGAGAGGGGAGTCCTACTCCCGGGAGTAGGACTCCTCCTTAGCGCGCCCCCCCTTGGGCCGCCACCTCCCCTTGTCTCCTTTATATCTGAGGCAGGGGCACCCCATGACACACAAGTTGATCTACGGATCTTTCCTTAGCCGTGTGCGGTGCCCCTTCCACCATATTCCACTTCGGTCATATCGTCATGAGCTTAGGCGAAGCCCTGCGCCGGAGAAGTCATATCGTCATGAGCTTAGGCGAAGCCCCGCGTCGGTGGAGCATCAACATCGCCACCACGCCGTCGTCTTGATGGAACTCATCCCGACACTTTGCTGGATCGGAGTCCGGGATCGCCATCGAGTGAACGTGTGCGTAACTCGGAGGTGCCGTGACGCTCGGTGCTTGGATCGGTCGGATCGTGAAGACGTACGACTACATCAACCGCGTTGTTATAACGCTTCCGCTTTCGGTCTATGAGGGTACGTGGACGGACACTCTCCCCTCTCGTTGCTATGCCATCACCATGGTCTTGCGTGATCGTAGGAAAATTTTTGAAATTACTACGCTCCCCAACAAAGGCATCCGAGCCTGGTTTTATGCGTTGATGTCATGTGCACGAGTAGAACACAAGTGAGTTGTGGACGATACAAGTCATACCGCCTACCAGCATGTCATACTTTGGTTCAGCGGTATTGTGAGATGAAGCGGCCCGGACCGACATTACGCGTACGCTTACGCGAGACTGGTTTCACCGCTCCGAGCACTCGTTGCTTAAAGGTGACCGGCGGGTGTCTGTCTCTCTCACTTTAGTTGAATCGAGTGTATACGCCCGGTCCTTGAGAAGGTTAAACGGAGTCTATTTGACGAAGTATCGCTGTGGTTTTGATGCGAGGTAAGAACGGTTCTTGCTCAGCCCGTAGCAGCCACGTAAAACTTGCAACAACAAAGTAGAGGACGCCTAACTTGTTTTTGCAGGCATGTTGTGATGTGATATGGTCAAGACGTGATGCTATATTTTATTGTATGAGATGATCATGTTTTGTAACCGAAGTTATCGGCAATCGGCGAGAGCCATATGGTTGTCGCTTATTGTATGAAATGCAACGCCATGTAATTGCTTTACTTTATCACTAAGCGGTAGCGATAGTCGAGAAGCAATAGTTGGCGAGACGACAACGATGCTACGATGAAGATCAAGGTGTCGCTACCGGTGACGATGGTGATCATGACGGTGCTTCGGCGATGGAGATCACAAGCACAAGATGATGATGACCATATCATATCACTTATATTGATTGCATGTGATGTTTATCCTTTATGCATCTTATCTTGCTTTGATTGACGGTAGCATTATAAGATGATCTCTCACTAAAATTATCAAGAAGTGTTCTCCCCGAGTATGCACCGCTATGAAAGTTCTTCGTCTTTGAGACACCACGTGATGATCGGGTGTGATAGGCTCTACGCTCAAATACAACGGGTGCAAAACAGTTGCGCACGCGAATACTCAAGTTAAACTTGACGAGCCTAGCATATAACAGATATGGCCTCGAACACGAGACCGAAGGTCGAGCGTGAATCATATAGTAGATATGATCAACATAGTGATGTTCACCATTGAAACTACTCCATCTCACGTGATGATCGGACATGGTTTAGTTGATTTGGATCACGAATCACTTAGATGACTAGAGAGATGTCTGTCTAAGTGGGAGGTTTTAATATGATTAATTAAACTTAAATTTATCATGAACTTAGTACCGATAGTATTTTGCTTGTCTATGTTTATCGTAGATAGATGGCTCGTCTTTGTTGTTCCGTTGAATTTTAATGCGTTCCTTGAGAAAGCAAAGTTGAAAGATGATGGTAGCAATTACACGGACTGGGTCCGTAACTTGAGGATTATCCTCATTGCTGCACGTAAAAATTACGCCCCGGAAGCACCGCCGGGTGACGAACCCGCCGCAGATGCCGAGCTAGAAGTTGTGAACGTCGGCAAAGCAGAGCTGATGACTACTCTATAGTTCATGTGCCATGCTTTACGGCTTAGAACCGGTCTTCAACGACGTATTGAACGTCATGGAGCATATGAGATGTTCCAGGAGTTGAAGTTAATATTTCAAGCAAATGCCCGGATTGAGAGATATGAAGTCTCCAATAAGTTCTATAGCTGCAAGATGGAGGAGAATAGTTCATTAGTGAGCACATACTCAAAATGTCCGGGTATAACAATCACTTAATTCAGCCGGGAGTTAATCTTCCGGATGATAGTGTCATTGATGAATTCTCCAATCATCGCCACCAAGCTACAAGAGCTTCGTGATGAACTATAATATGCAAGGGATGACTAAGACAATTCTGAGCTCTTCGCAATGCTAAAAGCTGGAGGTAGAAATCAAGAAAGAGCATCAAGTGTTGATGGTCAACAAGACCACTAGTTTCAAGAAAAGGGCAAAGGGAAGAAGAAGGAAACTTCAAAAGAACAGCAAGAAAGTTGCTGATCAAGAGAAGAAACCCAAGTCCGGACCTAAGCCTGAAATCGAGTGTTTTTACCGCAAGCAAACCGACATCGAAGCGGAACTGCCCCAAGTATTTGGCGGATAAAAAGGATGGCAAGGTGAACAAAGGTATATATGATATACATGTTATTGATGTGTACCTTACTAATACTCGCAGAGTACAGGTATTTGATACTGGTTCATTGCTAATATTTGCAACTCAAACAGAACTACGGATTGCGAAGATTGGCTAAGGACGAGGTGACGATCTTGCGTTGAAATGGTTCCAAAGTCGATGTGATCGCGGTCGGCACGCTACCTCTACATCTACCTTCGGGATTAGTTTTAGACCTAAATAATTGTTATTTGGTGCCGCGTTGAGCATGAACATTATATCTGGATCTTGTTTATTGCGAGACGGTTATTCATTTAAATCAGAGAATAATGGTTGTTCTATTTATATGAGTAATATCTTTATTGTCATGCACCCTTGAAGAATGGTCTATTCTTGTTGAATCTCGACAAGAGTGATACACATATTCATAATGTTGAAGCCAAAAGATGCAGAGTTGATAATGATAGTGCAACTTATTTGTGGCAATCGCCGCTTAGGTCATATCGGTGTAAAACGCATGAAGAAACTCCATACCGATGGGCTTCGAATCACTTGATTATGAATCACTTGGTACTTATGAACCGTGCCTCATGGGCAAGATGACCAAAACGCCGTTCTCCGAACTATGGAGCGAGCAACTGATTTGTTGGAAATCATACATACCGATGTTTGTGGTCCAATGAATGTTGAGGCACGCCAAGGTATCGTTATTTTCTCACCTTCACAGATGATTTGAGCAGATATGGGTATATCTACTTAATGAAACACAAATCAAACATTTGAAAAGTTCAAAGAATTTCAGAGTGAAGTGGAAAATCATCGTAACAAGAAAATAAAGTTTCTACGATCCGATCGTGGAGGAGAATATTTGAGTTACGAGTTTGGTTTACATTTGAAACAATGTGGAATAGTTTCAAAACTCACGCCACCCGAACACCACGAGAAATGGTGTGTCCGAACGTCGAATCGTATTTTACTAGATATGGTGTGATCTATGATGTCTATTTCCGATTTACCGCTATCGCTTTGGGGTTATGCTTTAGAGACGGCCGCATTCACGTTGAATAGGACACCGTCAAAATCCGCTGAGACGACGCCTTATGAACTGTGGTTTGGCAAGAAACAAAGTTGTCGTTTCTTAAAGTTTGGGGATGCGATGCTTATGTAAAGAAACTTCAACCGATAAGCTCGAACCCAAATCGGAAAAATGTGTCTTCATAGGATACCCAAAGGAGATCATGGGTACACCTTCTATCACAGATCTGAAGGCAAGATTTTCGTTGCTAAATTCGGATCCTTTCTAGAGAAGGAGTTTCTCTCGAAAGAAGTGAGTGGGAGGAAAGTAGAACTTGATGAGATAATCAGATCTGCTCCCTTATTGGAAAGTAGTTCATCACAAGAAATGGTTCCCGTGACAACTACACCAATTAGTGAAGAAACTAATGATGATGATCATGAAGCTTGGATCAAGTTACTATCAACCTCGTGGGTCAACCAGAGTAAAATACGCACTGAGTGGTACGGTAATCCTATTCGGAAGTCATGTTACTTGACCATGGCGAACCTACGAACTATGAAGAAGCGATGGTGAGCCCAGATTCGCAAAATGGCTGGAAGCCATGAAATCTGAGATGGGATCCATGTATGAGAACAAAGTATGGACTTTGGTTGACTTGCCGATGATCGGCAAGCCATTGAAAATAAATGGATCTTTAAGAAGAAGACCGACGCCGATGGTAATGTAACGTCTACAAAGCTCGACTTGTTGCAAAAGGTTTTCGACAAGTTCAAGGAGTTGACTACGATGAGACTTTCTCACCGTAGCGATGCTTAAGTCTGTCTCGAATCATGTTAGCAATTGCGCATTTTATGATTATGAAATTTGGCAAATGGATGTAAAACCGCATTCTTGAATGGATTTCTAGAAGAAGAGTTGTATATGATGCAACCAGAAGGTTTTGTCGATCCAAAGGGTGCCGACAAAGTGTGCAAGCTCCAACGATCAATTTATGGTCCGTGCAAGCCTCTCGAGTTGGAATAAACGCTTTGATAGTGTGATCAAAGCATATGGGTTTGTATGCACTTTTGGAGAAGCTTTGATTTACAAGAAAGTGAGTGGGAGCTCAGAGCATTTCGATATTATATGTGGACAACATATTATTAATTGGAAATGATATAGAATTTCTGGATAGCATAAAAGGATACTTGAATAAAAGTTTTTCAATGAAAGACCTCGGTGAAGGTGCTATATATTGAGCATCAAGATCTATAGAGATAGATCAAGACGCTTAATTGACTTTCACAAAGCACATACCTTGATAAAGTTTTGAAGAAGTTCAAAATGGATCGAGCAAAGAAAGGTTGAGTCGGACTCAATGCCCGACCACAGCAGAAGATAGAGAGAAATGAAAGATGTTCCTATGCTTCAGCCATAGGCTCTATCATGTATGCAATGTCAGTGTACCAGACCGACGATGCTTAGCAGTAAGCTTGGCAGAAGGTACCAAAGTAATCCAGAGTGGATCATCGGACAGCGTCAAGAACATCCTGAAATACCGAAAAGGACTAAGGATATGTTTCTCGATATGGAGGTGACAAAGAGCTAGTCGTAAATGGTTACGCCGATGTAAGCTTTGACACCGATCCGGACGATTCTAAATCGCAAACCGGATACGTGTTTTTATTAAACGGCGGAGCTGTCGGTTGGTGCGTTCTAAACAAAGCGCCGTGGCGGGATCTACATGTGAAGCGGAGTACATAGCTGCTTGAAGCAAATAATGAAGGAGTCTGGATGAAAGAGTTCATTTCCGATCTAGGTGTCATACCTAGTGCATCGGGACCGATGAAGATCTTCTGTGACAATATCGGTGCAATTGCCTTGGCAAAGGAATCCAGATTTCACAAGAGGACCAAGCACATCAAGAGACGCTTCAATTCCATTCGGGACCAAGTCCAAGTGGGAGACATAGAGATTTGCAAAATACATACGGATCTGAATGTTGCGGACCCGTTGACTAAGCCTCTTCCACGAGCAAAACATGATCAGCACCAAGACTCCATGGGTGTTAGGATCATTACTTTGTAATCTAGATTATTGACTCTAGTGCAAGTGGGAGATCAAGGAAATATGCCCTAGAGGCAATAATAAAAGTTATTATTTATTTCCTTATATCATGATAAATGTTTATTATTCATGCTAGAATTGTATTAACCGAAACATAATACATGTGTGAATATATAGACAAACAATATGTCACTAGTATGCCTCTACTTGACTAGCTTGTTAATCAAAGATGGTTATGTTTCCTAACCATGAACAAGGAGTTGTTATTTTATTAACAAGGTCACATCATTAGTTGAATGATCTGATTGACATGACCCATTCCGTTAGCTTAACAGCTTGATCGCTTAGTATGTTAATGCTTTCTTCATGACCCATACATGTTCCTATAACTATGAGATTATGCAACTCCGCTTATCGGAGGAACACTTTGGTACTACCAAACGTCACAACGAATCGGGTGATTATAAAGGAGTACTACAGTGTCTCCAAAGGTACTTGTTGGGTTGGCGATTTCGAGATTAGGTTTTGTCACTCCGATTGTCGGAGAGGTATCTCCGTGCCTTCTCGGTAATGCACATCACTTAAGCCTTGCAAGCATTACAACTAATGAGTTAGTTGTGAGATGATGTATTACTTAACGAGTAAAGAGACTTACCGTGCGAGATTGAACTAGGTATTGGATACCGACGATCGAATCTCGGGTAAGTAACATACCGATGACAAAGGAACAACGTATGTCGTTATGCGGTTCGACCGATAAAGATCTTCAGAGAATATGTAGGAACCAATATGGGCATCCAGGTTCCGCTATTGGTTATTGACCGAGAATGGTTCTCGGTCATGTCTACATAGTTCTCGAACCCGTAGGGTCCGCACGCTTAACGCTTCGATGACAGTTCATTATGAGTTTATAAGTATTGATGCACCAAGTTTGTTCGAGTCCGGATGTGATCACGGACATGACGAGGAGTCTCAAATGGTCGAGACATAAAGATTGATATATTGAAGCCTATGTTTGACTTCGGAATGGTTCCGAGTGAAAACAGGATGTTATGGAACACCGGGTTACTGGAACCCCGGGGTATATGGGCCTCCATGGGCCTCAAGGAGAAGGAGAAGGGCCGGCCAAGGTGGGCTGCGCGCCTCCCCCCTTCCAAATCCGAATAGGACAAGGAGAGGGGGCGCCTTCCTCTTCCCTCCCCAATCCTACTCCAACTAGGAGAGGGGAGTCCTACTCCGGTGGGAGTAGGACTCCTCCTTGTCTTGCCTCCCCCTGGGCCGGCCACCTCCCCTTGTCTCCTTTATATATGAGGCGGGGGCACCCATGACACACAAGTTGATCTACGGATCTTTCCTTAGCCGTGTGCGGTGCCCCTTCCACCATATTCCACTTGGTCATATCGTCATGAGCTTAGGCGAAGCCTGCGCCGGAGAAGTCATATCGTCATGAGCTTAGGCGAAGCCCTGCGTCGGTGGAGCATCAACATCGCCACCACGCCGTCGTCTTGTGGAACTCATCCCCGACACTTTGCCGGATCGGAGTCCGGATCGCCATCGAAATGAACGTGTGCGTAACTCGGAGGCGCCGACGTTCGGTGCTTGGATCGGTCGGATCGTGAAGACGCATTTACTACATCAACCGCGTTGTTATAACGCTTCGCTTTCGGTCTACGAGGGTACGTGGACGGACACTCTCCCCTCTCGTTGCTATGCCATCACCATGGTCTTGCGTGATCGTAGGAAATTTTTTGAAATTACTACGTTCCCCAACACTAAGATCTTTATCGGTTAAACCGCATAACAACATACGTTGTTCCCTTTGTCATCGGTATGTTACTTGCCCGAGATTCGATCGTCGGTATCACCATACCTAGTTCAATCTCGTTACCGGCAAGTCTCTTTACTCGTTCCTTAATGCATCATCCCGCAACTAACTCATTAGTTACATTTCTTGCAAGGCTTATGTGATGAGCATTACTGAGAGGGCCCAGAGATACCTCTCCGAAACACGGAGTGACAAATCCTAATCTCGATCTATGCCAACTCAACAAACACCATCGGAGACACCTGTAGAGCATCTTTATAATCACCCAGTTATGTTGTGATGTTTGATAGCACACTAAGTGTTCCTCAGGTATTCGGGAGTTGCATAATCTCATAGTCTGAGGAACATGTATAAGTCAAGAAGAAAGCAGTAGCAATGAAACTGTAATGATCATAATGCTAAGCTAACGAATGGGTCATGTCCATCACATCATTCTCTAATGATGTGATCCTGTTCATCAAATGACAACACATGTCTATGGTCAGGAAACTTAACCACCTTTGATTAACGAGCTAGTCTAGTAGAGGCATATTAGGGACACTTTGTTTTGTCTATGTATTCACACATGTACCAAGTTTCCGGTTAATACAATTCTAGCATGAATAATAAACATTTATCATGATATAAGGGAATAAAATAATAACATTATTATTGCATCTAGGGCATATTTCCTTCATCCAGATCCTATAAAAACATCATACCATGAAAATCCAGCAATTTTCTCTTCATCGAGCCCTATAAGAAGGGCTCACTAATCATATTCAAGAAGTAGAAAAAAACATCAAACCACGAAATTCCTAGGGATCGAGCATCAAAAGAAGAATCACATTGAGAAAGAAAAAAGGAGTTCTTCTTTGACATAATCACTAATTTAATTCAACTCAAAATCCACAATAAACATAGCGAGGAAGATAGAGGTTCCCAACAGCTAAAAACATGGCCCATGATCCTCATAATAAAGTAGCAACGATATATAGGCCATCTAGACGGGCGGCGGCAAAAGAACGACGATGATCGTAAGCTCGAATTGACAGGAAGAGGTCTGCCTTATCTGGGGACTGCGCTTCGGTGCCTTAAGGCACCTGCCTTTATGCCTATGACATGTGAGCCCAATATGTCAGTGACCCAAAGGCAGGTGCCTTTATGGCACTGAAGCTGCGTCCCTTATCTGGAGTGGCCATAACAAGTGACAAAGAGTCACTTCCATTCTCGAGAACGCGGGATATTTTTCTTGGATAAGATCTCCTCACACCAATTATCATGCCAAAACAGTACTGAAATCCTTCTCCTGGTTTACAGGAGGCCACTTCCTTCAATGGGGGAGCAACTTGAGAATATCTTTCCACTAGAACAATCACTCTAATTGACCTTGAGGGTTAATATTTTTCCCAAGGCAAATCTTCTTTACTAAAAAAATATAGGTGCTTGATGAGCAGGGCCTTGTTGTAGCCACATCCAGTATTCCTGGCCCACTTTGACTTTTTTAGGCCTACATACCTTGCCCGAGGCTATCAAAGCGATCCCTTGATCTTTCATCTCCACTAGATGACTCGTTGCGCCAATGGCGCAAAGGCCGAGAGGGAGCCAAGTATTGTGAGAATATTTGGACACGCAAATCGAAAACCAAATGTGGCAACACTCCCGCATCCTCTGCTTGGAAGCCGCCTTTTCTATTATTATTCAAGAGCAAATTTCAGAGAAAATATAAAGCATGGAAGGCTTTAAGTTGTACTATTGAGACCATACCACCATATCTTCATTTAGTTTCTTTGGAAATCCAAAGGTCTAAGAGGACGGTACATGCGAGAAGCTGTGAATCCACAACAAAAAACTAAACTAAATTCAAAACAAACAATTCAAGTTTGGAAGCCACGAAGAAGCAGCCCAGATCTCTCATTGTAGTGCGGGTTCAAGAAAATGGGCTGAACAACCATCATAGCAACATGTAGAAGCAGCAAAAATATAGGCTTTGTGTGTAACTGATCATGAAAGATAGCTTGGTCAGTTTCTCCATTGTTGGCTTATACTGAGCAAGAACATCAGCCTACAGAGAAGAAAAATGGAGGACTGCTTTATTCTGCGGTGCATCCACAATAGTACATCAAATAAAGTAGTTAAATGTGCGCTAAGATGTAAGACCTTTTAGATCACTATTTTAGTGATCTAAAAGGTCTTGTATTAGTTTGAAGAGGGGGTACTTAATGAGACTGTAAGCCAGTACATCAAAGTCATGCCGGCTTCCCATTGATTTGATCAAACCAATATGACAAAGGGAAGGTGAAACTTCAGAAGACCATATAAATTGACCGCGATGTCTTAATTTAAAACTCTGAAATGAAGTAATAAACATTAAGTCTGAATGTTATCACTAAAAAGCATAAAAAAGGCAGACCAGCCAGCAGTGCATCAAAATTAGTGGTTCATCATGGGCAAACCAGGCAGCAGTAGCCTAATAACTTAGACGGAAAAATGCAAGAAGTCAAAGCACAAGGTGGGAAATAGGACCAAGCATTGACAGGTAACCAAATAATGAAGGAATATCCCCATGAAAATCAAGAACGGTAAATTAGCATCCAGAAGTACATAGAAACAAATATTCCGCTTGGCAGAGTGTGATCTCAGTATGATGTCAATAGCTGGGACTAAGAAGGTAACCACGTAGAGTGTCACACCTAAGGGCGTTTTCTTACGTCTCTACTCTCTAGTAATACAAGTCACTATTGATTGATTTAACTAAGGTATTCTTTAGCTGGGTATTTATAAAGGAAATTCACACTATGCGTTTTTACCAGCGAGTAGAGAGCAACTGAAAGACTGATGTTTTTAAATGCAAGAACAAACCTCACCAAGCTGCTGTGCAGACTTATTGTCAGTGGAAGATGCTACAGCTGAGCAAAAATAGCTTGGGATTTCTTCTATGCCTGTTGCTCCCTCCTGCAGGAATTATTTAGAACAACAAAACAATTTACTGTGAGATGAGAGAAGGCACACCAAAGAAGCACATCCGTAAGTGTATATCTAATAATATAGATGCTACAAATCAATAGAACTAAAATACTCCAGTAATTGGGATCAGGTAGATCTATGTATACATCACCAAATCAGAAGTTTAGTTACCTGTGGTTCGCTTGATAGCAGTTGCAGGTTTTCATGCACTGAAGTCAAGAACCGACCAGCAGCGACCAAATCTGAGCACAACCATCCCTCACAATTTGAATTCCACCCCAGCAAGTACAGACACGTCCTCTACAACCTCATACAGATACGAAAGCGTCATAAAGCACACCACACTACTCTGCCACCACAACCTCCAAAACATGTATAACGACTGAAATAAGCAAACACATTCTACTCACACACAAGCATGACATATAAGCGGGACGAGGCCGAACAATACACGATGGCGTGCCAGATCCAGAAACTTAAAATGATCAGCAATTTGAACACCATGACAACACGTACAGGAAAGGAAATATGCATTTTAGCTAGACAGAAAGCAAGCAAACCTCGATGACAGAACAGCGATGCAACAAAGCAGAAGATCGGGACGCAGCAACACAAGAGATCCCAGAACCTAATAAATAAATGGACATGAAGTGGTCAGTGCACCAGCATGCTATGGAATAGATAGGTAAAACAAGAGTCGTTCCCCAGACAAATTAAAGAACGGTCAATTTACCTGAGTTAGAGAGAAGCAGGCAAGCAGAGCAGCCAAGATGGATGAGCATACCAAGGACGAGCGGCCGGCAAAACCAAACGCAAAAACAGAAACCAAATAGAGATCAATTTTCAGCTGAACCAGTAGATTCACTCCTTCAGGTATGCATCCTAATTGGTCCTACAAAGATCACAAGAAATTAGAGAATGGAACTTGACTGCCTTCTGTATCATTTGGAGGACAAAAGAAGCTAGAAAAATTGCGATGAACCACTAATCCCTGCTAAAAGTACCTATATTTGCCCTGTGATATATGGATAATATTAGAAAGTAGAGAAAAGCACCTGCCAATTTTACTTCATCGTGCGAAAGTTGCCAGCCATGCGCATCAGTGATTTCTCACGTGTTCTGCATAAAGAAAACATATACATATAAGTATATAAGATCGCCATTAGTACTTATGTAAGGCACTGTTCTGTTTACCAGTTGGACTGTAAGGCAATAAAGGCCATTCTCTGAACCTTCATGCAAATAATTAATCATCCAAAATGGAAGTAGCTGACTAACAATAGAGCTTTGTCCTCATATCCCTAAAGAAGTGAAAAACAAGCAAATGGTTGTCATATTTTTCTTACCCAATTCAGCACCTCCAACCTTAGGTACACATCATGCCATTGGTCCACATAGCAAAGATCAATCATATCACTTGTCGAAATGATGCAGCCGCTGCAAACAATAGAGCTCTCTCCTCATACCCCTAAAGAAATGAAAAACAAGCAAATCAAATTTTCTGTATAGAAGCACACTCACATAAGCAAACCAGAGGCAATATGCACCATGGCTTGATCAGAATGCAAGGAACAAGAGGAGAAGAGAAAGGCCACAACCTACAAGCTAGAGAAGCAGAGCATGTCGTTGAGGCGAGGAAGGAGAGAAATCTGAATTGCCGCGTCGCATCATCTTGGAAGGCGAATCTAAATCATCAAGTCGTGTCGTCTCAGAAGGCGATAACCACAGACACACCCTCTTCCACCCCCGCTTCGTCGCCCTCTTCCTCGGCCTCCACCCCATGTCGTCACCCTCTTCTTCGGGCAGCTCTCGCGGCTTCCAGCTTCCGTCATGATCCAGGATGCCTGATTCGCTCCCAGGCCATGAGCCCATGACCATGCTCTTGATCTATGCCACGGTTGTCATCGCGCCGTGCCTCCGTCCTCCTCGATCTGTTGCTTGCTCGGATAGGTTGTGGTGGCAGAGAGGATGTCTACATAATTAGCACACGAACAAAAACAAATCTCAAAGAAAACGGATGTTCAAGACAAAACTAAACCGGCTACGGGAAACAATGGCTAATCAGTCAAAGGAGATATGTGTTGCAATTGGCGCCAGGAAGGGGAATCGACACTATTGGAGATGATGGCAAGAGAAAAAACAGTGAGCTACACAACATGTCCAATAAGGCAAGCGCGCCGCCAAGAATCTCTCTTCCTCCCGCTGTCTCCTTGCTCATCCTCCCCGCCGCCTCCTACTGCTCTTGCTGGCCAAGAGAAAAAATGAAAGCATAAAGTTAGAAACTAAAAAAAGGAGATGATAGGAAACATACACCATGAGAACCAAATCAGACTATCAAACTCATTTTTTAACAAGCACCATACTCTTAAGAACCATATGGCTGCAGCAAGCTCATGCTATCATGGTGCAGAACATATATTTGTGGGTACGACACAACACGTACACTACCCAAAAAATCTACAGCCCCCAAGAATCATGGACTGAAGAAGACTCTCCCAAATTCATCTCTCTTTTCCCCCAAATTAGGTACGGATGAGATTTACTTATGTATTCTCACTATATCACTCTCTTCTCTGCATCATCTCATGTTCTTGTACTTCGGCTTATCTGTACGAGGCTACAACTTATGGTTTATGGTGTCTAGAACTGATTGTGTCTTGCTTTCTCTTTATCTATTCTCAGCTAGAAAGTGTAGGATTCATACTCTTTTAACTCTGCAAATCTTCTCTCTATTCTAATTTCTTAGTTACTCTCTCATTCTTTTTACTCTTAAAACTATCACTTGCTATTCTATTCTATTCTTCGTTACTTCTTATCTTAGTGCTCTCTCTTCTAAACACATTTAATCTCTCTTATTACTGCATATTTCAATAGTCCAATAAGGAGCGCGTCCCGAGATCCTCTCTTCCTCCTGCTGGTCTACTTCCTCATCCAAACACGGAGCAAATCATGGCACAAGCAATCAGGGCAGGAGGGGGGTTAAACGGGATCTGACCTAGATCGGGGAGAGAGGAAGAGGAACTCGTCGCGATGGCCGGCCTCCCTCGCACCATCCGCCGCTGGGCCGTTGTCGTCGGGGAGTACCCCAAGTGCCAGCACGGCCTGGTGGGGATCTGCTGCATCTCCGAGCGCCGCGATGCCCACGAGCATCACCGCCATCGCCGGGAAGCTCACATCAGATGCTCGGATTCTCAGATCTTGTCATCATAATCTTATACTCCGAATATGCATACCTAGCATGATTCTTAGTTTGGTTGTAGCAATAATCCTGCCAATGAAGAAAATATTGTGGTGGTGGAAACAAGCAGAAGTTAGTCTTCTTTTGGGATCTGCAATAATACTCGCTTAGGAAGAACTGCAATATACAAGGCGTACATACTCAGATGAGAGAGCAGCCCGCAAAGCATTTGTGGTAAGGTGAACTGAAGTGACGCACTGACTCATGAATGTACCTCGAGGAAGACGACCTCAGAATGAACCCGTCGCTACCCTTCGCCTCCGACAAACACCACATCAACAGATTGATTGGAATATCAATTCCTAAAAAGCATGATCATACAAAGGGATTTATCAGCAGACGTATACTGATTCCAATGATGGAGCTTCTATATGAAACCAAATTTTAATTATAGTGAACTCTTTTGCATCAGATTAAAATTAGCAAAACAAATGATTGTAAAACTAATATCATATCCAAATAAAACTTTGTTCTCAGTAGTATCTACAATCTAACGCAGCTGATCCATCAAAGAACGTATATACAGTACCTACAATCGAACACAGTTGATCCATCAAAGAACGTATATACAGGAAAGGCTAATCTAACACAAAGTCTAAAGGGTAAACTAAACTTGCATCCAGTTGATGGAAAAGAAAAGGCATCATGCGTGTATTGGGCGGAGCAAATCAGGTCAAGATTAAATTTAGCTAAATATAAAAAGTTGAGAATGCTAAATACCACAAAATGACTTGGCAAAGCTGATCAATACAATAAAAAAAATCAATCAGCAAAGGGCATGAACCTTTGTGGTCTTCGAGAGAAGAGCAGCATCTTTCTCCCCTATAACTAATTATGCTTGTACACTCACAAATATATACAGGCTTCAAAGGTAAAGTGTCGTGGGTGTGTGACTACCAATTCATCCGAAGATATATATTACAGGAAATTGTTGCACAATGTTACTTCTGAATCATGGATATAATATGGAATATTTACCTTAACAAATTATTGCATAAAAAGCAAAGTCTGCACTAATTGATGCTAGTTCTCTTACCACAAGAACAAACCAGGTCATCTAAACAAGCAAGGTTACGTATAGAAAGCCACATCGCTCTAGCTGCTGCCAATACACTCAATTACGCCCGGATCTCATTTTCCTCCTCAGCGCCATCTCCAAGTCCCTGTGGTGAGGACAAGAGATGAGGAGGCATCGACTGACAGAAGGCGCATCAACAAGGAACAAAGGACACACACAACAAGTACGTAGCAGCAAGAATCGAGGGGAGCAGGGATTGGGAATAAATCACGTACTTACCTTGCTAGGGCATGTCCTAGGTTGTGGATCCAATTTGGGCACAGGTCATGGGGAGAGATGGTTGTTGTGGAGGCACGAGCAGTGGCGGACCGCCTTCCCTCCAGCAGCAGCGCGCCCAAGCCCAAATTCATCGGGGCTGAACCCGGATGTTGACCTCCTGCCTGTGACGCTTCAGTCCGAGGAGAAGCGGACACACGCACGGAAGGATCCAGTTAGATCCGTACGAAGAAGAGGAGGAGAGGCAGCGATGCAGGAGGGGTGGGGGAGAGGGTAAGGGGGGAGGCGGCTGAGGTGGGAGGAGGAGGAGGAGACGGCGGCTAGCGTTCCTGAGGGAGGGGGATGCGACTGAGGTGGGAGGAGGAGGAGGAGATGGCGGCTAGGGTTGCTGAGGGAGGGGGAGGCGAGTTTTCGATGCCTCACGCCCCGCTCGCTCGTTCTTTCCTCTCGCTCGCTGTGGTGCCCGCCGCTCAATTTATACCCCTGCACATGAAAAGACCAAAATGCCCTCAGCGGGGAACGAAATTTACAGGCGGTGGCAACAGCGAATTAGAGGCGACGTGGCTACCTTCATCCTGCCTATGACTTCTCGAGGGTTTATATGTTCATTAGGCAGTGTTTTAAGTACCTTTGTTCAATTTAAATTGCCAAAACATCTTACATTTAGATACAGAGGTACTCCCTCCATCCTAAAATATAAAAGCGTTTTTGACACTACTAGTAATTATAATTTTTGATGGACCAGCAGCAGGCAGTGCAAGAAAGCACATGAAGTTAGAAGGGATGAAAAACAGACTTGACCAGCATAAGTCTAACATCATAAGGAAGGTGGAGCACGTGATGGGTTTGAAATCTTCAATTCCATGCTTGGTGGTTCCCGTAGGCACATCCAAGATATGTAAATCTTTGCAACATACAGTATGTGAAAGGAAAAGATCCTTGCTGACATCCCAACTGATCATATTTTCTTCACATTGAACAGTCTGAAGCAGATTAGCAGAAGGGGGGCAGATAATTTCTTGTCAGAAATTCTGTTGAGAAGAAACTTAGTACACAAAGTTGAGATCCTTTTTTGGGACGGAATGAGTATGATTTAGTGTTAGATACACAGATACATCCAAAACAAGTAAAACAAGTAATTTGGGACTGACGAGGTTGTATCAAGGATGATTTTGTTTCTTGTAGTACGTAGGAACATTATTAAGACGGGAAGAGCACCTCGCTAGTGTTTGGGACTAAGCTCCGAAGAGCGGTTGCACTTACAGTGACGAGAGAAAGTAAACAAAATTTCAGACGAGGTGAAGTATCACATCACATGCAAGCCATTTAAGAACCACCACGAAATGTACTTTTACACAAACCAAATCTAGAGGGAAATTGACCCCCAGACAAGAAAAATGTCAACCAACTAACTAAACCTTCAGCATTTAGGTCTACTTCATCTGAACTATCCCTGCGCTCACGAGCTTCTGGATCTTTTGCTTCACACCAGGGTTCTTGAGATGCTCCTGAGCAGCCCTTGGATTCTCCTGGAAATCAATCAGCACCTGCAGACAACAAACACCTCAACGTTATCGCACCGTTCGCCGAACCAAGCTCTGGCTCAAGAAAGAGGGCAAACAGACATCTGATGATGAACTTACCTGCCGCATCACAGGGTCCGTCAGGATGTTCTGGATTTCAGGGTCCTGCATAGCTTTGCCCTGTCTCTCTTTCAGTTCCTCCGGGGTAAGTTCGCCTCTGTTCGCCTTGTTGATCTGCTGAATACATCTGAGAATGGACAGCAACGGTTAGGAGCCGCTCGGTGGAATCTAAGATGAGAAGCCAGTGACTGATTGATGATCTGTTTCAGTGCTATTTACCTCTTTACACCATCAAGCAGCTCCTGGTTACTCGGATCATGCTTTAGGCCTTCCTGATAAGTTTCCATCGCTTTGTCGTATTCTTTCATGAAAAACTGGATCGCGCCCTTCCTGGTGTATCCCTTGGAGAATGTAGGATCTAGCTCGATGCACTTCTCGGCGTCCTTGAGACCTTCGGGCATGGCACCCAGCTTGGTGTAACAGGCAGCCCTGTTGCTGTATACCTGAAATACGCAAACAATAACTTAGCAGTTATACTTCAGTCATCTACAGGCTAATTCAGAAGGCATACAGACGCAGTTCTATGTTCCCCGAATTATTGGTTAAAATCTTATGCGGGTCCCCGGCAGATGTTTAAAATATTCTTCCCATCAGATTTACCAATGAATTCCGATATAACAGTGAAACAGCTTCAAAGAAATTTTTTAGCTCAAGCAATTAAGTAATAAAACATCAAGTTATTACCTTCGGATCCTTCGGGTTTCTCCTGAGCGCTTCAGTGTAATGCTTCACTGCCTCTGGGTATTTTTGCTGCTTAAAGAACTCATTGCCTGCAGAGCAGTAGCAGGAACAGAAAACCTCATCATCAACACCCGCAGATTAAGCAGTTTTAAGTGTCAAACAGTAGAATTCACATAGCTTACCTTTCTCTCGCTCCTCGTCAGCTAGTTTTGGATCATAGTACTCTTGTTGCTCGAGCTCCTTCTTTGCTCGTTCAGCGTCATTTAGTCTTTTCAGGGTATCTGGGTTTCGATGCTCAGTTAGAGCCTTCTGGAAAGTCTCGATGGCAACATCGTAGTCTTTGGAAGACTTGGCAAGTTTAGCAAGAGCAGTTCCTTTCCTTGTGAGTGCCCTCGAGACCATCTTGAAGTCAGCACGAAGTTCCCTTCCCCTCTCAACAGCCGTGTCACAATCCTTAATGCAATCATCATACTGGTATTCGGAGAAACAGAATATTAGCTCCCAAATCACCACAGGCATAAGTAATTCAAGAGGGCTCCCGATTCCAAGAGTTAAGTTAGAACATGTGGCAGTGAAAAATCATAGGCAACGAACACTACTGATTTTACGAAATCTGCAGTTGATTCAAGCCCCATAAGCCTATAATAAACTAATATAATAAGTATACAGAGCAAGTCCAAGCCCCAAAAGGGTAAAAGAAAGCAGATATATAGAGGTAAATTCACTGTTGTTATTAAATACTGAATGTGCAAGGATCGCCTCTACAGTGAAATCATTCTAACAACCAGTAGTCTCTATCAAATGTACTTAGAAATTTCTAAGATTCTGCTACAGAATCACACAAGCAATTTAAACAAGTGTATTTAGAAATTTCTAAGATTCTCCTACAGAATCTTAAACAAGTGTATTTAGAAATTTCCAAGATTCTGCTAGAGAATCACACAAGCAATTTAAACAGGTTTAAAATTAGGACTCTGTAAGAAACATTTGAGGAAATTACTAATGCCAAAAGAGGAGGACTCACCTGTCCCATCTCAAGGTAAACGGCGGCGCGGTTTGTGAGGTAGGATATGTCCTCGTCGTCAAGCTCCATGGCTTTTGTGTAGTGCTGGATCGCCGTCTCGAAATCCTTCTTTTTGTAAGCGGCGTTCCCCGCCTCCTTCTCCTTCTGCGCCGCGGCCTTCCTCTCCTTCCGCTCCTTCTCCTCATCGGTCATCTCCACCGGTTCGGGCTCCGGCTCCCTCGGCTTGGTCTCGGGCTGCTTCTGCGGCGGCGGCGGCGACGACTTGGCCGGCGTCGGCGCCGGCGCCGGCTCGGAGGGGTCATTGTTCTGGTTCTGGACCTTGACGTTGAGCATGAGGCTGAGCACCTGCATCATGCGGGGGTCGGAGAGGTAGTTGTTGAGGTTGCCGGGGTTCCGCTGCAGATCGCGCAGCATCTGCATGAAGTCGGGCTGGTCGAGGTAGGCGCGCGTGGTGGGGTCGGCGGCGATCTTGCTCCAGAGGTCGGGCCCCTGGAAAATCTTGCCGATGGCGTCGGCGCCGGAGGCCGGGCGGCGGGGGAGGGCCGAACGGGCCTGGGCGAGCCCGTCCTTGAGGGCCGCGTTGGAGGGGTCGAGGGCGAGGCCCTTCTCGTAGGCCTCGACGGCGCCCGCGGCGTCCCCCAGCCCGAGGCGCGCGGCGCCGAGGCGGGAGTAGCCCTTGGCCCAGTCGGGCCTGAGCGCGACGGTCCGCTCGGCGTCGGCGAGCGCCTCCTTGTAGCGGTGGAGCGAGGCGTAGGCCGCCGAGCGGTTGGAGAAGAGGACGTGGTTGTCGGGGGCGAGCGCGATGGCGTCGCCGAAGTGGCCAGCCGCCTCCTCGAAGCGGCCGGCCGAGAACGCCGCGTTGCCCTTCGCCTTGGCCTCGTCGGCGGCCATCGCGATTGGCTGGGTGCTTCCGCTTGGGTTGCGATCGATCGGGATGTGGGCGGCTCGAGATCGTCGGATCGGAATCGACTGGCGGAGTTCGATGGGGGGAGGCGTCGACGAGGGGAGGGATTATATTGGGGGGAGAAGGTTCCCGACGGCGGCCGTCCGATCTCAGCGATTCTGGAAGTTGTATTTTTTTACGGGGAAAAAAAGGAGCGATTCTGGAAGGTTCCTGAGGCAGGGGGGAACGGGAACTCGCGCGAGACCGTTCGTGAGCTTGGCTCGGGTCCGCTTCAAATTCAGAGTCCGGAAACTTTTCCTTCGCCGAGACGAGGAGTCCGTTCTGGGCTTTGACTCACGATTGCCGCACAGGTTGTGGCCCAATAGCGCGTTTCTTTCCTTGTCCAGATTCCTTGTTTTATTGTTCTTTTTTTTCCTTTGTTATTTCTTTCTTTTGTTTTTTCCTAATTTTATGGATTTTTTTCTGGAGAGCCTCGCCATGGTGCAGCTGATATGGGCCCCAAAGCGGTTGTGCTACCTCGCCATCAGCGGCACACGCCACGCCATGGCGAGCTACAAACTGGGTGCTTGTGTCACGACCTCACTCCCGGGTTATCACTTGATTGTCAATTAAACCTATTAAGCTATGCATGAAGCGTGGCCAACCAGCTATGCCACGTGGCGCAAGCTGGTTAGCCACGATGAGAAATCTTTTGGAGTTTTGTTTAAACGAAGGTGTGGATTATTTTTTTTAATATATTTTTTTCTTTTTTCGATGGAGATGAGAACCTCTGGTATTTTTTAAATGGAGAGTTATGCAAAGTTGCACTCGCTGGTAGGCTACGGTGGTAATTTTTTACTTTTTTAGATGAAGTTGAGGATTTTTTTTATGAAAAGTTTTTTTTAGATGTAGGCGAGGACTCTATGTATTGTTTTTAAATAAAAATATGCGCACAACTTTCTCTCAAGCGGCGCCACAGGGTGGCGCCCCAACCACTAGTTGGATATAAGGTTCCACGACATCACGCTGGAATTTGGGTGAATCACAAACTGAGCTTGGAAGAGGAAGGAGAGAGATGCTTAAATGGGTACAAGTTTAGAAAACTCGATGATACCTCTGTTGGAAATGTGCCCCTAGAGGCAATAATAAAATGGTTATTATTATATTTCTTTATTCATGATAATTGTCTATTATTCATGATATAATTGTGTTATCCGGAAATCGTAACACATGTGTGAATACATAGACCATAATATGTCCCTAGTGAGCCTCTAGTTGACTAGCTCGTTGATCAACAGATAGTCATAGTTTCCTGACTATGGACATTGGATGTCATTGATAACGGGATCACATCATTAGGAGAATGATGTGATGGACAAGACCCAATCCTAAGCATAGCACAAAGATCGTGTAGTTCGTTTTGCTAGAGCTTTTTCAAATGTCAAGTATCATTTCCTTAGACCATGAGATTGTGCAAATCCGGACATCGAGGAGTGCTTTGGGTGTGCCAAACGTCATAACGTGGCTCGGGTGGCTATAAAGGTACACTACGGGTATCTCCGAAAGTGTCTGTTGGGTTGGCACGAATCGAGACTGGGATTTGTCACTCCGTATGCGGAGAGGTATCTCTGGGCCCACTCGGTAATGCATCATCATAATGAGCTCAATGTGACCAAGTGTCTGGTCACGGGATCATGCATTACGGTACGAGTAAAGTGACTTGCCGGTAACGAGATTGAACGAGGTATTGGGATACCGACGATCGAGTCTCGGGCAAGTAACGTACCAATTGACAAAGGGAATTTGTATACGGGATTGATTGAATCCTCGACATCGTGGTTCATCCGATGAGATCATTGAGGAGCAGTGGGAGCCAACATGGGTATCCAGATCCCGTTGTTGGTTATTGACCGGAGAGTCGTCTCGATCATGTCTGCATGTCTCCCGAACCCGTAGGGTCTACACACTTAAGGTTCGGTGACGCTAGGGTTGTAGAGATATTAGTATGCAGTAACCCGAAGTTGTTCGAGTCCGGATGAGATCCCGACATCATGAGGAGTTCGGAATGGTCCGGAGGTAAAGATTTATATAGGAAGTCAAGTTTGACCATCGGGAAGTTTGGGGTCACCGGTGTTGTAATGGACCACCGGAAGGGTCCCGGTCCACCGGTGGGGCCACCTGTCCCGGAGGGCCCCATGGGCTGAAGTGGGGAGGGGAACCAGCCCCTGGTGGGCTGGTGTGCCCCCCTTTGGGCCTCCCCCCGCGCCTAGGGCAGGAAACCCTAGGGGTGGGGGGCGCCCCCTTTGCTTGGGGAGCAAGCCACCCCCTTGGCTGCCGCCCCCCTTGGAGATCCCATCTCCTAGGGCTGGTGCCCCCCTAGGGGCCCTATATATAGTGGAAGGGAGGGAGGGCAGCCGGACCCTAGCCCCTGGCGCCTCCCTCTCCCTCTCCAACACCTTCTCTCCGTAGAGCTTGGCGAAGCCCTGCCGAGATCCCTGCTGCATCCACCACCACGCCGTCGTCTGCCGATCTCCATCAACCTCTCCTCCCCTTGCTGGATCAAGAAGGAGGAGACGCCTTCCCAACCGTGACGTGTGTTGAACGCGGAGGTGCCGTCTGCTCGGCGCTCGGTCATCGATGATTTGGATCACGATGAGTACGACTCCATCAACCCCGTTCTCTTGAACGCTTCCGCTCGCGATCTATAAGGGTATGTAGATGCAGTCCTTTTCCCCTCGTTGCTAGATAACTCCATAGATTGATCTTGGTGATGCGTAGATTTTTTTTGATTTCTGCTACAATCCCCAACAGTGGCATCATGAGCTAGGTCTATGCGTAGTTACTATGCACGAGTAGAACACAAAGCAGTTGTGGGCGTAGATGTTGTCAATTTTCTTGCCACTACTAGTCTTATCTTGCTTCGGTGGCATCGTGGGATGAAGCGGCCCGGACCAACCTTACACATACGCTTACGTGGGACAGGTTCCACCGACTGACATGCACTATTTGCATAAGGTGGCTAGCGGGTGTCTGTCTCTCCCACTTTAGTTGGAGCGGATTCGATGAAAAGGGTCCTTATGAAGGGTAAATAGAAATTGGCATATCACGTTGTGGTTTTACGTAGGTAAGAAACATTCTTGCTAGAAACCTATAACAGCCACGTAAAAACATGCAACAACAATTAGAGGACGTCTAACTTGTTTTTGCAGCAAGTGCTTTGTGATGTGATATGGCCAAAGGATGTGATGAATGATATATGTGATGTATGAGATGATCATGTTCTTGTAACAGGAATCACGACTTGCATGTCGATGAGTATGACAACCGGCAGGAGCCATAGGAGTTGTCTTTATTTTTTGTATGACCTACGTGTCATTGAATAACGCCATGTAAATTTACTTTACTTTATTGCTAAACACGTTAGCCATAGAAGTAGAAGTAATCGTTGGCATGACAAACTTCATGAAGACACGATGATGGAGATCATGGTGTCATGCCGGTGACGAAGATGATCATGGCGCCCCGAAGATGGAGATCAAAGGAGCAATATGATATTGGCCATATCATGTCACTATTTGATTGCATGTGATGTTTATCATGTTCTGCTTCTTATTTGCTTAGAACGACGGTAGTAAATAAGATGATCCCTTATAATAATTTCAAGAAAAGTGTTCCCCCTAACTGTGTACCGTTGCGAAGGTTTGTTGTTTCGAAGCACCACGTGATGATCGGGTGTGATAGATTCTAACGTTCGAATACAATGGGTGTAAGCCAGATTTACACACGCAATACACTTAGGTTGACTTGACGAGCCTAGCATGTACAGACATGGCCTCAGAACACGGAAGATCGATCGAAAGGTCGAGCATGAGTCGTATAGAAGATACGATCAACATGAAGATGTTCACCGACGTTGACTAGTCCGTCTCACGTGATGATCGGACACGGCCTAGTTAACTCGGATCATGCTTCACTTAGATGACTAGAGGGATGTCTATCTGAGTGGGAGTTCATTGAATAATTTGATTAGATGAACTTAATTATCATGAACTTAGTCTAAAATCTTTACAATATATTGTTGGGGAACGTTGCAGAAAATAAAAAATTTCCTACGGTTTCACCAAGATCCATCTATGAGTTCATCTAGCAACGAGTGATAGGAGTGCATCTACATACCTTTGTAGATCGCGAGCGGAAGCGTTCAAGTGAACGGGGT
Source organism: Aegilops longissima (assembly GCA_021605205.1). Taxonomy (NCBI): domain Eukaryota; kingdom Viridiplantae; phylum Streptophyta; class Magnoliopsida; order Poales; family Poaceae; genus Aegilops; species Aegilops longissima. Next base: position 631,146,749 of record CM038677.1, on the reverse strand, counting down.
TGAGGGAGTCGTACTCGTCGTGATCCAAATCACCGATAACCAAGTGCCGAACGGACAGCACCTCCGCGTTCAACACACATACGGAGCGGATGACGTCTCCCACGCCTTGATCCAGCAAGGAGGAGGGAGAGGTTGATGAAGATCCAGCAGCACGACGGCGTGGTGGTGGATGCAGCAGAGTTCCGGCAGGGCTTCGCCAAGCGACTACGGGAGGAGGAGGTGTAGCAAGGGGAAGGGAGGCGCCAAGTGCAAGGTGCGGCTGCCTCCCTCCCCCTCTATATAGGGTCCCTGGGGCGCCGCCCCAGGAGATGGGATCTCCTAGGGGGGCGGCCAAGGGGTGGAGTGCCCCCAAGGCAGGTGGGCGCCTCCCCTAGGGTTCCCAACCCTAGGCGCAGAGGCGGCCTGGGGCGCACCAGCCCACCAGGCTGGTTCCCCCACTTCAGCCCATGGGGCCCTCCGGATAGGTGGCCCCACCGGTGGACCTCGGACCCTTCCGGTGGTCCCAGACAATACCGTGGACCCCAAACTTTCCCGATGGCGAAACTCGACTTCCCATATATAATTCTTTACCTCCGGACCATTCCGAACTCCTCGTGATGTCCGGATCTCATCCTCGACTCAACAACTTTCGGTTTGCTGCATACTCATATTCATACAACCCTAGCGCCACCGAACCTTATGTGTAGACCCTACGGGTTCGGAGACACGTGACATGACCGAGACGGCTCTCCGGTCAATAACCAACAGCGGGATCTGGATACCCATGTTGGCTCCCACATGCTCCTCGATGATATCATCAGATGAACCACGATGTCGAGGATTCAAGCAACCCCGTATACAATTCCCTTTGTCAATCGGTATGTTACTTGCCCGAGATTCGATCGTCGGTATCCCAATACCTCGTTCAATCTCGTTACCGGCAAGTCACTTTACTCATACCGTAATACATGATCTCGTGACCAAACACTTGGTCACTTTGAGCTCATTATGATGACGCATTACCGAGTGGGCCCAGTGATACCTCTCCGTAATACGGAGTGACAAATCCCAGTCTCGATCCGTGACAACCCAACCGACACTTTCGGAGATACCTATAGTGCACCTTTATAGTCACCCGCCACGCCAGGACGCTTGGTACACCCAAAGCACTCCTACGGTATCCGGAGTTACACGATCTCATGGTCTAAGGAAAAGATACTTGACATTGGAAAAGCTCTAGCAAAACGAACTACACGATCTTGTGCTATGCTTAGGATTGTCTTGTCCATCACATCATTCTCCTAATGATGTGATCCCGTTATCAATGACATCCAATGTCCATAGTCGAAAACCATGGCTATCTATTGATCAACGAGCTAGTCAACTAGAAGCTCACTAGGGACATATTGTAGTCTATGTATTCACACGTGTATTACAATTTCCGGATAATACAATTATAGAATGAATAAAAGACAATTATCATGAACAAGAAATACAATAATAATCCTTTTATTATTGCCTCTAGGGCATATTTCCAACAGTCTCCCACTTGCACTAGAGTCAATAATCTAGTTACATTGTGATGAATCGAACACCCATAGAGTTCTGGTGTTGATCATGTTTTGCTCGCGGAAGAGGTTTAATCAACGGATCTGCGACATTCAGATCCGTATGCACTTTGCAAATTTCTATGTCTCCATCTTGAACATTTTCACGAATGGAGTTGAAGCGACGCTTGATGTGCTCGGTCTTCTTGTGAAACCCGGCTCCTTGGCAAGTGCAATAGCTCCAGTGTTGTCACAGAAGAGTTTGATCGGCCCCGACGCATTGGGTATGACTCCTAGGTTGGTGATGAACTCCTTCACCCAAATTGCTTCATGCGTTGCCTCCGAGGCTGCCATGTACTCCGTCTCACATGTAGATCCCGCCACGACGCTCGCTTGCAATTGCACCACCATCTGCTCCACCATTCAACATATACATGTATCCGGTTTGTGACTTAGAGTCATCGGATCGTGTCGAAGCTAAGCGCCGACATAACCTTTACTGACGAGCTCTTCGTCACCTCCATAAACGAAAACATGTCCTTAGTCCTTTTCGTGTACTTCAGATATTCTTGACCGCTGTCCGGTGTTCCTTGCCGGGATTACTTTGGTACCTTCCTATCAAACTTACGGCAAGGTTTACATCAAGTCAGTACACAAGATGGCATACATAATAGACCCTATGGCTGATGCATAGGGATGACACTCATCTCTTCTATATCTTCTGCCGTGGTCGGACATTGAGGCGAGCTCAATTTCACACCTTGTAATACAGGCAAGAACCCTTTCTTGGACTGATCCATTTTGAACTTCTTCAATATCTTATCAAGCTATGTGCTTTGTGAAAGACCTATGAGGCGTCTCGATCTATCCCTATAGATCTTGATGCCTAATATGTAAGCAGCTTCTCCAAGGTCCTTCATTGAAAAACTCTTATTCAAGTAGGCCTTAATGCTGTCCAAAAGTTCTATATAATTTCCCATCAAAAGTATGTCATGTACATATAATATGAGAAATGCTACAGAGCTCCCACTCACTTTCTTGTAAACGCAGGCTTCTCCATAAGTCTCAAGATAAACCCAAACACTTTGATCATCTCATCAAAGCGAATGTTCCAACTCCGAGATGCTTGCACCAGCCCATAAATGGATCATTGGAGCTTGCATACCTTGTTAGCATTCTTAGGATCGACAAAACCTTCCGCTGCATCATATACAGTTCTTCCTTAAGATAGCCGTTAAGGAATGCCGTTTTGACGTCCATTTGCCATATCTCATAATCATAGTATGCGGCAATTGCTAACATGATTCGTACGGACTTCAGCTTCGCTACGTGAGAGAAAGTCTCATCGTAGTCAACCCCTTGAACTTGTCGATAACCTTTAGCGACAAGTCAAGCTTTATAGATGGTAACATTACCATCCGCGTCCGTCTTCTTCTTAAAAATCCATTTGTTTTCTATCGCTCGCCGATCATCGGGCAAGTCTGTCAAAGTCCATACTTTGTTTTCATACATGGATCCTATCTCGGATTGCATGGCTTCAAGCCATTTGTTGGAATCTGGGCCTGCCATCGCTTCTTCATAGTTCGAAGGTTCACCGTTGTCCAACAACATGATTTCCGTGACAGGGTTGCCATACCACTGGTGTGGAACGTGTCCTTGTGGACCTCTGAAGTTCAAGAGCAACTTGGTCCGAAATACCTTGATCATCATCATTAATTTCCTCTCCGGTCGGTGTAGGCACCACAGAACATTTTCCCGAGCTGCACTACTTTCCTGTTCAAGAGGTAGTACTTCATCGAGTTCTACTTTCCTCCCACTTACTCCTTTCGAGATAAACTCTTTTCAAGAAAGGATCCGTTCTTCACAACAAAGATCTTGCCTTCGGATCTAAGGTAGAAGCTATACCCAATAGTTTCCTTAGGGTATCCTATGAAGACGCATTTTTCGACTTGGGTTCGAGCTTTTCAGGTTGAAGTTTCTTGACATAAGCATCGCATCCCCAAACTTTTAGAAACGATACTTAGGTTTCTTCCCAAACCATAATTCATACGGTGTCGTCTCAACGGATTTAGACGGTGCCCTATTTAAAGTGAATGTAGATGTCTCTAGAGCGATCCCCAAAATGATAGCGATAAATCAGTAAGAGACATCATAGATCGCACCATATCCAATAGAGTGCGATTTGACGTTCGGACACACCATTACTGAGGTGTTCCAGGCGGCGTGAGTTGTGAAACGATTCCACATTTCCTTAAGTGTGTACCAAATTCGTGACTTAAATATTCTCCTCCACGATCTGATCGTAAGAACTTTATTTTTCGGTCACGTTGATTCTCTACCTCATTCTGAAATTCCTTGAACTTTTCAAAGGTCTCAGACTTGTGTTTCATCAAGTAGACATACCCATATCTACTCAAGTCATCAGTGAGAGTGAGAACATAATGATATCCTCCGTGAGCCTCAACGCTCATTGGACCGCACACATCGGTATGTATGATTTCCAATAAGTTGGTTGCTCGCTCCATTGTTCCGGAGAACGGAGTCTTGGTGCATAAGGCATGGTTCGCATGTGTCAAATGATTCATAATCGAGAGACTCTAAAAGTCCATCAATATGGAGCTTCTTCATGCGCTTGACACCAATGTGACCAAGGCGGCAGTGCCACAAGTATGTGGGACTATCGTTATCAACTTTACATCTTTTGGTATTCACACTATGAATATGTGTAACATTACGTTCGAGATTCATTAAGAATAAACCATTGACCATCGGAGCATGACCATAAAACATATCTCTCCTATAAATAGAACAACCATTATTCTCGGATTTAATGAGTAGCCATCTCATATTAAACGAGATCCTGATACAATGTTCATCCTCGAACTTGGCACTAAATAACAATTATTGAGGTTTAAAGCTAATCCCGTAGGTAAATGTAGAGGTAGCGTGCCGACGGCGATCACATCGACCTTGCAACCATTCCCGACGCGCATCGTCACCTCGTCCTTCGCCAGTCTCCGCTTATTCCGCAGCTCCCGCTGTGAGTTACAAATATGAGCAACGACACGGTATCAAATACCGGGAGTTACTACGAGTAATCGGTATGGTACACATCAATGACATGTATATCAAATATACCTTTAGTGTTGCGGCCTTCTTATGCGCTAAGTATTTGGGGCGTTCCGCTTCCAAGGACCCTTCCTTTGCAATAAAAGCACTCGAGTCTCGTGCTTGGGTCCATTCTTTGACTTCTTCCCGGCAATCGGCTTATCAAGCGGCAACATCCTTGCCGTCCTTCTTGAAGTTCTTCTTACCCTTGCCCTTCTTGAACTTAGTGGTTTTATTGACCATCAACACTTGATGTTCTTTCTTGATTTCTACCTCTCGACTTCACATTGAAAATACTTCAGAATAGTTTCACCATCCCCTGCATATTGTAGTTCATCACAAAGCTCTTGTAGCTCGGTGGGGCGATCAAGGATTCTGTCAATGACCGCCTCGTCCGGAGGTTAATGTCCAGTGGGACAGCGGTTGTGCAACCCGACATTTTGAGTATGTGCTCACCGATGAACTATTTTCCTCCATCTTACAACTATAGAACTTGTCGGAGACTTCATATCTCTCGACCTCGCATGATCTTGGAAAACCATTTTCAGCTCCTCGAACATCTCATATGCTCCGTGTTGCTCAAAACGCTTTTGGAGCCCCGGTTCTAAGTCAAAGCATGCCGCACCGAACGAGGGAGTAATCATCAAGACGTGACTGCCAAGCGCTCATAACGCCTTGGTTCTCAGGATGGGTGCTTCACCTAGCGGTGCTTCTAGGACATATTGTTTCTTGGCAGCTATGAGGATGATCCTCGTGTTCCGACCCAATCCGAATAGTTGCTGCCATCATCTTTCAGACTTGGTTTTCTAGGAACGTTGAAGTTCATGTTGACATGAGCGTTGGCCATTTATATACAAGACATTTTTGCAAAGATTTTAGACTAATGTTCATGATAATTAAGTTCATCTAATCAAATTATATAATGAACTCCCACTCTGATTTGACATCCCTCTAGTCATCTAAGTGTTACATGATCCGAGTCGACTAGGCCGTGTCCGATCATCACGTGAGACGGACTAGTCATCGTCGGTGAACATCTCCATGTCGATCGTATCTTCCATACGGCTCATGTTCAACCTTTCGGTCTCTTGTGTTCCGAGGCCATGTCTGTACATGCTAGGCTCGTCAAGTTAACCTAAGTGTTTTGCATGTGTAAAACTGTCTTACACCCGTTGTATGTGAACGTAGGAATCTATCACACCCGATCATCACATGGTGCTTCGAAACGACGAACTTTAGCAACGACGCACAGTTAGGGAGAACACTTTCTTGAAATTATTATAAGGGATCATCTTATTTACTACCGTCGTTCTAAGTAAACAAGATGCATAAACATAATAAACATCACATGCAATTATATAGTAGTGACATGATATGGCCAATATCATATAGCTCCTTTGATCTCCATCTTCGGGGCTCCATGATCATCTTGTCACCGGCATGACACCATGATTTCCATCATCATGATCTCCATCATCGTGTCTCCATGAAGTTGCTTGCCAACTATTACTTCTACTACTATAGCTAACGGTTTAGTGATAAAGCAAAGTAATTACATGGCGTTGAATCAATGACACGCAGGTCATACAATAACTAAGACAACTCCTATGGCTCCTGCCGGTTGTCATACTCATCGACATGCAAGTCGTGATTCCTATTACAAGAACATGATCTCATACATCACAATATATCATTCATCATTCATCACAACTTTTGGCCATATCACATCACAAGGCAATTGCTGCAAAAACAAGTTAGACGTCCTCTAATTGTTGTTGCATCTTTTACGTGGCTGCAATAGGGTTCTAGCAAGAACGTTTTCTATTTATCCTTCATAAGGACCCTTTTCGTCGAATCCGCTCCAACTAAAGTGGGAGAGACAGACACCCGCTAGCCACCTTATGCAACTAGTGCATGTCAGTCGATGGAACCTGTCTCACGTAAGCGTACGTGTAAGGTCGGTCCGGGCCGCTTCATCCTACAATACCGCTGAAGCAAAATAAGACTAGTAGCGGCAAGAAAGTTGACAACATCTACGCTCACAACAAATTGTGTTCTACTCGTGAAATAGAGAACTACGATAGACCTAGCTCATGATGCCACTTGTTGGGGAACGTTGCAGAAAATAAAAATTTCCTACGGTTTCACCAAGATCCATCTATGAGTTCATCTAGCAACGAGTGATAGGAGTGCATCTACATACCATTGTAGATCGCGAGCGGAAGCGTTCAAGTGAACGGGGTTGAGGGAGTCGACTACTGTCGTGATCCAAATCACCGATGACCAAGTGTCGAACGGACAGCACCTTCGCGTTCAACACACGTCTGAGAGCGGATGACGCCTCCCACGCCTTGATCCAGCAAGGAGGAGGAGAGGTTGATGAAGATCCAAAGAAGACGACGGCGTGGTGGTGGATGTAGCAGAGTTCCGGCAGGGCTTCGCCAAGCGATTACGGGAGGAGGAGGTGTATCAAGGGGGAAGGGAGGCGCCAAGTGCAAGGGTGCGGCTGCCCTCCCTCCCCCCTATATATATAGGGTCCCCAGGGGGGCGCCGCCCCTAGGAGATGGGATCTCCTAGGGGGCGGCGGCCAAGGGGGGTGGAGTGCCCCCCAAGGCAAGTGGGGCGCCCCCTCCCGTAGGCGCAGAGGGGGGCCCAGGGGGGCGCACCAGCCCACCAGGGGCTGGTTCCCCTCCCACTTCAGCCCATGGGGCCCTCCGGGATAGGTGGCCCCACCCGGTGGTCCCGGTACAATACCGGTGGACCCCGAAACTTTCCCGATGGCCGAAACTCGACTTCCCATATATAATTCTTTACCTCCGGACCATTCCGGAACTCCTCGTGATGTCCGGGATCTCATCCAGGACTCCGAACAACTTTCGGTTTGCTGCATACTCATATTCATACAACCCTAGCGTCACCGAACCTTAAGTGTGTAGACCCTACGGGTTCGGGAGACACGTAGACATGAACGAGACGGCTCTCCGGTCAATAACCAACAGCGGGATCTGGATACCCATGTTGGCTCCCACATGCTCCTCGATGATCTCATCGGATGAACCACGATGTCGAGGATTCAAGCAACCCCGTATACAATTCCCTTTGTCAATCGGTATGTTACTTGCCCGAGATTCGATCGTCGGTATCCCAATACCTCGTTCAATCTCGTTACCGGCAAGTCAGTTTACTCGTACCGTAATGCATGATCCATTGACCAAACACTTGGTCACTTTGAGCTCATTATGATGATGCATTACCGAGTGGGCCCAATGATACCTCTCCGTAATACGGAGTGACAAATCCCAGTCTCGATCCGTGACAACCCAATGACACTTTCGGAGATACCGTAGTGCACCTTTATAGTCACCCGATTCGTTGTGACGTTTGGTACACCCAAAGCACTCCTACGGTATCCGGGAGTTACACGATCTCATGGTCTAAGGAAAATATACTTGACATTGGAAAAGCTCTAGCAAAACGAACTACACGATCTTGTGCTATGCTTAGGATTGGGTCTTGTCCATCACATCATTCTCCTAATGATGTGATCCCGTTATCAATGACATCCAATGTCCATAGTCAGGAAACCATGACTATTTATTGATCAACGAGCTAGTCAACTAGAGGCTCACTAGGGACATATTGTAGTCTATGTATTCACACGTGTATTACGATTTCCGGATAATACAATTATAGCATGAATAAAAGACAATTATCATGAACAAAAATACAATAATAATCCTTTTATTATTGCCTCTAGGGCATATTTCCAACATATGTCTTGTAGATCAAATGGCCCACGCTAATGTTGCCCTCAACTTCAAAGCGTTCCTAGAGAAAACCAAGCTGAAAGATGATGGCAGCAACTATACGGACTGGGTCCGGAACCTGAGGATCATCCTCATAGCTGCCAAGAAAGATTATGTACTAGAAGCACCGCTAGGTGAAGCACCCATCCCAGAGAACCAAGACGTTATGAATGCTTGACAGTCTCATGCTGATGATTACTCCCTCGTTAAGTGCGGCATGCTTTACAACTTAAAACCGGGGCTCCAAAAGCGTTTTGAGCAACACGGAGCATATGAGATGTTCGAAGAGCTGAAAATGGTTTTCCAAGATCATGCCCGGGTCGAGAGATATGATGTCTCCGACAAGTTCTTCAGCTGTAAGATGGAGGAAAATAGTTCTGTCAGTGAACACATACTCAAAATGTCTGGGTTGCACAACCGCCTGACTCAACTAGGGGTTAATCTCCCGGATGACGCGGTCATTGACAGGATCCTTCAGTCGCTTCCACCGAGCTACAAGAGCTTTGTGATGAACTTCAATATGCGGGGATGGAAAAGACCATTCACGAGGTATATTCAATGCTGAAATCAGCGGAGGTGGAGATCAAAAGGAACATCAAGTGTTGATGGTGAATAAAACCACTAAGTTTAAGAAAGGCAAGGGTAAGAAGAAATTCAAGAAGGACGGCAAGGGAGTTGCCGCGCCCGCAAGCCGATTCTGGGAAGAAGCCAAAGAATGGACCCAAGCCCGAGATCGAGTGCTTTTATTGCAAGGGAAGTGGTCACCGGGCGGAACTGCCCCAAATACTTAGCGGACAAGAAGGCCGGCAACACTAAAGGTATATGTGATATACATGTAATTGATGTGTACCTTACCAGTACTCGTAGTAGCTCCTGGGTATTTGATACCGGTGTGGTTGCTCATATTTGTAACCCAAAGCAGGAGCTGCGAAATAAGCGGAGCTGGCGAAGGACGAGGTGACGATGCGCGTCGGGAATGGTTTCAAGGTCGATGTGATCGCCGTCGGCACGCTACCTCTACATTTACCTACGGGATCAGTTTTAAACCTCAATAATTGTTATTTAGTGCCAGCTTTGAGCATGAACATTGTATCAGGATCTCGTTTAATTCGAGATGGCTATTCATTTAAATCCGAGAATAATGGTTATTCTATTTATATGAGAGATATGTTTTATGGTCATGCCGCGCTGGTGAATGGTTTATTCTTAATGAATCTCGAGCGTAATGTTACACATATTCATAGTGTGAATACCAAAAGATGTAAAGTTAGTAACGATAGTCCCACATACTTGTGGCACTGCCGCCTTGGTCACATAGGTGTCAAACGCATGAAGAAGCTCCATGCAGATGGACTTTTGGAGTCTCTTGATTACGAATCATTTGACACGTGTGAACCATGCCTCATGGGTAAAATGACTAAGACTCCGTTCTTCGAAACAATGGAGCGAGCAACCGACTTATTGAAAATCATACATACTGATGTGTGCGGTTCAATGAGTGTTGAGGCTCGCGGTGGCTATCGTTATGTTCTCACTCTCACTGATGACTTGAGTAGATATGGGTAAGTTTACTTGATGAAACACAAGTCTGGGACTTTTGAAAAGTTCAAGGAATTTTAGAGTGAGGTTGAGAATCAACGTAACAGAAAAATAAAGTTCTTACGATCAGATCGTGGAAGAGAATATTTAAGTCACGAACCCAATCAAAACCAATAGCGGATGTCATCGTCCGATCAAGAAGACCGGATCTCCTACCATGTTGAAAAGGCAGAAATGCTACGTCAATTCCTTCAACAAGGTCACGGTGCCCGTAGGCAGCACCATCGACAACTCCGGCCACAATTGGAGTAGGGCTTTCGCCGGACCCGGCCAGCCCATCCACCCTACCACCTCCATGATGCGCAAGCATCGCGCCACGTCTCGGTCCTGCGTAGCATAGAGCAAGGACGCCGGCTGGGCCGCCGGCGACGCGCGCAACCTGTTCCTGGTGAGAACGACGTGGACTGCGTGAAACTGTCACATTTTCAGCTGCAGTGCAGCACGCAATTGCGCTGCTGTTCCTCCGAAATCTTCGCAACCTTTCCTCTTCTTTTCGCTGGGAAGTCTGTTCGCGTCACGGCGTCCGCGCGAGTTGATCACGTTTCCCTCTCATCATTTCAATCATCAACAGACAAAGTCCGGTAGTTATCTTTTGCAAAAGCTGCATCGCAGAACTGTCCGTTTGCCCGGGAAGAAACAATGGCGTGGGAAGGTTTACAGACCCTTTCCCTCCTACCGTCCGCGAATCCACGACGCTAACCGCCACCGCGGGCGCCGAGTGCGACGTCGTGCTTGGTCACGGCCAAAATCCAGTAGGAAACCACGGCACCTTTCAGCGAGCCCAGGCGTGCATTTCGAGGCCAAAAAACGGGGGAAATTTGCCCACGCCACGCAAATCCGACGGATGCGCGGCTGCGGGAGCGAACCGCCTCGTCGGCGTCTCCCACGTTTCGCCTTCGCAGGGCGACGACCCGCACACCACGGCGCAGGGCTTACCTCGCGCACCACGTGTCCGCGGGGAGCACGCCGCCGCGGCTATAAAATGCGGCCCCAATCCCCGCCGGCACGATAGCACTTTACTCTCTGCTTTCTCTGTGTCTCTCTCTGGCACACGCACTGGTTCTCGGAGGTGGCGATGCGTGCGTGGTGGGTTTGTGGATTCCTCCCGCTCCTGGCGGCCGCCGCGACCGCCGCGGATCCGGCCAAGGGGAGCTGGGAGCCGCTGATTCGGTTGCCGACCGAGAAGGGTGATGCCCCTGCCCCTGCCCCTGCCGCGTCAGCGGCGGAGGACGGGGTGACGAAGTGGGCCGTCCTCGTTGCCGGCTCCTCCGGCTACGGGAACTACCGGCACCAGGTGAGACTCTGTTGACGGCGGCCTCGGATGCGAGTAGCATTGTTAGGGTCTAGAGCGACTGCGAGCTGAAACTTCAAAAACTTTTGGTCAACTTTCCCTTTCCTGGAGGTTCCACGCCACTGTTTGCTCTGTTCTTCTATCAAACTTGCTCTGTTGGAAAGCCCACTACAATAGCGAGTAGTAGTAGTTTAGTACTAGTACTCTGTATCTCTGGTCAGATGTTTACTACTTCCTCTGTTTCAAGTTATAAGATGTTTCGGTAGGCTAAAATAGCCTAACAAAACGTCTTATAATTTGGGACAGAGGTAGTAGTAGTACAGTTTACTAGTAGCAGTTACTTGCTTCCTGTCTAAGTGCATAGTACATTTTATTGGAACATAAATTTAGTCCGGCTGAGCGCCATTTGCGAATAATTAATTTATTTTTGTATATTATGGTCATAATAACTCAATGCTGCTCGTATATCAGTACTTGGTCAAAATACGATCACTGAACAATTCCTTGAGTGCTTTGCTCAACGATTGTTTGTGGTGTTGTTGACGCACGATGTACAGGCCGATGTGTGCCACGCCTACCAGATCCTGAGGAAGGGGGGCCTAAAGGAGGAGAACATTGTGGTGTTTATGTACGATGATATCGCCAAAAACAGCCTCAACCCAAGGCCTGGAGTCATCATCAACCATCCTAAAGGCGAAGATGTTTACGCCGGTGTTCCCAAGGTATCATTGCCTCGCTGCGTTCCCTTTAATTCAGACAAGAACTCTAATTTCACACCTTCAAGTAGATTGCGCTTTTTAATCGGAGACAGAGTGCTAGCTTTAGTGCTGTTTGATGTACAAAAGGCATATACTGTTGTGTGCTTGTGTTCCTACAAGACTGACCAACTTAACATGCATTACAGGACTACACTGGTAAACAGGTCACCGCTAAAAACTTCTTTGCAGTTCTATTGGGGAACAAAACTGCGGTTACTGGAGGCAGTAGGAAGGTGATAAACAGCAAACCAAAGGATCACATCTTCATCTATTACGCGGATCATGGGGGTCCTGGTGTTCTAGGTGCATACTCTCACTTGAACGTTGTTCTCTAGCTGATTTGTTTCGTATAACTTAGCTAACCGCAGCAAGTTTATAGGTATGCCCAACAGGCCATATATTTATGCTGGTGACTTCATCAAAGTGTTACGAGATAAGCATGCTTCCAAAAGCTATTCCAAAATGGTATGTATCCTTTCTTCTCTTTTCCCTTGAGATAAAAGGTATATTTTTAATCTGATACAGTATGCTTGCGGTCTTATCCCTAATTAGAATTGCAATTTTGGCAGATTATATATGTTGAAGCGTGTGAAAGTGGCAGTATATTTGAGGGTTTATTGCCAGAAGATCTTAATATTTATGTTACAACAGCATCAAATGCGGTCGAAAATAGTTGGGGAGCATACTGCCCTGGGATGAAATCATCACCTCCTACTGAATATGATACCTGTTTAGGAGACATCTACAGTGTTTCTTGGATGGAAGACAGGTATGCACCAACTGTAATATATTATGCTTGGCACCTGATCTGTTTTCTGACATCTCATAAACCTGCATTATTTTTAAAATTTGTCGAAAGATATGTCTACAGGGCTTTATATATTTGATTTTAATTAGCTGCATGATTTGCATTAACAATACTTGGTATGGTTATGTTTGGATTGTTGCTCAATGCTCTTGTTGAGACTTCTTTTCATTGTTAACCCTCAAAGTTTGTATCTGTCACCTGATATTCAGACCCAAGACAAAATAAATTCTTTATCACTCTCTACAAGACACACTTTAGTATTTTTTGTTGGATAATAATGTCTTATCGCACTAGAAGGCACAACATAAGTGTGTGTTATTGCGATCATTGGCTACCTGAGTAACACATAAACTATTCATAAGTCGCACTGCACCTGCAAATGGTAATAACAAAGATGCGCAAATACATAAAGAAGATGACTTAATAGGCTTGGCCGCTTGGGAAGTATCACTGCTAGAGCATTTATGTCGTAGCAGTTATTTATGACCATGGTGCTTGCGGTTCTGAACCATTTGATCCTATTCTGCAGTGAGACTCACAATCTAAAGAAAGAAACACTCAAGCAGCAGTACGAGGTGGTAAGTCTCGAGTACACTTTTTTCATACTGGTTAGTGGCATCTAGTCACTGTTTTCTTGGGCAGGTTAAAACGAGAACATCAAAATCAAAGGAATTCGATAAGGGTTCTCATGTCATGGAGTATGGTGACAAGACATTCAAGGACGAGAAGCTTTTCCTTTATCAAGGCTTCGATCCTGCAAATTCCAATGTCGCAAACAGGATAGTTTTGCCTGACCTGGAGGGTGCAATCAATCAAAGAGATGCTGATATTCTATTCATGTGGAAAAGGGTAAATTCCAGTTTGTTCTATGTGTTGCTGCTCAAAACAATGCATCTTAAGCCCCGAAAAAAAAACGATGCATCCTTTTCTGTTATAGCTGATGAATTCCTATGTATACGACTGTACTACAACAAATGCTCCATGGATGCATGCATGTAGAGGTTATTAAATCTTGATTTTTATTATTTAGAATATTTCAAATTGTATGTAAGAAATTCTAGAAAAAAGGAGATGTTTTAGAAGAGTTTTCGAAATGAAACGAATTACGCCCTCCGATCCATATTCATTGGATCAGAGGGAGTGACTTATTTGTTAGTTCAGCCTTAGCATACAAATGTAGCTTCATGGTGCTGAGAAGATATGGCAACAGTACTCTGAAACTATAGCATACAACTTGAAGGGCTTGAGCTCATATACTAATTTTCAGCTTAAGCTCATGCCCTCTCATGATAGACCCAAGTTTTGCGCATAAATTTTTGTAGCCAGTGCTTTGTTTTGCCAACTTTGTCTGCTGACAATGTATCTTCTCACTTTCAGTATGAGAAGTTAAATGGGGGATCGGAAGAGAAGCAGAGGGTTCTCAGGGAGATCAAAGAAACTGTGGTACACAGGAAGCATCTCGACAGCAGTATCGATTTCATCGGGAAGCTTGTCTTTGGATTTGAAAACGGGCCTTCAATGCTTGAGGCTGCTAGAAGCTCTGGCCAACCATTAGTCGACGATTGGGGTTGCCTGAAGAGGACGGTGAGTGTAACAGTTTCTTACTTGAATTCCATAAATATGCAACACATGGAGATTCTGCCGTTGCTCGTCTTCACCATTTGCACTCCCTCACTCTTTCTGTTTCCGGTTGAACTTACTCTGTACTGATGCCAATTGTCAGGTGCGAGTTTTCGAATCCCAGTGTGGATCACTTACTCAGTATGGCATGAAACACATGAGGGCGTTTGCAAACATATGCAACAATGGCATCTCCGAGGCCGAAATGAGGGAAGCAAGCATCAGCGCTTGTGGCGGTTACTACTCGGCCAAGTGGAGCCCACTGGCTCTAGGGCACAGTGCCTGATCTGCTGTTGAACTACAGTACAGGGGAGCAAGTAGCAAATGCTCCAGAGGTTCCTAGACCTCATATGGTGTACATACATGCACTGATTTACAAGAAACCACCCAACGATGCGCCCCATGTGGTGTTGGGTTAATCAGTAGTTTGTGGCCGTGCCTTTGTAAGTTTCAGTGTTTCACTACAATCAATTGAAAGGCAATTAGTACTAATTAACAAAAGTGTGTGGGTTTTCCTTTAGCTCTAGTGGCTCTAGCTTGGCCACTTGAAGCATCACTTAGCAATTTGGCTGCAACCTTTGCTTGAGAAGCTGTGACTTCATCCACTTCTTGCTCTTTCTCTTGGGAATCCACAATCTTTGGTGGTCTCTTCCTTGGAGCTCTTGGCTTGGAAGGAGGCTTAGAAGCTAAGACCTTCCCTTTCCATGTTGGTGTCTTCTCAACAACCGGATTCTTACTATGTGGAGCACTTGGAGTTATGAATTCAATATTCTAAGTGACACCTTTGATGGTAGGATTGTAGACGGTGAAAATTGTAAAAGTACCTATGTATACATCGTGTAGCCAGAGGAAGGTTTAAGGAGGAATTCCAGAAAAATTTTATTCTCGCCTCTCGGTGACTTTGCTCTCACCTGAGCATCACCCATAATCAAGTACATGGCATAAGAGAGCAGATTGACGGCCCCGACTACTGGAAGGCGAAGGCAGGGGCTTTAGGGCCCAATTGGCGGCGACAAGGAGTTGAATCGGTGTTGCACCACCCATAATCAAGTACATGACATCAGAGCAGATTGACAGCCCCGAGTACTGGAAGTCGAAGGCAAAGGCTTTGGGGCCTGATTTGCGGCGACGTGGAGTTGAATCGGGGCTGCCTTGGCTGGCTGTGTGCTTGGCTGCGGTGGAGCAGGGTAGCCAGTAGCGAGCAGCGCAAACAACCAACATACGAGAGACAAATGTGAGTTCTACCTCGAAGGTGCAGTACATCCGCTGCTACGATGGGTCGAGTAGGACTTCTTTAGGCGAAGTCGAGAGCGGTGAGTTGGTTATTTGAGTGCTAGGCTTGAAGGTTTGATTTGAGGAGAGGTTGAAGTGCAACTAGAAGGTAAGCTGCATGATTGATTCGCAGGGTGAGATCATTGGTTTTTAGTTGGTGATTCAAGGTAGTACAATACTACATACTACAGTGTGACCCAGAGGAACTTGCAAGATATGAGATAACGCGAATGCTCCCGCGGCAGTTACAATCAAGGAACTTGCAGTTCATCTTCAGTCTATACTGAGAAATACAAAGAACTCTTGATGCAATGAGTAGGCAGGCTGGAAGCTCTAGATTAGAGATAAAGCAAAGGAAGAGATTCATTGTTGCAAAAGGCACACGTGAAGCTAGAGCGCACATAAAATTATTCCAGTTGGACAGAGCATGCCAAGACCATCCTAGTCTCAAGGAGACGACATGGGTATATACTCGGAACAATGGAGAACCATACAGAGGAAAATTCAAAAGAGGGCAAGAAGTGGAAGGTGACAAATGAATTGATGAGAGCTTGACTTTTGAGCTCAATATTATCTCATATAGCAAGTTGGAAGGATCAAGGAAGCCTCAGCTATATGGAGGCTTCGGGAGGCAATAATAAAGTTATTATTTATTTCCTTATACCATGATAAATGTTTATTATTCATGCTAGAATTGTATTAACCGGAAACATAATACATGTGTGAATACATAGACAAACAGATAGTCACTAGTATGCCTCTACAAGACTAGCTCATTAATCGAAGATGGTTATGTTTCCTAACCATAGACATGTGTTGTCATTTGATTAATGAGATCACATCATTAGGAGAATGATGTGATTGACATGACCCATTCCGTTAGCTTAACACTTGATCGCTTAGTATGTTGTTAATGCTTTCTTCATGACCCATACATGTTCCTGTAACTATGAGATTATGCAACTCCTGTTTACGGAGGAACACTTTGGTACTACCAAACGTCACAACGTAATCGGGTGATTATAAAGGAGTACTACAGGTGTCTCCAAAGGTACTTGTTGGGTTGGCGTATTTCGAGATTAGGTTTTGTCACTCCGATTGTCTGGAGAGGTATCTCTAGGCCTTCTCGGTAATACACATCACTTAAGCCTTGCAAGCATTACAACTAATGAGTTAGTTGTGAGATGATGTATTACGGAACGAGTAAAGATACTTACCGTAACAGATTGAACTAGGTATTGATACCGACGATCGAATCTCGGGTAAGTAACATACCGATGACAAAGGGAACAACGTATGTCGTTATGCGTTTTGACCGATAAAGATCTTCGAGAATATGTAGGAACCAATATGGGCATCCAGGTTCCGCTATTGGTTATTGACCGAGAATGGTTCTAGGTCATGTCTACCTAGTTCTCGAACCCGTAGGGTCCGCACGCTTAACGCTTCGATGACAGTTCATTATGAGTTTATAAGTATTGATGCACGAAGGTTGTTCGGAGTCCCGGATGTGATCACGGACATGACGAGGAGTCTCGAAATGGTCGAGACATAAAGATTGATATATTGGAAGCCTACATTTGGACATCGGAAATGTTCCGAGTGAAATCGAATTTATTGAGTATCTGGAGGTTACCGGAACCCCGGAACTACATGGGCCATAGTGGGCCTTGGTGGAAAGGAGAAAGGGCCAGCCCTAGGTGGCTGCGCCCCCCTCCCCTAGTCCTAGTAGGACTAGGAAAGGTGGGCCGCCCCTCTCTCTCTTTCCTCAGGAATCCTATTCCAACTAGGATTGGAGGGGGAATCCTACTCCCGGAGGGAGTAGGACTCCCTGGCGCGCCTCCTCCTTGGCCGGCCCCCTCCCCCTTGGCTCCTTTATATACGGGGGCGGGGGGCACCCTAGAACACACAAGTTGATCTACGGATCGTTCCTTAGCCGTGTGCGGTGCCCCCCTCCACCATATTCCACTTCGGTCATATCGTCGCGGAGCTTAGGCGAAGCCCTGCGCCGGAGAAGTCATATCGTCATGAGCTTAGGCGAAGCCCTGCCTCGGTGGAGCATCAACATCGTCTACCACGCCGTCGTCTTGACGGAACTCATCCCCGACACTTTCTTTGGATCGAGTCCGGGATCGTCATCGAAATGACGTGTGCGAACTCGAAGGTGCCGTCGTTCGGTGCTTGGATCGGTCGGATCGTGAAGACGTCGACTACATCAACAGCGTTGTTATAACGCTTCGCTTTCGGTCTCACGAGGGTACGTGGGCGGACACTCTCCCTCTCGTTGCTATGCCATCACCATGGTCTTGCGTGTTCGTAGGAATTTTTTTGAAATTACTACGTTCCCCAACACATACTACAGTGTGACCCAGAGGAACTTGCAAGATATGAGATAACGCGAATGCTCCCGCGGCAGTTACAATCAAGGAACTTGCAGTTCATCTTCAGTCTATACTGAGAAATACAAAGAACTCTTGATGCAATGAGTAGGCAGGCTGGAAGCTCTAGATTAGAGATAAAGCAAAGGAAGAGATTCATCTGTTGCAAAAGGCACACGTGAAGCTAGAGCGCACATAAAATTATTCCAGTTGGACAGAGCATGCCAAGACCATCCTAGTCTCAAGGAGACGACATGGGTATATACTCGGAACAATGGAGAACCATACAGAGGAAAATTCAAAAGAGGGCAAGAAGTGGAAGGTGACAAATGAATTGATGAGAGCTTGACTTTTGAGCTCAATATTATCTCATATAGCAAGTTGGAAGGATCAAGGAAGCCTCAGCTATATGGAGGCTTCGGGAGGGGACATATTCAGCAGTAGGGAATGTGATGTTGGCATATAGATTTAGAAGGATCTACAAAAGTTGGGCCACGGTAAGAAGACTGTTGTGTCAGAGCGGAATATATTGTGGAGTGATCTTGTTTACTGTGATCTAGTTAAGATGGAATGTGGGAGATGTGTGGAGAAATACAGTAAGTGGACTGAAAGAAGGCATGTTAACGACTTCTTAAATTGTCTCCATTTTAAGTTTGAAAATAGCAGAGCAACGCTTACGATAGTGGGAAGTTACGTTGCCTAGTCTAGAGGAAGCAATTGTTGCAATTGTAAGTCAGGAGACTCGATTGAAATTGGAGGCAACATGACTTGTGGTCCAAGGTGTGTGGTGCGGAGCAACCCCTGAACATCACCGTGAAAAAGCCTCACATGGACCAATGACAACACTACAAAAAAATATACTTCCGTGATGATACGTGTTTGTCACAGTAGGTCATGTTTTCTGTCATGCATGTACATTCATGACGATTTTATGACAGAATCAAGATAGTCATACCTGTGCTGTCGTAGAAGTGTTCCATGACATTACCAAAATTATCATCACGGAAGTGTCCACTTCCATGACGATAAATCACGCGTCATAGAAGTGCTTTCGTCAAGGGTGACCGACATGTGGCATCCACCGTATCGGGTCGCCGTTAAGATATCGGGTTCCGGTTTGGATTTGATAACCCGTTAACAGCCTGGACCAATGGGCATTTTCCACGTGTAAAATCATCATTGGCTGGAGGAAACACGTGTCTGCTCCTCGGTGGGCCAGATGGCGTCTGTCCATTGGAGGAGACATGCCTATGATACGTCGACACGTGGCAGGGCCCAATAGAGGCCCATATAGGTTAAAAAGGCCGGCCCAGTCAAAGGCCTATAGTACTTACTCATGTACTAGTGGGCCAGCCCAATAACGGCCTGTTTAAACATGGCCCATTTATGGCCCGAAGCCAGATCTGGCCCGTTAATTGTTCGCCGAATATTTGGGTCCAATTACGGCCCAGTGACTTTCGGCCTGTTAGAGGCCCGATGTAGACATGGGCCCATTTCAGCCCGGTGTGTCTTTCGGCCTGGGAATGGCACGTGCTGCCCATGGGCCATATATGGTCCGACGCGACATCTGGCCCACTAACGGCCCGTGATAAAGGTGGCAACAGTTTATCCCAACGTGACTTTGGGCCTGTTAAAGGCCTGTCGTATAATTCGGCCCGTTGATGCTTGTACTAAGCTTTCGTCCTCTTAAAGGCCCATGATATCAGTGGGCCAACTAAGGCCCGAGATATGTTTCGGCCTGGTAACGGACCATCATATAACTGGGCCAAAAAAGGCCCGGTCTACATTTCAGCCTGCTGAAGGCCCGTCGATGACTAGTGAAAAGTGAGGCCCAACATGCGTTTTGGCCTGCTAAAGGCTCATGGTTTCTTCTGGGCCGTAACACGCCAGCTGAATATTCAGCCTGTTAATGGCCCAAAGCTACATGGGCCAAACTAAGCGATGGGTTCACAAAAGGCCCAACTAAAATTTGGAACGAATATAGGCCGGAGTAAGTTGTGGGCCTGTGGCAAATTGTGAGGGCCCAATGGCCATTCGGGCCCAAAAAAGTTGCAGGCCGGCCCAATTGTGGCCCGCTAAAAACCAAGCCCGTTAGAGGCGAATATTTCGGCCCCGTCGACTACATCATATTTTTTTTCAGATAGCGAATGATGGCAGTAACTACTAGAAATTAAGAACAAACCTACTCTATACAATGAAGAAATTACGATATAGTAACTTAGAATAAACCTACACTATACAATAAAGGATTTATGGTATATTACATCCACTAGGAATCGAAGTTCGCCACCAGTGATCATAAAGCGCAATGAAGAAGCAGATTACAAAAACTGGGCACCATTGCAGCGTAACCAAATAATATTGAACCGAGACCACTTCCAAGACAGTTCAAGAAAGATTAGCCTTGCGCGGGAACTGTTGCGCAAGCTACTGAGCAAGGCTGTGAGACCGGCCTAGCATGTCGGTCATAACTTCCAAGTGTAGCTGTTTAGCAATGAGGTTCTCATTGGTGTTCTCCGCAATCTTAGAGATAGGACTTCAAGTCGAAGTTGAGTTGCAGAATGCCTTTCTGCTAGAACTTGGGAGTGAAGAAGTCGAACTGATTCGCATAACGAATTACATGAGCTTGTCATTGCTAGTCTCAAGTAACTTGAACATTGCATCAAGACAAGACTTTGGGGTTGTCTCGCTATCTTCAAGATGTTTTGCCTTCTTTGCTGCAATATATGTTGGGTTTGTCTCACAGCCTTCAGCCTGCCCACAATTAATTGGAGGAGGCCATAGTAGAGGTCTGGACTGGCGTGGCAGAGGTCATGATCACGAGTTTCAAGGACATAGAGGTGGTCTTGGAAGAGCTATGTGACCAGCAAGAATGACACCCACTTATGTTGTTGGTGAGGAATCATCTAGGACTGCGAGCATCGAGATGACCGCCGATGAGTTAGAGAAATGACGTCAATTCAAGAATTTGGGTCTTGGTGGCGGGCTGTCGGAGACACAAGCATCATCTTCATCAGCCAAGTTCTCCAGTAAGAACTCTCATATTGTGGCATGTAATGATAATTTTACAGCTGGGGCACAAAGTTTAATTGACTCTGGTGCATCTAGACATATGGCTGGATCTAATAAGGGGTCTTACAATTGTGTTTCAAATCTAAGAAAGGAAAGTGTAAAATTAGCTGATGGTTCTACTCGAGCTATTGTTGTGTCTGGAATTGTAAGTGCAATCCAAATGTGTCACTTTATTCTCTCTTACATGTCCCTGCATTCCCAATTAATCTTTTTGTCGACCAACTGTGTTACTAAAGATCCGAATTAATACGAATTGTGCTGAATTCAAGTGGGAATGGATGATTTACATGCCCATGGAGGCCTTATATAACTTAGGGTTTCTTGACCAAGGCTACCCTTTAGGAGAGTAGGTGGGAGTGTAGAACTAGGTAATTTGATGTCCTTTGACTCATATGCCTTTAGTTGGGCTTGGAGATGGGTTCTATCCCACTAGGGGGAGAATCTCTATACTATTTGAAGGTTCCTTCGTTTGGGATTGGGCTTCTTTGCTCCATTGGTTTCATCTTTAACTTAATTTTTTACAAGTTCTTCGTACTTTGACTTGTTGATCATGAAGATTTGCTTGGACTTTCGTTGTTCAGATGGCTCCTTTTTTGGCGATGGGCTCCTTGGTCCCACGGGGCTTGCTTGGACCATCATTGTTCTCCTTGCTTCATGTTGACCAACATTGACCTTTTTTGACTGCATAGTGGGTGGGACCTCAGTAGGGTTGAAGTCATTACTACACCATCTCATATTTGTACTATAACGTATCAACATCGATTTTTATCTACGTGACTAGTCTGTGACAGGTTTACTAAAGTAGGAGTGAATGACTTATAAGAAGAGGAGACAGGAGTGTAAAATTTTGTGTCCTTTGGCCCATATAGGCCTAGTCGGGCTTGGAAGCCTGTAGCGCACTAAAAGAAGAATCCCTACACCATTTGAAGGCTCTTTGTTTGAGTGCCCACCACAACATATAGACGACTTGGTCGCGACCTCCTTGACTCGTGTTAATCGGCATTGACCTTTGTTGGCCGCTCATGTGGCATGATGGGTAGGACGTGAAGTGAGACGGTCACAGCCATTACTACAACATCCAACATTTTTATTAAAAATCACAATGTGCAAGCATCGATTTTATTTTGCACGGCACGGGAGTTCGCAGCCAGCTCACCAGGGTTCAAGTCTCGGCTTAAGCATTTGGTGCTCACGGAATTTTCTTTTATAAAAAATTGCCAACAGGCTAGTATAGCCCGGGTTGGTCCCGTTTTTATTTGCATTTTTCAATTGCTAATTTGCTACTGATAAGGATCTTGACAAGGTGAACAAGGTGAGTCCTTTGACGTTTTCAGCTGCACCACCGAAGCTGCATACGCTGCCCCTCTCAAGTCGTCACGTTTTCAGCTGCAAGCGCAGAAAGTGCATGCATACGCTGCTCCTCTCAGGTCGTCGCACGTTCCATATATATTAATTTCTTCTCCAAAAAAATCGATTCACACCATGCGCCTGCATGCGTTACTAGGTCGTGTTCTCCTTCCCGGCTTTCGCCACCTCAACAGCCACTGTCCGGTAGCTATATCAAGAAGCAGTACCGTGGGAAGACCACCTGCTACAAATTTGGAGCCTCGGTGCGCAAGGCGTCCGTACCTCTCCTTTCCCCTTCCGTGCGATGGATGCACCCAAACCACGGAGCTGTGTCCGCCTGCTAATTCATGGTGCTAACCGCCATCGCCGGAGCCGAGTGGGCAGTTCCTTCGCACACCCTATTTTTCCTTTTTAGCTGAGAAGTCCGTCCGCGTCATCGTGAGTTGATCACGTTCCTCTGTCATCCTTCCATCATTTGCAAAAGCTGCATCATGAAGAAACAGTAGCGTGCGAGGGTCTACTCCCCTGTCCTTTCCTCTTATCATCGTCCGCTAATTCATCACGCTAACCTGCGACCGCCGTGCTTGGCCACGGCCGAGATCACGGCAGTTTAGCTAGTTTTAGGCGGGCATTATCAAGTCAAAAATGGGAAATTGTGCACGCCACGCAAATCCCACTACGGATACGGAGGCGCGCTGCGCCTGCGCGCCCGCGCGAGCGAACTGCTAGGCGACCATCACACTTCACTCCCTCCCTGCACGCCGCCGCGGCTATAAAATGCGGCCCCTGCCCCCGCCGGAACGATCACACTTCACTCTCTGCCTTCTCTTCCTCTCTAGCACCCCAGCACACACACAGATGATCTCGAGGATGGCTGCGTGGTGGGTCTGTGGATTCCTGCCGCTCCTGGTGGTGGCCGCGGCCGCCGGGGATCCGGCCAAGGGGAACTCCGAGCCACTGATCCGGCTTCCGACTGAGAGTGGGCATGCCCCTGCCCCTGCCCCTGCGCCTGGCCCTGCCGCGTCGGCGGCGGGGGAAGGGGTGACGAAGTGGGCCGTGCTTGTTGCCGGCTCCTCCGGCTACGAGAACTACCGGCACCAGGTGAGAGTCCCCACTAATGCAGCTCGTATATCATTCATTCACTATATGAAAATTATGGCAGCGTGTGTCAAAATTCTGTGAGTGCTTGCTCAATGATACTCGTGTTGTTGACGCACGCACGACGTACAGGCCGATGTGTGCCACGCGTACCAGATCCTGAAGAAGGGAGGACTCAAGGATGAGAACATTGTGGTGTTTATGTACGATGACATCGCCGACAGCCCTGACAACCCAAGGCGTGGAACCGTCATCAACCATCCCAAAGGCAAAGATGTCTACGCTGGTGTTCCCAAGGTATCATTACCTTATACTGACTCGGCTGTGTTCCCTGTAATAATTCAAATAAGAGATGGATTGGTAGCTTCAAATAGCGTTGTACTGCTATAGAAGACTGATGGTCAGCTTAATATGCATTGCAGGATTACACAGGTGACCAGGTCACTGCCAAGAACTTCTATGCAGTTCTCTTGGGGAACAAAACCGCGGTTACCGGAAGGAGTAGGAAGGTGATAAACAGCAAACCAGAGGATCACATCTTCATCTTCTACTCGGATCATGGGTCTCCTGGTTCACTTGGTACATGCATAATCCCACATAATTAAACGACCTTGTAGTTCAGCTGATATGCTTTGTGCTATAACTTAGTTAACTTTATCAAACTTGCAGGTATGCCCAACTCACCAGATGTTTATGCTGACGACTTCATCAGAGTGTTACGGCAAAAGCATGCTTCCAAAAGCTATTCGAAAATGGTATGTGTCCTTTCTTTTCTTTTTCCCTTCAAAATTATACTATATATTTTCTAAATCTGAAACATCATGTATGCTTTGAGTCCCACCTCTAATGAGAGTTACTACAATTTTGGCAGGTCATATATGTTGAAGCGTGTGAAAGTGGCAGCATCTTTGAGGGTTTGATGCCACAAGATCACAATATTTATGTTACAACGGCATCAAACGCGGTAGAAAGTAGCCGGGCAGCATACTGCCCTGGGGATGGAACGCCACCTCCTCCTGAATATTTTACCTGTTTAGGTGACTTATACAGTGTTTCTTGGATGGAAGACAGGTAATAATTAGCATCAGCTAGCTGTAATATATGTAGCACAATGTACAAGTTTGTATCAGTTGTCCACAATCATGACGCTTGCTTGCTATTCTTAACCATTCGATCCTGATTAATTTGCAGTGAAACTCAAAATCTAAAGAACGAAACCATCAAGCAGCAGTACGAGGTGGTTAAAGCGAGAACGGCACCCCGAAATGAGTCCATTAGAGGTTCTCATGTCATGGAGTATGGCGACAAGACTTTCAAGGATGACATGCTTTTCCTCTACCAAGGTTTCGATCCGGCAAAGTCAAGCATCAGAAACAGGCCGCTGCCTATGCCCAGCTTCAAGGGTGCAATCAAGCAAAGAGATGCCGATGTTCTTTTCATGTGGAAGAAGGTAACAAAATTCCCACTTAGTATTTCTTGTCTAGTTCATCTTCTCTGTTACAGTACTAAGTTTCATGTGTTTTTTTTTTTCTAATTTGTCTGCTAATTTATCTTCTCGCTTTCAGTATGAGAAGTTGAATGGGGGATCGGAAGAGAAGCAGAGGGCCCTCAGGGAGCTCAAAGAAACCGTGCTGCACAGGAAGCATCTGGACACCAGTGTCGATTTCATCGGGAAGCTTGTCTTTGGGTTCGACAAGGGGCCTTCGGTGCTCGAGGCTGCTAGAGGCTCTGGCCAGCCATTGGTCGACGATTGGGATTGTCTGAAGACGATGGTGAGTGTAACAGTTTCTTACTCTGCAACACCCTGCACTCTTTCTGTTTCCGGTTGGAACTTACTCTGCTGTGCTTGATGCCAACTGCCAGGTGCGAGTGTTCGAGTCCCAGTGCGGATCGCTCACTCAGTACGGCATGAAGCACACGAGGGCGTTCGCAAACATGTGCAACAATGGCGTCTCTGAGGCCGAGATGAAGGAGGCGAGCGTCAGCGCTTGCGACGGCTACGACATGGGGAAGTGGAGCCCGCTGGTTCGAGGGCACAGCGCCTGATCCACTGCACTGCAGTAGCAAATGCTCCGGAGGTTCCTAGCTAGACCTCGTATGGTGTACATACACACATTGGTATACCGTATACATACAAGAAAGAAGAAAAGAAACTGCCCAACAACGGCGCCCCTGTGGTGTTGGGTTAATCAGTAGTGTATATGGTCGTGCCTTTGTAAATCAAATTTGACTGCAATCAATTGGAAGGCAATGATCATTATATAACAAAAGTGTGTTAATGTCTTTGCATGACAGTGCCATCTTTTATTTTTGAGAATGCTTGACAGTGCCATCTGATTTGGTAATAATAATAAACAGGTGAGCCATGATGAGCAAAACTGGTGACCCATTGTAGTAGGGTAGTGATCCTCCTACAGCCAGCCCTACCAAGATCACTTACATAAGCTATTGCTGACAATATGAGATCAAGATCTTTGTGAAGCTCCCTTGATGCTAGCGTGGATCTGTGTTTCGCAGGTCGTTCGGTCTCGGGCCCGCATGCCAGTATCCGAGAACTGAAGGTTCTTCCAGGAGGCAACCTACTTACATTAACCTGCAATTGATACGCCAGTTTTCAGCAAGTTAGTGACTTAGTTCTTCAGACTCTGCTTTTTGACAAGCACTCGCTGCGATTGGTAAGGATAATATAGAAGGGCATTCAGATGCTCTACGAACTGAAAACAAGAGAGAGTTCTTGAGGAGGCCTTACATGATTTCTTGAGGAAGGAGATGAAGACCACGATGAGGGCCAGCCCTGCCAAGATGCCTATGATTATGGCCAGGGTCCGCCCCACGTCATCTTGCGAATAATCTTCTTATCACCAAAAGAAAACCAGACGATCGGATTAGAATAAGCATGTACAGTAGTACTAGTACAAAGTCAGACGCGCACTCTGGCCGAGTGGCTCTTTTCATCTAGTTTATCGGGAATATATTCAGAATTGGAGTGGTTGGCCGGCCGTCAGCAATCAGCCGCCGGCAAGGTCTATTGTCAGTCCCACAATGTGCGCGCCTATCGCGGCCGCCGCACGGCCGCAGCGCTAGGCCCCCGATATGCTGAAACACCCGTGTCGTTTGGTGGCCATCAGAAAGTTCTCTGAACCTCTACTAGATCAACAAGTAAAGTTCGAATTTATGATAATGCGATGGCAGTCGCCTTTGGTGTTTCATTGGACCAAATCAGAGAGAGAACATATCATCATGACTAGTTGATGTCACGTCAAAGTTCAGATCGCCTTAATGGCACTGTTTGTCTCGCCTAATGGATTCCGATGATTAGCATATCTTAGGGATACGACTAAATGGTGTCCGTGGAGCTTAGCGGCTGATATGGCTGACTAAGCGGTGTTCCAAATGATGATGCCAAGCTTTGGTGCTCTCTGTAATCGAGTGACTGATCTCATGTCCCTTTCTCTGGTGCTACTCGGGACACACACGCACACAGCTAAGTAAGTATGTGCTCCTATTTTACAGTAGACAAGTGGACGTGCTGTGATAAGGCCATCCATTGTGCAAGCCTAAAGATAGATAGATGAAAAACAGGGTGTCAGAGGACATATTCCGACCGATCTCACTTATCAACTTTGGTAAGTTTACCCATTGCCCATCGGAATCAATTCCAACAGTGCAACTTGCTCCGCAATTGGCAGTTGATCCCATCTAACGGTGACACCAGGGCATCACGAGGTAGTCTTGCAGAGAACGAATTCTGGTAATATTTCATTGGGATTGTCTATGGCACATCTAGATGTGCCCTAGTTATTACACATTTAGATGAGTCAATCAAACTAGAAAGAAAAGAAAAAAAGACAAAAAAAAATGCTTTCACGAATCTTAGCGTAAAATCAACGACATAGAATTTAGACGTGCAAGATGTGCTTTAGCAAAACTGTATTTCATTCGTTGGTTCAAAGTTCAGACGAACAGGGGAGGTGCATGGTAAGTAACGTAGTACCTTGTGACGGGCGGAAGTAGTAGCCGCTGGCCCAGTACCGGACGTAGCACTGCGCCAGGTGCACGTCGGCGGCCAGCGCCGTGCCGCAGGCGCCCTTGAGCTGCCCGACGGCCTGCGCCAGGCACGCCGTGCAGTCGGCGGCGGCCAGGTCGCCCAGGCACTGCGACACCCCCTGCACGCTGCCGGAGCTGCCCACCTTGTACCCGTCGGCCGCGGCCTGCAGCGCGCCCAGCACGGCTTCCCGGTCCCGGAGGAACCCGGCGTCGGCGCTGGTGCTGGCGCTGCACTTGCGGTACACCATGGCCGTGTCCGACCGGCCCACGAAGTTGGTGCCGTCGTAGCGCACGTAGCACCCCTCCAGCTGTAGCGACGCCGCGTAGGCGCCCGGGCACACCTGGCCGAGCTGCGCCAGCGCGTCCCGCACGCACGCCGCGCACTCGCCGTTGCCCAGGTCGCCGCGGCACTGGTACAGCCCGTACGCGGCGGCGCCGTCGCCCGTGCCGTTGGCGAAGCTGCTGTACGCGGCGTTGGGCGCCGCGTTGGTGATGGAGGCGAGGAGCGACTTGAGGTTGCCCTCGTAGGGGGTCCCCGGCTGGTACTTGGATGGCGAGCACCCCGCGTAGATGAACGTGTCGGTGTCCGCCCCCGTGAACCCGGCGCTGAGGCCGATCACGAGCAGGATGGCGGCGGCGGCGGCGACGACGCGCCCAAAGCAGAGTTGGTTGCGAAGGTGCATGGCCGACGACACGAACGTGAACATGATGCGCGCGCGCGCGTGTGCGGGGAGTGAAGAGAAGGTGATGGGGAGGAGACAGAATAGATGCGAGCTTTGTGGTTAAGCTTTGTGAGGATTTGTGGTGTGCGAGGCCGACTCAGAGACGAGACGACGGTGCCTCCTGGTCACGGTTGGGTCCGGGTCCGACGACTCTGCTCTGATCTCCTCGATACAACTACTCTGTTTCTTCAAATTATTAGACAGGACCGATGGCGGGGAACGTTCGGCTTTCGTTCTGCTTTACTACCAGCACCAGCTGGCGATAAGATAGCAGCATGGCTATATGGGGGTGGCATACTGGACGATAGATAGCGCTGGTGCCGTTTTGACGAGTGCACTGTCGTAATGCTACGTCCCTTCCCGTTATCGTCAATGAGTTTAAGGCGATTGCGATTTGGTGACTGGCGCGACGTTCCCCGGTGCTTCTACACCGGCGGCACAGGACGACGGGTTCGGGAGTTTGCGCACTTCTCTTTCCTGTTGGTGAGCAACTGTCGTTTCGAAATCTCAGATTATCCCCGACCCACACGACACGAGCACCTGCGGCACTTTTCCTTGTCCATGATTGATAGTACCGGTACAAGTAGTATGGTGGTTACGCGATTCCGGCGGATACTTCAGCAGCGAGCCGGAAACTGGGCGCTGGTTGTGCCAAGCCTGGGAAAATATCCTGTGATACGGTTCAGACTATGATACCGTGCTCCAGGACAGCATGGAGCGTCAGATCTGCATGCAAGGCATAGGATCAACTGGCTTGTTAATTTGCATATGCCCACCTGGATATTTTTGTGGCTAGCTCCCCACCCCAGCTCCGCCTCTCAAGAAGCTGTGCGTGCTTGCAAAATCATAACAGCTCTGCACCTTCCTGCCCCATAGGTTCTGTACGGCACAAGATTTTGATTCTACCAAGTGATTATGTAATTAATGATGTGTAAATTTGCTTGGTACCATAGACTTTACTATCAAACCCATGGGATAAGTTATTAAAAAACATTTTTAAGTTATTCAAAGAAATAACCATGGGACCATAGAAGAAGCTAGGCTCCACGAAAATTTGAGATCAATGCAAATTAAATTTTACTTGAAATTTTTTAGTTTTCCTTTTTCTTGCGGCTCCATGGATAATTATATATTGTTAGATACCTGTAAAAAAATTATAAACTTTATCCTGACATGCACACATTTATTATATTGTTACTCGCTTCATTCTAATGAATAAGGCATGCATGCTTTCCCAAATTCAATTTTGACTGTAAATTACATCAATAATATATATTTCTGTGACTTAAAAATATTACATTAAAAAGTTCTTTAAAATATGAAAACTTTTTTCTGGGTTCTTTCAAATATGAATTCAACGACATGACTTCGATCAAATATAAAATACATTTTGTTGCTCTTTTTTTATCAAAGTTGATTTTTGAGGTACGTAAGCATTTTATTTTCGTAATGGAGGGACTATAAAATGACACACACCGATTGTTTCCAAATGAACTGAACTAGTACTCGATAATCTACTATATCTAAATAGGAGCTCCCCACTACCAGATTTTCCTGCCCTCTCATGCATCCACGTCACCATATATTCTTTCAACCGTTTGATTAACTACAAGTGGCTCAGATCTGCAGCCCAAAGACTTGACCTCCCCGTGTACCATGCCCCTCCTGTTGGCCGCTCCTTCGTCGGCTCCTGGCCTCCCGAGAACACGTCTCTTTTGAAAGATGGCTTGAAGCGTATGCCTTGCAGGGACGCGTTGCGTGTTATATATATAGCCATAGGCTAGGGTTTACAGGATTCGGTAGTTGGTTAGGCTTGATCCTCAAGTTAGCTATCTACAAGATAAGGATCGAAACTTAAACCTAACTACCAGATTACAAAGTAAGATACGCACGCAACACCAAGAGTATATACGGTTTTATATACACAACCGTATATACATACAATATATTCTAACACACCCCCTCAATCATAACTTCACCAAGTTGAGATTGTTCTTGAACTCTTCTAACTTGCGCCATGATAAGGCTTTAGTGAAACCATCTGCAACTTGATCATTAGTGGGGATGAACCGAATATCAAGAAGCTTCTTAGCTACCCTTTCTCGCACAAAGTGATAATCTACTTCGATGTGTTTTGTTCTAGCATGAAACACTGGATTTGCTGATAGATACGTTGCACCAATGTTATCACACCACAACCGTGCAACAGGAGAGTGATTAACTCGTAGCTCTTTCAACAAGGTTTGAACCCATATCAACTCTGCCGTGGCATTAGCCAAAGCTTTATACTCAGCTTCAGACTTGATCTTGATACAAGAGCTTGTTTCCGCACTCCATGATATAAGATTTGGTCCAAAGAAAACAGCATAGCCCCTGTTGATCTTCTATCATCGTGGCAACTCGCCCAATCAAAGATCGAGAATGCACTCACCAAAGTTGACATTGACCTTGTGACTTTCAGCCCCATACTCATAGTACCTCTTAAATATCTCAAGATTCTCTTTACTGCTGTCCAATGTGCAAAAGTGGGAGCATGCAAGAACTGACATACTTTATTGATAGGAAAAGATATATCAGGTCTTGTAAGTGTTAGATATTGCAAAGCACCTACAACACTTCTATAGTTTGTAGAATCTTCAGCACTTAAAAGCTCTCCTTCTTCCTTAGATAATTTTTCAGAAGTTGAGAGAGGCATATTTGACACTTTGCAATTCATCATACCTGCCCGTTTTAGCACATCTGACACATACTTTTCTTGACTCAAGACTATGCCATCTTTAACCCTTTTTTACTTCTATTCCCAAGAAGTAGTGCAAATCACCAAGATCTTTAAGAGCAAAGTCTCTCCTTAGATCTTCAAGCAATGCTTTAGTTGCATCCTGCGATGAGCTTGCAACAATAATATCATCAACATATACTAGCATGAAAATGGTGATTCTGCCTTTTCTCAGAGAAGAACAAAGGATGTGTCACTTTGGATGGTGAAAACCAAGTCTTTGGAGTTTTACACTCAGCCTAGAATACCATGCTCTAGGTGCTTGTTTCAAACCATATAAAGCCTTATCAAGCTTGCATACATAATGATACTTGTCCTTTACCTCATACCTGTGTGGTTGTCTCATATACACTTCTTCCTCTAGAACGCCATGAAGAAACGATTCGCACATCCAATTGATGAAGACTCCAATTGTTTGATATGCAATGGATGAACAAGTCTAACGAAGAGCTGCTTTCACAACAAGGCTAAAGGTATCTTCGTAATCTATACCATATCTTAGTTTAAAACCCTTTGCAACTAGCCTAGCCTTGTATCTATCTATTTCTCCATTTGCCTTTCTTTTAATTCTATAGACCATTTACAGTCAATTAAGTTTCTCCCCTTTGCTGGAGGAACTAGATGCCATGTTCTATTTTTCATGAGAGCATCATATTCCTCATTCATTGCATTTTTCCAATTTTTATTTTCCAATGCCTCTACCAAGGTATTTGGTTCTCCTGTGACAGCAAGACCAGCAAAACGACGCCCTTTGTCATACCTGACCGCATCATCTGACGCATTTTTGGTTTCAAAATACCATGCTGAGATCTTGTTCTTGGTGGTGACGCAGAAATTATCGCAGAAGGCGACTGCGCAGAGGATCCGGAGCCCTGCACAGCGGATCTACCTGACCCGGCTGCACCAGATCCAACGCGGATCCTGTCGCCATTGCCAGCGTCCGCACCTGGGCCGGCAGCAGCAGATCCAAGGCGGATGCTGTCGCCCGCGCCTGATTCGCCCGCGTCATCATGCGGAGGGGGCCGCACCACTTGGCGTGTGGAGAGCGGCGCCTCGCTGCATGTGGGTCCACCTGACCCTGAGTGCACGACAGGGCTTGTACCCGCGGGCCCGCGAGGGGACACGCGTCGTGACGACGCTGGATCGCCCGCTCCCGAGGCTGATGCGGTGCGAATCCCGCTGTCTGGCGCGGCAGGCGAGGGAGGATCTTCCTCGGGATCGCCGCTGGTTGGATCCGGCGCAGCACCTAAATCTGCATCGTGTTCCACGCCTGTATGTTGCATAAAATCATAGCCAAAAACAGAATTTCCACCAAAATTTACAGCAGGATTTTTATGAAGATTAACCGAAAGATCAGCTGTCTGTTCGCCCCCATGATCAAGAGGTTCGGATGGAGCAGTTTCTGCAAGAAGAAGAACTTCGAAACGAAGAGGAACGCCGGCATTTGGATTTAGTGAGGCAAACGGAAAAATAGTTTCGTCAAAGATAGCATCTCGAGAGATATAGACACGTCCTTCTTTGACATCGAGACACTTGAACCCTTTATGAAGATTGCTATAGCCAAGAAAAACACATTGTTTTGAACGAAACTCTAGCTTCTTAGCATGAAAGGGTCGGAGATTTGGCCAGCATGCACAACCAAAGGTGCGTAAGGCATGGTAGTTGGGTTTTTCATGAAACAATTTTTCCAAAAGAGTGTCAAGATTAATCACCTTGCTAGGAGTACGATTGATAAAATAGGTGGCAGCGAGAAAAGCCTCGTCCCAAAATTTTAAGGGCACGGAGGCATGAGCTAAAAGTGAGAGACCCACATCCACAATGTGCCTATGCTTTCTCTCGGCAGACCCATTCTGCTGATGGGCATGTGGGCATGATACGTGATGTGTGATCCCTACTTGACGAAAGAAGGAGTTGAGGCGCTCATACTCACCGCCCCAATCCGTTTGCATGGTGATAATCTTGCGATCAAAAAGTCGTTCAACTAGTGCTTGAAACTCATGAAACACTTTGAAAACTTCTGATCTATGTTTGAGAATATATATATATATATATCCATGTGAATTTGCTGAAGTCATCAATGAAACTCACATAATATTTTTTCTTATTAATTGAATCTCGGGCAGGCCCCCATACATCAGAGAAAACTAGCTCTAAAGGAGCTTTTGAAATACTGCTAGAATTTGGATAGGGAAGTTGATGGCTCTTGCCTTGTTGGCAAGCATCACACACTCCCTCTTTATTCAACTCTTTGCTAGAAAAGGAAATTTGATTGTGTCTAAGAACATGTTGAACTATTGACGAAGATGGATGTCCTAAACGATCGTGCCACCTTGATGGAGATATCTTGGTGGCGCCAAGTGCATGTCTGCCCGAGCTTATTGGAGCTGATGATAGGGGATATAGCCCGTTTCTACACCTGCCGTGGAGGAGGGTTTTCCTCGTTGCCTTGTCCTTGACAAAGAAAAAATGAGGATGAGTTTCAAGAAACACATGATTGTCATTGGCTAGACGATGAG
This sequence comes from Aegilops longissima, assembly GCA_021605205.1. Lineage (NCBI taxonomy): Eukaryota > Viridiplantae > Streptophyta > Magnoliopsida > Poales > Poaceae > Aegilops > Aegilops longissima. Next base: position 631,113,005 of record CM038677.1, on the reverse strand, counting down.
CGGAGATCAAGTTTTTAGTGGCTTTGGGCACATGCAGAATATTTTTGAGATGAAGATTACGAGTAGGGGTACAAACATATGCGTGACCTATATGGGAAATCTTCATACCTGCGCCGTTTGGCACGTTTACTTGATCGTGGCCGTTGTACTTGTCACGGACGGTGAGCTTGTCGAGCTCGCTAGTAATGTGGTCTGTTGCACCTGAGTCCACATACCAGTTCGTGTCCACCCCGTAGGAGGAGTTGGTGTTGACGGCTGCTGCAGTTTTCTCCTTGTTGAAGGAGACATCAAACCGACGATAGCACTCCATGGCCGTGTGATTTGGCTTGGTGCAGATTTGGCAGAAGACCTCAAGCAGATCGTTGCGGCCTCCTCCATTGCCGCGGCCGCCGCCGCGACCACGTCCGCCGCCTCCATTGCCACGGCCGCCTCCATTGCGGCCACCGTTGCCACCGCGGCCACCACCGCGGTTGGATCCACCGCGTCCTCCGCGAGACACGGCGTTGGCAGAGGAGTGGGAGGACTGCCCTCCGCCTTCAAACATGGCCAGCCTGCTTTCAAAGCTGATCAGCTACGAGTAAAGCTCGCTCACCTTGATTTGCTGGGTGCGAGCGCAGATCGTGGAGACGAAGGACACGTAGTCGTAGTCGAGTCCCGCCAGGATGTAGGACACCATGTCGTCGTCGATGAGCGGCTTGCCCACCGATGCCATCTCATCACCGAGCGCCTTCATGCGCCCGATGTACTCGGACATCATCGAGTTGCCCTTCTTGGTGGTGGAGAGAGCGATCCTGGTGTTGACGACGTGCGCCTGAGTTTGGGAGATGAAGATCTCCCTGATGGCGGCCCATGCTTCGGCCGCCGCATCGCAGTGGGCGACCTGAACCATAACAGGAGCTGAGATGGAGTTGAAGATGAAACTCAGCACCTGAGAATCTCGAGCCTTGTCGATGTCGTATGCAGGGTTGGGCACGTCCGTGGGCTTGCCGTCCTTGTCGCGGAGCTTCTGCTCCGGCTGCTCCCGATCTGGATCAAGGTAGGAGACAAGCTGCGCCCCACGGATGGCTGCCATGGCTTGCACGCGCCATACCAGGAAGTTGGAGCGATGGAGTCGGTCGGCTATGGGGATGAGGGCAGGCGCGCGACAATGAGCTTGAGGATGCCATGGCTACGAGAGATGTGCTTTAGAGGAGGTAGGCTCAATACCATGAAAGCTGGCTTGAAGCGTATGCCTTGCGGTGGACGCGCTATGTGTTATATATATAGCCATAGGCTAGGGTTTACAGGATTCGGTAGTTGGTTAGGCTTGATCCTCAAGTTAGCTATCTACAAGATAAGGATCGAAGCTTAAACCTAACTACCAGATTACAAAGTAAGATACGCACGCAACACCAAGAGTATATACGGTTTTATATACACAACCGTATATACATACAATATATTCTAACATCTTTACCCTTCAACTCCCCAATTCACGCGCCGGCTTCTTCTCCTTCCCTGCCAACGCTCTCAATGCCAAGCTCAAAAAAGAAACGCTCTCAATGCCAAATTCTATTACTCATCAGTTATCATGCATCTCCTCCTCTACCATCCCCATCTCCATGACGCCATTCGCCTCCCAATCCAGATCCATCTCTTCTACAAACCGATCCGCATGTCACCATGGGGTTCTCCATGGATCCCACCTCTCTACCCGCCTTCAGAATCCCATGACATAGCATCTTCCATTCGTCCGGTGTGGTCGAGGCATCCTCACGGGGTATGGGCCTGAGTTGTGGCGTAATGGCAATGAGGTATCCCAAATCAGCAGCACCTGGGAGGCGACACGCAACCGACGGGTATGGGGTGGGCTGAAGGAAATATGCCCTAGAGGCAATAATAAAGTTATTATTTATTTCCTTATATCATGATAAATGTTTATTATTCATGCTAGAATTGTATTAACCGGAAACATAATACATGTGTGAATACATAGACAAACAAATAGTCACTAGTATGCCTCTACTAGACTAGCTCATTGATCAAAGATGGTTATGTTTCCTAACTATAGACATGTGTTGTCATTTGATTAATGGGATCACATCATTAGGAGAATGATGTGATTGACATGACCCATTCCGTTAGCGTAGCACTTGATCGCTTAGTATGTTGCTTATGCTTTCTTCATGACTTATACAAAGTTCCCGCAACTATGAGATTATGCAACTCCTGCTTACGGAGGAACACTTTGTGTGCTACCAAACGTCACAACGTAAATGGGTGATTATAAAGGTACTCTACAGGTGTCTCCAAAAGTATATGTTGAGTTGGCATGAATCAAGATTAGGTTTTGTCACTCCGATTGCTCGGAGAGGTATCTCTGGCCTTCTCGGTAATACACATCACATAAGCCTTGCAAGCATTGCAACTAATGAGTTAGTTGTGAGATGATGTATTACGGAACGAGTAAAGAGACTTACCAAGAATGAGATTAAACTAGGTATTGGATACCGACGATCGAATCTCGGGTAAGTAACATACCGATGACAAAGGGAACAACGATGTCGTTATGCGGTTTGACCGATAAAGATCTTCGAGAATGTGTAGGAACCAATATGGGCATCCAGGTTCCGCTATTGGTTATTGACCGAGAATGGTTCTAGGTCATGTCTACATAGTTCTCGAACCCGTAGGGTCCGCACGCTTAAGGTTTCGGCGATGCTTATATTATGAGTTTATGAGTTTTGATGTACCAAGGAGTTCGAGTCCCGGATGAGATCGGGGACATGACGAGGAGTCTCGAAATGGTCGAGACGTAAAGATCGATATATTGGACGACTATATTCGGAGTTCGGAAAGGTTCTGAATGATTCGGTATTTTTCGAGTACCGGAGAGTTACGGAATTCGCCAGAAGAAGTATTGGGCCTTATTGGGCCTGCGGGAAAGAGAGAGGGCTGCCTAGGGCAGGCCGCGCCCCCAAGGCCTAGTCTGAATTGGACTAGGGAGGCCGCACCTTCCTCCCTTCCCTTCCTTCTTTCCTACTCCTACTAGGAAAGGAGGAGTCCTACTCCCGTGGGAGTAGGACTCCCCCTGGTGCGCCTCCTCCTTGGCCGCCACCTCCTCCTTGCTCCTTTATATACGGGGCAGGGGCACCCCATGACACAAGTTGATCTACGGATCGCCTTAGCCGTGTCGGTGCCCCCTCCACCATATTCCACTTCGGTCATATCGTCGCGAGCTTAGGCAAAGCCCTGCGCCGGTGAAGTCATATCGTCATGGGCTTAGCGAAGCCCTGCGTCGGTGGAGCATCATCATCGTCACCACGCCGTCGTCGTCGACGGAACTCATCCCGACGATTTGCTGGATCGGAGCCCGGGATCGCCATCGAGCTGAACGTGTGCGTAACTCGGAGGTGCCGTGACGCTCGGTGCTTGGATCGGTCGGATCGTGAAGACGCATTTACTACATCAACCGCGTTGTTATAACGCTTCGCTTTCGGTCTCACGAGGGTACGTGGACGACATTCTCCCTCTCGTTGCTATGCCATCACCATGGTCTTGCGTGATCGTAGGAAATTTTTGAAATTACTACGCTCCCCAACAATGGGCATCCGAGCCAGGTTTTATGCGTTGATGTCATATGCACGAGTAGAACACAAGTGAGTTGTGGGCGATATAAGTCATACCGCTTACCAGATGTCATACTTTGGTTCAGCGGTATTGTGAGATGAAGCGCCCGGACCGACATTACGCGTGACGCTTACGCGAGACTGGTTTCACCGCTCGAGCACTAGTTGCTTAAAGGTGACCGCGGTGTCTGCTCTCTCACTTTAGTTGAACTGAAAAGGCTACGCCCGTCCTTGCGAAGGTTAAAACAGCACCAACTTGACAAACTATCGCTGTGGTTTTGATGCGTAGGTAAGAACGGTTCTTGCTCAGCCCGTAGCAGCCACGTAAAACTTGCAACAACAAAGTAGAGGACGCCTAACTTGTTTTTGCAGGCATGTTGTGATGTGATGTGGTCAAGACGTGATGCTATATTTTATTGTATGAGATGATCATGTTTTGTAACCGAAGTTATCGGCAATCGGCAGGAGCCATATGGTTGTCGCTTATTGTATGAAATGCAAAGCCATGTAATTGCTTTACTTTATCACTAAGCGATAGCGATAGTCGAGAAGCAATAGTTGGCGAGACGACAACGATGCTACGATGGAGATCAAGGTGTCGCGCCGGTGACGATGGTGATCATGACGGTGCTTCGGAGATGGAGATCACAAGCACAAGATGATGATGACCATATCATATCACTTATATTGATTGCATGTGATGTTTATCCTTTATGCATCTTATCTTGCTTTGATTGACGGTAGCATTATAAGATGATCTCTCACTAAAATTATCAAGAAGTGTTCTCCTTGAGTATGCACCGCTGCTAAAAGTTCAGAGTACCCGCACACCACGTGATGATCGGGTGTGATAAGTTCTACGTCCATCTACAACGGGTGCAAGCCAGTTTTGCACACGCGAATACTCAGTTAAACTTGACGAGCCTAGCATATGCAGATATGGCCTCGGACACGGAGACCGAAGGTCGAGCGTGAATCATATAGTAGATATGATCAACATAGTGATGTTCACCATTGAAAACTACTCCATCTCACGTGATGATCGGTTATGGTTTAGTTGATTTGGATCACGTGTTCACTTAGATGACTAGAGAGATGTCTGTCTAAGTGGGAGTTCTAAAGTAATATGATTAATTGAACTTAAATTTATCATGAACTTAGTCCCGTAGTATTTTGCAAATTATGTTGTAGATCAATAGCTCGCGTTGTTGCTTCCCTATGTTTGTTGCTTTCAAATGTTTATTTTGATATGTTCCTAGAGAAAATTGTATTGAAAAATGTTAGTAGCAATGATGCGGATTGGATCCGTGATCCGAGGTTTATCCTCATTGCTGCACGTAAGAATTATGTCCTTAATGCACCGCTAGGTGACAGACCTATTGCAGGAGCGATGCGCACGTTATGAACGCTTGGCTAGCTCAATATGATGACTACTTGATAGTTTAGTGCACCATGCTTAAACGGCTTAGAATCGGGACTTCAAAGACGTTTTGAACGTCATGGACCATATGAGATGTTCCAGGAATTGAAGTTAATATTTCAAGCAAATACCGAGTTAAGAGATATGAAATCTCCAACAAGTTCTATAGCTAAAAGATGGAGGAGAATCGCTCAACTAGTGAGCATGTGCTCGATTGTCCGGTACTTCAATCGCTTGAAATCAAGTGGGAGTTAATCTTCCGAGATAAGATAGTGATTGACAGAATTCTCTAGTAACCATCACCAAGTTAGTAGAACTTCGTGATGAACTATAATATGCAAGGGATGACAAAAGTAATTCCCAAGCTCTTTGTGATGCTGAAATCGACGAAGGTAGAAATCAAGAAAAGAGCATCAAGTGTTGATGATTGACAAGACCACTAGTTTCAAGGAAAAGGGCAAAGGCGAAGGGGAACTTCAAGAAGAACGGCAAGCAAGTTGTTGTTCGAGTGAAGAAGCCCGAGTCTGGACCTAAGCCCGAGACTAAGTGCTTTTGCTGCAATGGAACTGGTCACCGAAGCGGAACTACCCCAAGTATTTGGCGGATAAGAAGGATGGCAAATTGAACAAGAGTATATTTGATATACAGGTTATTGATGTGTGCCTTACTAGTGTTTATAGTAGCCCCGAGTATTTGATACTTGTTCGGTTGTTGAGATTAGTAACTCAAACAGAGTTACGTAATAAACAGAGACTAGTTGAAGGGAAGTGACGATGAGTGTTGGAAGTAGTTCCAAGATTGATATGATCATCATCGCACACTCCCTATACTTTCGGGATTAGTGTTAAACCTAAATAAATGTTATTTGGTGTTTGCGCTGAGCATGAATATGATTTGATCATGTTTATTGCAAAACGGTTATTCATTTAAAGTCAAAGAATAATTGTTGTTCTGCTTAAATGAATAAAACCTTCGATGGTCATACACCCAATGAAAATAGTTTTCGTAACGGTTATTCATTTAAAGTCAAAGAATAATTGTTGTTCTGCTTAAATGAATAAAACCTTCAATGGTCATACACCCAATAAAAATAGTTTGTTGGATCTCGATCGTAGTAATACACATATTCATAATATTGATGCCAAAGATGCAAAGTTAATAATGATAGTGCAACTTATTTTTGGCACTGCCGTTTAGGTCATATTGGTGTAAAGCGCATGAAGAAACTCCATGCTGATGGGATTTTGGAATCACTTGATTATGAATCACTTGATGCTTGCGAACCATGCCTTATGGGCAAGATGACTAAAGACTCTGTTCTCCGGAACAATGGAGCGAGCAAATGACTTATTGGAAATAATACATACTGATGTATGCGGTCCGATGAGTGTTAAAGCTCACGGCAAGTATCGTTATTTTCTGACCTTCACAGATGATTTGAGCAGATATGCATATATCTTCTTGATGAAACATAAGTCTGAAATAGTTGAAAGGAATCGTAACAAGAAAATAAAGTTTCTGCGATCTGATCGCGGAGACGAATAATTGAGTTACGAGTTTGGTCTTCAATTAAAATAATGTGGAATAGTTTCACAGCTCACGCCACCTGGAACACCACAATGTTATGGTGTGTCCGAACGTCAGAATCAAGACTTTATTGGATATGGTGCGATCTATGATGTATCTTACCGATTTACCACTATCGCTTTGGGGTTATACATTAGAGACAGCTGCATTCACGCTTAATAGGGCACCATCTAAACCGCTGAGATGACACCGTATGAACTATGGTTTAGCAAGAAACCTAAGTCGTCGCTTTTTAAAAGTTTGAGTTGTGATGCTTATGTGAAAAGTTTTCACCGATAAGCTCGAACCCAAATCGAGAAGTGCGTCTTCATAGAATACCCAAAAGAAAATGTTGGGTACACCTCCTATCACAGATCCGAAGGCAAGTTTTTCGTTGTTAAGATGGATCCTTTCTAGAGAAGAAGTTTCTCTCAAAGAAGTGAGTGGGAGGAAAGTAGAACTTGATGAGGTAATTGTACCTTCTCCCTTATTGGAAAGTAGTTCATCACGTAAATCAGTTCCAAGATTCTTACACCAATTAGTGAGGAAGTTAATGATGATGATCATGAAACTTCAGATCAAAGTTGCTACCAAAACCTCGTGGGTCTTCCAGAGTAAGATCCGCACTGTAGTGGTACGGTAATCATGTTCGGAAGTCATGTTACTAGACCATGATGAACCTACGAACTATGAGGAAGCGATGATGAGCCCAGATTCAGCGAAATGGCTTGAGGCCATGAAATCTGAGATAGGATCCATGTATGAGAACAAAGTATGGACTTTGATTGACTTGCTCGATGATCAGCAAGCCATGTTAAATAAATGGATCTTCAAGAGGAAGATGGACACCGATAGTAGTGTTACTATCTACAAAGCTAGACTTGTCGAAAAGGGTTTTAGACAAAGTTCAAGATGTTGAATACAATGAGATTTTCTCACTTGTATCGATGCTTAAAAGTCTGTCCGAACCATGTTAGCAATTGCCACATTTTATGAAATCTGGCAAATGGATGTCAAAACTACATTCTTTAATGGATTTATTAAAGAAGAGTTGTATATGATGCAACCGAAGGTTTTGTCAATCCTAAAGGAGCTAACAAAATGTGCAAGCTTCAAATGATCCATCTATGGACTGGTGCAAGCATCTCGAGTTGAATAAACGCTTTGATACCGTGATCAAAGCATATGGTTTTATATGCACTTTTGGAGAAGCCTCAGATTTGCAAGAAAGTGAGTGGGAGCACTACAACATTTCGATAAGTATATGTGAATGACATATTGTTGATCGGAAATAATGTAGAATTATTCGCAAAGCATAAAGGAGTGTTTGAAAAGTTTTTTCAAAGAAAGAACTCGGTGAAGCTGCTTATATATTGAGCATCAAGATCTATAGAGATAGATCAAGACGCTTAATATGTTTTTTCAATGAATACATACCTTGACAAGATTTTGAAGTAGTTCAAAATGGAACAGTCAAAGAAAGAGTTCTTGCCTGTGTTACAAGGTGTGAGATTGAGTAAGACTCAAAACCCGACCACGGCAGAAGATAGAAAGAGAATGAAAGTCATTCCTATGCATCAGCCATAGGTTCTATAAAGTATGTCATGTTGTGTACTGGATCTATTGCATACCCTACCACTAAGCTTGGCAAGGAGTGCAATAGTGATCTAGGAGTAGATCAATGGACGGCGGTCAAAATTATCCTTAATAGAATAAGGATATGTTTCTCGATTAAGGAACTGAAAAAGGTTCGTCAGTAAGGGTTACGCCGATGCAAGTTTTAACACTGATCTAGATGACTCGAGTCTCAATCTGGATACATATTGAAAGTGGGAGCAATTAACTAGAGTAGCTCCGCAGAGCATTGTAGACATAGAAATTTGCAAAATACTTACGGCTCTGAATGTGACAGAACCGCTGACTAAAATTATCTCACAAGCAAAACATGATCACACCTTAGTACTCTTTGGGTGTTAATCACATAGCGATGTGAACTAGATTACTGACTCTAGTAAACCCTTTGGGTGTTGGTCACATGTCGATGTGAACTATGGGTGTTAACCACATATAGATGTGAACTATTGATGTTAAATCACATGGCGATGTGAACTAGATTATTGACTCTAGTGCAAGTGGGAGATCAAGGAAATATGCCCTAGAGGCAATAATAAAGTTATTATTTATTTCCTTATATCATGATAAATGTTTATTATTCATGCTAGAATTGTATTAACCGGAAACATAATACATGTGTGAATACATAGACAAACAAATAGTCACTAGTATGCCTCTACTAGACTAGCTCATTGATCAAAGATGGTTATGTTTCCTAACTATAGACATGTGTTGTCATTTGATTAATGGGATCACATCATTAGGAGAATGATGTGATTGACATGACCCATTCCGTTAGCGTAGCACTTGATCGCTTAGTATGTTGCTTATGCTTTCTTCATGACTTATACAAAGTTCCTGCAACTATGAGATTATGCAACTCCGCTTACGGAGGAACACTTTGTGTGCTACCAAACGTCACAACGTAAATGGGTGATTATAAAGGTACTCTACAGGTGTCTCCAAAAGTATATGTTGAGTTGGCATGAATCAAGATTAGGTTTTGTCACTCCAATTGTCGGAGAGGTATCTCGGGCCTTCTCGGTAATACACATCACATAAGCCTTGCAAGCATTGCAACTAATGAGTTAGTTGTGAGATGATGTATTACGGAACGAGTAAAGAGACTTACCAAGAACGAGATTAAACTAGGTATTGATACCGACGATCGAATCTCGGGTAAGTAACATACCGATGACAAAGGGAACAACGATGTCGTTATGCGGTTTGACCGATAAAGATCTTCAGAGAATGTGTAGGAACCAATATGGGCATCCAGGTTCCGCTATTGGTTATTGACCGAGAATGGTTCTAGGTCATGTCTACATAGTTCTCGAACCCGTAGGGTCCGCACGCTAAGGTTTCATGATGCTTATATTATGAGTTTATGAGTTTTGATGTACCAAGGAGTTCGGAGTTCCGGATGAGATCGGGGACATGACGAGGAGTCTCAAATGGACGACTATATTCGGAGTTCGGAAAGGTTCCAATGATTCGGTATTTTTCGAGTACCGGAGAGTTACGGAATTCGCCGGAAGAAGTATTGGGCCTTATTGGGCCCTGGGAAAGAGAGAGGGCTGCCTAGGCAGGCCGCTGCTTCCCAAGGCCTAGTCCGAATTGGACTAGGGGAGGGCCGCACCTTCCTCCCTTCCCTTCCTTCTTTCCTACTCCTACTAGGAAAGGAGGAGTCCTACTCCGGTGGGAGTAGGACTCCCCTGGTGCGCCTCCTCCTTGGCCGCCACCTCCTCCTTGCTCCTTTATATACGGGGGCGGGGGCACCCCATGACACAAGTTGATCTACGGATCGCTCCTTAGCCGTGTGCGGTGCCCCTCCACCATATTCCACTTCGGTCATATCGTCATGAGCTTAGGCAAAGCCTCGCGCCGGTGAAGTCATATCGTCATGGGCTTAGGCGAAGCCCTTTCGCGTCGGTGGAGCATCATCATCGCCACCACGCCGCCGTCGTCGACGGAACTCATCCCCGACGCTTTGCCGGATCGGAGCCCGGGATCGCCATCGAGCTGAACGTGTGCGAACTCGGAGGTGCCGACGCTCGGTGCTTGGATCGGTCGGATCGTGAAGACGACGACTACATCAACAGCGTTGTTATAACGCTTCGCTTTCGGTCACGAGGGTACGGGGACGGACACTCTCCCCTCTCGTTGCTATGCCATCACCATGGTCTTGCGTGATCGTAGGAATTTTTTTGAAATTACTACGTTCCCCAACATGGGCGGCGCGGGGTTGGTGGCGTTGGTGGCGTTGGTGACGCACAGTGGCGCGAGCGCTTGGCGATGATTGAAACCAATCCAAGCCAGTAAGTTTTTATTTTTGAGATAATCCAAACCAGTAAGTTGCAGCCGTAGTCTTGCACATGCTTTTTTGGATTCTGATATATTAGATCACTTCTATTTCTACCTTCAGTCATGGGCTACACTACGCTGCTAAATTATTCTGCACACATTTTTGTATCTGAACAGGGATGAATTGCATGTACGAATTTGATTGCCATTGATCTTTCACTTGGACTTGAGGTAGTTAATTCCTCTGCTCAGTTTCATTTGCAAGCATAATTAGTTTAATTCACATTCATATCTGCACTTTTTTCCCTAGCGGCACCACAAGTACTTAAGTATTTTGATCTGCCTTGGTCGTCCGCGCTCATGTCTGCTGCCTGCTGGTACTACCGTGCTTGAGGGGATGAATCTGGAGGCCTCTCCATAGCGGACTTCCTATTTCAATCCCGCTGTTGTATCAGGTTTCGTTCAGAACCACCCCCCTCACATTCCAATACTAATATGTTTTCTAGCTTCTATGCCGCCATAGTACCTACAGCAGTTAAGCTAAGCCGCAGATTTTTTTTTTGTCAGCCAATGTTACTTTCCTAATATTGATGTTCCGAATATATATAATTGGCATTTGTGCTCTGCATTCTGACGCTGTCTTTTTGGATTGTGATGCAAATTTTGTTTTGGCACATTCAGGAAAAAGTGCATGGTTTAAACCATGTTTATCTTGATTGCAGGTTGTCCAAAATATTACAGGTTTAAAACATGTTTATCTTGATTGCAGGTTTAAACAATAGGGGATCCGACACATGGCTCACATGGGTATCATACTTTGCATTTGTTTGAGGGCATGTTCATCTTGATTTCTTTTGGATTCAACAAGAAATGAAAGAAAAAATACATTGGCATTCAACCGTCTAGGGTCGTCAGTTTATATGAAGTAAGATTGTTTATTCTAAGTGCTCGCCATATTTTTTTACATTATTGATTCTCAAGTCACCGGGCTAGGTAATCCCATGTTATTATGATATTTTTTCATTAACATTAATGTTTCAGTTGATGTGAATACAATTATTCACTTTGGAGTTATCTGGAGAAGTATGCAAACAACATGTTCTGTTCTCATGATCGCACAATTTGTATCCAAAAACTATTGCATCAAGTCCAATTTCTATATCTCACAAAAGGTAGTACAGTAGCATATACATGTAATAAAAATTACGCTTGAGCAACTAATAACTTTTGACTGATCCATGTTGCCCTCTTCTAATATGCAAAAGTACACATGTTTCTCTCATCACCATTTTTGCAATTGAATAAGAATGTGTCAGCTACTTTGTCAGAGATTGTCATCCAAACATGCTATTTTGCTTCAAACTATGGTTTACTCAAGATGACATATTTATGGTTTCCTCATGGTGTTTGCGTGCGACTTTGCTTTGTAACTAAGTTTATACATTTTTAGTTATTTTATATTTGTTGTTTTTCTGGGGAGTTGACAAGTGGAAGACCTTCTCGACTATATAGCCATTCATAGTAAATAGAAGGGACCCTAAATAGAATGGTGAATTTGAAATAGAATTGGGAATTTGTTTGTATGCTCAATAGAAAAGTTAATTGTATGTACAAGTTAAGAAGCAAAAGCTTTCGCGATGTACCCATTGTTTTATGTTTTCTTCTCCTTGCCTCCTCTCACATGTACTATATTGTCTCTTTAAGTAGTTTGACATGCTAATGTACTGATACACTATTCATAAGTTTTGCTATGCACCGCTAAGAAAAATCACAACATGTTCCCGCAGCGACGCACGGGGTATCTTCTAGTTACAAGCAGAAGTAATCCCTGTTTTGTGTTGCTCACTTCTCTTGAAAGCTGCATACACTTTTTTTATTCATATGTGTGTCAGTGGCGTCTTTTCAGTGTGATCTGTAACTTTTTAATTCATTTGTGTGCCATTGACAGAAATGCCCCGGGCAGAAAATTAGAGGTGTGCCTGACATGGCGTAACACAAAGCTGCGAACTGGCAATTTACAGAAAGCTCCAAGGTCTGTTTTGTATATTTGGCAGTGGATGTGTGAAGTGTTCAATCCTGTACCTTGAGCATAGATCCAACGGACCACACCTTCCTGTATCACGGTATCATAGGAATGTCGGTATCACTGGATATGCACTCAGCCAAGCCTACCGCAGCAGGGCCCTCGATCCATCGGATCACCAAACTTTCAGTTACCTGTGTCTCGACCGGAGGGAGCCCCCGGGGAAGGCTGGATTCCTCGAGAGAAAGAGCATCGCCTGAAAAAGGCACCGACGTAGGTGTTGTTTGGTTCGCATCCACGCTAGATGCTGCCTGGCCTGGACCTTGCCTGGTAGCTGCCTGAGCTTTGTTTGGTTGTTGCCTGGAAAAAATGGAGCAAGCCTGGCCTGGACAGCCCATGCAGCTGATTAGCCTGCCAGGCGAATGCCAGGCGTCCTTTTCCATTCGCCTGGGCAGCGGGTAGTATTAGCCTGGGGCTAGAGTAGCTGTTTGCAGATAGCTTTTGAAATGCTTTCTCAGTTCTTCTATTTTTTTAATCCGCTGATGACCTTTCAGGCACAGGGCACCATCCAAACAAGAACGTGGCCAGGCTGCCTGGCCAGGCGAGAACACTCGAAATCCCAGGCCCAAGCCAGGCATCACTTTTGCTCAGGCATGTGGCTGAGGACAACAACCAAACTGCCCCGTAGCCCGACGAGGATTCAGGCGGGCGACAGCTGGGCCGACCGCACCGGGCCGGAGCGTCGCGGCGGGCAACCACCATGCCCCGCCTTTTGAGCGCATTGCATGGTTCCTGAACGTTCGTAGGACCCGGTGCTATGCACCGAGGACGTATCCGGTGAAACGATGGAATTGATGCACCAGATGCACCGACCCATTCTGGGCCACAGGATGGAGAATAGATGGACTGGATGACATCATAAGGTGGCCACTGGTACATTTTATAGAATAGACCCTGCGTCCTTCTGAAATCTCATCGTCCCCTTCCCTTTCCTCTTTCCCCTTGTGTGCATCTCTTCATGAGATCCCCTCTCTGTACAGACGATCCATGATGATGTGAGCCCTCTTCAGTATAACTCCCACCCTAAAATGGCTGCAATCCCCTTCCCTCTGTCCCTTCCCACAATCTATCCCTGTGCATGATGGGGCTGGCTATGGCTTGGCGCGGCGACGACATGCTTTTGGTTTGGCATCGCTGCTACCGTTGCAGGCTATGATTCAGCGATGCCTCAAAATTCGTAACAACCTGATGTGCGTTTTTTATTCAGATCGTGAGTCACATATTTTATTGTGTAGAAGCAGCGGAAAAGGGGTATTTTTTTATATGCGAGCCTTCCCCATATTGATGCTTGTGCATTTGCTATGTCCATAACAGAAATCAGACTACAGTTGATATTATTGTGTTTTGTCATGCCCAGTTTCAGATTCTACTTCGGCCTTCTATCCTGAATTTTGTGCTGAATTAAGGACACAAGGAAATAACGTGTAAAAGATATGTGTCGCAGTACATATGAAGTACAACACATCTTCAGTAAATTCTCAAAACCTGAGAAATCATTCGACCATTCCCCGGGCCGATTTGGCCACAAAGTAATTGTTAAGCCGATTTGGCCACACAGTCCAATTAACTTCATGTCACATCACAACTAGTGGAGGCACTATTTTGCATTGGAACAGAGAACGGAATTTGCACATCACTTGAGAGAACCAGTCTTTACCTGTATTATACATACAAATGGAGAGAATTAGTCTTGATCCGGCTCCTCAGCTGTTCCTGGAGCAGAACATAAATTTCTGAAACTTCACAACACTAACCTGAAAAAAATACTTACACAGAATGGAAGATTTTTTTTGTTGTTTTGGCTTGCTGTAGTTATTCCATGATTTGTGAAAACTAAATTGCGTCCTTGCAATTTAAGAAAAAATCAGTCAAATGATATGGATGTGCATGGCAAACATGATGAGTACAACAAGGGAATTACCACAGAAAAGCTATTGGCGTCATCTTCAACTCTTATTTTTGTGGTTGAACCAACACTTAGAGCAACACTTGCCACTAACTCCATGACAGACTAGTTGGGGAAATATAACAACGGAACAATTCATTGTATCTGCAATTGGTAATAAGATGACTGACGTACTAACAAGTGACACATATCAGTATCATTAATTCCAAAACATTGTTAGAATGTGGAATGCAACAAGGAAAAATCACGAATAAGAAGAACTAGTAATGCTTTCAGAGAATTCAGCTGGACATTAAAGTGCAGTTTAAATCAACAAAGTGAATCAAAAGAATACAGAGAAAATGTAATCTAATCCTGTCATGCAAATTAACTCCCTGGTAGCCATTTTTACATAAAATTCATAACATTCATGCACAATTCTTACTGTATTTTACAGCATGCAAGACACATGGACACTTTACAAATTAAGGATGAGAACAACATCTGTTTGCCTGTTTTCTACTGCAATGCTGCAATTGGGGCAAATTGACAAACGGGAAGAAACATGTATCGAATAGGAGATCATACTCTGGATCTTTAAGCCTCAAAAGATGGTCTGCACCTTTTTGATGGCTGAACAGATTACATGCTCCCCGACAGCGATGATGGTGGCTGCTGGCCGTGCTGGGTGAGGCCATTTGAGAGGATAAGAGGGCTACTGGCGCTAGAACTAGGTACGGTGGTCCAGCAGATGGGGAGAGAGAGGCGACGGAGCAAATTGCTAACCTAGCTCGCAGATCGCCCGCTACATGTACAGAAGGGGACAGAGGAAAGGGAAGGTGACGATGGGATTTCGGAAGGACTTCTGCGCAGCTGAATGACTTTACAAGGTCTCTTCTACAAAATGAACCAGCGGCCAGCTTAAGTTACCATCCAGTCCATCTATTCTTCATCCTGTGGCCCAGAATCGGTCGGTGCATTCGGTGCATCAATTCCATCGTTGCACAGGATACGTTCTCGCTATGCACCTGCGCATCACGGCCATGCGCTCGGGGACACGCGAATTCGGGGCTCGCTTCGGCTCTTCCGCGTAGCCATACCGATGGACAACGATGCTGCCATCCTCGCGTGCCGCCCGACCAGGTGCAACTGCAGCTGCAACCCGGTGATGCTGCGTCGGTCGGTATCGTTGATTCGTCGGGGCATAGTGTTCTCGTCGGCCCAATGACCGATATCGGTATCTTCCTCCCCTGCGTGGGTTTGTTCCTCCAGAGCGCTGAGTTTGTTTTGTGTTAGATGGTCTTTGCCCTTTTGGTTTTGTAATATGGGATTGGGTGTGTGGTGGTGGTTTATCTTGGCTGTGTCAGCTGGGTTTAGGGCTCTCTTGAGCTGGGTTCTCTCGCTGATTTTGGTGTGTTTTGGCTGTAAACAGATTTGGTTTCTTTAAATGAAATCAGGGGAGTCATCCCTTTTAATCCAAAAAAAATTATGATCGATGTCTCGGGAGTACCGACCAAGGTACCGCCCACAAATGCTATGTCTCGCTTATTGCGAGACGAGCAATGCTACATCTACGTAACTGTTTTTACGTATTTAACGTAATAGCAAACGTGGCAAGTCAGGATTGGGAAGGGAGAGAGGAAGGGGCCCACCCCCATTGAAATCAGGGGGGCAGAGAGGTTTACATAACATCACGTGTTATCTACGTAGGTGTAGGATTATCGTTGCGCGACACATGAAGCGCTTCCCTATGGTATTTCCATGACAGGATCAGCCCAACAACGCATCTCTTGGATGGTCCATGGATTTGGGAACCTTCCGTCTGGTTTTGAAAAACATCCATCCCGTTTTTTCCTTTTTTTTCTTACTCTCTACTAGTTTTTGGTTTTCCCATTTGCTTTTTTTGCTTTTCGGTTTTCTTCTACTTTATAACCTTCTTATTTTCCTTTTCATATTCCTGTTTGTTTCCTTTTGAAAAAAAATGAGTGAACGTTTTTCATATGTCATGGCATTTATTTAACATTGCGCAAACGAAGTTTTAGTCTTACATGAACATTTTTGAAATGTTATGGAGTTCTTTTTAATGGCACAAACATTTCTTTTTAAAGTTGAGTGGGCAAATATTACATTTCCTAGACATTTTTCTAAAATATCAAGAACAATTAAAACATGTGAACATTTTTAAATGTCATGAGTTTTTTTTGAATGGGACGAACTGTTTATAAAATTGCATGAACACATTTTTATATATCATACACCTTTTAAAAAATGGCACGAACATATTTTTATGCATGTGTATACTTTTTGAATGTCATGAATATTTTTTGAATGATACACACATTAATTAAATTCATGAATATTTTTTTAATACATGGTGAACATTTCCAAAAAAAGGTAAACTATTTTTTTAAATAAAAGTAATAATGAAATGTTCTTGACATTTAAAGTAGAACATTTCAAAATATAAATAAAACAAAGAAAGAAAAGCAAAATAGTAAGTGCTGCCTAGCATGTAGATGACATGTGAATAAAAAACCATGCTAGTGAGGAGGGCACGTGAGCACCCGCCTGAACGTGTTACATGAGCCGACCCTAACACAAGTTCGTTTGAGGAGAGATGAGCGTCTGCGTCACACGTCCTAACAAGCGAGGCATAGACCCGCTCGCTATCACTTAATCGTATTGTTAGGGTGCGTTTGTTTCATAGGCTATCTCTGTGGTGCAGGGATAGCTGTCTTTCTAGTAGTTGTCACTCATTTGCTTTCAGGATAAGAGGGATGGAGATGGATAGGGATAGCCAATATGCATAGAATATTTCCTTGAATGGTGGTTTAGCAGAGCTGTGACAGATGAAGCCGACCACCCTCAACTCGCTCAGTTTGAGACATTTTTGGGAAATCTCTGTTGGGGAACGTTGCATAAAATAAAAATTTCCTACGTTCACCAAGATCCATCTATGAGTTCATCTAGCAACGAGAGAGAGATGCATCTACATACCCTTGTAGATCGCGTGCGGAAGCGCTCAAGAGAACGGGGTTGAGGAGTCGCTCGCCGTGATCCAAATCACCGGAGATCCTAGCGACGAACGG
This sequence comes from Aegilops longissima, assembly GCA_021605205.1. Taxonomy (NCBI): domain Eukaryota; kingdom Viridiplantae; phylum Streptophyta; class Magnoliopsida; order Poales; family Poaceae; genus Aegilops; species Aegilops longissima. The sequence continues at coordinate 631,095,436 of CM038677.1, read as the reverse complement.
ACGGCACCTCCGCTCAACACACGCACGGTCAGCGTGGACGCCTCCTCCGCCTTGATCCAGCAAGGGGAAGGAGAGGTTGATGAAGATCCAAAGAAGACAACGGCGTGGTGGTGGATGCAAGAGATTCTCAGGCTTCGCCAAGCAATCATGGGAGGAGGAAGAGGTGTAGCAGGGGAGGCGCCAAGACTCAGGGCGGCTGCCCTCCTCCCCTCCTTATATAGGCCCCAGGGCGCCGCCCTGGAGATGGGAATCTCCCGGGGCGGCGGCCAAGGGGATGGAGGCCCCAAGGCAAGTGGTGCTTCACCCTAGGGTTTCCAACCCTAGGCGCAGGGGCCCAAGTGAAGCGCACCAGCCCACCAGGCTGGTTCCTCCCACTTCAGCCCACGGGCCCTCCGGGATGGGTGGCCCCACCGGTGGACCTCGGGACCCTTCCGGTGGTCCCAGACAATACCGGTGACCCCAAACTTTCCCGATGGTCAAACAACACTTTCTATATATAATTCTTTACCTCCGACCATTCCGAACTCCTCGTGACGTCCGGGATCTCATCCGGAGTCCGAACAACTTTCGGTTTGCTGCATACTCATATTCATACAACCCTAGCGCCACCGAACCTTATGTGTAGACCCTACGGTTCGGAGACATGCGTATATGACCGAGACGGCTCTCCGGTCAATAACCAACAGCGGGATCTGGATACCCATGTTGGTTCCTACATACTCCTCGATGATCTCATCGGATGAACCACGATGTCGAGGATTCAAGCAACCCGTATACTATTCCCTTTGTCGACGGTATGTTACTTGCCCGAGATTCGATCGTCGGTATCCCAATACCTCGCTCAATCTCGCTACGGCAAGTCACTTTACTCGCATCAGAATGCATGATCCCGTGACTGCACACTTGGTCACTTTGAGCTCATTATGACGATGCACTACCGAAAGGGCCCAAGGATACCTCTCCATAATACGGAGTGACAACCGAAGTCTCGATCCGTGTCAACCCAATGACACTTTCGGAGATACCAGTAGTGCACCTTTATAGTCACCCAGCCACGCCAGTGACGCTTTGGTACACCCAAAGCACTCCTACGGTATCCGGGAGTTACACGATCTCATGGTCTAAGGAAAAGATACTTGACATTGGAAAAGCTCTAGCAAAACGAACTACACGATCTTGTGCTATGCTTAGGATTGGGTCTTGTCCATGACATCATTCTCCTAATGATGTGATCCCGTTATCAATGACATCCAATGTCCATAGTCATGAAACCTTGACTATCTATTGATCAACGAGCTAGTCAACTAGAGGCTCACTAGGGACATGTTGTGGTCTATGTATTCACACGTGTATTACGATTTCCGGATAATACAATTATAGCATGAATAAAAGATAATTATCACGAACAAGGAAATATAATAATAATCCTTTTATTATTGCCTCTAGGGCATATTTCCAACAGTCTCCCACTTGCACTAGAGTCAATAATCTAGTTACATTGTGATGAATCGAACACCCATAGAGTTCGTGTTGATCATGTTTTGCTCACTAAAGAGGTTCACCAACGGATCTGCGACATTCAGATCCGTATGCACTTTGCAAATTTCTATGTCTTCATCTTGAACATTTTCACGAATGGAGTTGAAGCGACGCTTGATGTGCTCGGTCTTCTTGTGAAACCTGGCTCCTTGGCAAGTGCAATAGCTCCAGTGTTGTCACAGAAGAGTTTGATCCGCCTGACGCATTGGGTATGACTCCTAGGTCGGTGATGAACTCCTTCACCCAAATTGCTTCATGCGCTGCCTCCGAGGCTGCCATGTACTCCGCTTCACATGTAGATCCCGCCAGACGCTTCGCTTGCACTGCACCGCACTTCCATCGCTCCACCATTCAACATATACACGTATCCGGTTTGTGACTTAGAGTCATCCAGATCGTGTCGAAGCTAGCGCCGACGTAACCCTTCTGACGAGCTCTTCGTCACCTCCATAAACGAAAACATGTCCTTAGTCCTTTTCGGTACTTTAGGATATTCTTGACCGCTGTCCGTGTTCCTTGCGGGATTACTTTGGTACCTTCCTACCAAACTTACGACAAGGTTTACATCGTGTCCGGTACACAAGATGTCATACATAATAGACCCTTTGGTCGATGCATAGGGATGACACTCATCACTTCTATATCTTCTCGCCGTGGTTTAACATTGAGCCGAGCTCAATTTCACACCTTGTAATACAGCAAGAACCCTTTCTTGGACTGATCCATTTTGAACTTCTTCAATATTTTATCAAGGTATGTGCTTTGTGAAAGACCTATGAGGCATCTCGATCTATCTCTATAGATCTTGATGCCTAATATATATGCAGCTTCTCCAAGGTCCTTCATTGAAAAACTCTTATTCAAGTAGGCCTTAATGTTGGGGAACGTAGTAATTTCAAAAAAATTCCTACGCACACGCAAGACCATGGTGATGGCATAACAACGAGAGGGAGAGTATCCGCCCACGCACCCTCGTGAGACCGAAGCGAAGCGTTATAACAACGCTGTTGATGTAGTCGACGCCTTCTCGATCCGACCGATCCAAGCACCGAACGTCGGCACCTCCGAAGTTCGCACACGCTCAGCTCGATGACGATCCCGGACTCGATCCAAAAAGTGTCGGGATGAGTTCCACAAGACGACGGCGTGGTAGACGATGATGATGCTCCACCGACGCAGGGCTTCGCCTAAGCTCGCGACGATATGACTTCTCCGGTGCAGGGCTTCGCTTAAGCTCGCGACGATATGACCGAAGTGGAATATGGTGGAGGGGGCACCGACACGGCTAAGGAACGATCCGTAGATCAACTTGTGTGTCATGGGGTGCCCCCGCCTCAGTATATAAAGGAGCCAAGGGGGTGCGGCCAGCCCTAGGGGAGGCGCTGGAGGAGTCCTACTCCCACCGAGTAGGACTCCCCCCTAGTTGGATTAGGATTGGAGGAGGGAAGAGGAAGGCGCGCCCCTCTCCTTGTCCTATTCGGACTAGAGGGGAGGGGGCGCGCTGCCTGCCCGGCCGGCCCTTCCTCTTCTCTCTTATGGCCCATCAAGGCCCATAGACCTCCCGGGGTTCCGTAACCCCGGTGTTCCCAGAACTTCTGCTTTCATCCGAACCTTCCAAGTCCAAACATAGGCTTCCAATATATCAATCTTTATGTCTCGACCATTTCGAGACTCCTCGTCATGTCCGTGATCACATCCGGGACTCAACAACCTTCGTACATCAATACTTATAAACTCATAATGAACTGTCATCAAACGTTAAGCGTGCGGACCCTACGGGTTCGAGAACTATGTAGACATGACCTAGAACCATTCTCGGTCAATAACCAATAGCGGAACCTGGATGCCCATATTGGTTCCTACATATTCTACGAAGATCTTTATCGGTCAAACCGCATAACGATATACGTTGTTCCTTTTGTCATCGGTATGTTACTTACCCGAGATTCGATTGTCGGTATCCAATACCTAGTTCAATCTCGTTACTAGTAAGTCTCTTTACTCGTTCCGTAATACATCATCTTACAACTAACTCATTAGTTGTAATGCTTGAGAGGCTTATGTGATGTGTATCACCGAGAAGGCCCAGAGATACCTCTCCGACAATCGGAGTGACAAAACCTAATCTCGAAATACGCCAACCCAACAAGTACCTTTGGAGACACCTGTAGTACTCCTTTATAATCACCCGATTCGCCAGACGCTTGGTAGTACCAAAGTGTTCCTCCGTAAACGGAGTTGCATAATCTCATAGTTACGAGAACATGTATAGGTCATGAAGAAAGCAATAGCAATATACTAAACGATCAAGTGCTAAGCTAACGGAATGGGTCATGTCAATCACATCATTCTCCTAATGATGTGATCTCATTAATCAAATGACAACACATGTCTATGGTTAGGAAACATAACCATCTTCGATTAATGAGCTAGTCTAGTAGAGGCATACTAGTGACTATCTGTTTGTCTATGTATTCACACATGTATTATGTTTCCGGTTAATACAATTCTAGCATGAATAATAAACATTTATCATGATATAAGGAAATAAATAATAACTTTATTATTGCCTCTAGGGCATATTTCCTTCAGTCTCCCACTTGCACTAGAGTCACTAATCTAGATTACACAGTAATGATTCTAACACCCATGGAGTGTTGGTGCTGATCATGTTTTGCTCGTGGAAGAGGCTTAGTCAACGGGTTTGCAACATTCAGATCCGTATGTATTTTGCAAATCTCTATGTCTCCCACTTGGACTTGGTCCCGAATGGAATTGAAGTGTCTCTTGATATGCTTGGTCCTCTTGTGAAATCTGGATTCCTTTGCCAAGGCAATTGCACCAAGATTGTCACGTAAGATCTTCATTGGTCCCGATGCACTAGGTATGACACCTAGATCGAAATGAACTCTTTCATCCAGACTCCTTCATTTGCTGCTTCCGAAGCAGCTATGTACTCCGCTTCACATGTAGATCCCGCCACGACGCTTTGTTTAGAACTGCACCAACCGACAGCTTCACCGCTTAATAAAAATACGATCCGGTTTGCGATTTAGAATCGTCCGGATCGTTGTCAAAGCTTGCATCGACGTAACCATTTACGACTAGCTCTTTGTCACCTCCATATACGAGAAACATATCCTTAGTCCTTTTCGTATTTCAGATGTTCTTGACCGCTGTCCAATGATCCACTCTGGATTACTTTGGTACCTTCCTGCCAAGCTTACAGCTAAGCATACGTCGGTCCGTACACAACATTGCATACATGATAGAGCCTATGGCTGAAGCATAGGAACATCTTTCATTTTCTCTATCTTCTGCTGTGGTCGGGCATTGAGTCGACTCAATCTTACACCTTGTAATACAGAAAAAACCTTTCTTTGCACGATCCATTTTGAACTTCTTCAAAACTTTATCAAGGTATGTGCTTTGTGAAAGTCCAATTAAGCGTTTTGATCTATCTCTATAGATCTTGATGCCCAATATGTAAGCAGCTTCACCGAGGTCTTTCATTGAAAAACTTTTATTCAAGTATCCTTTTATGCTATCCAGAAATTCATATCATTTCCAATCAACAATATGTCGTCCACATACAATATCGAAATGCTACAGAGCTCCCACTCACTTTCTTGTAAATACAGCCTTCTCCAAAAGTCTCAGATAAAACCATATGCTTTGATCACACTATCAAAGCGCTTATTCCAACTCCGAGAGGCTTGCACTGCACCATAAATTGATCGTTGGAGCTTGCACACTTTTTAGCACCCTTTGGATCAACAAAACCTTCTGGTTGCATCATATACAACTCTTCTTCTAGAAATCCATTCAAGAATGCAGTTTTACATCCATTTACCAAATTTCATAATCATAAAATGCGGCAATTGCTAACATGATTCGGACAGACTTAAGCATCGCTACGGGTGAGAAAGTCTCATCGTAGTCAACCCCTTGAACTTGTCGAAAACCTTTTGCAACAAGTCGAGCTTTGTAGACAGCTACATTACCATCGGCGTCGGTCTTCTTCTTAAAGATCCATTTATTCTCAATGGCTTGCCGATCATCGGCAAGTCAACCAAAGTCCATACTTTGTTTTCATACATGGATCCCATCTCAGATTTCATGGCTTCCAGCCATTTCGCGAATCTGGGCTCACCATCGCTTCTTCATAGTTTGTAGGTTCGCCATGGTCAAGTAACATGACTTCCGAATAGGATTACCGCACCACTCGTGCGATTTTACTCTGGTTGACCTCACGGTTCAAGAGTAACTTGATCTCAAGCTTCATGATCATCATCATTAGTTTCATCACTAATTGGTGTAGTTGTCACAGGAACCGTTTCTTGTGATGAACTACCTTCCAATAAGGGAGCAGATCTCATCAAGTTCTACTTTCCTCCCACTCACTTCTTTCGAGAGAAACTCCTTCTCTAGAAAGGATCCGAATTTAGCAACGAAAACTTTGCCTTCAGATCTGTGATAGAAGGTGTACCCAACAGTCTCCTTTGGGTATCCTATGAAGACACATTTCTCCGATTTGGGTTCGAGCTTATCTGGTTGAAGTTTCTTCACATAAGCATCGCAGCCCCAAACTTTAAGAAACGACAACTTTGGTTTCTTGCCAAACCACAGTTCATACGGTGTCGTCTCAACGGACTTAGATGGTGCCCTATTTAACGTGAATGCGGCCGCCTCTAAAGCATATCCCCAAAACGATAGCGGTAAATCAGTAAGAGACATCATAGATCGCACCATATCAAGTAAAGTACGATTCGACATTCGGACACACCATTTCTCCGTGGTGTTCCGGGTGGCGTGAGTTGCTAAACTATTCCACATTGTTTCAAATGTAAACCAAACTCAGAACTCAAATATTCTCCTCCACGATCCGATCGTAGAAATTTTATTTTCTTGTTACGATGATTTTCCACTTCACTCTGAAATTCTTTGAACTTTTCAAATGTTTCAGATTTGTGTTTCATTAAGTAGATATACCCATATCTGCTCAAATCATCTGTGAAGGTGAGAAAATAACGATACACGCCAAGCCTCAACATTCATTGGACCACAAACATCGGTATGTATGATTTCCAACAAATCAGTTGCTCGCCCATAGTTCCGGAGAACGGCGTTTTAGTCATCTTGCCCATGAGGCACGGTTCGCAAGTACCAAGTGATTCATAATCAAGTGATTCCGAAGCCCATCAAGATGGAGTTTCTTCATGCTTTTACACGATATGACCCAAACGGCGATTGCCACAAATAAGTTGCATTATCATTATCAACTCTGCATCTTTTGGTTTCAACACTATGAATATGTGTACTACTATCGAGATTCAATAAAATAGACCACTCTTCAAGGGTGCATGACCATAAAAGATATTATTCATATAAATAGAACAACCATTATTCTCTGTCTTAAATGAATAACCGTCTCGCATCAAACAAGATCCAGATATAATGTTCATGCTTAACGCCGGCACCAAATAACAATTATTTAGGTCTAAAACTAATCCCGATGGTAGATGTAGAGGTAGCGTGCCGACCGCGATCACATCGACTTTGGAACCATTTCCCACGCGCATCGTCACCTCTTCCTTAGCCAATCTTCGCTAATCCGTAGTTCTGCTTCGAGTTGCAAATATTAGCAATGTAACCGTATCAAATACCTGTGTACTATCTGCGAGTATTAGTAAGGTACACATCAATAACATGTATATCACATATACCTTTGATCACCTTGCCATCCTTCTTATCCGCCAAATACTTGGGGCAGTTCCGCTTCAAAGGTCCATCGCTTGCGGTAAAACACTCGATTTGTGCTTAGGTCCGACTTGGGTTTCTTCTCTTGATCAGCAACTTTCTTGCTGTTCTTTTGAAGTTTCCTTCTTCTTTCCTTTGCCCTTTTCTTGAAACTAATGGTCTTGTTGACCATCAACACTTGATGCTCTTTCTTGATTTCTACCTCCATGCTTTTAGCATTGCGAAGAGCTCAGAATTGTTTTAGTCATCCCTTGCATATTATAGTTCATCACGAAGCTCTTGTAGCTTGGTGGCGTGATTGGAGAATTCATCAATGACACTATCATCCGGAAGAGTAACTCCCGCTTGAATCAAGTGATTATTATACCCGACATTTTGAGTATATGTTCACCGATGTAACTATTCTCCTCCATCTTGCAGCTATAGAACTTATTGGAGACTTCATATCTCTCAATCCGGCATTTGCTTGAAATATTAACTTCAACTCTGGAACATCTCATATGCTCCATGACGCTCAAAACGTCGTTGAAGACCCGGTTCTAAGCCGTAAAGCATGGCACATCGAACTATCGAGTAGTCATCGCTTTGCTCGCCAGACGCTCACAACTTCGGCGTTGTTCTCGCAAAGAAGCTCGCACCCAGCGGTGCTTCCAGATTTAATTCTTCCGTGCAGCAATGAGGATAATCCTCAAATTACGGACCCAGTCCGTAATTGCTACCATCATCTTTCAACTTTGCTTTCTCAAGGAACGCATTAAAATTCAACGGAACAACAAAGACGAGCCATCTATCTACAAAGAAACATAGACAAGCAAAATACTATCAGTACTAAGTTCATGATAAATTTAAGTTTAATTAATCATATTAAAACCTCCCACTTAGATGACATCTCTCTAGTCATCTAAGTGATTACGTGATCCAAATTAACTAAACCATGTCCGATCATCACGTGAGATGGAGTAGTTTCAATGGTGAACATCACTATGTTGATCATATCTACTATATGATTCACGCCGACCTTCGGTCTCCGTGTTCCGAGGCCATATCTGTTATATGCTAGGCTCGTCAAGTTTAACTCGAGTATTCAGCGTGCGCAACTGTTTTGCACCCGTTGTATTTGAACGTAGAGCCTATCACACCCGATCATCACGTGGTGTCTCAAAGACGAAGAACTTTCGCAACGGTGCATACTCGGGAGAACACTTCTTGATAATTTTAGTGAGAGATCATCTTATAATGCTACCGTCAATCAAAGCAAGATAAGATGCATAAAGGATAAACATCACATGCAATCAATATAAGTGATATGATATGGTCATCATCATCTTGTGCTTGTGATCTCCATCGCCAAGCACCGCCATGATCACCATCGCCACCGCGCGACACCTTGATCTCCATCGTAGCATCGTTGTCGCCTCGCCACCTATTGCTTCTACGACTATCGCCATCGCTTAGTGATAAAGTAAAGCAATTACATGGCTTTTGCATTTCATACAATAAAGCGACAACCATATGGCTCCTGCCAGCCATCGATAACTCGGTTACAAAACATGATCATCTCATACAATAAAATATAGCATCACGCCTTGACCACATCACATCACAACATGCCCTGCAAAAACAAGTTAGACGTCCTCTACTTTGTTGTTGCAAGTTTTACGTGGCTGCTACGGGCTGAGCAAGAACCGTTCTTACCTCGCATCAAAACCACAACGATAGTTTGTCAAGTTGGTGCTGTTTTAACCTTCGCAAGGACCGGGCGAGCCACACTCGGTTCAACTAAAGTGAGAGAGACAGACACCCGCCGGTCACCTTTAAGCAACTAGTGCTCAAGCGGTGAAACCAGTCTCGCGTAAGCGTCTGTAATGTCGGTCCGGCCGCTTCATCTCACAATACCGCCGAACCAAAGTATGACATGCTGGTAAGCAGTATGACTTATATCGCCCACAACTCACTTGTGTTCTACTCGTGCATATGACATCAACGCATAAAACCAGGCTCGGATGCCATCGCTGGGGAACGAGTAATTTCAAAAATTTCCTACGCACACGCAAGACCATGGTGATGGCATAGCAACGAGAGGGAGAGTATCCGCCCACGCACTCGTGAGACCGAAAGCGAAGCGTTATAACAACGCGGTTGATGTAGTCGACGCCTTCTCGATCCGACCGATCCAAGCACCGAACGACGGCACCTCCGAGTTCTGCACACGCTCAGCTCGATGACGATCCCGGACTCGATCCAGCAAAGTGTCGGGGATGAGTTCCACAAGACGACGGCGTGGTACGATGATGATGCTCCACCGACGCAGGGCTTCGCCTAAGCTCCGCGACGATATGACTTCTCCGCGCAGGCTTCACCTAAGCTCCGCGACGATATGACCAAGTGGAATATGGTGGAGGGGCACCGCACACGCTAAGGAACGATCCGTAGATCAACTTGTGTGTCATGGGTGCCCCCGCCTCAGATATAAAGGAGCCAAGGGGTGCGGCCAGCCCTAGGGAGGCGCTGGAGGAGTCCTACTCCCACCGGGAGTAGGACTCCCCCTCTCCTAGTTGGATTAGGATTGGAGGAGGGAAGAGGAAGGCGCGCCCCCTCTCCTGTCCTATTCGGACTAGAGGGGAGGGGGCGCGCCTGCCCGGCCGGCCCTTCCTCTTCTCTCTTATGGCCCATCAAGGCCCATAGACCTCCGGGGTTCCGTAACCCCGGTGTTCCAATAACTTCTGCTTTCATCCGAACCTTCCAAGTCCAAACATAGGCTTCCAATATATCAATCTTTATGTCTCGACCATTTCGAGACTCCTCGTCATGTCCGTGATCACATCCGGACTCAACAACCTTCGTACATCAATACTTATAAACTCATAATGAATCGTCATCGAAACGTTAAGCGTGCGGACCCTACGGGTTCGAGAACTATGTAGACATGACCTAGAACCATTCTCGGTCAATAACCAATAGCGGAACCTGGATGCCCATATTGGTTCCTACATATTCTACTGAAGATCTTTATCGGTCAAACCGCATAACGATATATCGTTGTTCCTTTTGTCATCGGTATGTTACTTACCCGAGATTCGATCGTCGGTATCCAATACCTAGTTCAATCTCATTCATCGTAAGTCTCTTTACTCGTTCAGTAATACATCATCTTACAACTAACTCATTAGTTGTAATGCTTGCAAGGCTTATGTGATGTGTATCACCGAGAAGGCCCAGAGATACCTCTCCGACAATCGGAGTGACAAAACCTAATCTCAAATACGCCAACCCAACAAGTACCTTTGGAGACACCTGTAGTACTCCTTTATAATCACCCATTTACGCTGTGACGTTTGGTAGTACCAAAGTGTTCCTCCGTAAACGGAGTTGCATAATCTCATAGTTACAGGAACATGTATAGGTCATGAAGAAAGCAATAGCAATATACTAAACGATCAAGTGCTAAGCTAACGGAATGGGTCATGTCAATCACATCATTCTCCTAATGATGTGATCTCATTAATCAAATGACAACACATGTCTATGGTTAGGAAACATAACCATCTTCGATTAATGAGCTAGTCTAGTAGAGGCATACTAGTGACTATCTGTTTGTCTATGTATTCACACATGTATTATGTTTCCGGTTAATACAATTCTAGCATGAATAATAAACATTTATCATGATATAAGGAAATAAATAATAACTTTATTATTGCCTCTAGGGCATATTTCCTTCACTTAATGCTGTCCAAAAGTTCTATATCATTTCCCATCAAAAGTATGTCATCTACATATAATATGAGAAATGCCACAGAGCTCCCACTCACTTTCTTGTAAACGCAGGCTTCTCCATAAGTCTCAAGATAAACCAAACGCTTTGATCATCTCATCAAAGCGAATGTTCCAACTCCGAGATGCTTGCACCAGCCCATAAATGGATCGCTGGAGCTTGCATACCTTGTTAGCATTTTTAGGGTCGACAAAACCTTCCGGCTGCATCATATACACTTCTTCCTTAAGATAACCGTTAAGGAATGCCGTTTTGACGTCCATTTGCCATATCTCATAATCATAGTATGCGGCAATTTCTAACATGATTCGAACGGACTTCAGCTTCGCTACGGGAGAGAAAGTCTCATCGTAGTCAACCCCTTGAACTTGCCGATAACCTTTAGCGACAAGTCGAGCTTTATAGATGGTAACATTACCATCCGCGTCCGTCTTCTTCTTAAAGATCAATTTGTTTTCTATCGCTCGCCGATCATCGGGCAAGTCTGTCAAAGTCCATACTTTGTTTTCATACATGGATCCTATCTCGGATTGCATGGCTTCAAGCCATTTGTTGGAATCTGGGCCCGCCATCGCTTCTTCATAGTTCGAGGTTCTCCGTTGTCTAACAACATGATTTCCGGGACAGGGTTGCCATACCACTGTGTGGAACGTGTCCTTGTGGACCTCGGGTTCAAGAGCAACTTGATTCAAGTACCTTGATCATCATCATTAATTTCCTCTCCGGGCGGTGTAGGCACCACAGAACATTTTCTGAGCTGCTCTACTTTCCGCTTCAAGAGGTAGTACTTCATCGAGTTCTACTTTCCTCCCACTTACTCCTTTCGAGAGAAACTCTTTTCGAAAGGATCCGTTCTTGGCAACAAAGATCTTGCCTTCGGATCTAAAGTAGAAGGTATACCCAATGGTTTCCTTAGGGTATCCTATGAAGACGCATTTTTTTGACTTGGGTTCGAGCTTTTCAGGTTGAAGTTTCTTGACATAAGCATCGCATCCCCAAACTTTTAAAAATGACAGCTTAGGTTTCTTCCCAAACCATAATTCATACGGTGTCGTCTCAACGGTTTTAGACGATGCCCTATTTAAAGTGAATGTAGCTGTCTCTAGAGCATATCCCCAAAATGATAGCGGTAATCTGTAAGAGACATCATAGATCGCACCATATCCAATAGAGTGCGATTACGACGTTCGGACACACCATTACGCTGAGGTGTTCCAGGCGGCGTGAGTTGTGAAACGATTCCACATTTCCTTAAGTGTGTACCAAATTCATGACTTAAATATTCTCCTCCACGATCTGATCGTAAGAACTTTATTTTTCGGTCACGTTGATTCTCTACCTCATTCTGAAATTCCTTGAACTTTTCAAAGGTCTCGGACTTGTGTTTCATCAAGTAGACATACCCATATCTACTCAAGTCATCGGTGAGAGTGAGAACATAACGATATCCTCCATGAGCCTCAACGCTCATTGGACCGCATACACATCGGTATGTACGATTTCCAATAAGTTGGTTGCTCGCCCATTGTTCCGGAGAACGGTGTCTTGGTCATTTTGCCCATAAGGCATGGTTCGTGACGTGTCAAATGATTCATAATCGAGAGACTCTAAAAGTCCATCAGCATGGAGCTTCTTCATGCGCTTGACACCAATGTGACCAAGGTGGCGATTACCACAAGTATGTGGGACTATCGTTATCAACCTTACATCTTTTGGTATTCACACTATGAATATGTGTAATATTACGTTCGAGATTCATTAAGAATAAACCATTGACCATCGGAGCATGACCATAAAACATATCTCTCATATAAATAGAACAACCATTATTCTCGGATTTAAATGAGTAGCCATCTCGCATTAAACGAGATCCTGATACAATGTTGATGCTATAACTTGGCACTAAATAACAATTATTGAGGTTTAAAACTAATCCCGTAGGTAAATGTAGAGGCAGCGTGCCGACGGAGATCACATCGACCTTGGAACCATTCCCGACGCGCATCGTCACCTCGCCCTTCGCCAGCCTCCGCTTATTCCGCAGCTCTGCTGTGAGTTACATATATGAGCAACGGCACCGTATCAAATACCCAGAGTTACTACGAGTCTCGGTAAGGTACACATCAATTACATGTATATCAAATATACCTTTAGTGTTGCCGGCCTTCTTGTCTGCTAAGTATTTGGGGCCGTTCCGCTTCCAAAGGACCCTTCCTTTGCAATAAAAGCACTTTCCTCTCAGCTTGGGTCCATTCTTTGACTTCTTCCCAAAGAATCGGCATACCGGCGCGACAACATCCTTGTCGCCCTTCTTGAAGTTCTTCTTACCCTTGCCCTTCTTGAATTTAGTGGTTTTATTGACCATCAACTCTTGATGTTCCTTCTTGATTTCTACCTCTGCGACTTCAAAGATTGAAAATACTTCAGAATAGTTTTCACCATCCCCTGCATATTGTAGTTCATCACAAAGCTCTTGTAGCTCGGTGGGAGCGATTGAAGGATTCTGTCAATGACCGCCTCGTCCGGAGGTTAATGTCCAGTTGGGACAAAGGTTGTGCAACCTGACATTTTGAGTATGTGCTCACCGATGTAACTATTTTCCTCCATCTTACAACTATAGAACTTGTCGGAGACTTCATATCTCTCGACCCGGGCATGAGCTTGGAAAACCATTTTCAGCTCCTCAAACATCTCATATGCTCCGTGTTGCTCAAAACGCTTTTGGAGCCCCGGTTCTAAGTTGTAAAGCATGCCGCACTAAACGAGGGAGTAATCATCAAGACGTGATCGCCGAGCGCTCATAACGCCTTGGTTCTCTCGATGGGTGCTTCACCTAGCGGTGCTTCTAGGACATATTGTTTCTTGGCAGCTGTGAGGATGATCCTCGTGTTCCGGACCCAGTCCGAATAGTTGCTGCCATCGCCTTTCAGCTTGGTTTTCTAGGAACGCGTTGAAGTTCATGGTGACATGAGCGCTGGCCATTTGATCTACAAGACATTTTGCAAAGATTTTAGACTAATGTTCATGATAATTAAGTTCATCTAATCAAATTATTTAATGAACTCCCACTCAGATTTGACATCCCTCTAGTCATCTAAGTGTTACATGATCCAAGTCGACTAGGCCGTGTCCGATCATCACGTGAGATAGACTAGTCATCGTCGGTGAACATCTCCATGTTGATCGTATCTTCCATACGACTCATGTTCGACCTTTCGGTCTCTTGTGTTCCGAGGCCATGTCTGTACATGCTAGGCTCGCCAAGTTAACCTAAGTGTTTTGCATGTGTAAAACTGTCTTACACCCGTTGTATGTGAACGTAGGAATCTATCACACCGATCATCACGTGGTGCTTGAAACGATTTAACTTTAGCAACGGCGCACAGTTAGGGAGAACACTTTCTTGAAATTATTATAAGGGATCATCTTATTTACTGCCGTCGTTCTAAGTAAACAAGATGCATAAACATAATAAACATCACATGCAATTATATATAGTAGTGACATGATATGGCCAATATCATATAGCTCCTTTGATCTCCATCTTCGGGGCTCCATGATCATCTTGTCATCGGCATGACACCATGATCTCCATCATCATGATCTCCATCATCGTGTCTCCATGAAGTTGCTCGCCGACTATTACTTTTACTACTATAGCTAACGGTTTAGCAATAAAGCAAAGTAAATACATGGCGTTGAATCAATGACACGCATGTCATACAATAATTAAGACAACTCCTATGGCTCCTACCGGTTGTCATACTCATCGACATGCAAGTCGTGATTCCTATTACAAGAACATGATCTCATACATCACAATATATCATTCATCATTCATCACAACTTTTGGCCATATCACATCACAAGGCAATTGCTGCAAAAACAAGTTAGACGTCCTCTAATTGTTGTTGCATCTTTGTGGCTGCAATAGGGTTCTAGCAAGAACGTTTTCTTACCTACGAAAAAGCCACAACGTGATTTGTCAACTTCTATTTACCCTTCATAAGGACCCTTTTCGTCGAATCCGCTCCAACTAAAGTGGGAGAGACATACACCCGCTAGCCACCTTATACAACTAGTGCATGTTAGTCGGTGGAACCTGTCTCACGTAAGCGTACGTGTAAGGTCGGTCCGGGCCGCTTCATCCCACAATACCGCTGAAGCAAAATAAGACTAGTAGCGGCAAGAAAGTTGACAACATCTACGCCCACAACAAATTGTGTTCTACTCGTGCAATAGAGAACTACGCATAGACCTAGCTCATGATGCCACTGTTGGGGAACGTTGCATAAAATAAAATTTTCCTACGTTCACCAAGATCCATCTATGAGTTCATCTAGCAACGAGAGAGAGAGAGATGCATCTACATACCCTTGTAGATCGCGTGCGGAAGCGTTCAAGAGAACGGGGTTGAGGGAGTGGTTCTCTTCGTGATCCAAATCACCGGAGATCCTAGCGCCAAACGGACGGCACCTCCGCATTCAACACATGTATGGTCAGCGTGACGTCTCCTCCGTCTTGATCCATCAAGGGGGAAGGAGAGGTTGATGAAGATCCAGCAGCACAACGACGTGGTGGTGGATGCAGCAGGACTCCGGCAGGGCTTCGCCAAGCAACTGCGGGAGGAGGAAGAGGTGTAGCAGGGGAGGGAGGCGCCAAGACTCAGGGTGCGGCTGCCCTCCCTCCCCCTCCTTTATATAGGCCCCCAGGGGGGCGCCGGCCCTGGAGACGGGAATCTCCCAAGGGGGCGGCGGCCAAGGGGGGTGGAGTGCCCCCCCAAGGCAAGTGGTGCGCCCCCCACCCTAGGGTTTCCAACCCTAGGCGCAGGGGGCCCAAGTGGGGGGCGCACCAGCCCACCAGGCTGGTTCCTCCCACTTCAGCCCACGGGCCCTCCGGATGGGTGGCCCACCGCTGGACCCGGGACCCTTCCGGTGGTCCCAGACAATACCGAGTGACCCGAACTTTCCCGATGGCAAACAGCAGTTCCTATATATAATTCTTTACCTCCGGACCATTCCGAACTCCTCGTGACGTCCGGGATCTCATTCGGGACTCGTAACAACTTTCGGTTTGCTGCATACTCATATTCATACAACCCTAAGCGTCACCGAACCTTAAGTGTGTAGACCCTACGGGTTCGGAGACATGCGACATGACCGAGACAGCTCTCCGTCAATAACCAACAGCGGATCTGGATACCCATGTTGGTTCCCACATACTCTCGATGATCTCATCGGATGAACCACGATGTCGAGGATTCAAGCAACCCCGTATACTATTCCCTTTGTCAGACGGTATGTTACTTGCCCGAGATTCGATCGTCGGTATCCCAATACCTCGTTCAATCTCGTTACCGGCAAGTCACTTTACTCGTACCGTAATGCATGATCCCGCGACCAGACACTTGGTCACTTTGAGCTCATTATGATGATGCACTACCGAGTGGGCCCAAGACACCTCTCCGTAATCGGAGTGACAAATCCAGCCTCGATCCGTGTCAACCCAATGAGACACTTTCGGAGATACCAGTAGTGCACCTTTATAGTCACCCGATTCGTTGTGGACGTTTGGTACACCCAAAGCACTCCTACGGTATCCGGGAGTTACACGATCTCATGGTCTAAGGAAAAGATACTTGACATTGGAAAAGCTCTAGCAAAACGAACTACACGATCTTGTGCTATGCTTAGGATTGGGTCTTGTCCATCACATCATTCTCCTAATGATGTGATCCCGTTATCAATGACATCCAATGTCCATAGTCAGGAAACCTTGACTATCTATTGATCAACGAGCTAGTCAACTAGAGGCTCACTAGGGACATGTTGTGGTCTATGTATTCACACGTGTATTACGATTTCCGGATAATACAATTATAGCATGAATAAAAGACAATTATCACGAACAAGGAAATATAATAATAATCCTTTTATTATTGCCTCTAGGGCATATTTCCAACAATCTCACCTCCACTCAAACTGGTCAAAGCCCCTCCCCCCTTTTCTCGCTCTAATGCCACCATTGCCATGCTTCCCTATTGATTTCTCATGATCTGGCCTCCTTCGGTCCTCCCATCCCCTTTTCTCCTGATCTGGCGCCCTCCGTTAGGAATAATGCATGATGGCTAGTCTAAGGTACGCCCACGCCCCCTCCTCTTTTCTCTCACATTCCCGATGAGCTCCACTTGTTACCGCCAACGCCTCCCCCATCATCTGACATACCGTGTGCACGCCGCCTCCTCTCCCTTTGGTCGAATCAGATATACTCCATCCGCAGAGCACTCCCACTCGGGACATCATGAGTGGTCACTCAAAAAGGAGAGGGGATGAATGCTAGGGTTTGGGTAGTGGATTGAGGAACCAACGATGAAATAGACTAGGGAGGAGGGAGGAGAGAGAGAGAGAGAGAGAGAGAGAGAGAGAGAGAGAGAGAGAGCGTTTTGAAGAGGTCCTTCTAGTAAGGAGGGGCAAAAATGTTCCAAGAAATGTCTCAGAGACGTCGAAGCCCTTTGACTGGATGAAAAAAACAAGGGAGAATAGTTCCATTGACACAATTGACGGAACAAGGGCTAAACTA
Organism: Aegilops longissima; assembly: GCA_021605205.1. Taxonomy (NCBI): domain Eukaryota; kingdom Viridiplantae; phylum Streptophyta; class Magnoliopsida; order Poales; family Poaceae; genus Aegilops; species Aegilops longissima. The sequence goes on along the minus strand of CM038677.1, from coordinate 631,077,783 downwards.
AGTAGGTCAATAAATTAAGGGCAAACTTGAGTAGTGGACACAAACTAGGGGCACATGTAAATACCCCTATTGTTTTAAAAAAGGGATGTTCACATGAATAATGTTTATTAAAATACATGCAAATTGGTTGGAAGTACCCGAATATGTATTTTATGGGGGCTTGCAATATATTTTTATTATATATTTTACTCTTTCCATTATTCAAATTGATTACATGTAAATGATTAAGATAATTTTTCAGTTATACGTGCGGTTGCCGACAACACGTTGCTCCACTCCCAACGAACGACATATAGACATGCCCACGAAGAATAGACACTATATTGCACGTGATGAGCGTTGCATAGGCCGTCCCTTCTACAAGTCTTATATGATGGTTTTCATCGACGTTTTTGGTATATTCAGTTGGTTTTGTTATCTAGTTTGTTTCTTTTTCTTCGGATTTTACCGAGTTTTGTCTTGCCTATCTGGTTTTAATTTTTTCAAATTTAGTTATAATTTGATTTTAAAACACGAACTATTTTAAAATTTATGCACATTTTTAAAATTCAGAAAATGATTTTAAGTCTGTGAATATTTTTAAACATTCAGAACATTTTGAAAGTTCATGAATTTAAATCATGAATTTTTTGGAGCAATGTATTTTTCAAATATGACAAGAAACAACTGCGAGACAATGTTCTCCAAACATGCCGCTCTGGATTTTTCAAATGTTTTAGAGATAAAGCCAAGTTTTATTGATCAAACACCACAATATGTGGAATACAATTTTGATCATAGGGTTGACCAACTAGCCATGGTGCCCCTGACCTAAACAACGTGAAAACTTGGCTTGACTATGTGCTTCACCGTTCGCAGCACACCCTTCAAAACTAAATTTATAATGTGGGAAGTTTAGCAACAATCTATCAATGAGCATATCCACACCCTCATCGGCAATGGTGTGGGTCCCAGATTTTTCAACTAGTTTTTCTTTAGATCGAATGATGTCAGAATCTTTCTAGAGTAGGAGCACTACCTGGGACGGCCCATGCGGGCATTTTAGCAACAATCTGTCACAATGGGTTGTGTGTGGAGTGCAGTTCTCATCTTCACTTCATTTTTCTTTCTACGGTCTACATTGTGCTTTTGTCCAATAAAATTGGTTCTTAGATTTTCTTTACTGATGAAAAAAATATTCTAACACTAAAACTGCTTATTTAAAAAAATGCATGATTTTTACAAAACCCCATGAATTTATAAAATGTTTATGAATTTTAAAAATTGAACAAATTTTTTTTCAAAAACTTTCTTAAATTTGAAAAATGCTTAGGTAATGAAACAATGTTCTCTTATTCAATTTTTTGACATTTCTAAAAATGCATTAATGAAATGTCAGGAAGTACAAAGAAATAAAGAAAATAAAAATGAAATAGAAAATGACAATGTAAAAAAGAAAATCATAGAAAAACCCTGAAGGAAAACAACTAAAACCTGCAGACCTATTTTTTCTTCTCAAAAGAACCAATTGCACGTGTCCCTGTGTAAATGGGTCGGGCCATCTGGCATGCTCTGTGCATTCAGCCTTCTATTTGACGCAAGCATTCTTTTGCTCCTATTGGATGCTCAACGCGTCCAATAGCACTGTGACGCACAGGGCCGATTAGTATTGGCTGTTCTATGCAGGAGAGAAGTACTGTTGCAATCAACGCCTTCTATAGTTGTTCCATCTGATGATTTTAGTTGTTTTATTTAGTTTCAAACATTTTTTTAAAACATGGATAAATCTTGAACATTTTTGTAAAAGCCAAACATTATTTAAATTTTAATAGTTTTATAAATGAAAATAAAATTTGAAAACTTGAGTATTTTTCAAAATTTCCATCAATGTTTTCAAAGAACATTTTTCTAAAATTCTGTAATTGTTTTTGAAATTTGATTGTTTATGAATTTTTCAAGTTTTAAAGGAGCATTTAAATTCCAAATAAAATTTTGAAATACCGAAAATTTTCTGAATTTGTGAAATAAATGTTAAAACCATGACCATTGTTTGGAAGTTTTAGTTTGTTGTGAAAACTTGAACTTTTTTGAAATTCACATAGTTTTTTAAAATTTTGCAACAACTTTGGAAAATTTTGAGCATTTTTTAACAAGGGAACTTTTCAAAAAGAAAAATACAGAAATAGAAAGAGTAAAAGAAACAATAGGAAAAGATAAAACGAGAAAAAACTGTCCACAACCGCTGAGGAACCTTGTCGGACAATATGATGCACTGTAGTAAGTTGCCCATTTACATCTTTGTTGTGCTTGGTCTCTGTGATTGGTCGATTATACAACACAGTAAGCGTCATATAAGATTTGCGCCCTGAACACGTCAAAAAGAAAACCTTGAGTGTAGTTTGTTTAGAATTCAGAGTTTCGGCCATGGTGGAAGCACCTCTTAAGTTGACAGGAGAACTTACCATTCTGACATAGTCGTCGTATGGGCAGCTGCGAAGCATTTGTAACAAAACCAGACAATACTCACATAGGTGAAGATAGTGTTTAATAAAGTTGCTCATGAGTTGGTGCTGAATGCTAGTAGAAGTTTGGTAGGTTTTAGCTTAACTCTACCCAGACAAATGGATTGGAGGTAGTACTAATCTTATGGGTTTAATGAAATAAATCTCTTTCTTGTGTGTCATTTTTTTACAAAGATGAAATTCAGCTGTTTGTCCAGATCAGGCGAAGCGGCAGTCCTTTGGTGCCTCACTCCGCCCAACTTCCACTTCAGTAGAGACCTTGTACTAACGGAACATGTACTTGAAATTTAGTTTGTTAGCGGACAAGGACCCCGGCCGTGTCTCTCCCAGCTGAAGACAAACGGTAGAGGTCCGTGTCCGGAGCTGTTTGGATTGCATCCCTTACCTGCCGATCCAAAATTTTGGTCGTTAACCAGGCTTGGTGTCCCGTTTGGATTAGCACCAATTTTTTGGTGCGCCCAGCCCACCCCAGCTCCTCCAGTTCACTTTGATGCCAAATCATTGGCAAATCTCAGGCGCCCAGATCCCGCGCCAAATATCTGGCTCGCCAACAGTGGCATGACCGATAGTGGCGAGAACCAAACAGTAGAATCCAAAAATTTTGATGGTGTTTTTGTGCAGCTCGTCGTTTCTCGTTTTGAAAAGGAAGGTTCTTGGCTTGGTTCGGCTTTGGTTTTCTGCCTGGTGGCAGGGGAAGATTCATGTGGGGATTCGTCTGGGATTTTACCTCGTTTTTTGATGGCGAGGCGGCGTTTGTTCGGTAATTGCTGGTGTGTTTCGAAGGGCACGGGCGTGGTCCATGATTTTATCGATCGGCTTGCTGGAGAGAGGTCACCACACACGAGACTACGCTGCTTTCCGCCGCAATTCGTACAAGATAGATAGGGCCACGTACTTCTATCGATGCAAATACACGCAAAAGAATATGCACGTTGACGGAGTCTAAGCCGTGGGATGTCCAAATCCATCTTTAGTACAAAAAATCATCAAAAAAGGACCACAGCTAGCTCGTTTATATCATTTTATTTATTTATTATAAAAGAAACTAGCTTGTTAGAGCATCTCTAACACAGAGGTGTTTGGATCTTTCTACAATCGTATGAATAGTAGTAGTCGATTTTTTAGTCGGTACTTGTTTGAAATGTGACTATTATTAGTCAAAGCGTTAAATGTCTCGATATTAAATGTCCTCATGCAACACCAATTAGAGGAGAGAGAGGGACTTTAGTCGAAAAAAGTCGAGGGTGTTTGGAGGTTTCTTGACTAAAGGTGACTACTACTAATCTCTAGTCAGTAAAAGTTGGGGGTGGGGTGACTAGGGACTAAACTAGTTTTAGTCACCCACTAGTCAAGGGTGTTTGGAGGTTTACTGACTAAAAAAACTACTACTAGTCTCTAGTCTCTAGTCTCTAGTGATCCAAACACCCTCTTACATATCTCTAGGGAGTGCGTAAGTCGTCGTTCACACGCAGCTATTAATGTGAAAACAATTTGAAATCAAGAGCCGAATCATTTTGAAAAGCAAAACATTAATGCAATTAATCTCTACTGTTAAAGGGGTATATATGTACATTGTTGTTGTTCGCATGCAGCCACTAGTGCAAAATAATTTAAAAATCGATAGACGTATCAATTTGAAAATCAAGTCATTAATTCTATTTTTTTGCGAGAAAGTCATTAATTCTATTAATCACATTTAAATAGAACCTTTTTCGTGTGGAATTAATTTGGAAGCCGACTCATTAATGCAATTCATTAGATGTAGGGATTTTTCTAACCTATTTTCCCCAATAGTGTGTGTGATCCATTTTTCTAATTATTTTTCGCTCCCTATACGCCGCCGCGGCTATAAAATGAAGGCCCAGCCGCCGATACGATCACACTTCACTCTCCGCCTTCTCTTCCTCTCTAGCACACGCACATGATGAACTTGAGGTTGGGGATGGCTGCGTGGTGGGTTTGTGGATTCCTCCCGCTCCTAGCCGTGGCCGCGGCCGATGCGGATGGGGCGAAGGGGAGCTCGGAGCCGCTGATCCGGCTGTCGACGGAGAATGGGCATGCCCCTACCCCTACGCCTGGCCCCGCCGCGTCGGCGGCGCAGGAAGGGGTGACGAAGTGGGCCGTGCTCGTTGCGGGCTCCTCCGGCTACGGCAACTACCGGCACCAGGTGAGAGTCCTCTCCTCAATGCAACTCGTATATCATTCACCATATGAAATTTTGTGCTCAGATACTGTGTGTTGTTGTTGATGCACGGCACGACGTCTAGGCCGATGTGTGCCACGCGTACCAGATCCTGAAGAAGGGAGGACTCAAGGATGAGAACATAGTGGTGTTTATGTACGACGACATCGCCAACAGCCCTGACAACCCAAGGCGTGGGGTCGTCATCAACCATCCTAAAGGCAAAGACGTTTACCATGGTGTTCCCAAGGTATTACTATTACCTAATTACTGGGTGTGTTCCCTTTTTAATTCAAATAAGGCTGACGATCAACTTAACATGCATTGCAGGACTACACTGGCGAGCAGGTCACTACTAAGAACTTGTACGCGGTTCTCCTGGGGAACAAAACCGCGGTTACCGGAGGGAGTAGGAAGGTGATAAACAGCAAACCAAATGATCACATCTTCATCTACTACTCGGATCATGGGTCTCCTGGTTCACTTGGTACATGCATACATAATCCCACACAAACGACCCTGTAGTTCAGCTGATTTGTTTTGTACTACTCCCTCCATCCCAAAATAAGTGTCTTGAGCTTAGTACAAATTTGTACTAGAGCTAGTACAAAGTTGAGACACTTATTTTAAGACGGAGGGAGTATATCTTAGCTAACCTTATCAAGCTTGTGTGCAGGTATGCCCAACGGACCAAATGTTTATGCTGACGACTTCATCAAAGTGTTGCGGCGAAAGCATGCTTCCAAAAGCTATTCGAAAATGGTATGTATCCTTTCTTTTCTTTTTCCCTTAAAATTTATATATATTTTAATCTGAGACAATGTGTACGCTTTGAGTCCCATCTCTAATGAGAATTACTACAATTTTGGCAGATTATATATGTTGAAGCGTGTGAAAGTGGCAGCATCTTTGAGGGTTTGTTGCCACAAGATCTTAATATTTATGTTACAACGGCAGCAAATGCGGTAGAAGGTAGCTGGGCAACATACTGCCCTAGGATGGAAATGCCACCTCCACTTGAATATGATACATGTTTAGGTGACTTATACAGTGTTTCTTGGATGGAGGATAGGTAATAAGCATCAACTGTAATATTACCTATCCTCCATCCAACCATGACGCTTGCTTGCTATTCTAAACCTTTCGATCCTACTTAATTTGCAGTGAAACTCACAATCTAAAGAAGGAAACAATCTAGTGGGACGATCTAGGAGGAGAGCCTTTAACTATATTAAACGAAACATGTGTGGGCGCGTGTATGGGTGGCAGGAAAGGCTACTAGCTAAGGAGAGCAAAGAGGTTCTGGTTAAAGCGGTGGGGCAAGCCATCCCCACTTTTGTGATGTCCTGCTTCGACTTGACAAAAATCTTCTGCGCCGAGCTGAATACACTTCTTGGGAATTTCTGGTGGAGCCAGCAAGATAAGCAAAGTTCCATGCATTGGCTTAGTTGGGACAAGCTATCACAGCCGAAGGCCATGGGTTGGTTAGGGTTCCGGGATATGTACACCTTTAACCTAGCGATGCTGTCGCGACAGGGATGGAGGATATTGCAAAACCCATCGAGCCTATGTGCAAGAGTCTTAAAAGCCCGATACTTCCCCAACGGCTCGGCATTGGAGGCTGTCGAACATGATGGGATCTCATATTCCTGGCGAAGCATACTCCAAGGGCTGAATGTGGTCAAGCATGGATATATCTGGCGGGTAGGGGACGGAACAAGGATCAACATTTGGTCGGACCCGTGGCTGCCTAGACCATGGTCCAGGCAGGTGATCACGCTGAGAGGATCCAACCTGCTGAATTATGTGCACGAATTGATAAACCCAGTCACGGGTGGTTGGGATGAGCAACTAATCAAGGACACCTTCTGTGCGGAGGATGTACGCCATATCCTGCAGATCCCGCTGAGAGAGGGGGCTGAGGACTTCATAGCATGGCACTTTGATCCGAAGGGGAATCATTCAGTCAAGAATGCCTACAAACTGCTAGTGGAGTTGAACAAGCAGAGCCGAAACGGCGCACCCAGTACGAGCGCAGGAGGATCAGGCCAACTGGACAGCTGCTTTGATCAGAGCTAGAAACACATATGGAAATTGCCTTGCCCAGCTAAGTTGCAAATGTTTGTGTGGCGAATCCGTCATGAATCCCTTGCCCTTTGCACCAATCTGACGAGACGTGGTATGAAACTGGACTCGGAGAAGTGCTTCATGTGTGGGAGGGGGGATGAGGACGGGGGACACCTTTTCATAAAATGCAAGCTTGTTAAGGAGGGTTGGAGACACCTGGGGTTGGAGCTGGAGCGGAGTCGCCTTGAAGAGATCGGGAGCGTGCATGCAATGCTTGATTCCTTATGGGACTTAGATGAGAAGAAGCGGGTGCTCATCATATGCTTTTGGTGGCATTGGTGGAACAATCGCAACAAAGTTAGAGAAGGGGAGCTTCCTTTGCACGTAGCAGAAATTGCGAGACGGGCACGCTGTGATGCACTCGAATACGAGCAGATCTTCTCACCGGTCAAAGCAAAAAAGCCTCCCGGAACCTGGCAACCACCTGAGCAGGATATCATAACGTTCAACCTTGATGGCGCTTTTACACCAGGGAACTCCTTCTGTGGATGGGGAGTGGTGGCTCGGGACAGTTCGGGCTCTGTCCTGATTGCTAGGGCAGGCAGGCAAGAGCAGGTCTATGATGCTTTTGGCGCTGAACTTAGTGCACTCACGGCAGCAGTGACAACAACAGCAGATATGGGAGCTACCAAGGTGACCTTTGAGACGGACTCCGAGCTACTGGCTGAAGTAATGGATGTCCAGCGTGTAGATTCTTCGCCTTATGCAGCCATCATTGAAGACACGAAGTTTCAGCTCAAGTTGTGGTTCTCCAAATGGAGTGTAAGTGCATGCAGACGCAACATGAACTCTGTAGCTCATGAATTAGCTCAGCTTGGTTGTAAGTGCCCACCTAATGAGTGTGTGGAATGGGACACTATTGTACCGCCCATAGTGGCTGATTGCGTCTCGGGCGATATGCCCGTGCGCCGTTAATCTATAAAGCTTTGCTTTCCTTCAAATTAAGAAGGAAACAATCAAGCAGCAGTACGAGGTATTTAAAGCGAGAAAGGCACCCCTGAATGAGTCCAGTATAGGTTCTCATGTCATGGAGTATGGTGACAAGACATTCAAGGGTGACATGCTTTTCCTCTATCAAGGTTTCGATCCTGCAAAGTCATACATCCCAAATAGGCAGCGTTTGCCCAGCCTTAAGGGTGCAATCAATTAAAGAGACGCCGATATTCTTTTCATGTGGAACAAGGTAACAAAAATCCCACTTAGCATTTCTTGTCTAGATCCGAAGTACTAAGTTTCATGTGTTTTGTTTTGACTAATTTTTCTGCTAATCTATCTTCTCGCTTTCAGTATGATAAGTTGAATGGGGGATCAGAAGAGAAGCAGAGGGCCCTCAGGGAGGTCAAAGAAACTATTCTACACAGGAAGCATCTGGACAGCAGTATCGATTTCATCGAGAGGCTTGTCTTTGGATTCGACAAGGGGCCTTCAATGCTTGGGGCTGTTAGAGGCTCTGGCCAGCCATTAGTCGATGATTGGGATTGTTTGAAGACGATGGTGAGTGAAACAATTCCTTATTTGAATCCCATAGATATGCAACACCCTCCACTCTTTCTGTTTCCGATAGAACTTACTCTGCTGTACTGATGCCAACTGCCAGGTGCGAGTTTTCGAGTCCCAGTGCGGGTCACTCACTTGGTATGGCATGAAACACACGAGGGCGTTCGCAAACATCTGCAACAATGGCGTCTCCAAGACCAAGATGAAGGAGGCAAGCATCAGCGCTTGTGATGGCTACGACTTGGGGAAGTGGAGCCCGTTGGTTCGAGGGCACATCGCCTAATCCACTGCACTCAAGTACATGGGAACAGTAGCAAATGCTCCGGAGGTTCCTAGACCTCTTATGGTGTACATACATGGTAGATGGTACATTGGTATACATACAAGAAACAACCCAATAATGGCGCCCCTGTGGTGTTGGGTTAATCAGTATTGTGTGGTCGTGCCTCTGAAAATCAAATTTGACTGCGATTAATTGAAAGGCAATGATTATTATAACAAAAGTGTGTTAATGTCTTTGCATGACAGTGCCACCTTTTTGAGAATGCTTGACAGTGCCATCCGATTCGGTAATAGTAATAAACAGGTGAGCCATGATGGCCCACAAGTGTAGGGGATCTATCGTAGTCCTTTCGATAAGTAAGAGTGTCAAACCCAACGAGGAGCAGAAGGAAATGATAAGCGGTTTCAGCAAGGTATTCTCTGCAAGCACTAAAATCATCGGTAACAGATAATTGTGTGATAAGATTATTCGTAACGGGTAACAAGTAACAAAAGTAACTAAGGTGCAACAAGGTGGCCCAATCCTTTTGGTAGCAAAGGACAAGTCTGGACGAACTCTTATATAATGTCAAGCTAGTTTTCAGCATGCTGATTCGCGTTTGGTACTTTGATAATTTTATATGTGGGTGGACCGGTGCTTGGGTGCTGTTCTTACTTGGAAAAGTCTCCCACTTATGATTTACCCCTCTCGCAAGCATCCGCAACTACGAAAGAAGAATTAAGATAAATCTAACCATAGCATGAAACATATGGATCCAAATCAGCCCCTTATGAAGCAACGCATAAACTAGAGTTTAAGCTTCTGTCACTCTAGCAATCCATCATCTACTTATTACTTCACAATGCCTTCCCCTAGGCCCAAACAATGGTGAAGTGTCATGTAATCGACATTCACATAATACCACTAGAGGAAAGACAACATACATCTCATCAAAATATCGAACGAATAGCAAATTCACATGATTACTTATAACAAGACTTCTCCCATGTCCTCAGGAACAAACGTAACTAATCACAAAGCATATTCATGTTCATAATCAGAGGAGTAATAATTATCATTAAGGATCTGAACATATGATCTTCCACCGAATAAACCAACTAGCATCAACTACAAGGAGTAATCAACACTACTAGCAACCCACATGTACCAATCTGAGGTTTTGAGACAAAGACCGGATATAAGAGATGAACTAGGGTTTGAGAGGAGATGGTGCTAATGAAGATGTTGATGGAGATTGACCCCAGCTCGATGAGAGGATCATTGGTGATGAAGATGGCTTCGATTTTCCCGCTCCGGGAGGGAAGTTTCCCCAGAAAACAGCTCCGCCGGAGCCCTAGATTGGTTCTACCCAAGTTCCGCCTCGAGACGGCGGCGTTTCGTCCCGAAAGCTTCCTCCTGATTTTTTCCAGGTCAAAACACACCATATAGCAGAAGATGTTCACCGGGGGCCTGCCAGGTGGGCCACAAGGCAAGGGGGGGCGCCTAGGGGGTAGGGCACGCCCTCACCCTTGTGGTTGCCTGGTGGGTTCTCTCTGGTATTTTCTTCGCCCAATATTTTTTATATATTCCAAAATAATTCTCCATGAAGTTTCAGGACTTTTGGAGTTGTGCGGAATAGGTCTCTTAGATTTGCTCCTTTTCCAGTCCAGAATTCCAGCTGTCGGCATTCTCCCTCTTCATGTAAACGTTGTAAAATAAGAAAGAAAAGGCATAAGTATTGTGCTATAATGTGTAATAACAGCCCATAATGCAATAAATATCAATATAAAAGCATGATGCAAAATGGACGTATCAACTCCCCAAGCTTAGACCTCGCTTGTTCTCAAGTGAAAGCCGAAATCAAAAAATATGTCCACATGTTTAGAGATAGAGGTGTTGATAAAATAAAATACGGACATGAGGGCATCATGGTCATCTTTAGGACAACAACATATATTGTCATATAACTTCTTATGCTAGAGTAACAATTCGTTCACAAGGTAGAGTATGAATCAAACACTTTATTGAAAACTAACAAACTATGATCTCAGTCACCGAAGCAAATGCAATTTATCATAACATAGGAAAGAGTCAATAAGAGCTTTTCAGCAAGCCCACATACTCAACTATCATTTAATCTTTCACAATTGCTAACACTCACGCAATACTTATGAGTTCAAAGCTTCAATCGGACACAGAGAAAGATAGGGGCTTATAATTTTGCCTCCCAATGTTTTACCTCAAGGTTAATGTCAAAAATAATACTTTATGACAACCTACATCCAAGTGGATATATTTGGATCTCTCTCCAACACATAGTGCTTGCAAGAAGAAAAAGTCTAAAAAGGAAAGGTGAAAATCACCATGACTCTTGTATAAGGGTAGAAGATAAAAGTAAAACATAGGCACTTCGCGGAGGGAAGCAGAGGTTGTCATGCGCTTTTATGGTTGGATGCACAAAATCTTAATGCAAAAGAATGTCACTTTATATCGCCGCTTGTGATAAAGAACTTTATTATGAAGTCCGTCGCTTTTATTTCTTCCATATCACAAGTTTGTATAAATCTTGTTTTCCTCACACTAATAGATCATACATATTTAGAGAGCAATTTTTATTGCTTGCACCGATGACAACTTACTTGAAGGATCTTACTATCCATAGGTAGGTATGGTGGACTCTCATGGCAAAACTGGGTTAAGGGATGTTTGGATGCACAAGTAGTATCTCTACTTGGTGCAGAGGATTTGGATAGCATAAGAGGGAAAGGCAAGCTCAACATGTTGGAGGATCCATGACAATATAACTGCTATTCATGCTCATAATTACAAAAGATGCCCAAGATAGTATATTTATATGTGAAGCCTCTCTTTCTTTATTACCTCCTATTAATTGCAACAATGACCAAAACTATGTTTGTCAACTCTCAACAACATTTATTCATCATACTCTTTATATGTGAAGTCATCACTCTCCATAAGATCATTATATGAACTTTTTATTTCGTTTTGTACTTTATCTTATTTTATTCCCTCAAGATCAAAGCAAGAAGGCAAAGCCATCAACTCAAAACTACTCTTTATTATATATCTCTCGGACTCGATTACATAGAGGGAACATAAAGCAAAAACTCAAAGCTAGATCAAACTAAAAACTTTATTCTACTAGATCAAGATATAACCAAAATGATCAAACTAAGAAAAGCAATAAAAGTAAAGGTGTTATGGTGATACGATACCGGGGCACCTCCCCCAAGCTTGGCAATTGCCAAGGGGAGTGCCCATACCCATGTATTTGTCTCCTTCTTTGGAGGTGGTGATGATGGAGTTGTTGCATTCTTATTCTCCAGTTCGCGTCTGAGGCTAAAATTTTCCTCCCTCAGATCCTCATTCTCGAGCTCAAGTTTCATTATCTTTTTGCATAATGCCGCCTTGCTGTTCTGCAAAAAACATGGTGGGATAGATTGGACCTTAGGAAGGCTTGACTTCTTGAACTTCACATGCATATCGCCAGGTTGAGGTAGTGGATCATCCTCTTCATTAGAACTGTCTTCCCTTGTTCTTTCCATGTCGGAGTCCTCCTCCTCCTCCGCGGTCCAGCCGTAATGTTCCACCTCCCCATAGAACTTTGGGTTAGCGATGAAATCAACAACGTAGCTTTCTCCCTCCGAATCTTGAGACGACATATTTTCAGATCTGCCAAGAAAACAACACGAAACAAGAACAGAGGATTTCTCCGTGGTACGGTGGTCAAAACCTTCGGGAGATTATATAATGAATTTTTACCGACCAAAAGCAGTATTGTGCAAGGAAACAGAGTCCGGAGGGCACATGAGGTGGCCACAAGGGTAGGGGGCACGCCCGAGGGAGTCCTGGATTAGGGGGTCCTCGGACAGCCGGACTATATACTTTGGCCGGACTGTTGGGCTATGAAGATACAAGATTGAAGACTTCGTCCCGTGTCCGGGTGGGACTCTCCTTTGCGTGGAAGGCAAGCTTGGCAATTTGGATATGTAGATCTCCTTCTCTGTAACCGACTCTGTGTAACCCTAGCCCCCTCCGATGTCTATATAAACTGGAGGGTTTAGTCCGTAGGACAACAACAATCATAATCTTAGGCTAGCTTCTAGGGTTTAGCCTCTACGATCTCGTGGTAGATCAACTCTTGTAATACTCATATCATCAAGATCAATCAAGCAGGAAGTAGGGTATTACCTCCATCGAGAGGGCCCGAACCTGGGTAAACATTGTGTCCCCCGCCTCCTATTACCATTAGCCTTAGACACACAGTTCGAGACCCCCTACCCGAGATCCGCCGGTTTTGACACCGACATTGGTGCTTTCATTGAGAGTTCCACTGTGCCATCTCTGTAAGGCTTGATGGCTCCGTCAATCATCTGCAATGATGCGGTCCAGGGTGAGGTTTTCCTCCCCGGACAGATCTTCGTATTCGATGGCTTCGCACTGCGGGCCAATTCGCTTGGCCATCTGGAGCAAATCGATAGCTACGCCCCTGACCATCAGGTCAGGTTTGGAAGCCTGAACTACACCTCCGACATCCGCGGAGGCTTGATCTTCGACGGATTCGAGCCCATGACAGGTGCGCCGAACAGTCACAAGGAGCATGACCTAGATCTGCCATCGGACGGTGTTCGGGAGATCACACCTGTGGTCGCCCCGGCCCTTAATCCGGAGCGGATCGTGCCATCCGAGGACGGGTGGATGGACCCTGCCACGGAGACCGCACACTCAGCAGCGTTATAGCCGAACACAGACTTCGCCTCCAATGAGGTCTGTGTCATCGGACCCTCGGACTCGTCTCCAGCCATAGGCTCTGAACCGCGTGCATCCGTGCCTATCGAATCTGATTGGGCACCGATCATGGAGTTTACCTCCGCGGATATCTTTCAGCACTCGCCCTTGGGCGACGTGCTAAATTCATTAAGTTCTCTCTCCCTGTCAAGAGACTCTTGGCCGAACTATGTCCGGCTTGAGTGGGAAGCAGACGATGAAGAAATTCGTTCCCCACCCACCACCCACTTAATAGCCACTGTCGACGATTTAATCGACACGCTTGACTTCGACTCCGAAGACATCGACAGTATGGACGACGATGCCAGAGAAGAATAGGAACCACCGCCCACAGGGCGCTGGACAGCCACCTCATCATATGATATATACATGGTGGACACCCCCAAAGAAAGCAATGGCGATGAGGAAATAGAGGATAACCCCCCGGAGAAGCAATCTAAGCACCGACATCAGCGATGCCGCTCTAAATCCCGCCATAGCGAAAATAGTGATACCGGCCCAGGAGACAATAACACTCTAGAGCCGAAGACGAAAACAATCCCGCCCAACCAGACTTCGAGCAGGCTGAACGGGAGGATGGGCAAGCTAGCCCCGATGAACAGGCAACTGATGGAGACTTGGAGTACGAAAATTACATGCCCCTCTCCGAGGACAAGGTGAGCCTCGGCAACGACGAATTCATCATGCCTGAGGATCCCGTCGAGCAGGAGCGCTTCAAGCGCCGGCTTATAGCCACTGCAAAAAGCCTGAAGAAAAAGCAGCAGCAACTTCAAGCTGATCAAGATCTGCTAACTGATAGATGGACTGAGGTCCTGGCAGCTGAGGAATATGGACTCGAGCGCCCAACCAAAAGTTACCCAAAGCGCAAGTTGTTACCTTAATTTGAGGAGGCATTAGAGCCTACACTACCAGCGCAGGATGCGGCTGACCGGCCACCACGTGGCCGGGACAAAGCATATCAGCCCGAACACCAGCCCGCACCCCATCGCCAATCAAACAAAAACACGAAGGCCCGGGGCTACACGCAGGACCTGCGAGATGTGTTGGAAAACAAAGCAGGGCAGTCAAGATCGATCTACGGATCAAGGGGGCGCGCCCCAACGCGTGTCGACGGTCACCACGCCGGATACACCAAATATAAATCCGGCCGGGCCGAATACAACCGACCAGACTCATTTGCACTACGTCGTGATATAACCCGGCATAGAGGCGCCGCACACCCCGTATGCTTCACCCACGAAGTAATGGACCATGAGTTCCCAGAAGGGTTTAAGCCCGTGAACATTGAATCATATGATGGGACAACAGATCCCGCAGTATGGATTGAAGACTTCCTTCTCCACATTCACATGGCCCACGGCGATGATCTACATGCCATCAAGTACCTCCCATTAAAACTCAAGGGACCGGCTCGGCATTGGCTGAATAGTTTGCCGGCAAACTCCATTGGAAGTTGGGAGAACCTGGAAGATGCGTTCCTGGATAACTTCCAGGGCACTTATGTGCGATCTCCGGATGCTGATGATTTAAGTCAGATTACCCAACAACCCGGAGAGTCAGCCAGGAAATTCTGGACTCGGTTCCTAACTAAAAAGAACCAAATTGTCGATAGTCCGGATGCTGAAGCCCTAGCGGCCTTTAAGCATAACATCCGCGATGAGTGGCTCGCCCGACACCTCGGCCAAGAGAAGCCGAAGTCCATGGCAGCCCTCACGACACTCATGACCCGCTTCTATGCGGGCGAGGATAGCTGGTTGGCTCGCAGCAACAACACATCAAGAAATCCTGGCACCTCAGATGCCAGAGATAGCAACGGCAAGCCCCGACGCAATAGACACAAGCGTCGCAATAATGACGATAACGCCAAAGACACGACCGTCAATGCCGGATTCAGTGGCTCTAAGTCCGATCAGCGGAAGAATCCATCCAAAAGAAACAATCCAGGCCCGTCCAATCTGGACCGCATACTCGATCGCTCGTGTCAAATTCACGGCACCCCGATAAACCAGCCAACCGCACCAACAGAGAATGCTGGGTGTTCAAACAGGCCGGCAAGTTGAATGCCGAAAACAAGGAAAAGGGGCTGCATAGTGATGACGACGAGGGGCTCCAGCTACCGAACACAGGAGGACAGAAGAAATTTCCTCCCCAAGTGAAAACGGTAAACATGATATACGCCACCCATATTCCTAAGCGGGAGCGGAAGCGTGCACTAAGGGACGTCTACGCGATGGAGCCAGTCACCCCAAAGTTTAATCCATGGTCTTCTTGTCTGATCACTTTCGATCGCAGGGACCATCCTACCAGTATCCGTCATGGCGGTTCGGCCGCATTGGTCCTTGACCCTGTCATTGACGGATTCCACCTAACATGAGTCCTCATAGACGGTGGCAGCAGCCTGAACCTGCTCTATCAGGATACGGTGCGCAAAAAGGGCATCGATCCCTCCAGGATCAAACCCACCAAAACTACCTTTAAAGGTGTCATACCAGGTGTAGAGGCTCGCTGCACGGGCTCAATAACACTAGAAGTAGTCTTCGGATCTCCGGACAACTTCCGAAGCGAGGAGTTAATATTCGACATCGTCCCCTTTCGAAGTGGCTATCACGCACTGCTCAGACGAACCACATTTTCCAGATTCAATGCGGTACCGCATTATGCATACCTCAAACTCAAGATGCCAGGTCCTCGCGGGGTTATAACAGTCAATGGAAACACAAAGCGCTCCCTCCGTACAGAGGAGCACACTGCGGCCCTCGCAGC
Organism: Aegilops longissima; assembly: GCA_021605205.1. Lineage (NCBI taxonomy): Eukaryota > Viridiplantae > Streptophyta > Magnoliopsida > Poales > Poaceae > Aegilops > Aegilops longissima. The sequence goes on along the minus strand of CM038677.1, from coordinate 631,061,642 downwards.
GAATCTGAAACAACCTTCTTAGGCAGACCTCCGGTTCGGCCATAAAGCCCCCGGACACCGCTAAGCGAGTCCGGAGTACTCTGCAACAGGATCGGTCGGCATGTCCTGAGCTCGCCTAGCAATTCGGCCTCCGTCCTAGTCCCAGTCAAGCAGCGAAATTCGTGCCGCGGCATACATAATTACGCACTTAAAATACCATGGGCACAGGCGGAGGCACAACTTCAGTACGGCCCACAATGCGGCTCAACCGCCCCAGGACCCGTGTACCTTCACCCTTTTCTTTCTTTCAGGTCCCTATTTTCTGAAGGCTCTTCCGATAACCTGATTATTGGACCCGTCACGGGACGGAAACGCCAAGGAGGCAAGAAGCTTTTACGTACAAGGGAATTACCAAGTGGTCTCTGATAACGATCGCTATGCCTGTTTTACATACCCACGCGCAGCTCGCTCTTGGCTAGGACATGTCAAATAGTCCTATTTTTCTTATCGCACTACTCGTATACATACGCCTTGACGTACTATTCAAATAACAATGGAAAATAATGTACAACGTCAGCTTATTCTTACATTTCTTTATTTCTTTCCTTGGTTGTTTATTTATTAAAATTTGCACCCGTACATTTTGGTACGATCAGTTTGCCAGGGGCTTCAGTGTACCCCATAACACGGCAAGAAAAGTCCGAACACTTTCGACAGTGCGGCACCCCGAACTTATAGCATTATATGCATCAGCTCCGAATCATGTCTTGGGTCAATAGTTGGATTTGCCCGGCTCCCATGTTTTGGTGCCTTACATTCCGCTATATCGGCTAAGGTAGCACAGGGAGAACTACTATGATTGTGTCCCGGTTCTTCCGGACGAGCACCTCGATGAAAGCGGCTGATCATCATGATGCGGCGAGAGCTGGTCGCTGTTCGAGTGGTCTCAAATCCTTAAAGATTTTTCCGCTTTGAGCGAGGAATCGGCCTTGTCTGATTTAGGCGTGTATGGCGCCTCAAGTTCGGCCTTCCGAATACTAGGGGCTACGCCAAAATTTAAAATTATAGACTTCTATGGCTAAGTGAGAGTGATAAAGCTGTATAGTCCGATTGCCTGGTTCGTTGCGCTAAACACCTCCTTAAAGGACCAAAAATTTGGATAAAGAGTGTTTAGATTTATCCCGAACACCCCGGTACTAGTTACATGGGGCAGAAGCCGACGACTGGCCAACTCTCAGATTTTATAAACGGCCGCACAGAAGGTAATATTTTAAATCAACAAGCATTATATGGCGCAAATGAACTTGTTTTCATACAGGATCAAATGAGTACATTCATTCAAATATTACATCCTTAGCACATTCCTCCGCCATGAGGTGGGTGCCCTTCAGGACACTGTCATAATATTTCTCGGGGTGGCGGTGCTCCTTGCCCTTCGGTGGACCCTCCGTCACCAGCTTCTCGGCATCCATCTTCGCCCAATGCACTTTCGCGCGGGCGAAGGCCCTGCGCGCATGTTCAATGCAGACTGACCGCTTTATGACTTCGAGCCGCGGGCAGGTAGACACAAGCCGCTTCACCAGGCCGAAGTAGCTGCTAGGAAGGGGCTCGGCAGGCCACATCCGGACTATGAGGTCCTTCATGGCCAGTTCGGCCGCCTTGTGAAGTTCGACCAGTTGCTTCAGCTGGTCGCTCAAGGTCATTGGATGTTTGGCCCCAATATACTGGGACCAGAACAACTTCTTCGTTGAGATCCCTTCTTCAGCTCGATAGATCTCTGCGGCATCAGATATGCTACGCGGCAGATCTGCGAATGCTCCTGGAGAGCTCCAAAATCGGGCAAGTAAAAAGAAAGTCTCCTTCACATGCTTGCTTTGCATATTGAATGCCTTACCCGCCGCAATCCTCTTGGCCGCCTCAATCTCCTGGAGGGCCTTTTGGGCTTCGGCCTTGGCGTCTCGTGCGCTTTGGAGGGCCTTCACAAGCTCGGACTCTTGCGTCTTAGAGTCACGCTCCAAGGACTCATATTTTTTGACAAAATCCTGGAGCTCTTGCTGGACCTCGCCAACTCGGGCCTCTTGCTTCTCGCGCTCGGTGCGCTCCTTGGCCGCTTTGTCTTCAGCCTCGTTCAGCACCTTTTTAAGGGCCGCCACTTCGGTCGTGGCCCCTATTAAAGTTCATAATGCTTCTATGAGCTGAAACCATTCCTTCTTTATCAATATACAGATGGGGTATTATGTACCTTTGTTCTCCTCGAGCCGCCTCTTCACGAGGCTGAGCTCTCCTTTGGTCCGCTCCAGGTCCCGCTTCAATCCGGAGACCTCCGCAGTACGGGCGGCAGCGATGCCTGCTTATTCACATAGACATATTCTGTTAGACTCCTACGGATGTTATTTGATCCTCTGTTCGGTCTTTCTTTCCGAACACCAAACAGAGCATCAGCGGCTACTGTCTATACCGTGATATTTTCTTATAATTTTATTACTTACCTCGAAGCCTGTTAGGAGGCTGGCGCAGGCTTCGATCAATCCACTTTTGGCGGACCGGACCTTCTCAATCACCGCACTCATGATGGTGCGGTGCTCTTCGTTAATGGAAGCTCCGCGAAGCGCTTCCAGCAAGTTGTTCGATGCCTCTGGATGGATAGAGGTCATCGGCATAGGTGGCTCGCCCTCCTTAGTGAGGGGCCGCCTGCCTGAATCCGGAACCCTTGGAGGTTCGGGCGCAGTATCCGGCTGGGGGCCAAACTTACTGCGGCCCCCGTCATCAGAATCCATGGGGGTCTTCCCCCCCATGTCCCCGGCGTCTGGGATTTCTCCTTGGGGCGTCTCCAGAACAGTCTCCCCCTGGTCCGGTATCCTCTGGGACAGCACCTCGGTGTCGTCCGCGGGCCGAGGGGAAGTGGCCGTCGGGAGTGAATCGCTGTTCATCGCCGACTGACTCAAAGACCCATCCGAGGAGGAGACATTGATGTGGGCTTTGGCCGGACTTCATGATCATATTCGACATGATAAGAAGCAATAAAGCAATGCGTACCGGAGGTGTTACAGTGTTCGGATACTTACGACTTCGCCAGGGGCTTGTCCCTGGGCAACCACTCCTCGTCGCTGTAGGCAGCTGTGGTGGAGTGGTCCGGAGGGAGGGTCTTTCCCTTCTTGGACCCTTAGGCCTCCCCAGACGGGGCGGCCTTCCTTTTCTTCTCCCCCCGGTTGCAGGGGGAGGGATTTCCGCTACTTCTTCCTCCTCTTCGTTAGAGGAGCGCGCCTCGGTGTCTTCGGACGATGAGTCCGATACAACCTTGCGCCGGAGACCTTTCCTGGTCCCCGCGGTCTTCTTTTTGACCTTCTTCTCCGACACCTCATAGGGCGCCGGAAACAACATCTCCGTTAAGAGAGCCGATGCTGGTCTTCAGGTAGAGGATCCGGACAGTCAATCCGCTCCGCTAACGCTACCCAGTCCTGATGAATTGGCATGGAGGTTTAGATTCCTCCCGCGGATGTGCTGGTAAAAGGCACGTCTTACAGAATACAAAAACTAACCGGATTGGCGGGGTGCCTTGCGCTGAGTTCGCGATCTTCGGCTATGGGTGGTGGTACCTCAGTAGTCTTGAATAGCACCTTCCGGACATCTTCGTGCGTTGTGTCGAAGATCTCTCGCAGCGTCTGGTGTTTGGCTAGGTCAAACTCCCACATATTGAAAGCCCGTCTCTGACACGGAAGGATCCGGTGGAAGAACATGACTTGGATCATGTTAACAAGCTTGATTTTCTTGCTTATCATATTTTTGATACATGTCTGGAGTCCGGTCAGCTCCACTGATGAGCCCCAGGCTAAGCCCTTCTCTTTCCAGGAGGTGAGCCGCATGGGGATGCCGGATCAAAATTCGGGGGCCGTTGCCCAGTTGGTGTCGCGCGGCTTGGTGATGTAGAACCACCCCGATTGCCACCCCTTCACGGTCTCCACAAAGGAGCCTTCAGGCCAAGTGACATTGGGCATCTTTCCCACCATGGCGCCTCCACACTCTGCTTGCTGGCCGACCACCACCTTCGGCTTCACGTTGAAGGTCTTCAGCCATAGGCCGAAGTGGGGCGAAATGCGGAGGAAGGCCTCGCACACGACGATAAACGCCGAGATGTTGAGGATGAAATTGGGGGCCAAGTCATGGAAGTCCAGCCCGTAGTAAAACATGAGCCCGTGGACAAATGGGTGGAGGGGGAATCCCAGTCCGCGGACAAAGTGAGAGAGAAACACTACCCTCTCCTAAGGCTCCGGGGTAGGGATGATCTGCCCTTCGGTAGGAAGCCGGTGCGCGATGTCTGCGGCCAGGTATCCGGCCTCCCGAAGCTTCGTGATGTCCTCCTCCTTAACGGAGGAGGCCATCCACTTGCCTCCCGCTCCGGACATGCTTGGAATGACTTTGCGGAGAAGGAGAAAGCTTGGGCGCTAGAGCTCGAGCGAGGGGAAATGGATGAGCAGAGGAAGAAGAAGGCGTGGGTGGAGAAAAGGTGAATCCTTATCTCTTTATAAAGGCGGTAGAAACCATGCGCCTCCCTACTTGCCCCGTAAAACTTGCTTATTCCCCAAGCATCGTGTTGATGACGCGGTTGGGTTACCCACACCCGTATTGATGAGAATCCCGTGATAAGGGGACACGATCTCTGCTTCGACAAGACGTGCCAATGAAACCGACTCGCAATATGTGCAGCAGCTGGTTGAGAAAAACGGTTCAAATAATGACCGGGCCGCGGCGTGAGGTCACACTATGAAAAGTTGTCAGCAGATTAGATTTGTGGAATATTTTACTCTCTACGGTGGTATGTGGAATTTGTTTTGTAGAGCCGGACACGATCCTTGTGTTGGGAAAATCTTCTATGGAGTATTCGGAGAAGGAACCCGCCTTGCAATGCCGAAGAAAATCTGCGCGCCGGACTCATCGTCATTGAAGCCTGGTTCAGGGGCTACTGAGGGAGTCCTGGATTAGGGGGTCCTCGGACAGCCGGACTATATACTTTGGCCGTACTGTTGGACTATGAACATACAAGATTGAAGACTTCGTCCCGTGTCCGGGTGGGACTCTCCTTTGCATGGAAGGCAAGCTTGGCAATTCGGATATGTAGATCTCCTTATCTCAGAACCGACTACTGTAACCCTAGCCCCTCCGGTGTCTATATAAAGCTGGAGGGTTTAGTCCGTAGGACAACAACAATCATAATGATAGGCTAGCTTCTAGGGTTTAGCCTCTACGATCTCGTGGTAGATCAACTCTTGTAATACTCATATCATCAAGATCAATCAAGCAGGAAGTAGGGTATTACCTCCATCGAGAGGGCGAACACAGGTAAACATTGTGTCTCCGCCTCCTGTTACCATTAGCCTTAGGCGCTTGATTCGGGACCCCCTACCCGAGATCCGCCGGTTTTGACACCGACAACGCCCGCTTGGCTTGCCGCTTCCTCGTGTACTCTTCGGACTACTTTTAATTTTCCTAAATTTTTCAATATTCCAAAACGGAGAAAATTTGCCATTGGAAACATTTTGGAGTCGGTTTACTTACCGTACCACATACCTATTCCTTTTCGGAGTCTGAAACGTTCTGGGAAGTATCCCTTATGTACTCCTTTGGTGTCATGCTATTGATTATATTGGTCTCAACATTTATGGGAGTACCTGAAATATAATGTTTAATTATTTGACGGTTCACCACCTTCGGATTTCTGTCTTCGGCGTTGTTGATTTTGATGGCACCGGAATGGTAGACCTCCGCGATAATATACGGACCTTCCCATTTTGAGAGAAGCTTTCCTGCAAAAAAATCTTAAATGAGAGTTGTATAGCAAAACATGATCACCTACATTAAACTCACACTTTTGTATACTTTTGTCATGCCATCTTTGAACTTTTTCTTGAAACAATTTGGCATTCTCATAGGCTTGGGCTCTCCATTCATCAAGTCAGCTAATGTCAAATAACCTCTTCTCACCGGCAAGTTTAAAATCATACTTGAGCTCTTTGATTGCCCAATAATCATTATGTTCTAGTTCAAGAGGTAAGTGACATGCTTTTCCATAAACCATTTTATATGAAGACACACCCATAGAATTATTATAAGAAGTTCTATAAGCCCATAATGCATCATCAAGTTTCTTAGACCAATTCTTTCTAGACCTATTAACAGTCTTTTGCAAAATCAATTTAATCTCTCTATTGCTCAATTCTACTTGACCACTAGACCGAGGGTGATATGGAGATGCAATTCTATGGTTGACATCATATTTAGCAAGCATTTTACAGAAAGCACCATGAATAAAATGTGAACCACCATCAGTCATCAAATATCTAGGGACTCCAATCCTTGGAAAAATAACTTCTTTAAGCATTGATACATCCATTTTGCATCATGTTTACCTACTATTATTTATATTTTTTATGTATAATAATGCTGTTTGGAGTATTTTAATGCCTTTTCTCTCATAATATGCAAGGTATACACAAAGAGGGAGAATACCGGCAGTTGGAATTCTGGACCTGAAAAAGCTATGTCAGGCTACCTATTATGCACAACTCCAAATGAGCTGAAACTTTACATAGATTATTTATGGAATATATAAGAAATATTGAAGCCAATAATTACCAGAGGGGGGCCACCAGGTGAGCATAACCCACCTGGGCACGCCAAGAGGCCCAGGTGTGCCCTAGTGGGTTGTGCCCTCCTCGGCCAACCTTCGATGCCCCTCTTCTGGTATATAAGTCATTTTGACCTAAAACTTAATAAGGGGAGGACTTTCGGGATGAAGCGCCGCCGTCTTGAGGCGGAACTTGGGCAGGAGCACTTTTGCCCTCTGACGGAGCGATTCTGCCAGGGGAACTTCCCTCCCGGAGGAGGAAATCGTCGTCATCATCATCACCAACAACTCTCCCATCTTGGGGAGGGCAATCTCCATCAACATATTCAACAACACCATCTCCTCTCAAACCCTAGTTCATCTCTTGTGTTCAATCTTTGCACCGGAACTATAGATTGGTGCTTGTGGGTGACTAGTAGTGTTGATTACATATTGTAGTTCATTACTATATGGTTTATTTGGTGGAAGATTATATGTTCAGATCCATTATGCTATTTAATACCCCTTTGATCTTGAGTAGGATTATCATTTGTGAGTAGTTACTTTTGTTCTTGAGGTCACGGGAGAAATCTTTTTGCAAGTAATCATGTGAACTTGATATGTGTTCGATATTTTGATAGTATGGATGTTGTGATTCCCTTAGTGGTGTCATGTGAATGTCGACTGCATGACACTTCACCATATTTGGGCCTAAGGGAATGCATTGTGGAGTATTTATTAGATGATGGGTTGTGAGAGTGACAGAAGCTTAAACCCTAGTTTATGCGCTATTCCGTAAGGGACTGATTTGGATCCAAAAGTTTAATGCTATGGTTAGATTTATTCTTAATACTTTTCTCGTAGTTGTGGATGCTTGCGAGGGGGTTAATCATAAGTAGTAGGTTTGTTCAAGTAAGAACAACACCTAAGCACCGGTCCACCCACATATCAAATTATCAAAGTAGCGAACACAAATCTAACCAACATGATGAAAGTGACTAGATGAAATTCCCGTGTACCCTCAAGAACGCTTTGCTTATCATAAGAGGCCATTTTGGCCTATACTTTGCCTCAAAAGGATTGGTCTACCTTGCTGCACTTTTGTTACCATTACCATTACTTGCTCGTTACAAATTATCTTGCTATCAAACTACTCATTACTTATAATTTCAATGCTTGCAGACATTACCTTGCTGAAAACCGCTTGTCATTTCCTTCTGCTCCTCGTTGGGTTCGACACTCTTATATACTTATCAAAAGGACTACGATTGATCCCCTATACTTGTGGGTCATCAAGCATATTATTAGAAGTGTTATGATCAGCACTACTAGTTGGAATAGCTTCTACCCACTTAGTAATGTAATCAATAGCAACTAAAAATATGTGTATACCCATTAGAGGAAGGAAAATGTCCCATATAATCAAAGCCCCATACATCAAATGGTTCAATAACAAGTGAATAATTCATAGGCATTTCCTGACGTCTACTTATATCGCCGATTCTCTAGCATTCATCACAAGACAAGACAAACTTACGAGCATCCTTGAAGAGGGTAGGCCAATAAAAACCTGATTGTAATACCTTGTGTGCAGTTCTTGTTGGGAAACGGAGCATGCAATTAAAAAAAAATTCCTACTCTCACACAAGATCTATCTAGGAGATGCATAGCAACTAGAGGGGGAGAGTGTGTCTACGTACCCTCGTAGACCGAAAGCGGAAGCGTTTGACAACGCGGTTGATGTAGTCGAACTTCTTCTCGTTTTGACTGATCAAGCACCGAACGTACGACACCTCCGAGTTCTGCACACGTTTAGCTCATGACGTCCCTTGTCCTCTTGATCCAACAAAGGTGTCGAGGAAGATGAGTTCCGTCAGCACGACGGTGTTGTGATGGTGATGGTGAAGTGATCCGCGCAGGGCTTCGCCTAAGCACTACGAAGATATGACCAGAGGCGTAAATTGTGGGGCGGGCGCCGCACACGGCTAACAATTGTTTGTGTGTATTCTAGGTGCCCCCCACAGATATATAGGTGGGAGGGGAGGGGAGTGTAAGTGCATCTAGTGCCCCTTAGTGATTTTGGTGTATTGAAGACTTATATGTTAAGAGACTGATGCGTTTTGTGAGTGTATACAGGTCTATAAGTCTATGAGGAGTTTGATACTTATAGAGAAATTCGACCCCTAAAAATGAATATCTTCGAATGAAGACTTTGGATTTCTGAAGACTTTCTGAAGATTTTGAAAGTGAAGAAATTGGTGTGACCTTGAATACTTGGCATTCAATCGAGGAACATGAAGCGTGAAGACTTTTGTTTTTGTAGTTTCATTTTCTCTTTCTTGAGTCATAGGAAACACCGTACTGTTAAAGGGGCTCGAGGAAATACTAAGGAAAAATTTCCATGTGATGCTCAACTCAAAATCCTACACCTACCAATCCCTTCGAGTGAAGCCATTGGAAATCTCATACAGCTCAGTCAATTTCTTCAGTGACGGAGACGAAGTTCTTCTGGTCACTGATGAATTTGTTCTGACCGAGGTGTTAGGAATTCGCCAGTGCTGATTGCCTACACAGTGAGGAACATGATAGCCCTGAGAAATTTGAACCTCAAATTTCCGACCGTTGCTGCGCTGTGCGCCAGGTGTTCCAAAATATCTACCCACCTAACGGTCATATCATTGAAGGGCATTTATGTCTTATCATGTCGGGCTGCTCCCTAGGCTATAAATAGCCACCCCTACAACCACTAGCTGGTTGGCTGCTCCGAGAGAAACTGACACTTGTCAATTGAGAGCATCCCATCCTCCGAGGACTTTGAGCGAAAATCATCAAGTGAGGAAAACCCAAACCCAAACACCTACAAACCCAAAGTGATTGAGCATCACTGAATAGATTGATCTTGCGTAGATCCGACGATTTTTACCTTTGAAGACTGTGCTTCTTCCAGACGGTTAGGCGTCATGGTCTAGAGCATCCAAGAGGAAATTGTGGATCGTCGAGTGACCGAGTTAGTGAAGGTTTGGAAGTTACCTGAAGACTTACCACAAGCGATTGGGCGAGGTCTGTGTGACCTTAGCTCAAGGAGAATACGGTGAGGACTAAGTGTCTTGGACTGCGTGTTCAGGACTGGGTGTCCTCGGGTTTGAATACCTAGCCGCTCCAACCAGATGTACAACTGAGACAACAGTTGGAACTGGTCTACCAAATCATTGTCTTCACCAAGCTTACTGGTTCTATTTCCTCAACCCTTCATTTCCTCATTACAGTTGTTGTGTGCTTGTTCATATCTGTTGTGAAGACTTTGACTGAAGATTTTCTCAATTTTCTCAGTTCAATTTCTTCAGTCTGTTTGTCTTCATTCTGTGTTATCCTGTGATTACGCTTTCTGTACTCTGTGCTTGTATTCATTTCATCATGATGACCATGCTTGTGTTCTGTTATGTTTACTTCTGAGTACTTATTCCGCTGCAAGTAGTTCTTCACTTAGGAATTTCCTCACCCTGAAATTCCTCAGTGAAGAATTCATAAAAATCGCCTATTCACCCCCCTCTAGTCGATATAACGCACTTTTTATTGGTATCAGAGCAAGGTACTCCCTTGTTCTGTGTGATTTTGGTTTAACCGCCTGGAGTTTTAGTTATGTCGACCACATGTATGATCAAGGGCTCTGCTGGGTGTCCTACCTTCGATGGGAAGGACTACCACTACTGGAAGAAAAGATGCGAATTCATCTTGAGGCAATTGATAACGATCTATGGTATGTTGTGGAAAATGGTGTTCCCTCAGTCTCACCTTCACTAAACGCTACTGATGTGAAGAGATTCAAGCAACTCGATTCCCAAGCGAAGAACATCATATGTGGCCATCTGAGCAAAGGGCAGTATGGAAGAGTGAGTGCTTTGGAAACTGCTAAGCTTATCTGGGATAGGTTGTCCAAAGTGAATGAAGGAGTCTCAACTCAACGTGACTCTCGAGTTGACGTTCTTCGCAATCTCTTCAACCGTTTCAAAAGACTCGACAATGAAAATGTTCAACAAACCTTCGATCGCCTCACTAACATCTCAAATGAGCTTCAAGCACTTGGTGCCACTGACATTACCGATCATGAGGTGGTGAAGAAATTGCTGAGATCGCTTGATTCCTCATTTGATACTCTGGCACTGATGATACAAGAATGTGGAGATTACAAGTCACTTGATCCCGCTGATATCCTCGAGAGGCTAAACACTCATGAGTTCCAGCTTGCTGAGAAAAGATCTCTATGGTTTGAGCTATGGCAGATCACGTGCCCTGAAGGCCAAGGCAGTCTCTGAGTTTGAAGATGAAGACTCTGGTAGCAGCCTTGGTGATCCCGAAAAACTGAGCCAGGAACTAGCATTGCTCGTGAAGAAATTTCAAAAGTTCTCAAGATGTGGTCGCTTTGGAAAATCCTCAAGGAGTAATGAGTCCACATCCAGTGACTAAAAGAAGAGGCTATGCCACAAATGCAAGAAACCTGGTCACTACATTCAAGATTGTCCTCAGTGGGAAAAGGAATCAAAGAAGAAGAAATACAAGGATTACAGTTCTGATGATGCAAAGAAGAAGAAGAAATCTTCAAAGTCTTCATCATCAAAATCCTCCAAGTCTTCATCTCACAAGAAGAGCAGCTCCAAGAAGGCTCGGACATTCATTGGCAAGGAAATGAACTCTGAGGCTGAACCTGAGGAACATGAGGAAGAGGAGGCATCTGAGGAATCCGAGTCTGGTGTGGCGAGCCTAGCTCTTGCTACTGCATTCGTCAGCAAGTCCATCTTCAACTCTGAAGAAAATGGCTTCACCAACAAGGCTGATGAAGGCAATGATGACTACATGCCCACCTATTGCTTCATGGCAAAGGGTGCCAAGGTACTCAAATACCCCTCCTCTGAATCTAGTGAGGATGAATCTGATGAAAACCTCAAGCCTAGCTACTCTAAACTTGCTAAGATTGTTGTGAAACAACAAAAGGATTTTGAAAAGGTTCAAAACATGCTAGAAAAAAGTGATGATATGTTGGGTGAAGAAATGGATCGCACTAAAACCTTGACTGAAAATCTTCAGAGACTTCAATCTAGGTTTGACAACCTTCAAGGTCATCATAACACTCTTTTATCTGATCATGAGAAGCTTTCTTATGAATTTGTTCAAAGAAAGCAAGATCTTGAAAAGCTAAGGGTGAGTTATGAAGATCTTCAGAAGGAGCGCGATTCATTACTTGCTCAACATATCAGCGCTACCCAGGAAGAATTCATTCCTCCATGTTTGAAGTGCATTGAACGTGAATCTGCTAATTCTTCACCTGAATGTGCAAATACTTCTAATGCTACAAATTCTTCACCTGTCTCTGCTATCAATAATTCCTCATCTGAGGACATTGCTATTATCACTGATGATGCAGGGCTGAAGGAATTGTACATGACATGCATGTACAAAAGCCTGAAAGGGCATCAGACTCTTTGTGATGTGCTTAAAAAGAAGATCCTCAACAGGAACCCTAGGAAAGAGGGTATTACCTTTGAGAGGAAAATCAATGCTGATGGAACATATTGGAAGCTTTGAGCGTACCCCAAAACCTCATGGGTTCTTTGCGAAGGGACCTCGATTGATCCATCCAATTTATCTGACTTTACATGTGAATCTCCTCACTCTTCTGATTAGTCATTTGACTCCAACTATAAACTGTTCAAAAATAAGAATGGTGAAGTATTTGCTAGATATGTTGGCACTAACTGCAGGAAGGGTTCCCAAAAGGTGCCTTGAAAGTCTTCAGGTGAATGTCATCATGACACCACCTGTGAAGAATAGGAACCCCAGATCGAATTCTTCATATGGACCAAATTCTTCATATGGATCCAAGTCCTCATTCGGACCAAATTCCTCACGTGGATCAAATTCCTCAAAAGGATCAAAGTCCTCATATGATCATTATCGTGCTAATCCTTCTGTTTCGCAGGGAAGAGTTGAGGGCTATGAATATGAGCATTATTCTTCTAATCATTATGTTCATAAGTCCTCGAAGAATTTCTCTGCTTACTCATATGCATATCCTAACTCCTCTTATGTGAAACAAAGTGGACTGGCTTCTATGTCACCTTTCTCAAATGGAGCTCGCAGAGTGATGAACTCTTTGCCACCCCTTCAGATGTGGATGGTGAAGAAAAAGAACTAATCCCTTATGCAGGGTCAGGTCTCCAGACATGCCTAAACGTCTGAGGAATTTGCTGGAGACCTGAAAATTGCCTGAAAGGACGCAGGCTAATCATGAAGAAATGAACTTTCATCTCACACGTCCTCATGTTGCTCTATCTGTTCTGTTATCTGATGAAATTGATGTCATATTCCTCACTGATGAAGTATATGAGTTCGTAAGTTACACTAATTCATCTGCAGGATGATCAACCCAAAGCCAATGAGTGGGTCCTCGATAGTGGATGTACGAACCACATGACTGGTGATAAGAATCTATTGATGGATGCTCCCTTATCACCATCGCATCTGAATCATATCATCTTCGCTGACAAAGGCAAAAGTCAAGTATTGGGTCTTGGTAAGGTTGCGATCTCAAAGGATCGACACATGGACAAAGTCATGCTTATCGAGTCCTTAGGATACAACCTCATGTCTGTCTCAATGATTTGTGATCTCGATATGGTTGTTGTCTTTGGAAAATATTGTTGTTTTGTGATCATGGAAGCTGACAATTCCAAAGTCTTTGAAGGCTTTAGGAGAGGAGACGTGTATATTGTTGATTTCTCTACAGGATCACAACCGGCCGTATGCCTACTTGCAAAAGCTTCAGAAGGCTGGCTATGGCATCAAAGACTTGGTCATGCTGGCATGAGGAATTTGCACACGCTCGTGAAGAAGAAGCATGTCATTGGCATTGAGAATGTCAAATTCCTCAAGGATCACTTGTGCGGAGCCTGTGAAGCTGGAAAGATGACCAAGGCCAAACATCCAGCGAAGACTATCATGACTACCACTCGACCATTTGAATTGCTTCATATGGATCTCTTTGGTCCTAACCATTATTCTACAGTTACAAATGATGCATCTCTATATGGCTTTGTTATTGTTGATGATTACTCTCAATACACATGGGTGCATATTGTCACTTACAAACATGAGGTGCAGGAAGTCTTCAAACGATTTTCCTCGAGGGCTTCAACCAACTTTGGTGTGAAGATCAAGCACATCAGAGCGACAATGGAACTGATTTCAAGAATTCTGGTCTTGATGACTATCTTGATGAACTTGGTATTACTCATGAGTTATCTGCTCCTTATACTCCTCAGCAGAATGGCGTCTTAGAGCGCAAGAACAAGACTCTTGTTGAGATGGCTCACACTATGCTTGATGAATACAAGACGCATCATCGTTTCTGGATTGAGGCAATTGATACTGCGTGCCACATCATCAACAGGGTATATCTTCACAAATTCTTCAAAAGACTGCCTATGAACTCCTCACTGACAAGAAATCCAATGTGAGTTATTTCAAAGTCTTCGGTGCTAAATGTTGGATTAGAGATCCTCATCACAACTCTAAATTTGCACCGAAAGCACATGAAGGTTTATGCTTGGTTACGGAAAGGACTCACACACCTCTGAGTCTTTAACAACGTTCTTCACAAAGTTGTTGAAACTGTAGATGTCTTGTTCGATGAAACTAATAGCTACGCAAAGAGAGCACCTACCTTCATGATAGATGAACCTGCACCGAGGAATCTATCAAGTTCGGAGCTCTTGAGGATGTCATTCCTACTGAAGAATCTGCTGAAGAATTCATTCCAGAACGTGAAGAACGTCGAGCTGATGCACCTGAAGCAAATGGTGCTGAAGAAATTGCTGATCAAATCCCTCAGTGACAACCCGCTCATCCTCGCGTTGCAAACGAAGTGCAGATTGAGAAAATCATCAGCGATATCAACATTCTAGGTCCTCTCACACGCTCAAGAGCTTCATATTTGTCTAACTTTTGTGGGCACTTTGCTTTCGTCTCTATCACATAGCCCACTAAGGTAGATGAAACATTTCTAGAGCCTGAGTGGATTCAAGCTATGCAAGAAGAATTACATCAGTTCAAGCTCAACAACGTCTGGGAACTACTCAATCGTCCAGATCCTCGCAAGCACAATATCATTGGCACAAAGTGGATCTACCGCAACAAGCAAGATGAAAATGGCCTTGTGGTGAGGAATAAGGCACGGCTTGTAGCTCAAGGGTACACACAGGTTGAAGGAATTGATTTCGATGAAACTTTTGCACCTGTTGCTAGACTTGAGGCTATTCGCATATTAGTTGCTTATGCTAACCATCATGATATCACTTTATATCAAATGATGTCAAAAGTGCATTCCTCAATGGTAAGCTTGAGTAATAAGTATATGTTGCTCAACCCCCAGGTTTTGAAGATCCAAAGCATCCTGACAAAGTCTTCAGACTCAATAAGGCCCTGTATGGCCTCAAGCAGGCCCCTCGGGCGTGGTATGATACTTTGAAGGAATTCCTCATGAAGAAAGGCGTCAAACCCGGTTCACTTGACCCATCTATTTTCACTAAATCTTATGATGGTGAATTGTTTGTGTGCCAAATTTATGTTGATGATATCATTTTTGGCTGTACTGACCAACGTTACAGTGATGAATTTGCCTATATGATGAGTGAAGAATATCAAATGTCTATGATGGGAGAATTGAAATTCTTCTTAGGTATTCAAATTCGTCAACAGCACAATGGCATATTCATATCTCAGGAGAAATACCTCAAGGATGTATTGAGGAAATTCAGCATGCAAGATTGCAAAGGCGTCAAAATTCCTATGCCCACAAATGGCCATCTATGCACTGATGAAAATGGTATCAACTTCGATAAAAAGGTATACTGCTCCATGATTGGATCTTTATTGTATTTGTGTGCATCTAGGTAGATATTATGCTTAGTGTTTGCATGTGTGCCCGATTTCAAGCTACACCGAAGGAATCACACCATAAGGCTGTGAAGCATATTCTTCGATATCTAGCTCACACACCAACACTTGGATTATGGTACCCCAAGGGCTCGGCTTTTGATCTAATTGGATATTCAGACTCTGACTATGTTGGTGATCGTGTGGACCGCAAGTCAACATCTGGCACATGCCATTTCCTCAGATGATCCTTGGTTTGTTGGTCCTCGAAGAAACAGAACTGTGTATCACTGTCTACAGCTGAAGCTGAGTACATTGCTGCTGGTTCTTGCTGTGCTCAATTGCTTTGGATGAAGCAAACTCTCAAGGACTACGGCGTCAACATGAATAACGTGCCTCTCTACTGTGACAATGAGAGTACAATCAATATTGCTCACAACCCAGTTCATCACTCGAAGACTAAGCACATTCAAATTCGTCATCATTTTCTTCGTGATCATGTGTGGAAGGGAGACATCTCTATTGAGCATGTACGGACTAAAGAACAGCTAGCCGATATCTTCACAAAGCCCTTGGATGAGAAGAGATTTAGCAAGTTGAGGTGTGAGCTAAATATCCTAGAATCTTTGAATGTTCTTTGAAAAGGACACTCATCCTAGCTAACACTTATGCAAAATTGATGATTTAGATGTGCAACATGCGAAGAAACGTTTTTCTTCAATTAATGAAGACTAACACTCTAAGTGTGAAGAAATTAACGAAGAATTTGATTCTCAGAGCCCTACGACAATTGTACGCGGTGTCTGAAATCATCATTCTTATACGGTGGGCCACGCCACCACCAAAAGTTGGAAATCTTAAATTTGAGTTTTTCCTCAGTTTTGAAATTCCTCAGTTGTTCATTTTCTTCAACTTTGCATTGTCTTCACTGTTTCCATCGTTTTTCTTCATTGGCCATATATATAGAGAGAGTTTATGTCCTCTACAACATTCACTTATTGCTAATTCCTCATGTTGCTTTTTCTGCTAAGTGAATGTGATCGGACCCTTTCCCCTCTATGCTTTACTCAACCCAATCTATTCACAAATTCTTCTTGTGCGTTCTATTTGAAACTCGTTCAAAATCTTCACTATGTCCTTGTCAGCTGAAGAATTTGCGAACGGAACTTTAAACTTATCTAATCTAAATTTTTGGCTTTGCCGCTCAAACCATTCCGTATCCCACGATAATACTTATCTATTCACCCACGATCTCACACGATCGCCACCTCTTAGTACGTGGGTGACACATGTCAAGCTAATGAGAAGGGTCAGGGGCACGTACGTCCAATTTCTTCGGGCGAACAGTTTTTCACTGTGGCTATATATACCCCTCCCCTTCCTCACTTCACTTTTATTCTGCTCGATCGCTCTCCCGCTCGAGCTTCTCAAACCCTAGCGCCGCCGCTACTTCATCGTCACCGATGAGGAAGAGCTTCACTTCCTCGACCTCCTCGCCGTCGTACTCGCACCGGCTGCGGATTTCTTCACTCCGCTGCTGCCGTAGCTGTCTTCCTCTACCGAGTTAGGGCGTGGAAGATCTGAACTGACGAACTTCACATCTACACTTGCCAGTTCGTTGTGTTCTTCATCAAGGGTAATTAAAAGTTACTTTTACTGCCCTCTTTGATTCGAATGTTTTCTTCAAAATCTTCAAAAGATGTTTATTCTTCAAATCTTCACACACTAAACACCTCACATATCTTCTGTTCTTGATCTGTTTCTCTAAGCTACATTTTTCTTCAAGATTCCTAAATTGTGCGGATTTTCAATCTGTACAACTCTGGAACCTAAGACAAAGAACACTTAGTGAAATTCTTCAACACTCATCTGGTCAAATTCCTCAAACTTGTTCTTTTTGAAAAACCTCTGAGAACGCATATGACCTCTCCAAATTCCTCACAACTATACTCTGTTCATAGGTACACATGTCCGCTGCTGAATCACTAGGTTCTCATCAACTTAACTCATTTGCAGTGTTCCTCGAAGAATAGTTGCACACATCTTCAGAGAAATCAGTTGTTCATATTCCTCATCTGAAGAAAATGGCTGATGGAAAGAAGCCACAGAAGGGAGGAAAGAGGCCTGAAGTCAATACAACGTTTGAAATCCCTGATGATATTTGTGCTGGGTACTACACACCCCCTGAGGAAGATAAAAATCAGCGCAAGGTGCGCATTCAAAATATTGAGAGGAGATGGGCATGGGAATGGAGGGAGTACAGATATGTTACTCCCAAGTATATGAAGAAATTTGCTCTTAATCCTCCATGCCCAAGAGCTCCACTGGCACCTGGCCGATTAGCAGATCCCACCAGCCTCAAGCGCGGTGAGGACTATCCTGATGAATGGGCCAAGCGCCAGGCCAAATTGGCCAAACAAGCAAAAGAAGCAGTGAGGAAATTTAATGAAGACTCTACTGCTGCTGCTGCTACCACTGCTGAGGCATTTGCAAGCAAGCCAAAGAAGGCCATGGAAAAGAAGCCTGCTCACAAGCCAAATGCTTCACCCTCAATGCCCTCACGGCCAAGTTCCTCAGCAATGCCCTCATGGCCAGATTCTTCAATGCCCTCACGGCCAAATCCTCAGAGTGCTCCTGCTCCTCACAAGTCCTCAGCTGCTCCGACAAAATCCTCAGCACCTGTGCATCTCGCCACGTGCCAAAGGACTACAGGCATTTCTATTGCCTCATGATCTTCTGCTAGTTCCTCATCTGCACCAAATTCCTCAACAGGCCCCTCTCTGCTGAAGAAAAAGGCCACTACTGGACGAGGCCCTCGTCCAAGTCCTCACAAGAAGCAGGTCGCCTTTGAAGTGCCGTCCGATGACGAAGCTGATGATGAGGAACTTGCCGAAATCATCAGAGATAGGAAGGTCAAGGCCGCTAGAGCCAAAGGCAGCAATGTGCCATTGATGCTGGATCCAAAGCTGATCCTAGACTTCTTCGACCTATGGCACAAGGACCCCAACACACCTTTGCCAGAGATGAACCTCACTCCTGGTTAAAGTCACATTTTGACTGCCTTCGTTGAAGAAGAAAAATGGAAATATGAACAAGGAAGGAGTGTGAAGAAAGCGCAGTACAAGAAAGAGCGCTTTCTGAGGGAAAATGTTCTGAAGCTTTCCCCTGATGAACTCGTTGCCTTACAAGCTGAAATCAAGAAACTGAGTGATGAATTTGATCGCTACTATGCTGACTGGCTTGCAGCCAAGGTCAGATTTGTGAAGATTACTGAAAACTTCACTTCCAATGTTGTAGCCCCAACGCAACAAGAAATTCCTCAGGCTGAAGCATCTGCTCAGACGACCGAAGAACATGCCAGCACCGCTGATGAAAATCAGGCTGCTGATGAAACTCAGAGTACCAGGGCTGATGACTGCATTCCAGCCGCTGAAGAAACTGCCAGGGCAGCTAAAGCTTCAACAGCTGTGCCTGAAGAAAATGAAGAGATCAGGGCAACTACAATAGTTGTGCCTGAAGTAATTGCACCAAATTCCTCTGCTCCTCCTGCGCCTATGCCAACTCTGATCCTTCCATCTGCATCAGATGTGAAGAAAACCAAGAATGCAGAGCGTGCAACTGTGAAGAAAAGGAAGGCATCAACTTCATCAGATTCTTCAGCTCCGAAGAAGATGAAGCCCACAAGCTCATTTGACAGCCCAATTGATGCCATTCCTGTCTCAAGCATGCCATCAAAGGATCTAGTTCCTTTTGATGAAGAATATGAGATCCCAAGTGGATCTGATGATGACATTCCTTCTGCTGCTTTGTCAGAGAAGTTGGATGAAGAAATAGAAGTGGATGCAATCCCTTCAACCCTAATCATTTCATCGCCCATGCCTCAGTTCACTGCTGAAGAGGCTGGCGTTGAAGAAATGCTAGAAGAAGAAGATGTGGACATTGGAAGCTCTACTCCAGTGATGAATGACGACTTTTGGGAAAGTCAGCACCCCAATTCTCCTGTGTTCACACCACTACAACAAATTCCTCAGTCCCCTACCACTACTGTAGTACAAATGGGATCTGAAGAACCTCATGCAACACCGTCTGTCCATGAAGAAATTCCAGCCACTAGTGCTGATGAAAATGCAAATGAAGAATCGAAGACCCAGGCTGCCACTAAAGAAGATGCTGAAATTCCTCAGCCCGTGGATCCAGAGATTGCGATTCCTGAGGTGGTGATGCAACTGAATGATACTCCTCAGCCCAAACCAAAGGATCCCTTCTCAAAGAAGCAGAAGTTCAAGGCTGCTAATTTTTTTGGCGAGCACGTATTCTTCACTGAGTATAATCCTTATGACTCTGCTCATCTTAGAAGGAAGCGCTTCTGGACTGCCAGCCAGGCCAATTTCTTTTCTTCACTGCTCTTCAACAAGGACAAAGTCTTCGACCATGAGCATATTCCTCACATGGACATGGAATCACTGCCTTGCTTCACCCCTGTGCTCAGTGTGCTTCATGATGCAGGGCTGCTCAAGTTTTGCACAGATATTTGCGATTGGAATGAAGAGCTCATTCTTCAATTCTATGCAACCCTGCACATCACAGGCGATGCTGATGACATCAACACCCGGGTTCTGGACTGGATGACCGACAATACTCATTACAAAGCACCGGCCTCTGAATTACTTCATGCCCTGCCACTCAGTCCTCCCCTTGAGGGTGCTCGATGCCTGTACCAAGAGCCTGAGCTCACTGCTCATTACATGGAAGTACTCATGAAGCCTCTGAAGCCCGGTCAAGCCCCAAGGACCAAATTCCCCGTGAAGGAATTGTTATATGTGCCAAGAACTGTCTATCACATTCTGACGAAGACAATGAGTCCTATCAAAGGCCACGACTCGTCTGATGAAGAAATTGTTGGGATAATGAAGAATCTGCTGTTCAACATCATACATGGCATTCCTGTCAATTATCATGATTTCTTCATGAGGACTCTGGCAAATGTTGCACTCTCTCCTTTTGAGCTGAAGCCTTATGCTCCTTGGATTATGAAATTCCTCAGATCAAGGTCTTCGCTCAACTACAAGGCTGATTTTCAGAATCACCTCAGCTACTTTCCCCCAATCGAAGTCCTCAAACGGACCTATTCCTCAGCTGATGAAAAGGGCAAGGCACCTGCTGTCATTGATGAAGGCATTCGTCCATTGGATGGTCAGTTTCGCAAAGCTGCATCTTATTCCACCAATGATGACTCTGCCACTCATGATTCTGCTGCCAATGCATCCAAGCCAAATCCTCACGCCACAGCTCCTCGAGTGATGACTGACCGCGAGCTGCTTCTTAGTCTTCACCAGAAGGTGGATCGAAATCATAAATGGGTTAAGCGTCAGTTTGGTTCCATTCTTCAAAACATGACTGCTACATATAATGGAGTGAAGAAAAACCACTACTACCTCAATGAACTCTTCAATCATACCTGGGCTATTTTATCACATCTGTATGGTGAAGAAGATCTAAAGCAAATGGGCTTCAAGGAGGACTTTGACTGGTCTGCACCTCCACCGAAGAAATTCAAGAAGGTCAAGGTTCCTTCCTTGGTGGCCAACTCATATTCTTCATCACGCGACACAGACGAGCATGAAGACTTGGACGACACTGCAGCAGGCCCTACAACGACAAACGACCCCAACATCACTGGCGCTCTTCCATCAACATGATATTCTTCTGGGGCGTTAGTCCTCATTTTTTGATCCTTTTGGTCATTCAATGACAAAGGGGGAGAAATTTGAGTTAGTCTTCAAGCGGGTCTATATATGGGCGTTTTTTTGCTGAGTTACAACTCTCGTTCTTCTGAAACTTTATTTGATCGAGTTGTAAACTTAAACCCGATGGTGGCCTGATACTTTTGATGTTTTCTTCTACATGCTTATTCCTCACATATGTTAATGCACGCATGCTGAATTACATCAGCCACCATATTTCATCATGCATTTCAAATTCTTCATATTATATGTCAAATGCGTGTATGAATTACAAGATATAGGGGGAGATCTCCATGATTCTACTCTTCAAGTGTGCATTTCTTCATAAGAAAATTCCTCACTATGCACGTCTTCAGGGGGAGTTCTTCTATATCTTGCAATCAAATTCCTCAATATCAGTATTTACACTTCATATGATTATCCCCGTTGAAAACTTAACCTATATTGTCATCAATCACCAAAAAGGGGGAGATTGTAAGTGCATCTAGTGCCCCTTAGTGATTTTGGTGTATTGAAGACTTATAGGTTAAGAGACTGATGCGTTTGTGAGTGTACACAGGTCTATAAGTCTATGAGGAGTTTGATATTTACAGAGAAATTCGACCCCAAAAAATGAATATCTTCGACTGAAGACTTTGGATTTCTAAAGACTTTCTGAAGATTTTGAAAGTGAAGAAATTGGTGTGACCTTGAAGACTTGGCATTCATTCGAGGAACATGAAGCGTGAAGACTTTTGTTTTCGTAGTTTCATTTTCTCTTTGTTGAGTCATAGGAAACACCGTACTGTTAAAGGGGGTTGAGGAAATACTAAGGAAAAATTTCCATGTGATGCTCAACTCAAAATCCTATACCTACCAATCCCTTCGAGTGAAGCCATTGGAAATCTCATACAACTCAGTCAATTTCTTCAGTGATAGAGATGAAGTTCTTCTGGTCACTGATGAATTTGTTCTGACTGAGGTGTTAGGAATTCGCCAATGCAGATTGCCTACACAGTGAGGAACATGATAGCCCTGAGGAATTTGAACCTCAAATTTCCGACCGTTGCTATGCTCTGCGCCAGCTGTTCCAAAATATCTCCCCACCTAACGGTCATATCATTGAAGGGCATTTATGTCTTATCATGTGGGGCTGCTCCCTAGGCTATAAATAGCCGCCCCCTACAACCACTAGCTGGTTGGCTGCTCCGAGAGAAACTGACACTTGTCAATTGAGAGCATCCCATCCTCCGAGGACTTTGAGCGAAAATCATCAAGTGAGGAAAACCCAAACCCAAAGACCTACAAACCCAAAGTGATTGAGCGTCACTGAAGAGATTGACCTTGCGTAGGTCCGACGCTTGTTACCTTTGAAGACTGTGCTTCTTCCAGACGTTTAGGCGTCATGGTCTAGAGCATCCAAGAGGAAATTGTGGATCGCCGAGTGACCGAGTTTGTGAAGGTTTGGAAGTCACCTGAAGACTTACCACGAGTGATTGGGCGAGGTCAGTGTGACCTTAGCTCAAGGAGAATACGGTGAGGACTAAGTGTCTTGGACTGCGTGTTCAGGACTGGGTGTCCGGGACTGTGTGCCCTCAGGTTTGAATACCTAGCCGCTCCAACCAGATGTACAACTGAGACAACAGTTGGAATTGGTCTACCAAATCATTGTCTTCACCAAGCTTACTGGTTTTATTTCCTCAACCCTTCATTTCCTCATTACAGTTGTTGTGTGCTTGTTCATATCTGTTGTGAAGACTTTGACTGAATATTTTCTCAATTTCCTCAGTTCAATTTCTTCAGTCTGTTTGTCTTCATTCTGTGTTATCCTATGATTATGCTTTCTGTACTCTATGCTTGTCTTCATTTCATCATGATGACCATGATTGTGTTCTGTTATGTTTACTTCTGAGTACTTATTCCGCTGCAAGTAGTTCTTCACTTAGGAATTTCCTCACCCTGAAATTCCTCAGTGAAGAATACATAAAAATCCCCTATTCACCCCCCTCTAGTCGATATAACGTACTTTCAGGGAGCATCCTTGGGGTGCCTCAAGTAGGAGGAATCCTACTTGGGGCCTAGTCCAATTCGCCCCCCTTACCATATTTTCCAGAAGGGAAAAGGAAGAGAGGGGAGAGGAAAGGAAGGGGGAGGTCGACCCCCCCTTTCCTTCTCCCACTTGGCTGGCGGCCTAGGAGAGGTGCGCCAGCCCCTTGTGGGCTGGTGTGCCCCTTTCCCTTTGGCCCATATGGCCCATTAACCTCCCGGGTGTTCCGGTAACCCCTCCGGTAGTCCGATAAATACCTGATACACTCCGGAACACTTCCGGTGTCCAAATGCTATCGTCTTATATATCAATATTTACCTCTCAACCATTTCAAGACTCCTCGTCATGTCCATGCACTACAAAAAAAATACACTTCCGTGATGATACGTATTTGTCACAGTAGGTCGCATTTTTTGTCATGCATGTACATCCATGACGATTTTATGACAGAATCAAGATAGTCATACATGTGTTGTCGTAGAAGTGTTCCATGACATTACCAAAATTATCATCACAGAAGTGTTCACTTCCATGACGATAAATGGCGCGTCATAGAAGTGCTTTCGTCAAGGGTGACCGATACGTGGCATCCACCGTAACGGAACGCCGTTAAGCTATCAGGTCGGGTTTTGGATCCGATAATCCGTTAATAGCCCGGACCAATGTGGATTTTCCACGTGTAAAATCATCATTGGCTGGAGGAAACACGTGTCGGCTCATCGTTGGGACAG
The DNA here is from genome assembly GCA_021605205.1 of Aegilops longissima. NCBI lineage: Eukaryota > Viridiplantae > Streptophyta > Magnoliopsida > Poales > Poaceae > Aegilops > Aegilops longissima. The sequence goes on along the minus strand of CM038677.1, from coordinate 631,037,633 downwards.
ATGTCATCAACTCATTGGACAGAAGGCGTCTATGATACGTCGACACGTGGCACGGCCCAACAGAGGCCTCCTGTGTAAAGACCGGCCCGTTTGACTTGGTCAAAAGGTGGCGGTCCGGCCCATGGAAAGACTGTTAACGGCCTGTTCGCATATAGCCCATTTACAGCCCGCTAACCCAAGGCCCGTTATGCCCTATCCGAATTAGGCCCAATAGTGTCATCTGGGCCATCCAATATGATTCCAGCCCGTTTTCACTTCTGGCCCATGTATGGCGCATGACGTCTTTCGGCCCATATGAGTCCCTTTGTAACTCTTGGCCCATTAACGGCCCATGGTGAAATTGGCCCGCAATGAACAGTGTATCACTTTATACCCATTAACGGCCCGTGGTGAAACTAGCCCGTAATGAACAGTGTATCACTTTATACCCATTAACGGCCTGTTATTCCGTTGGGCTGTTTCCAGCCCATGTTATCTTTCGGCCTTCTCAGAGCCCATTTATTCTTGGGCTCATTTCCAACATTCGTTTACTTAAGGTCCGTTACTGTCATTTTCTGCTTGTGGGCTAAATTCAGCCCGAGGTTACAGTCGGCCCGTTTGTGGCCCGTTAATACGTTGGGCCGTTTTCATAGCGTCATCAAATATGGCCAATTAACCACGGCCCATTACGGTCGGCCCATGGACGTACAATTCCAACTCTAGCCCGTTACGGCCATAATGCGGTCTGTTATTGGCCAATGTTTGGCCAACCGATCATACGGCCCGTACAAGGCCCATTAATGATACGGCCCGTAGAAGGCTCATTGTGTCTATGACCCGTATAAGGCCCATTGTTTCTATGACACGTAGAAGGCCCATTGTTTCTATGGCCTGTAGGAGGGAAATGGTAACTACAGTAAATATGTAGCCCATGATTATTGTGGCCTAGTTTTAAAAATAGGTTATTGCGGCCACTAGCAAACCACGGGAAAAGAACCACACTGACTACAAGCAAAGAAATAAACAAGATGATAAGGAAATAAATAAGCAAGCAACTTACGCTAGGCTATCACGACTATTACACATATTACATCCACTGGGCATCAAAGTTCACCACCAGTGCAAATATAGGGAACACAACAGACATATAAGCATACAACAAAACAATTCCGAACTAAAACCACTTGAAGAGCTCAAGAAACAATATCACAGGTATCCATAATCTTTGGCAAGATGCTTAGCAAGCTTATTAACTTTCTCTTGTTTGGCGCTTAAGTCCTCCGGCACTTGTCATTGCACGAAAGTATGCATCTGAATTCTGCAGGACTTCCTCAGTCCTTTGGCTTCTGTCGCATGACATCGATCGATGTCTTTCAACTTGTAGTTGAGACTCAAGAAGCGAACTAATTCAGAACAACGAGTTCAAGAGCTGGTGCCGGCGATGCGTAGTAGCCAGTAACTCGAACACTACATCAAGACAGGACTTTGGGGTTGTCTCAGTGTCTTCAATATAGTTTTTATCAGCTTTCTTGGAGACCAACAGGGATGTCTCACTATCTTGAACCTTATCTGCATTACTTCCTTTACCATTGCATAACGGGGGTACTCTTCTCCAATATTTTATCCGCGTTCTAAAAGAGAAACAAATAGACATATCACATGTTTACAATGTAGTATATGAAACTCATTTTGGTAAACCAGTTCAGTAGTAAGGTGGACAGGATAACAACATGAAACAAACATATATCTATGTAGTATGGTCACTGTATGGTCTATATCATTCTAGTTTATGTTGCCAAATCAAGATAGATACAGTTCGAATCATATCTATTTAAGACAAAGCAGCATAGACAAAATATAAGTGTGGGAAACTACACAACAATAACAACACTTGTAATGTGCATGGCATGAGAACATAACTGTTTATTCAATTGAAACTGAAATCAACATAGAGCAAGTTACAACAGCAAACAGCCAAACACGTTAAAGAAACAGGTTTAAAACATACATTTATGCCATTGGAGTTTCAATTGCATCCTTCAAATTTGAAATTAGTTGGTATGAGTAAATCTGATGATGCAAGAGCAAAGTAGTATGAACCGTAGCTACGGAACCTGATCTGAGAACAATTCTTCTTCGCTTTAAGCGTTGACTTGGGGTTGGAGTGGTGGTCCTCGTGCTTTGGGCAATGCAGTTGCCTTACTAACTGCTTTCGTGTTTGGGTGCTCTGTGGTGGAGACGGTCTTGTGTCAGCAGGAACTGGGTTACTATCTGCTGGGGTTGGGGTTAGAAGGGGTGTAGCTGGTTCTCTGTCCAACTGGGCAGGGGTACAATCTGCATGAGTCTGGGTTATGTGTGGTGGGGCTGGTTCTTGGGCAAGTACAACCGTGGTTCTATCTGCGTCGACAGGTAGCACGATCTTTTCTGAAGACCATGTTTTTACTCCCACAGATACTGCCATCACTCCCTCTAATTGAAATGGCTGATAAACAAGAAAAGTAATTGAATGTACAGACATTGTATGATAGACAGGTGCAATGGATAGTAGGGAAGAAAACAGGGCATGAAATAATTCACATTTATGTTGTCTAACCAAACAGAATAGCAGGACATAATTTCACATATATGATGGCTAATTAAACAGGATAGCATGACACAATTTCACATGTATGATGGCTAACTAAACAGGATATAATGACATACTTCAAAATATGATGACTATGTAAACATGATGACATGATATAACTATACGATGTGTCTATTAAAGTGGTTGGCATGCCATAAATCACAAACATGCCGTCGATGGAAACATGATGGCATGATATAATTCACGGGTAGAATGACATAATTTAAAATATGATGACTATGTAAACAGGATGAGATGATGTAACTATATTATGTCTTTAGAAAATGGGTTGGCATGCCATAATTCAGATACATGTTGTCTATGTAAACATCATGGCATGACATAATTCAAATATATGATTTATATACTAATGAAGTGAGAAGAGGGCAATCGCATATATGATGTGTCGACTAAGGAGATGGCATTCAATATTGTGTATATGATGTAAAAACTAAGCATTTCAATACAACATATGCATGCTATGAGTAATATAACCCTGCCAAGTTTGAGCATACACCTCAGGGGGATAATAGGACTGGTCATCTGCCTCTGAATCCTCCTCTAAAGAGCTGTCTGTAACCAGCAAGATATCTGCTTCAGCAGGTAGCATTGTCTACTCTGAAGACCTTTTTTTCACTCCAGATTTCTCCATCACCAATTCAAATGGCTGATGCACATGAAGAGTAGTTGAATATACAAACATTGTCGACAAAAGCAATGAGAAATACAAAAAGGACGACATGATATAATTCACATATATGACGCTTGCCTAAACAACATGGAATTGCATAATTCACATACATAATGCCTTGCAACAAGATAACATTGCATAATTCACTTATATAATGTCTTGCAACAAGATGGCATTGCATAATTCACATATATGGTAATTAGACACTAAACAGGTGGCATTCACACAAAGCATGTCTAAACTAAGCAAATGACATAGCAGTGCAAGATACCATACGCACGATATGAGCAACATAACCTTGCCAAGTTAGAGCATGCACCTCAGGGGGGGGGATATGACTGGTCATCTGTCTCTGAATCCTCCTCTGAGGAGCTATCGGTAACCAGCAAGACATGTGCTTCGTTAGATAGCATTGTCTGCTCTGAAGACCTTGTTTCCACTCCAGATTTTTCCATGACCGTGCCGAATGGTTGATGCACAGGAAGAGTAATTGAATGTACTAAAATTGTTGACAAATTTAACACGTAATAAAAAAATGATGGCATGATATAATTCACATATAAAATGACTGGCTAACCAGGGTGGCATTGCAAAATTCACATATATGATGCCTGGATAAACAAGATGGCATTGCATGATTCACATATATGATAAAGAAACTAAACAGATGGCATTGACACAAAGCACGTCTAAAAGCAGATGACATCTTTAATGTGTACAGTAAGCAATGCAAGGCACCATATGCATGATATTACCAACATCAGCATGCCAAGTTAGAGCGAAGACCTCATGGGGTAATTAGAAGTGGTCTTCTCCTTATGAATCCCCCTCAGAACAGTTATCTTCCTCTTCATTACTATCCGAAATGGGTGGAGGGGGGCTGCCTTTGCACCCACCATGGAGCGACGTCTGCATGAAATTTTATTGCCACGCAAGGCTCGTCTCTTTTGCTCTACATGATCAGTTCCATTGTGTACAATAACTGGCATGCATAGGAATAAAACATAGTGAGATTATGTAAGGAGTGCATGCACAAATCCAGAGTGATGGTAGCAAACTGTGGATACACCCAAAACCAATGATTGCCGGCAGATAATAGCTTTAGTTAAAAAATACAGATAATGGCTCCTTTAATGTTTGTTTGCACCCAACATGAAACTCATAGTAGACACCCGAGATTAACCAGATAGTAGACAAATAGTACTGATTGCTGCCCCAATATGTACTCCGCAACCATTTAAAAACTCAAGTTTCAACATTCATTTGGACCCGACTCGGAGTCTAATAGGTGGAGACGACGATAATGTAGCATGTCATCATATTAAGCGACGCATAACGTAAGCAGACGCGGAAGAGTGCGACCTCTCTTGCAGACCCGTGTAGTCCTCAAGGTCATCTGCTCAGTTGATGATGGTAATGCAGTTGTCGTGGCCGGCGGCGGAGGGGCAGAAGATCTGAGGCGGCGAAAGACAGTCTGGAGAGCGGATCCCTGCTGTGGTGAACCCTTCTGTCGTTGGAGCAGCTGAGCTGGGGTGGAACACAGCGCCGCAGGAGCAGGACAAACCACACAAGGTTTTCTTTGACACATATCTGTAACAGAAGTAATTGAGTAAGGGCTTGTTTGAATTTTAGGATTCTAACAATGCAAGGATAGGAAATAGAAAGTAATAGGATAGGAATGCACGTGCAAAACAGAGAATTTAAAAACACAGGATTTCTGCCAATCTGGGTGTTTGATTCACAACAATTGGAAGATCACAGGATGCAAAAAAGCATGGTGAGATTAAGTCAAACCACAAGAAAATGTACGGTTATAATGCTATTATGCTACTATCTCTTATTCTTGTGCTTGATGAATATGAATATGAAAAGGAGGACAAGTGGAAATTAGAATTCCTATGGTTTTTATTTCAAGGAGACACCAAAGGAACAAATCCTACAGTTTTCCTTCGCTCCATTCCTTTGCACCAAATTCATGAAAAGTAGTACCATAGGAAACTTTCCAATTCCTATGTTTTTCATTCACTTTTCCTTTCAAGCACTGGCGATTCTAGTAGGCAGGCTTGAGCAAGGAAAATCCTACACTAAAAAAATGTTTTTGTGCTACTTCTATTACTTTGGACCCAGGCCACTGCCATACTAGCTCAACTCCCAGGCCCATCGACAAATGCACAGCTCAAACGCGCAGAGATAAATAATGATGGCGTTCAAGAGAGTCCACCACGGATAGCTAAGTTGTCTGGTACCTCACTGCTTGTCATATAGTAGGATAAAATAATCACATTTCCTGTTACTACGAGTGCTTAGTGGACAATATATAACATGTAGAGTAGAAAAGAGATGCAACAAGTGTACAACCTCTTTGGCGAAGCCATGTCGATCTCAGCGAGATTGGGTTGGCCGGTGAGGATACTTCGGCTGACTTGGCTATCGGAGGAGGGAAGAAGATCTTAGGCGTGCGGAGATGGAGCCAGAGGTATCGCTCATTGTGATGGAGGGTTTAAATCGTTGGAGCAGCTCCGGTGAGTTGTACGACGCCGAGGTGAAGCGAGATAAGAGAGACAACGTTAACTTGAGTGGAATTCTAATAGCATCTCAATACATGACGTAAAATACATAACCACAAAGTTCTAGATGTAAAATACATCAGCCGCTCATCTCTGAACTTAATCTGTTGAAACTGAATTTAAGCTGTCAAACTGAATTTAATCGTCGGCCCTGAACTTAACTGTCGAAACTGAATTTTCTTTGTCGAAACTGAATTTTCTTTGTCGAGACCGAACGCACTAGCAAGGTGAGGCTACTCGTCGATCGACTTTTTCATCTCTGTCACCGATTTTGCAGCCGTTGGATACGAAATCAAGGGCCTGCAGTTCATCTTCAACCTCCACCCCCCTGAGCCGCCAGCCACCACCGGCCAAACAGCAGCCCTCCCGCCGCCCGCTGCCGGCGGTGCGCCGCACCGCCCGCCTCGAAAACACTCCACACCGCCGGTCTACCGCCACCCCGGCCATCCCTCTAGCCCCCCCGTGCCGAGCTTTTTCTCCGGCGATCCCCACGCCAACGCCCCGCCACCGCCGGCGACCACCGCCCCCACCCTGAACCCTAAGATAGATAGTGGGGCACCTCTCCGGCGAGCCCCCCCACCCCCTGAAAATCGACTGACCCAGAAGTCAATTAAGTCGACTAAAGTGTAGCTAAATTGGAGCAGCATCGCAAGCAAGAGCAGCAGCGCGAGCAAGAGCAATAGCAAGAGTGAAAGTGCAACTATCCCTAGGTGGTTTTGGTAATTCATAACAACATATAGCTCATAGAGCTAATGCTATTCCAAGACAAATATTTCAGGAAAGCTCAATGAATGGCATGGCATGGATGATGAAAGTGGATCCCTCAAAATATCAAGGACAAAGGATTGGCTCAAGCTCAAAAGCTCAAGACTTTACATTTTACATTTTAGTGATCCAAGATCACATTTACTCTATAGGAAAAGCCAATACTATCAAGGAGGGATGAGGTGTTGCTTAATGAGCCTCTTGCTTCATGTGCTTAGTGATATCCTCCAAAACCCTCCACTACTTTCTCACATCCACATAAGACCTAAACCTAAAGTCAAACTCGGCCCTACCAATTCTTTCTATCCAGCGCTACCGAGTTCAAATGTCATAGCCACTGCCACAAACCCTAGGCAAATCGGTCTCACCGATAGGGATCTCGGTCTCACCGGGATGGGATTGTAATCTCTGTTTCCCTTCGTAACTTTTTGGTCTAACTGAAGTGAGCGATCGGTCCCACCGAGATTACAATGTAAACTCTCTGTTTCCCTTTCGTAACTTTTCGGTCTCACTGAAAGAGCGAATCGGTCCCACCGAGTTTACCTGACCAACTCTCTGGTTAGCTAATTACCAAATTCGGTCTCACCGAGTTTGTGTAATCGGTATCACCGAGATTACGTTATGCCCTAACCCTAACCATATCGGTCCTACCGAGTTGCATGTTAGTCCCAGCGAAAACCCTAACGGTCACTAGGTTTACTAAATCGGTCCGACCGAGTTTGATGATTCGGTCCCACCGAGTTTGATAAATTGTGTGTAATAGTTAGATTTTGTGTGGAGGCTATATATACCCCTCCACCTCCTCTTCATAAATGGAGAGAGCCATCAGAACAAACCTACACTTCCAACTTACCAGTTCTGAGAGAGAACCACCTACTCATGTGTTGAGGCCAAGATATTCCATTCCAACCACAAGAATCTTGATCTCTAGCCTTCCCCAAGTTACTTTCCACTCAAATCTTCTTTCCACCAAATCCAAATCCTGTGGGAGAGAATTGAGTGTTGGGGAGACTATCATTTGAAGCACAAGAGCAAGGAGTTCATCATCAACACACCATTTGTTACTTCTTGGAGAGTGGTGTCTCCTAGATTGGCTAGGTGTCACTTGGGAGCCTCCGACAAGATTGTGGAGTTGAACCAAGGAGTTTGTAAGGGCAAGGAGATCGCCTACTTCGTGAAGATCTACCGCTAGTGAGGCAAGTCCTTCGTGGGCGACGACCATGGTGGTATAGACAAGGTTGCTTCTTCGTGGACCCTTCGTGGGTGGAGCCCTCCGTGGACTCATAAGAACGTTACCCTTCGTGGGTTGAAGTCTCCATCAACGTGGATGTACGATAGCACCACCTATCGGAACCACGACAAAAACATCCGTGTCTCCAATTGCGTTTGAATCCTCCAAACCCTTCCCTTTACATTCTTGCAAGTTGCATGCTTTATTTTCCGCTGCCTATATACTCTTTGCATGCTTGCTTGAATTGCGTGAAGATTGCTTGACTTGTTCAAAGATAGCTAAAATCTGCCAAAGTCTAAAATTGGGAAAAAGTTAAGTTTTTAATTGGTCAAGTAGTCTAATCACCCCCCTCTAGACATACTTCAAGGTCCTACAAGTGGCATCAGAGCTTTGGTTTCCATTTGCTTTGATTTCCATAGCTTTTGGTGGTCATAGCTTGGTTTCACAACCTAGGAGAGTATGGCGTCTAGCGAGGGAAATTATCACCGTAGAGGTCCTTACTTTGATGGCACTAATTTTGCTAGTTGGAAGCATAAGATGAAAATGCATATTCTCGGACATAACCCCGCCGTTTGGGCTATTGTGTGTATTGGTTTGCAAGGTGAATTCTTTGATGGGAGAGAACCGAACCGTGAAGCTAGCGCGGAAGAGTTGAAGGTGCTGCAATACAACGCTCAAGCTTGTGATATGCTCTTCAATGGCTTGTGCCCCGAAGAATTCAACAAAATCAGCCGTCTTGAGAATGCAAAGGAAATTTGGGATACTTTGATTGATATGCATGAAGGTACCGACTCCGTCAAGGAATCCAAGTTGGATGTGCTTCAAAGTCAGCTTGACAAGTTCAAAATGAAGGATGGTGAAGGTGTCGCTGAAATGTACTCTAGGCTTGCTCTTATCACAAATGAGATTGCCGGCTTAGGAAGTGAAGAGATGACCGACAAATTCATCATCAAGAAGATCCTAAGAGCATTGGATGGAAAATATGATACCGTGTGCACATTGATCCAAATGATGCCAAATTACAAAGATCTCAAGCCAACGGAAGTCATTGGAAGAATTGTTGCTCATGAGATGTCACTCAAGGATAAGGAGGAACTTCACAACAAGTCAAGTGGTGCTTACAAAGCCTCATGTGAAGCCCCACATCATCAAGTGAGAAACAAACCTTCAATGAAGAATTGAGCTTAATGGTGAAGAACTTCAACAAATTCTACAAGAGTAGAAGCAAAGAAAGAAGCTCCAAGTCAAGGTCCTACAATGACAAAAGATCTTCTAGTCGAGAGCGAAATTGCTACAATTGTGGGAGACCCGAACACTATTCCAATGAGTGTACGACACCCTACAAAAGAAGAGAAGATTCTCCTAAGAGAAGAAGTAGAAGAGAAGAATCACCACCAAGAGAGAGAAGGAGTAGAGATGATCGTTATGAACGAAGACCCTCACGGAGAAGCAAGGATTCGGAAAGGAAGGACAAGTCATCAAAGAGCTACACAAAATGAATACATCAAGCTCATGTTGGTGAATGGGTATCCGGCTCTGACTCCGACAATCACTCCGAGAGAAGCTATCACTCCGACTCCGAATACACTCAAGATGAAGGTGTTGCCGGTTTAGCACTTGTGTCAACCAACTCCTACGACATATTTGAATCACCAAATGAAGGAATGGGAAGATGCTTCATGGCCAAAGGTCCTAAGATAACACACCCCGAGTATGTTGATTTTAATAGTGATGAAGATGACTTGTTAGGTGATGATGATTTACTTATTGACAACTCTAGTGATGAATACTATGATGAAACGTCAATTAATCATGCTAATCAAGATGAAACGAATGACAATGATAAGGAGAAGATTGAGCGTCTAACTAAAGAACTAAACACTCTTAAGTTAGCTCATGAAACTATCTTCGAAGATCATCGAGAACTTTTAAGGGCTCATGAGAAGTTGAGCTTTGAAAAGCTCAATCTTGAGCAAGAGCATGAGTTCCTAAAAGCAATCAATGATGATCTCCGTAAGAAAAGTTCTTATATTGCCAAGCGATTACTCTTCTCTACCTACATGCCTCAAGTCAAGTCTAGTAACAAGAACAAGAAAGATTCTTCTTCTAGTAGTAACAATAACAATGCTAAACCCAATATTGTTGCTTCTAGTAGTTCTCTTGATTCCACTAATGATTCTCTTAGCCAAGTTACACTTGAGTAAGAAAACAACTTATTGAAGGGAATTATAGAGAAAGGTGTATACAAGAGCCTTGCCGGGAGTAAGCAATTTGAGGAAATTGTATGCAAGCAAGGAAGGCACCGGAAGAATCAAGGTGTTGGTTTTGAATGAAAGTTCAATGCCAATGGAGTTGAGTGGGAAGAAGATCAATACCCCAAGACGAAGTTTGTTCCTCAACAAGAGAAGTATGATCCTACTTCCTTCAAGGCAAAACAAGCACAAGATGATCTTCCACCACAAGACCACAAGAATAAAGGCAAGGACAAGCTTCAAGAGGAGATTGATGCATTTGAAGAAGCACCTAAGGCCTTGGTCAAGTGGGTTCCCAAGACTACGTCAAGTTCTACTTCATCAAGCACAACTACTACACCAAGGATTCCCATCAAGATGATGTGGATCCCGAAGAAGAAGAACTAGAAGTTCTTGAGGGTGACTCCGCCAACATTTTTCACTCATATCATTGTGGCAAGGACAAGTGCAACCACCTTCCATATCTTGCACCAATTCAAGGAGTCACAAACCCTCATGTTGGTAAGGCAAGGGACAAGGTAACCTAATGTTTTCATGGACATCATTTTGTGTGTGCATCACTCTATGTCTATGGATATTCTTGTTCGTTCCTTGTGGGACTAACCCGTGTAGGTATTGAAAGTGCAACTCACTCCAAAGGATTGCTCCAAAAGATCTACATCAACATTGAGCATCCACATCTTCAAAACCTACATGAAGTCATCATCGACAAAACCCAAGGTTAGTTTATCCCTCTAAGGGGGGATCTCACATCTAGGGGGAGCTTAACTCTAAGAATTGAGTCAAAGCAACTCTAATGATGTGAACACATAAATGCTTTATGTAAAAGTGGTAACCCCACTTGAGCTTAAACGATGAGTATGACCTATGATCAAATGTTCTCATTTGACTCCTAAGTCAATATACTCATATATAGATGACCTAGTCATCGCCAATTGTTTGATAGATGCTAGAATTGGTTGTGCATGCTTTGTCACATATTTCATTTGTCATTTTGTTGTGTGAGCATGTTGGTTGCATATTTTACTCATTCGAGGACATCCACTTGTTGTTTTGATTGATTGGCTTCTTTTTCTTTGGCCAAGTGGATGGACAAGAATGCCTAAGAACCTTCTCTAGCTATCTATGCTTTTCTCGTCTCAAACTCTATTCATGCTACATCACAAAATTTGATCAAGTCAGATTCAAACCACTCTGTGTGAGGAGCACTCGGAGTCCCCGATTCGTCATAGAATTAAACTTCCAAAACTTCTTTGTGATTTTCAGTCTGACCGATTTCTCCATTTCGGTCATACTGAGATCACTAAGTCGATCTAGGTTTTCAATCTCAGTGCAACCGATTTGAACTTTTCGGTCACACCGAGTTGATGTAACTGTTAACAGTTATGCATCTCGGTGCCACCGAGTTGTTCCACTCGGTCACACCGACAGTGTCGGGCTATATATTCTCACGGGCAAATTTTGGAAAACTTTCTCCGGAACTCCTCGCCCGCGCATAGCTCGCTCTGCCTACTAGGTCTACGGATCATCGACTTCGTCACCAGCCGCCTCCTGTCGCTGGTCTCCGCCGCCGTCAACAAAATTCTTCTCCACCGTTGCCGCCGTAGCGAGTTCACCGCCGAACTAGGGTATGAACTCGATCACAGTGCTATCCTCGTCTGATTCTCAGCACATTGTGTTTGTAATGCATCTTGCCATGATTGAAACACTTCTATCCAGTCAAAACAATCCTTAGAATAGGTATGATTCGAAAATTTAGGGTTAGGTTTCCGCCGAAACCATCTCGGACCCACCGAGTTGAAAAACTCGGTCCCACCGATTTGGCTAACGCCATTGCAGTAGTAAGTCTCGGTCTGACCGAGAATTACAAATCGGTGTGACCGATTTTAGAACTTTGTGAAACCCTAGCAGTCTCGGTGCCACCGAACTATGACTCGGTCTGACCGAGTTCACTAGTTTAGGTTCCAAAACTGCTTCGGTATCACCGAGTTTGAAAATCGGTAGATCCGAAATGCTTTCTGTGGAAAACTAAAACAAAGTTTTCTGAATCATTATTTTGCAAAAATCTCTGCATTTTGTGATGCTCATCCACTCTACCACATCTATAACTATTCACAGGGTTAGCAGTCAGTGTGTGCAACATGTCAGACCAAAGTGACAACCAGAACAAGTCAGAAGAGTAGATCCACATGAGTGAGGGCACTAGTCCCTCTAGCAGCTCAGATGAGGGGAGCAGAAGCACTCCCAGCAATTTGCTCAAGGCTGCCACAAGGACAAGGAAGAAGAAGACCTCAGAGTCTGAGGATGAGGATTATGTGGCAGTTGAGGATGAGGCCAGTTCAAAGAGAAATTGCTCAAGAAGGAGTACAACTCAACAGAAGTTAAGCCAGGCATGAAGATCAAAAGGCCTGCAGGTAGACAACCTATGTCCAAAGCCAGAGTCTCCACTCAAGCATCTTTGGAATCCCAACCCAAAGAACCTGCTGCTGCTGAAGGAAAGAAAAGGAAGGAAAGGGTCAAGAAGACCATGGCGAGTGATTGGGAAGCCTTCTATGATGGAGGAAGAGGAAGAAGAAGAGGTTCTTTGAACCAGCACCCAAGGCACAAAAGCGATGGGTGATGCCATAAAGTCGAGGGCTGCAACTTCAAAGCCCAAAGCTGCCCCAAGCCCAAGAGTGCACCAAAGAGGAATACCGAGGAGTATACCAAAGAATGAGAAGAACAAGGCCCCAATGCACGATGTTGCTGCTGAGGAAGATGAAGAAGGGAAGATCTTAAGGAAGCTCAAACCCAAGATTCCAGACCACAATGATGCTCATCCTGTGGCTGAGAACATGAAGATCAGGAGAGATCTAGGTTTGAGGCTATGGAGAGAGTTAGATCCATATGCCACTAGGAGAAGGACTGCTGTAGATTACAGGTTCCACACCAAGGAGCAGCAGGAATTCTATGAGACCATCCTATTGGATAAGAAGCCCATAGTTTGTGATTTGAGGTGGGTCGACTGGACCTACATTCAGGAGAATGTAGAACACTATCCTGGAGTGTATGACAGCTTCAGTGCGTGTGGAGTTGCAGATTTTGTTGGGCAGAAGCTCACAAACTGGAATGACGAGCTCATTATGCAATTCTACTCCACATCACATTTCTATCCAGATGGCAGGATAGTTTGGATGTCAGAAGGAACGAGATACCAATCAACCATAGAGGAATGGGCAAGTCTGATCAATGCCCCCAAGGAGAGTGAAAATGACTTGGACATTTATGCCAAGAAGAAAATGGATCATAACTCAATGTCACAGATGTACAAGGAGATCCTTGATGATGCACTTGAGATTTTAAAGTTTGGATCAGTTCATTTTCTTCTGTCAGGGATGCCTATGATCAACTGGATCCTAAGGCACACTCTGTTGCCCAAATCAGGTGACCACAACATGATCCGAGGGCATGCAATTAATTTGCTTCACATTTTTGATGTGCCCCAGAAATTCAAGGTCATGAGCCTCATAGTTGAAACTATCAAGAGGACAGCAGCAGACCAAAAGAGGAGCTGTGGATATGCCCCATAGATTCAGGAGTTGATTAACTCAAAGATGGGCACAAGGAAGTATCTGTTGGATAAGGAACACCTGGTTCTCTATCCTGAATTTGAGGACAATCAAGTTGTCATGACTGAGAATGAACCATCATTAGTACAACCCCAAGAGAAGAAGGAAAAGGCAAGGAAAGAGAAGGCTGCCAAGATGCCAACTCAAGCAGAGGCATCTGAGTACTTTCTGAAGAACAAGCAGGAGCAGCTTCGTTACTTGATAGCATCAACTTTATGGATTGAGAAGGGTTGGCCACCCTAACTCAAAACCAGAGAGCACTGGAAAGAATCATGGAACAAAATTCTATGATCTTGATGTCAAAGTAATCGAGATTCATCACCGTGGAGCAGCTACAGGATGACATGCAGGAGAGGAAGGGCAGGACAACAACTGATGCATTTGCCAGAGTGCCTCGAGCTCAGAGATCATCTACAGAGCCAGTACCAGTCACAAGAGTCACTTCATCAGCTCCAGCTACAGCTCCAGCGCCACCAGCTCCAGCACCTACTCCAACAGCTCCATCTTCATCGACTGAAGCCTTCATTCTTGGAGTTCTCCGGACACCACCACCTGAAGACCAAGCCTGAGAGACGATATACTCCTATGCATTTTCTAGGAACTTTTTGGTAACTTGTTGCCAAAGGGGGAGAAAAATGTATAGATCATAGGCTTCGAGAGAGAGATTTGCTGCTTTTGTTCTCTCTTGTCTTCTTAGTTGAACTTTGTTTGCTTTTGATTGAGATACTATGCAATTACCTATGAGACATTGATGATCATGTGTTTGATCATAAGCTACACTTATGCTTGCTATATGTTACTATCTTACTTATCCTTATATGATCTTTCACTTTGCTTGGTGATGAGTGCATGTATTCAATCTTTATTATTTTGAGCGCTCCACCAAGATGTATGTGACATGGAAGAGTAACCCATGAGCCTAATTCCTTGTGCATTTGCAGTCCAAAGCAAATCTTAAAATATGCACAAATTTAGGGGGAGCTCTTGCTTATGACATACTTATCAAAGCGACAATGTTTTTCAATCTTATTATCATTTGTCGAAGCTTTGATCTATATGTTGTCATCAATTACCAAAAAGGGGGAGATTGAAAGTGCAACTATCCCTAGGTGGTTTTGGTAATTCATAACAACATATAGCTCATTGAGCTAATGCTATTACAAGACAAATATTTCAGGAAAGCTCAATGAATGGCATGGCATGGATGATGAAAGTGGATCCCTCAAAATATCAAGGACAAAGGATTGGCTCAAGCTCAAAAGCCCAAGACTCTACATTTTACATTTTAGTGATCCAAGATCACATTGAGTCTATAGGAAAAGCCAATACTATCAAGGAGGGATGATGTGTTGCTTAATGAGCCTCTTGCTTCATGTGCTTAGTGATATGCTCCAAAACCCTCCACTACTTTCTCACATCCACATATGACCTAAACCTAAAGTCAAACTCGGCCCTACCGATTCTTTCTATCCGGCACCACCGAGTTCAAATGTCATAGCCACTGCCACAAACCCTAGGCAAATCGGTCTCACCGATAGGGATCTCGGTCTCACCGAGATGGGATTGTTATCTCTCTGTTTCCCTTTGTAACGTTTCGGTCTAACCGAAGTGAGCGATTGGTCCCAACGAGATTACAATGTAAACTCTCTGTTTCCGTTTCGTAACTTTTTGGTCTTACCGAAAGAGCGAATCGGTCCCACCGAGTTTACCTGACCAACTCTCTGGTTAGCTAATTACCAAATTCGGTCTCACCGAGTTTGTGTAATCGGTCTCACCGAGATTAATTTATGCCCTAACCCTAACCATATCGGTCCTACCGAGTTGCATGTCAGTCCCACCGAAAACCCTAACGGTCACTAGGTTTACTAAATCGGTCCGACCGAGTTTGATGATTCGGTCCCACCGAGTTTGGTAAATTGTGTGTAATGGTTAGATTTTGTGTGGAGGCTATATATACCCCTCCACCTCCTCTTCATTCGTGGAGAGAGCCATCAGAACAAACCTACACTTCCAACTTACCAGTTCTGAGAGAGAACCACCTACTCATGTGTTGAGGCCAAGATATTCCATTCCAACCACAAGAATCTTGATCTCTAGCCTTCCCCAAGTTACTTTCCACTCAAATCTTCTTTCCACCAAATCCAAATCCTGTGAGAGAGAGTTGAGTGTTGGGGAGACTATCATTTGAAGCACAAGAGCAAGGAGTTCATCATCAACACACCACTTACTTCTTGGAGAGTGGTGTCTCCTAGATTGGCTAGGTGTCACTTGGGAGCCTCCGACAAGATTGTGGAGTTGAACCAAGGAGTTTGTAAGGACAAGGAGATCGCCTACTTCGTGAAGATCTACCGCTAGTGAGGCAAGTCCTTCGTGGGCGACGGCCATGGTGGTATAGACAAGGTTGCTTCTTTGTGGACCCTTCATGGGTGGAGCCCTCCATGGACTCGCGCAACCGTTACCCTTCGTGGGTTGAAGTCTCCATCAACGTGGATGTACGATAGCACCACCTATCGGAACCATGACAAAAACATCCGTGTCTCCAATTGCGTTTGAATCCTCCAAACCCTTCCCTTTACATTCTTGCAAGTTGCATGCTTTATTTTACGCTGCCTATATACTCTTTGCATGCTTGCTTGAATTGCGTGAAGATTGCTTGACTTGTTCAAAGATAGCTAAAATCTGCCAAAGTCTAAAATTGGGAAAAGGTTAAGTTTTTAATTGGTCAAGTAGTCTAATCACCCCCCTGTAGACATACTTCAAGGTCCTACAAAGAGCAGACCAGGCAGGGGACCGAGAGCAAGAGCAGAGCAGCAGCGCGAGCGAGAGCTAAAGCAGCAGCAGCTCCTACTGATGTGGACGTCGCCGTCGAGGGAGCGACGTCGTGGAGGAAGTGGCCGGCGACGCCACCGTGGATGGAGCTGCGCCGTTTCGGCTCGGGACCGAGCGCCGGCAGCACCGTGAGATCGAATCAAGAAGAAAATGCAGCGATTAGTGTACAACCTCTTTGGTGGCGCCGATTAGGCTGCAACTTCATCCGAGGAAACGGTGATGATGATGCACTTCCGGTGGTGCAGGTGAAGACAGCGGTGTGGGAATGGAGGTGGCTTGAAAGACGAGGGGAACATTGGGGCAGCTCCTTGGAGGTGGAGGAGGGGGTGGCTGAACCGGCGGGACGACGAGATCGACGACGGATCCTCATCCGGTACGGTGGATGAGGGACGTCGAGGTGTTGCTGTGGACGACGTCGTCGGGGAAGAGGCTCCGGCTGGGTGGCGGACGGAGCAGGGTGTGGGGCTTCGTCGTGGGTTTTCGCGGCCTCGGTGTATGAATGGGTGGGCGGATGGGATGGCAGTGCAGAACAATGGCTTAGGGACGCGCTTGTTCGAAATGTGGGGTAAGTTACGAAAGTACCCCACTGATTTGAGGCGGTTCTTTCGGTTCAGGGGTACCACGGGCATTTCGCGTGTCGGGATTTCACAGGAGGTGGGAGTTTTCACGCGTTGTAATTTCGGAATAGCAAGGCGCGGGTTGAGATGGAGGAGTTGTCCGAACTGTGAGACAAAGATATATCTTAAATATTTCGGGCTAACAAGGCGCGGGTTGAAGAGGCGGGAGTTTAGCGAGACGATAGATGTGGACGCTAGCTTGAATTTTCGGCATAACAAGGTGCGGCTTGAAATTTCGGGAGAACAAGCTTAACGTGTACCAAAAAAAGACAATTTGCACCTCAACACGCACAACACACACACAAACACCATTTAGACTAGAGTAAGGTACACGTGCATTGCACGCATGAGATTTGGCAACCAAATTATGAATAAATACCACATTATAGCATGTAAGCTTTGAGTCATATATGCATGATGTAGATGTTTGTTTAATTCTTATAGTTCATTTCATTCAAAATCATCTAGCTTTTATAAGAAAGCTAATCTATTTTAAGATTCATGGAATTGTGCGCTGTAAGACATAAAGTAAAAACAAATAATGTTAAATCATGTACTCCCTCCGTTCCTAAATATTTGTCTTTCTAGACATTTCAACAAGTGACTACATACGGAGCAAAATGAGTGAATCTACACTCTGAAATATGTCTATATACATCCGTATGTGGTAGTCCATTTGAAATCTCTAAAAAGACAAATATTTAGGAACGGAGGGAGTAGAAAAACATTTGGGCAATTCTGATACGGAAGATTCTAGAACAAAGAAGAAGTGCTTATGTTTTGATGTTTGTGCATTATGCTTAAGTTCAACCATGGAGTCTTCTAGATTATACATGTGGCGAAATCTGGTGGAATCTAGATGATATCCAACAGCCAATAGTGCTCAAATTTTCCATCTTTGGACCATCGGATTCGCCTCATCCAACGACCATCTTTCAAAGTTAAAGTTACCCGCACACAATATAAAAAAATATAAAATATAATATATATAGGGGTATAGATATAGATATGTGATGCGAAAGCCACCCATCATCTCCAATTAGAATAGTGTGTCCATGCACAGATGCGACGTGGCCAAATGATGTCTGCCATCGGTATCTCAAATTCAAATCAGTCTGACCTTGTTCAATGTGTATACATTACAACATGCTCATTTCCAAACCACACCGCTGAGATCTCCGTTATATTCATGCATGCATGGGTTTCAAACATCAGGATCTCTTATTCAAATATTTGAATTCAACTTTACATTGATTATGACCTCACCTAGTCTTTTACACCCACACAGTCGTCTTCTCTTTATAATTGTACCACTAACTTTCTCTTGTGCATGCATGCACACATACTACTAGTCGGCTTTATCCATCGCACACATGCAATCTGTTTCTTTAGGTCGGTCTCCCATGAAGGCACACACCCACACACGTCCCCCTCTCCATCATATCAGGCATTCTTTATCTCTCACGCGTGCATGCGCAATGATCGATGTTCCTCTATGTATGTGTGTATATAGCTATGTCTTTCATAGTTTTCCACACAAACCGATCAATCGATATATCCAGTGAGGTCTCACCCTCTTTCCCACGTCCACTTCAATCAATCTATACCTCTCTATATAGGATTAACATATATAGCTAATACACTCACATTAATTACATATCCAACATACCCCTCTCACCATCCATGCCTTCCACTTCATCTCTCAGACGCGCGCACAATGGCGAAGATAGGGGCAGTAAGGGCCCTGCCCCCCTAACATCACTATATATCGAGGCTAATATGAATGAGATCATTAGAAAATTGCTGCTAAAAATGATTTAAGTTCATGAATTGACCCTCCTCGTAAAGGATTAGCAATGCTTGGCCCCCAGCTCATTTATTTTTCATGGCTCCGTCACTGCGCGCAACAGCGCACGTTCTCGTCCCCTCTCTCTAAATAACGACCTCTCACTTGTGAATTCCTTCATAGTCTCCCTCCACTCGGCCCTTCGCACCATCTTCTAGCCCCCCCACCGGATTTTGCCACATGTACAATCTAGCAGACTCCATGGTTGAACTTAAGCATAATGCACAAACCTCAAAACAACAGTGGTTCTCTTTTGTTCTAGAATCTTCCATATCATAACTGCCCAAATTTTTTTTCTAGTTGAATTGACATTATTTGTTTTTACTTCATGCTTTACAACGCATAATTCCATGAATCATAAAATAGATTAAGGGCTTCTTTGATTCAAATGATTCTCAAAGGAATTTTGGAGGATTCTAATCCTTAGGAATTTTTCCTATCTTGGTTGTTTGATTCGTAGGATTGTAAACCATAGGATTTTTTCCATATGATTCATTTGCACTAGATTTAATAGGAAACACCCCATCCAGTCAAACCTCTTTGAAAGAATTCTGCATTTTTTCTATGCACAATCAAACACTCATACAATCCTGTAGGATTCAAGACGACATTCCACTATAATCCCATGTTTTTCCTATTTCCGCCTTTTGGAAATCCTACGAATCCAAGAGGCCCTGGATTTTTTATAAAAACTAATTGATTTTGAAAGAGATGAACTATAAGAATTAAACGAAGGTCTACAACAGGCATATATGACTCAGAGCTTACATGCTATAGTGTGGTATTTATTCATAATTTGGTTGCAAAATCAGATGCGTGCAATGAACGTGTACCTTACTAGTACTTCGAGTATGTGCAAAACATGCAAATTAGAATCCCAATGACATGCTACATTCATGAAGCCACGTGGCACATGTGGAGGCGTTGTCGCGACCTCCTTGTGTGGATTGATCACAGTGACGTGCTGCTGGTTCCAGAAGAATGTACTCGTCCTCCCTGAGCCATACTGTCGGTACATGCACGAAGCGAAGATGTGCATGCACACCACACCCGCACTCATTCCCTTGCACGCACAAGCGGGTACACGGGCGGACGCAATTTTGTACCAAGATCCACCCCATGTGATAATTTGACGCGTGTAAAGTCGTTCACTTCATTGATGGTTAATTATACAGTGCATGCAAATTGAGTGGACGTGAGGGCGGAAGAAAGACATTACTACTCCACTGCGCGCATGCGAGTAGTTAAATCATGGTTAGCTAGTAGTACATCCATTGGTCTCCTTCGTATTTTGTGCCAATTTTTGACAGTAACATAATATTTACGCATTTGAGCAGTGTAGTCTACTTGAAATTTATGTTCCACTAAACTCATCGGGCGCCGTTTCGGGCCTCGAAACCAAAACCATCAATTAATCTTTACCTTGTTCCCATCCCATTCGAAAGCCTACTCACACCTACTAGTACGTACCAAACCTGAACGTGTTCCCACTATGCAGGTATTAGTACTAGTGCTAGTACTTAGGTTATAAAAAGGGGAACTACCTAACCGAAAATTACTCCACCTTTCCTCATCATGAGTGATTCTTCTTAGTCCGTCCTTGCCATGGCCGGTGAGAAGAGCTCTAGGTCGAGAACTACTCGTAACAAGGGAGCGGCAACCAAGGCTGCGAAAAAAAGAGGGCTCGCCGCCACGCAGAGACCTCGAAAGATCTCTCATGGGCAGGCGATGGCTCCCAGGAGCGCCCTAGCCGTGGAGGCGAACATGCCGAGCCGGCGGCGCTGGAGTCGTTATCCCTCGACGGCATGCCCGATCGGCTCAATAAGCACCTCAATAAGCAGAAGGAGTTCATCCAAGGCTTGGTGGAGCTGCTGAAGGAGAGCCTCGACGACATGCCCGCTGAGCTCAATAAGCAGGGGGAGTTGACCGCCGGCTTGGTGATGCTGCTGAAGAAGAGCATTGCCTCGGAGAAGAAGGCGACCGCGAAATCCTGCAACCAGGAGGACAAGGCGAAGCTCGCCACGAGCTCGACCTGTTGAAGGAGAAGAACGCCGCTGGAAGAAGCTGCATGAGAATAGTAGTTCCTCGATGAAGATGCTGCAGCCCTCGTCATGGAATGTAGGAGGAGTTGGCGAAGCTCGCGCCGAGCACCCGGCTCTTGTCAAGGTACGTAATGCGGCCATGGAACATATGATGAAGGCTCGCGTCGAGAAATCCCGCGTCATGGACAGAATAAATAAGATGGCGGAGGATACGCGCAAGGAGATGGAGGTCGTGGAGGCGATGAAGAAGCAGTTACGACTCCGTGGCGAATTAGATCATTTGGGGTGATAATCTTCCTTCTTCTTTTGCTCCTGTGTTTCATCTTTTGCTTGGTGTTTACAAGACGTGTCACGTTCTCTGCGAGGCATGAATAGAACAATGCTTTTTTTGAGGGAATGAATAGAACAATGCTAACAATGAGATGACTAGCAAATTAGATCATTTTTATCGCCATATGGCACTGGGC
This sequence comes from Aegilops longissima, assembly GCA_021605205.1. Taxonomy (NCBI): domain Eukaryota; kingdom Viridiplantae; phylum Streptophyta; class Magnoliopsida; order Poales; family Poaceae; genus Aegilops; species Aegilops longissima. Next base: position 631,016,113 of record CM038677.1, on the reverse strand, counting down.
TGCCGTGTTTCGTGCTCCTCCATTGTAGTACTACTCCAGTGGAAAACTTGAGTATAACGCACGGTTCTTTGCTCCTCCTCATGTCATCGGCGCATTTATACGAGCAGTCAAATCACAAGGCCCCGCCTTCTAGCAGTAATGAGCCGTCAAATCACAAAGTCCCTCGCCTCTCGTGAAACCGACCAAGCTAGACTGCCCCACCCTCTAGCCTTTTAAAAAATGTATACTTTTGTATAGTTGTAGTATCGATGGATTGCGCCATGGAGAAAAACTTGAAATTAAAAAAAGGTGGTACATATAGAGAGCGCTCGTTGCCAAATTATGCATATAGTACTATTAAAAGGCTAGTCACAATAATGGTGTCCAAAGACAACCCACCCTCAAATAAAACTAAGCATCCCGGAATTCTTTGACAAAACTAAACACCCTGAAATTCTTTGACAACTAAACTGCTGGCTGTATGATGTTGGCCATATATATTGTACGTATATAATGTGAAGAAATGAGTGGTAGTACTATACCAACTAAAATATGAAATGTAAGAAATACTAGTATGTTTGTACTGAAGAGTTAAAGTAACGAGAAGAAACATAACATAGTTCTGCTGGACACACCCCTCAAATTAAATTAAGCACACCTGAAAAACTCTGCAACTATTCCGGTAGACACTGCATTAGAACCACCATGAGCAACGACACTGCTACCTTACTCGGAGTCCTCATCCACGTCCTTGACTTCGTCCTTGTCCCTCTTCCTCTTGGCCGATACTTCTTTGCTTGAACCGCACACTTGGCTCTTGCTCTTCATCCAACCCTTGTAGATATTGAAACAAAGGTAGCCATCCATTGCAGCGTAGTGGATGTGGTCTATATCTAGTACATTCTGCTGCCATGAATGACGATGAAACGTGTATGGAGGTTTCTCTAGTTTACCGTACGAAGGATGAACCATGGCTCCTGCCAGGGTCAGCATTGGAGGCTGGCCACCGGAGGGCAGCAGCCGATTCTTCTGGAGGTCGAAGGGGTTGCCTACAACGAGGCCTATCCGACTCAGGACTTCTTCGTCGTTCGTAAATTCTATAGTAGCGAATTTGACTAGGTTGCTCTCGAGGAAGTTCTTAAAATCCAGGCATTCAACGTTGGAATGGCATATGTGGTTGACCAAGCATAAGTCATGCACACAAACCTGGATCACGCGAGCTTCTTCCTCTCTTTGTCCTTTAGATCCTTCTCTCGTCCCAGGACTGTGGTGTACGCAACATCTAGCCCAGCGACCTACCCATCATCTGAGTTTTCGAACATGCATCTGAAGCGAGAAAGGCATCCTTTCACCGTCATGGAAGAACGGGTGTAGATGACATCGAACTCATTGCCGGTGATGGTTCTAACCTTGTACTCACCGCCGATCATGGAGATTTGGGACACCATGGATTTGGGAGGAGGGTTAGGATTAGTGGAACTGCCGTAATTTGAAAGGACGGGACGGCTAGGAGCGAACCGCCATAGTATTAAAGGACGTGCGGGGACGAGTAGGAGCGAACTACCAGCGTGCGAACGGCAGGGTAGTGGCTTTCCATTCTCCCATGATACGGGCTTCCGAGAGCCCTTGGATTTGAGATCGAACGGTTGCATGGCGTGATTCTAGACCTATGGGTGAATATCCTATCCTGGATATTCTGCAAATTTTCAGCAACTTAGCATGCGACCGTTTGATCTCAGATCCAAGGGCTGCCAGCAGCCCGTATCATGGTCGCGCCTACCACGACCGTCGCGTCGCTCGCGCGGTCGCGCCGTTGGAGATTTAACACGGTGCGTTAGGCTATCTGATGCTGGCATGTCATACATAGTTATCACTTAGTCACTCATACTACAACAAGGTTAGCTATAAGGTTGGCTATAAGTGTATTTTTTTTACTTCTCCCTATCTCTTTCTTCGTACTCCCTTCGTCCCATAATATAAGAACGTTTTTGACACTAGTGTAGTGCCAAAAACGTTCTTATATTATGGGACACAGTGAGTAGTATTTATTGCAGTTGCCAAGGAGTGACCTCTTCCAATGAAATGGTGTGCTTATTAGTTTTTTGTTGCTAAGTTTGCTTCATTTAATTATCTATAGACTCAAAATTGTCTTTTCATCTAGGTACACGCGCTTAGCACCATTTCTTCCTTGGGTCACCAAACTAGTCTCTCTCCCTTCTTGATTAACTTGCCACATCAGACTTTATGCCTATGTGGCAAGCTTAGCACCCGTAGGAGCAAGTAAGTACAATAGTGCGCTTTACATGGCATTTTTGCATATGTGGAGGAAAGAGAGGCAAGGAAAAAGTGGAGAAGTGGGCTCTCATGCAAGAGCCAGCCTCAACTACATGGTGGAGCATTGGGAGAGGCACCTTTATGGAGGTGGTCAGTAATTGGGAGACTCACGCCGGTCATAGCGCCGCAGTTAAAATGATAATGGCAAGTCAAATCACGGGGCTCCACCTGTCACTACTAGGGAAAAGCCTAGCAGCAGCGCGGGTTTTAGGCCTATCAAGAGCGCGCCAGAGCGCCATCGATAAGGCGCCACAGCTAAAGCTTAGCAAGATCGTGCACGGACCCGCTCTTGCTAAATTGATCTAGTAGTAGCGCTTCTCGAGTAGCGTTCTTGGTAATTAGTAGTAGCGCTCCTCCTTGCCCGCTACTACTATTATTTTATTTCTTTTTATTTCATGTTGTATTTCATACACCTTTACACAAGTTTTCATACAACAGGAATTTAGAGATTGTTTTTACATCATAATGAGTTATTACATCACGGGTGAAAGAATCGTGGATTAGTTTCAAGTGGATGGACATCCACTTGAAACTAATCATGTTCTTTCACCCAATGATATAATAAATATCATCATCATTATCATATCATTAACAACTTATCATCATAATACATCATTGTCATATAACACCTCCTCAAGATCATCGTTTTCATCAATGAGACATCACATAGCAAATTGGTCACTAGTCGTAATCACAAGTACTCCTCATCATCAACTCTAACACATTGTATCACATAATAAACATAATGTACCTCATAGGACCTACTACATTCTCTTAGGACCTACTATATTCTCTAAGGTAAAATAGCAAAAAACAATATAGCCCCTGACTCTCCATTATGGAGAATGGAGATTATCCTGTCTCTAATTCTTGCCTTTCGCTTAATGTTACTTCCAAGAACCTCCTTGCGAATGTCCAAATTTTTTTCCATTCTTTGATTAGCATGTGTTCACCGGTTTTAGAAATCCGATATGCACAGTGAGCTCCTTAGATTGACCTGGCTGTATGTTCGAATCGCAAGGCGACCATTCGATACATCAGATGAGGCACACAATCCATCGGGATTTTCTGTTGAAAAACATAGTAATAACTTCGTAGTTAGAAATGATGTACTAGTTTTAGAAGTATGCAAAAGATGCACGGATGTCGTAATAGTAAAAAAATCTTACCAGGGTATCTCCATAGAAGTTATAGTGGTTCAACACGTGCACTAGTGGCACGTATTCACCATAATTTGGAGGAGTTCGATAATAGGTGTTGTAATTCTCAAGATAAGTACAATAAGCAATCAGATGACTTTTCTCCTTATAAGTTAATTCAGAGCCATCAGTGTAGTGGGTTTTGTATACCATCTTCTGCACATTCTTTGAAGATTCAAAATAAGCTGTCAACTATTTTGAAATAAACAATATAAATTAGTTAATAACTATGTTTGAGAAACTCACATTTCGGTAGAATCGGAAGCGTATCAACAAGGACCCAAATGTCCATATTGTCTTGCTCGATGTCAGGATCACCAAGATCCATGGTGACAATCATACCCTCATAAAAACCATACATTTTGCAAAGTGCTTCCCAATTTTGGCAACCAAAATGGGTTACGCTCTGAGCATTGTACATATTTACTTCAAAATCCATATCATGATGGGTCCTTAGGTGTATTTTATTTGTTTCAAAATTTTCATGGTCTTCAAAACCCATCCTCTCCAAGACATAGCGTCTTGCATGGCATGGGATAAGCTAGTCGAATTGTAAAAGATGAAAATTAGACGTTGAAATAGTTGAAGTCATGCTTAATTACGAAAAAACCCTTGTCGTTGTTGCGTACCATTTCAACATCGAAGGTCTCCTCGAGCTTAATGCTGAAGCGCCGATCTTCGTCCAGCTCAACGAACCTGTCACACATACCTCGATCGTCATGGCACCAGCTGCACTACCCCGGGAGACTGTCGTTGTCCGAGTCGACATTTCCTATGTTCATAATTCAAAGATTAAACTTGTACAATTAAATATATGTACTAAAAAACCTAAATTAGATCATTATTTTTCAAGAAAATCCAGGCCACTCGATATTTCCTACATATTCTAGCACAAGTCATGCCAGAATTCACGGAAAAATCCGGCATGACCTTTGCTAAAAAAGGACATATCGAGCGCCTGAAATTTGCCGGAACGGAAATTAATCAACACTCCGGCAAAACATAGGCCACTCGGAGGTGTAAGCTGAACATGAACGGCCACTTGGGCAACCACATATCCTATTTGAGAAACACAAGATATACATGGATATTTGGCTGGTCTCACCTCGATGTCGGAGGGGGTCGGTGACGGGGGACGACGGGGGATGATGGAGGGCTCCTTGATTTCTGCAAAAGCAAAAACCGTATAAGTTATCACTAATACATCCCTAATAATTGCTTAAACTAAAAATAACAACAAGTATGACATGTTCAACTAGTTTTATTAATTCAACTAGTTCTTACTAAATATAAACATACTATAAATAGAAAAAACTAGTTCTTTCTAAAAATAAAGTAGTTCAACTAGTTATATTAATTATCTTACTAAAATACATTAGTTCAACTAGTTTATTAATTTACTTACTAAACTAGTTAAACTACAACTAAAGGAGTTCAACTACAACTACTATTAATCATACTGCCCTAGTTAACTAGTACCATCACTACTACTAACTAACATCTACTACTAATAAAAATCATTATCTATGAACCCTAAATTAACATCTACTACTACTAAACAACATCTAGTACTAACTAAGCAGAGAGAAAGGGGTTGGGGGCGACGGAGAGGTAGGGGCGACGAGGGCGGATCGGGAGGCGGCGGTGCTGGGGTGGGCTCGGGTGGCGCCGGGTGAGGTCGAGGGCGGTGGGAGGAGGCTGCCGGCGGAGGAGGAGGAGGCGCGCGATGCAGAGTGAGGGAGGAGGGCGCCAGCAGGAGGAGGAGGAGGAGGGACGGAAGGAGGGAGTACCTCGGCGGACGGATAGCAAGAGCAAGACTTAAGGTGGAGGCGGCGGCGACGCACGGCCACTAGTGCGTAACCGGCAATAGCACTGGTTCAGAAAACCCTTAGTGCGGTTCCACAACCGCACTAAAGTGTGGTCACTAAAGGCCCCTTTAGTACCGGTTCAGCACGAACCGGTGCTAAAGGCCAACCACGTGGCACGAGGCAGCTCCGGGGTCAGGAGCCCTTTAGTACCGGTTGGTAACACCAACCGTACTAAATGTTTGTGGGTTTTTGTTTTATTTTTATTTTCAATTAAATTTGTGTTATCAATTTAATTCTTTTTCGCTTGTCTGGTATTTTATGATACTACACATTGTACATGTTATGCATATATATATATATATATATATATATATATATATATATATATATATATATATATATATATATATATATATATATATATATAAATAGAATTTCTAGTAGAACCAATCATGCATATATATATATCATCAATGTCTCACAAACCATCATATTAATTAATTCACACATACACACATGTATAGCTATATACAATTTCTCCTACATATGCATGTTGCCTTGAGCCAGTGGCATTAGCCTAATTGGTGCCTTCGAGCACGATGGGGGCGATAGCGGTAATAGTATTCTCCTTCGGATTTATGACCTGGTCGAGCAAAAATCCCGCTTATTTCCTCTTGAAGTGCTTCTACGCTACCCATTTCTAGGAGCTTCTCCCACCTCTGTGAATTGTTAAGAAGGAGATCAATATGCATGTGTATTAGTTGTGTGACTAGATATCGATAATGGTGTAAAATTGTGAATAGTGTTTTGACAAGCGTACCCATTCCTGTCTTTGAGATCTGCTCCTTTGGACGCCATCATGCGAATGTTCTCGCAAACGCGAATGCACACAGATCAGTCCCTCGCTACCGCTTCGTGGCCTTTACGAGAATGGAATTTGATCAGATAATAATTAATCAAGCATGATAATTAAAGAGATGGCAGCTAGCTAGCTAGTACTACTTAATTACTTACCTTGGGTCGAAACCATTTAAGCTTTTGTTTCCATTCGCCTTCCGTGACGCTAATGAACCTTGCCCAAGCCCTGCCCGCCGACAAAGAAAATGAATAAAGGGGTTATTAAATAGTTCATATCATGAAAAATGACGAACTAAATAGGCCGAGATATATAGTTAATAATGATTGAAATTACCTGTTGACTATCCCAAACAACATGTTATAGTCAGTTTTTCTTTGAGTAGTGAGTCCATATTTCAACTGTTCAAGGCCAACTTTAATGATACACAAGACCCGTTGAAATCTGCATGCACACACGCTTGCATGTCTTAATTAAGCGGGCATATGTAAAGCAAAAACATGTAGCTAGCTAGTAGGCAAAAACAGAGAATTTGTAGTACAAGACAAGGTGACTCACTCGAAAATTGTAAGGAAGTAGTATATCTTCATTGTATTTGAGGCGCTTCAAGAACTCTAGCATGTTGTCCTCACGCCCTTTTGATAACGTGGATTTAGTTTCCATGTGTATTCATTAACGGTGTTTGGGTCAATGAACCCAATGCCAAAGCGCCCACCTTTTCTCATTTCATATATCTTCATCCCGCATATAATACCACGTAAAAGAATATAGTGAGGATAATTACAGGTAATGATTGATCAAAAGGATCAAGACAGCTAGCTTGAGACTTAAATTACAGAAAGAAATCACTTAGAGACAATAGCAACTCGATTTATAGATTTGTCGAAAGCGCCTTGATTGTATAACTGAAACAGTTCGAATACTCAACGGACACAACTTTCTCATGGAAGTAATGCTCCTCCTTGACATTCACCATGAGGGACAATCGATCGAAATCTTGGTAATGTTCATGTACCATTGATGCAATTCATACATTCTCGTTGGGAGGTTCTTGACCTTGTCCGCTCGACCAAAGGTTGGCCCCAAACATATTTCCGCTTTATTTCATCCTCTCTAAGCACAGGCATGGGCTCGATCTCGAGGAGTTGTCCAACAGTGATTTTGAGAACTTCAGCCTGCATTATATGGTCCTCCGTTATTACCACATTGCCCACCTCAGAACGTAAACTGTTTGCCCACAATAATATTGGGCGCACAGATCGTCATGTGTTGTTGGCACAACAAGCGAGGGATCGATTATACCGCCTATTCTCCCAGTGGGGAATGGTTTTCCGCATTTTTGACAGCTGCTTCTTGTTTGCTCGATCCCGAGCTCGCCTCCTTACGTAGACGTGCTCGATTTAACTTCCCGATGTGGCGCCATAGTCTGTGTCAACAGGCTTGGGAGCTGGTGGTTGAGCCATCGAATGAAGTGGTCAATCGCTTCCTCGTGCACTTTCTCCCTTGGCGGCGGTGGCGGTTTCGTGCAAAATGGGCTTCCACCTCGGACTTCGATATGGCTGCGATTTCCTCCTCGGACCTGTCATAAGACCTCTGCGGAAGAGGCGTGAGGCTTGGACCATATTTATATCGCTTGCCTCCGCCTGTACTTCTGTACTACCTCGACTGCATCCGCCACGCACCATAGTTGCGGGTGTCTCTTCTGCGATTGCTTGGCGGCGGAGACGCCGGCCGACGGGCTGAGTTGGACGAGGAGGAGGGCCGCTGAAGCTGTGCCGGACTTGGAGGAGGAGGGCTGAGGTTGTGCCGGACTTGGAGGAGGAGGGACGTCGACGCTGTGGCGGACTTGGAGGAGGAGGAGGCTCGACACTTTGCCGGACTTGGAGGAGGAGGGCTGACACTTTGCCGGACTTGGTGGACTTGCAGGAGCGGGAGACTGCTGACTCGGTGGTGGACTTCGACGAGGAGTCGGATGACGCGTGTCGGTGGCCTTCAAAGATGATGCAATCTTTTTCCATAGGATGATACGATGGTTGGCGTCTCGAGAAAGCGCCGTCCTCACCTCCGTGAATGTCAAGCTCTAGCCCGAATATGGCTGCACCACCTCGTCAACCATGACACGAGCATAGCCCTCTGGAATCGGGATGCAATGGTAGGTTGCTTTGGGGTAATCGAAAAGCAACGCCGTCCGCCACCTTCATGGATATGTTCTTCATTTTGACGTGTAGCTCGCAGCTAGTGTTCTCCGTGATGTCATCCACGGGGTATCTACCCAGCATTGCGTCATCCGGGGCGGAAGCCACGCTGCTTCTCGGCATGGATGGGGCGGTGCTATCCAATGCTGGATCATCCGCTAGCTGTTGCAGCTGCTGAGACCCCCTTTGCTGGCTAAGTGAGTCGATCTGCTCCTGCTGCCGCTGGAATTTGACTGCCAATTCTGCTTGACTTGCTTCTAGGCCTTGAAGGCGTTCATAGTCCCGCTTCCTCTGCTCCTCCTCCATCTTCCTCTTCTTCTCCTCCGCAATCTTCTTTCTTGCACGGGTTCTGTAGTCGGTGTTCCATCTGAAAACCCTCATACCACGGAATAGCGCCCTTGCCTCGTGTTCTTCCCGTGTGTTCAGGATTTCCCGTGGCACGCGAAGCTCGTCGTTCTCTCTGTTGGGCTGGAACACCCCGATCGTGCCTCTTCTATTGCAACAAGTATCGCATCGTCGGCTTCGCTCAGACATGCCTTCGTCGAAACTTTGCCTCGCCTTGGTCCAACTCCCCCATGCGCATAGAACCAAGTCCCGCACTGGGGCCAGCTCTTAGTATCCGGAGTGACACCTGCATCCTCCATCTCTTTCTCGACATATCCCACTTAGGCATTGCCACCGCATAGCCACCGGCCCCACTTATGGAACTTATCCTTTTTTCGCATTCTTCTTGTTTATTCTCGACCGCCCTTAGCTAATTCCGAATCCTTGAATTTCACGAAATCGTCCCAATGAGCACGTTGGTTCTCTAGTGTTCCCTCGAATCGGAGTCTTCCTTCCTCCCTTGACGTACTTGTCCCATTCACGATTCTTGTGGTTCTTGAATGCAACCGCCATCTTCCTAAGAGCAGCGCCCTTGACTTTCTCGCACATCTTCTTACGTGAAATGATCTGTAGGGTGAAATGTTCCATGAGAGTATCCCAAGCAGATCTTTTTGATTCTTGTCGACAAAAGTAACATCTGGACGTGGAGCAGCGCCCTCTTTGCTTTTTGTCCTTTGTCTTTTGCTGGCTCTCTCCATTCTTGAAGGGAGATCGGAGTTGATCCTTCACAAGAACTCCGCGACCGATTTAATGAACTTGTCCGCAATCTTCTTAGGCGCTAATGGTTCGCCATTAGGTCCGACGCCTCGATATTGTACTTTACGCCTCCTTCAACTTTTTGTTCGGGCCTCGTTTATTCCTTTTGCTCAAGATTTGCTCGATCCGGATGGCTGAAAGAACAAAGATCGATTCGTTAATATATCTTCAAGTCATTTAAAACATGTGATGATCACCGAAACCTGCTTATATAAATATATATACCTCGCCGGTCTTTGTTGTTTCAGGATCAACATGTTCTTCGTCATCGCCATAATCGTAGTTCATGACTTCATCAATTCGGTCGTCGCGATCGAATATCATATCACCCTCTCCGTGTTGTTTAGAAATTCGAGCCGCCATAATCTTCTTCATTCGATTATCATCGGCTCACAGATCATATCGAACATGGTCTGTTCTCCTCTCCGTCGGTATTGTCTCGCCATAGCTTTTATTTAACTAATTCAAAAGAAATATAAAACAATTTAGTATTCAAATTACATCGTCTCGAATAATAGATATAATCTCAATACTTCGTCTAGAATAATAGATATAATCTCAATACATCGCCTCGAATAATATATAATATTGAATAGTACATCACTGGCTAGCTAATTAAAGATCGAATACTACGAAGAATCTAGGACACTCGCGGTTCTGCGTCATGCAAGGTGGACACCCAAAGAGAAGGAGCCTCACAGGATCATAGCTGAAGTGAGATCCTCAAGATATTGCCGGTATTGGAGAACCTGCCGCCTCTAACGCAACCATGTAGCGATGGACGTGCTCGCCCTCCTCCTCGACACGGCGACATACCTCCTCCGGCGGGCCGGGTCCCTCCGCACCGAAATGGCCCACGCGAACGCCACCAAACGAGATCAGGGTCGACGACGGACCCGGGCCGGTTCTCATCAAGCGGCGCGCCCTCCAGCAGCACCTCCCAAAGGCCAGCCAGGGAGCCCAGGTCGACGGCGAGGATGCGGGCGGGCATCGTCGAGAACAAATACTAGCTATATGCCCGCAAAAAATAATATTTTTTAATGATTGGATTTTGATAACTAAAATTTCTAACATTTCTACTATTTCAAAAATCTATATACTATTCCATACTAATTAAGCATCTAACACTAAAAACAGAAAAAACAATTTCTATACATCCATTAAAAAACAGAAAAACAACATTATATAAAAAATTCCATACTAATTAAACACTAATTATATCCATCTAACATGCATTCATACATATATACTAGTGAAAAACAATAATCTAAAAATCTAAACTAATTAAACATACAAAATCGTATATAGTAATATATACATGCATTTATACATATATATGTGTGTGTGTGTGTGTTCATCATGCTTGTGTGTGTGTGTATGGGCTCGGGAGGGCGGCACCCATGGTGGCAGGGCGAGGGAGAGGGGTTAGAGGGGAGATCTCACAGCGGGCGACGGCGACGGCGCGGCGACGGGGGCAGCGATGGGCGGGCGTGACGCTGGGCGGGCGACGCAGGGACGGCGCGACGGGACGGGCCAAGCGGCGACGGAGACGAGGGCGGCGAGGGGACGGGGCGGCAACGGCGACGGGACGGGCGGCGGCGATAGGACGGGCGGCGGCGCGATGGGGTCGGTGACGGCGTCGATCGATCGGGCGAAGCGGTTCAATGGGGAAACAGAGGAAGAAACAGAGGAGAATGAAATTTTTCAAGTGTTGTATATATAGAAGGCACCTTTAGTACCGTTGGAGCCACCAACCGTACTAAAGGTCTGTTTTGGCCAGCCTAAGCGGCGGAAGCGACCCCTTTAGTACCGGGTGGTGGCACAAACCGGTACTAAAGGCCCCTTTAGTACTTGGTTTGTGCCACGACCGGTACTAAAGGGGTCTTATTGCAGCAGTGCGGTGCGACAAGTTTAGTCCCACTCGCTAGCCGAGGGGCGACCAGACCGGGTTTATAAACCCCGTCAGCGGACGCTCTCGAGCTCCTCTCCAAAGCAGGCCCACTGGGCCTACGTGTTCTTTGTTGCCTCAGGCCCACTTGGCCTTTATGGCCTGCATCCCAGCCCAACAACAGGTTGGGTTTCTAGTCGTATGCAGGCCGCTCTAGCCTAGTAGGCGGGCTTTTTTTTGCTTTATTTATTTTTGTGTTGTTTTTTTGTGTATTTAGAGTTTCTTTGTGAATATTTTTGCTTTAGGTACAAAAAATTACAAACTTTCTGTTAGTGCCCGTAGTTTTCAAATTTGAATAGTTGTTGAATTATTTGAAATTACTGTGAATCACTAGTTTGTGAATAATTTAACTTTAAAAATCAGTAAAGGCATGAAAGAATTTGTTTGCACATAAAATTTCTTCGCGTTTCAAATGCCAAAACACATAACTACCCTAACTATTACAGAGATTCCTCTGGGTGTGAAACACGTAAGAAAGTGATGATAGTGAAGCCGATCACATCCCGATCTTTGGGTGTGAAACTTTTTCTTCAAGCGTGTGTCCCTTTGCCGTAACCATGGAAAATCTTCATCATTTAACGGGATGCTCGGGTCAATATTCACTGTGAATGGAGAAATTTCATCAAACTTTTCATAATCTTATGACTTGTCTGTCTTGTCATCCACTCCCACGATGTTTCTCTTCCCAGAAAGAACTATGTGCCGCTTTGGCTCATCGTACGATGCATTCGCTTCCTTATATTTTCTTTTTCGTGGCTTGGTAGACATGTCCTTCACATAGAAAACCTGTGCCACATCATTGGCTAGGACGAATGGTTCGTCGCATACGCAAGATTGTTGAGATCCACTGTTGTCATTCCGCATCGCGGTCTTCCGTTACCCGCCTCGTGTCATATTGACCCATTTGCACCAAACAAAGGGACCTTTAAACCACGCCGATAGTCAAGTTCCCATATGTCCTGTATATAACCATAATATGTTTCCTTTCCGCCTTGGTTTCTGCATCAAACGGACACCACTGTTTTGGTTGGTGCTCTTCTTATCTTGGGCGATCGTGTAAAATGTATTACCATTTATCTCGCACTTTGAAAGTCATTATATTCAAGATGGTAAATGGGACAACAAGTACAGGTCATCTTCAATAGAGGTGTCATGCATGGTACATGTCGCAACCAGTGGCGAAACTCCTGGTTTGTTCACGTGTAATCCAGTCATCGACCGCGCTCCGGTGTTTGGAGCGTAGCAAATTCTTGTGTTCATCCATATACGGAGCCACCAAGGCGGAATTCTGAGAACTGTAGTGTGCTTCAAAGAGAGAATGTCCGTCCATACATATTATTTGTTCCCCTCCTAGCGTGCCTTTTTCCATCCAGTCTGCCCTTATGCCGTGATTCAGAACACCAATCGCTTAAGGTCAGGAATAAAGTCAATACAAAACTCAATGACCTCCTCATTTTGATGGCCCTTGGAGATGCTTCCTTCGGCCTAGCACGGTTATGAACATATTTCTTTAAGACTCCATGAACCTCTCAAAGGGGAACATATTGTGTAGAAATACAGACCCAAAACGTTAATCTCTTCAAGATAGGTGAACTAGGACGTGCGTCATGATGTTGAAGAAGGATGGTGGGAACACCAACTCGAAATGACAAGACATTGCACCAAATCATTCTCAGAACCTTGGTATGATTTCTGGATCGATTACCTTCGAGATATTGCATTGAGAAATGCACATAGCTTCACAATGGCTAATCGAACGCTTTTTCGTAGAAGCCCCTCAATGCAACCGGAAGCGCTTGCGTCATAATCACGTGGCAGTCATGAGACTTTAGGTTCGGAACTTTTCTCTGCCATGTTTATTATTCCTTTATATTCGACGAGAAGCCGACGGTACCTTAATATCGAGCAGGCATTCAAAGAAGATTTCCTTCTCTTCTTTGGTAAGAGCGTAGCTTGCATGACCCGATATATGCCGCCTTCTCCGTGCATACGTTGCTGGTCCTCCGTGCCTCGGTGTATCTTTTGTCTTCCCATACACGCCCAAGAAGCCAAGCAGGGTCACGCAAAGATTCTTCGTCACGTGCATCACGTCGATTGTGGAGCGGACCTCTAGGTCTTTCCAATATGGCAGGTCCCAAAATATAGATTTCTTCTTCCACATGGGTGCGCGTCCGTCAGCGTCCTTTGGAACAGGTTGTCCGCCAGGACCCTTTCCAAATATCACCTTCAAATCCTTGACCATATCATGTACATCAGCACCAGTACGGTGGCGAGGCTTCGTCCGGTGATCCGCCTCACCTTTGAAATGCTTGCCTTTCTTTCTTACGGATGCCTCGCCGAAGAAATCGACGATGTCCTGTACACATTCTTCATACAACTATTCAAATATATAGTGTCGGTATCATCCAAACAGTGCGTGCATCCACGGTATCCCTTGTTTGTCTGTCCTGAAAGGTTACTGAGAGCAGGCCAATCATTGATGGTCACGAACAGCAACGCCTTTAGGTCAAATTCTTCCCCCATGTGCTCATCCCACGCACGTACACCTGTTCCATTCCACAGTTGTAAGAGTTCTTCAACTAATGGCCTTAGGTACACATCAATGTCGTTGCCGGGTTGCTTAGGGCCTTGGATGAGCACCGCATCATAATGAACTTCCGCTTCATGCACAACCAAGGAGGAAGGTTATACAAACATAGAGTCACATGCCAGGTGCTATGGTTGCTGCTCGCTCCCCAAAAGGATTAATGCCATCTGCGCTTAGACCAAACCATACGCTCCTTGCGCCATCCGCAAACTCCTTCCGTATTTCTTTCAATTTTTCTCCATCTGCGACCCGTCACCGGTACTCTCAACTTTCCGCCTTTCTTACGGTCTTCTTCGTGCCATCGCACGCTTTGGCATGCTCTTTGTTTTGGAACAAACGTTTCAACCGTGGTATTATAGGAGAATACCACATCACCTTGGCAGGAATCTTCTTCCGGGCGCCGCCGACATCACCATGCTCATCGCGCTGATCTTATAGCGCAATGCACCACATACCGGCAAGCGCTCAAATCCTCGTACTCACCGCGTAGAGGATGCAATCATTAGGGCATGCATGTATCTTCTGCACCTCTAACCCTAGAGGGCGACAACCTTCTTTGCTTCAGACGCATTCTCGGGCATTTCGTTGTCCTTTGGAAGCATATCCTTTATCATTACCAGCAACTTTCCAAATCCCTTGTCAGGTACACCATTCTCTGCCTTCCATTGCAGCAATTCCAGTGTGGTGCCCAGCTTTTTCTTGTCCTCTAACATGCGCTGCAACTTCTTCTTCTCCAAATCACTTGCGCAGTTTCTCTTGGCATCGGCAATGGCCCGACCTAGATCATCAACGGGCTCATCTGATGCCTCTTCTTCAGCTTCTTCCCGCATTGCCGGCCCAGCTTCTTCCCGCATTACCGGCTCAGCTTCTTCCCCCATTGTTGTATCATCGTATTCAGGGAACCCATGGCCAGGATAGCTATCGTCGTCCTCTTCTTCTTCATTGTCTTCCATCATAACCCCTCTTTCTCCGTGCTTGGTCCAAACATTATAGTGGGGCATGAAACCGACTCAAACAGTGGACGGAATGGTTCTTGACGAGAGTAATTATGACCATTCTTACAGCCAGCACATGGACAAGGCATAAAACCATCCGCCCGCTTGTTTGCCTCACCGCAAGCGAGAAAAGTATGCACGCCCTCAACAAACTGGGAGAGCATCGGTCATCGTACATCCATTGCCGGCTCATCTTCATTACACAACACCGAATAGACCAAATTAATACAAGTTCATACATAAAGTTCATACAACACTTAAATGCAACAAACAAATAACTCTCTAGCTAAAGCATTTAAATGCAACAACAAATGCGATCAAGATCGCAACTAAGGTAACAATTGATCCAACAGATAATGATACCAAGCCTCACTATCGATGGCATATTTTCTAATCTTTCTAATCTTCAAGCGCATTTTCTCCATCTTGATCTTGTGATCATCGATTTACATCGACAACATGCAACTCCAATTCCATCTTCTCCCCTCAATTCTTTTCAATTTTTCTTTCAAGTACTCGCTTTCTCTTTCAACTAAATTTAACCTCTCGACAATAGGGTCGGTTGGAATTTCCGTTCACATACCTCCTAGATAAAAATATCTATGTCAACTTGATGGGCATAATTTGTCATAAACACGAAATGCGACAAATAGTTTTAAAAGAGAATATACCACATCCGAATCATAACAAGGACGAGGGCCGACGGGGCCGGATATCAAAACCATGGCACTATGTATAACAAACAACGTACGGGTAAGATAATTATTATACGAGTAACTATATATCCAAATCACACAAACATCAATTTTTTATATAAAATTTCATGAACAAGAGGCTCACCACAAGGTGGTGCCGCGACGGAGACTAAAAGGGCGATCGACGGTGGTTACGACAGAGATTTAGAAGGCACTAAGTAAACCACACCTACATATGCAAACTAAGTGTTATTTTGACCTCAGATTGCATATAAATCAAATACTAGCACACACACACACACACACACACACACACACATATATATATATATATATATATATATATATATATATATATATATATATATATATATATATATATATTCCTCCCAAATTACTAAACTCACAAATTAATAACTATGTAAAGCATTGCAAGAGCTAATCTAGCAATGAGATATGAAAGGACAAAGTTGCTAACCTTTGTGATCACTTGAATGGACGGTGGCCTTCAAATCTTGACAAATTTTGGGCAAAATGTGTGATGAGCTCGAGGGGAGAAGAGGAAGAACAGAGAGGAGAGAGAGGGAAAGGGGAAGAACAGAGCGAGCTGGATTTAAGGGTTTATATGCAGGAGGATTTATAGTACCGGTTCGTGGCACGAACCGGTACTAAAGGTGCCGGAGGGGCCCAGATTGACAACATCCTGCCACCACCCTCATTAGTACCGGTTCGTGGCACGAACCGGTGCTAAAGGTTAGCCACGAACCGGTACTAATGAGAGCGGCCCGGCTAGCCGTTGGAACCGGCACTAATGTATACATTTGTGCCGGCTCTAATACAAACCGGCACTAATGTGCTTCACGTTTGACCCTTTTTCTACTAGTGGACGACGGTTATCGGCGTGCGGGCGAGAGTGACTGAGAAATGGGGAGAGTGTGAGTGAGAGAGAGGGCCGGACGCGGGCGTGGGGACGATAAGGTAGGGTTACTTGTAGCGCGTTTGTGAGAAAAGCACTACAGCTAAGGAGAGTACCAGTAGCGCCGGGCCAGTATACGCGCTACTGCTAAGTTGGGCTAGCCATGTGCGCCCAGTTCAAACATAGCATCAGCGCTTTTTTCTAGTACGCGCTACTGCTAAAGTCATAGCGGTAGCGCGGTTTATATATGCGCGCTGCTACTAAGTAGCAGCAGCGCATGATTTTGTCCAGCACTACTGCTAAGATGTTGTGTATAAGGTTTTCCCTAGTAGTGTGTCCAGCAGTAACTCGCTATCAAATCACACAACCCTACGTTTGCAGTAGCCTACTCCCTCATCTTCTCGCGTCTCTGTCGAACCGACTAGGCGGAACTGCCCCACCTACCGCGCAGGAAAAGCCCCGCCCTCGACTTTTAAATAGTACAATACTAATTTTGTATCCATGGATTGCGCCATGGAGCAAAGCCTCTAGAAAACGACGGTACACATGTACGGAGTATACAGCACACCCGTCGCATTCGCGTCGCACCCCAGACGGTCGGTCGGTCTGGCACGCTGCTCTCCGAATGGAACGCGCATCATATTGCGTTTGCACACACATGTGGGACCGCAATTGAGAACCGACCATAGGCACACTCCCTGGCCCCGCAAGTCGGGTGACTTAATAGAAGAGGGAGACGAGCGATAGTACTAGAGAAGTGTTGTACTACATTGGTGCTCGGACGATCCTCGCAAGACACGTAAGATCGATTCGTCCATGCATGTGACCAGACTCAGCAGACACGCTGGATTGGCTATCGCTCACATATCGTGCAGGCTGTGTTGTACATGGCTGTAGTTGTGGTGAGAAATCTAAAAGAGGTTTCTTGTCATCTCGCAAAATTAGGTGTCATGTGCTTCGGATCACTGCGAGGGTTAAACTGTGACAACTGAGTTGGCCTAGTCATTGGGGGCACATGCACGAAGACTACTCGGCTGCCATCTAGGTCAAGCCGGCTATGTTAATTGGGACATCTATCGACGGACCCCTTTTCTACGAGTTTATCTTTAATTTGAGCATTCTTCCTCGTCTAGTTTGTCCGTCGGGATTCATGTTGTCTCCTTTGGGAAGTGAGGTTATGATTTCTTGTCATGTGGCATTTTTCGTGTTATATGTTATAATCCGGCGCTTCAGATCAAAATGACGACAACTGCTCCTCCGGGCCACGTGCATGAAGACTTCTCGACAGTCATTGACGAGGTCAAGCCGGCTCCGGTCGACAAAAGAAAACTAGTACTACTCCACTATATAGGCAGGAGCCTTCACTCTTGCTTGCTAGTGTCGCTCTCTTCACACTGTCTCGTCCTCTCCAGATCTAAACACGACAGCGGTGGCCACACACTCTCTCTCTGCTCACCACTGGTCACAGATCCAGCCGGATCCTCTCCGTCGGGGAAGGTGAGAAGGTGCAACGTTCACGCGGTCGTCCTCGGCGACGGCTTTTACCCACTGCTGGCGCGTCCTGATCAGCCTGCCTTGCCGTTCTCTCCCAAGCACCGGTGGCGAGGGAGGGCCTCCGACCCCTTCTTCCTCGTTGCCGTAGTGTGGGCAGATCCGGCCTCCCGCCGCCCACCTAGCGACATCCCGGCGACCATCAGGTATAACTTCCTTCGAAACCGGCCTTGCTCTACTTCCCGAGCTCCTGATGTCGCTGCATTTGTATCTTTTAGTATTTCTCAGGTCCCCTCGTAGATAGGATCGATCGGCTGTTCGAAAACCACCTAATTTGTTTTAGGTTTAAGAGGTAAAACTAGTTCATGCACTCGAATCTAGTACTACTTTGTTCAAACAAGGAAGAAAGGGGGTGGGGTGGGGGAGGATTTGTTACCTGAATCTAGGACTTGGTCGAAAGAGGAAATAATGGGGGCGAAAAGTAGCAGAGACTGGCTATCCAACTGGTCTCTAGGTCTAATAGGGAAATTAGGGGAAACACTGTACAAACTCAATATAAACCCAATCTATTGGTTGAAAAAGGAAAGAAAGTGGTGACTGGGTGACAAGTCAGCAGAGTAAGTCCAGCACTAGATTTGCTAGCCTCACACAGTATAAGGTGGCTATACCGAACAAAATGGGACCAACCCGATATCCTGTTACGATGTTTGTTGCCCCGAGCCACTCTTATGTAATGCCACCGGTAAAATGTAGCAGTCGCACTGTTATAAGTAAGGACACGTTAAACCAATGTTGTTTTCAATGTAATGCCTCCAGTAATATGAATCAATGGCACTTCTTTACATGTCCTGCTAAATTTCCAATTAAGATAAGTTGGTTCTTTTCATTAGAAATGCAACTGTCCTGGTCCGCCTACTCCCCCGTGCCCAAAGTAATGTCTTATTTAACAGTTTTCATAGTTAATCCTAATGCCCACACTAATATCTAGCAATGCCACTGCTCTAGAAATTGCTACTGTCCTTGTAGGATTGCCATTCACATAAGGAACATGCTTCTTTTCATTTGATGCATGTTTCATCACTTGTTAGTCACCCTCCTTTCCTCCTTTTTTGTGCAAACAGAGATATACATTTCACGCTCGATCTTAATTGAACTGCACAAATGATATCCAAATTATAGTTGAACATTCCAGGAGCTTCGCAACCAACCTTGATGTTGCTCAATTTTATTGCAACTAATGAAGAAGAAGCTCTGTGGGTTTCGTTTTCTGATGGAAATGGAACCGGGGGTGGAGCCCTTTTCTTAAATTTTTTTGAAGAAGAAGCTGCTAGATCACGGGACATTTCTTCATTTTAGGTGAACTGCACCAAAAGGTCCAATGAATTGAATCATCCATGTTGGTGATTGAAAGAGCCAGCTTCAGCATCCCAGTCTAAGCACCCCCGGCCTCCATCCTTGCGACGCACGGTACACCTTGTTTGCCACCTACTCGACCCTAGTGTCATTGATAAAATGAAGTAATAATACAGTTAAAATAGAGCGAGTGTCCTCTCTATCATTTCATTTCCAATGTAGATAAAGAAAGTGCTTCTCTTTGTTAATGTATGTTTCGTCAACTAGTCCCATTGTTAATGTTTAAGCATTTCTGCAAACTGGGGTGCTTAATTTTAGTTGATCTGTACAAAAATAGAGGTTTGAATGTCTCAAGGCGCCTCCTTGCACTACCGCTGTACACTGATGTTCATCACTGGCAGAAGTTGTATCTGGGAGACTTGGGATGATTTCCAGTATGAGGCGTACCATATGAGGCGTCACAGGGCCCATCTCGCCCTCACAACATGGCATACTATGATACTATCGCAATATTTTCTTCTATTTATTTTGTGTGTTTCATCAACTAGTGCCACTATAATGTAATCACGCTTTTTCATTATCTGTGCAAACAGGGTTATTTAGCTGCATTTTGGTGGAACTGCACAAATGTATGTATGGAACCGACATATATGCAGAGTGCGAGGTGTGCCAAGTAAAAATTACCGACACCAACCATGCTGCATGCATGCATTGGCATCTACCACCACTAGTGGGATGTGTGGCACTCTCTGTGGATCGATCTTTCTCGGCAGCAAATCCTCTAACCAAATACTAGTAGCTTATATTGGCAGTTTTCTAGGGAGTACTCTTTTCTGAAAGAAGCACCAATCTATTTTTCTTTATTTGTACACTGTGTCACAACTTTGACCCAAAGGTCCAAAACTATTTTAGGGTGATTGGCGTAGTACTCGGAGACTGATTGTAAGCATGATTTTCATTAGCTGTCACACTGATTGTAAGCATGAGCAGGTGGACGATTAGGTTAGTGCGAAGCTTACCTTAAACACTACCGCCGCTGTCGGTGTCAAAACCGGCGGATCTCGGGTAGGGGGTCCCGAACTGTGCGTCTAGGCGGATGGTAACAGGAGACAAGGGACACGATGTTTTTACCCAGGTTCGGGCCCTCTCGATGGAGGTAAAACTCTACTCCTGCTTGATTAATATTGATGATATGGGTAGTACAAGAGTGGATCTACCACGAGATCAGAAGAGGCAAAACCTAGAAGCTAGCCTATGGTATGATTGTTGTTCATCCTACGGACTAAAACCCTCCGGTTTATATAGACACCGGATAGGGTTAGGGTTACACAGAGTCGGTTACAATTGTAGGAGATCTACATATCCGTATCGCCAAGCTTGCCTTCCACGCCAAGGAAAGTCCCATCCGGACACGGGGCGAAGTCTTCAATCTTGTATCTTCATAGTCCAGAGTCCGCCAATGGTGATAGTTCGCTATCCGGACACCCCTAATCCAGACTCCTCGAGTAGCCTAACCAGGCTTCAATGACGACGAGTCCGGCGCGCATATTGTCTTCGCATTGCAAGGCGGGTTCCTCTTCCGAATACTTCATAGAAGATTTTGAACACAAGGATAGTGTCCGCTCGCAAAACAAGTTCCACATACAACCGTAGAGAGAATAACCTTTGCATAGATTTGTCGACGTATTCCGCGCGTGACATCACACCACGGCCGGCCTTTATACGAATCGCTTTTACTGCTCCACCTCAAGCGTTTAGCGAGGCGGTTTCATTGGCACGCCTTATCGAGTGGAGACCGTGCCCCCTTATTCCGGGATTCCCATCAATACGGACGTGGGTAACCCAACCGCGCCATTGATTACGGCGCTTGGGAGATAAGCGAGTTTTACCAGGCTGGCGGGGGACGCATAGCTTCGTCCGTCCATATAAGGGGATAAGGATCCACCTTTTCACCTACGCCTTCTTCCTCCTTTGCTCATCCATTTCCGCGCACTCGAGCTCCAGCGCCCAAGTCCGCACATCCCTCCTCAACCTTCTCCAGCCATGTACGGAGCGGGAGGCAAGTGGATGGTCTCCTCCGTCACGGAGGGTCAAGTCAAAAAGCTGCGGGAGGCCGGATACTTATCCAGCGACATCGCGCACCGGCTCCCCGATGAGGGGCAGGTCATTCCCACCCCCAGGCCCCATGAGAGGGTGGTGTTCCTCACCCACTTCCTCCGCGGACTAGGTTTTCCACTTCACCCATTTGTCCGGGGGCTCATGTTCTACTACGGCCTGGACTTCCACGATCTGGCCCCGAATTTCATCCTCAACATCTCGGTGTTCATCGTCGTGTGCGAGGCCTTCCTCTGCATCCAGCCCCACTTTGACTTATGGCTGAAGACCTTCAATGTCAAGCCGAAGGTAGTGGGCAGCCGCCAAGCGGAGTGCGGAGGTGCCATGGTTGGCAAGATGGCCAAAGTCCTATGGCTCGAGGGCTCCTTTGTGGAGACCATAAAGGGGTGGCAATCGGGGTGGTTCTACATCACCGAGCGGCGCAACTCTCAATGGGCGGCGGCCCCCGAATTCCAATCTGGCTTCCCCACACGGCTCACATCATGGAAAGAGACGGGCCCGACGTGGGGTAATTCGGAAGAGCTGTCTGGACTCGAAACCTGCGTCCGGAACCTGGTGGACAAGAATCTCAGGCTTGTCAATGTAGTCCAGGTTATGCTCATCCACCGGATCCTCCCATGCCAACAATGGGCCTTCAAATTGTGGGAGTTCGATCCGGCACAGCACCAAACTCTGAAAAGGCTCTTCGACACTACGTACGAAGATGCCTGGAAGGTGCTGTTCAAGGGCGCCAAGGCTCCCACATCCGCTACCGAAGATCGCGGATTCAGCTCGCAGCGCCAAGCTACCGAGGTAAGCTATTTTACCCTTTACGGGACTTTTGTTTTTCATAGTTTGACTCTATGTGGGATCTAAAACTCCCTAACCTTTGACATGATCGGTGAAGACGTCCCGGACAGATTAACCGTCCGCCCCTTGCCGAAGATCCAGCGACGCCTTGATTGACGGGCTGCTGGCTCCAGCACTCACGTGGTGCCGGAGAAGAAGGCCAAGAAGAAGGCCACGGGAACTCAAGGAGCTCCGGCGCCAGTGTCTTGTCGGACTCATCATCCGACGAATCTGAGGCGGAATCCTCTTATGAGTACGAGGAGGAGGAAAAAGAAGCCTCTCCCCCAGCGGGGGGAGAGAAGAAAAGGAAGGCCGCCCCGACTGGGGAGGCCGGAGGGTCCAAGAAAGGAAGGACCCTTCCTCCGGACTTCTCCACCAACGCTGACAACGATGAGGAGGAGTGGCCACCAAGGGCCAAGCCCCTGGCGAGATCATAAGTGTCCGGACTCCCGAATAGCTCATGACTTTTTATTTGTCACATAGTGTCTTCTAACGCCGAATATAACCATGTAGCCCGCCCATGATTTGGCTCGCCGCCGTCCGAAGCGGCTCCCTGAATTCGTCGGATGTGAATAGCACTTCACTTCCGACCGCCTCCTCCCCTCGTGACGCAGACGACACCGTGATGGAGTCCCAAAAGGGGCCTAGCCAGGAGGAGGTGGTCCTGGAGGCGCCGCAAGGCGACCTCCCGGACTCCGGGCACAAAGGGGGCGAAACCCCAGAGGGCTCTAAGTCCGCCTCAGGGGACTCCGTCACCGAACCTTCAAGGTTCCAAGTCCGGCAAGCGGCCCCTTCAGAAGAAGGGCAAGACTACGACGCGGTGACCTCCGTCCATCCGGAGGCACGGATAGCTTGCTGGAGGCGCTTAACGGCGCCCCATCAACGAGGAGCACCGCATGTTATGAGTGTGGTGATCCAGAAAGTTCATCCGCCAAGAGCGGGCTGACTGAAGCTTGTACCAGCCTTCTAACAGGCTTTGAGGTAAGTTTAGAATATGTAAAAATATTACCGCATAGACAGTAGCCCCTGATGCTTAGTTCGGTGTTCGGAAAGAAAAGCCGGACTGAGGATCTAAAAAGATATACGCAGGAGTCTAATATAAGTATGTCAATATGGGAATGTAGGCTGCGCTGCTGACCTCTACCGCACTGATTGCGGAGGTCAATGCATTGAAGCAGAGCCTCGATCGGTCCGAGAACAAGCTCGGCCTTGCCAAGAAGCAGCTCGAGGACAAGGAAGGTAAGTAATACCTCCTTAAAGTAATACCTTATAGAAAGGATTTGGTTGCAAAAATGACAGGACTAACATGGGTATTGTAGGGACCACGAACGAGGTGGCGACCCAGAAGGAAGCAGTGTCCACGGCCGAAAGCAAAGCGGCCGCGGAGCGCACCGAGCGAGAGAAGTAGGAGGCGCGGGTGGCAGAGGTGCGGCAAGAGCTCCAGGCTCTCGTGGAAAAACACGAGTGTTTGGAGCGTGACTCGAAGACTCGAGAGTCCGAGCTCGCCTCGGCTCTTGAGAGTGCCAAAGCCGCTAAGCCCGAAGCCCAAAAAGCCCTCCAAGAAATTGAAGCATTAAAGAAGATAGCGGCGGGTAAGGCATTCTTTATGCAAAGCAGGCATGTGAAAGTGAATTACCTATTACTTACCCGAATCCGGAGCTCTCCAGGAGCATTCACAGAGCTACCCAGTGGTGTATGTCGATGTTGCCGTTCTACCGCGCGCCAAGGAGGGAGCTCGACGGAAAAGGTGTTTTGGTCTCGAGATCTTTGAGGCGGACATCCGGTGCTTTTAGCGACCAGCTGAAGCAGCTGGTCGAGCTCCACAAGGTCGCCGAACAGGCCATGAAGGGCCTCATAATTCGGCTGTGGCCATTGGAAGCCATGCCTGGGAGCTACTTCGGGCTAGTGCGGCGGCTGGTGGACGCCTGTCCATGGATTGAAGTCATCAAGCGCTCCGTCTGCATTGAAGGTGCCCGTCGGGCCCTTGCCCGTGCTAAAGTGCACTGGGGCAAGCTGGATGCTGAGAAGCTTGTGACGGACGGGCCACTGAAGGGCAAGGAGCATCGCAAGCCCGAAATGTACTATGAGGGCGTCATGAAGGGTGCCCGCCTTATAGCGGGTGAATGCTCCAAAGATGTAATTTTTGAATAGACTCGCATTTGTTATCCTGTATGCTGAAAACTTGTTCATATGCGCTAAGAAACGCTTGTGAATTTAAAATATTACCTTCTGTGCGGCCGTTTATCAAATTTGAGAGATGGCAAGTCGTTGGCTTCAGCCCCCATGCCACGAGTCCTGGGGTGTCCGGGATAAACTTGAGCGCTCTTGTTCCCATTCTTGGGTCCTTCAAGGGAGGCGCTCAACGCAACGAACAAGGCAACCGGACTTATAGTGCTTGAACACTCTCACTTAGCCATAGAATTCTATAATTTTAAATTTCGGTGAAGCCCCTAGTATTCGGAAGACCGAGTTCGGGGCGCTATCCACGCCTTTGGCCGGACAATGTCGACTCCTCGCTCTAAGCGGCATAAGTCTTTAGGGACCCGAAAAAACCTCTCGAACAGCGACCGGCTCTCGCCCTATCATGACGATTAGTTTTAGCTTTCTCCACTAAGGTGCTCAGCCCAGCTCAACCGGGGCACAATCGCAGTGGTTCTCCCAGCGCTACCTTAGCCGATATAACGGAATGTAAGGTACCAAAACATGGGAGCCGGGCAAACCCAACTATTGACCCAAGACATGATTAGGAGCCGATGCATATAATGCTATAAGTTCGGGGTGCCGCACTTGTGAAAGTGTTCGGACTTATCACACCATATTTTCGGGGTACTTAAGCCCCTGGTGTATTGGCCGTACCAAAGTGTACGGGTGCAACATGTCATAAATGAACATATATATAGATAAAGAAAGGAGTGCAATAATAGGCAAAAGCTATGTATTGTTTATTCAAAAAGGTACTGCAATGAAAGCAGAACGATACAAATAGTGCGATAAGCAAGGGATGGGAATATTAACATGTCCCCCTCCAGGGGTAAGCTGCGAGATGGTATGTAAAACAGGTATAATGCTCGTAGTAGAGACCACCTGGACACTCGACGTAGCTTTCTGCTTCCCTGGCTGTTGCATCGTGAGTTCGGCAATTCTAGTGCCGGACGGGGCTTCGGAAAACGGAGTCCCGAAGTAAGAGAAAAGAAGAAAGAAAAGAATGACACAATCGGAGCCCACAGTGCGGTTGAGCCGCGTGCAGGCGTGCGTGGTCGTGCCCTCCCTTATGCCCATGGTATCTCCAGGCGTAGTTATGTATGCGTAATCTTGGCTTTGCAATTTCACGAGGGCTGGGGTTGGGGCGGATTACTACGCGTGCTCAGATTGTGCCAGCGGTCTTGTTGTAGATTACTCCGGCGCGCTTTGCGGTGCGGGACGCTTAGTAGCCGGACTCGAGAATTGCTGTCGAGGCTGCTTTGCACCTCCGCCGCGAGGGTCGGGCCAGATGCTCCTCCGTTCGGAGAGAGCGTTCGGTGTTTCCATTGACCGTGATTACTCCTCGAGGGCCTGACATCTTGAGCTTGGGGTATGTGTAGTGCGGCACCGCATTGAACTTTGCAAATGCGGTTCGTCCAAGCAGTGCGTGATAGCCACTGCAGAACGGGACTATGTCGAAGATTAGCTCCTCGCTTCGGAAGTTATCCGGGGATCCGAAGACCACTTCGAGTGTAACTGAGCCTGTACAATTGGCCTCTGCACCTGGTATGACGCCTTTAAAGGTCATCTTTGTGGGTTTAATCCTTGAGGGGTCTATGCCCATTTTGCGCACTGTATCCTGATAGAGCAGGTTCAGGCTGCTACCGCCATCCATGAGGACTCTAGTGAGGTGAAATCCGTCAATGATTGGGTCAAGAACCAATGCGGCGAATCCGCCGTGGCGAATGCTAGTGGGGTGGTCCCTTCGATCAAAGGTGATCGGGTAGGAGGACCATGGGTTGAACTTTGGGGTGACTGGCTCCATCGCATATACGTCCCTTAGAGCACGCTTCCGCTCCCTTCTGGGTATGTGGGTTGCGTATATCATGTTCACCGTCCGCACTTGTGGGGGGAAACCCTTCTGTCCTCTATTGTTCGGCGGCCGGGGCTCCTCCTCGTCATCGCTATGCAGCCCCTTGTTATTGAGTTTGGCATTTAACTTGCCTGCCTGTTTGAAGACCCAACAATCCCTGTTGGTGTGGTTGGCTGGTTTTTCGGGGGTGCCATGTATTTGGCACGAGCGATCGAGTATTCGGTCCAGATTGGACGGGTCCTGAGTATTTCTTTTGAACGGCTTCTTCCGCTGACCGGGTTTAGAGCCTCTGAATCCGGCATTGACTGCCGTATCTTCAGCATTATCGCCGTTAATGCGGCGCTTGTGCTTGTTACGACGCGACCTACCATTGCTGTCCTTGGTATCCGAACTACCAGGGTTTTTGGTCAAGTTGTTGCTACGAGCTAGCCAGCTGTCCTCTCCCGTGCAAAAGCGGGTCATGAGCGTTGTGAGGGCTGCCATGGATTTCGGATTTTCTTGTCCTAGGTGCCGGGCAAGCCACTCGTCGTGGATGTTGTGTTTGAAGGCTGCAAGGGCCTCTGCATCCGGACAGTCAACGATTTGATTTTTCTTGGTTAGGAACCGTGTCCAGAATTTTCTGGCCGATTCTTCTGGCTGCTGAATTATGTGGCTGTCGGCGTTCTGGGAACGGGGGTCCCTGACTTGCTCGCTCTGCGCCTGCGGGCGTGGCTCAAAGGAGGCCCAGGCGCCCATCTTCATCAACACAAACTCAAGACCCTCGCGAGGGGCCAAGATTCGCAGGCGGATTTACCAAGAACTTCTCAGCGCGCCTCGTCAGCTGGCTCATGAGGAGGCGGAGAACTCAAGGCGGGTACCTCGCGAGGTGCCCGTGGCGTAAGCCATGACGACCATAGGCGCCAGCCCGCAGCGCGCCCCTCCTTTCTTCTTTGGTGCAAGGGGCAAGCGCATGCAAGGGCATCAGCAAAGGCATCCGCTTCGTGCAACAAGACCAAGACCAGCCCCAACGGCTGGAATGCAGCCATCGTGGAGCCCAAGCAAAGCCATCACCAGAGCCTTTGGTGGCGAGGACCAACTTTAGTCAGATAAGTGTACCCGCTGTTCCCCTTCAAAATGACCAATTGTTGGCGCCTCTTCCCGCTCAATATTTGGGAAGAGGCCCAGGCCTTCGCCTATAAATAGGGGTAGCCACACTCGTAAAGGGGATCGAGCATTCGAATCCAGAGAGAGAGAGAGAAACCTGCCTCAAGCTAGAGCGACGGGCACCACTTAGCAGTTCATCACACCCACCAAGAACAGACCCTCGCGAGGCTGTTCTTCCCTGAGACTGTTCTTCGTCAGCCCCTGAGGCAATCCACACACCACAAACTAGAGTAGGGTATTACACCACAACGGTGGCTTAACTAGTATAAATCATGGCCTCTTGTGTTGTTCTTGTTAGTAGTTTAGGTCCCTGCGATTCGGCGAGGTACGAGATGATGGAGGGTTGATCTCCGCGCGCACCCGCAGTTCGAACCTTAAGGGTCTGCCGAACCCATGATCCGACATTTGGCGCGCCCGTAGGTGCGCCGAATCGCCTTCGTCGCTTTCGTTTTTCCCGACCACCGCCACCATGTTCGACGTTCGGGCTCGCGCGAAAGTGCCGAGCCACCTCGCTTCCACGCCGCCCGACGGCCCCGTCGGTGGACGCCCTCGCTGCTCCTCGTCACCGACCGTCAACGCCGCCATCGCCCGGCGGGAACGAGCAGCAAGCATCGCCCCAAAGATTCGCCCATGAGGCGGACGCCGCACCGCCACGCTTTCGCCACCTCGCTGGTTTTTCGCCAGCGCTTCGCGCTGCCATGGAGGCCCGAGCTGCACTTATCGCGCTAACGAAGCTCTCGCGCTATCGCTTGCCGACGACGCTTACGAATAATGGCTCGACCGCTGCTGCCGAGCTTCGTCCATGCTATGGAGGCGACCTCGCCGCTGCCCATTTTCAACAGACACCGCACTTCGCGGGCGATGAAGCTCCTGGCGCCAGCCGCCTTTCCTCAAGACGCGCGCTCGCCCCAGGCGCGCCTGGCGGAACCTCGCCCGCCAGGGGCCGACGTAAGGCAGGAGCAGAGCTGCCAAGAAGTTCTCACCCGCAAGAAGCTGCCCGAGCGCCCCCGCCTCAAAGACGCCAATACCTCATACGCTGCCCCCACCACAAGGCGCAGGAGGCCTGCAAGACCAAGCTTCTCTGCCCGAGGCCCCCGCAGCCACGGTGGGTTGCCGCGCCACCACCATCGAGGCGCGGGCGTCAGGGGGTTCGCCAAGTTCAAGCTAGACCTGCCCCACACTCACGACGGCACGGGCAGACCTTACGGAGTTCCTCCCAGCTCTACGAAGCTGGGCATCGAGGCTTCCAACGGAGATGAAAAGGTCATGGCTAACTGGTTTCCCATGGCGCCAAGCGACGGAGCCCGCACTTGGCTCCTCGACCGCCCTGTGCACGATCTCTTCATGGGCCGAGATGCGCACCCGCTTCATCGCCAACTTCCAAGGTACTCGCGACCGGCCACCCGCCATGAGCGACATGCGCCGAATCAAGCAACAGCCAGGGGAAACCCCGCAAAAGTACATCCAGCAGACTTTAACAACGCGACGCCTCAAGATCCCTGTGGTAACGGAGGAGGCCATCATCTCTCGCCTTCTCCGACAGCGCGGCGTGACGCCAAGATGAAGGTGGAGCCGGCGATGCATGAAGATCTGCACCTCCTCGAGCTGTTCAACTTGGCGCAAGCGCGCCAGGCTGAGGAGGGGCGCCTCCTCCTCGAGCTGCTCGCCGTGGATCCCAAGAGAAGAAGTCCAAGGCCAAGGACGAAGCGCAAGGGGCTGCCGACTCACGGCCGAACCAGACACCAAGGGCAGAGATCAGCCCGAGTCTTCCAAGGGCAGCCGGCATCATGCAGGTACCATGACCTCCACACCCACAACACCAATGAATGTCAAGAGCCCGGCCATGCAAGAAAGGAAGGGTCGGCAGACGCCCTGAGCGCAGCGACGGGCTACGACCGAGGAGGAGGAAGAAATGCAGGACGCTGGAAGATCATGCCCGCGCCAAGGGTGGCGCGACCAACCTCGCGAGGACCGCTGGCAAGACCCACTCTCGCGGGGGGGCTGGAGGATCAGCCTCGTGAGGATCGCCCGCAAGGGAACGCAGGCCTCCTCCACCGCCGCCGCCACCAAGGAGAATTGAAGACCGCCATCGACGAGGGGCTGGGCTTCAGTGAGCGCGATCGTCAGATCCCGGGCGGAGCCTAAGCCCCACCTCTCACCGTGATCTTCAAGCAGTTCGCCCATGAAGTGAATGCAGTCCTCCCAAGCTCGAGTCCACACGCCTCTAGGTGGTCGGCGCGCCATCACGCTCAGCTTTCAGCGGACCAGCTCAAGTGCCCAGCCACCGCCGAGTTCTCCCAATGCTTTGCTCCCCAATCATCAAGAACGTGCTGGTCACCAAGACCTCATCGACGGCGGAGCAGGGCTCAACGCCCCGTCCGTGGAGACCTTCAACAATCTTCAAGTGCCCTACAGCCAACTTCAGCCAACCAAGCCCTTCTCCCGAGTCACCGACGGCTCCACGGTCCCGATCGGCAGGTCCGCCTTCCTCACACCTTTGGGGCCCGCGATAACTACCACACCGAGCTCATCGACTTCGACGCCACCACATTCGTCACAGACAACGCCATCCCTGTACCCAGCCACTATTGTTCATGGCCGTGACCCACCATGGCTACAACATCCTCAAGATGCCAGAAGCGCGGGTCATCACGGTGCCATGTGAAGAGAGAGATGCAGGTGCTCCTTGAGCGAGCGAAGCAGCCGCTCACCGGAAGACCTGCACCACAAGCAGCAGGACGCCTCCCGAGGCAGCACCCAAGAAGAAGAAGACATCGACCAGCCCGCTCATCAAGAGACAGTTCTCAGGCCCGTGGTCGGGCCAGGGAGCCTCCTTCCATCGATAGGAAAGCGCGCCCGCCTCCTCAGCAGGCTCGGGGCTCCCGAGGGCCACCGACCTCGCCAAGGTCTCGAGGGAGGCGCTGGGCACCACGTGAGGCGTGTTTCCAAGCACGCTTCCTGCAAGGTGAGCAAGACCAGGAGGACAGAACCTCGAGAGTTCATCAAGCGCCATCTCAGAGTTACAGGAGTCAAGGGTCATGAGGGGCAGCCGCCACTGGCTGTGGGCCCCCATCCAGCGCGAGGATGGTGGGTTGCGCTCTGACGACGCACTCAGGCACCGAGCCGCATCTCAAGAGCGCCTGCCCTCGCGAGGGGACGCTATGCAGGGCCCGCCCCACAGCCACGTGACGCATGCCTTATGGCCTGCCAAACGCGGGCTGCAGCACACCAGCTGCCTCATGAGGGCCATCCTAGAGGCTCAAGAGGTCGCACGCCTGCAGCCCCGGGCGGAGATGGAGATGGCCCATGAGGGGCCGCCTCCCGAGCCTCCCGAGGCCCCCGAGCCTCGGGGCTCGTGAGGATCGGCCCCGCAGCCCACCGAGTCTGCTACATCAACAACCTTCATCCCCAACATCACCAGTGACATCTTTAAGTTTTATTTCCTACCGAGCGCCTTCAGGGTCAGATTATTCCCAGCCCCGTGGGTCCGCCCCTCATGCATGTATCCCTTTATTTCATGTCCTTAGCTTACCTCGTTGGGGCGCCTGGCTGCATCATCCCCAAGCCGCCGGACCAGTCCCAGGGCATGTATCCTTCATGCTTTTCCTTAGGATTATGCTCCACCATGCTTGTTATTTGGTGCCTTTTCCGGTGGCGAAATCTTGCACGCTAAAGGGGGTGCCCGAGCATCGCGACTCGTGGCTCCTACCGCCTCCGCCCTCACCTCTAGTCTTGTCCATGGCATCGCGACCTGGCTTGCCGACGGTAGAGACTAGCCCGAGAGCCGGACCCGAGGACGAGAGTTTCATTATCCAATCCAGCTTATGCTGCTAAAGGGGGGTGCCCGAGCATCGCGACTCGTGCTCCTACCGCTCTCCGCCCTCACCTCCGGTCTTGTCCATGGCATCGCGACTGGCTTGCCAGCGACGGTAGAGACCAACCCGAGAGCGGGACCCAAGACGAGCACCGGCATCTAGCCATTTTTGCAGGAACACACTCAAGATAAGGCTCTGAGCCAGCGCAACTCCGCTTTGAGGTAGGGACTGTGAGTCCCGCTACTGGCTCACGAGTGCCCCTGGCGCACCTCGCGAGGCCTCTCGCGCCACTCCAGCAACTAACGGCGGATTAACACACCTTCACGCCAGCTCTTGTTCCTTTGTGGTAACTCCGCAGGCTCCTCTCCGAGGAGCACGGAACGACCTACGCCACGCAATCTCGCCAGCCTGTGGCACGGACCTAGCGCCGCCAGAAGCATCGCCTAACCCTCGAGATAAGTCGCCCTAACACACTAGTCATCGCAACACCATCCCCACACTCAATGCAACTCCGTGTTAGCAACGCCGCCTTTTCACCGAATGATGGCTGCTTGAGCGCCAAGGGGACCCCCGAGCATCACGATCGAGGCTCTCACCGACCTCGGGCCGCCACCTCTTGGCCTTGACCACTAGATCGCGACCAGATACTAAGCGACGCATCAAGCCGCTTTTGGATCTGACCCGCTTGCCGTTAGAGCACCAAGCCCTCACGAGGTCCGAAAGGAATGGATCGAGCTAGAACGGAATGAGCATCCCGCATTGCCTTATAACAAGGATCATATTGATAAACGGTTACAAATATCCTCGATAAGCCCCTGGGTACATTCTGGCTCTTTGCAGAACAAAAGACACCGAATCCTAAGGAGTCCCATCTACAGGGACCACCACGGCAGACGCCATCATCAACAAGTAATACCTGTCCGAGCCGAATTCTCCAGTCACGTGGGCGGCGACGACCGACGAGCTCGCCGAGCCCGGAGCGGCGCAGGCCTGGGGCTGAGAGCCGCCGCTGCCTCGTGGGTCGCCAAGAGCTCGGGCGGAGTCGCTGGATCCCCGGCCTTCTGCCGCCTCGAAGCTGCCAAGAGAGCGGTTGGCCTCGCTCACCACAAGAGAACCCCGACCACCTCTCCCGGGCAGCACTCAGCCGATGCACCCTCCGCCGAAGAGCTTGAAGGACATCACCAAGCACCGTCTGCACCTGGTGGATCGTGAGGGCGCTCGCCCCGCAGACCCGGCGATCTTGCTCCAGCCCACGAGTCATGAAGACCTCGCCTGGGCAACTATCGCGATTTCGCCTTCGTCACGAGGGTGCCGCAGTCGCGTGGTGCAGCCAGAGTCCTGTGGGGCCTTCACCGGACGACGGAGGCGTAAGAAAGAAGGAAGGCGGATCCAAGACTTATGAGGCGCCGCGACACGGAGCACGATCTCGGCAGGAGCCCTCGGCGTGGACCTGTGGGGAAGACGACACCTTTCGGACTCACGGCTGTTGCCGACGGCGCCGCCATGGCGCCCAGCGCACCTCCTTCAGGCCACCAATCATGCTACAAGGAAGAGGAAACCCCAGGCGGTTGCACGCACCAGGGCACGGGCGCCTCACACGCGCTTCCTGCCTCGACACTCAGAGAGCAAGCCGCTTTGGGGGGAGCGGGTCAGATCCTCTTGAGGAGCCTTCCCTTTTCTTCCTCGAGAACCGACCAGATCGGAGCCATGGCAACCAGACGAGACGAGGAAGAAGAGAAGGTATGATAGATCGGAAGAGCGCACGCCGTTCAAGACTTATAGCCGGGCGGAGGCCAACACGTCACGCCCCCACGATCACCAACCATCATGCCAAACCATGCATGCAAGGACTTGTCGAATCCGGGCGGTTACCAAGGCGTCGGGGGAGCAAAGGCCCACGCCCAATCAATCCGCCACGCTGCGCCTCAAGGCCGCAGGCTGTTAGGGCCCATAACGCTTTGCACTTGCCTTTTGCCTCTCTCGCACGCTGTCCTGGCGCTGCCGTGGCCCCTGGCTACCGTCATGCTCGGGAATGGGGTCCCCACTTGCTCGCCTGCTGCCCGCGGCATGGTTTCAAAGGAGGCCCAGACGGCCCATCTTCATCAACACAAACTCAAGACCTCGCGAGGCGACCACTAAGCGCTTCTCAGCGCCGCCTCGTCAGTTGGCTCATGAGGAGGCGAAGAACTCAAGGCGGGTACTCGCGAGGTGCCCCGTAGCCATGACGCACCAAGGGCGCCAGCCGGCGCCAGCCACAGAGCCCCTCCTTTCCTCTTTGGTGCAAGGGGCAAGCGCAGTAAAGGCATCAAGCAAAGGCATCCGCTTGGTGCAACAAGACCAAGACCAGCCCCAACGGCTGGAATGCGCCATCGTGGAGCCCAAGCAAAGGCCATCACCAGAGCCTTTGGCAAAGCGAGGACCAACTTTAGTCGTGATAAGTGTACCCGCTGTTCCCTTCAAATGGCTAATTGTTGGCGCCTTCCCGCCAATATTTGGGAAGAGGCCCAGGCCTTCGCCATAAATAGGGGTAGCCACACCGTAAAGGGGATCGAGCATCGGAATCCAGAGAGAGAGAGAGAGAAACCTGCTCAAGCTAGAGCGACGGGCACCACTTAGCAGCTTCATCACACCCAAAGAAGAACAGCACTCGCGAGGCTGTTCTTCCCTGCATCGTTTCTTCGTCAGCCCCTGAGGCAATCCACACACCACAAACTAGAGTAGGGTATTACACCACAACGGTGGCCCTAACTAGTATAAATCAAGGCCTCTTGTGTTGTTCTTGTTAGTAGTTTAGGTCCCCGTGATTCGGGCGAGGTACGAGATGGTGGAGGGTTGATCTCGTGGCGCACCCTGCAGTTCGAACTCTAAGGGTCTGCTGAACCCGTGATCCGGCTGGGCTGAGGTCATCGGTGTTCCGTGGTCGCACATATGTGCCCCGGAAGTTATCAAGGAATGCGGCTTCGAGGTCCTCCCAACAACCAATTGATTCTCACTGCAAGCTGTTAAGCCAATGCCGAGCTCGCCCTTTAAGCTTGAGTGGAGGTATTTGATGGCATGTAGATCATCACCGGGCCATGTGGATATGGAGGAGGTAGTCCCGATCCAAACCGCAAGATCTGTTGTGCCATCATATGATTCGATGTTTACGGGTTTGAAACCCCTGTGGATTTGATGATCCATCACTTCGTCTGTGAAGCATAGTGGGTGTTCGACGCCTCAGATTGAGCTATATCATGACGCAGCTCAAATGAGCTTTGTTCATCGTGTTCGCCCGGACGGAATTGTTGTATCCGGGCGTGATTTGTTATCGTCAAGGTCGTGGGCGCCCACGCGATCCGTAGATCAATCTTGTTTGCCTTGCCTTGTCCTCCAATATGTCTTGCAGGTCTAGCGCGTTTCCCCATGCCTTGGTACTTTTTGAGCGACGCCGGGATGCGGCTTGAATGGAGGGTCTAGAGGCTCTTCTTCGTCATGCCACGGGTGGCTGGTCGGGCCGATCATGCAATCGGGTGATGTAGGTTTGGGTGCTGCTTCCTCTAATTGGGGTAGCAGCCTGCATTTTGGGTATCTCTTGGAGGGGCGTTCAAGTTTGTACTCTTCGGCTGCAAGGACTTCAGTCCATCTGTTAGCTAGCAAGTCTTGGTCAGCTCTAAGCTGCTGCTGCTTTTTCTTGAGGCTGTTTGCCGTGGCCATAAGCGTGCGTTTGAAATGCTCCTGTCGGCGGATCCTCGTGCACGCACAAATTGCCGCCGCCGAGGCTTGCCTCATCTTCGGAGGGAGGCGATAATTATCGCCCTCCACCTCCCCCGTCCGCCGCCTATCATGAGGGATGGCTTCTCCTCCTCCCGTGCTGAATACCGAGGGGTTGTCTTCGCACCGTCCGGTGTTATTATCTCCGTGCCGGAATCACCGCTTTTGCTGTGGCGGATTTAGAGCGGCGTCACGACGCCGGGCGCTTGGGCTGCTTCTTGAGGGGTCATCCTCCGTTGTTCCATCGCCATTCCCATCTTTTTGGGATGTCCACCATGTATATGTCGATGCCAAGGTGGCCTTCCAAAGGTTCCTCATAGGCGCTGGTTCTGGTTGTCTCCAAAGATCGCCGCCCATACCGGCCTGCCTTCGAGTCAAGTCAAGCATGTCGGCTTAAATCATCGAAAGTGGCTACAAAGTGGTGGTGGTGGGAGTCGAATTCTTCGTCGTCTGCATCCCAACCTTCCCGACCATAGTCCAGCCAGGCTCTCCCGATAAAGAGAGAGACTTTAGTGACCTCCAGATGTCGCCAAATGGCGAAAAGCTGAAGATGTCCGTGGCGTTGAACTCCATAACCGCGCCCAATTGATTCGATTAGCGGGGCGCGGAGGGTTCGGAGTCCGGAGAGGAGTCCGGCACCTTGGAGTCACGGCCTTCGCAGCGACAGGGATGGAGTTCGCTCAACCGCCATAGAGATCGTGAGCCCCGAGGCGGTGTCCAACCACTCGCCCTCGATCGGGCGGAGTCGGCTCCGAGCTAAGGGTCGAAGCGGACGCCGGTGCGCCCAGGCACTGCTCGACGGCAGAGCTAGATCGTGCCCATCGAGACAAGGCGGGCGCTGCTTGGCTGTGGCTCGAATCCGCCGAAGATCAAGTCTCCGCGGATGTCGACCGTAGTTCAAACTCCCAAATCTGACCTCGACGGCCAGGGCGAAGCTTTCGATCCGCTCCAGATGGCCAAGTGAGTTGCTCCGCAGGCAAAGCCGCCAACACGAAGATCTGTCCGGGAGAAAAGTCTCACCGACCGCGCTATTGTTGATGATTGAAGGAGCCATTGGGCCTAAAGATGACGGCAGACGCAGGAACTCTCAATGAAAGCACCAATGTCGGTATCAAACCGCGGATCTCGGTAGGGGGTCCCAATCAAGGCCTAGGCGGATGGTAACAGGAGACAAGGACACGATGGTTTTACCAGGTTCGGCCCTCTCGATGGAGGTAAAACCCTACCCTCGCTTGATTAATATTGATGATATGGGTAGTACAAGAGTGGATCTACCACGAGATCGTAGAGGCTAAACCCTAGAAGCCAGCCTATGGTATGATTGTTGTTCGCCCCACGGACTAAAACCCTCCGGTTTATATAGACACCGGATAGGGTTAGGGTTACATAGTCGCTACAATGGTAGGAGATCTACATATCCAGACGCCAAGCTTGCCTTCCACGCCAAGGAAAGTCCCATCCTCGACACGGACAAAGTCTTCAATCTTGTATCTTCATAGTCCAGGAGTCCGGCCAACGGTGATAGTTCGGCTATCCGGACACCCCCTAATCCAGGACTCCCTCAGCCACCGTTGAAACGAGGTGAGTGTCGAGGGAACCGTGGAGAACGGCGTGGAAGCGACCTCGCGCCATCCGGCCTCCTCTTGCGGTGGGAGAACGAATACTCCTATGGCTCCGGCTGGCTCTGCATCCTCACGAACGGCATACCATACTCGATCGATTCGC
Source organism: Aegilops longissima (assembly GCA_021605205.1). Taxonomy (NCBI): domain Eukaryota; kingdom Viridiplantae; phylum Streptophyta; class Magnoliopsida; order Poales; family Poaceae; genus Aegilops; species Aegilops longissima. The sequence continues at coordinate 630,979,187 of CM038677.1, read as the reverse complement.
TATCCTCTGGGTGCTCGACCTTCGACCTGTACGCCCACCACCTCCGCCTGACTGTCGCCTTAGGCGAATCTGTCTGCTCCATCACCCAGAGGAGATACTCGATGAACACGGAGGACTGCGGCGTGACTGCCGCCGAGGAGTACATGTACATCGCCGCCTCATCACCGCCATCTCGCTCTTTTCGCATACATTGCCATATGGCCCGACTGCCCTTGAAATCTCCCACTCATTGTCAAACCAAGTAAGGATCTCCTTCAACCTGGCTAACTTTGCTCGGTCGCCGCCGGGCGATCTCTGCCTGATTCACGCCGATCCTCTCCATAGATGTCTTTCGAGTGGTCTGTGCTAGCTTTGGAAGATGGGAGGAGAGACGGTGGTCTTGCAATAGAGAAGAGGGAGAGGCGAGACGGTGGTTTTGGAATGGAGATGATGGAGAGGAGAGGAGGTGGTTTTGCAATGGAGAAGATCAAAAGAGGGAGAGGCGAGACGGTGGTTTTGGAATGGAGATGATGAGTAGGAGAGGAGGTAGTTTTGCAATGGAGAAGAGGGAGAGGAGCGTGCGGCAGCAATTTAGGATTGGACGAGAGGGTCAAGCTACAGGATCGGATCAAAATCAAAATCAATTTACCCTTCAATTAAGAAAGCGACCCCACATTAACTAGTCTCCTTTATTCTCGGTCATATTGACTATGATTTTCGCACATAAAATATATGTTATATGTTGCAAAAATAATAGAATTTGAAAATACATTCAGATACGAACCAAACGATACAATTTTTGGTGACATGCATTCACATTTTGCTTGTCAACACAAGATGCGGGTCAAACTTTGACCCAAAATACGCAAAAAACAAAAATACTTCCAAGACCAAGCATGCTTCTTCCGCTCTTCTCCTCTTAAACCACCACCGCCTCCTCTCCTGCTCCAATCTAAATCCAGTGCGCCCTCTCCTCTTCCATTTCAAAACCACCACCCTCCTCTCTTGTTCCAAATTCCAAACCAGCGTTGTTCTCTCCCGCTCTAATGCAAAACCAGAGCTGCTCCTCTCCTCTTCCATTCAAAAACCACCGCCGGCGAGTGAAGGTGCTATGGAGAAGTAGATCGATGGAGGAGTACAATCGATACGCGAGGATCACAGACGACGACCCTGTGAAGCTAGCTAGGATGTTGGAGATACAGTCTTGGTTTGACAACAAGGACCAACTAGCGGCGAAGGCGACATCCACGGCCAAATATCTGCAACAGAGTGAAAAGTCGGCGATACTCCCGGAGGGAGTCGCGCGGGAGTACATAGAGCTGCTCCTCTGGGCCATGGAGCAAACAGATTCACTGAATCCGATCGTGAGGGAGCGGTGGTGGGAGTATCGATCCCAGATGGAGCATCCACCAGAGATTGAAGGATATAGCATCTACAGGGTGCCGTTTGTGAGGGTGTCCTGCCAGAGCGAGCTGGTGGAGTCTTCGTCGACCGAACCCAACTGCAAGAGGAGAAAAGCAGTTGCCCCGACGACGCTTCCCGCCATCCTCTCCTCGCTGTTCACATCGTCTCACGGGCGGCTGTCTTCCGCCGAGGAATAGGAGGGATTGCCTCCACCCCAATAGTCGGGCAGGTTGTGAATTGTTAGGAGGAGCTTAGGGTTGTCAGTATTTGCAGGTTGTGAATTGTGTTTTGTGTTGTGTATTTTGAGAGTACTTTCGGATATGAATGTCTTTTGAATTTCAGATTTGCAGTATTGAGCATATAAAGTATTTTATGAATTCTAGAGATCTAGTTTTAGCACTTCAAAAATGTAGTTTCATAGGAGTATAAAAGTGGAGACAATGTGATTCTCAGAGAATAAACTGCAAGTTTCAATTTTAGATAAGAAACTGCAAGTTCAGTTTCAGATAAGAAACTGCAACTTTCAGAGGCAGAGCATTTATATTAACACGGCCTTTTCAAACAGGGTTAACATCATGTTGGAAGTTTTATTCATGGCCGAAAATGGAACTACCAGCCAGTTAACATCATGCTGATCAACATTCATGCATATCACATCCTCATATGATGCATAGTTAAAATGCCCACACAATGTCGAGTGTGCGAAACACAGAGAAAACGAGGGACGAAGTTTTGGCAAGTGTTGGACGTGGTCTGCGTAGATGACAATGGGGACCCACATGTCAATAAAGGCAGAGGCAAAAAATTGAGATATTTTCCCTGCAAAGGTGGAATCGAACCCGGCGGAACAACTGCCGGTAGTGTCACTTGGCCACTAGGCTAGTTCAAGAGTTTCGCATTAGTAAGGCACTTCTCGTGGTCGGATCCTCCCGCGCTTTGTAGCGCCACCGCGACGCTGTTGTTCACTGCTAGAACATGCTGAACAAACGAGAGGAATCTGAGAGGATCAGATGTGGAGAGGTGGACAATGGACCCACTGTGGCTATGGCGTCAGACGCAGCAAGTGCCTCATCAAAAAAATACTTCCTCCTAATGCTATACTGATATTGGGGCCCACGGGTTTGTCAACATAGTTACATTTTTTAGGTGCTTCAACATAGTTACTATAGGAGATAAATTCACAACGAAGCCGGGGAGCTAGCAGGTATCATTTATTATCACTAGGGCAGCAAGTATTAGCTGGGTTTTGGGCTGCCCCTTCTAGGCTTTCATTTTTAACACGCGCAGCCCACGACCTCGGATGTGAGGTCCATAGGCCTATTTGTGTTTTCTTGAGGGCCGTCATGTATCGACCGGCCTATGGACCTTCCATCCGAGGTTTTATTTTTCCTGAATATCGGCAACCCAATTTATGTATTTTTTTGAAGAAAACGGAGAGGTCTGTTCTATTTTTCTATATAAGAATAGGAATGCCAGGTCCAACTTATGTTTCCCTTCTAACTATATTATATATATTTAAATTATTTTATATATTATTATATATTATTTTTATTGTCATCATATATTTAACAGATACTCACATATGTAAGAAAACAATATCCCACATCTTATTTACTTATAAAAATAATTTCTTAACAATAAAATCCTGGATTGTTTTGGCAACGAAAATCCTAGTGATTGTGTACAAAAGCTTGGTAAGATTTAAGGACAAATGTAATAATATCACTTACTATTTAAATATATTTATAACAAAATGCTCAGCCCTTTTTATTTTTTTTGATAACATTGCTGGCCCAACCTAACATTATAATTAGAATCAGCCCAAAGAAAATCGTATTTCGAGAAAGTGCAAATGGCCTGTAATTTTTAGGAAATAAAATAAATGGGCCGCATGGACGCTACATTATTTGTTCACCCAGCCCAGCTAATGGACTGTAATTCAAAAAGAGATCAAATTGATCAGAATTCTACCGCAAAAAAAAACTCAGAATTCTGAAAAATGGGTTTAATATGTGCCACATTTTTGGAGGCTGAAATGTGGGCCAATAGGTCGAAGCCAACTCAAGTCGTTGTCAATTTAGTCAACAAATGATTCTCGATGTTAGCCGTTGGATTTACATCCAACGACCGCATCCATCTTCAATCTCTCTTCTTCTTCCTCCGCCGCCGACCACCTCCCGCCTCCTCGCCGCTAGCAGCTCGCTTAGCACGCCGCTATGAAGCGCCACTCCACCGCTGGCTGTGCCATCCCTCCACCCTCGACACCTCCTGCTCTCTCCACCGATCGCCGAACCACACCGCACGAGAACCAGCTAACCCTCAGACACCTCTCCGTCTCATGACTCTACTCCCCAAGATCTTCCCATTTACGGCTCGTTGTCGTTCGGGGCCTCGCCGCTGTCCATCACATTGGATGCGCCGCGCTGCATGGTCAACATGGTCAACGAACGACACCATCGGAAGTAGACTGTGCGTGGAGAGGCTGACAGCTGGGTCCACGGCTGCACACAAGGGAATGCCTCCTTATTACGCACCAAATAATGATTCTCCACCTGACATCTGGGACCCACCGGAAGGTCCTCTGTATTTCGTGAAAAAACGTGCCCCCCGCTGACTGGTCGGACCCACCAACTACCTTCGCATGCAAGGAAGTGCCTCCTTATTACGCACAAAAAAATGAATACTCCCCCTGTCAGCTGGAACCCAGCATAGTGGGAGGCTGACTTGTGGGCCTACCAAGTTGACGGGGACGGAGGGCTTTGTCAACTTAGTCAATATGAACGATTCTAGCTCCTATTACCGTAAGATGTTCGTCCAACGGCTGTAGTGCTTATTCAACCTCTGGTCTTCTTGCTCCAGCCGCCCAAACCAGCGTCGGTCGTGCCACGTGCTCCTGCCTCCCGTGGTCGGGTGGTCGATGCCGGAGGCCTCACCGCCCCTACTACTCCCACCACTGGCTAGGCCATCCCTCTACTCACCCACACCCCTGTTATTCTCAAGCCGACGGCAGCCTCACACCACAGCCGAACCAGTAAACCCTCGTACTCCTCTTCGCCTGGGCATCCACTGCTGCGTCTTCGCCGGCTCCGCATCGTCAGCTTCCTAGGCCTCGCCGTTGTCCACCGCCGTGGTGCTCTCGGCGCGGCATGGTCAATGTGGTCAACGACCGACTTCCATCGGAAGAGTACTGTACATGGAGAGGCTGACAACTGGGTCCACGATAGCCGCAAGGAAGTGCCTCCTTATTACGTGCAAAATAATTATTCCTCCATCTCACAGCAGGGACCCACCGGACGAGCCACCGTATTTCACAAAAAAACGTTTCCCCCTGACTGCTGGGACCTACCAGCTACATCTTCGCACGCAAGGAAGTGCGTCCATATTACGGGCAAAACAAATGATTCGCCCCCTGACTACTGGGACCCACCAGCTACATCTCCGCACGCAAGGAAGTGCGTCCGAGCAAAAAAAACGATTCGCCCCCTGACTGTTGGGACCCACCAGCTACATCTTCGCACGCAAGGAAGTGCCTAACAGTCGGGACCCACCTGGTCGAAGCGTACGTAGCGTTGTCATTCTGGTCAAGAACGTGTACGTACATACTGGTGGATGTAGAGGCGCGCACGTGTCGTAGTAGAGGCGCGCACGTAGCTTGTACACGTACGTACAGTGGCCAGTGTGCAAGAAAGAAAATACGGCCACGTACGTACATACGGGCGGAGTCTCGAATGCCTACTCGCGCATATGTACGGCCAGGGCTCGTGTACATGGCTGGGTCGGAACGGAGAAACAATGTCGTTGTCGTGTTCATGGGGAGCCAACCGGCTGGGTCGGAATGGAATGCATCGTCGTGTTCATCGGGAGGGCTTGGACGGAACAGGCGATGGAAACGAGGCCCGGCGCACCATAGAAGGAAGGAAACGGCCTTGTGTTCGACCGGCCACGTTCGAAACGGGATCCTGTTCATCGGGAGGGGTCTGGCGTACCGCAAAACGGACGAAACAGACTTGTGTTGGAGCGCTACGGTCGAAACGGGGGTCCTGTTCATTGGGAGGGGTGTGGCGTACCGCAAAATGGGACACCACGGGATACTGTTCATCTCCACCATCGACCTCCTCCAGCCTCAACGGGCTACTGTTCATCCACCTTCGACCTCCTCCAGCCTCCACCTGCGATTGTTCATCCACGGCCTCGCTCATCCAGCCTCCACCGCGCTTACTCCACCGCCACTGCTCAACCACCCCTCTCCACGGGCTCCTGCTCAACCACCCTCCATGGGCTACTGCTCATCCACCCTCCACCGCTCACTCGCTCATCCAGCCCTCCACGGGTCGCCCTGCTCATCCAGCCCTCCACCGGGTCCTATTCATCCAGCCCCAACCGCTCGACCGATCGGGGTCCTGCTTCATCCAGAGGCAACACCACGGGTCCTATTCATCCACCCCCACCGCCACCGCTCATCCAAAACCCCCCGCAACGCCACTGCTCATCCAGAGGCAGATCGATCGGCTTCACCTAGCAGCAGAAGAGTAAAGGAATCGCTCAATCGGGTTCGCTAACGTACCATCGATCGATCGCCGGGTTCAAGAACGCGTGAGTTCGCAGGTAATCGCCGAGTTCGCTAGAGCCCAACGCCGCCGGGTTCAATTAGAGCTAACGCCGCACACACGCCACAGACGTATGAGAGAAACGCGCATCGCTCGGCCCCCGACCACCCACCGTAACCGGGAACTCGCCGAAATTTTCCTCGCCCTCCCTTCTACCACGGTTTTTCTGTCATGGACAGCCCAAAGAATGTCATGCAGCTGTGTCTCCGGCCCGCCCAGGACGAAAAGCCCATTTTTTGTCATGATTTTTTGTCATAGAAGTAGGAGCCTACCACATCTATGATGATACCGGGTTTTGTCACAATTATCGTCATAGAAGTGTCATAAGTATGACAGAAAAAATTTCGTTCGGCCCAAAATGTCACGGTTGTGTCTTTTTTTGTAGTGATGATCTCATCCGAGACTCCGAACAACATTCGGTCACCAAATCACATAACTCATATAATACTAAATCGTTATCGAACGTTAAGCGTGCGGACCCTACGGGTTCGAGAAATATGTAGACATGACCGAGACACCTCTCCGGTCAATAACCAATAGCGGAACCTGGATGCTCATATTGGTTGCTAAATATTCTACGAAGATATTTATCGGTCGAAACATAATGACAACATACATTATTACCTTTGTCATCGGTATGTTACTTGCCCGAGATTCGATCGTCGGTATCTTCATACCTAGTTCAATCTCGTTACCGACAAGTATCTTTACTCATTCTGTAATACATCATCCCGCAACTAACTCATTAGTCACTTTGCTTGCAAGGGTTATGATGTGTATTACCGAGAGGGCCCAGAGATATCTCTCTGATACACGGAGTGACAAATCCTAATCTCGATCTATGCCAACCCAACAAACACCTTCGGAGATACCTGTAGAGCATCTTTATAATCACCCAGTTATGTTGTGACGTTTGATAGCACACAAGGTATTCCTACGGTATCTGAGAGTTGCATAATCTCATAGTCAAAGGAATATGTATGTGACATGAAGAAAGCAATAGCAATAAAACTAGATGATCAATATGCTAAGCTAATGGATGGGTCATGTCCATCACATCATTCTCCTAATGATGTGATCCCATTCATCAAATGACTACATATGTCTATGGTTAGGAAACTTAACCATCTTTGATTAACGAGCTAGTCTAGTAGAGGCTTACTAGGGACAATATGTTTTGTCTATATATCCACACATGTATCAAGTTTCCGGTTAATACAATTCTAGCATGAATAATAAACATTTATCATGATATAAGGAAATATAAAATAACAACTTTATTATTGACTATAGGGCATATTTCCTTCAGTCTCCCACTTGCACTAGAGTCAATAATCTAGATTACATTTTAATGGTTCTAACACCAATGGAGTCTTGGTGTTGATCATGTTTTGCTCGTGGAAGAGGCTTAGTCAGTGGGTCTGCCACATTCATATTCGTATGTATTTTGCAAATCTCTATGTCTCCCTCCTTGACTTGATCATGGATGGAGTTGAAGTGTCTCTTGATGTGTTTGGTTCTTTTGTGAAATCTGGATTCCTTCCCCAAGGCTATTGCTCCAGTATTGTCACAAAAGATTTTCATTGGACCTGATGCACTAGGTATTACACCTAGATCGGATATGAACTCCTTCATTTGCTGCTTCCGAAGCAGCTATGTACTCCGCTTCACACGTAGATCCCGCCACGATGCTCTACTTGGAACTGCACCAACTGACAGCTCCACCATTCAATATAAATACGTATCCAGTTTGTGACTTAGAGTCATCCGGACCAGTGTCAAAGCTAGCATCGACGTAACCATTTACGATGAGCTCTTTGTCACCTCCATAAACGAGAAACATATCCTTAGTCCTTTTTAGGTACTTCGGGATGTTCTTGACCGCTGTCCAGTGATCCACTCCTGGATTACTTTGGTACCTCCCTGTTAGACTTATAGCAAGGCACACATCAGGTCTGGTACACAGCATACCATACATGATAGAACCTATGGCTGAGGCATAGGGAATGACTTTCATTTTCTCTCTATCTTCTGCAGTGGTCGGCCATTGAGTTTGACTCAACTTCACACCTTGTAACACAGGCAAGAACCCTTTCTATGAATGATCCATTTTGAACTTCTTCAAAACATTATCAAGGTATGTGCTTTGTGAAAGTCCAATTAAGCGTCTTGATCTATCTCTATGGATCTTGAAGCCCAATATATAGGCAGCTTCACCGAGGTCTTTCATTGAAAAACTCTTATTCAAGTATCCTTTTATGCTATCCAGAAATTCTATATCATTTCCAATCAACAATATGTCATCCACATATAATATTAGAAATGTTACAGAGCTCCCACTCACTTTCTTGTAAATACATGCTTCTCCAAAAGTATGTATAAAACCGTATGCTTTGATCACCTCATCAAAGCGTATATTCCAACTCCGAGATGCTTGCACCAGTCCGTAGATGGATCACTGGAGCTTGCACACTTTGTTAGCACCTTTAGGATCGATAAAACTTCTGGTTGCATCATATACAACTCTTCTTTAAGAAATCCATTAAGGAATGCAGTTTTGACGTCCATTTGCCAGATTTCATAATCATAAAATGCGGCAACTGCTAACATGATTCGGACAGACTTAAGCATCGCTACGGGTGAGAAAGTCTCATCATAGTCAACTCCTTGAACTTGTCGAAAACCTTTTGCGACAAGTCGAGCTTTGTAGATAGTAACATTACCATCAGCATCAGTCTTCTTCTTGAAGACCCATTTATTCTCTATGGAGCGCTGATCGTCGGGCAAGTCAACCAAAGTCCACACTTTGTTCTCATACATGGATCCTATCTCAGATTTCATGGCCTCAAGCCATTTATTGGAACCGGGGCTCATCATAGCTTGTTCATAGTTCGTAGGTTCGTCATGGTCTAGTAACATGACTTCTAGAACATGATTACCATACAAATCTAGTGCGGAACGTGCTCTTGTTGAGCTACGTGGTTCGGTAGTAACTTGATCTGAAGTTTCATGATCATTATCATTAGCTTCCTCTCTAGTTGGTGTAAGCATCACGGGAATGGTTTTCTGTGATGAGCTACTTTTCAATTCAAGAGTAGGTACAATTACCTCAATAAGTTCTACTTTCCTCCCACTCACTTCTTTCGAGAGAATCTCCTTCTCTAGAAAGGATCCATTCTTAGCAACAAAGATCTTGCCTTCGGATCTGTGGTAGAAGGTGTACCCAACATTTTCTTTTGGGTATCCTATGAAGACGCACTTCTCCGATTTGGGTTCGAGCTTATTAGGTTGAAGCTTTTTCACATAAGCATCGCAACCACAAACTTTAAGAAACGACAGCTTAGGTTTCTTGCCAAACCATAATTCATACGGTGTCGTCTCAATGTATTTAGACAGTACCCTATTTAAGATAAATGCAGCTGTCTCTAATGCATAACCCAAAACGATAGTGGTAAATCGGTAAGAGACATCATAGATCGCACCATATCTAATAAAGTACGGTTACGACATTCGGACACACCATTACGCTATGGTGTTCCAGGTGGCGTAAATTGTGAAACTATTCCACATTGTTTTAAATGAAGGACAAACTCGTAACTCAAATATTCGCCTCCGCGATCAGATAGTAGAAACTTTATTTTCTCGTTAGAATGATTCTCCACTTCACTCTGAAATTCTTTGAACTTTTCAAATGTTCCAGACTTGTGTTTCATCAAGTAGATATACCCATATCTGCTCAAATCATCTGTGCGAAGGTCAGAAAATAATGATACCCGCCGCAAGCTTCAACACTCATCGGACCACATACATCAGTTTGTATTATTTCCAATAAGTCATTAGCTCGCTCCATTGCTCCGGAGAACGGAGTTTTAGTCACCTTGCCCATGAGGCATGGTTCGCAAGTATCAAATGATTCATAATCAAGTGATTCCAAAAGCCCATCTGCATGGAGTTTCTTCATGCACTTTACACCAATATGACCTAAACGTCAGTGCCACAAATATGTTGCACTATCATTATAAACTATGCATCGTTTGGCATCAATATTCCGAATATGTGTATCACCACAATCGAGATTCAACAAAAATAGACCACTTTTCAAGGGTGCATGACCATAAAAGATATAATCACATAAATAGAACAACCATTATTCTCTGATTTAAATGAATAATCATCTCGCATCAAACAAGATCAAGATATAATGTTCATGCTCAATGCTGGCACCAAATAACAATTATCAGGTCTAACACTAATCCGGAACGTAGATGTAGAGGTAGCATGCTGACAGCGATCACATCGACCTTGGAACCATTCCCGACATGCACCGTCACCTCGTCCTTAGCCAATCTTCCTTTAATCCGTAGCCCCAATTTCGAGTTACAAATATGAGCAACTGAACCAGTATCAAATACCCCGACGCTACTATGAGCATTAGTAAGGTACACATCAATAACATGTATATCAAATATACCTTTGTTCACTTTGCCGTCCTTCTTATCCGCCAAATACTTGGGCCAGTTCCGCTTCCATTGACGAGTCCCTTTGCAGTAGAAGCACTCGGTCTCAGGCTTAGATCCAGATTTGGGCTTCTTCCCGAGAGTGGCAACTTCTTGCCATTCTTCTTGAAGTTCCCCTTCTTTCCTTTGCCGATTTTCTTGAAACTAGTGGTCTATGAGGGAGTCCTGAATTACGGGGTATCCGGACAGCCGGACTGTATACATCGTTCAGACTATTGAAGCGTGAAGATACAAGACTCAACACTCCAGCCCATGTCCGGATGGGACTCTCCTTTGTGTGGAAGGCAAGCTTGGTGATCCGGATATTGTGTTTCCTTCCTTGTAACCGACTCCATGTAAACCCTAGCCTTCTCCGGTGTCTATATAAGCCGGAGAGGTTGGTCCTTAGAAGACCGATCACAATTACAATCATACCATCATAGGCTAGCTCCTAGGGTTTAGCCTCTACGATCTCGTGGTAGATCTACTCTTGTACTACTCATATCTTCAATATTAATCAAGAAGGAAGTAGGGTTTTACCTCCATCGAGAGGGCCCGAACCTGGGTAAACATTGTGTCCCTTGCTTCCTGTTACCATCAGCCTAAGACGCATAGATCGCGACCCCCTACCCGAGATCCGCTGGTTTTGACACCAACATTGGTGCTTTCATTGAGATTTCCTCTGTGTCGTCGCTTCAAGGCTTGATGGCGCCTTCAATCGTCAACAACATGGTCCAGGGGGAGACTTTTATCCCCGGACAGATCTTCGTGTTCGGCGACTTCGCACTGCGGGCCAATTCGCTTGGTCATCTGGAGCAGATCGACAGCTATGCCCCTGGCCACCAGGTCAGGTTCGGAAACTTGAACTACACAATGAATATTCGCAGAGACTTGATCTTCGACTGATTCGGGTCTGTGCCAGGAACACCGGACAGTCGCGATGAGCACGGCCTAGATCTGCTGTCGGACGATGTTCGGAATATCACCCCTACAATAGCCCCGGACATAAATCCGGAGCAGGCTGTGGCGCCTAAGGACGGAGGGATGGGCCCCGCCCTGCAGGCTATACGCTCATCGGTGGTAGATCCAACACAGCCTCACTTCGAGGGAGCTCAGAATCTCCGGACCCCTGACTCAGATCCGTTGTTGGTTCCACCACGACTCACGAGCCCGCCGAGCCAGGTTGGGCTCCGTGATGGAGTTTACTCATGATATCTTTCCAAAGACTCGCCCTTGGGCGATATGTCAACTCATTAAAGTCTCTCTCTCTTGTCAGAGACTCGGCCGAACTATGTCCGCTTGAATGGGAAGCAAAGCATTTAAGGAATTCGCTGCCCACCCACCACCCACTTCATTGCCATGGTCGATGATTTAACCACGTGCTTGACTTCGACCAAGACATCGACGGTATGGACGATGATGCAGAGAAGTACAGAACCACCACCATGTATGTGTGACAGCCACCTCTCATATGATATATATATATATATATATATATATATATATATATATATATATATATATATATATATATATATATATATATATATATATATATATATATATATATATATATATATATGGTGGACAATTCAAAGGAACCAATGGCGATTTAGGCAACGGAGGATAACCCCTCAGGGAGAAAAGCAAAGCATGGGCGCTGCCGGCGCCCGCCCAAGCCCGCCACATCAATACTGCCCCGAGATGAAGGCAATCCAATGGTGCCAAGAGGAGTATAACCCGACCAGCCCGCTTTTGAGCAGGCCGACCAGAGGATGAGCAGGTCAGCCTGCATTTAACAAAGCGATCGATGGATATTCGAGGAGGACAACTATATGCCCTCCGAAGACGAGATTAACCTCGGCGACGACGAAGTTCGGGCGTGCTCGAGGATCCCATGGAGCAGGAGCGCTTGCCGCGGCTTATTGCCACCGCGAGGAGCTCAAGAAGAAGCAACAAAGAAGTCCAGCTGATCAAGACCTGCTCACGATAGATGGATCAAGTCCCGCAGCCGGCGAATACGGACTCGAGCGCCAACGGTTGATCGCTACCCGCGGCGGGATAAACGGGATATCAGCCCGAATACCAGCCCGCACCCCCATGCCAATACACTACGGCCCGGGGCAACATGCAAGACCTGCAAGATATACTGGAAAACAAAGAAGGACAGCCAAGATCGATCTATGGATCGCGGGGGCGCGCCCCAGCGCGCGACGATGACCGTCACACCGGATACATTATCAACAAGTTCGGCCGGGCCGAACACAGCAACCTAGACCAACTTGAACTGCGTAGTGACATAGCCCGACACAGAGGTGTCGCACACCCCCTCTGCTTCGCTGACGAAGTGATGGATCATGAATTCCCAGAAGGGTTCAAACCCGTAAACATCGAATCATACGATGGCACAACAGACCCCGCAGTATGGATCGAAGATTTCCTTCTCCACATTCACATGGCCCGTGGAGACGATTTACACGCCATCAAGTATCTTCCTCTTAAGCTCAAAGGACCAACCCGGCACTGGCTAAACAGCCTGCCAGCAAACTCCATTGGCAGTTGGGAAAACCTGGAAGATGCATTCCTTGACAACTTCCAGGGCACATATGTGCGACCACCGGACGCCGATGACTTGAGCCACATTACTCAACAGCCCGGGGAGTCAGCCAGGAAATTATGGACTTGGTTCCTAACTAAAAGAACCAAATAGTCGACTGTCCGGTCGCCGAAGCCCTGGCGGCTTTTAAGCATAATATCCGTGATGAGTGGCTCGCTCGACACCTCGGCCAGGAAAAACCCAAGTCCATGGCAGCTCTCACAACACTAATGACCCGCTTTTGCGCGGGCGAGGACAACTGGTTGGCTCGCAGCGCCACCACGCCACATTCCAGCACTTCAGATGTCCACGACAATAACGGCAAGCCACGACGCAACAGACATAAGCGACGGAGCAACGACGACAACACTAAAGACACGGTAGTAAACGCCGGATTCATCGGATCCAAGACCGGTCAGCGGAAGAAGCCGTTCAAAAGAAACAATCAAGGACCGTCCAGTCTGGACCGTATACTGGAGCGCTCGTGCCAAATTCATGGCACCCCGGACAAGCCAGCCAACCACACCTACAGAAACTACTAGGTATTCAAACAGGCCGGCAAAATAAACGCCGAAAACAAGGACAAGGGGCTGCACAACGACGATGACGAGGAGCCCCGATGTCCGAACAAGGGGGGACAGAAGAAATTTCCCCCCAGGTGAAAACGGTCAACATGATCTACGCCATTCACATCCCCAAGCGGGAACGGAAGCGAGCACTACGGGACGTCTACGCGATGGAGCCAGTCGCCCCAAAATTCAACCCATGGTCAGCTTGTCCGATCACCTTTGATCGTAGGGATCATCCTACTAGCATCCGTCACGGCGGCTCAGCCGCATTGGTCTTAGACCCAATTATCGATGGATTCCACCTCAGGCGAGTCCTTATGAACGGTGGCAGCAGCCTGAACCTGCTTTATCAGGACACAGTGCGCAAAATGGGCATCGACCCTTCGAGGATCAAGCCCACCAAAACCACCTTTAAAGGTGTAATTCCTAGAATAGAGGCCCGCTGTACGGGCTCTATAACATTGGAAGTGGTCTTCGGATCTCCGAACAACTTCCGAAGCAAGGAGTTAATCTTCGATATTGTCCCTTTCCGTAGTGGTTACCACACACTGCTCGGACGAACCGCATTCGCTAGATTCAATGCGGTACCACACTATGCATACCTCAAGCTCAAGATGCCAGTTCGCAGCGGGGTCATAATCGCCAACAGAAACATGGACCGCTTATCCGCATGAAGAGCATACCGCAGCCCTCGCGGCGTAAGTACAATGCGCCTCCTCCGCAAACCACCAATCCGGCGACGACAACCTCAAGCACCGCTAAGCGAGGCCGGAGCACCCCGCAACAGATAACTGTGCACGCCAAGAGCGCGATTAGGAGCCCGTGTCGGTGTCAAACCGCGGATCTCGGTAGGGGTCCCGAATCAGCGCCTAAGCGTAATGGTAACATGAGACAAGGGATACGATGTTTTTACCCAGGTTCGGGCCCTCTCGATGGAGGTAATACCCTACTCCTGCTTGATTAATATTGATGATATGGGTAGTATAAGAGTAGATCTACCACGAGATCAAGGAGGCTAAGCCCTAGAAGCTAGCCTATGGTATGATTGTTGTTCGTCCTATGGACTAAAACCCTTCGGTTTATATAGACACCGGATAGGTTAGGGTTACACATAGTCGGTTACAATGGTAGGAGATCTACATATCCGTATCACCAAGCTTGCCTTCCACGCCAAGGAAAGTCCATCCGGACACGGGACGAAGTCTTCAATCTTGTATCTTCATAGTCTAGGAGTCCGGCCAACGGTGATAGTTCGCTATCCGGACACCCCTAATCCGGACTCCTCAAGAGCTCCCTAACCAGGCTTCAATGACGATGAGTCCGTGCATTGATTGTCTTCGCATTGCGAGGCGGGTTCTTCTCCAAATTCCATATACTTGTCTAATAGTGTCCGACTTCGATAAATGCTGCGCCCTTGGCTTCTACGCCCAATAATGGCCATCTTCCATGTGTTTGAATGAATGCGAAAAGCCAGGTATTTTTACACCTACCCCTAGCTGCGCAAATGAGCCGCCTATAAAGGGGCGAGGATCTAGATCTGAGTCACACCATCCCCCTTCATGAAGCTTTCATCGGAGCGCCTCGACCAAAGCCCATTCCATCATGGACAATGACGCTGCTCCTCCTTCCGCCCCCAGCCCTCAGCCTGGAAATTGGGAGAGATGCTCACCCGCATAGCGAGCTAGTTATACTCCAAACCAAGGGATTTCTTCCCCCGGCCTTCATGGTTCCGGTTCGAGCCGGACTTTCCACCTACAAGGGCGGAAAGCAAGCGGAGAGTGTCCCTGATCTTTCTAAAGGAGAGTGGGTATGCTTCATCTCTTATCTAGTAAGAGGACTCGGATTTCCAATCCATCCGTTTCTCCGGGGGATCTTGGAGTTCTACGGCCTCCAATTGCACCACCTTACGCCTGCCTCCATTTTGCACATCGCGGGCTTCGTGGCCCTTTGCGAACTGTTCTTGGGCATTGAGGCTCATTTTGCGCTGTGGAACAGATTATTCTGCCTAGTACCCCGTTCTCATGAGGGGTCAATATATCAAGTGGGTGGAGCCGAACTATGGCGCATCGCTGGGACCGGATATCTATCCGAACCCCGAAGAAGGCGCCCAAGACCGGCCTTCGGAATGGTTTTACATGGAGGACGCCTCGCTGCTGCACTCTGCTCGGATCGGCCTTCCGAATTTAGCAATGCTCCTCGAAGAAGCGCCTAGCTGGCGCTCATGAGCTCCCCAGAGGGAAAATGACCGACGCCATTTACTTGATGAGCCGAATAAGATTACTCGCTCATGTCGGATTGACCATGATTGGAGTCATGGCAATCTGTATTATGAGGGGAGTGCAGCCGCTCCAATATAGGGGCCACCCCATGTGGGATTTCAACGGGGAGGACGATGCCACCCGCCATGGCCGCAAAGGGCCAGGATCGGTCACCGAACTGGTGAAGACCTTATCTGCCATGTACAAAGGGGAAGAGGAGGATTTACTCCGCGTCAATCCACTGAGCGGGTTTTCTTCGAAAAATCCTCGAAGTTGGGTAAGCAAATATCTTTGTGGCCTGTCCGGTCCATGTTCCCGTGGTTAAACATCTCATTTCATGGTTTCTCAAGCAGAACTGCGCCGGGCCGTGGAGAAGATACACAGCCGCTTCCCACAACCCGAGGATCCGAACGTCCTCGATCCGCCTCCAAGAGGATCCGGATATAAAGGTGGAGTTGATCGACGGGTGTTCCACCAACTTAGCATCGATAATGCTTTGTTGCCATTACGGCCGACACCTCGAATACTCCCAAATCACAGTAATCGAGACCAAGGTCCCAATACTCTGAAAATGACCCATCCGTGCTTATTTTTGATCACCGATACCAATGGTGTTTCGCAGGGGTGCCTTCGAGGCAGAGGCCGAGCTCAAGGCGGTTAGCCAACAAGGGGCAGTACGCCCCGCAGACTAAAAAGAAGTGCGGTCCGGATCGAACTCCGCCAACGGTATGGTGTGTCACCATATTCCCGTGATTGATTCCTCGGAAGGCGATTAATGTTGGTGCTCTTTTCAGAAAAGAGCGCCGGATCGAGTCCGGAGAAGTTGTTAATCGAACCTCCGCCACCAGCTCCAAAGCCGGGTCCGAAGCGGAGGCGAAAGCACGAGGTGTAAGGCCGGATGCTCCTCCGGCTGAGGATGCCGATAGGCTGTCCGCCACCAACTCGAGGTGGAGAGCGCCATGAACCACAAAGCGCCGCCAGTTCTTCTTCAGGACGCATGTTTCTCCCAAGAGGCCTTGAATGCCTTCAATTGGGAGATGCGCACTGCGTGCCGCCAAGATGGTCTAGCCAGAGCCACGGAGCAGATGTAAAGGACATACGGTGAGGAAATTTGACAGCTTATATATGCCAAGAGCCTCCGAGACTTAAAATAGTTAGGATAACTGATTTAAGGATCATTTGGAATGCGGGTTCTTACTAAAAGAATGCCCGACTGTCCCAGAGCTTGAAGAATGCAAGGCCCAACTTGAGGTCAAGACTAGCCGCCATGGGGGAGCCACAGAAACCCCTCCGTAATATATGCTTCAAAAGATAAATAGGTTATGAAGTGCGGCGGTGTAAATCGACAATAATATTGCAGATGGCGCCGACTAGATCCGCAAAGCAACAGCTCTCGCGCCAGCTAAAGGTCGGCGAGAGCATGCTTACGAGGGTGCGGCAGAGAAAAATAACCTCCAAGATGCCAACACCCAACTGGGTGAGGAACTTAAGGATGTCCGTGCTCAGCTTGTCCGACCAGAAGGAGAATCGACGGCTTGTCGCGGCATTTTCAGAAGTGCTTCAGCAAACTTTGAAAGAGTTCAGCGAGGAAGGCGACTAACATAAACATGTATGTAGGTTTTCTCATAGGTCGCCCCAAGAGGAGATGCCCATTTCTTTGGGTGATCTTCTTCCGAATCAGGTCACCTGCACGAACGAAGTTCGATAGGTGATGAAAGGCGCCGCCAGCCTTGTGGCTATCTATCTCCCCGCCCAAGGCATTGGGGAGCCGGCAGAGCGGCTTCAAGGAGCACGGCGGCGCTTCCGACTATGGAAGATATCGGCTCGCCACAAGGCGCCAGGAGGCCCGCCATGGTAAAGACGCTGTACAAGGCTGACCCAAATCACATGGTCGAGGTCGGACCTGTGGGGCCGATGGGAAGGAGATCCTCAGAAGTTAGTGTACGCCAAGTAGAATTGGCCGCCAAGTATTCCCAAAGAAGATTGGAAGGAGATCCTCAGAAGTTAGTGTACGGCCAAGTAGAATTGGCCGCCAAGTATTCCCAAAGAAGATTGTAAATTAGATAGCCTATTAGATGGCATTGAGGAGGAATACAATGAGTCGAGTTGACTATGTAATTAAATATGACATGAAAAATGTCTTCTAGCCGGATTGTAGATCGTTGTCATAGCGGACCTTTTCGCTCAACCTCATGACCCAATAGTCCGAGGTGTCCGAATACCTTCGCGGTTATATAAGAACCGGGTATGCATGGAGACAAGGCGAGGGTCATTATTGCTGTATCGCATAAGTGCCCAACTAGTTATGTTATATTACATGGATAGTAAGTAACATCTTCCAGGAGAATAGTTCCGTTATGGGTTCCTTTTCTGGGATGCATGCCCTAAAGTGCATGTCAAAACTGCTAGGAAAGCAGAAAATCATTTGGGGGCAGATGGGTAAATAGTTAAAAATCATCTTTCAGTTCACCAACCGAATATTCCCTTAAGAACGCTTGCTTTCGGCTTCACCCAGTCTGAGGTACACATCCGGCTGACCCGGCAGTACAATCGCAGAGGTGCTCCCTTTACCACCTAGCCGAACAATCGGGAACGTAGGGGTATTGCGGAAGTTTGACGCATGTGTTGGGCATGAAGCCCGTATAAATAAGCTTCTTTTAAAGAAGCCCCCAGGCATAATGAGCGCGGACAGCGCGTCAAATATGTGCGAACAAAGCGCAAACGAGCCTCTAAAGGCTTCGAGAAGAAGGAGGAGGAAGAAGAGAAATAAAAGACAGCAAAAATAGAAAATGTGGACGGAGGAAGGAGACGAACTTGGAGTCCGGGCGCTTAGGCGAGAATCTTCAGAGGCGGGCTGCGCTCCATGGGTTCGCTCGAGTCGGTTATCCGATGCGTTCAGAGACGGTATGCTCCGCCGGTCGACCTGGTCGATGATGAAGGGACCTTCCCATTTGGGCTTGAGTTTGTCCTTTTCTTGTCCGGCAGCGAGAACTAGTTCACCAACGCTGTAAGCTTTGGCCCGCACTTCCTGCTTTGATATCTTCGAGCCTGCTGTTGATAAAATGCGGAACGAAGTTTTTGCCACGCCGCGCCCTCCTACAATGCGTCCAAACTGTCCCGCCGACGAGCTCGGCTTCTTTCTCATACATGCGCATGCGAGGTGAGTCATGAATTATGTCGCAGGCAAGACTGCCTTCGCACCGCATACCATAAAAATGGTGTGAATCCGTAGTACGATTCGGCGTGGTCCGCAGCCCCCAGTAGTACGGAGTCGAGCTCTCAACCCAAAGGCATGTTAGATTCCTTGAGGGACCGCACTAGTCTGGGTTTAATGCCGCCATGATTAGACCGCTTGCTCGCTCGACTTGGCCGTTGGTTTGAGGGTGATAGACGAGGCGTAATCGAGCTTGATGCCCATGTTTTGCACCATAATTTGACCTCATCGACCATGAAGTTGGTGCCGTTGTCGTGATGATACCGTGGGGACACCGTAATGGTGCACCACCCTCGATATGAAGTCTATCACCGTCCGGATTCGCCATTTTAACAGGCTTGGCCTCTATCCATTTGGTGAATTTATCCACCGACCAATAGGTATTTTTGCTTGTGGGTTCCTCCCTTAAGGGGTCCAACCATGTCAAGCCCCTGCACCGCGAACGGCCCGGTGATGGGTATAGTTTTGAGGGCGGTGGGTGGCATGTGGCTTTGGTTAGCAAAAGCAGGCAACCGACGATCGTTGGACTAAATCCTGCAAGATCTGCCCGGGCCGTCGGCAAATAAAACCCTGTACGGAAGGCCTTGCCTACAAGGGCCTGGCTGCGGCGTGGTGCCCACCCAGTCCGCATGAATTTCAGCCAGAGGTTTCGCCTTCCTCCCGGAGATACACCTTTGAAGGACTCTGTTGTGCTTTTATTATAGAGCTCTCCTCATGGACTTTATAGGCTTTGGATCGCCGTACTATGCAGCGAGCCTCATTTTGGTCTTCGGGGAGTTCCTGCCTAGTTAGGTAGGCTAGGAATGGTTCCGTCCACGGGGCGATAACCGCCATTATTTCGTGAGCGGAGGGTGTTATTTCGGTGGCAGAGCCTCCGATTGTGTCAGAGTGTTCGGTGTCAGGCAGTGCAGTTGGGTCCGGATCGTTATTTCCGGACTCCCCTTCCCATAGTACGGATGGCTTGAACAGCTGTTCCAGGAAGATCTTGGGTGGGACGACATCGCGCTTTGCCCTGATGCATGCCAATACGTCCACCGCCTGATTGTTGTCCCGGGCTATGTGATGAAATTCGAGCCCTTCCAACCGTGCTGACATTTTTAGGACCGCATTGCGGTACGCTGCCATTTTCGGATCTTTGGCATCAAAGTCTCCGTTTATTTGAGATATCGCGAGGTTTGAATCCCCGCGCACCTCTAGGCGTTTAATGCCCATGGAGATCGCCATCCGGAGGCCGTGCGTAAGGGCCTCGATTCGCCACGTTATTGGAGTCCGTATACATTATTTGAAGGACGATTGGACTGTGTCCCGGTTGGGGACGCCAGACGACGCCAGCCCCAGTGCCGCCAACATTTTGGAGCCGCCAAAGTGCATGATCCAATTGAGTATGCGCCGCATTTTTAGGGAGTTCGCTTCGTCCATTCGCCACGGTCGGAAAAAACCTGCAACTTGATAGCTCGTCGTGGCTTATAGGTTATGTCGAATGGAAGGAGCTCTATGGCCCATTTAGCAATCCGCCCGTCGCGTCGCGTTGTTTATAATGTCGCTAAGAGGTACTTCGAGGCTACCGCTATCGAACACTCTTGAAAGTAGTGTCGCAGCTTCCGGATGCCATGAACACCGCGATGCTATCTTTTGATAATGTGGGTACCGCACTTGCATGGAGTGAGGACAAGGGACACATAATAAACCGCCTTTGAAGAGGGAACCGTGTCCGCTCGCTTTCGCTCGTCGACGAGCACCGCTACCGACAACTTGATGTGTTGTGGCGATATATAATAGCATTGGTTCGCCCACGCTGGGCATGGCCAGACCGGATTTGTTGCCAATATGGCTTTTATTTCTTCGAGTCCGTCATATGCATCCGCCCACTCAAGTGTTCGTGCGCCGGAGGAGGCGGTAAAGGGGTAACACCTTTTCTCCCAAACGGGAAATAAAGCGGGTTAGAGCCGCTATGCATCTAGTCAATTTTTGTATTTGTTTGAGGTCTTTTGGAATATCCAATTGTGACAGAGCTCGGATCCTGGCTGGGTTTGCTTCAATTCCTCTACCGGACACAATGAAGCCTAAGAGCTTTCCGCTGGAACGCCGAAGACGCATTTTTCCGGATTGAGCTTGATGTCATATTTTCGGAGATTGTCGAATGTGAGCCTCAAGTCGTCTACTAGAGTTTCGACATGCTTGGATTTGACGACCACGCCATCTACATATGCTTCCACCGTTTTGCCGATCTGGTTTGTCGACATGTCCAATCATGCGCCGACATGTTGCGCCGGCGCTTTTGAGCCCAAGGGCATTGTGTTGAAGCGTAATGGGCCGATGGAGGATGAATGCTGTTGTAGCTTGGTCTGGCTCCGCCATCTTGATTTGGTGGTAGCCGAGTACGCTACGAGGAAGCACAATGAGTCGTGTCCTGCTCAGAAGGCCGGTAATTTGATCAATTCGAGGGAGGGGAAGGGATCCTTTGGGCAAGCTTTATTAAGGTCTTTGAAATCAACACATAGGCGCTTAGGATTTATCCTTCTTGGTACCATCACCAGGTTTGCTAGCCAGTCCGGATGTTTTATATCTCTTTGAATCCGCTTCCAAAGTTTGGCTAGCTCCTCTCCCATGGCCTGCCTCTTGGGTTCGAAAAGCGCCAAGAGCCTGCTTTGATCGGCTTGAACTTTTAGGATATTTAGGCTATGCTCGCCAACCGACGGGATTCTGGCATGTCCAAGGGTGCCAGCAAAATGTCCCAGCTTTTCTCGAGAAATTCTCGTAGTGTGGCGCCTACATCGGGTTTAATTGTGCCCCAATGGAGGCCGTCTTTGCAGGGTCCGTTGGGTGGACTTGGAATTTGACTATTTCATCCGCTGGTTTACAAGAGGTGGATTTGGATCTTTTATCAAGTATCACATCGTACCTGTTCACCGTGGAGCGCATCGCAGTGAGTTCCTCGGCCGCTAGGGCTTCGGATAGTGCCTCGAGGGCTAGTGCGGCTGTCTTGTTTTCGGCGCGGAGTGCTATGTTCGGATCACTAGCGAGAGTGATGATTCCATTAGGTCCGAGCATTTTAAGCTTCATGTACCCATAATGGGGTATAGCTTGAAAAATTGTGAATGCCTCTCGCCCCAATAAAGCGTGATATCCGCTGCTGAACGGGGCCATTTGAAATGTGACCTCCTCGGACCTGTAATTGTCCGGTGAGCCTAACACTACGCCCAAAGTGATTTTTCCCTGCAGCATGCTTCCCGCTAGGGATTATTCCTCTAAAGGTGGTGCTGCTTCGCCAATGCGGTTCCAGTCTATTTCCATTTTTCGAGGGTTTCTCGAGATGAGGTTTTGTCCACGCCGCCATCCATGAGTACCTTAGTAAGGCGAAAGCCGCCCACTATCGGACCGAGGACCAATGCGGCTGGTGCTCGGGCTGTTCAGAATTTAGGTTCATCACCGCATTAAAGGTAATAGCCGTGTCACCCATGGATTTATTGTTGCTACTTGGTAGACTTCGCAAGGTTATGGAGTGTTCGCTTTTGCATGTTATTTGATGCGAAAGTCTCAAGACTGTTAACACCGTGATCGGTGTTGCTGGGCTGGGATTCGAGGCTAGAAGCTCTCCGCCACTTTTGGCCACCGCCAGAGTATCCAACATGCTCAAGGCTATGAGTTGGAGTGGCGCCCTGTGCTATGAATTTTGCAGGTCCGCTTAGCCAACCCTCCAAAGACAGTTCCGCACTTTTAGGGGTTTTGGTTTTTGGTGTTTAACCCAGTGCTTGGTGATGATGCACCTTTTATTTCGGACTAGGGATGTATCCGGGCCGGATTATCCCAAAATTTACTTTCGGTTTTCCAAGCACTTCCATCGCACAAGACTTTTGTACTATGGTTACCAAATCAGCAAACGGTAATTTCTCGACGACTAATGGCGCTAGGATTCCCTTGTCCGTGCAATTATTGCAGAAAAGTGGGATTGCGCCCTCCTCTCGGCAGTCCTTTATCCTGTCCATAACCAGGAGGAATCGCCCAAGAATGATGTAATCGCTTCAGCGGGCTCTTGCCGAATTCGGGATAGATCGCTAATGTTTGGGTGGGCGGTGGAACTAGATCCGAACCCCGCCCAATTTAAGACCTAGGGCTGAGGAGTTTCCAACTCGAAGTTTGGATTTTGAATGCTATCCAATGAGTCCAACCCGCCACCGACTTGAAGTTCGTGGCTTGATCGACATCCGCCCCTCTCGCGTGAATCCGCATGGAGGATCGGGAACCGGACGTAGCTAGTCCTTAAGATAGAAGTAGAATCGCCGCATTGCTCCTCTATCACAGCAACATGATGGGTAGCCTGGGGAGAGTTGATCTCCTTTAGATCGGTTTTAGGCCCGATCAGGTCGTAGTCTGTGGCGACTCCCAGGGCGGCGATACGATCCAAGAGCTCGTTTACGGAGGAGAGCTCGATCGGATCTAACTGCTCGACAAGTTCCGAGTTAACGTGAAGATTGGTTTCGATGACCCGAGAAGTGATCGCTTGCGCGGTGGCGAATCGCGGTCATAAGAAAACCACCTAGCCGGAGAGTTCGCCAAGGGCCAAGGTTCCTTTGGCGATAGTATCGCCTTTAAAGACGGATGTGGCATCCTTCCCGACGGCGACGCACGAGGAACTCTCAATGAAAGCACCAATGTCGGTGTCAAACCGCGGATCTCGGTAGGGGGTCCCAAATCTGTGCGGCCTAGGCGGATGGTAACAGGAGACAAGGGACACGATGTTTTTACGCAGGTTCGGGCCCTCTCGATGGAGGTAATACCCTACTCCTGCTTGATTAATATTGATGATATGGGTAGTACAGGAGTAGATCTACCACGAGATCAAGGAGGCTAAACCCTAGAAGCTAGCCTATGGTATGATTGTTGTTCGTCCTATGGACTAAAACCCTCCGGTTTATATAGACACCGGATAGGTCAGGGTTACACAGAGTCGGTTACAATGGTAGGAGATCTACATATCCGTATCGCCAAGCTTGCCTTCCACACCAAGGAAAGTCCATCCGGACACGGGACGAAGTCTTCAATCTTGTATCTTCATAGTCCAGGAGTCCGGCCAACGGTGATAGTTCGGCTATCCGGAAACCCCCTGATCCGGGACTCCCTCACCCGGCCTCCGCTCAAGCCCCATAAAAGCAGCATTCGTGCCACGCGTACATAATTACGCACTCAAAATACCATGGGCACATGCGGAGGCACAACAGTGACTTAGTCAACAATGCGGCATCGCCGCAACATACCTTCATAACCTTCCCTTTGTATCTTTCAGGACATTGCTTTAGCACAGCCTCTTTAGAAGAGCCGGATTGTAGGACCTATACAGGGGAGAAGTCGACGGAGGCAACAGGCTTTGCGCACAGAAGGAAATACCCAGGTGGAATCTATTTACGATCGTTATACCTGTTTTATCTATCTGTACGTGGCCTGCCCCTGGATAGGACATGTCAACTAGTCCTATTTATCTCCGCTTAATGCATTCATTGTAAACATACGCTTAAACGTATTATTCATCAATGGGGGATCATATATAAAGTCAGCTTATTTTTCTTATTTGAGCATTTTTTCTCGCAAATGTTCATTTGATATTGCATCCGTACACCTTGGTATGTTCAGTTTGCTAGGGGCTTCTTATGGCGCCCCATAATACGGTAAGACAAGTCCGAACACTTTCAACAATGCGGCACCCCGAACTTATAACACTATATGCATCAGCTCGAATCATGTCTTGGGTCTACAGCTGATAGCCTGCCCTTGTTTTGGTACCTTACGTTCGCTATATCAACTAAGGTAGCGGAGGGAGAACTACTGCGATTGTATCCCGGTTCTTCCGGATGAGCACCTCAGTAGAGAAAGCCGAAAACTGACCGGCATGATGCGGCGAGAGCTGGTCGCTGTTCGAGAGGTCTTAAAATCCTTAAAGATTTTTTCGCTTTAGGCAAGGAATCGACTTCGTCCGATCTAGGCGTATATAGCGCCCCAATTAGGCCTTCCGGATTCTAGGGGCTTCGTCGAAATTTAAAATTGTAGACTTCTATGGCTAAGTGAAAGTTATAAAGCCGCATAGTCTGATTGCCTTGTTCGCTGCGCCGGATACCTCCTTAAGGGACCAAACATTTGGATAAAGAGTGTCCGGGTTTTCCAGGAACACCCCAGTACTAGTTACGTGGGGGCGGAAGCCGACGACTGGGCTACTTTCAGAATTTTTATAAACAGCCGCATAGAAGGTAATATTTTAAATCAAATAGTGCTACATAGCACAAGTAACTTCGTCTTTAAATTACAACAGCGGCAGAGGTACATTTAGTCAAAGATCTTGTCCTTGGTACACTCATCGGCCACAAGACGAGCGCCCTTCATAACGCCATCATAGTATTTCTCGGGATGGCGATGCTCCTTGCCCTCCGCGCATCCGTCCTTCACCAGCTTCTCAAAGATCCAGCTTGCCCCAATGCACCTTCACAAGGCAAAGGCCCAAGCGGCACCCTCAATGCAAACAGATCGCTTGATGACTTCGAGCCGCGGACAGGCATTCACCATCCGCTTGATCAGGCCGAAGTAGCTAGCCGGCAGGGGCTCACTAGGCCACATCCGGACTATGGAATCTTTCATAGCCACTTCGGCCGCCCTGTGGAGTTCGACCAACTGCTTCAGCCGGTCACTCAGAGACATTGGCTGTTAGGGCCCAGCATACTGTAACACCCCAAAAATTTAACCATAAATTGTTTATTAATATTTTTGCCAGGAGATTAAAAAATTTACCTTCTGGGTTTTCTTTTGATTTCAGAACCTCTCTTTCTTTGATATTGTGGAGTTTTTACCTCAAGTGGAAACCTTCCAAAAATATTATTGGACTTGTATACTCTCTCAATAAAACAATTCTTTATCAGTGGATCTATTTGCATAATTGTTTTCCTGAGCTTTATTCTTTTAAAATGATTTTTCATAAAAATAATTTGGAGCCTCTTTTGCACTGCAACCATTTGATAAATGCATTAAAATTTTCACCAAAATTTGGGGATGTCATGTGGTGTTTTTAAATCACTCTGATGCAAAAATATCTTTTACTCATTGGAGATTTTAAGCTCTACCCTTAATTTTCAAAACTGGTCCAGTTGGTAAAATTGCACTACAACCTATTTAAATATTTCTTGAAAACTTCCACCAAAATTTGAGGATGCTAGTAGGAGTATATTAATCATTTTTATGCAAAAACCCACTGGTGTTCTTTGAAAAATTTGAGCATATCATCCTATTTTGCTCTCTGGACCAGATTGGCTTTTTCTACTACACCCCTTATTTATTTTGCTCTGGTGCCCATGAGCTTTTTCCTCCTTATAGTCCTCCCTACCAAACCCTTAAGTCCAGAAGAATGGGTCCATTGGAGTACTTTTAGTCCATGAAATGATAGCCTCTAGTTTCTGTCCAGAATTGGTTTTCTCAAAAACTTGCACTAACAAGTTTCTGGTCTTGACCAACTAACCTTGCCACCACCACGTACACCTAAAGAGACTATGATCTGGAGATTTTGGCCACCCCAAGAGTTGCCTAGATGCCCTTAGCATTTTGTCAAACACTTTGTGTGCATAGCCAGTTTTGGCATGATTTTTAGTCTACATGATGAGCTTGATCTTCTGACCCTTCCAGCTTGTCCACTAAGCTCCTAGCTAACCCTAATCCAGGCCTGCTAACCCCCAGCCTCACCCTAGACCTCTAGCACGCTTTGGCATTGCGTCGAGCACGTAGCGTGCGTGCTCTAGGCGCGCCCAGAGCGCATGTTTTGCACGAACGCGCCGCCGAGCCGCCGTGTCGCGCCCCTAGCCTTTGCTCGCCCGCAGGGCCGCGCCCCAGCCTCGTCCACTCACTAGCACCCTCCAGGCCGCCCCTGGAGCTCCGCAGCGCCGCGTCAGGTCGGTCGTGGCAGCTAGCGGTCGACCACAGCAGGGCTCTGCCGCGGACGGCGCCGCCCGAGCCACCACACAGCGAGCTCGCCTCTTGAGCAAGGGGGAGCCTGCCGGAATGCGCCGACCAGCCCCAATCACCTCCACGTCGCCTTGCTGCAATAGGACGGCGGTTCGCCGGCGTCCTTATCCACGGCCGCGGAACCGACCTAGCTATGCTATAAATGGTGACCCCCGAGCTCTTCCAAACCCCCAGGCAGCCTCAAACCATCCTCCTAGAGTCCCCCTAGCCCGCAATCAACGGAGGGAGGCCGTCTTCCTCGCCTCCGGCCAGTTCGAGCACCGCCACGTCCCAGTCCCGCTCGTCGCAACCAGTGCCTTCCCTGTCCATCCCGCACCACCACCCGACTCCACTTGGTCTTGCGGAGCCGCCCAAACCCTCAGCTTCCACGGAGAGCCACCATAGCCTAGACCCCCAAAACCTCCTCGGCCACCTCCGCAAGGAGCTCGCGCCGGTGACTCCTCGCCCCCACCTACCTAACGACTAACGGAGGACCGCCTGGGCTGGCGGATCCATCCTCGCCTCAAGATTCTCGCTGGGAGCCGCTGTCACGGCGCCGATCACTGAGTCTCCGCCTCCGCCGGGCAGAGGAGAAAGGAGGAAGGGCGATCGTTAAACTTGACCAAGGCCCGAGGGACCCATCACAAGGACTACTTAACCGTCCACGCTGGATTAAGTGAAGACGTAAACCCAGAGTATGCCTTCGACGTGTGTTTATTTCGAAACGTTTTTCCTTTTTTCCGTTTTATTTAAAAACAGAATCTTGGCCAAACTTTGACTGGCTATAACTTTTAAATATAACTCCAAATGAGTTGATTCTTTTTCCTACCTTCCTCAAATTTTGTCTAGTTTATTTTCATGTTTATTTGAAAAAATTTCAGACTACTATGGTTAATTTGAATATTTTCAAAAATAGGATTTTGAAGAAGAAGAAAACTTTCAAAATTTTAAGGATGCACCTTGCCTCTCCACAACTTGAAGGCAAGCATTCTGAACCCTGGCATAATATTTTCGTGTGTTGTTTGATACGGTTACGACACCCCCTTGTCTCGAAGTTTTCGTTAAGTTTATGTGATGATATGAACATACTCGTAGTGCATATGGATGAGTCCGTGCTATTTGGATTTGATACGTTGTGAGAGCTATCACCCTGTTATGCCTTTCATGCCTATCGGAAGGAACCCGGGAAAGCCTCTGTCTTGGGTAGACACGAGCTTGTCCCCAGTCTTCGTCAAGATGGTTATGTCCGGTATGGCATAGTGAGGTATGATGAGTGGTGATTTTTTCTGTTGGTTGAAACATATTTGTTGTGCTAATCATGCAGGGAACACTTAAACCTCCTGAGTCGGCCGTAGATTGAGTCTTGTTCTAGTAACCCCCATACTTGTTTCGTACTACCACTTGTCCCTGCCATCGGTAGGGTATGGTTCAGTAAGTTGTCAACCCCTTTCTAGCACACACCATACAGAGAGGCCATGGTGGAAGATACCGGCTGCATCTGGTACGCATGCCACCTGGTCCGGGGGCATGGGTGTTTCCGGTTGTAGCCGAGGGGGTAGCTCCCCTAGTTTGCGCACGTGATAAATTTTGTGATCCCATGCTACTCGAGGTTGTAGCCTCCCCACTTAGAGTTTTACTTAACAGGTGTCATGGGTGATTCCATATACTGGTGAGTTAGGCTGGTGTGTGCGGTTAGGTGTGTTTTAATCAAAAGACCGTAGACGGAATTAGTCCCGATGGACTAAAGGAGCCCGTTACCCGTGGGTAAAGAGTACACCCTCTACAGAAATTATATCTATTCGAATAGCCGTGTCCATGGTTAAGGACTACAGTCTGGGTTGCGTCAAGTGTCGGTCTTAGTGTCGGTCTTCGGAGGAGGAACTACTAAACCCGAACATGGCTCATGACTTGTGACTTATGTTGATTATGATTATTA
Organism: Aegilops longissima; assembly: GCA_021605205.1. Taxonomy (NCBI): domain Eukaryota; kingdom Viridiplantae; phylum Streptophyta; class Magnoliopsida; order Poales; family Poaceae; genus Aegilops; species Aegilops longissima. The sequence continues at coordinate 630,950,154 of CM038677.1, read as the reverse complement.
TTATTATGGACTAACCCCTTTGTATTATTTGAATTATTGAGGATCCCTGGGAAGGTTCTACCTCCTGGATATTCACTGTGATCATTCTCTTATAAGCCCTTTATGTGGTGTCGTTCAGACGCCCGACTGTGGCCTGCTTGTCACTTATTTACTTTATAAGCCCTTTATGTGGTGTCGCACAGACGCCCGACTGTGGCATGTTTGTTACATATTTCACTTATGATCCCTTTATGTGGTGTCGCACAGACGCCCGACTGTGGCATGTTTGTTACATATTTCACTTATGAGCCCTTTATGTGGTGTCGCTCAGACGCCCGACTAAGGCATGGATTTTATTTTATGACTGACGTTGTGACCATAGAATATTTCAGTGCATGATTATCATTTGTTATGTTATACCCGTGTTCATAATGTTTGCGAGTACATTCAAAGTACTCACTGGCTTGTCCATGGCTATTATCTTGGCCAGATTTCTTGCATGGAGAGGAGCGTTGCGATGACAGTCCCGGAACCTACGCAATAATGATAGCAGCCTCGTGAAGATAGGAGTTATCCTGGTCAGCTGTTCCTGTGGGAAATGGAGTCCCATAGACGCAGATTAACCACAAACCGCTTCCGCCATCAGCCACTAGAAACCATTTGTTGTAATCATAGGCCACAATGGTCTTGTACTACATATTATGTACTTTGCTTGGAATTTCTGTATCAAGATGGTGCCTCATCAGCTAACAGTAATCCTGGGGCTGATGAGCACAAGGGCCATTTTCTGGGAAATTAATATCCCGAAACCCGGTCCTGACACATACTGGGACCAGAACAGCTTCTCCGTCGAGCTCCCCTCCTGGGCATGGTAGAACTCCGCGGCATCGGATACGCTGCGTGGCAGATCTGCGAATTCCCCTAGAGAGCTCCGAATTCGAGTAAGTAAAAGAAACGCCTCCTCCACATGTTTGCTCTGCATAAAGAATTTCTTACCCGCCGCTATCTTTTGGGCCTCCTGGATTTCTTGCTGTGCCTTCTCGGCTCCGGCCTTGGCGTCTTCCATACTTACAAGGGCCTTCGCAAGCTCGGCCTCTTTCATCTTCAGATCATGCTCCACGGACTCAAACTTCTTGCCGAGGTCCCGTAGCTCTTGCTGTACCTCGCCCACTCTAGCACTTTGCTTTTCGCGCTCCTTGTATTCCAAAGCCGCCTTGTCTTCGGCCTCGGACAACGCTTTCTTCAGGGACGCCACTTCGGGCGGTGGCCTCGTTATACGATCCACGACGCTCGCCGCCGACTAACCAATTTTATCTATCATTAAATAAATAAGAGCGGGGAATCACTCAACTTTGTTCTCTTCGAGCTGCCTCTTCGTGAGGTCGAGCTCTCCCTGCGCCTGCTCCAGTCCCGCTTAGTGCGGCAACCTCGTCAGACGGGCAGCAGCGGCAGCAAAGACCGCCGCTTATTCCATGAATATTTATTATTAGACTCCCGTGGATTATAATTGACCCTCCGTTTGGTTTTTCTTTCCGAACACCAATCAGAGTATCAGGGGCTACTACCTATCGGGTGGTAATTTCACACATTTTTATTACTTACCTCAAAGCCCGTCAGAGGTCGGTGCAGTTTTGTTAGTCCGCTTCTGCGATTTAAACTTTCAATCACCGCACTCATAAGAGTACGGTGCTCTTCATCCATGGAAGCGTCGCGAAGCGCTTCCAGTAGACAATCTGGTGCCTCGGGCGCAACGGAAGTCCTCAATACAGACGGCTCGCCTTCCCTAACGAGGGGCTGCCCGCCTAAGTCCGAAACCATTGAATGTTCCGAAACAGTGTTCGGCTGAGAGCCCGGCCTACTGTGGCTCTCACCGACACGATCCGCGGGGATCTTGAACCCCGCTTGTCCGACATATGGAATTCCGCCTTGGGGCGTCTCCAGAATCACCTCCCCCCGCTTTGGGAGCCTTCGGGACAGCACCTCTGTGTCATCCGCGGGTTGAGGAGTAGTGGCCGTCGGGAGCGAGTTCATCTCTGAATCGCCCAGGGATCCATCCGAAGAAGATACCTCAGGATGAACCCTGGCCGGACTGCATATATGTTCGGCGTTATAAAAAGATTATGAAGTAAAGTCATAACAGAGTGCGGATACTTATGATCGCGCTAGGGGCTTCCCCCTAGGCAGCCACCCCTCCTCGCTATGGGCGGTCGTGGCGGAGTAGTCCGGAAGGGACACCTTTCCCTTCTTGGACGCCCCAGCCTCCCCCTCCGGGGCGGCTTTCCTCTTCTTCTCCTCCTCAGTGCAGGGAGGTAGAGTTTCTTCTTGCTCCCCCCGCCTCCGCGGGAGGAATCTGTCTCGTCATCGTCAGACGACGTGGGTATGACGGCCTTGCACCGAGGGCCTTTCCCGGCCCCCTGGTCCGCCTTCTCGGGCCCCTCACCCTCTCCGGATAGGGTGGTCCTTCCTCTTCTTCCTCCCCTTCGGGGGAGGAGTGTGCCTCGTCGTCTCCGGACGAGGCTTCCGGTGCAACCTTACGCTGGAGACCCTTTCGGATCCCCGGGGCCATCTTTTCGGCCTTCTTCTCCGGCACCTTGTAGGGCGCCGGGACCAGCATCTCCGTCAGGAGAGCATCAGCCGGGTCTTCTGGCAGCGGAGCCGGACAGTCAATCTGCTCCGCTGTCTCCACGCAATCCTGAATAAGTATGCACAATTACTTGAGGGTCCCCCATGAATATATTGGGAAGAACCGAATCCTGTGGTAGCATGAAAACTCACCTGACTAGGAGGCCGCGCGGCGTGGAGCCCACGGTCCTCGGATATGGGAGGAGGTACTTCAGTGGCCTTGAACAACGCCTTTCATGCGTCTTTGTGCTTCATGCCGTAGAGCCTCTGGAGCGTCTGGTGTTTGGCCGGGACGAACTCCCACAGATTGAATGCCCGTGTTTGGCACGGCAGAATCCGACGAACGAGCATGACCTGGATCACCTTGACAAGTTTGATGATCTTGTCTTTCATGCTCTTGATGCAGTTTTGGAGTCTGGTCAGCTCTGTAGATTCGCCCCAGGACTGGCCCTTCTTTTCCCAGGAGGTGAGCCGCATGGGGGTTCCGGATCAGAACTCGGGGGCCGCCGCCCAGTTGGCGCGACATGGCTCGGTGATGTAGAACCACCCCGACTGCCACCCCTTCACGGTTTCCGCAAAGGATCCGTCAAGCCAGGTGACGTTAGGCATCTTGCCCACCATGGCTCTTCCGCACTCCGCTTGCTGGCCGCTCACGATCTTCGGCTTCATGCAGAAGATTTGCAGCCACGAGCCGAAATGAGGCTTGATGCGGAGGAAGGCCTCGCATACAACGATGAACACCGAGATGTTGTCGATGAAGTTGGGGGCTAGATCATGGAAATCTAGCCCGTAGTAGAACATGAGCCCGCAGACGAAGGGGTGAAGTGGAAACCCCAGTCCACGGACGAAGTGGGCAAGAAACACGACCCTCTCGTGGGGTCCTGGGGTTGGAGTGACCTGCCCGTCGTCCGGTAGTCGGTGCGCTATGTCTGCGGCCAAGTATCCGGCCACCCGAAGATTCGCTGTAACATCCCAAAATTCTAAATTTTGAAATGTTATAATAATTAAAATATATGATTGTTTGATTGATTGTTGAGTGATCGATTGCGTGAAATTGATTGGAATTTTAAACTTTTGAAGTTTTGTTGAGAGGGAATATTTGAATTTGGAAATATTTCAAACTTCATGCCACTCAATGATTCCCATGATTTCTTCAATGAAAGAGAGTGGGAAGTAAAGAAAATTTCATTTTGAATTTGTCATTTTAAATTTTGTTTTAACTCAAAGTGGCATTTGATTTTTATTCAAAACTTTTTCGACAAAGAACACTTTAACAAAAGTGTTGAGAGGGAGTAACATGACACCCCAAAAATGTTGGAATAAATTTTCCATAGAGTTTTGAGAGTGATTTTGATTTTGTTTGAATTAAGAAAATGATTTTTCAAAAGTATTTTATTTTCCTCGAAAATATCCCATTAAATTGGGATTATTTTTCCGATCATTTTGATATATAATACTCCTATATTTTATTTTTAAATGATTTTTATTCATGGATTCTTTTAAAAAGGAAAGGTATTTTGTTTTGGGCCAACCGCCCAATCGCCAGATCATCTCCTTCCTCACGAACATGATTTCGCTCTCGAGCACAGCCATCGCCGGCCATCGCTGAGATCACGGATTCGCAAATCCCTTGCCCTCCTCCAAACCGACCTGCCCCCTATAAATGGCCACCTCACAGATCCATTCCCCCTAGTCCCTCCTCTCCTCACCCCACGTCACGCCTACCGCCGGAGTTCGCCGGACCACCCGCCATTGCCGCCTCGCCCCACCACCTCCGCCATCCTAGCCACCCACCGACCCAACCACTGCCTCCGCCTCGATCTGCCGCCTCACCGCCCCTTCCCGACGCCAGAGGGCCACCGAGAACGTCGCGAGCTCCACCAGACCCCATCATCGGAACTGCTACAGAAATCCTGACCTACTTTTTTTTCGTTCTGTTTTTAAAACAGAATAGTTTCAATCTTGTAAAATCCATAGTTAATTATCTACGAGGTATTTTTGAGTGATTCCAACTGCCTTGGATCACAAATTTTATGAAGTTTCTGTTAGTTCAATTTTATTTCACATTTGAGCAGTTTAAATTTGTGTTTAGATGAATTTTCTCAAATCACTAGATTTGAGCTATTTTGAGTTAGGAATATTATTTTTGACCGATTCTTTTTGCTCCTGGTCTCTAGGACCTTTGTTTATCCAGTAGTATTTAGTAGTTTATTTTAGGTTAATTTACATTAGATTTTAGCAAAACAGTACTGTTTTACTTATAGTTCTGTTTTAGCCTTTTCTTTATTGTTTTTATTAGTTTTTTTTCACTTTGACAAAATTAGTTGTGTTTCTGTTAGACAACAGGAGAAAATTTTATTTTTATTTTAAAAATTTATTTTCCTTAGTTTTGTATGAAACCTTCTATAGGTCATAGTTAGAGTTTTATAAAAGCTTTTTATTTGTTTCTTTTGCAAATAAAATTTTATGAAAAATACTTTCTGTTAACTTAGTTGTTTTACTTTTTATTTTCTGTTAAATTATTAGTTTAGTGTTTTAATTGCTGTTAAGTTTTTTTTACTTAGGGCAAAACTATGTTAGATGCTTGTAGGAAAGTCATATATTTTCGTTAGTAGTTTTTCTTTCTAGTTTTATTTGAAGCTTCTTTGTACTTTGTTGGAGTTTTATTATTGAGTTTTTTTTTGTTTTAGTTGTTATTTTGAGTGTTAGTATTGCTTGCTAGAATGATTGCTTATGTGAATGCTATGTTTGACTTGTATAGATTTTCTTCGAGAGTGACTTAATAGTTATATCAAATTTTGTGAGAGTGTTGTTATCTTCATCAACGCATTGTGCAAGTTCACTTTGACCATGCTTTCATACCTATGTTTTTATTGCATTTAGTGGCATCTTTGTAACAACTCTCCAGTAGTGATACTGAATTCTTGTAGTTGAGTAGTATGCATGAGGTAGGAACCCATCCCCTGTTACCAAGCCCGGGACATTATTTATTTAAATGCTACGCTATAGTAGACGGGTTGGTATGAGTGCTCGAGAGTGGTGTGAAGAAGGAGGACTCTACGCCAATGACGATAACTCCATGATGGCATCTGCAAGGACTGCATTTTCAAGGCCTCAAGACTTCAAGACTCGAGACAAGAATTCAATACACACTCATCGGGTGAAGGATGGTTGACGGGCACCTGAAGAAACCAAAGGATGGCCGGGATGCATGGAGAAGCGCCATGACATCTTGCGGAAAGCTTCACCCAGACTCAAAGAGACGGAAGAATACTTCATGCCCGAAGCTTACTCCGCAACCGCAAGTCACTATGGGCTCGCTTGGTTGACCTTAGTTGTGACTTTGGCTGGGACGGTGCTAGCGGATGTAGAACTACGATAGGATTGATGAGCACCGACAAAGGGTCGAGGAACTCTTCTAAGACCATGTTTCGGTCATCTTGTTCTCAAACACCTCAAGTGCGAGAATGTAAAGAGAGGATCGAATCTTGCGGGTAAAGTGTACAAACCTCTGCAGAGGGTTAAAACCTAATCGACAGCCATGTCCCCGCCACGGACAATTTGAGCATCCGGATTTGGATCTATCTCTAACTCTCAACACTGGACTGGTAACTTAATTGTGGGCAACTTATGATGATTTGGGCTATGAGACATTGGTTAGCGGAACCATGTCATGATAGAAAACTCTTTAGTACATACTCCAATTATATCCTTTGATGTAAGGAAAATAAAACCAGCTTTTACGCAAACAAAACTCAGACCCAGAGCCACAAAGCCATATTGCATATAGTATAGTTTTATCATCTGTTTTCTCATGTTGTGATCTTGCCGGTACATTCAATGTACTGACCTACATGGCTGCAACGTATCATGTTGCGATATTTCCTCGACGAGTAAGAGTTATGATACAGGTTACGGTCTACACTCAACCCGCCGATGGCGTTGATGGGACTCCACACCCGATTACTTGTTTCCACTGAGACTTATGAGGTATATATCAGTTTTACGTTATTTATACATGTGATTGGACTTTGATATATACATTGATGTACTATGTGTGCCAGCATACTGATCCAGGGATGGCACGGATACACAGAGGCTTGACCGTCTGAGGTCGGGTCGCTACAGATATGGTATCAGAGCACATGTTGACTGTAGGACGTGACCCTAGGAAATGACTTAGTAATATGAAGACCCCAACAGGAACGACCTTTGTTTTTGTTACTACTCTCGTAACACCTGATTCCTTTTACTAAACCTTCCTTATTTCAAACTATAGATGGAGAGCTACATTCTGAACAAAAGAGAACACTACGAGAAGGTTCTTGGAGGCCCCTTCCTTGTGGAGCTAGTCAGTCACCGGGCTACCGATACCTGAGATCAAGGCAACTAAGAGGACGCCTAGATCATGGGGAGTCAAGACCCAAGTTTTGGTCAGAAGAAGACCCCAAGATCGCAGACATCAGCCTCGGCACCGTAAATGGTGACTGTGATATGGGCATCAACACTGCCGTCCATGATACTATTGCATGCTTATGCTATCGTCATCATGCTGCACTAAACCCACACTTCTTTGGAAGGATTGGATGGTAGAGGTTTGATGGAGCAACTATTGCCTTGACGGAAGTGCAAAAGATGAAGTTCTCCCCACTGTTAGTATACAATCAGGATCTAGAACAATACATCAAGAATCTTCAGATGGACCTCCTGGAAGCCCTATTTGACAATGAAGCACTACGAGAAGAGGTTGAGACTCGAGACCAAGGTAGACAACCTGGAGGAGGAGAACCTCGAGATCCCGAGAATGCGCCAGAACTGAAAAGCAGCAGGACCATGTCTCATGCCAAGGACGTTGAGATCCGTAAGCTCAAGGAACAACTTCAGACATACAGGTCGCCACAAGAAACTCCGCGTCGACAGGAAAAATCTAGCGAAAAATTGGAGGAGATCAAGTCCACACAAATGAAGCCCCAAAGGGGACAATGATCAAGTTCCCGATAAATTAGCTTAGTAGTAGCCCACCATGAGAAAAATAAAGATGAACGCTTTCGATTTAAGTATCGACCATACCAACTTACGGGTGGCGATACTATAGAATTGATTGAATAAATGAATGCTTGGTTGCTATTATTTTATGTGTTTATTGAATGGTTGGATAGATGCGATATTCGTAGGCTTGTTATGTCAACCTTGAGAGACGAAGTTACGGAAGAATGGTAGAAGGCCTTCATATGGGAAAAGCATCAGAATTGGAAACTCCGAGCATTGAAGACCGGAGAAATGAAGACTTAGAAACGAAACCATAGTAGAACGCCCATTACAAACGATTTTTTTCTTTTGAGCTCGGATTTGTTTGTTGATGGGTGGGTATTCTCTTTCTTTCTATCTCAACCAGACTCAAACCTCGAACCCATGGACAGCTGAACACCAAACTTTTCTCGAGACAAAAAATTTCCCCATGGAGATACACTTTTGTTCCGAAAATTCTCTTATCCTACACATGCAGATGACAACCCTTTATGAGTCTTTCCTTAAGGGCCCTGAAACGATCATGACCCTGACAAGTGATCATGATTACCCGAAGATCCTGAAGGACATGATGAAGCATATTCACCTTGAAGGAGATGCAGTCTACAAAGGCTACCCCTTCATGCAAAAGGGAGTGGAACTTTGGTATGTGGAGGTACACCTCCACCGTATGAAAGAGTTTGCCCAAAGAGGATGGGGCAGTACTTTTTCATCTCACGTGTACCACAAGCAACTTTCTTCGACGCTGTTCGTGAAGCAGCCATGGAAGCCATACGCCAGATCGGAGAAATACTTGAAGCAAGACTTCGTTATACTCAGGAATACCTAAGAGAAGTGCATGCAGAGATGATGGAGATGAAGCTCAATGCCACCACGATGAAACAGAAGATTGAAGATTTCAAGGCGCATGTCGCACAATTCCAGTGGGACTGAAGAATCCTCAAGGAGGAAAAATGAATAAAGTTGCAAGTAATGTCTAACCATACTGAACCATGTGGGTGGCAGCATTTGTAATAAACTTTTTGGAATTTGGATTTACGAAAAATGGTTAAGGATGTAATAAAAGATTGATATGAAAATAATGTGATTTATGGATAAACTAGTGCATTTTTTGGTGTGGTAGTACCGTAAAGCCACAAGATCAATGAAGAAAGAAATGTGTTATTCATGACGGTCCATAGAAGGAGCTGGACCAAATAAGTTGGAGTTTTGTATGATCATCACCACAAGGGTATGAAGGAAGAAGTACTATTGGATTTACAGGAGATGTAATGTTGAATATGGAATGATAATCCTCGCAAGGATGAGTTAAAATTGTACAAGAGTTGAAGTGGGCCATAACCCACGTGCCCAGAGTTAATAAGAAGCAAGCACACTCTTGTCAAGGAAGATATTTCGAAGAAAACTCTGAGTTAATCATCCGACATTTTTAGGAGGATGCGAAACCCGAGGGTTGTGAAGAAACGTTAGATGTCTTGTTCAGCTTGCGTAAACCATGGATTTATTCAACTCAGTTCAAGAAGAGAAATTCGCAATGCTTGTGAGTATGCCCAAGTGTTAGAATACGTGGTTCGATGTCTGCATATGTAGTAATGGTTCAAGTACGGGATGGATTGGCCCCCATACCGGAGACTTCTATCATGAACTATCATATGTTGATGGAAAATCAGAGAGCCTTGAAAACCTTAGAAGAGTGTCGACACGCCAACCCATAACACCATAGAATGGTCGGGCGATGGAACCCTTACAGGCAGCCGATGCCAATCGTAGGATATACGGTGAGATTCAACCCCCACCATTTTTTTTCTTGCAGGAGAAGCCATAAATTGTTGATCGCCAGGAGGTTCCGATATGTAGCGACCTGACCCAAAATCGGTCAAATCTCTGTGTCTGTACCATCCCAAGATCATGCTGGTACCCACAGTACATCGATAAAGTAATCAAAGTTCAATCACACCTGAATACCATTAAACGATTCTCATATAGAGTCTTTATTACAAGAGAATAAATTTGGCTCAAGGCCAACTCATGAGAAATAAACTAATAACACTGGAAGCGTCAAGATAAGCGAGTCCATCCGACTCAAAGGGCAATCGCCAAGCGCGAGCGTAGCCTCACTCTGATCGAATATATCTCGCAACATAATACGTTGTAGCCATGTAGGTCAGCTTTTGGAATAAGCTGGCAAGTCATGAAGAATAACAATAATAAAGTTACTAACTCTATATGCATCTTGGCTGTGGAGCTCTAAGTTTCATCATTTTGCTAAAAGCAAATTTTATCCTACTACAAAGGACTTGCTTGCAAATTACTACAATTGTTGGTAGTTATTGAGATGGTTCCGCCAACCAATATCTCGCTCCCAATTATTAAGTCATAAAACCCTCAAATTAATTCATTAGTTTTAGTGTTGAGATATCCGAATACTTCCAAGTTCCAGAGGCTCAAATGTCCGTGAATCGGGACACGGCTAATCGATTAGATCTTTAACTCGCAGAGGGTTGCGACTTTCCCGCAAGAATCATTCCTCCTTTAAAGTCTTCGCACTTCATGGTGTTTTGAAGACGGACGAATGAAACAGGTCTTCCAAAGAGTTCTTCTAGCTACCGCCGGTACCCATCCAATCCTACCGTTTTTCTACATCTCGTAGTACCGCCCAGCCAGCGCCACTACTAGGGTCAACCCAGCCAGAGCCCATAATGGCTTGCGGCTGCACGTAAGCTTCCGGTCATGGGGCATCCATCCTTCTCTTCGTGGCTGGGTGAAGCTTTCCGCAAGATGTCATGGCACTTCTCCATGCATCCCGCCACCACCGGGTTGTCCAGGTGCCCGCCAACCGCCCTCCACCCAAAGAGTGATTTTCCAAGTCCATCTTGATCATTGTAGTTCATGGGGTTGTCATCATCATTGACTCTCACATCTTGCTTATGAATTTCACTCAACCCAAAACCCGCTCACGAGCATAGCAAAGTAACTACTACGCCCCGGGTCATGGTAACAAGGATTGGTTCATCCTACCACATGATACTACTCAAGTTTAATGACTTCAAGATTTCACTATCGCATGCATGGTGGGTGGTGACAATTACTAATGCACAAAAACATAGTTATAGAAATAACATGATCAAAACTTGCCTTGCTGATGATCCTCGAAGCTAAAGAGTCGAGTAGCAAGCTTCAGACTCAGAAACTCTACCGAGACAAACAATTCACAATACGCATATAGCAATAGGATCACATAACACAACATAACAAAGTAACATAACACAACAAAACAACCAAAACCAAATCCAAAGGAAAACTCAAGGAAAAACTACTCAAAGTTTCCCTACTTCAAACAATAACTAAAATAGTTTTTATATAATAAAATTTATTCAACATAACCTAATCATGGTTTTAGGTTAACTTAATGTAAAAGGATTCACTAAGCAACTAGGAGCAAAAATAATTAATTAAAAGCTATTATAAAACTCATTTTAGGCCTAATCCAATTTCTATTAGGAAAAATAAAATAAAACTTTAATTAATTATAAATAAAAGTTCATCTACTAGAGTGACAGAAACTAACCTAGAATAACTAATCACAAGTTAAAAATAAATTCATTTACTAATTAAAATATTAGGGAAAGGAGCTAGTTAATTAATTAGGATTAATAGGATTCTGCTTAAAACTAATTATTTATTAATCCTAAAATACCCAAGTTAATTTCTATGGTTTGGCAATGTCAAAATAAAGTTGGGACAAAAGAATCATCCAAAAATAATTTTTCTAACTCAAGTTATAGCAGATTTACTATTCTGGCTAAAACTAAATTAAAGCAATTTTATTTAGTTTTAACATAGCTAAATATATATTCTACAGAAACTACATAAAATTTGCAAACTAACAAAAAAGAATCATCTAAAAATATTAAATAGAATAAAAGATATCAATTTTTCAAAACAGAAACTATTCTGTTAAAACAGAAAATCAAAATAAAAGAAAAAGGCCTAATGGGCCTATACTGTGCACTGGGCGTCAAATAGTCTAAACGGGCCTAGGGTTAAACTAAACGGACCGGGCTAAATAAAAACCTAACTAAAATAATAAACCGGAAAGAACCGGCCGGTCTTTTTATAAAAAGATACCCCTTTGGGGGTTCTAATCGTGGCCGTCCGTTGGAGATCGGACGGGGGAGGTTTCCGGTGGCTTACCGGAGTCCGGCGATGGCGGCGGCGGCGGCGAGAGTGCGTCGAGGGCTCCGGGCGTCGGGGAGCTCGACGGAGTGGCCGTGCGGGCGCGGGGGAGGTCGGTGAGGCTTCTGGTGGGGTCGGGGGTGGTCGGGGAGGCCTAGGGTGGCGACGGCGGCGACTTTGGCGGCGGCGAGAGCTTCGGGTCTCCGGCGTGCTCGGGAGAGAGAGGGAGAGGGCTCCATGAGGCTAGGGGGAATGGGGTGCGGAGGGTCGGCTTTATAGCCAGGCCTCGGGCGGCCGGGGCGATCGGGGCGATCGGAATCCGGATCCTTCGATCCGCGATCTCCAAGCGGCGCGAGGCGTGGGCGAGGGGGAAGAAGATGGGTGGGCCCCAAGGGTCGAGAGAGAGAGAGAGAGGCGAGGCGAAGGGTGGCGGGCGCCAGAGCGCTTTCAAGCGAGGGGAGTGAGGGAGCCGGTCGGTGGGCTGGCCAGCCACAGTGGGCATGGCCGGGCCAGCCAGGTGGGTCATGGCACTGGCCGAGCCTGGGTGGCCTAGCTGGCGCTGGGGAGGGTTTTCCTTTTTTAAATTTATTTTTTAGCAAAACAAAACAGAATTAAAACAATATCTATAAATATTTTATAAAGGGTATATATATACCAAAATGATCAGGGAATATTCCTTTCATTTGAACATTTTTCCAAAGGCAAAATCCAAACTTTATAAAAATCCATTTTTTCAAATTCAAATAAAATTCAGATTTGAATCCAAATCTTTTGGCAATGTTTTCTCTGATATTTTTGGAGTGTCATGTTTGCTCCTCTCATACTTTTGACAAGTATTTATCAGCTTAGTTTTTGAAATGTTTCCACTTGCCAAAGTTTGAAATTCAAATTCAAAACTCAAAATTTCTCCTAAACTTCAAATGACAATTCAAATTCAAACAGGATGCATAGGATGCTTAGCTATAATTGTAAAACATTCCAAATAGGAAATTTGGGATGTTACAAACCTACCCATTTTAAGATGAATCTCGCCCTCGAGATTCGGGTTGGCTAGCAATAGGTGCGGTGGTCTCAAGGAGATCTTCTTCAAGCCCCTGTGTGGCTTCTTCCTCGGTGTGGTGACTCCACAAAGACCTTGCAAAATTTGATGACCTTGCTGGGTGACTCGCTTGCAGCCTCGAGAATTCTGACGGGTTTCTCCTTGTAGGTCGATCACCGCAAGCTGTATGGCCTCTAGGGGCACCGTGTCTCTCAACGGAACATCGGCCATGTCGGCATGACACTTCTTCGCTTGGGAAACATGGAAAACATCATGAACTCCGGACAATCCTTCCGCAATTCCAACTTGTATGCAACTTCTCCACGACGCTCGAGGATTTTGTAGGGCCAATGAATCGGGTGCTAACTTTCCTTGACTCCAAACCTCTTGATTCCACGGCGGAGACACACGAAGATATGCTCGGTCTCCCACTTCGTAAGTCACTTCCTTGCGCCATCGTCGGCATAACTCTTCCATCTTGACTGTGCTATCTTGAGCCTGTCTCAATCAGCTTGACTTTCTTCGAATCCTCGATAAGGTCGGAACCAAAAGTGATCGATCTCCAACACTATCCCACAAAGAATGGTGTTCTCGCACCTCCTTCCGTATAGAGCTTCGAAGGGCCATCTTCAAACCGGATTGATAATCGTTGTTGTATGAGAACTCTGCGACGGAAAATTATCATCCCAGCTAGACCCATAGTCTAGCACACAAGCTCTCAACATGTCCTCCGAATCTGGTTGACTCTCTCGGTCTGTCCATCATGCTCATGGATGAAAAGCTGCATCAATTCCAGCCTCGCACTCCAAAGTTTCATGCAACCGCTTCCAAAACTTTGAGGTAAACTGCGTTCCTCTATCCGACACGATTTTCCTCGAACTCCATGCGCATATACGATCCTGGTCATGTATATCTTGGCCAACTTAGCACTGGTATAGGTAGTCTTCACGGAATGAAGTGAGCTACCTTGGTCAAACGATCAACCACTACCCAGATAGAATCATAACCTGAACGGGTCCCGGTAATCCTGTGATGAAATCCATTCCAAGTTTCTCCCATTTCCAATCGAATCGCAAAGGTTGAAGTAAACCTGCTGGCTTCGATGTTCTGCCTTTACACGTTGACAAACATCGATATCGCTACGCATCGGCAATATCCTTCTTCATACCGTCCACCGTAAACTTTGTTCCAAATCCAGTACATCTTGGTGTTGCCGGGTGAATCGAAAAGGTGAATCATGAGCCTCCCAAGAATTAGCTTCCCGAGTTCGGGATCATTGGGCACATAAATACGATCCTCGAACCATATAGTCCCGTGTTCATCCTTACGAAATCCTTTAGCTTTTCCTTCATCCATCTTTTGCTTTATCTCATCGATTTCCTTGTCCGACTTCGGGCTTCACGAATCCTTTCGCCAAAGTGGACTGAACTTCCAGAGTTGCAACAAATCCTCTCGAACTATCTCCGCCGGAGATCTCTCGAGGTCATCGACTAACTCCTGGGTAATCCTCCTGCCGTAGAGTATTCACATGACTCTTACGGCTCAAAGCATCTGCTACAACATTAGCTTTACCGGGGTGGTAATGCAATCTCATGTCGTAGTCCTTTATCAACTCTAGCCATCTCCTCTGCCTGAGGTTCAATTCCTTCTGCGTGAAAATATCTTCAAGCTCTTGTGGTCTGTAAACATCACATCGATTTCCGATGAGAAATGTCTCTGTGTCTTGAGTGCATGCACTACGGCCGCTAACTCCAAATCATGTGTGGCATAGTTCATCTCATGAGGTCGTAGCTGTCCGGAGGCATAAGCTACAACTTTACCTTCCCTGCATGAGTACTCCTCCGAGTCCTTGACGAGAAGCGCCACAATAAACCCGGTATTCCTTATGTATGTCCGCAAAATCAACACTGGGGCTGTAACCAACCGCTTTTTCAATTCCTGAAAACTGGCTTCACATTCCTCGGTCCAAACATACTTGGCCTCCTTCTTCAACAGCTCAGTCATGGGCTTGGCAATCTTCGAGAAGTTCTCAATGAACCTCCGATAATATCCTCGCGAGTCCGAGAAAACTGCGGATCTCCTTGATCGAGGTGGGTGATCGCCAATCGGTGATCGATTCAACCTTGGCGGATCAACTGCTATTCCTTCTCCTGAAATAACATGTCCGAGGAATCCAACTTCCTTTAGCCAAAATTCACATTTGCTGAACTTGGCATACAACTGATGTTCACGAAGTTTCTCCAGAACTATACGCAAATGTTCCTTATGCTCTTCCTCGCTCTTGGAGAAAATCAATATATCATCGATGAACACCACGACAAACTTGTCTAGATATTCCATGAACACCTTGTTCATCAAATTCATGAAGTACGCAGGAGCATTAGTCAATCCAAATGACATGACGGTATACTCATATAAACCATACCTGGTAGTGAATGCTGTTTTGGGTATATCCTTTTCACGAATCTTCAACTGATGATACCCCGATCAAGATCGATCTTAGAGAATACCTTGGCTCCAACAAGCTGATCAAACAAGTCATTGATCATCGGCAGAGGGTACTTGTTCTTGATGGTTACTTCGCTCAATGCACGATAATCCACAACCATCCTCAAGCTTCCATCCTTCTTCTCTACCAAAAGAACTGGGCTCCCCAAGGTGATGAGCTCTGACGAATATATCCTTTCTCCAATAACTCATTAATTTGATCCTTGATCTCTTCAACTCATTCGCTGGCATCCGATAAGGTCTCTTGGATATTGGGGCTGTGCCGGCAATAACTCAATCGAAACTCAATGTCCCCGTCTGATGGCATTCTCGTAATTCCTCCGGAAACACATCGGGAAATTCTTGCACTACTGGTACTTCCTCCTGAACAACTCCCGTGAGGAAATGCACCTGATTCTTCATCTGGCTGTGCCTGGCTACATACTTGATCCTCTTCTGCTCCGTGGTGGTGAGCAGAATAGACTTGCGGGCACAGTCAATGTTCCCTTCAAACTTTGACAACCAATCCATGCCTAGGATTACATCAAAGGTCTGAGTTTCCAACACTATGAGGTCCACGGGAAATTTGTGGTTCCCGATGTTGAGGGTTGCATGACAGCCTACACCTGCCATCATTTCTCCTCCTGCGGAACTGACGCGAAGGGGGCTTCTAAGGGTTCTAGTGGGCAACCCGTACTTTTCCACAACTACCCTTGATATGAATGAATGCGTTGCACCAGAATCAAAGAGAACCAAAACTGAACGTGAATTCAATAAAACTTACCAACCACGTTGTTCCGGCTGATCATAGACGCCCTCCACGTCGATGTGGTTCACCTGAGCACGAGGGAACGGATTGGGCTTCTTCGCTGAGCCTCCATTGCCATTTCCATTCCTCTGCTTGTGTCAGGACCCCGATCCTAAGTCACATCGACCCAGCTGGTAACACATCATATCACTTTGCGGCCTCACGCACGGTATTCCCACGGGTGTCGCCTTACCATGGCCCGGACCGCTTATGCTTTTGGCTCACGATATGATAGTGTCGCTAGCATCCATATGACAAAGAACCCGGCCGACATGGCTAGTCGTGAACCCAAAGCGGCGCTTAACCCATGGGGACAGGCATACATGAATCACATCGAGCATGTCGGTCATCAACGATGTATTCGGCTGTAGCACTGGCTAACAGACTCCGGTATCCCGGCTGTAGCAGGCTAGGCAGGACTCAATAACACCGCGTGACATTTCCCGGGACAGTATATAGGAACGGTGAAACACATGCCGCCAGTCAAGTGTCCAAGCAGAGTGCTGGCTAGCAGACTCCGTGAACCGGGCAGAAGCGGACTACTATCGCCGGAGGCACGAGACTACATTTCCCCATATGAGAGGCTGCCAAGGATAAACAACTAGTTTGTCGGATCCCACACATACCAAGCATTTCAAACATACACACAATATGCTCAATATGTGTAAATACGACGTGGCATCACAACATAACTCTACGACTCAGATATTATTCATTAGGCTCAAGAGCGAGAATTACAAACATGGGTCTCATGACCCAACACTCGAAAGCATACAAGTCAAAGCACAAGCGAAGCTAAACATGTCCGAGTACGCATAACTATAAATGGAAAAGGCTGAGAAGCCCGACTATCTACCAAATCTGCCGAGGCACAAGATCGTAGCTGAGGTAACAAGCTAAACGTCAAGTCCAAGCGAACTACTAGTGAGACCGACGCCTCTCGCAAAAACATAGAATAGGCAAACGTGAGTACAATTGTACTCAGCAAGACTTACATCGTAACTAACTACATATGCATCATTATCAAAAGGGGTGGTGGAGTTTGACCGCAGCAAGCCAGCTTTGACTCGGTGGCTATCCTGAACTACGATCGCAAGTAACTCTTTTGAGGTGGCGCACGAGTCCACACATTCACCATGGCAATACACCACTATGGACCCGCCCCGCCTCCCTACGAGAACGCCATCCATAGCACTCACGCTTATCTTGCGATTTTAGAGTATCCACTTTCACTTGTCTATGAACTGGTATAGGCAACCCGAAGTCCTTCTCCGTGGACACGGCTATTCAATAGATCATATTAAACCCTGCAGGGTGTACTTCTTCACACACGCTCACCACTTACCGCCGTTTACACGACATGTACTCGGCAACCTTCAAGCGGAAGCCCAACGTGGGTGTCGGCCACGGCCTACCTAAACACTCAAATCCCTAGTCCAGTTTATCGCCTATTCGGTTCCATCCGCAGGAGTCCGCCGAGGTTTCCCATACAGCCCCGAACGATGTGTGCAGGGTTCCCGAGATACCAAACGGGCACTCGGTACACCGGCCACGGT
Source organism: Aegilops longissima (assembly GCA_021605205.1). Taxonomy (NCBI): domain Eukaryota; kingdom Viridiplantae; phylum Streptophyta; class Magnoliopsida; order Poales; family Poaceae; genus Aegilops; species Aegilops longissima. The sequence goes on along the minus strand of CM038677.1, from coordinate 630,932,459 downwards.
GCCTACCGCAACACAACCCACCCCTAAGGTCAGCGTTGCGGCGCCCCCAAAGATGCTACAAACACCGTAAACTACTTGCAATTCCCGGATGAGGACAAGGGTGGCTAAGAAGCCGAGAGGGTCAATTAAGGATCCCAATGCGTGGTAGTAACTGTTTCATGGATCACAAACACGAACTCAGTTCTCGAGGACGGCTGCAATGAGACAACCCACCATGTACTCCTACATGGCCTCTCACCGCTACCTTTACCAAATCGTGTTCACACACTTAGCTCACACACAATAGGACATGTTCATAACAATTCCAATTCATTCCCGATGAATCAGACCCGACTCAACTCTAAGCAAGAGCAGGCATGACAAACAAACATAAATGAGTAGGCACAACATGGCTCAAACAACTCCTACTCATGCTAGTGGGTTTCATCTAATTCTTGTGGAATGACAGTCATGCAAAGGATCAAGGGTTCAGCTACCGCAGCAAGTAACACATGAGTCGTTGTTGTCCTAATGCAATAAAATAGAGCAGGAGCGAGAGAGTGGGATTGTATCGAATGAACAAGGGGTTTTGCTTGCCCGGCACTTCAAGATAATAGTTCTTCATCGGTGTCATCGAATAATCATCGCTTACATCGCTCACCGGAGGGACAAACACCGCAAACAAGAGAGAACACAATCAATGCAATGCACATTCACATGAATGACATGTCATATTAATGTACTGAATTTACCTAATGCAACAATACTCCAAGTTAGTTGGAGTGGAATTCAAACAAGGTTGAATTCCAACCCCAAATGCTATTTCATAATTTACCCTAATCATGATTCATCCTATTCAGTGAGGTTAACTTGTTCAAACATGCATGATCATGGCATAAACAGATTCTTCATATTTTTCTGATCATTTTTCATATATAAATTATTTCCATCCGAGTTACGGTTGAATTTATATGATTTTTAGAAGTTTGGGGGTATTTTCTGGAATTTCCTGAATTATATTAAATCTAGAAACTAGTTATTGCGTCAGCCTGACGCCGAGGTGACGTCAGCGGGTCAACTGGGCGGTCCAGGTCAAACCCTGACCTGCGGGGTCCACTGGTCAGTGACTAACTAAACTAACCTAGTTAATTAGCACTAACCTGGGTTAGTTAAATTAGTTTAAACCTAACTAGAGTAGTTAGCCAGGCGGGGCCCGCATGTCAGTGGGGAGAGGGGGAGGTCAAACCGGGCGGTGGGTCAACCCACGCCGGTCAGCGGGTCAGCGGGCGCCGGCGTTTAGCCGCCGGCGAGCCCGACGCGGCGGCGCAAGTGCAAACTGCCATTCCGGCCACCAAAAGGGTCGGGGAGGGTACCTACGGGGAGCTGGGGATGAGCTGAGGCTCTTGGTGGGGTGGTTAGAGCTCGGGGCGGCCGGTAGAGGCACCGGCGACGAGCTAAGCGGCGGCCGGAGCTCGGGCACGCACGGGGTCGAGGCCACAGCGGCCGGGGGGGCTCGTGCGAGGCACCTACGTGACCTATGCAGCGCGGGGAGAAGGTTGAGCACGACAGCCGGGCCACTAGGTGGCCGGAGGCACGTCGGCAGCGGTCATAGGCGGCGGCGGGTTTCGGTCACGGTGGGAGTGGTAGCTAGAGGGGGAGAATGAGTCGGAGAAAAGGGGGAATCGACTCGGGGCTCACCGTGAGTGCGATGAGGTCGCCGGTGAGCTCGGGTGGGCACCGGAGCCGCGAATTGGGCGGCGGCGACACCAAGGGTCCAAGAGGGGTAAACGGTGGGCGGTGCCTTGGGGCGCCCGGCGTCGGGAGACTCGGTGAGGAGGACGGGGCGCCACGGCGGAGGCCATGGACACGCCGGCGAGGCGAGGGAGGGCTGTGGCGTGGCTACAGCGAGCGGTGGCGACGGCGGCTTGGTCACGTGAGGGAGAGAGAGCAGAGGAAGGGGAGGGGTCGGGAGAGAGTGAGAGAGCTGGGGGTCGCGTGGCGCCTGGGAGGCGCCCAGGCGTCGGGGTGAAGCAGGCAGGGTGGAGGTGGCGCGGCGCGGCGGTGCGCGCGTCGGGCGCGCCCTGTCCCTCCCGGCAGAGGAGGAAGGCGACAGAAGGAGGCAGTGGTGGGCTGGGCACTGGAGTGGGCTGGTGGGCTGAGAGGTGAGCACCAGTAGTCCTCTCTCTCTCCTTTCCATTTCTGTTTTCTATTTTGCAGTTTGTTTTGATCCAGCTTTAAAACCAAATCAATTTTATAAATCCTGAAAATATTCACGGCACTTTCTGAATTATTTCTATGGCCCACAATACTTCCAACATTATTTGAGCATTTAAATTATTTATAGTGTTTAAATGCCCAAAGTCAAATGGTTTAAGATTTAATTCAAAAATCCAGAATGACCTATAAGATATGTTCATCATTTTGGAAGAGGCTTTCACCTTTATCCATTAATCATGAACATTTTCACAGGGCATTTTGGGATTATTGAAAATGATTTTATTTGAACCTATTAGAATTCAATTGGTGCTAGGGTTTCAACAATCCCCATTTCAATTTTCATGGAAATTAACATGATGACATGAATGCCTTAATGCAACTACTGTCAAGCAATTCTAGGGCTGTGACAACTCACCCCCACTAAACAAGAATCTCGCCCCGAGATTCAAGACGTGAGGTAAGAGGAAAAGGGAGGTCACAAACTAACACAATCTTCATGACCCATTTGCCCTTCTCGAAAATGTTGATCCATTCCATCATCTTGGTCTTGACGTCTTCGAGATCTTCACCCGACACGACAACAGAAAGAAGGGGAAACCCTACATGATTCGATCTCCATGAAGATCAGGTAAACATGATCAACTCACGGACTGAGGTGGTGACGCATCTCGAGTTGAGGCACAAAATGCATCGAGAGGGATGGAAGAACAACAACGAGGTTTGAGTGGTGGCAACAATTCCACGCTTAGGGAGATGGTGGATGGTGTCAAGGTGGCGAGGAAGTATTTATCATGATCCCGTAACGGGACACCTCGAGAAAGGTGACGCAAGAACTATTCCCTTAAGTGGCAAAAAGAATTACTTTTGATCCATAGATCATTGGAACTCTGTATACCAGCCTAAGGCAATCACAAGCGATCACTTGGTGGAATGCAAGGAATGGTACACCCGGACTAGAATGGATGATGTGGACTACCTTGTTGAAGACAACGCAATGGATGATTTTGCTTATCATCGAAGGTGGGGGGGGGGCCCATGGTAAGTCCACTTTTGAAGATAAACCTGGACAAGAATTGCTAAGAGGACAGTCTATAGCGAGATAGCACAAGGACGGTGCAAGCTGGGAACGAAAATGCAGCTGTTAGAATGTTCCAACCATCATATCTGCCTGAGATTCAGATCCGATTGGGAATAGGATACTTCAGACTCAGCATGTCTGAACAGGAAAGGTTGCAACACAAATCGACGAGAAGACGCTATGAGATTCTCGAAGTGAACTAAGGTAGCGAAGCTCCAAAATATGAGCTGGTTCCGCTACAAACCTGTGAACACATTGTCCTGCATAAACATGGCCACGTAGTAGTCTTACGATAAAACACTACCGAAGTTCAGGTTGGGAACCATCATCGAGGATAACGAAGTCTTGTGCATGACCTAGGATTTACACAACAATTCCTTTTCCTTGAACAAATCAATCAGTGGCTTGGTGTGCTATGGAATTCATATGAAATGAAGATGATCAGTCTATCATGCCATAGAATACTTCGCACGTGCATGACTGACTTGGGATGATTCCAGAGGAAACAAAACAAACCTTTCTCATTTTCATGGCGGCAACTTACACCTAAAGCACATGAATTTGAGGAAGTCACTCCTTCCATCCAAGCATAGGCTTCATGAACGGATCACGAAGGCATTGCTTACACAAGTTTCCAATACTACGTTGGTGTTCCACATGACTCATGGGGGAGACAAATTACTGCTGATGGGCTCAACAATAGCTCATCGGAATTTCCATATCACTGGACTTCCACCAACATGTGAACACGGTGGTAGCATTGGTCAGACCAAAAGATATAATGGTGTATGCTCGAGGGATCAACCACGAGTAAGACAACATTACGGATATCGTTGGTTCTGATTTGACTTGACAATGGCCCATACTCAAGTCAAGGAATTGGTAGGACAATAGATCCAACAACTGATCACGAGGACCAATCGATGAAGATATCATCCTTCTTCAACACACACTACACAAGAATATCCCTTTGGAACGAACTAAGTTGGACAAGCTTTTATCTTCCAACTCTCCAAGTTGTTGTCTAGCTTAACCGACTAGCTCAGGGGTATCCAACACAGATTCTTGGAGAAAGGGTGGTTCACAGGGAACCAACTTGATCACGCGCTCAACATAACAGCCAGGTGACAACCTGATAACACTTCCAAGAAGATATTTGGAAAGTCATGAACCACCGATATATTACTAAGCTCGAGAACAATCTTGCTTTTGAGGGCAAGGCGATATTATCAAATGAGTGAGGACTTGACAAGATCCCAACTCATCAATCGAGGTGTGCACCAGAAATAGGGACTAGGTAGCACGATCAATCTTAGGATGATGGTTTAATAACCAACACGCTAAGAAGGAGAATATTGTCCATTCTCTGCCAAGCAACAAGTTGCTCGGGGTATTGATTTCACACATCACAATTCACTTGTCGGCTTTCCGGTTGCATCAACACGGAACCGAGAAATGAGCAATGATGGTGAGAAGTATCACTGCATCAAGAATTCCTAGGAGGTTGTGCAATTCCCATGACATTCTTGACATAAGATGGCAATACTCCAGGTGGAACAGAATCAAAAGCTGGATGGCACTTTGATCTGCGGAATACAATTGCTTTGACCCAATCCTAGAAATGGATGAGGTACTGGAGTTTGTTTCTCCTAATCATTCCGGAATAGAATGGCTTGACGGACCACAAGGATAAAATGCATCGATGAACACCAATGCACACATACCCTTGGCTATCAATTGATAGATGAAGGTCAGAATACGACTAAAGAGGAACAACTCAAGGAACATATAGCTTTTCGAGTTGTGGAGGCATAGATTAGTATATCGAGCAAGCTCAACATTTCTTCCGGATAACCCATGCAGAAAGGTAGAATTGGCAGATTCACAATTATGAATGGAGTACTCCTCAAGAGCACTCTTATTGTGATGTGTTGGTTCAACAAGGAACTTCTGCCACAAGCGGTTCGTAGCATTTGGAAGAAGGAAATACCACGGACCTCGAGAACTATCGCAAGGTTGCTAATATCCTAAAGGCACTAGTAAATACTAACAATATGAAGTAGGATGAATCTCGGGTTCAGCAACCCAGGAGTAGAATACCTACTACTAAATGGCATCACGGGATGCTTTCGAAAATGATGGCCAGAATCATCACACTAGGGATACAAAAGCATTGCTAAATTGCTAGGTGACTTCCTAACATCTAGGATCATAATAATAGTTCCAACATACATGTCGAGGCAACAAAGTACCTCAACTGACCGATTGGTGTGCTTATTCTGACCAAAAGATCATCGGGAACGGAAGGAAAGAATTTGCAAATGCATCGACTATTTAGAGACCTCGATGACTCGGACAGCATAACGGCTGTAAATGCTCAAAATGATTTGAGACATCCTGCAAGAATGGTGGCATAACCACTCAACAACCATAACAAGATTCTGGGATCAACAGTTATCATACAGAAATAGTAGGAACCGAACTGGGGATTAAAACCAACAATCTTATAAGTCTATGGATTAGTAACACGTCATCCTAATAGATAGATGAGAAGCCTAGTTCTTAAACCCCGTAGAAGAGAAGAGGATGACTCAGATCAGAAGGCCATGAGGTATAAGGAGTAAAAAGAGCCTTACGTTCCCTTCCACAATCAATTCCCTTACATAACTAAAGCATTTCTAGACTCAACTTCACCAGTTTGGCTTGGTAATCCCACAGCAACAGGGCTCGATACCAACGCTGTCAGACCCCGATCCTAAGTCACATCGACCCAGCTGGTAACACATCATATCACTTTGCGCCTCACGCACGGTATTCCCACGGTGTCGCCTTACCATGGCCCGGACCGCTTATGCCTTTTGGCTCACGATATGATAGTGTCGCTAGCATCCATATGACAAAGAACCCGGCCGACATGGCTAGTCGTGAACCCAAAGCGGCGCTAACCCATGGGGACAGGCATACATGAATCACATCGAGCATGTCGGTCATCAACGATGTATTCGGGCTGTAGCACTGGCTAACAGGACTCCGTATCCCGGCTGTAGCAGGCTAGGCAGGACTCGAATAACACCGCGTGACATTTCCCGAAGGATGTACATAGGAACGAAGTGAAACACATGCCGCCAGTCAAGTGTCCAAGCAGTAGTGCTGGGCTAGCAGGACTCGTGAACCGGCCAGAAGCGGACTACTATCGCCGGAGGCACGAGACTACATTTCCCCATATAAGAGGCTGCCAAGGATAAACAACTAGTTTGTCGGATCCCACACATACCAAGCATTTCAAACATACACACAATATGCTCAATATGTGTAAATACGACGTGGCATCACAACATAACTCTACGACTCAGATATTATTCATTAGGCTCAAGAGCGAGAATTACAAACATGGGTCTCATGACCCAACACTCGAGCATACAAGTCAAAGCACAAGCGAAGCTAAACATGTCCGAGTACGCATAACTATAAATGGAAAAGGCTGAGAAGCCCGACTATCTACCAAATCCTGCCGAGGCACAAGATCGTAGCTGAGGTAACAAGCTAAACGTCAAGTCCAAGCGAACTACTAGCGAGACCGACGCCTCTCGCAAAAACATAGAATAGGCAAACGTGAGTACAATTGTACTCAGCAAGACTTACATCGTAACTAACTACATATGCATCATTATCAAAAGGGGTGGTGGAGTTTGACCGCAGCAAGCCAGCTTTGACTCGGTGGCTATCCTGAACTACGATCGCAAGTAACTCTTTTGAGGTGGCGCTACGAGTCCACACATTCACCATGGCAATACACCACTATGGACCCGCCCCGCCTCCCTACGAGAACGCCATCCATAGCACTCACGCTTATCTTGCGATTTTAGAGTATCCACTTTCACTTGTCTATGAACTGGTATAGGCAACCCGAAGTCCTTCTCCGTGGACACGGCTATTCAATAGATCATATTAAACCCTGCAGGGTGTACTTCTTCACACACGCTCACCACTTACCGCCGTTTACACGACATGTACTCGCAACCTTCAAGCGAAGCCCAACGTGGGTGTCGGCCACGGCCTACCTAAACACTCAAATCCCTAGTCCGGGTTTATCGCCTATTCGGTTCCATCCGCAGGAGTCCGCCGAGGTTTCCCATACAGCCCCGAACGATGTGTGCAGGGTTCCCGAGATACCAAACGGGCACTTTCGGTACACCAACCCACGGTGCCTACCGCAACACAACCCACCCCTAAGGTCAGCGTTACGTGCATTGACCCCAAAGATGCTACAAACACCGAAACTACTTGCAATTCCCTGACCGAGGACAAGGGTGGCTAAGAAGCCGAGAGGGTCAATTAAGGATCCCAATGCGTGGTAGTAACTGTTTCATGGATCACAAACACAGAACTCAGTTCCTGAGGACGGCTGCAATGAGACAACCCACCATGTACTCCTACATGGCCTCTCACCGCTACCTTTACCAAATCGTGTTCACACACTTAGCTCACACACAATAGGACATGTTCATAACAATTCCAATTCATTCCCGATGAATCGACCCGACTCAACTCTAAGCAGCAGGCATGACAAACAAACATAAATGAGTAGGCACAACATGGCTCAAACAACTCCTACTCATGCTAGTGGGTTTCATCTAATTACTGTGGAATGACAGGTCATGCAAAGGATCAAGGGGTTCAGCTACCGCAGCAAGTAACACATGAGTCGTTGTTGTCCTAATGCAATAAAATAGAGCAGGAGCGAGAGAGTGGGATTGTATCGGAATGAACAAGGGGGTTTTGCTTGCCTGGCACTTCTGAAGATAATAGTTCTTCATCGGTGTCATCGAATAATCATCGCTTGGTACATCGCTCACCGGAGGGACAAACACCGGCAAACAAGAGAGAACACAATCAATGCAATGCACATTCACATGAATGACATGTCATATTAATGTACTGAATTTACCTAATGCAACAATACTCCAAGTTAGTTGGAGTGGAATTCAAACAAGGTTGAATTCCAACCCCAAATGCTATTTCATAATTTACCCTAATCATGATTCATCCTATTCAGTGAGGTTAACTTGTTCAAACATGCATGATCATGGCATAAACAGATTCTTCATATTTTTCTGATCATTTTTCATATATAAATTATTTCCATCCGAGTTACGGTTGAATTTATATGATTTTTAGAAGTTTGGGGGTATTTTCTGGAATTTCCTGAATTATATTAAATCTAGAAACTAGTTATTGCGTCAGCCTGACGCCGAGGTGACGTCAGCGGGTCAACTGGGCGGTCCAGGTCAAACCCTGACCTGCGGGGTCCATCGTCGCTGACTAACTAAACTAACCTAGTTAATTAGCACTAACTCAAGTTAGTTAAATTAGTTTAAACCTAACTAGAGTAGTTAGCAGGGGGGCCCGCATGTCAGTGGGGAGAGGGGGAGGTCAAACCGGGCGGTGGGTCAACCCACGCCGGTCAGCGGGTCAGCGGGCGCCGGCGTTTAGTCGCCCGGCGAGCGACGACGCGCGCGCGCAAGTGCAACCTGCCATTCCGCCACCAAAGGGTCGGGAGGGTACCTCGGGAGCTGGGATGAGCTGAGGCTCTTGGTGGGGTGGTTAGAGCTCGGGGCGGCCGGTAGAGGCACCGGCGACGAGCTAAGCGGCGGCCGGAGCTCGGGCACGCACGGGGTCGAGGCCACAGCGGCCGGGGGGGCTCGTGCGAGGCACCTACGTGACCTATGCAGCTCGGGGAGAAGGTTGAGCACGACAGCCGGGCCACTAGGTGGCCGGAGGCACGTCGGCGACGGTCATAGGCGGCGGCGGGTTTGATCCACGGTGGGAGTGGTAGCTAGAGGGGAGAATGAGTCGGAGAAAAGGGGAATCGACTGGGGCTCACCGTGAGTGCGATAAGGCCGCCGGTGAGCTCGGGTGGGCACCGGAGCCGCGAATGGGCGGCGGCGACAGCGGGTCCAAGAGGGGTAAACGGTGGGCGGTGCCTTGGGGCGCTCCGGCGTCGGGAGACTCGGTGAGGAGGACGGGGGCGTCACGGCGGAGGCCATGGACACGTCGGCGAGGCGAGGGAGGGCCTGTGGCCGTGGCTACGGCGAGCGGTGGCGACGGCGGCTCTCGGTCGCGTGAGGGAGAGAGAGCAGAGGAAGGGGGAGGGGTCGGGAGAGAGTGAGAGAGCTGGGGTCGCGTGGCGCCGGGAGGCGTCCAGGGCGTCGGGGGTGAAGCAGGCAGGGTGGAGGTGGCGCGGCGCGGCGGTGCGCGCGTCGGGCACGCGCCCGTCCTCCTGGCAGAGGAGGAAGGCGACAGGAAGGAGGCGGTGGTGGGCTGGGCCGCTGGAGTGGGCCAGGTGGGCTGAGAGGTGAGCACCAGGTAGTCCCTCTCTCTCTCCTTTCCATTTCTGTTTTCTATTTTGCAGTTTGTTTTGATCCAGTTTTAAAACCAAATCAATTTTATAAATCCTGAAAATATTCACGGGCACTTTCTGAATTATTTCTATGGCCCACAATACTTCCAACATTATTTGAGCATTTAAATTATTTATAGTGTTTAAATGCCCAAAGTCAAATGGTTTAAGATTTAATTCAAAAATCCAGGAATGACCTATAAGATATGTTCATCATTTTTGGAAGAGGCTTTCACCTTTATCCATTAATCATGAACATTTTCACAGGGCATTTTGGGATTATTGAAAATGATTTTATTTGAACCTATTAGAATTCAATTGGTGCTAGGGTTTCAACAATCCCCATTTCAATTTTCATGGAAATTAACATGATGACATGAATGCCTTAATGCAACTACTGTCAAGCAATTCTAGGGCTGTGACAGCTTGGCCTCCGGGCAGTCGGTGGCGTAGTGCCCTGTCTTCTGGCACTTGAAGCAGGTGATGTGGCTCAGATCCTTCGGAGCCGAGGCAGAACGGTGCTGATTGCCATTACCATTGCCATTGCCATTGCCATGGCCTGACTTGTTGTCCTGGCTGCGGTTGTTCCCATTTCCTCCATGGTTATGACCTCCATGGTTATGATGGGTGTGTCCTCCTGAGTATGGTGCATAGCGGGCTTCACGAGCTCTTGAGTTGTGCTTCCCTGGCTGTACTTCCGCTATGCTTTCTATCTGCTGCTGCTTGCCTTCAAGAATGGTGGCCTTGTCTACCAGCTCCTCGGTAGTTGTTGAAGGTAGCCACAATAAGCTGCATGCTCAGTTCGTCATTGAGTCCCTCAAGGAACTTCTCCGCTTATGCATCTGTGGCCACATCATCGGGGCATAGCGAAGAGCTTGCTGAATTCATCCACGCTTGTGCCACAAGACGGTTCCCTAGCGCAAGTTGCGGAACTCACGCTTCTTCGCACTCATGGCTCCAAATGAGACATGAGCGGTGCGGAAGGCCTGCTGGAATTGATCCCAAGTGATGGCACCAATGGGAAAAGTGGCGTGTAATTCTCCCACCAAGAAGCTGCAGGTCCATCCAGTTGATGCGCTGACAAGCGCACCTTCTCAACATCGGTGCATCCAACGGTGACTAGCTCTCTTCCGACTTTGCGGAGCCAATCATCAGCCACAATCGGCTCGGTGCTACTAGAGAACACCGGCGGATTCAACCTCGTAAATCGAGTCAAGTTGTCCACGATGGGTGGTGGCGGTGGCGGTGGATTGTTGGCGTTGTTGTTCTGATTCTGAATAAGTAGCTGCATCAATGCATTCTGCTGTTGGAGCAGCTGGGTGAGCTCCGCGGAAACCAAAGGTCACGTCTCGGAGGCATCTGGTGTTTTGGAGTGGATGAGAAGATTAGAATAGAACAATGGTCTATGAGAATAACACTACCCATATGAATGCACAATCATAACACACCAATCATTTATTCATTCCACTTCAAACATGGTTCAACTCGATTACAAAAGCTCATGACTAATCGAAGGGAAAACATCGGCCTAACTGATCGATTTAAAAAGTAAAAGATAACATGGTGGTCGACTAAAAAGTCTTCATCAGTGGCGCCTCCTCTTGGGGTTTCCTTCAGTGGTACTCCCTTCAAAATCCTGATCATTGCTCACGAGGGGTCCTTCATCTCCACTCGGGTAAAGGTCCTCTCCCAAGTCCATCTTTTCCTCTATCGCGGCAAGCTTCATCTTCAGGTCGTCGACTATCTCCATGAAGTCCGTGATTTCTTCCTCATGGCCAAGGAAGTCTCGAGCGTGCCTTCTCCTCCGCCCATTCATGGAACAAAGCTTCCTGTGTCTTCGAGTTACGGCGAGTCCGAATCTCCCGCTTCTCGAGAAGACACTCCAAGTCCTGGATGTACGAGAGTGGAATCGTCCTCAATGGTACGGATGATATCTCCATTCCTTGCCCTGCGAGAAACCATGGCGAGTCTCGAGTGATCGAGCTCGCCCTGTACTCCTCTCGGAGATGTCCAAGTGCTCGATAGATCGCCACGCCCCTTCCGATGATCCAGCTTGAACTCGGTGAACTCAAAGTCAATCGGCTCCGTGTGTCCTCCGAAGGTTCTCCACAGGATATGCACCTCAATCCTGTAGCGGTGTCCGCTGGAAGTGCATTAGTTGGCTTCCCGGTGATCGAGGGCGAGCAATCTTCAGCTGCTTCACCATCTGGACCAGCTTTCTTCGAAGGGCATCGCCTCATCGGTGGCGCGTAACTCCGTAGCAAAACTGGGGTGAACTCGACGCCATCTTGAATGTTGCAAATGGGAGAAGAGTCGAATTGAACAGGGAGAATTATGGAATGAAAAGGATTCAAAGTAAATGGTCTCTTCCTATGGCTTTCCGATCCTAGGGGTTACGATCCTCACGGTCAGCGTGTGCTCGATACCATCTCTGTGCGACTGACCCAAAATCGGTCAAATCTACGTATACATACCATCCCAAGATCATGCCGGTACCCACAAGACATCGATAAAGTAATCAAAGTTCAATCACACCTGAATATCATTAAACGATTCTCATATAGAGTCTTTATTATAAGATAATAAATTTGGCTCAAGGCCAACTCATGAGAAATAAACTAATAACATCTGCGAAGCGTCGAAGATAAGCGAGTCCATCCGACTCCAAAGGGCAATCGCCAAGCGCGGAGCGTAGCCTCACTCCCGATCGGAATATATCTACGCAACATTATACGTTGCAGCCATGTAGGTCAGCTTTTGGAATAAGTCGGCAAGTCATGAAGAATAACAATAATAAAGTTATTGACTCTATATGCATCTTGGCTGTGGAGCTCTAAGTTTCATCATTTTGCGAAAAGCAAATTTTATCCTACTACAAGTGGACTTGCTTGCAAATTACTACAATTGTTGGTAGTTATTGAGATGGTTCCGCCAACCAATATCTCGCTCCCAATTATTAAGTCATAAAACCCTCAAATTAATTCATTAGTTTTAGTGTTGAGATATCCGAATACTTCCAAGTTCCAGAGGCTCAAATGTTCGTAACCGGGGACACGGCTAATCGATTAGATCTTTAACTCTGCAGAGGGTTGCGCACTTTCCCCGCAAGAATCATTCCCTCCTTTAAAGTCTTCGCACTTCATGGTGTTTGAAGACGGACGAATGAAACAGGTCTTCCAAAGAGTTCTTCTGGCTACTGCCGGTACCCATCCAATCCTACCGTTCTTCTACATCTCGTAGTACCGTCCAGCCAGCGTCACTACTAGGGTCAACCCAGCCAGAGCCCATAATGGCTTGCGGCTGCACAGGTAAGCTTCCGGTCATGGGGCATCCATCCTTCTCTTCGTGGCTGGGTGAAGCTTTCCGCAAGATGTCATGGCACTTCTCCATGCATCCCGGCCACCACTGGGTTCTCCAGGGTGCCCGTCAACCGCCCCTCCACCCAAAGAGTGATTTTCCGAAGTCCATCTTGATCATTGTAGTTCATGGGGTTGTCATCATCATTGACTCTCACATCTTGCTTATGAATTTCACTCAACCCAAAACCCGTCTACGAGCATAGCAAAGTAACTACTACGTCCCGGGGTCATGGTAACAAGGGGATTGGTTCATCCTACCACATGATACTACTCAAGTTTAATGACTTCAAGATTTCACTACTGCATGCATGGTGGGGTGGTGACAATTACTAATGCACACAAACATAGGTATAGAAATAACATGATCAAAACTTGCCTTGCTGATGATCCTCGTAAGCTAAAGAGTCGTAGTAGCAAGCTTCACACTCCGGAAACTCTACCGAGACAAACAATTCACAATAAGCATATAGCAATAGGATCACATAACACAACATAACAAAGTAACATAACACAAAAAAACAACCAAAACCAAATCCAAAGGAAAACTCAAGGAAAAACCACTCAAAGTTTCCCTACTTCAAACAATAACTAAAATAGTTTTTTATATAATAAAATTTATTCAACAGAACCTAATCATGGTTTTAGGTTAACTTAACAGAAAAGGATTCACTAAGCAACTAGGAGCAAAAAGAATTAATTAAAAAGCTATTATAAAACTCATTTTAGGCCTAATCCAATTTCTATTAGGAAAAATAAAATAAAACTTTTATTAATTATAAATAAAAGTTCATCTACTAGAGTGACAGAAACTAACCTAGAATAACTAATCACAAGTTAAAATAAATTCATTTACTAATTAAAATATTAGGGAAACAGGAGCTAGTTAATTAATTAGGATTAATAGGATTCTGCTTAAAACTATTTATTTATTAATCCTAAAATACCCAAGTTAATTTCTATGGTTTGGCAATGTCAAAATAAAGTTGGGACAAAAGAATCATCCCAAAATAATTTTTCTAACTCAAGTTATAGCAGATTTACTATTATGGCTAAAACTAAATTAAAGCAATTTTAATTAGTTTTAACATAGCTAAACATATATTCTGCAGAAACTACATAAAATTTGCAAACTAACAAAAAAAGAATCATCTAAAAATATTAAACAGAATAAAAGATATCAATTTTTCAAAACAGAAACTATTCTGCTAAAACAGAAAATCAAAATAAAAGAAAAAGGCCTAATGGGCCTATACTGCAATCAAGGCGTCAAATAGTCTAAACGGGCCTAGGGTTAAACTAAACGGACCGGGCTAAATAAAAACCTAACTAAAATAATAAACCGGAAAGAACCGGCCGGTCTTTTTATAAAAGATACCCCTTGGGGTTCTAATAAATGGCCGTCTGCTGGAGATCGGACGGGGGAGGTTTCGGTGGCTTACCGAGTCCGCGATGGCGGGCGGGCGGCGAGAGTCGTCGAGGGTTCCAAGGCGTCGGGAGCTCGACGGAGTGGCCGTCTTGGTCTGCGGGGAGGTCAGTGAGGCTTCGTGGGGTCGGGGTGGTCGGGAGGCCTAGGGTGGCGGCGGCGACTTTGGTGGCGGCGAGAGCTTGGTCTCAGCGTGCTCGGAGAGAGAGGGAGAGGGCTCCGGCGAGGCTAGGGGGAATGGGGTGCGGAGGGGTCGGCTTTTATAGCCTGGGCCTCGGGCGGCCGGGCGATCGGGCGATCGAATCCGGATCCTTCGGATCCGCGATCTCAGCGATCTGGCGAGGTGGGCGAGGGGAAGAAGATGGGGTGGGCCCATGGGTCGAGAGAGAGAGAGAGGGCGAGGCGAAGGGTGGCCGGCGCGTAGTGCTTTCGGGCGGGGAGTGAGGGAGCGGTCGGTGGGCTGGCCACTTGGCAGTGGGCGTGGCCGGGCAGATCAGTGAGCTCTGGGCACTGGCTGGGCACTGGGTGGCCTAGGCTGGCGCTGGGAGGGTTTTCCTTTTTTAAATTTATTTTTTAGCAAAACAAAAACAGAATTAAAACAATATCTATAAATATTTTATATAGGGTATATATATACCAAAATGATCAGGGGAATATTCCCTTTCATTTCAACATTTTTCCAAAGGCAAAATCCAAACTTTATAAAAATCCATTTTTTTCAAATTCAAATAAAATTCAGATTTGAATCCAAATCTTTTGGCAATGTTTTCCTCTGATATTTTTGGAGTGTCATGTTTGCTCCTCTCATACTTTTGACAAGTATTTATCAGGCTTAGTTTTTGAAATGTTTCCCACTTGCCAAAGTTTGAAATTCAAATTCAAAACTCAAAATTTCTCTGAAACTTCAAATGACAATTCAAATTCAAACAGGATGCATAGGATGCTTAGCTATAATTGTAAAACATTCCAAATAGGAAATTTGGGATGTTACACGATAGTTTCTTAGTATTGATGACAGACATGTCAGATATGAAGACCCACCCTTCGGAAGAACCTCACCAGGATTGAGAGGACACAAGATTTTGAGAAAAAGGTTATACCCCTACCGAAAGAGCCTCAGTGAAAGAGTTATCCCGGAGCGACACTGTCAACCCAGAGGGATGTAGTACCTGAGTTCCGTCGGAACCATAACCCTGCTTTTAAGTGTGGTAGCACACTAGACCATTCCGATCGATGGATTTGCTGGAAGACCTCCAAACCCTAACATTTTCTTGCTAGCCTCTTCGAATCTCGAGGACGAGATTCATTTTATGTGTGGTAGTTTGTAACATCCCAAAATTCTAAATTTTTAAATGTTATACTTATAGTTTGATTGATTGTTGAGTGATCGATTGCGTGAAATTGATTGGAATTTTAAACTTTTGAAGTTTTGTTGAGAGGGAATATTTGAATTTGGAAATATTTCAAACTTCATGCCACTCAATGATTCTCACGATTTCTTCAATGAAAGAGAGTGGGAAGTAAAGAAAAATTTCATTTTGAATTTGTCATTCTAAATTTTGTTTTTAACTCAAAGTGGCATTTGAGTTTTATTCAAAAACTTTTCTGACAAAGAACACTTTAACAAAAGTGTTGAGAGGGAATAATATGACACCCCAAAAATGTTGGAAAAAATTTTCTATAGAGTTCTGAGAGTCATTTTGATTTTTGTTTGAATTAAAAAAAATGATTTTTCAAAAAGTATTTTATTTTCCCCTGGAAAATATCCCATTAAATTGGGATTATTTTTCTGATCATTTTGATATATAATACTCCTATATTTTATTTTTAGATGATTTTATTCATGATTCTTTTTAAAAGGAAAGGTATTTTAGTTTTGGGCCAAATCCGGCCCAATCGCGCCAGATCATCTCCTTGCTCACGAACATGATTTCGTTCGAGCACAGCCACGTCGGCCATCGCCGGAGATCGCGGGATTCGCAAATCCTTGCCCCTCCTCCAAACCGACCTGCCCCCTATAAATGGCCACCTCGCATCCATTCCCCCTAGTCCCTCCTCTCCTCACCCCACGTCGCTGCGCCGCCTCATGGGAGTTCGCGGACCACCGCCGCCATTGCCGCCCGCCCACCACCTCCGCCATCCTAGCCACCCACCGACCCAACCACTCGCTCTGCCCGATCTGCCGCCTCTACCGTCCCTTCCCCGACGCCAGAGGGCCACCGGAGGATGTCGCCGGAGCTCCACCAGGACCCCATCATCGGAACTGCTACAGTAAATCCCGACCTACTTTTTTTTTCGTTCTGTTTTTTAAAACAGAATAGTTTCAATCTTGTAAAATCCATAGTTAATTATCTACGAGGTATTTTTGAGTGATTCCAACTGCCTTGGATCACAAATTTTATGAAGTTTCTGTTAGTTCAATTTTATTTCACATTTGAGTAGTTTAAATTTGTGTTTGTATGAATTTTCTCAAATCACTAGATTTGAGCTATTTTGAGTTAGGAATATTATTTTCGACCGATTCTTTTTGCTCCTGGTCTCTAGGACCTTTGTTTATCCAGTAGTATTTAGTAGTTTATTTTTAGGTTAATTTAAATTAGATTTTAGCAAAACAGTACTGTTTTACTTATAGTTCTGTTTTAGCCTTTTCTTTATTGTTTTATTAGTTTTTTTCACTTTGACAAAATTAGTTGTGTTTCTGTTAGACAACAGGAGAAAATTTTATTTTATTTTAAAAATTTATTTTCCTTAGTTTTGTATGAAACCTTCTATAGGTCATAGTTAGAGTTTTATAAAAGCTTTTTATTTGTTTCTTTTGCAAATAAAATTTTATGAAAAATACTTTATGTTAACTTAGTTGTTTTACTTTTTATTTTCATTTAAATTATTAGTTTAGTGTTTTAATTGTTGTTAAGTTTTTTTTACTTAGGGCAAAACTATGTTAGATGCTTGTAGCAAAGTCATATATTTTCGTTAGTAGTTTTTCTTTCTAGTTTTATTTGAAGCGCCTTTGGACTTTGTTGGAGTTTTATTATTGAGTTTTTTTTGTTTTAGTTGTTATTTTGAGTGTTAGTATTGCTTGCTAGAATGATTGCTTATGTGAATGCTATGTTTGACTTGTATAGATTTTCTTCGGAGAGTGACGAATAGTTATATCAAATTTTGTGAGAGTGTTGTTATCTTCATCAACGTACCAGGCAAGTTCACTTTGACCATGCTTTCATACCTATGTTTTTATTGCATTTAGTGGCATCTTTGTAACAACTCTCCAGCAGTGATACTGAATTCTTGTAGTTGAGTAGTATGCATGAGGTAGGAACCCATCCCCATTACCAAGCCTGGGGCGCTATTTATTTAAATGCTACGCTATAGTAGACGGGTTGGTATGAGTGCTCGAGAGTGGTGTGAAGAAGGAGGACTCTACGCCAATGACGACAACTCCATGATGGCATCTGCAAGGACTGCATTTTCAAGGCCTCAAGACTTCAAGACTCGAGACAAGAATTCAATACACACTCTTGGGTGAAGGATGGTTGACGGGCACCTGGAGAAACCAAAGGATGGCCGGATGCATGGAGAAGCGCCATGACATCTTGCGGAAAGCTTCACCCAGACTCAAAGAGACGGAAGAATACTTCATGCCCGAAGCTTACATGCAACCGCAAGTCACTATGGGCTCGGCTTGGTTGACCTTAGTTGTGACTTTGGCTGGGGCGGTGCTAGCGATGTAGAACTACGATAGGATTGGATGAGCACCGACGGTGGTCATAGGAACTCTTCGAAGACCATGTTTGGTCATCTTGTTCTCAAACACCTGAAGTGCGAGAATGTAAAGAGAGGGATCGAATCTTGCGGGTAAAGTGTACAAACCTCTGAGAGGGTTAAACCTAATCGATTAGCCGTGTCCCGATTACGGACAATTTGAGCATCCGGATTTGGATCTATCTCGAACTCTCAACACCGGATTGGTAACTTAATTGTGGGCAACTTATGATGATTTGGGCTATGAGACATTGGTTAGCGGAACCATGTCATGATAGAAAACTCTTTAGTACAGACTCAATTATATCCTTTGATGTAAGGAAAATAAAACCAGCTTTTACATAAACAAAACTCAGACCCGAGCCACAAAGCCATATTGCATATAGTATAGTTTTATCATCTGTTTTCTCATGTTGTGATCTTGCCGGTACATTCAATGTACTGACCTACATGGCTGCAACGTATCATGTTGCAGATATTTCCTCGATGAGTAAGAGTTACGATACAGGGTTACGGTCTACACTCAACCTGCCGATGGCGTTGATGGGACTCCACACCCGATTACTTGTTTCCGCTGAGACTTATGAGGTATATATCAGTTTTACGTTATTTATACATGTGATTGCACTTTGATATATACATTTATGTACTGTGTGTGCCAGCATACTGATCCAGGGATGGCACGGATACACAGAGGCTTGACCGTCTGAGGTCGGGTCGCTACATTCGCGATATCCTTCTCCTTCACAGTGGAAACCACCCACTTGCCTCCTGCTCCGGACATGTTTAGCTGTGGGGAGAAGACTTGGGCTAGGGCGCTGGAGCTCGAGGGGGCAAGAGTGGGCAAAGGAGGAAGAAGGCGTGGGTAAAAATGGGGAACTCTTTTCCCTTTATAGGGCGACAGGCGGTCGCCTCCCACTTGCCGTTGGGAATCGCTTACCTCCCAAGCGCCACGATTGATGGCACAGTGGATTACCCGTACCGTATTGATGAGAATCCGTGATAAGGGACACGATCTCTGCTTTGACAAGGCGTGTCAAGGAAACCGCCTCGCAATATGCGCTGTGGCTGGTTGAAGGAAAATGGTTCGAATAATGACCCGACCGTAATGACATGTCACGTCTAAAAAAGTTGTCAGCAGAGTGCATTTGTGAAATATCGTTCTCTCTACGGTGATATATGAAGATCATTTTGGAGATCCGGACACGGTCTACGTGTTCGATGGTTACTTCGGAGTATTCGGAGGAGGAACCCGCCTTGCAATGCCGAAGACAAGACTGCGCGCCGGACTCATCGTCATTGAAGCCTGGTTCAGGGGCTACTGAGGGAATCCTGGATTAGGGGGTATCCGGACAGCCGGACTGTATACATCGTCCGGACTATTGAAGCGTGAAGATACAAGACTCAAGACTCCGGCCTGTGTCCGAATGGGACTCTCCTTTGCGTGGAAGGCAAGCTTGGTGATCCAGATATTGTGTTTCCTTCCTTGTAACCGACTCCATGTAAACCCTAGCCCTCTCCGATGTCTATATAAGCCGGAGAGGTTGGTCCTTAGAAGACCGATCACAATTACAATCATACCATCATAGGCTAGCTCCTAGGGTTTAGCCTCTACGATCTCGTGGTATCTCTACTCTTGTACTACTCATATCTTCAATATTAATCAACCAGGAAGTAGGGTTTTACCTCCATCGAGAAGGCCCGAACCTGGGTAAACATTGTGTCCCTTGCTTCCTGTTACCATCAGCCTAAGACGCACAGATCGGGACCCCCTACCCGAGATCCGCCGGTTGTGACACCGATAGTCTTCTTAACCATCAATACTTGATGCTCGTTCTTGATTTCTACCTTCGCAGCTTTGAGCATTGTGAAGAGCTCGGGAATTGTCTTATCCATCCCTTGCATATTATAGTTCATCATGAAGCCTTTGTAGGTTGGTGGCAGTGATTGAAGAACTCTGTCAATAACACTATCATATGGAAGATTTATTCCCATCTTAGTCAAGTATTATGATACCCAGACATTTTGAGTATGTGTTCACTGACAGAGCTATTCTCCTGCATCTTGCAACTATAGAACTTGTTGGAGACTTCATATCTCTCAACTCAGGCATTTGCTTGAAATATTAACTTCAATTTCTAGAACATCTCATATGGTCCATGACGTTCAAAACGTCTTCGAAGTCCCGATTCTAAGCCGTAAAGCATGGCACGTTGAACTATCGAGTAGTCATCAGCTCGTGCTTGCCAGACGTTCATAACATCAGCATCTGCTCCTGCAGCAGGCCTTTTACCTACCGGTGCATTCTTCTGTGCAGCAATGAGGATAATCCTCAAGTTACGGACCCAGTCCATGTAGTTGCTACCATAATCTTTCAACTTAGCTTTCTCTAGGAACGCATTAAAATTCAAGGGAACGGTAGCATGGGCCATCTATCTACAACATAGATATGCAAAAACTATCAGGACTAAGTTCATGGTAAATTAAGTTCAATTAATCATATTACTTAAGAACTCCCACTTAGATAGACATCCCTCAAGTCATCTAAATGATACGTAATCCAAATCAACTAAACCATGTCCGATCATCACGTGAGATGGAGTAGTCATCAATGCTGAACATCTCTATGTTGATCATATCTACTATATGATTCACATTTGACCTTTCGGTCTCCATTGTTCCAAGGCCATGTCTATACATGCCAGGCTCGTTAAGTTTAACCTGAGTATTCCGCAGGTGCAAAACTGTCTTGCACCCGTTGTATGTGAACGTAGAGTTTATTACACCCGATTATCACGTGGTGTCTCAACACGACGGACTTTCGCAACGGTGCATACTCAGGGAGAACACTTATAACTTGAAATTTTAGTTAAGGGATCATCTTATAAGGCTTCCGCCATACTAAGCAAAATAAGATGCATAAAATATAAACATCACAACAATCAAAATATGTGACATGATATGGCCATCATCATCTTGTGCTTTTGGTCTCCATCTCCAAAGCACCGTCATGATCTCCATCGTAACCGGCTTGACACCTTGATCTCCATCGCAGCGTCGTGGTCATCTCGCCAACTATTGCTTCTACAACTATCGCTAACGCATAGTGATAAAGTAAAGCAATTACATGGCGTTTGCATTTCATACAATAAAGAGACAACCATAAGGCTCCTGCCGGTTGCTAGTGACTTCTACAAAACATGATCATCTCATACAACAACGTATATCACATCATGTCTTGACCATATCACATCACAACATGCCTTGCGAAAACAAGTTAGACGTCCTGTACTTTGTTGTTGCAAGTTATACGTGGCTGCTACGGGCTTCTAGCAAGAACCGTTCTTACCTACACATCAAAACCACAATGGTGATTTATCAAGTTTGCTGTTTTAAACTTCAACAAGGACCGGCCACAGTCAAATTCGATTCAACTAAAGTTGGAGAAACACACACCCGCCAGCCACCTTTATGCAAAACTAGTTGCATGTCTTTCGGTGGAACCGGTCTCATGAACGTGGTCATGTAAGGTTGGTCTGGGCCGCTTCATCCAACAATACCGCTGGATCAAAACAAGACATTGGTGGTAAGCAGCATGATGATCACCGCCCATAACTCTTGGTGTTCTACTCATGCATATCATCTATGCATAGACCTGGTTCGGATGCCACTTTTGGGAAATGGAGCATGCAATTTCAAAAAAATTCCTATGCTCATGCAAGATCTATCTAGGAGATGCATATCAACGAGAGGGGGAGAGTGTGTCTACGTACCGTCGTAGACCGAAAGCGAAAGCGCTTGACAACACGGTTGATGTAGTCGAACTTCTTCTCGTTCCAACCGATCAAGCACCGAACGTACGACACCTCCGAGTTCTGCACACGTTCAGCTTGATGACATCCCTCGTCCTCTTGATCCAGCAAAGGTGTCGAGGAAGATGAATTCCATCAGCACGACGGCGTGGTGACGGTGATGGTGAAGTGATCCGCGCAGGGATTCGCCTAAGCACTACGAAGATATGACCAGAGGCGTAAACTATGGAGGGGGCGCCACACACGGCTAACAATTGTTGGTGTGTATTATAGGCGCCCCTCCCCACGTATATATAGGTGGGTGGGGGAGGGGAGCAGCCTTGGAGCGCCCAAAGTAGGAGGAATCCTACTTGGGGCCTAGTCCAATTCGCCCCCTCCTACCATATTTTCCGGAAGGGAAAAGGAAGAGATGGGAGAGGAAAGGAAGGGGGAGGCCGACTCCCCCATTTCCTTCTCCCACTTGGCCGGAAGCCTAGGAGGGGTGCGCCAGCCCCTTGTGGGCTGGTGTGCCCCTTCCCCTTTTGCCGATGTGGCCCATTAACCTCCCGGGGGTTCCGGTAACCCCTCCGGTAGTCCGATAAATACCCGATACACTCTGCAACACTTCCAATGTCCGAATACTATCGTCCTATATATAAATCTTTACCTCTCGACCATTTCGAGACTCCTCATCACATGCGTGATCTCATCCGGGACTCCGAACAACATTAGGTCACCAAATCACATAACTCATATAATACTAAATCGTCATCAAACATTAAGCGTGCGGACCCTACGAGTTTGAGAACTATGTAGACATGACCGAGACACCTCTCTGGTCAATAACCAACATCGGAACCTGGATGCTCATATTGGTTCCTACATATTCTACGAAGATCTTCATCGGTCGAACTGCAATGACAACATACGTTATTCCCTTTGTCATCGGTATGTTACTTGGCCAAGATTCGATTGTCGGTATCTTCATACCTAGTTCGGTCTCATTACCAGCAAGTCTCTTTACTCGATCCATAATACATCATCATGCAACTAACTGATTAGTCACTTTGCTTGCAAGGCTTCTTATTATGTGTATTACCGAGAGGGCCCAGATACACCTTTCGATACTCGAAGTGATAAATCCTAATCTCGGTTTATGCCAACCCAACAAACACCTTCAGAGATACCGTAGAGCATCTTTATAATCACCTAGTTACGTTGTGACATTTGATAGCACATAAGGTATTCCTCCGGTATCCGGGAGTTGCATAATCTCTTAGTCAAAAGAATATGTATATGACATGAAGAAAGCAATAGCAATAAAACTGAATGATCAATATGCGAGCTAACGGATGGGTCATGTCCATCACATCATTCTCCTAATGATGTGATCCCGTTCATCAAATGAAAACACATGTCTATGGTTAGGAAACTTAACCATATTTGATTAACGAGCTAGTCTAGTAGAGGCTTACTAGGGACAATGTGTTTTGTCTATGTATCCACACATGTATCAAGTTTCTGGTTAATACAATTCTAGCATGAATAATAAACATTTATCATGATATAAGGAAATATAAAATAACAACTTATTATTGCCTCTAGGGCATATTTCCTTCAGTTCTATCTCTAGCGTGGTGTCCTCTGTAAGCCTCGGAGTGACACTTGCGTAGGATCTGTTCCTGTTCATGCTCAGGTACACAATGTCTAATAACACCATCTACTCCTTATTTATAAAGGTGTGGGACATCCCAAAAGTAATGTCTTAAATCATAGAAAACCTTTTTCTTTTGCTGGTATGTGAGACTAGGTGGTATAAATTTATCAACAATGTAATTAGCATAATCAGCATACCATGGAGTATTACAAGAAGCATTTATGACAGCTAATTGCTCATCAGGAAAGCTATGGTCAATAGGCAGTGGGTCATCAATAAAAATTTCTAACCTAGACAAGTTGTCTGCCATGGGGTCCTCAGCTCCCTTTTTATCAATTATACGCAAATCAAATTCTTGCAGCAAGAGAACCCATCTAATAAGTCTAGACTTAGTATCTTTCTTTTCCGTAAGGTATTTAATAGAAACATGATCGGTATTAACAGTTACTTTGGAATCAACAATATAAGATCTGAACTTATCACAAGCAAATACAACTGCTAAAAATACTTTTTCAGTAGTAGCATAACTTCTCTGGGCACTACTGTCAGGACCCCGATTCCAAGTCACATCGATCTAGCCGGTAACACCTCATATCACTTTGCGGCCTCACGCACGGTATTCCCACGGGTGTCGCCTTACCATGGCCCGGGACCGTTTGCGCCTTTTGTCTCACGTATATGATAGTGTCGCTAGCATCCACATGACAGAGAACCCGGGCCGACATGGCTAGTCGTGAACCCAAAGCGGCACTAACCCATGGGGACAGCCATACATGAATCACATCGAGCATGTCGGTCATCAACGTATGAATCCGGGCTGTAGCAGCTAACAGGACTCCGCAACCTGGGCTGTAGCAGGCTAGGCAGACTCGGATGTCACCGCGTGACATTTCCCGAAGGGACAGACACGAGAACAATGTGAAACACATGCCGGCCAAGTGTTGAGCAGTAGTCTTTGGGCTAGCGTGACTCGGTGAACCGGCAGTAGCGGACTACTATCGCTCAGAAGCACTAGACTACATTTTCCCATATGAGAGGCTGCCAAGGATAAACAACTAGATTGTCGGATCCCACACATACCAAGCATTTCAAACATACACACAATATGCTCGATATGTGTAAATACAACATGGTATCACAACATAACTCTACGACTCAAGTATTTATTCATTAGGCTCCGAGGAGCGAGATATTACAAACATGGGTCTCATGACCCAACATTCAGAGCATACAAATCAAAACACATGCGGAAGCTTAACATGTCTGAGTACAGACAACTAGAAATGAAAAAGGCTAGGAAGCCTGACTATCTACTAGATCCTGCCGAGGGCACAAGATCGTAGCTGAGGTAACAAGCTAAACGTCGAAGTCCAGGCGAAACTACTAGCGATACTGACGTCTCTCTGCAAAACATAAAATAAGCAAACGTGAGTACAAATGTACTCAGCAAGACTTACATCAGAACTAACTACATATGCATCATTATGAACAAAGGGGTGGTGAAGTTTAACAGCAGCAAGCCAGCTTTGACACAGTGGCTATCCTAACTACGACTGCAAGTAACTCTTTTGAGGTGGCGCACACGAGTCCACATATTCACCATATCAATACACCACTATGGATCCGCTTCCGTCTCCCTACGAGAACGCCATCCATAGCACTCACGCTTATCTTGCGCATTTTAGAGTATCCACTTTCACTTGTCTATGAACTGTTATAGGCAACCCGAAGTCCCTTTACAGCGGACACGGCTATTCAATAGATCATTTATAACCCCGCAGGGTGTACTTCTTCACACACGCTCACCACTTACCGCCGTTTACGACATGTACTCGGCAACCTTCAAGCGAAGCCCAACGTGGGTGTCGGCCACAGCCTACCTAAACACTCAAGTCTCTAGTCCAAGTTTATCACCTATTCAGGTTCCATCCAGGAGTCCGCCGAGGTTTCCACATCGGCCCCGAACGATGTGTGCAGGGTTCCCGAGATACCAAGCGGGCATTGATTTTGCAGACCACGGTGTATCTACCGCATCATAGCCCACCCCTAGGGTCAGCGCTTCGCACGGCCTCCAACACATATCCTACAAACACCAGAAACTAGTTGCAACTCCTGGACAGAGAACAAGAGTGGTTAAGAAGCCGAGAGGGTCCATTGGTTTCTGGCCCAATGCATGGTAGTAACTGTTTCATGGATCACAAACACAGAACTCAGTTCCTGAGGACGGCTTCAATGAGACAACCCACCATGTACTCCTACATGGCCTCTAACCGCTACCTTTACCAAATCGTGTTCACACACTTAGCTCACACACAGTAGGACATGTTCACACACCATTCTAATTCATTCCCGATGAATCAGACCTGACTCAACTCTAAGCAGTAGCAGGCATGACAAACAAGCATGAATGAGTAGGCACAACAGGGATCAAACAACTCCTACTCATGCTAGTGGGTTTCATCTAATTACTGTGGAATGACAGGTCATGCAGAGGATAAAGGGGTTCAGCTACCGCAGCAAGTAACAGATAAATCGTTCTTGTCCTAATGCAGTAAAAAGAGAGCAGGAGCGAGTGAGTGGGATTGTATCAGAATGAACAAGGGGTTTTTGCTTGCCTGGCACTTCTGAAGATAGTATAGTTCTTCATCGGTGTCATTGATCACGTCGTCGGAACACGTCTATCGAGAGGGAACAAACACCGGCAACTGAGAAAGAACACAATCAATGCAATGCTACAATATGATGCATGATCATGACATGGCAATATACTGTCATTTGAGCTAATGCATCTAGCTATGATTTAAATGAAGTTGGTTTGAATACATGATTCAAATTCCAACTCCATATATGATTATTTAGATGCCCTTTATTTGTTTTGTCCAAAACAGAGGACAAACATTGTTCAAACATGCATGAAAATGGTACAGATGGATTCCTTGAATTTTTCTGATAATTTTTCATATTAATTTGTTTGATTTGGAGCTACAGATTAATTTCTATGATTTTTAGAAGTTTAGAGCATTTTCTGAAATTTATAAACCTTTTCTGATTTATTTTAATTCCAGAAAATACTTATTGCGTCAGCATGACGTAAGGCTGAGGTAAGCAGGTCAACTGGGTCGGTCCATGTCAAACCTGAAAAGTGGGACCCATATGTCAGTGTCTAACCTAACTAATCTAGTTTAGTTAGTGGCCTCGGGCCCACATGTCAGTATCAGCAGTCTAATTAAGTTAATTAACATCTAACTAAAATTAGCAGGGGCCTGGCCCACTTGTCAGTTCGGCAAGGTCAAAGGTCAAACCCCCTGTTCAGCGGGGTCAAACCCACGGCGACTCGGCCTTGGCGAGGTCGCTGCGCGGAGAGGTTCGGGATTCGCCCTCCGACGTCCATTAGGCGGCGGAGACCACAGACGAGGAGCTGGAGCTCGTCCGCGTCGTTTGGAGCAAGCGGGAGGCTGCGGGTGCCGGCTTCGCGGAACGAAGCTCGGCGGTGGCGGTGTTCGGCCGGCGGGAGCGGGCTGTGGGCACGGGAGGTCACCGAGGCTCTGCGGCACCCTCGTGGCACCGTGGAGCACGGTGGCGTGCTCGGTTGCGAGCTGCGGTGGCGAGGCGGCGGAGGCGACATGGACGGCGGCGAGGAGCTACGGCCACGGCGGGGAAAGGGGCTACGGCGTGTGGGTGGCTAAATGGAGAGAGGGAAACGAGGCAGGAGCTCACTGCGGTTCCGATGGAGGCTTCGGCGAGCTCGGGGAAGGGCTGGAGACGGCGGGGCGGCGATAACGATCTCCGGCGACCGGAGATGAAGACGGCGGCGAGGCGGCTCTCCAGGGCCTCCCGAGGCGCGCGGCTTGACGAGGAGGTAGTCGGCGATGTGGCGGAGTTTCTGGGCGCGGCGGCAGGGCGAGGGGTGGCCGGTGGATGCGGTGGAGCTCGTCGGCGGCGGCGGGCGCGTTCGGACGCGAGAGAGAAAGCGAGGGAGAGGAGAGGAGAGGACCGGGGAGAGTGAGAGGGGTACGCGGCGGCGCGTGGCGACGTTCCGGACGTCCAGGCGTCGAGGGGGAGGACAGGCAGGCAGGTGCCGTGGCGGCACGGCGGTGCGCACGCGTCGGCCACACGCTCCTGGCCTCCTGGCGGGAGGTGGAGGACGACTGGCACTGGCCAGTCGGCTGGGCCAGCCAGCTAGGCCGCACAGTGCAAGGCCTCAGGTGAGCACAGGTAAACATTTTCCATTTTTGTTTTCTTTTCTATTTTTCTTCCTCTGTTTTGATTTAGTTTTAGCAACTAAATCATTTTAATAAATTCTGTAGGTTGTTATATGGCTTGCTAACATATATACAAAGCCACTCACAAACTTCCAGAATTTTTGGAGTCATATTTAATATATATTAAATATAAATCCAAAGCAAATAGTTATTTGGATTAATTCAAATGGCTAAAATAAATATTTCTGTGGCTCCAAAAATATTGGTTTGAAATTTACCTCTTACCAATATTTCTATAGAATAATAGAACATTTTCTTGGACCTATTTGAAGCAATTTTTATCTTGGTCATTTCCAATAATTATTTCTGAGGCTTCCACATGTCCCCATTTCAAATTTCTGATAAATTTAAACATGATGCAAGATGATGATGCAAAGACAAGCAAGGCCAATGCTAGGGCTGTGACAACTCACCCCCACTAAACAAGAATCTCGTCCCGAGATTCAAGACGTGAGGTAAGAAGACAGAGGGGCACAAGCTAACACGGTCTTCACGATCCAGGTTGCACGTCATAAGAACGTTGACATGATCACCGTCTTTGTCTCGACGTCTTGTCTTGGGAACTACATCCAACATGACAATGAGAAGAAAGGGGGGGATTTTAGAAGAATCGATCTTCTTGAGGTTCGAACAATTTAGGATCATCGTAATGATCACAAGATCAACTCACGGAATGAGACATAGAAACATCTCTGGAGCTGAGACAAGAAACATACATCCGAAGGGATGGAGTGTAACAGATGACGAAGATTCACTATGTAGACACAATTCCACACTTAAGAAGGTGGTGAACGGTTGTCCACGTAGCGAGGAGTTGAGTTGCCATGATACCAAAATGAGACATCTTAAGGAAGGTGAACCGCAGAAATATTCCCTTAAGTGGCAAAAAGAATTACTTTTGATATAGAGATCATTGAGACTCTTTATACCAACCTAAGGCAATCACAAACGATCGTTTGGCGAAGTTCAAAGGAATGACACATCCGGATTCGAATGGACAATGTGGACTACCTTGTTGAAGACAACACAATGGATGATTTTTGCTTATCATGGGAAATGAATGGGACCTATGGCAGGACCACTGTTGAAGGCGATCCTGACCAGAAGTTACCGAGAAGGGTAGCCACAGGTTGGATGGCACAATGGCGGTGCAAGCTAGGGACATGGTGCTAATGTTGGAAATGTTCCAACCATCATATCTGCCTGAGATTCAGATCTGGTTGGTGTTAGGATATTCCAGACTCATCAAGTCTAGAAAGAAAAATGAAGGTTTGCAACACAAATCGACGAGATGACGTTGCGAGATTCTCGGGGAGTGAACTACGATAGCAAGCTCCAAAACATAAGCTGGTTCTGCTACATACATGTGAACACGCTGTCCCAGACAAGCATGACCACATAGTAGTCTTACAACAAAACACTGCCGAGTTCTGGTTGGGAACCATCATTGCGGAGAGCGAAGCCCTTGCATAAGTCATATGATTAGCTCTTATGAAGGAACTTCTTCTCCTTGAACAAATCAATCAGTGGCTTGGTGTGCCAGGGAATTCATATGGAATGAAGATGATCAGTCTATCAGACCATAGAATACTTTGTACAGGCATGACTGACTTGGGATGATTCCAGAGGAAACAAAACTAACTTTCTCGAATTCATGGCGACAACTTACACCTAATGCACGTGAACTTGGAGAAAGTCACTTCTTTCATCCAAGCATAAGCTTCATGAACGGAACACGAAGGCATTGCTTACAAAGTTTCCAACACTAGGTTGATGTTCAACATGAATCATAGGGGAGACAAAATGCTACTGATGGGCTCAACGACAACTCATCGGAATTTCCATATCACTAGACTTCCACCATCATGTGAACACGGTGATAGCATTGGTCAGACCAAAAGATGTAATGGTGTATGCTCGAGGGATCAACCACGAGTAAGACAACATTATGAACATCGTTGGTTCTGATTTGACTTGACGATAGCCCATACTCAAGTCAAAATTTTGACAAGGCAATAGATCCAACAACTGATCACAGGGACCAATCGATGAAGATATCATCTTTCTTCAACACACACACACCTACTCAAGGATATCTAGTGATGAACTAAGTCAGGTAAGCTTTTATCTTCCAACTCTCCAAGTTGTTGTTTGGCTTAACCAACTAGCTCGGGGGTATCCAACACAGATTCTTGGAGAAAGGGTGGTTTACAAGAAAACCAACTTGATCACGAACTCAACATAGCAGTCAGGTGACAACCTGGTGATACTTCCGAGAAGATATTCAGGATATCACGAACCACCGATATATTACTAAGCTCGAGAACAATCTTGCTTTTCAGGGCAAGACGATATGATCAAAAGAGTGAGGGATTGACACAATCCTAACTCATTGATCGATGGGTGCACCAGAAATAAGGACTAGGTAGCACGATTAATCTTAGGATGATGATTCAATAACCAACACGCTAAGAATGAGAATATTGTCCATTTACTACCAAGCAATGGAGTTGCTAGCAGTATTGATTTGACACATCACGATTCACTTGTCGGCATTCCGGTTGCGACAACACGGAACCGAGGAATGAATAATGAGGGCGAGAAGTATCACTGTATCAAGAGTTCATAGGGTGGTGTGCAATTCCATGATATTCTTGATATAAGATAGTAATACTCCAAGGAAGAACAGAACAAAAGTTGGATTGGCATTTTGATCTGTGGAATACAACTACTTTGACCCAAGCCTAGATATGGATGAGGTACTGGAGTTTGTTTCTCCTAGTCATTCCGGATTAGAATGGCTTGACGGAACACAAGAGTAGTAGGCATCGATGAACGAACGTATAACTACTCCTGACTATCAATTGACAGACGGGGGTCAGAATACAACTAAAGGAGGAACAACTCGAGGAACATATAACTTTCTGAGTTGTGGATGCATAGGTTAGTATGTTGAATCACGTTCAACAGGATTCTTCCGGATAACCCATGCAGGAAAGTAGAACTGGCAGATTCACAATTATGAATGGAGAACTCCTCAAGAGTACTCTGATTGTGATCTTTTGGTTTAAAAGAACTCATGCCAAGAATGGTTCATGGTAATTGGAAGAAGGATGTACCACGAACCTCGAGGACTATTGCAAAGTTACTAATATCCTGAAGGAACTAGCAAACACTATCAACAGAGGTAAGTAGGGTGAATCTCGGGTTCAAGAACCCAGGAATAGAATACCTACTACTAAATGGCATCACAGGATGCTTTCGAGAATAATGGCCAGAATCATCACACCGGAAACACAAAACATGGCTAGATTACTAGGTGACTCCCTAAAACACCTAGGTTCATAATAATAGCTCCAACATATATGTCAAGGCAATAAATTACCTCAACGCACCGGTTAGTGTGCTTATTCTGACCAAAAAGGACATCGGGAACGGAAAGAAAGGATTTGCAAATGCATCAGACTATTTAGAAACCTGGGATGACTCGGACAGTATAACGGCTGTAAATGCTCAAAATGATTTGAGACATCCTGCAAAATGGTGGCATAACCACTCAGAAGCACAAAATCAGGGTTCCGAGACCAACTATGAACACACGAAAGTAGTAGAAACTGAAGTGGGGCTTAAAACCAACAATCTTAAAGGTCTATGGATTAGTAACACATCATCCTGATAGATAGATGAGAAACCTAGTTCTTAAACCCCGTAGAAGAGAAGAGGATGACTCAGATCAGAAGGCCATGAGGTATAAGGAGTAAAAAGAGCCTTACGTTCCCTCCCACAATCAATTCCCACACATAACTAAAGCATTTCTAGACACAACTTCGACCAGTTTGGCTTGGTAATCCTCTGAGCAATCGGGCTCGATACCAAAGCTGTCGGGACCCGATTCCAAGTCACATCGATCTAGCGGTAACACCTCATATCACTTTGCGGCCTCACGCACGGTATTCCCACAGGTGTCGCCTTACCATGGCCGGGACCGTTTAGCCTTTTGGCTCACGTATATGATAGTGTCGCTAGCATCCACATGACGAGAGAACCGGGCCGACATGGCTAGTCGTGAACCCAAAGCGGCACTAACCCATGGGGACAGGCATACATGAATCGGATCGAGCATGTCGGTCATCAGCGTATGAATCTGGCTGTAGCAGCTAATGAACTCCGGTAACCGGGCTGTAGCAGGCTAGCCAGGACTCGGATGTCACCGTGACATTTCCCGAAGGACGAACCACGAGCGAAGTGAAACACATGCCGGCCAGTCAAGTGTTGAGCTATAGTCTTTGGGCTAGCAGGACTCCGGTGAACCGGGCTGTAGCGGACTACTATCGCTCAGGAAGCACTAGACTACATTTTCCCATATGAGAGGCTGCCAAGGATAAACAACTAGATTGTCGGATCCCACACATACCAAGCATTTCAAACATACACATAATATGCTCGATATGTGTAAATACAACATGGCATCACAACATAACTCTACGACTCAAGTATTTATTCATTAGGCTCCGAGGAGCGAGATATTACAAACATGGGTCTCATGACCCAATATTCAGAGCATACAAATCAAAACACATGCAGAAGCTTAACATGTCTGAGTACAGACAACTAGAAATGAAAAAGGCTGGGAAGCCTGACTATCAACCAGATCCTGCCGAGGGCACAAGATCGTAGTTGAGGTAACAATCTAAACATCGAAGTCCATGCGAAACTACTAGCGAGACTGACGTCTCTCGGCAAAACATAAAATAAGCAAATGTGAGTACAAATGTACTCAGCAAGACTTACATCAGAACTAACTACATATGCATCATTATCAACAAAGGGGTGGTGGAGATTAACAGCAGCAAGCCAACTTTGACTCGGTGGCTATCCTAACTATGACTGCAAGTAACTCTTTTCAGGTGGTGCACACGAGTCCACATATTCACCATATCAATACACCACTATGGATCCGCTTCCGCTTCCTACGAGAACGCCATCCATAGCACTCACGCTCATCTTGCGCATTTTAGAGTATCCACTTTCACTTGTCTATGAACTGTTATAGGCAACCCAGAAGTCCCTTTACCACGGACACGACTATTCGAATAGATCATTTATAACCCTGCAGGGGTGTACTTCTTCACACACGCTCTCACCACTTACCGCCGTTTAAACGACATGTACTCGGTAACCTTCAAGCGGAAGCCCAACGTGGGTGTCGGCCACAGCCTACCTAAACACTCAAGTCTCTAGTACAGGTTTATCGTCTATTCAGGTTCCATCCGCAGGGAGTCCGGCCGAGGTTTCCACATGCGGCCCCGAACGATGTGTGCAGGGTTCCCGAGATACCAAACGGGCATTTGGTACACCGGGCCACGGTGTATCTACCGCATCATAGCCCACCCCTAGGGTCAGCGCTACGCACGGCCTCCAACACATATCCTACAAACACCAGAAACTAGTTGCAACTCCCGGACAGAGAACAAGAGTGGTTAAGAAGCGAGAGAGTCCATTGGTTTGAGCCCAATGCGTGGTAGTAACTGTTTCATGGATCACAAACACGTAACTCAGTTCACGAGGGCGGCTTCAATGAGACAACCCACCATGTACTCCTACATGGCCTCTCACCGCTACCTTTACCAAATCGTGTTCACACACTTAGCTCACACACAGAGGGACATGTTCACACACCATTCTAATTCATTCTCGATGAATCGGACCTGACTCAACTCTAAGCGATAGCAGGCATGACAAACAAGCATGAATGAGTAGGCACAACAGGCTCAAACAACTCGAACTCATGCTAGTGGGTTTCATCTAATTCTTGTGGAATGACAGTCATGTAGAGGATAAAGGGTTCAGCTACATGCACAAGTAATGATGAATCCTTGTTGTCCTAATGCAGTAAAAAGAGACCAGGAGCGAGAGAGTGGCATTGTATCAGAATGAACAAGGGGGTTTTGCTTGCCTGGCACTTCTGAAGATTGTATAGTTCTTCATCGGTGTCATTGATCACGTCGTCGGAACACGTCTATCGAGAGGGAACAAACACCGGCAACTGAGAAAGAACACAATCAATGCAATGCCACACTATGATGCATGATCATGACATGGCAATATTCTGTGATTTGAGCTAATGCATCTAGCCACGATTTAAATGAAGTTGGTTTGAATACATGATTCAAATTCCAACTCCATATATGATTATTTAAATGCCCTTTATTTGTTTTGTCCAAAACAGAGGACAAACATTGTTCAAACATGCATGAAAATGGTACAGATGGATTCCTTGAATTTTTCTGATAATTTTTCATATATAATTTGTTTGATTTGGAGCTCTGATTAATTTCTATGATTTTTAGAAGTTTAGAGCATTTTAAAATTTATAAACCTTTTACGATTTATTTTAATTCCGAAAATAGTTATTAAGGTCGACATGACATAAGGCTGAGGTCAGCAGGTCAACTGGGTCGGTCCAGGTCAAACCTGAAAAGTGGGACCCATATGTCAGTGTCTAACCTAACTAATCTAGTTTAGTTAGTGGCCTCGGGCCAACATGTCGATGTCGGCGAGCTAATTAAGTTAATTAACATCTAACTAAAATTAGCAGGGGCCTGGCCCACTTGTCAGTCCGGCGAGGTCAAAGGTCAAACCCCCTGGTCAGTGGGGTCAAACCCGCAGGCGACTCGACGCCGGCGAGGCCAGACGCGGCGGAGAGGTTCGGGATTCGCCCTCCGGCGTCCATTAGGCGGCGGAGACCACATACGAGGAGCTGGAGCTCGTCCGCGTCGTTTAGAGCAAGCGGGAGGCTGCGGGGGTGCCGGAGCTCGCCGGAAACGGGCTCGAGGCGGTGGCCGGAGTTCGGCTTTGAGAGGGAGCGGGCTGTGGGGCACGGGGAGGCCACCCGAGGGGCTCTGCGGCACCCTCGTGGCACCAGGAGCACGGTGACGTGCTCGGTTGCGGGCTGCGGTGGCCAGGGCGACGGCGGCGAGGAGCTACGGCCACGACGGAGAAAGGGGCTACGGCGTGCGGGTGGCTAAACGGAGAGAGGGGAACGAGGCAGGAGCTCACTACGGTTCTGATGGAGGCTTCGACGAGCTCGGGGAAGGGCTGGAGACGGCGGGGCGGCGAAAACGATCTCCGGCGACTAGAGATGAAGACGGCGGTGAGGCGGCTCTCCAGGGCCTCCCGAGGCGCATGGCTTGACGAGGAGGTAGCCGACGATGTGGCGGAGTTTCTGGGCGCAGCGGCAGGGCGAGGGGTGGCCGGTGGACACGCTGGTGCTCGTCGGCGGCGGCGGTCGCGTTCGGACGCGAGAGAGAAAGCGAGGGAGAGGAGAGGAGAGGACCAGGGAGAGTGAGAGGGGTACGCGGCGGCGCGTGGTGATGTTCCGGACGTCCAGGCATCGAGGGGAGGACAGGCAGGCAGGTGCCGTGGCGGCACGGCGGTGCAGTGCTTGCCGCGTCGGCCACCTGCGCCCACAGCCTCTGGCGGGAGGTGGAGGACGGCGGCACGGCCACCGGCTAGGCCGGCCAGTGGGCCGCCAGATGCAGAGCCTCGGTGAGCACAGGTAAACATTTTCCATTTTTGTTTTCTTTTCTATTTTTCTTCCTCTGTTTTGATTTAGTTTTAGCAACTAAATTATTTTAATAAATTCTGTAGGTTGTTATATGGCTTGCTAAAATATATACAAAGCCACTCACAAACTTCCAGAATTATTGTAGTCATATTTAATATATATTAAATATAAATCCAAAGCAAATAGTTATTGGATTAATTCAAATGGCTAAAATAAATATTTCTATGGCTCCAAAAATATTGGTTTGAATTTTACCTCTTCCCAATATTTCTATAGAATAACAGAACATTTTCTTGGACCTATTTGAAGCAATTTTTATCTTGGTCATTTCCAGAAATTATTTCTGAGGCTTTCACATGTCCCCATTTCAAATTTCTGAGAAATTTAAACATGATGCAAGATGATGATACAAAGACAAGCAAGGCCAATGCTAGGGCTGTGACAACTGTCTAGAGTTTTACTAGCATAATGAATAACATTCAATTTTTATCAACTCTTTGTACTAGAACAACACCAACAACATAATCACTAGCATCGCACATAATTTCAAAGGGTAAATTCCAATCAGGTGGTTGACCAATAGGTGCAGAAATCAAGGTTTTCTTAAGTATTTCAAATGCTTCTACACAATCATCATAAAAAACAAAAGGGACATATTTTTGCAGGATATTAGTGAGAGGCCTAGAAATTCTAGAGAAGTCTTTAATAAACCTCCTATAGAAACCAACATGACCAAGGAAACTTCTTATACCTTTTGATATCTTTAGGATATGGCATCTTTTCAATAGCATCTACTTTAGCTTTATAAACTTCAATACATCTTTTAGAAATTTTATGCCCCAGAACAATGCCTTCATTGACCATAAGGTGGCACTTCTCCCAATTCAAGACAATATTAGTTCTTCACATCTCTGCAAAACTCGATCAAGGTTGCTTAAGCAATCATCAAAAGAAGTTCCGTATACGGAGAAATCATCCATGAAAACCTCAACAATCTTTTCACAAAAGTCAGAGAATATAGCAGTCATACATCTTTGAAAGGTAGCAGGTGCATTGGATAAACCAAAAGGCATACGTCTATAAGAAAAAGTACTTAAAGGGCAAGTAAAAGTGGTCTTTTCTTGATCCTCTTTTGACACAGATATTTGAGAGAAACCAGAATAACCATATAGAAAGCAAAAATGTGTATGTTTGGATAGTCTTTCTAGCATTTGATCAATAAAAGGTAGAGGGTAATGATATTTTCTAGTGGCTTTGTTTAATTTTATAAAATCAATTACCATTATATAACCTGTAACAACTCGTTGTGGGATTTCATTCTTATCATTAGGAACAACAGTAATACCTCCCTTCTTAGGGACACAATGAACGGAACTTACCCATCTGCTATCAGCAATAGGATAAATTATACCTACCACCAGAAGCTTTAGTATTTCATTTCTTACCACTCCCTTCATCTTAGGATTTAACCGTCATTGATGATCAACAAACCAGTTTAGCATCAGGCTCCATATTAATTTTGTGCTGACATAGAGTGAGACTAATGCCCTTAAGATCATGAAGAGTATATCCAATAGCGGCACGATACTTCTTCAGAGTTTTCAATAATTTCTTTCTTCATGCTCTGAAAGGTTAGCACTAATAATGACAGGATATATCTTCTTTTCATCAAGATAAGCATATTTCAAAGTATCAGGTAATTGTTTAATCTCAAACATGGGGTCACCCTTTGGTGGAGGAGGATCCCCAAGGATTTCAACAGGCAAGTTGTGTTTCAAAATAGGCATTTCGTTAAAGAATATTTCATCTAATTCCCTTCTTTCATTCATAAACATATCATTATCATGGTCTAGCAAATATTGTTCTAAAGAATTGGTAGGAGGAATGGCAGTAGAAGCAAGACCAATAATTTCATCGTTACTAGGCAGTTCTTTGTCATGGGGTTGTCTATGAAATTTAGAGAAATTAAAATCATGAGACACGTCCCCAAAACTTACAGTAACAATTTCTTTCTCACAGTCTATCTTAGCATTAACCGTATTCATGAAGGGTCTACCAAATATAATAGGACAAAAATCATCTTGTGGGGAATCAAGAATAAGAAAATCGGTAGGGTATTTTATTTTCCCACACAAGACTTCAACATCTCTAACAATACCAATTGGTGATATAGTATCTCTATTGGCAAGCTTAATAGTAACATCAATATCTTCCATCTCAGCAGGTGCAATATCATTCATAATTTCTTGATATAAAGTAAAAGGAATTGCACTCACACTAGCACCCACATCACATAAGCCATGATAACAATGATTTCCTATTTTAACAGAAACAACAGGCATGCCAACAATACGTCT
Source organism: Aegilops longissima (assembly GCA_021605205.1). Lineage (NCBI taxonomy): Eukaryota > Viridiplantae > Streptophyta > Magnoliopsida > Poales > Poaceae > Aegilops > Aegilops longissima. The sequence goes on along the minus strand of CM038677.1, from coordinate 630,894,607 downwards.
ATGTTTATCTTTAATATCGGGTTTAGCAATTCTAGCAGCTTCATTACAGAAATAAATAACATGCCCATCAATATTAACGACCAAGAGATCTTTAACCATAGCAATACTAGGTTCAACTTTAATTTGTTCAGGGGTGTAGGTGTTCTAGTGTAACTCTTACGAACCACATCTGAAGCTTTAGCATGATCCTTTATTCTAACAGGAAAAGGTGGCTTCTCAATACAAGCAGTAGGAACAATAGGATCAACATTATAAGTAATGATTTCTTCTTCAACTTTAATAGGTTCTACTACTTTTACTTCGATGGGAGGATGATATTTAAACCACTTCTCCTTGGGGAGATCAACATGAGTAGCAACTGATTCACAAAAAGAAGCTACTATCTTAGAGTCAAGTCCATATTTAGTGCTAAATTCACGAAAAGCATCGGTATCCATGAAAGATTTAACACAATCAAACCTAAGGTTTATACCTGACTCATTACCTTCGTCTAGTTCCCAATCTTCATAGTTGCATTTAATTCTTTCCAATAAATCCCATTTGAGTTCAATAGTCTTCTTCATAAAAGAACCAGTACAAGAAGTATCGAGCATGGATTGATCATTACAAGAAAGCCTAGCATAAAAATTCTGAATAATAATTTCTCCTGAGAGCTCATGATTGGGGCATGAATATAACATTGACTTAAGCCTCCCCCAAGCTTGAGCGATATATGGCACCCCGGCTCAGAGAAACCGGACCTCCCCGTATTCCAGCCTAGAGATCGAGATGAAGTCTTCTGGAATACGGCACTGCTTGACATAGAACAAATCAGCTCTTATAACAAAGGATAATAAATAGACGGTCAGATGTTACAAAGAATCACATCAGCACGACGGCACTACCCCTGTAATACTACCTTGCTCTATGCTAGCAGCAGAACAACTCGTAGCAGCGGAATACATCTAGCAGCGGAACAACGACGCAGGTGGTGAACTCCACTCTGCAGGGACTCTGGCTGGGACACGATCTAGCTCGCACGCACAGTAACCTTGACAAGCAATCAATCAATCACTGCATCACCTGCAATCTGGCATGACACACCAGGTCAGTACATTGAAGGTACTTGCAAGCTCACAACAACCAAAAGCATCAAGGAAAAATAGCAACACAACATTAAACATGTTAATTAAATTTAACAACTACTATGATGTGAAAGCAACTACTAAGCATGATATAAAACTACAACGGTACTGGTAAACCACCATCTCAGATCTCAATAACCATCTCACTCTTGGCTATCCGACCAAGCAATATACCATCTCGATCACCTTGTGATCCACCTGATCACCTCGTGATCAAAACATCCATATGATCACCTAGTGACCACATCACAATCTGAATGATCATCCTCGAGATCATCTCAACATCATCATCTGCATCCTGCCAAACTATTACTGCTCACAATATGTCAACATATAAATCACCTATAAGTCATTCCGTCATTTGGGTGTTGATCGAACGGTGTGACCTAGTACGAACTTGTGCCCATGACCGAGGACGCTACTATCTATAGATTAAACACACACACACACACACACACACACACACACACACACACACTCTTAAGAGGTAGCGCACTTTACCCACACCACAGAACCCATGGCCTCACACTCCCATTCGGGTGGACCAACGATGTTCTGACAAAACCGACCTACTGCCATGACACTCTCCCGGACACTGCGACCAACACCCTGATACGTCTCCAAGGTATCTACTTTTCCAAACACTTTTGCCCTTGTTTTGGACCCTAACTTGCATGATTTGAATGAAACTAACCCGGACTGACGCTGTTTTTAGCAGAACTACCATGATGTTGTTTTATGTGTACAAAAGAAAAGTTCTCAGAATGACCTGGAAATCAGCGGAGGCAATTTTTGGAATTTATAAGAATTATTGGGCAAAAGAAATACACTAAGGGGCCCAGGGCCTGTCCACGAGACAGGGGGCGCCCCCCCTAGGGCGCGCCTCCCTATCTCGTGGGCCCCCTGGACCTCAACTCCAACTCCATATATTCCGTCTCAGGGAGAAAAAAATCGGAGAGAAAGTTTCATCGCGTTTCACGACACGGTGCCGCCGCCAAGCCCTAATCTCTCTCGGGAGGGCTGATCTGGAGTCCGTTCGGGGCTCCGGAGAGGGGGATTTGTCGCCGTCGTCATCATCAACCATCCTCCATCACCAATTTCATGATGCTCACCGCCGTGCGTGAGTAATTCCATCGTTGGCTTGCTGGACGGTGATGGGTTGGATGAGATTTACCATGTAATCAAGTTAGTTTTGTTAGGGTTTGATCCCTAGTATCCACTATGTTCTGAGATTGATGTTGCTATGGCTTTGCTATGCTTAATGCTTGTCACTAGGGCCCGAGTGCCATGATTTTAGATCTGAACCTATTATGTTTTCATGAATATATGTGTGTTCTTGATCCTATCTTGCAAGTCTATAGTCACCTATTATGTGTTATGATCCGACAACCCCGAAGTGACAATAATCGGGATACTTCTCGGTGATGACCGTAGTTTGAGGAGTTCATGTATTCACTATGTGTTAATGCTTTGGTCCAGTTCTCTATTAAAAGGAGGCCTTAATATCCCTTAGTTTCTATAAGGACCCCGCTGCAACGGGAGGGTAGGACAAAAGATGTCATACAAGTTCTTTTCCATAAGCACGTATGACTATTTACGGAATACATGCCTACATTATATTGATGAATTGGAGCTAGTTCTATATCACCCTATGTTATAACTATTGCATGAGGAATCGCATCCGGCATAATTATCCATCACTGATCCGGTGCCTACGAGCTTTTCACATATTGTTCTTCGCTTATTTACTTTTCCGTTACTCTTGTTACAACTACTACAAAAACCCAAAAACATTTATCTTTACTTTTGCTACCGTTACCTTTATTATCATACCACTTTTGCTACTAAACAGTTTGCTGCAGATACTAAGTTATCCAGGTGTGGTTGAATTGACAACTCAACTGCTAATACTCAAGAATATTCTTTGGCTCCCCTTGTGTCGAATCAATAAATTTGGGTTGAATACTCTACCCTCGAAAGCTGTTGCGATCCCCTATACTTGTGGGTTATCAAGACCAATTTCTGGCACCGTTGCCGGGAGGCATAGCTCTATTCTCTGAGTCACTTGGGATTTATATCTGTTGATCACTATGAAGAACTTGGAAGATGATTGAACTACTATTTTGCACTCAACTACGAGGGGAGGTAAGGAGCTGCCATCTAGCTCTGCACTAGATTCTCCTTCCGTTATTAGTAAGCTTGCGACACCTAAACCTGCTACTGCTATGAGTTCTGATATGTCGCATGTTATTGATGATGCCACTTCTGCTATGCATGATGAAACTACTTCTGTGCGTGATACTACTTTGCCATTAGGTGAATTTCTAGATGAACAACTTGCTAGAGTTAGAGGGGATGAAATTACTAAAGATCCTATTACTGATGATAGTGATGATGAAGGTTCCCCCAATGATTATGTTTTACCTGTTGTTCCTAAGGGTTATGTTATGCATGAAAAAGCTGCTCTGGAAATCCTTGCTTGCAATGATAGAAATGATCTTAAGAAATTATTAGCTAAATGGAAGCAGCAGTCTCTTAATGCTAGAATGAAACCCGACCCTGCTTTTGCTACTTCACATATTTGTGTTACTGATAAGGATTATGAATTCTCTGTTGATCATGATATTATTACTTTAGTTGAATCTGATCCTTTTTATGGCCTTGAATCTGAAACTGTTGTGGCATATCTTACCAAGTTGAATGATATAGCCACCTTATTTACTCATGATGAGAAGTCTCGCTATTTATATATCCTTAAGATATTTCTGTTCTCATTAAAGGGTGATGCTAAGACTTGGTACAATTCTCTTTGAGGGAGTCCTGGATTAGGGGGTGTCCGGATAGCCGAACTATCACCGTTGGCCGGACTCCTGGACTATGAAGATACAAGATTGAAGACTTCGTCCCGTGTCCGGATGGGACTCCTGGACTATGAAGATACAAGATCTCCTACCATTGTAACCGACTCTGTGTAACCCTAACCCTATCTGGTGTCTATATAAACCGGAGGGTTTTAGTCCGTAGGACGAACAACAATCATACCATAGGCTAGCCTCTAGGGTTTAGCCTCTCTGATCTCGTGGTAGATCCACTCTTGTACTACCCATATCATCAATATTAATCAAGCAGGAGTAGGGTTTTACCTCCATTGAGAGGGCCCGAACCTGGTAAAACATAGTGTCCCTTGTCTCCTGTTACCATCCGCCTAGGCGCACAGCTTTGGGACCCACTACCCGAGATCCGCGGTTTGACACCGACATTGGTGCTTTCATTGAGAGTTCCTCTGTGCCGTCGCTGTCGGGAAGGATGCCTCATCCCGTCTTTAAAAGACGGCACCGTTGCTAAAGGAGCTTTGGCCACCGCCAAACTCTCCGCTAGGTGGTTTTCTTATGACCGCTGTTGTTCGCCGCTACCGACGATGACTTCTCGGGTCATCGAAAGCAATCTTCATGTTAACTCGGAACTCGCCGAGAAGTTAGATCCGATGGAGCTCTCTTCTTTAAACGAGCTCTTTGATCGCATCGCCGCCCTGGGAGTCGCTACAGACTACGATCAGATTGGGCCTAAAACCGATGTGAGAGAGATCAACTCTCCCCAGGCTACCCACCACGTTGCTGTGGTAGAGGAACAATACGGCGACTCTTCTCCTACCTTAAGGACTAGCTATGTCTGGATTTCTGACCCCTCCATGCCGGATTCCCGCGGACGGAAGGACACCACTCAAGCCCTGAACTTAAAGTCAGGCAGCGGGCTAGATTCATTGGACAACCTCCAAGAACCCAAAACTTCCAAGTTCGGAAACTTCTTCGTCCCTGAGTCTTAGATCGGATGGGGTTCGGAATTTAATTCCACCCGCCCACCCAAACATAAGCGATCTATCCCAAATCCGGCAAGAGCCCGGTGAAACAACACATCATTCTGGGGCGATTCCTCCGGTTATGGACAGGATAAAGGATTGCCGCGAGGAGGCGCAATCTCATTCTTCGCAATAATTGCGGGACAAGGGAATCCTAAACGCCATAAGTCGTCGTGAAATTACACGCTTTGCTGACTTGGCGTCCATAGTACGAAAGTACTGCGTGATGGAGAGCGCCTGGAAAAACGAAATCAAATTTTGGGATAATCCGGCCCCGAATACGACCCTAGTCCGAAATAAAAGGGTGCATCATCACCAGGCACCTGGGTTACATACCAAAAAGTAAAAAAAACCCAAAGGGCATGGAACCGTAGTGGAGGGATGGCTCAATGGACCCTGCAAAATTCATAGCACAGAGGGCGCCACTCAGACTCATAGCCCTAGAGCATGTTGGATACTACGGCAGGTGGCCAAAAGTGGCGAAGAGATCTTAGCTCCAGAGCACCAGCCCAGCAATACCAGTACGGTATTAACAGTCTTTGAGACTTTCGCATCAAATAATATCGAAACGAACACTCCATGCCTTGCCAAAGTCTACCAGATAGCAACAATAAATCCATGGGTAACACGGCTATTACCTTTAACGCCAAGATGTGAACCTAAATTCGAACAGCCCGAGCACCAGCCGCATTGGTCCTCGGTCCAATAGTGGGCGACTTTCGCCTTACCAAGGTACTCATGGACGGCGGCAGTTAAACCACAACTACGAGAAACCCTTGAAAAATGGAAATAGACTGGAGCCGCATTGAGCAAAGTAGCACAACCTTTAGAGGAATAATCCCGATCGGGAAGCATCTTTGTCAGAAAGATCACACTGGATGTGGTGTTGACGCACGCGGACAATTATAGGTCGAGGAGGTCACATTCCAAGTGGCCCCATTCAGCAGCGGATACCACGCTCTATTAGGGCGAGAGGCATTCACAATTTTTCAAGCTATACCCCATTACGGGTACATGAAGCTCAAAATGCCCGGACCCAACGGAATTATCACTCTCGCTAGTGACCTGGACGTAGCGCTCCGCGCCGAAAATAAAACAGCCGCACGTGCCCTTGAGGCACTATCCGAAGCCCTAGCGGCAAAGGAACTCACTGCGCTGCGCTCCACGGTGAACAGGGACGATGTGATACTCGATAAAGAGATCCAAGTCCACCTCTTTTAAACCGGCAGACGAAATAGTCAAATTCCAAGTCCATCCAACGGACCCTACAAAAACGGCCTCCACCGGGGCACAATTAAACCCTGATGTGGACGCCAGACTACGAGAATTCCTCTGAAAATTGGGACATTTTGCACGGCACCTTCAGACATGCCAGTAATCCCACGTCGGCTGGCCGAGCACAGCCTAAATATCCTAAAAGGATTCAAGCCAGTCAAACAAGCTCTTCGGCGTTTCTCCAAACCCAAGAGACAGGCCATGGGAGAGGAGCTAGCCAAACTATTGGAGGCCGGATTCATCAGAGATATTAAACACCCGGACTGGCTAGCAAAACTGGTAATGGTACCAAAGAAGGACAAATCCTGGTGCCTATGTGTCGATTTTAAGGACCTTAACAAGGCGTGCCCAAAGGATCCCTTCCCCCTCCCCCGCATCGATCAAATTATCGACGCTACCGCAGGACACAGTTCATTGTGTTTCCTCGATGCATACTCCGGCTACCATCAAATTAAGATGGCAGAGCCAGACCAAGCCCCAACGGCATTCATCACTCCATACGACCCATTCTGCTTCAACACAATGCCCTTTGGGCTCAAAAACGCCGGCGCAACATATCAGCGCATGATTCAGACATGTCTGGCAAACCAGATCGACAAAATAGTGGAGGAATACGTAGACGATGTGGTCGTCAAATCCAAGCATGTCGAAACCCTAGTCGACGACTTGAGGCTCACATTCGATAATCTCCGAACATATGACATCAAGCTCAACCCGGAAAAATGCGTTTTCGGCGTACCAGCCGGAAAGCTCTTGGGCTTCATTGTATCCGGTAGAGGAATTGAAGCAAACCCAGCCAAGATCGAGCTCTGTCACAATTGGATATCCCCAAAGACCTCAAACGAATACAAAAATTGACTGGATGCATGGCGGCTCTAAGCCGCTTTATCTCCCGCTTAGGAGAAAAGGCATTACCCCCTTATCGCCTCCTCCGGCGCACCGAATACTTCGAGTGGACAGATGCCGCCATGGCCGGACTCGAAGAAATCAAAGCCATATTGGCAACAAATCCGGTCCAGGCCGCGCCCAACATGGGCGAACCAATGCTATTATACATCACAGCAACCCATCAAGTTGTAAGCGCGGTGCTCATTGTCAAGCGAAAGCGGACGGACACAAGTTCCTCTCCAAAACCAGTTTACTCGTGTCCACCGTCCTAACTCCATGCAAGTCACGGTACCCGCATTATCAAAAGATAGCATACGCGGTGTTCATGGCATCCGGAAGCTGCGACACTACTTTTAAGAGTGTTCGATAACGGTAGCCTCTGAAGTACCTCTTAATGACATTATAAACAACCGCGACGAGCGGGCGGATTGCTAAATGGGCCATTGAGCTCCTCCGTTCGACATAACCTACAAGCCACGGCGAGCTATTAAGTCGCAAGTTTTGGCTGACTTAAATGCCGAATGGATGAAGCGAACTCCCTAAAAAGTACGGCGCATATTCCAACTGGATCATGCACTTTGACGGCTCCAAAATGTTGGCGGCCTGGGGCTGGCGTCGTTCGACGTCCCCAACCGGAGATACAGTCCAATCGTGCTTGAATAATGTACACGGACTCCAACAACGCAGCGAATCTGAGGCCCTTCTACATGGTCTCCGGATGGCAGTCTCCATGGGCATTCAACGCCTAGAGGTGCGCGGGGATTCAAACCTCGTGATATCCCAAATAAATGGGGACTTTGATGCCAAGGATCCGAAAACGGCAGCCTATCGCAATGCCGTCCTAAAAATGTCAGCTCGGTTTGAGGGGCTCGAATTTCACCATATAGCCCGGGATAAGAACCAGGCAACAGACGTGTTGGCACGCATTGGCTTAAAGCGCGATGCCGTCCCCCCAACATCTTCCTAGAGAGGCTTTTCAAGCCATCCGTATTATGGGAGGGAGAGTCCGGAAATAACAATTCGGACCCAACCACACTGCCCCTCACCGAACATTCCGACATTGTTGGTGGTTCCGCCAATGAAATAACACCGTCAGCCCACGCAATAATGGCAGTCATTGCCCCGTGGACAGAACCATTCCTAGCCTACCTAACTAGGCAGGAACTTCCCGAGGACCAAAACGAGGCCCGCTGCATAGTGCGGTGGTCTAAAGCCTATAAGGTCCATGAGGAGAGCTTTATAAGAAAAGCACAACCGAGTCCTTCAAAGGTGTATCTCCAAAGAGGAAGGGCGGAATCTCCTGGCTGAAATTCATGCCAGACTCGGTGGGCACCATGCCGCAGCCCGGGCCCTTGTAGGCAAGGCCTTTCGTACAGGATTTTATTGGCCGACGGCCCGGGCAGATGCTCAGGACTTAGTCCAAAGATGCGTCGGTTGCCAGCTCTTTGCTAATCAAAGCCACATGCCACCCATTGCCCTCAAAACTATACCCATCACCTGGCCCTTTGCGGCCTGGGGGCTTGACATGGTTGGACCCCTTAAAGGAGGAACCCACAAGCAAAAATACCTATTGGTCATGGTGGATAAATTCACCAAATGGATAGAGGCCAAGCCTGTAAAGACGGCCAAATCCGGACCGGTGATAGACTTCATATCAGGGGTAGTACACCGTTACGGCGTCCCCATAGCATCATCACTGATAACGGCACGAACTTCACGGCCGACGAGGTCAAACTCTGGTGCAAAAACATGGGCATCAAGCTCGACTACGCTTCATCTATCACCCCCAAACTAACGGTCAAGTCGAGCGAGCAAATGGTCTAATCATGGCGGCATTAAACCCGAGACTAGTGCGGTCCCTCAAGGAATCTAACACGCCTTTGGATAGAGGAGCTCGACTCCGTACTCTGGGGGCTGCGGACCACGCCCGAATCGCACTACCGGATTCACACCATTTTTATGGTATCTGGCGGAGAGGCAGTTTGCCCTGCGACATAATTCATGACTCACCTCGCGTGCGCATGTACAAAGAAAGAGAAGCCAAGCTCGATCGGCAGGACAGTTTGGACGCCTTGGAGGAGGAGCGCGACGTGGCAAAAGCTCGTTCTGCATTCTATCAATAGCAGGCTCGAAGATATCAAAGCAGGAAATGCGGGCCAAAGCTTACAATGTTGGCGAACTAGTTCTCGCTGCGGACAAGAAAAGGACAAACTCAAGCCCAAATGGGAGGGTCCCTTCATCATCGACCAAGTCCCGACCGGCGGGCGTACCTCGTAAACGCATCGGATAACCGACTCGAGCGAACCCATGGAACGCAGCCCGTCTCCGAAGATTCTCGCCTAGCGCGGATTCGAGTTTGTCTCCTTCCTCCGTCTATATTTTATACTTTAAGCTGTCTTTTATTTCTCTCCTTCTTCCTCCTTTTTTCCAAGTCGTTAAAGGCTCGTTTAGCATTGTTACTTTTACTTGGCGCGCTGATCGCTATCCGCTCATTATACCGGGGCTTCTTTAATGAAGCTTATTTATCAGGCTTTATGCCCAACACATGTGTCACACTTCCGCATGTACCTTTTATTCACCATTATATGCAACGATATGACTTAAGTTTTGGCCAAGCTGGGTTGCTGGCTCTGTGCTTACCCCTCGTTCCCGATTGTTCGGCTAGGTGGTAAAGGAGCACCTCTGCGATTATTACCGCCCGGTCAGCGGACGTGTACCTCAGACGGGTGAAGCCGAAAGCTAAGCGTTCTTAAGGGAATATTCGGTCGGTGAACTAAAAGACGAATTTTTATTTTTCATTTATCTGCCCCGAGATGCTTTTCTACTTTTTTTCGCAGTCCGGACATGCACTTTAGGGCATGCCTCCCAGGGAAAGTAACCCCTAATGGAACTATTCTCCCTGGAAGATGTTTCTTACTAACCATGTAATATAACATAACTAGTTGGGCACTTGTCTGATAAAGCACTCATGACCCCTACGCCTGGTCTCCATGCATGCCCCGGTTTTTACATAACCGCGAGGGTGTTCGGACACACTCGGACTATTGGGTCCCGAGGTTGAAGCGAAAAGGTCCGCTTCGACAAGCGATCTACAATCCGGCTAGAAGGCATTTTACATGTCATTTTAAATTACATAGTCAAATTGATGATTGTATTCCTCTTCAATGCCATCTAATAGGCTGTCTAGTTTACAGTCTTGCTGGGAATACTTTATGCCAACTCTACTTGGCCGTACACTAAGCTCACAGGGATCTCCTTCCGTCGGGCCCCACAGTCCGACCTCGGCCATGTGGTTTGGGTCCGCCGTGTACCGCGTCTTCACCATGGCCCGAGCCTCCTGGCGCCTTGACGACAGCCGATATCTTCCATAGTCGGAGCGCCGCGTGCTCCTGAAGTTTCTCTACAAGCTCTCCAAGGCCTTGGGCAGGGAGATAGATGGCCACAAGGCACAGGCGGCGCCTTTCATCACTGCCGAACTTCGTTCGATGCGGTTGCAATAACTTCGGGAAGAAGGTCACCCGTAGAACCGGGCATTTCCTCTGGGGACGACCGTGAGCATACCTCTGAGACATAACTCTGTTAGTTGACTTCCTCGCCGAACTCTTTTTCAAAGTTCGCTCAAGCACTTACTATAAATGCCGCGACGAAGTCGCCGATTCTCCTTCACGGAGTCAGACAGCTAGGCACGAACATCCTTTAGTTCCTCGCCCATCTGGGTGTTGGCATCTTGGAGATTTTTTTTTCTTGCCTCACCCTTGTAAGCACATTCTCGCCGGCCTTCAACCAGCGCAAGAGCTGTTGCTTGTCCGGATCTAGTCCGGCGCCATCTGCAATATTATTGTCAGATTTACACACACGCCGCACTTCACAAACTACTTATCTTTTGAAGCATATATTACGGAGGGGTCTCTGTGGCTCCCCTATAGTGGCTAGTCGGCCTCAAGTTGGGCCTTGCATTCTTCAAGCTCTGGGACAGTCGGGTATTCTTTTTGTAAGATCCTGCATAACAAATGATCCTTAAATCAGTTATTCTAACTATTTTAAGTCTCGGGGCTCTTGGCATATATAACCGTCAAATTTCCTCACCGTATGTCCTTTACATACTGCTCCGTGGCTCTGGCTAGACCATCTTGAGCAGCGCAGGTGCGCATCTCCAATTGAAGGCATTTAATGCCTCTTGGGAGAAACATGCGTCACGAAGAACTGTCGGGCGCTGTGATTCATGGCACTCTCCACCTCGGAGTTGGTGGCGGACAATCTGTCGGCATCCTCGCCGGAGGAGCATCCGACGACGCCTCGTGCTTCGCCTTAACTTCGACCCGGCTTTGAGCACGGCTTGCGGAGGCTCGATTGGCAACCTCTCCGGACACAGTCCGTGGCGCTCTTTTTCTGAAAAGAGCACCAGCGTTAATATGCCTTCTAGGAATCAATCACGGAATATGGTGATCGCCATACCGTCGCGGCGGCGTTCGATCCGGACCGCACTTCTTTTTTAGCTGCGGGGCCGTGCTGCCTTGTTGGCTAGCCGCGCGAGCTAGGCCTCCTGCCTCGAAGGCACCCCCTGCAAAACACCATTGGTATACGGTGATAAAAAATAAGCACGGATGGGTCATTATCAGAGTATTGGGACCTCGGTCTCAGTTACCTATGAGGCTAGAAGTATTCAGGGGTAATCGGCCGTAATGGCAACCAACGCATTATCAATGCTCAGTTGGTGAAATACCCCATCAATCAGCTCCACCAATATGTCCGGATCCTCTTGGGAGGCCGGATCGAAGAGCTGTTCCGGGGTTGTGGAGGCGGGCTGTTTATGTCTTTTACAGCCTGGAGCAGTTCTTGCGTCAAAATCACAAAATGAGATACCTAACCATGGGAATACGGATCGGATGTGCAAAAAGAAATGTTAAACTACCCAGCTTGAGGATTGTTCATAGAAAATCCGTTCAATGGGTACCGACGCGAGAAAATCCTCCTCTTCTCCCTTGTACAGTAGCGGACAAGATCTTGATGATCGGTGACCGATCCGGCCCCTCACGGCCATGACGGGTGGCATCGTCCTCCCCGTTGAAATCCCACATGGGGTGGCCCCTATACTGGAGCGGCTGCACCCCCCGCATAATACATGTGGCCATGACACCGATCATGGTCAGTCCGGAATGAGCTAATAATCTTATTCGGCTCATCAAGTAAAGGACGTCCCTGTCGTCTTTCCTCTGGGGGCTCCGCGGGCGCCAACTCAGGTGTTTCTTCAAAGGAGCATTGCTGAACTCCGGGAGATCGATCCGAACAGGATCCGGCTGCGGGACATCTTCTATATAAAACCATTACGAAGGCCAGTCTTGGACGCCTTCTTGAGGTTCGGATAGATATCCGGTCCCGGCGATCGCCATAGCTCGGCTCTGCCCACTTGATATATTGACCCCTCATGAGAACGGGGTAAAAGGCAGAATAATCTCTTCCTAGCATAAAATGAGCCTCGGCGCCAAGAACAGTTCGCAAAGGGCGGAAGCCCGCGATGTGCAAAATGGAGGCAGGCGTGGGTGGTGCAACTAGAGGCGTAGAACTCCAAGAGCCCCCTGAGAAACGGATGAATTGGAAATCCGAGTCCTCTTACTAGATAAGAGACGGGGGCACTCTCCGCTTGCTTTCCGCCCTTATAGGTGGCGAGTCCGGCTCGAACCGGAACCATGAAGGCCGGGGGAAGAAATCCCTTGGTTTGGAGTGTCACTAGCTCGCTATGCGAGACTGAGCATCTCTCCCAATTTCCAGGCTGAGGGCTGGGAGCGCGAGAGGACGAGCCGCGTCGACTGTCCATGATGGAATGGATTTTTGTCAGAGGCGCTCCGATGAAAGCTCACGGAGGGAGAATGGTGTGACTCAGATCTAGATCCTTGTCCCTTTTATAGACGGCTCATTTGCGCAGCTAGGGGGATAAGTGTAAAAATACCCTGGCTTTTCACATTCATTCAACACATGGAAGATGGCCATTATTGGGCGTGGAATCCAAGGAGCGCAGCATTTATCAGAAGCCGGACACTATTCGACAATTATATGGAATTTGGAGAAGAACCCGCCTCGCAATGCCGAAGACAATCTACGCGCCGGACTCATCGCCATTGAAGCCTGGTTAAGGGGCTCTTGAGGAGTCTGGATTAGGGGGTGTCCGGATAGCCGAACTATCACCGTTGGCCGGACTCCTGGACTATGAAGATACAAGATTGAAGACTTAGTCCCGTGTCCGGATGGGACTCCTGGACTATGAAGATACAAGATCTCCTACCATTGTAACCGACTCTGTGTAACCCTAACCCTATCTGGTGTCTATATAAACCGGAGGGTTTTAGTCCGTAGGACGAACAACAATCATACCATAGGCTAGCCTCTAGGGTTTAGCCTCTCTGATCTCGTGGTAGATCCACTCTTGTACTACCCATATCACCAATATTAATCAAGCAGGAGTAGGGTTTTACCTCCATCGAGAGGGCCCGAACCTGGGTAAAAACATCGTGTCCCTTGTCTCCTGTTACCATCCGCCTAGACGCACAGTTCGGGACCCCCTACCCGAGATCCGCCGGTTTTGACACCGACACTCTTGCTCCTGGTTGGGTGCGTAGTCCCCAGGATATGATTTATTAGTTCTCTTCTAAATATTTCCCTGCTCATAAGAAACAAGCTGCCTTGCGGGAAATATATAATTTTGTGCAAATCAAAGAAGAGAGTCTCCCACAAGCTTGGGGAGGCTTCTCCGATTATAATGCTTTGCTGATCATCCTCTTAAGAAAAATGAAATACTTGATATCTTTTATAATGGACTAACCGATGCTTCCAAGGACTACTTGGATAGTTGTGCTGGTTGTGTTTTCAGGGAAAGTACAGTCGACGAAGCTAAAATATTATTGAATAATATGTTGACTAATGAAAATAATTGGACTCTTCCTGAGCCAGTTCCTGAAGTAATTCCTGAACCAATTGAGCCAACTCCTGAGCCTATTCCTAAACCCACTCCGAAGAAGAGAGGTGTTTTGATTCTCAGTAGTGAAGAAAGAAATCTATGAAAGAAAAAAGGTATTAAAGCTGAATATGTTAAGAATTTACCTCCTATTGAAGAAATACATGGTCTTAATTTACCGCCTGAAGAACCACATTGTCTTGATAACCCGACACAGGTAGTAAAGGTAAATTCTCTCTATAGATATGATAAAGTTGAAATACCCTCTACTGAATTTCATAGCCCATGCTTAGATGAATTTGATGACTTTATGGCTAGACAAGAAAGTTTTAATGCTTATGTTGGTAGAGAGTTAAAGAATAATGCTTTCGAAATAGGGCGCGTAGGTGATAATCTGTCTAGAGTTAAAGATGAACTTCACCGCGTTAGCAAATATGCTTGTATGGTTGCTACTCAAGCTGAGAAAGTACTTCAAGCTCAAAATGATTTGCTTGATGAATTACATAGTAAAAATGACTTTGCTATTAGAGTGGCTACTAGAACTGGTAGAATGACTCAGGAACCTTTGTATCCTGAAGGCCACCCTAAGAGAATCGAGCAAGATTCTCAGAGAAATAATTTAGAGGCACCTAGTTCTTCTAAAAAGAAGAAGAAGAAAAATGATAGAACTTTGCATGCTTCTAGTGAACTTGTCGTAGACACACCTGAGAATCCCAATAAGAATCCCAATAATATTTCTATTTCTGATGCTGAAACTCAATCAGGTGATGAACATGAACCTAGTGATAATGTTAATAATAATGTTCATGTTGATGCACAACCTAGCAATGATAATGATGTAGAGATTGAACCTGCTGTTGATCTTGATAACCCACAATCAAAGAATCAACGTTATGATAAGAGAGATTTTGTTGCTAGGAAGCACGGTAAAGAAAGAGAACCAAGGGTTCAGAAACCCATGCCCTTTTCTCCTAAACCATCCAAGTCAAAGGATGATGAGGATTTTGAGCGCTTTGCTGAAATGATTAGACCTATTTTCTTACGTATGCGCTTAATGGATATGCTTAAAGTGAATCCTTATGCTAAGTATATGAAGGATATCATCACAAATAAAAGAAAGATACCGGAAGCTGAAATTTCCACCATGCTTGCTAATTACACTTTCAAGGGTGGAATACCAAAGAAACTTGGAGATCCGGGTGTACCAACTATACCATGCTCTATTAAAAGAAATTACGTTAGAACTGCTTTATGTGATCTTGGAGCAGGTGTTAGTGTTATGCCTCTCTCTTTATATCGTAGACTTGATTTGAATAAGTTGACACCTACTGAAATATCTTTGCAAATGGCTGATAAATCAAGCTGCTATACACATCCGGTATTTGTGAGGATGTGCCTGTTGTGGTGGCAAATGTCACTATCTTAACAGACTTTGTTATTCTTGATATTCCTGAGGATGATAGTATGTCTATTATCCTTGGTAGACCTTTTCTTAATACTGCCGGGGCTGTTATTGATTGCAACAAAGGCAATTTCACTTTTCATGTTAATGGTATTGAGCATACGGTACACATTCCAAGGAAACAATCTCAAGTTCATAGCATCAATTCAATTGGAAAATTTCCAACTATCATTTCTGGAGGCCTTGAATTTCCTCTCCCTACTGTCAAGAAAAAGTATGATATTCTTATTGTTGGGGATTTTCATATCCCCGTTGAGGTAACTTAGTGTTATTCGAAATTTCTCGATTCCGTGTTATTGAATGAGTTCGTTAACAAGACTTGATAAACCTTGTTAGTGGGTTCATTTTGATGATCACGAGATGGACGAAACTAGAAGGCACAACCTTCAGTACCCTCCTTTTACTTTCTGTTATTTAGATGAAATAAAGCAAAAATAGTATTATCCGTCTGTTTTCTGAATTAACCGTGCATTAAAAAATAGCCTGAAAATAAAAGTGCTCCAAATGCCCTGCAAATCTAGTATGATCTTTTCTGGATTATTTGAGGATTTTAGGCACTGAAAACACTGCAGGAGGGCCAAGCACCAGGCCACGAGAGAGGAGGGCGCACCCCCTGTCTCGTGGGCCCCTGGTGGCCCCCCTCCACTTATGCCAGCACCCACACACTTCATCTTCTACCCAAAAAAATCCCCATCCAGCTCAAGCACGAGTTCTAGCTCTTCTTGCTGCGATTTTCGATCTCTTAGCTCAAAGCTCCATTCGCAAAACTGCTTTGGGAGATTGTTGCTTGGTATGTGACTCCTCCATTGGTCCAAATAGTTTTTGTTCTAGTGCATTATTCATTGCAAATTTTTGCTGCATAGGTGACCATGTTCTTGAGCTTGCATGTTAAATTTTTGAGGTCCCAAGCAATTCCAATGCATGATATAGGCTCTAGGCACTTGTAGGAGTAGTTGTTATCAATCTTGTTTAGTTATATGCACTTTTATTTTGAAGTTACTAAAATTTCAGAATTTTCAGAAAATGTTAAGGAGGCTCTTTAAAGGCTCTTCTAGCCAAAGCTCTAAGGAAAAACAAGACAAAGAGAAGGAAAAACCCAAGTATAATCTTCCTCGCTTAGCGGAAGTACGGTCGTGTGAATGGCCATGCGAGGATTTCTTGAAAGAAGCCGGAATTCATGAAGATTTTTATGCTTTAATCGAGACTGCAGGCCTCATCGGTTTCATCAACGACCGAATCGATCAGTATCTCTTACTCACCAATACTTTCGTGCAAAACTTTTATTATTATCCTAAGAAATCACCGCCTGCAGTATCATTTCATTTATATGATGAATTCAAAGAAATGTCTTTACGTCACTTTTGTGTGGTATGTAGGATAACTTATGAGGGAGAATTAGAGGAACCCCATCATGAAGATGTGGATGGCTTTGTTAAAACTATTGCCGTGGAAGAGCCAAAGAAGGGCTCTGAGGCAAAAGTCTCTAGCATACACTTTCCTGTTTTACGCTACTTTGCCATATTTGCTAGTAGATGCTAGATTGGTCGTGGAAATAGTGGAAATTTGAGTGTTCCAGATATTATTATTCTTCAACATGCTTTGCTGGGAGACAACACTTTTAGTATGGGTGCCGTCGTTGCTAAACGGCTAGCCCTGAATCGTACAAAAGGCCCCATATTTGGAGGTATCTATGCTGCACGTCTTGCTGAACATTTTCAGATAACCATTAGGCACTATGATGAGGATGAGATAAAATTGCACCCTCACATCTTAGATTATAAGAGCATGGTAGCACACAAGTTTATTGTTGATAATGAAGATAAGATGCTCTTGTATAAACTTAGATTTAATAAGAAGCACATTGAGATTATTACTTTGCCTGCGCCTTTGTTATTTGATTTGCTTGCAGATAATTTTCTTGTCACATCGGAAGCGGTGAACAATCATCGAGCTCAAGCTTTCACTCCATAACCTGAACCTGAACCTGAACCTGAGCTGGACCCTTATCGTGCATCATCTATCCAGTGGGATCCGGAAATGACCAACCAGTGGTATCCTGATTAGACCTCCCACTACACCGGGGAGGGTAGCAGCGGTCCTTGGTACTAGACCAACTTAGGCCAAAATCCTAAGCTTGGGGGAGTACGTATTTCTCACCGACTTTGCATTCATGCTCACACACTAGTCGTTCGTGCTCATACTCTTTCATTGTATTATCCATGCTAGTTAAATTTCTTTTTCTACTTTTCTTCTTGTGTGTTTGATAAACCTTAGGAAAAACCAAAAAAATTAGTTAGTTTAATTTCCATGCTGGTAGTAGAATTAAAATGAAAACCCAAAAATATTTCTAGTCTACTTCTTACTTGTTGGGAGCTTTCTCATGTAAATAGTTTTATTTTCTTTCTTTTGGGGGTCGAGAAGTCCATATTGGAAATGCTTAGTGGCTCTCATATGCATGATTGTTTATTTAACTTAGAGCCCATATTACCCTGTCTTCTCTCTTGAGTTTAATGCTTGCAGATTCCAGCTTAGTCCAATGCACGTACACTCTTATTATTATTACACATCGTTCGGTCGTGCGAGTGAAAGGCAATAATGACGATATATGATGAAATTATTGGGATGAGAAAAGCTGGTATGAATTCGACCTCTTTTGTTTTTTTAGATATGATGAGTTCATCATTCCTGAGTCAGCTATTATGAAGTAAACATATTTGCAATGACATTTAGAGATTATAGTTACTTGTGCAATGGTTGATTAGCTATGAGTTATAATGATTTACCTTGCGTGCCAACATGCTATTAGAATGATTATGATATGGTATGATGGGATGGTATCCTCCTTTGAATGAATTGAGTGACTAGACTTGGCACATGTTCACACATGTAGTTGAATCAAATCAACATAGCCTTCACGATATTTATGTTCATGGTAGATTATATCCTACTCATGCTTGTACTCGGTGTGAATTAATTTTAATGCATGTTTACGACTATTGTTACTCTCTCAGTTGGTCGCTTCCCAGTCTTTTGCTAGCCTTCACTTGTACTAAGCGGGAATACTGCTTGTGCATCCAAACTCCTTAAACCCCAAAGTTGTTCCATATGAGTCCACTATACCTTCCTATATGCGGTATCTACCTGCCGTTCCAAGTAAATTTGTACGTGCCAAACTCCAAACCTTCAAATGAAATTCTGTTTTGTATGCTCGAGCAGCTCATGTACAACTAGGGCTGCCTATATCTTCCATGCTAGGTGGGTTATTCTCAAGAGGTGGACTCCGCTCCTCATTCACGAGAAAGGGCGATGGCAACCGGGATGCCCAGTCCCATGATCCAAAAGATCAAAACTAAATCAAAATAATTACAAACAAAACTCCCCAGGACCCGTTGAATGTTGGAGGCACTCGTTGTTTGAGCAAGCCATGGATTGATGCTTGTGGAGGAGGGGGAGTACAAACCTTTACCATTCTGTTTGGGAACTGCCTATAATGCATGTAGTATGGAACATACAGCCATCTCATAGTTGTTACGTTGACAACGAAAGTATGCCGCTCAAAATGTTATTCAATCTCTATTTTAAAATCGAGCTCGCACCTCTACAAATCCTCGCTTCCCTCTGCGAAGGGCCTATCTATTTACTTTTATGTTGAGTCATCATCCCTTCTTATTAAAAAAGCACCCGCTGGAGAGCACACTGTCGTTTGCATTCATTACTATTGGTTTATATTGGGTATGACTTGACTGGATCTCTTGTACCATGAATTACAATGTTTAGTCAGTCCTTGATCTTTAAAGGTGCTCTGCGTTTATGTTTTGCGGTCTCAGAAAGGGCTAGTGAGATACCATTTTGTTATGTCATGTTGTGATTATTTTGAGAAAGTGTTGTCATTCGAGTTTTATTATTATGGCTCGCTAGCTAATTATGTTATTGATATGAGTAATTGTGAGACCTATGTGTTATTGTGAGTATGGTTAGTTCATAATATTTGCTGAAACTTGAATACTGGCTTTTCATGTTTACAACAACAAGAGCAACAGAGTTTGTAAAAGTTTTTCTTTTTCACTTTCAGTTTATCAACTAAATTGCTTGAAGACAAGCAAAGGTTTAAGCTTGGGGGAGTTGATACGTCTCCAACGTATCTACTTTTCCAAACACTTTTGCCCTTGGTTTGGACTCTAACTTGCATGATTTGAATGAAACTAACCCGGACTAACGTTGTTTTCAGCAGAACTACGATGATGTTGTTTTATGTGTAGAAAAGAAAAGTTCTCGGAATGACCTGGAAATCAACGGAGGCACTTTTTGGAATTCATAAGAATTATTGGGCGAAAGAAATACACCAGGGGGCCCAGGGCCTGTCCATGAGACAGGGGGGGGGCCCCCTAGGGCACGCCCCTATCTCGTGGCCCCCCTGGACCTCCTCCGACCTCAACTCCAACTCCATATATTCTGTCTCGAGGAGAGAAAAATCGGAGAGAAAGTTTCATCGCGTTTCATGACACGGAGCCGCCGCCAAGCCCTAATCTCTCTCGAGAGGGCTCATCTGGAGTCCGTTCGGGGCTCCGGAGAGGGGGATTCGTCGCCGTCGTCATCATCAACCATCCTCATCACCAATTTAATGATGCTCACCGCTGTGCGTGAGTAATTCCATCGTAGGCTTGCTGGACGGTGATGGGTTGGATGAGATTTACCATGTAATCAAGTTAGTTTTGTTAGGGTTTGATCCCTAGTATCCACTATGTTCTGAGATTGATGTTGCTATGACTTTGCTATGCTTAATGCTTGTCACTAGGGCCCGAGTGCCATGATTTCAGATCTGAACCTATTATGTTTTCATGAATATATGTATGTTCTTGATCCTATCTTGCAAGTCTATAGCCACCTATTATGTGTTATGATCCGACAACCCCTAAGTGACCATAATCGAGATACTTCTCGGTGATGACCGTAGTTTGAGGAGTTCATGTATTCACTATGTGTTAATGCTTTGGTTCGGTTCTCTATTAAAAGGAGGTCTTAATATCCCTTAGTTTCCGTAAGGACCCCGCTACAATGGGAGGGTAGGACAATAGATGTCATACAAGTTCTTTTCCATAAGCATGTATGACTATGTACGGAATACATGCCTACATTATGTTGATGAATTGGAGCTAGTTCTATATCACCCTATGTTATAACTATTGCATGAGGAATCACATCTGGCATAATTATCCATCACTAATCCGGTGCCTATGAGCTTTTCACATATTGTTCTTCGCTTATTTACTTTTCCATTGCTACTGTTACAACTACTACAAAAACCCAAAAACATTTATCTTTACTTTTGCTACCGTTACCTTTATTATCATACCACTTTTGCTACTAAACACTTTGCTGCAGATAGTAAGTTATCCAGGTGTGGTTGAATTGACAACTCAACTGCTAATACTCAAGAATATTCTTTGGCTCCCCTCGTGTCGAATCAATAAATTTGGGTTGAATACTCTACCCTCGAAAGCTGTTATGATCCCCTATACTTGTGGGTTATCACACCCCTTTTGGGTTCAGTCCTGTGTGGCCCCGTGCCTACAAAAGGCATCAACGGCCACCGTCGTGGCAAAACAAAAAAGGTACCAAACGGGGACAAAAAGGCGCCTAACAACAACTATGGGCACACAAGTTTATGTCTGCTTACTGGGCCAGGGTGCCGCACGCCCATAACCTTCCCTCGTTGGAGGCACCGGCGAGAGACATGACAATAGACCGCATTAGGGCCTTCCCATAAAAGGCAAATGTGGTTGCACTAGAAAAAGCTTGTTTCAGTGGCACCTGACCAACTTAATGACAGAATTTAACCCCAACGTATAACAGTGATAACTGATACTCCGACATCATCTATCAACCTATAATCCAAGTCATAGCAATAGCCAACAACTAATACAGAGCATACTAGCGTCACATCAAAATATTCCGCGGACTGCATAACACTATTAGCATGATGAATCCAAGAACGATAATACTACTACTCCAAAAGCAAGAACCAGCTATTCAACTAAGATCCACATGCTAGCATCATCTACTAAATCATACTTCAAAACATAGTATCAACCAGCATCATGATGAATAAGCCTAATAGCCACTAAGAATCCAAAGGCACATGTCACCCACATAAGTTGCAAAATATTAGTCCTAGACTCCAAGCAATATCATGGCAATAGCAAGATCAACCAATACTTCGAGAAATGCCAGGAAAAAATCACAAGTAGCTAAAACAATATTTTAAACAAGTTCAAATAAGTAACCTATATCACTGCATTGCAATCATGCAAATGGAGGGTGTGGATTGCCTGGGGTGAAGGGATTCAACGGGAAGAAGTGCGAGAAGCTCGCGGAAAGTATCACTGGAAAACATTCTCTCTCGGAGGGGCTGATTAAGGGCAAGGAAAAAATGGTCATTTTCATAATGTGACAACATCATGAAATTGTTACCAACAGAACGGGCTCGACGAGACAAAGAAGTGGGCTTTGGAATCACCTCAATTGGAGTTGTGAGTGAAAAGATACGACCGTTGAAAGCTGAGGGACTAATCTATAAAATTACTTCTACAAATAGGTCCCTGTCGGGGAGGAACTGATCGTGTCCCACGAGCACCTACGGGACCTGGGTCCCTTGTGGTTCGGAGGGGGGCGGAGATTGCACAAAGAGCGGATCGAGGCGATGCACACGAGCGGATTTACCCAGCTTCGGAGCTCTCCGGAGAGATAATACGCCTACTGCTGCTTTGTGGATTATCTTGTGTTCTTGCTAGGGAGCAATGGGAGCTACAAAACCTAGCCTCAGTGTGGTCTCGTATGAGTAGGATGAACTAAGCCGGAGCTGAACCGAAAAATGAACCCTCTCTACGTTGCACTTGAGCCTCCTTTAATAGGCACAAGGGGTCACCACATGCGCTAAGTAGACGAGGGTAAAACAGTAAAAACATAGGTTGGTACACCGCTTTGTACAGTGTACAGTGATCTATACCTAACTCTGACGGCAAGGGACAAGAGTCATCAATGCCCGTCTCAGTCGCCCGAATAGTGTAACAGGGACCGTCAAGTGCGCCTCCGTTTGCCACGATGGTAGCTTGTCAGCGCCACTTATCGCTGCTCCCTGCTGGCTGCATAGCCCGTCGACACGCGTGGTTGGGAGAGCCCCGTGGTGACACGTTGGCGGGTGAGCTGGAGCGGAGATGAAGAGAGGTTGCCCGCCCCGGCAAGCGCCTTGCCGCGGCAGGAACCTTGTCGCGCTTGGGGGCTCGGCGCCCACCAAGCCTTCCCGGCAAGCTCCTCTTGCCGGGGCCTTGTTTCCTTCGCGCCCTGAGTGGCCTTCCCGGCAAGCTCCTCTTGTCGGGGTCTTGATTACTTTGTTCTTGAATGGCTCCAAAGGAGCCGCGGAGGGTCTTGGCGGTCATCAGGCCGGCCCTGCCGTGGGGCGCTGCAACTGTCCGTGCATGAGTTCGGGATACTAGGGTACCCCTACTCTAGTACACCGACAGGAGCCCCCGGGCATGGGCCACACACGCGCCAAGCTCTGTTGGGCCAGGCCCAAAACGATGCTGCGAACACGCGTGGTCTTGATTACGCCGTTATTTGCCTTGGACCCACCACGTCTCCCACGAGCAGCACGCGCCTTTGGGCGTGGCGTCGTGGGGAGATCGTGGGAGCTTTCTTTAATGGGAAAAATCGGGCAGCCGTCCCTCTCCCTTTATAAGCGGGGAACAGGGCAGGGCGCCCACTTGCCCTTCTGTCACATCGAAACCCCGTCGCTTTCCCTTCCTTCTCGAGCCCAAAGAGAGCGACGCTCCGCCCCCTCCATTGCCACCAATGCCACCAACGCCGTCGGCTTCCTCCACCACCACTCCCTATGGCTCCGAAGACCGATAAGGGAAAAGGCGTGAAATTGGCCGAGGCGCAGCGGCTCGCGGCGCTGCGGAAGGAACGGGCCCTCTTCGATCCCCTGCTCAACAGGAAGGAGTTGCGGGAGCTGTACTATCTCTTCTGGTCGACGGAGACCCGTGCGCACCCGCGCACGAGGGTCATCTCCGCCGCCACATCTGCTAAGGTCCGCATCGGGTACCCCTTCTTCGCAATTTTCTTACAGTGCGGGCTCGCCCTTCTTTTCTAATTCTTCTGCGATGTCATGAACACATATGGCCTCCGCCTCCTTGACTTCACCCCCAACGCCATCCTCACAATGGCCGTTTTCGCACATCTCTGCGAGAACTTTGTCGGGGTCGACCCAAACGTCACACTCTTCCGCCACTACTTCTCACCCCGCATAGAGAGAGGAGAGCCGCTTGCCGGAGGAATTGCATGGACCTCTAGGATCGGTAAGAAGGAAGCGTATCTTGATGGAGAGTTGCGCAGAAAGTGGGAGTTGAGGGCTGACTGGTGCTGGATCTTAGAGGAGGAGCCACAGCCTTTTACTGCCCTGCGCAAGACCCCCATAGTTCGCGGCAACGATTGGAGCAACTTGGCGCCGGAGGACGACAAGTTGAAGATTGCCACGACTAGGATTTTGCGTCTCCGACAAGCGGGGCTTACCGTAGGAGCAGTTGGCGCTGAATTCGCCGCGCCGCATTGCGCCTGCAGGAGAAAGGAGGCCTGCTTGGGAATTCGAGCGCGGCAGATATCATGAGGCTGCGCCCAGTGCTGAATTGGAATTTCACTACCTTGGAGCTTGGCGACATGCTGCGGGGAGTTGTTCAAGCCTGAAGCGGATAACCTGGATGGTGTATGTTGCGAGGGAGTTGTGCCCTTGTGCAACAACTGCGTAAACTGATAGCACCCGTGCGATAATGCCGTTGTCAGCGACTCCCATGGGATCGTTCCAACTTGGCAGGAGCCCGCCGATGACATAGTGCAGCAGTTCTTCGACAACTTGGTTGAAGTGCCGATCCGCGCCGACGAGAAGAGGCGGCTCACCCGCGACACTACTGCTCAGGAGATGGCGCGCATCGCCACAAGGTTGGAGGAGGCTGCAGAGGCTGCTGCCGGCGGCGCGTGTGGGTTCACTGTCGAGGAGGCAGAGAGGGCTGAGGCGGCAAGCCTTGCCGACCGAGAAGAGTTCGCCGGTGAGGAGGAGCAGACCGAGCCCGACAACGACCCAAGTGAGCCTGCCGGGGGCGCCTCCCCTCCGCTATCAAGTAGCTTGCCGCAGGAGGGGCTCGCTGCTCCGCCAAGGAGACGTCTCCGGAAGGCCGGAGAAGTGGCGGGGGAGCATACGGTCCAACAGCCGCCTCGCCGCCCGACGCGCTCCACCGCGGCAAGCACTGTTGCCGCGGGAGCGCCTCATTCCGCCACGGCGACGGGCGCAGGGTCTTCTGGAGTCGCGGCCCCTGCACCCGCCAAGCGTCAGAGGGAGTCTTCTCCCCCAATCCGTCGCGCCGGAGCAGAGTTTGATCTCTCCGCCCTCAGCTCCGAGGAAGAAGAGGAAGAGTAAGATCTTGTCGCTGCTATTTGTAATCTTCCAATTTATTGCTTTATCTTATATCTGACCGTTCCACTCAACCTTCTTCTTGGGACTTTAGCTCGAGAGGCGCGAAGAGGGCCAAGGCGCGGTGGTTGTCGTCTCGGATGACTCCACAGCAGCAGGGGGCACTTCGAGGACTCCTTGCGGATCCGGCAACCTTTCAACAGAGCAGCCCCCAGCTCAGCCCCCAGCGTAAGTGTCCGGTATACTTCTCATGGTTAGGTGCGCTTGGGTGCTTTTCCGTTACTGATATCTGGTTTGTTGAATTTTGTAGGAGCAGAGCAGCCACATCATGGAGCACCGGAGGCTACTCCTGAGGTCCAGCCTCATCGGGAGGCCCCGGAGGTCCTCCCGAAATTCTGCTTGCTTCAACTCGCCACCAAGGAGAATTCTCCGCCAAGGGCGCTCTCCGGCAAGGGAGGCTTCTCCGACAAGGGAGCTTCCCCGACAAGGGCTGGCGCCGACGACCCTCCGGTGGTGGAGACCGCGGCAACAGACCCCGCTGCAGGTAATCTTCTTGTTTGATAGTTTCCCTTGGGTTCTCTTTCGAATATCTGCTTGATTTGTGCTTTCTTCTTCTGACCATCAGATCCATCTGCCGGAGATCCGATGGAAACTGAGGCTGCCGGCGAGGAAGATGCTCGCGGCGATAATGTCGACACCGCCAACATGGAGGAGGAGGCTGGCGCCGACGACCCTTGCCGGCGAGGAGGCTGCCGAGGCGGCCGGCGCCTTGAGGTGGGGGAGGGTGCAGCGATCGCCGACGGCCGGAGACCTCGGGAGCGCCAGAGCGCTGCACCGACCGCCGATCCCCCGCCACCGATGCCGCACCAGGACTCAGGAGCCCCAGCCCGGCGCCTACCTTAAGGCGGCGAGGTGTCTTCATCAAGCTCCATGGGCATCAAGCTCGGGGCACCGGCGAAGGAGACCTTCGATCGGGCTGCTTGCCTCCGTCAGGCTATCGCTGGTTGATGCCCGAGCAGCAGCGATGGTGAGCTGAGGAGGAGCAGCTGCTAAGGAGGTTCTTGTCGCTCTACCGCGCCCGACAAGCCAAACTAGAGTCGAGGAGGCGCTTGTCGCGAGGGCGGAGCTGATTTGGAGAAACGTGCGGAAGAGCTCCGACGCGCCAACAAAGATACTCTCTGGGACATAGCGGAGGCGCGGGAGCAGCTTGCTGAGGAGCGCACGGCCTTCATCTTAGAGAAGGGCGAGGTCGAAGAGCAGCAGAGGCTTGCCGGCGAGAAGCTCTCCGCGCGAGAAGGTGAGCTGGCGCAGCGGAAGATCAACCTCGACAGCTATGAGGAGGATCTCGCCGCGCGCGAGCAAACAGTTGGCGGGCCACTTCAAGAGGCAAAAGATGCTGCTGCGGCTGCCGAGGCCGCCAAGAGGGAATTGGAGACGAGGGTGGCTCAGCTGGAGTCCACCCTCCAGAAGAATGCCGAGGAGGTCGCCGGGTTGAAGCGCGAGCATGAGAAGGACGCATACACCCTTGGCGAGCTACAAGGTCGTTTTGCTGAAAAGATCAAAGAGCTCGATGCCGCCAAGGACTCCAAGGCGGATCTGGAACTGAAATTGACCACCTTGACGGAGCGTTGAATGGCGCCAAGGAGGCGGGAAAGCGGGCCTCTTGGAAAAGATCAAGGCCACGAGGAGTTCTTTGTCGAATCTTGTGACCGCCTAGAATAATCTTGAGACAGCATAATGCATTGGACGAGAAGGTCTTGTGGACACCGCCGCGGCATCCATAATGGTGATGGAGTTGGGAATGACAGATCTTGGATATTCCACCGGCGAGAACCTCAACCCAGCGTCAAGCTCAGCCTATTCTTCAAAGGCGTGTTGGCGGGTATCCAGCGGCTCGGGAAGAGGTTCGAAGCAATGGCGGAGGAATCACGCCAAAATCTGTCTGCCGAGGCTCTCGGAAGGTCTTGATGAAGGTGGCCTTCCGCAACCCGAACATCGACTTCACCAAAGCCCTCAAGTCCCTGCCTCCATCCGCCAATGTTGAAGCGCTCAAGGCCCTTGTCGCACCCATTGTGGATAGGGTGAGCGGAGTTAAGAGGCTCGAGGCCGACCGCGTGGATTAGGCCGCCAAGTCTATCTTTCTCTTGTCGTTGTAGATCATGTTTAGAAAAAAAGCCTATTAGATCTACGACAAGTTATTATGTAATATACAGTATCTTAGGCAATCGGATGCAATGTTATTTCCTTTACTCGATTTCTTCCCTTGTATGTTACTGCCCTACGCTTTTCAGGGAAACTTGCCGGTGCAGGCACCCTTCCCTTGGCGCCAAGTCGCGGAACTTCAGCAACTTCTTTGGCGGGGTCGCTTCCGACAAGCAACCTTGTCGCGGACTAGCCGCAGCTCACTTAAGTTGTTGAGTGGACTCGAAACAAAGTAAGGGCGCGACCAGATGCGATTTGGTTCCTCCGCGCAGGGTTTTCCATACAAAGTACTATCGTTCGAGGAAGATAACTTAAAATTTAAAACTGGTCGTTTAAACTTAGCAACTTAGCTTTTACATTGTCCATTTTCCGGCAAGGCGACAGTTCCTCGGCGGCGCTTGGCGGCCCACACCATTATCTTCTCCTCCCCGGTTAACTTGTGGGTGGATGAACCTTCTTCTTGTTTGAGAAGAAAGAAGAAAATAAAGTTATGGAGCCTAGTGGCTCATTATAAGCTTACGGGTGCGGGTGCTGCACAAGATGTTAGTAAACACATGCATATATGATTATGAAAGCATGTATTGACAAAGTGTGCGCAACACATAGGCCTTACTGATGCACGGGGTCTGCGCACGGCTTTGTACAAAGGATTACATGCAACGGCGGCAAGACTTGTACAAAAGGGTGGTTCTTGAGCAGGTTCAACAACCGCGCCTCATGGGTAAAACTTGCGAAGATGCCCTATATTCCAGGAATTGCTCACGGAAGGCCATCTTCGGTCTCAAAGCGGACAGCGCCGGGCCTAGTGACTTCGTTTCACCCGATAAGGGCCTTCCCACCGGCGTCAACTTGTTGGAATTCTTGGCGGATTGAGCGCCGAAGAACAAGGTCGCCTTCCTCGATGCTTCGGCATTAACTGCGGCTATGGTAGCGGCGCAAAGCTTGCTGGTAACGAGCAGCTCGTCTGCAGCCTGAAGGCGATCTTCCTCGAGGAGCAGCGCGTCATCTTGCCGCAGCTGCTCTTGCTCAAGCTCATCATAGCGAGCACTCGAGGTGACCCGTACCACGAGTTCCGTGGGGAGAACTGCCTGCTCCGTAGACTAGAGCAAAGGGTGTCGGCGATGGCTCGATTTGGCGTCGTCTGATCGACCAAAGAACCACCGGCAGCTCCTCGATCCGGTTCCTTCCGCACTTGCGCAGCTTTGTCGAAAGTTCTGGTCTTGAGTCCCGCATCACTTCAGCGTTTGCTCTCTCTTTGACCGTTGCTTCTCGGATGAGCAACGAAGCAAAGCAGATCTTGGCGCCAAGATCTTGGGCGTCTTGCATAAAGGTGCGGCTCGTGAAGCGTAATGTCGTTGTCGGTGATGATCCGGTTAGGAATCCCAAAGCGGCAAACAATTGACTGAAGAACTTGGCGGCCGATTTGTCTGTCACCTTCCTCCTGGTTCCACTTCCGGCCACTTTGTGAACTTGTCGATTCGACGTACAAGTATTCAAAGCCCCGACAGCTTTCGGGGAAGGGCCGAGATGTCGAGCCCCAGACGAAAAGGGCGGGATAAAGGGATCGTCTGGAGAGCTTGAGCTGGTTGGTGTATCTGTTTGGAATGGGCCTGCACGCTTCACACTTGCTTACTTGTGCGGTTGCATCTGGAGGGCTTCGGCGGAAGAAACCTTCCGGAAGCTTTGCGGCAAGTGCTCTTCGCCAATGTGGTGACCACATATGCCTCCATGTATCTCGCCAACTGCTTCATCCATCTTCCCGCAAATACACTTCAATTTCACACCGTTGAGCCTTCTTACATGCAGGATGTTGTCAACAAACTGGTACATACTTGACCGTCGGGCTACTTTTTCCGCTTCTTCTTGCTCTTGGGAAGTTCTCTGTCTCAAGGAAATGGGCGATTCTTTGTGCCCATGTTGGAGCACGTGGCTCGACAACAAGGACTAAAGGCTCATCTATCACTGCGGGATTATCAGCTTCTCTGGCAGGACACTGTGGGTCCGCGGAGCTTGATGATCCCGGCAAGCTGCGGAGCTAAACTTGTCGGGGCGTTTGCTTCAGCGATACAAACTGCATGGTTTGTCGGAGCAGACTGCTCCTCGGTGATACTGCGTTGGTTTTAGGGACCTTCTTGGCGGCGGCTTGAGAGCTCTCTGCGGAAAGTAGTCACCGGAAACAAATTTTCTTTTCTTGCTCATCCTGTTGATGGTGTTACGGTTGGGTGAGTTAGCTTGAGCACAAAATCCCTGGTTCCACGGTAACTTAAGTCGGCGCATTTGGAGAGGCCATCAGCTATATCATTACGTGCTCTTGGAGCGTGTTCCATTTGCGAACCTTCAAAGCGCTCTTCCAACTTCCTCACCTCATCGGCGTGGCTTCCATCAATGGACTCGATAATCTTTATTTACTTGGCGGACGACAAGTTGCGAGTCCCCGACAATGAGCTTCTTGATCCCAAGGTCCACCGCAATCCACGAGACCGGCAAGCAAGCCTTCATACTCTGCGGTATTATTTGTTGCTTGTTCCTTGGGAAAGTGCATCTGGACTATGTACTTGAGGTCCTCTCCGGTGGGTGCGATAAGCAGACACGCCGGCACCGCGCTGCTGCAGCGAGAAGGCACCATCGAGTACATCAACCACTCTTTATTTGCCTCCTTGGCGGGATGCTCATCTCGGAATCTCTTCATCTTCGTTGGCGTCCACTCAACTATGAATTCCGCCAATGCTCTGCTCTGGATAGTTGAAGTGCTTTCAAACTTGAGGCCAAAGCTCGGCAGTTCAGTGCCCACTCGACAATCCTGCTGTTGCTTCGGATTTTGCAATATCCTTTTCAGCGGAAGCGGTGACAACTGTTATCTCATGTGCTTGGAAGTAATGGCGCAGCTTTCTTGAGGCCATGAGGAGGCGAAAAGCAGCTTTTGCACACCGTAGTACCTTGATCTAGCCCCTGCGAAGGGAACCGACAAAGTAGACCGGCGCTGCACCATCTTTTACAGTATCTTGTCGCAACCTGCTGATCTGTTCTTATCGGGACGAGCTTGAGGTGAAGCCCCACTTCGTCGCTGGATGCAACTGCCTCGGTTGCGGCTCGACATCCGCCTCCCTCTCCACTACTAACAGCACTAACCACTTGATTGGTGGCTGCTATATACAACAACAACTTCTCTTGTGGCTTAGGTGCGACAAGTATTGGAGCGGAGGGCAGTATCTCTCAAGTCTGCGCAGCGCAGCCTCCGCCGAGTCCATTTCATTGGACCTGCCTTTTCAAAATCTTGAAAAGCGGCGGCGCGTTCAGCAGACTTAGAGATGAACCTCTTGAGAGCAGCCATGCAACCGCAAGCCTTGACATCCTTGGCGCTTTGGCGCTTCAATCTGCTCAATGGCCTTGATCTTGTCGGGATTGGCTTCAATTCCCGCTGAGACACAAAGAACCGAGAAGCTTGCGGAAGGGACTCCAAACACGCACTTCTCGGGGTTGAGCTTGAGGTTGATCTTGCGCAGATTTGCAAGCGTCTCATCAAATCCTGAACCGAGTCGCTCTGTCCTTGCTCTTGACCACTATGTCATCCATGTAAGTTTCTACATTTACGTGTGTCGTGGTCCAAAGGCATCATGGACTACCCTTGCAAAGGTTGAACCAGCATTCTTAAAACCGAAGGCATCCGTATAAAGCGATCGTGCCACATGGTGTAGCGAATGCGGTTTCTCTTCATCCTCTTCGCCATGAAGATCGATGATATCTGAATATGCATCAAGAAACGCAGCAGATCGCATCCAGCCGTGGAGTCAACAATCTGGTCGATCTGGCGGCAAGGGAAATGGGTCTTTGGGACAAGCTTTATTAACATCGGTGAAGTCAATCTGAGTCTCCATTTCCCATTAGCCTTGCGCACAACTACGGATTGGCCAACCACGTGGGGTGAAGGACTCCTCGACAAGCCCCGCTGCTTCTAATTTCTTGATTTCTTACGCTATGAACTCTTGGCGCTCCAACGCTGTTTCCTAACTCTTTGCTTGCCGGGCGGCGTGAGGACAGACAGCTAGGTGGTGCTCAATTACTTTCCTGGGAACACCGGGGATGTCAGATGGTTGCCATGCAAACACATCGACATTCGCCCGCAGAAAAGCAACGAGCTCGCCTTCCTATTTAGGATCAAGCGTGGCATTGATGGTGAAGGTACCACCAGTGCCGTCCTCCTTGGCGGGCACCTTCTTGGTCTTTGGCGGAGCTGCCATCGTCTTGTTGCACTTGCCGGTGGAGCTCGATGGTGCGTCCTCGACGGTAGCGCAGCACTCCGAAGAGGTGCGCTTGCCGGAGTGGGCAACAGAGCTCTTGCCGGACTTGGTGGTCTTCTTCTTCCCCCCGGGAGCTTCAGCGGTAAGTGGTTTGCTATCTGTCGTGGCTGCTGCATCCCGATAAATCTTGTCGGCGCAGATAAGTGCATCTTTCTTGTCGCCATGGACAGAAATGACGCTTATCGGGCCGGGCATCTTGAGTAGGTTGTAAGCATAATGAGAGGCGGCCATGAACTTGGCGAGAGCTGGACGGCCAAGTATGCCATTGTAGGGCAATGGGAAATCGGCGACGTCAAACGTGACCCTCTCAGTTCTGAAGTTGAGCTCGCTGCCGAATGTTACCGCAGCGTGATCTTCCCTTTGGGCTTGCTCCTTCTGGGTTGATTCCTTGGAAAGTACCAGTTTCTTGAGCTCATTGTCGAGGATTTGAAGTTTACGGAGCACTGCGGAGGAGATCAAATTCAGGCCGCCCGCCGTCAACCAACATCTTTGTGACCTTGAGGTTGCGGATGGTTGGTGAGACCAACATCGGCAAGCACCCGACCGCAGTGATGCGATCAGGGTGATCCTCAATGTCAACGATGATGGGTGTGCTGGACCACTTCAGAGGTTTGTGTGACTCTATGGATGGTTCTGCTGCATTGACCTCGCGCATCCATTGCTTGAGTTGGCGGTGCGAGGTATGCAGAGACGCACCACCGTCGACGCAAAGGACCTCCGTTGCCTTTTGAAACTCCTTCTCATCAGCTTCATCGTCTTCATCGTCCTCGTCATCTTCATCTTCGTCTTCTTCCTTGTCACGGCCGCGGGGAGGTCTGTCTCCTTGCCGCTGCTTAGCCTTGCCGCGGCGTCCTCCCCGTCCGGGTCTTTTCTTACTTGCTGCACCTGCACCTTCTTGGGCTTTCTCCTTGTCTCGCCGCTCGTATTCAGCTCTCTGTAGCTCAACAAGCTGCTCGACTTTCTTGCAGCTCTGGAGATCGTGGCCCTTAGTGCGGTGGATTTTACTGATCTTGCTTGTTGGGCTGTCGGGCTTGTCGGCGGCCGCCATAGCTTGGCGGTCGGCGTCTCTGGCAACCTCCTTGCGGAGCCACCAGCCTTAGCTTTGTTGGTGGCACCATCCTTGCCGGACTGCTCGACAACTAGTACTTCTTGGTTTTTCTTCCTCTGTTGTTTAGCACACGGCTATTTCTTGCAGGCGATCCCTCACTGTCGACTCTGCTCCCACATTCTCTCACAGGAGTCTTCTTCCTTCTTCAGTAGCGTGCACACTTGTCGGCCAGGCGTAGAGCTCACGGCGTCTTTCACTTTGCACATCGCCATCTCCTCCCTCATCCTGCGGTTTCGTACATTACGATGAAATGCACCGATCACCCGGCGGGGTGGGCGTCTGGGATGTTGTAATGCACACGGCTGAATCTCTGGATGAACTTGCGAAGGGACTCTCCCTCCTTCTGGGCAAGCAGGTGGAGATCACTCTCCTAGCCATGAGGCTTGTGGCCGCCTGTGAAGGCGCCAACAAACTGGTGGCACAAATCTGCCAAGAAGAAATAGAGCCATCCGGCAAGTGCATGAGCCAAGATCGGCGTTTGGCTTGAGCACCAAGGGAAAGTAGTTGGCGAGGATCTTGTCGTCTCGTCCCCGCAGCTTGCACTGCGATGGTGTAGATGCTGAGGAACTCCGAAGGTGTGTCCTGCCATCATACTTCTCCGGCACATCTGGTTTGAAGTTTTTCTTGTCGGGCCACGGACTTGCCGCAGCTCACGGGTGAGCAGCAGGGCAACCTACGCGTCTGACAAGTCGCCCGGTTCCCCAGGTGCATGCATATCGGCAGTGGGCCCGGTGCGCTGGTCGGACTGACGACGCGCTTCCCTTCGGCGCTCGATACGGGTTCGAGCGTCCTCTTCTTGCCGTTCTCGAAGAACTTGGCATTGGTCGCGACGAGCTCGCGGATCCGACGACGCTGTGGAGTCGCTGTCGAGGTGGATCCGGTGAGTCGGCGATCTTGGCCTTCGGGAAGGGGAGTGTACGGTGGCTGCACCCCCGCAAGTCTCGTCGCCATCAGCTCGTGCCTTGTCGCCTCGCCGCGGCTGCGGCACTTTCGGTTGCCAGCGGGGCGTCGCCGTTAAGCGAAGCCGATGAGACTCTGGTGTGGCCCTCCATTCGTCGACCTTATCGGCCGTTGGAGGTAATCTAAATAATCGAGCCCTAGCCAAGGCTTCCGCTGGTGTGGTTGGCGGCAACAGCGTCTGGGCGAAGAACGGGATGTGCTCGGACTCCTAACCAAGTTAGGAGGAGCAGCATCCATGGCGACCGTACTCGCTTCGTACCAAAGATCTTTGGGGTGCATGCGGTCTCGAGGCCTCGGGATCCTCGGCTTGGCCTTGATCCAGCGGCGTATGGTGCCGCGAGCATCATGGCGCTGTTGGTCCCGCGCCTCCTGCGAAGGACGCGGTGCAGATCCGGACGCCGACACCTGCGCTGCCTTGTCCTTGGACCTGGCGGCATCGTGGGCTCTCTCGACGACGCCGGTTCCTCCGCCAGCGTTTCCCCACCACGACAGCTCCGGTGGTGGTGGGTTCGACAGCGACGGCTCTGCTGCTACCGAAGGCTTCTTCTTGGCGCCATGTCGGCGAAGATGTTGATGAAGTTGCTCGTGTAACCGCGGATCGGGTTCACACAGCCTCGGCGCCTCCTACCGGCGCGCCAAAGATGTCGGGAGGAACGATCGTGTCCCATAAGCACCTACGGGACCTGGGTCCCTTGTGGTTCGGAGGGGGCGGAGATTGCACAAAGAGCGGATCGGCGATGCACACGAGCGGATTTACCCAGCTTTGGAGCTCTCCGGAGAGATAATACTCCTACTGCTGCTTTGTGGATTATCTTGTGTTCTTGCTAGGGAGCAATGGGAGCTACAAAACCTAGCCTCAGTGTGGTCTCGTATGAGTAGGATGAACTAAGCCGGAGCTGAACCGAAAAATGAACCCTCTCTACGTTGCACTTGGGCCTCCTTTTATAGGCACAAGGGGTCACCACATGTGCTAAGTAGACGAGGGTAAAACAGTAAAAACATAGATTGGTACACCGCTTTGTACAGTGTACAGTGATCTATACCTAACTCTGACGGCAAGGGACAAGAGTCATCAATGCCCGTCTCAGTCGCCCGAATAGTGTAACAGGGACCGTCAAGTGCGCCTCCGTTTGCCACGATGGTAGCTTGTCAGCGCCACTTATCGCTGCTCCCCACTGGCTGCACAGCCCGTCGACACGCGTGCTTGGGAGAGCCCCGTGGTGACACGTTGGCGGGTGAGCTGGAGCGGAGATGAAGAGAGGTTGCCCGCCCCGGCAAGCGCCTTGCCGCGGCAGGAACCTTGTCGCGCTTGGGGGCTCGGCGCCCACCAAGCCTTCCCGGCAAGCTCCTCTTGCCGGGGCCTTGTTTCCTTCGCGCCCTGAGTGGCCTTCCCGGCAAGCTCCTCTTGCCGGGGTCTTGATTACTTTGTTCTTGAATGGCTCCAAAGGAGCCGCGGAGGGTCTTGGCGGTCATCAGGCCGGCCCTGCCGTGGGGCGCTGCAACTGTCCGTGCACGAGTTCGGGATACTAGGGTACCCCTACTCTAGTACACCGACAGTCCCTAGCAGATTAAACAGAACGTGCCTTTCCACGAAATACGCTTTCTAACTAAGAAAACATATTTTAGGTTGAAGAAGGGCCGAAGTGCGCTTTCGGTGGAGGAAAACGTATTCCAAGGAATACGCTTTCACTTAACCACGTCAGCGCCCGAGTGGGTCAACGCGGAGTGGCTGACACGCGGGGCCCGTGGGGCCCATGGCCAGCTGGCAAGGAGGGTTGGGGCCTTCATCTCCTTCCGGACGCCGCTCGCCCGCGGGGCAGAGAGAGCTGCCGGCATCGTCGCTCGCCTGGCCGGCTCCGTCCACCTCCCGAGGCGCTCCGGACATCGACGAGACGGGGAGGAGATGCCGCATCCACCTGAGCACGCGTTGAGGCGGCCGGGGAACACCGAGTTGGGCGGGGCCTCGGGCATGGCAGGCAGCAGCTCAGGCCGGTGATGGAGTCGCGACCAAAGGACACCGGAGGAAGGGGCAAACGACAGGGAGGCTCGCCTGAGACTGGGTGGAGCTTTGGTGGTGGTGGAAGAAGGGGAGGGGCTCGACATGCCATGAATTTGAGCGGAGGAGGCCGGCGACCGAGGCAGCCAATCACTGCGAGGAGGGGCTCCCGAGCTCAGGGAAGAAGCTGGGGAGCGGAAGAGGAGGTGGGTGAGGCCGCTGGTGCGGAGAGACGTGGCCGGGGTGGTTTATATAGGCGTAGCCGAAGCTTCCCGAGCTCAGGTGGCACCGTGCACGCCCGGCCCAGCTCTACCGAGCTCATCGATCACGGGGAGGGGCGAGGAATGCGACGAGGCTATGATTCAGAGGTCACGGAGAAGCAGGAGCCAAGGGGGACAGGAGGAAACGGACAGGAGACGGGCAGAGCCAAGTGGTGCACAGTGCGCTCGTGGGCGCTCGGCGTCTAGCTCCCGCGAGGAGGCTTCAAGAGGGGGCAGGGGGTGGAGAGCGACAGGTGAGGGAGGGGGAGTCAGGTCGGCACCAGCGGTCGCGCGGACACCGCCGGGGCGACGCGATGCGACGAGGTCAGAGGCGCAGAGCACGCTTACTGCAGCCTGCAGAGCACGAGCACGGGGAAAAAATCCACGCGGTCACCGCCTGGCATGTCAAGGAGGGGACAAGAGAGGCCGCATGGAGGTTTTGAGGATAAATGGACCAAGTCTTAACATGGTTGCTTTGCAACTGACCAAAATTGTCCAGAATCAAGATCATGATGATTCACTCACATGGATTAACCACGCGAGCTCAAATTTGGTAGTGCCTAATGATTTGGACATGTGAAGATGCTATAAAAATTTCATACCAATTGGACAAGCCAAAATGGTACTTGCTTCACAAACATCCTCACTGACCAGAAACTTGGAATAATTTTGGAGAAATATTGGCTTGATTAAATGATCCCAAATTTGGTGGAGAGAAGTTATTTGGATAGGAGCATGATCTGGTAGTTTCTCAGAATTAATGAAGCAATATAAAATATACTTGCTTCACAACCTGAAAATATTGCCAGAAACAAAGATTTGATCATGTGGTCACATAGATGATTGGATGGGGCTGAAATTTGGAGGAGTATGATAATATGAGCACATGAAGGAGTGTGCAAAATTTCAACTCATTTGAATAACCCTAGCTGGTACTTCCTTCACAAAGCCTTCTTTCTGACAAAAACTTTGAAAAATCAGCAAGGAAGATTGGCTAGGAAATGAAGTTGAATTTTGTCATGAGGCAATGATTGGACATAATAGATTGCCCAAAAAGTTTGGGAGCAAACAAGATAAGATAAATGACACTTCCTTCACAAAATGCCACTCTTGACAGAATGGAAAAGGGAATATTGGGGAATTATTTTTGAACTGGCCATGGAAGGATTTTGCCATATTTGAGCAAGATATGACCCAAACAATTTATGTGAATTATTTGGGAATTTTTGGATGGACAAAAGTATAGGTTGCTTCACAACCTAGGGCAATTGAGGTTATTCCTTTAATAGAAAAGTAATTTCCCCAAGAAAAACAATTATGGAGTTGGGCTAGAATGGAAATGGAATGATCTTGGGAAAGTTTTGAGGATGAAGATCCACTTGGGAGAAGAAATGATGGTGATTTCCCAGGTGACAGGGCCACATAACCACTCCAAAATGAAAACAGAGCAAAAACCAAATAAACCCAAAGAAAAAGAAAATGGCCAAAAACTAGGCAGTTACACGATACTTTCTCCTTCATGAGGCAAAAAATTATATATATAATTCCGACCACGACGAACCAGATGCATAGGATAGAACTTCTGATGAAATTACAATTTCAATCAGTTGTAGTTCCATGATCCAATATCATCATACAACCTATACCATGTCAATGCCTTCTCCTTCAAAGATAAAGGCAAGACCTTCTTCTTGACTTCATCCTCGGGCAAACCTGCAAGTGAAATAATCCACAAATTTCGTCCACATAGATAAGATGCATATGAGGATGTAATGTTCCATGTCCTATATAAGGATTTGCCAGCATTTTCTCTATCATACCCGAAGGAATTTCATAATAAATATTTTCAGTAGGTTGAGGAGCAACTCTTTGCTCTACCATTCAAGGTGAAGACAAATCTAACCATAGCATGAAACATATGGATCCAAATTAGCCCCTTATGAAGCAACACATGAACTAGGGTTTAAGCTTCTGTCACTCTAGCAACCCATCATCTACTTATTACTTCCCAATGCCTTCCCCTAGGTCCAAGCAATGGTGAAGTGTCATGTAGTCGACGTTCACATAAAACCACTAGAGGAAAGACAACATACATCTCATCAAAATATTGAATGAATACCAAATTCACATGATTACTTATAACAAGACTTCTCCCATGTCCTTAGGAACAAACGTAACTACTCACAAAGCATATTCATGTTCATAATCAGAGGAGTAATAATTATCATTACGGATCTGAACATATGATCTTCCACCGAATAAACCAACTAGCATCAACTACAAGGAGTAATCAACACTACTAGCAACCCACAGGTACCAATATGAGCTTTTCAGACAAAGATCGGATACAAGAGATGAACTAGGGTTTGAGAGGAGATGGTGCTAGTGAAGACGTTGATGGAGATTCACCCCCTCTTGATAAGAGGATCGTTGGTGATGACGATGGCTTCGATTTCCCCCTCCAGGAGGGAAGTTTCCCCAGCAGAACAACTCCGCCGGAGCCCTAGATTGGTTCTGCCCAAGTTCTGCCTCAAGACGGCGGCGTTTCGTCCCGAAAGCTTCCTCCTGATTTTTTCTAGGTCAAAACACACCATATAGCAGAAGATGGGCACCGGAGGCTTGCCAGGTGGGCCACAAGGTAGGGGGCATGCCCAGGGGGGTAGGGCGCGCCCCCACCTTTGTGGTTACTTGGTAGGTCCCCTCTGGTATTTTCTTCGCCTAGTATATTTTTTATATTCCAAAATAATTCTCCGTGAAGTTTCAGGACTTTTGGAGTTGTGCGGAATAGGTCTCTCAGATTTGCTCCTTTTCCAGTACAGAATTCCAGCTGCCGGCATTCTCCCTCTTCATGTAAACCTTGTAAAATAAGAGAGAAAAGGCATAAGTATTGTGCTATAATGTGTAATAACAGCCTATAATGCAATAAATATCAATATAAAAGCATGATGCAAAATGGACGTATCAAGCCATGATTAGTGGACCAAAACTGATGATCCATTGTAGCAAGGTAGTGCTCTTCCTACATGGAGCCCTTCCAAGATCACTAGCATAAGCTATTGCTGATAAGATGAGATTAAGATCTTTTTGAAGCTCCCTTGATGCTAGTGTGGATCTGTCTTTCAGAAATTACACGGTCTCGGGCCTGTATGCCAGTATGCGAGAGCTGACGGTTCTTCCCTGAGGCTATCTTATTAAATTAGCTAACCTGCATTCATACACCAGTTTTCAGTAGGTTAGTGACTTCAGACTCATCTCTGCTATTAAAGGGGAATCGAACATCGTGATGGTTCTATGACACCCTGATTTGTTGACAATTATGGACATCAGAAAGTTATTTGGACCTCTAGATCAAAAGTTCGAATATATGATAATGGATGGCAGTCGCCTTTGTTGTTTCATTGGACCAAATCAGAGGACATATCATCATGACTTGTTGCTATGATGTCAGAGTTCAGATCGCCTTAATGACACTGTTTGTCTCGCCTAATTGAGTCCAATTATGATAATTACTGCGGTCCCCGGGATGATTAGCGTATCTTAGGGATGTGACTAAATGGTGTCTGTGGAGCTTAGTGGCTGATATGGCTTACTAAGCACCACTGCAGGATACTACTAACGCGACACTACGATAAGAGACCCTTTGAAGAAACTGTGTGCGATGCATTAATCACAGACGGTGGGTGTAAAAAGCTGTCAAAAAGGTGGAAAACGTTTGCGATGGTGGAGCCATCAAACAAGGTTCAGATTTTAGTTGCGTGTGCGATGCAGGGCACATGGTTAATCCATTCGAATTATTGTGATGAGGCAGAACAATAGAAATGGGCAGCCTTATCAATGTGTGTGCGATATACGACATACAGTTCACTCAGACGAACTGTTTTCGATTAGGGAACACAACAAAAATGGTTCAACTTAACAAAATGTGTGTGATATGCGGCATATAGTTCACATGGATGAACTGTTTGCGATGAGCCAAAAGAACACAAACGAGTCGTGTAAACAAGATGTGTATGATACGTGGCAAACAACCGACTGAGATGAACTATTTGTGATGAGAAATTACAACACAGACGGTTAATACAGTTAGTTCATGTGCGATTTTGTGTGTACAAAGAGCTTTGAAAAATGCAAACTAGTTGCTTGCGGTGGCTAGGAGTATCGCACACGATGTGTCTGCGAGTACTCGTGTGCGATGGTTAGTAAGTTACACATACGTTTCCATGTTAACATGTGTGTGAATTTGCAATATAGACAGTTAATATGCAAATGCCTTCTGGACATTGGGCACACGCTTAACTCAATGAACTGTGTACGATACTAATACTTTCCATGTAAATTTAACTTGGGTAACAACATTTGAGTAACATATATAGTGGTTACACTATTCGACAAAAGGAGGATCTTCATAACACGGTTTTGACAACCATATGGTCCATATCTACATACTTAACATAGTAACAACTATCACATTTTAAGAGGATAAGGGCCAACAACCATATGGTCCATATCTAGATACTTAACATAGTAACAGCTAGCACATTTTAAGAGGCTAAGGGCCAACAACCACAACTATCCGCTGGAAGCAGCTTGATCACGGTGACTCGGCATCTTGTCAATGAAAAGGAAGAGCCCTCCTGTGCCTTGGTAGAGCATGAGTAGAACAGTGTCTCCAATTTTCCAATATGGATGAATTGCCACGACAAGTGAGAACTTGTTAATTTGAATGGTTCCATTTCTGCGGGAAATGCAGTACCTTGCAATCACTTTGGCGTTATTAGCAGGCACAAGTATAATTTGGCCACGCCAGGGAATCGATCCAGGAACTACTACAGAGGGCAATTTCTGTTGACATGTAGAATAAAAACCAATTGGAACATATCATTAAAGATATATATAGTTTATGAGCATCAAAATTAAAATAAGACTTTTTACCAGCGTTTTGTGCACACAATTGGTCTTGTTCAATGTGTGCACCATAGGTATAATTAATCCCATCCAAAATCCAGCGTTCATACGCTGTGCTATCTTTGTCAGATTATCAACAAAGTTTATGACATGCTTCAAGTCCTTCTAGTGAAATTTGGTACGCTTAGTAACATACAGATCGTTCACTATGCATCCAACATATCCTGCTTAAAAGGTGGGAAGGTATTTTATTCAGGACATGGCAGAAGAATATATAGTGCGCATAAATTGGTAAATAGAATTTGTTACTGCCTAGGAACGGAGTCAGAAAATGAAATCACAATTGGTTGCTGAAATAGTGATCAATTAGTCATAACAAATACCCCGATTTTGCAAAGTAATATGACAACATGGAGAAAGTTGAAAGGACACTAACCTCGATCAGACCTTGATCGACTGATGACGTTGGGGAAGTAAACATCCATGTTAATTAGACCAGGTTGTCGTGCATGCACTAGAATTTATTGCCAGCTTTCAGTTCATAACACTTAGACATTTTTCTCCAAAGGTCCACATTAAAATAGGAGTGACCATCTTTATCAAGTTTTACACTAACCGTCATTGTAAATCCATGATGCGTTGTCAATATGACATCCTGGGAGTCATCAACAAAGTAAAGCCCAATATTTCCTTCTACTCCCGTTCTTGCAAAGCAAGGGATGTGCTGGTTGAAATGAAAATTAAGATTATAAATTAGATATATTGAAATAACAGAGCAAGATGCAAATATGGGAGTAACTGATAGAACAGATCAATATATAGATGAAAGCAAAATACAAAAATATAGAATTAAAAATAGATAATGTAACAAAGATTTTATGCAAATATATAGATAATGTAGCAACAGACGGTATATGTTCACAAATTTAGGCCATGTCGACCGTGGTAGGTTGAGATTGAACATACCGAGCGCTCCCTCTAGTCATCAGGAATGGTGAGATAGAACTTCGTTTCTAACTGGCCGCGACCACACTTGCCCATTTTGTGCTCGCACTATGGACACATGAATGAACACCCACGAATCAGCTAGAACAAAAATGATTCCACGGCGATATCCGCTGGTTGATTAACAGCAACAAATGGTCTGCGATAAGAGATGAGTGAATATTTCGCTAAGTTGATTACCTTCTCCATGAGAAAAATCCCTGGCCCAATCCCGCAGAAAACCCTAGTGGACTAGAGTCTAGAATGTCGGTGTAGATAGGCGGCGGAAAGCGGTAGGGGCGAAATCCCGTGCCGTTTGGAGCACGACCTACGCCCGCCGACAATAGCCATCGAGCTTAGAGTGGCTGTTGTGATAGAAGTTGATGAGGTGAAGAGTTGCGGAGGAGTCCACGGCGAGTGGGTGGGGACGAAGTGGGTGAGGATTTCCTTTTTTCCTTTTGCATGTGTGAGTGAACAAACACGGTTCGCAGAGGCGACGGAAATGAATCGTGTGCGATAGTAAATCACTGAGATTGAACAAGACTCCAAATTTCCTTTGTCCTTCATCCATGAGTTTTTTTCTAGGATGAACATAAACCCTGCTAATCACCATGTTCAAATTTGGCACTTTTCCGGGTTCATTTACAATATTTAGGGGATTATGTGCATTTTGTAGGCATTAATGAACATAATTCAAATTCAAACAATCGGTGCTTGAAAAGGTGCACAAGAACGGTCTGGAAAAACCATACTCGTGGTATTTAGTAAATTATCAAGGCTTTTACAAGGAATGGGCAGAGATTTCAAGGGAATGCATGGCAATAGTCAACCACAAACGCGTCATTTACTTGGTTATCAACTATAGAAAAATGAAATATGTGCTTGAAAAACATCACGCCTGGCATGGTGCCATGGTATGGCCTCACCATGCCCTGGTTAAAAGCTGAGAAGGTTTGATTTATGTCGTCATACACGCCCTTCATAAATCGAACAATCACCGAGGAAGTTCCATGCCTTCGAGAGGGAAATCACCAAGATTGAAGGGGGATCCATATTTCCGTCCTAGTTTGTCATTTAGTTTTTTCCAACGGTCAACATACCGCCTCAAATGCAATGTGTTCAATTTTGGCATTTTTCAGGGCTCATTTACCATACTTAGAGGATTATGTGCATTTCTAGGCATTAATTATGCACATAATTCAAATTCGAACAATCGGTGTATGAAAAGGTGCACAAGAACGGTCTAGAAAACCATGCTCGTGCTATTTAGTGCATTCTCATGCCTTTTACAAGGAATGGGCAGATATTTCAAGAAAATGTCTGGCAATAGTCAACCATAAACACGTCATTTACTGGGTTAACAACTATACAAAAATGAAATACATGCTTGGAAAACATGACACCTGGTGTGGTGCCATGGTATGGCCTCACCGTGCCCTTGTAAAAATTTGAGAATGTTTTCCTTATGTCTTCATGCACGCCTTTCATAAATCGAACCATCACCGAGGAAGTTTCATGGTTTCGAGGGGAAATCACCAAGATTGAAGGGCGATCCAAATTTCCTTGGTCCTTTGTCCATGAGTTTTTTTCTACGATGAACATACACCCTCCAAATCACCATGTTCAAATTGGTCACTTTTCTGGGTTCATTTACCATATTTAGGGGATTATGTGCATTTCCTAGGCATTAATGCACATAATTCAAGTTCAAACAATCGGTGCATGAAAGGGTGCACAAGAACAGCCTGGACAACCATGCTCGTGCCATTTAGTAAATTCTCATGCCTTTTACAAGGAATGAACATATATTTTGATGAAATGTGTGGCAATAGTCAACCACAAACGTTTGTTTATTGTGTTTTCAACTATAGAAAAAATGAAATAAATGCTTGAGAAACATGACGCCTAGCATGGTGCCATGGTATGACCTCACCATGCCCTGGTAAAAATTTGAGAAGGTTTGGCTTATGTCATCATGCACGCCCTTCATAAGTCGAACCATCACAGAGGAAGTTCCATGCTTTCGAGAGGGAAATCACCAAGATTGAAGGGGAATCCAATTTTTCTTTGTTCTTTGCCCTGGAGTTTTTTCTCTACGACGAACATACACCCTGCAAATCACCGTGTTCAAATTTGGCATTTTTCCGGGCTCATTTACCATATTTAGGGGATTATGTGCATTTTAGGCATTTAGCGCATATAAATCCAATCCAGCTACAACTGCACAGGTGTGATGTGATGGACGTGGATTGCCATTCGATCACGGTGCATCCTACGGTGCACCCGCGCGATCCGCGCGGCTGGTGTTCTGGCCAATCATAACGCAACACACAATAGGCTCAGCGCACACTATTTCTGGAAGTGACGGAGATGAACCGTGTGCGATAATGAACGAGCAAAATTGTAAGGGAAGCTAAATTTGTATTGTCGTTTGTCATTAAGCTCTTGAATACCACCGTACTATATGGCTGGCCAGCCCCTCCGTCCCAGATCTCTCTCCAAGCGTCGTTCATGGCACTGCGGCGCACAATAACTGGTAAGGAAGTGATGGCATCCCGTCGCGCCGCA
The DNA here is from genome assembly GCA_021605205.1 of Aegilops longissima. NCBI lineage: Eukaryota > Viridiplantae > Streptophyta > Magnoliopsida > Poales > Poaceae > Aegilops > Aegilops longissima. The sequence goes on along the minus strand of CM038677.1, from coordinate 630,850,312 downwards.
TTCCTCGCCGCCCGTGACCGCACACATGGTAAGGAAGCGATGGCGTCTTGCCGCGCCAAGTTCATCGCCGCCGTTGGCCACACAGTTACGTGGCCGGACTTTGAGGTTGCCATGGCCGAATGGGCGGTGGATCTAGGGGCGGCCAAAGATGCACAGAAGGAGCGGAAAAGGCAGAAAGCTGTCAAGAAAAGAGAGTCTTGCCGCCTTAAGAAAGAAGAGGCCGCACGCCGTGGTAAGGAGAGCTTGGCAGAGATCGAAGCACAGTGGGCTACCGCCTACAAGGCTGGGAAGGAGAACGCCGATGTCTGGCCAGCATGCCCCGATGGCAGCATGTGAGAAGTAGTTTAAGTTTGTAGCATTAGAGCAAATTACCAATAGTACTTTAAGTTTGTAGTATTTACGTACAATGTCGGTAAGAGCATCCTTTGAGGGCTTTGAGCGTTGATTAGCATGTGTGCCCGTGTGTGTGTTTTTGCGTTAATCATTAGAAGATCACAAAAAACACGATTTCTATGCCGTACCCGTCTGCGTTTTTTGCGTTAATGATCCATAAGTCAGTTACCTGTGCGATGTTTCCTAATAAACCAGGCGTACCATTGACCGAAAAATATCAACTACACGCGTACATTTTTTTGGAGAGGGATCTGCCAATTTTATGTTTTCTCGCACACGAGTATTTTATGCGCTTCATCTGCATTGTGTGTTTCCCCCGCCCAAGTTTCAGGTTTCGCAGTGAAATTTTCATTAGGCGCGCGATTTCAGAATTTATTCCTCCAACCACATCCCCCCATCAAATTTCCACAATATCCCCCCCTCGCGCCTCCCCCTACCGGTGATTCATACTGCCATCGCCGCAACCACATCTATGTTTTGCTCGGATCCAGTTAGGTAACCCACCAATCTCTATCATGGCCCTGGCCTGATTGCTTAAATGGCGTCTGCGAAACATCCTCATGCCTCCAAATCCCCACCGTGAGGAGCTGATGGCGGTCCATGGCGCGATGGCCGCTGTGCGGGTTGACCCAGAGTAACACCTCGCCTCCGTCGCCGCCGAGATGGTGCAGGCTCTGGCCCAGATGAAGTGCCCGAGCGACTACCCCCCAGGACTTAACATGTAAGATTTGACCAGCTAAATCTTACCAATACCACTTGATATGGCTATGATTTGTACGGTTCATGTATTAAGCATGATCTTGCCTTGTTTATTTCAGTACTGCACACTGTGTGATGTTCAAATATTAACTGTCCAGCTCATTTTCACCAATACCAGCAGCAAACATACAATACATGACTCAGGATATCACTAGAGATGCTGCCCATTTGCTATTTTTAGTGGATGCTAACCTTGTTGTACTTAACATGCCTGTCCATGTACTTACGGAGGGTCATAAAGGCGGATGCTGTTGTTTGCCATCGAGGTTAGCTGCATCCCATGTCTTACAGTATTTCACATCATTTGTGCAATTGCAGTTTAACTTCTACCATTTACTGGTTGCCTGGAGGTACACATGTCAGTGGCACAGATCCACGCTTCGACCTAGAGGAACAGCTCGCCTCCGTCGCCACTGACTTTGGGCGGGATCTGGACAAGATGAAGTGCCCCAGCAACTACCTCTCAGGACTTACCACGTATGTACTCACCAGTTCAATCTTACCAATACCAGTTGCAATTAATGGCTATGTTTTGTACGGTCGATGTATTAAGCATGTTGTAGTAAACATGCCTAACACGTTTTAGCTATTTTCCCTATCTTTTTATGGACAACCGGGCCATTATCTGCTCTGGTAGCACCTGCCTTGTGATGCTTAACTCTACCAATTGCATTTTTATCAATACCGATTTCAATGGCCATTAAGCCTGTTGCAATTAACAGTTGTATCCATTTTTAAACAGTTGTATTTCAATGGCTACAAACTTACAACACATGAATTAGGATGTTGTTAAGCCTGTTGCAATTAATAGTTGTATCCATTTTTTAATCCGTCCCTTTGCTACCGTGCTACTCTTTCGCAATGAAGATATCACTAGAGATGCTGCCATTTTATTACCATTTGCTATTTTTGGTGGATGTTAACCCTGTTGTAGTTAACATTGACTTTCCATGTACTTACACAGGGCAAAAATTGGCGATGATGTTGTTTGCCGTCGAGGTTAGCTGCATCCCATGTCTTATACACCATCCATTCCTAAATATAAGTATTTTTAGAGATTCCAATATAGACTACATAAGGAGCAAAATGAGTGAATCAAGATTCTAATCTAAACTATATCTATTATTCTATATACTACCGTATGTAGTTCATATTGAAATCTCTAAAAGTACTTGTACTTAGGAACGTAGGTAGTTGTATTTTACATCATTTGTGCAATCTCAGTTTAGCTTCTAACATTTACTCGTTGCTTGTAGGTACATATATGAGCGGTACTGATCCACGCTTCGATCCCTTTTGCGTATGGTGCAATGAGATATTCATGAACAAGCATCAAGTGAGGAAACTAAGAAAGATTGTTAGGCAAAAGAAATGAGTGATTCGAATTAAGCTTTTTATTTACACTTTGTCCAAGACAACAGTGAACTTTAGGGTGGTAAGTAATGTGTTGCCTTTTCCCCCTGCCCACAAAAGTTACTCTATTAGACCTCAGTATCTGGTATTTTCCTCTTTTCAGTGGTTTCTGAAGCTATTTACTGATGATTACCTTGCAAACTACATGACTGGAGTGGAGGCAACTATGGTTAAATTATATAATTCATGCTACCATGATAATGCTCTAGAAGTCTTCCTGAAGGTGGTGAAGGATGGGCGGGCGATCGTCACAAGGGGTTGGACAAAAGTGGTTTGTGCCTATGGCATGCAGGAAGGCACATTATGGGCATTCTGCTTCTTCAACACCATCGGCAGTCAAAATGATTTACACTTGTCTCTTCACCTTCACTGCCTTTAAATATTGTGGTTCATTATAGTTAATTGTTGTCTAATCCTATAATCATGTAATTACTGAACATATTGTACTGACAATTTTATTTATGGATTCTTTGTGAGAATTTGAATTGCATGTTTCGTATTTCAAAATTTCCAATTCGATTAATAAATCACATGCAAAAATAAAAATATACATGAGCTAATAAAATAATGTGCACACGGTTAGAAAGAAAACAATGTGTGCGATGAAAAAAAGAGAACATACAGTTCTTTGACATGAAACTTTTGCGATGCCCGACGGATGCACACACGGTTTTGTACCATATGCGTGTGCGATTCATGGTAATACGGCAAACGTTTTAAACCAGTGTGCGTGTGTGATAGGAATACCAATCGCACACAGTTATGAAAATGGACACGTTGGCGTTAGTAGAGGCACCACGCACATTTTACATTCTTGAACCGTGTGCGATAATACCTATCACAAACATATCGACATATTAAATGTTGATGTCCACCTTTTTCACATGACTATAGGGGTGTAATCGTTTGGGGGTGTCTATTTGATCAGAAATGTAACGTCGATATGTAACGTCTGGGACTGGGGCGGCTTCTCATACGTTTATTCTATGGCGATCGTTAGTACCCCCTCGCCCATCCCCGACGGTTTCTGGGTCGTGTCGGAAGGACCCCCATATCGCCCACACTCACTTGGCGACGGTTCGAAATGCCATCGCGGAAAGGGGTTAAAAACTGTTTGTATAGCACGGACGCGCACCAGTAAAGTGGTGTTTCAGATGATGATGGCAAGCTTTGGTGCTCTCTGCAATCAAGTGATTGATTTCCAGCATGGTGCCCCGGTCCTTGAGGAAGCCGACGTCGACGCTGGTGTTGGCGCTGCACTTGCGGTACACCATGGCCATGTCGGGTCGGCCCATAAATTCAACAAGAAGTCCATTCAATTATTTGAATTTGAGATCATGGTATTTGTAAATAATACCAAAATTAAGGGGGCATCAATATTTTCTCTACTTTTGTACTTAATAGCATATATAGTCGTGTACAAAATAGATTCAAATTTACCTCCTCCATTCCAAAAATAATCGTAGTTATAGGATTTTCAAGAGTCAAAATTAAAAAAAGAAGCGCATAATTTAATGAGGTTTTGAAACATACAAGGTCAAATTTGATGTTGTCTATTTAGGTTAATCCTCAAAGATCAAGAGTACTCTAAACGTGAATGCTTTTGTTTCAATATTTTGAACGAAGCGCCAAAAGAGCCTCTACTCGCTCAAAACCGCGTGAGACCAATGTTTAGTAGAAGGAAATTATTTTTCTAACTCTGACCCGTGAAACCTACCGGCCCGACGTCCAAAAGTCTAAACCGAGGTAGGTTTGTAACTTCATCTAGACGCCACACAACCGCCTCCGAAAAACATTATACACCGTGGCTGCCTAAACACACATGTGCTAGGCCAAAATCGCTCCCGACCACTATTTGGGACACCTAGGATTACCGTCCTACCCCCGACCCATAGTAGGTCCGAAATTCAAGAGGGGGCAAAGTTTGTACTTTCCCCAAATTTCAAACAAGCGCGCCCCAGACCGAAACACGGTTCCCCCTTAGCTCCCCCCGCCCCCATCTGATTCCCCATTCATACTCCATGGGTGCCAAAACTACCTCTCCACTAGCCGTGAAACCCCAGCGTCCTCCGTCCGCCACACCATCCCACCCATCAACCGCCGCCCTCCTCCATCACACTGGAGACTATACCCCGACGTCATCGTCCACCGCAACCGTAATGCCCTCCACGACTAGTAGTTGAAGCTGAGGCCGAGCTGCCTCCAGGACACCAACGCGCGTCGTACCCGAGCCAGTTCAACCATGCCATCCTGCACCTAACCGCTGCCGCTTGATAACCCACAAGTGTAGGGGATCGCTTTTAGCCTCTTTCAATAAATAAGAGTGTCGAACCCAACGAGGAGCTAAAGGCAGAACAAATATTCCCTCAAGTTCTATCGACCACCGATACAACTCTACGCACGCTTGACATTTGCTTCCTAATACAACTATGAAACTATTTTGCAAGAATAAAACTACAAATACTTTGCGAGAATAAAACTACGAATAAATTGAAAGGTAATAAAAGTGGATAGCTTTTGTCAATAAGAAAGTCATTTGTCCCTAGGCAATCGATAACAAGTACCAGTAATCATTCTTGTAATTTTATATGAGGGAGAGGCATGAGCTAACATACTTTCTCTACTTGGATCATATGCCCTTATGATTGGACCCCTAGAAAGCATCCTCAACTACTAAAGATCATTAAGGTCGTGAAACCCAAGCATAGCATCAAGTATCAAGTCCTCTTTATCCCATACATAATGACCCACTTACTCGGGTTTAAGCTTCTATCACTCTCGCAACCCACCATAAGAGAATCATGAACATATTACAACACCCTACAGCGGGGACCCCTCACGTTTGCGTGAGATGGAGGGCACCATAGGATAGCACCATAAATAAAATATACAATCATACCAACCAAGATCACGATTAAACCACATGACAAAACGAATCTACTCAAACATCATAGGATAGACAAATATCATTCAGAAATAATGCATGGAGTTGAGCACCATGTTTAAGTAGAGATTACAGCGGGGAGAAGAGGTGTTACACTGCTACATAGAGGGGGAGAAAATTGGTGTTGACGGTAGCAAGATTGTTGATGTACATTGTCATCATGATCCTTCCCCAGCGGCACTCCGGCGCCACCAACAGAGAGGGGGAGAGAGCCCCCTCCTCCTTCTTCTTCCTTGGCCTCCCCCCAAGATGGGAGGAGAGTCCCCCTATGCTCCATGGCCTCCATGGCGGCGGTGGGGCGGGAGCCCCTCCAAGATTGGATCTATCCCCTCGTTCTCTTCTATTTGCGCGTTCCCCAGATCTTGCCGAAAACCGTTTCTTATATTTCGGGAGATCCATAACTCCGATTGTGCTGAAATTTTAACACGGTTTTTTTTTCGGATATAAGCTTCCTTGCGTCCGAAGTATAGCTCCAACCGATGTTTTAGGAGAGCATAGGACACCTGGGTGCGCCCTGGTGGGTTGTGTGCACCATGGGCCCCCATTTGCATTGATTCCACCTCCCAAAAATCACATATATTCCAAAATAATTCTCCGTAATTTTTTATCGCGTTTGGACTTTGTTTGATATGGATTTTCTACGAAACAAAAACATGCAAAAAACAGGAACTGGCACTGGGCACTAGATCAATAGGTTAGTCCAATAAATCATATAAGAAGTTGCCAAAAATATGTGAAAGTTGTATAATATTGGCATGAAACAATAAAAAATTATAGATGTGACGAAGACGTATCAGCATCCCCAAGCTTAATTCCTGCTCGTGCTCGAGTAGGTAAATGATAAAAAAGATAATTTTTGATGTGGAATGCTACCTATCATAAACTTGATCATATGTCTAATCATGGCATGAATATTAAGACACGAGTGATTCAAAGCAATAGTCTATAATTTGACATAAAGACATCAATACCCAGGCATCCCAACAAACAATCATGTCTTTCAAAATATCAACACCAAAGAAAGCTATCCCTACAAAATCATATAGTACATGCTCTGTCTTCTTAACACAAAGTATTTATCATGCACAACACTGATGACAAGCCGAGCAATTGGTTCATACTTTTTAACGCGCTTCAGCTTTTTTAACCCTCACACAATACATGAGCGCGAGCCATGGATATAGCACTATGGGTGGAATGGAGTATGATGATAGGGGTAAATATAGAGAAGACAAAAAAGTAAGAAAGTCATCGACGCGGCTAACCAACTGTCTATGGATATGCCCGTCAACCGATATCAATGCGAGGAGTAGGGATTGCCATGCAACGAATGCACTAAGAGCAATAAGTGTATGAAAGCTCAAAATGAAAACTAAGTGGGTGTGTATCAAATCCTATAATGAAAAATTCCCACTAGTATATGAAAGTGACAACATAAGAGACTCTCCATATGGAAAACATGGTGCTACTTGGAAGCACAAGTGTGGAACTAACATGCCCCATCTATCTTTATTTCTTTATTTCTTTATTTCTTTTTTCTTTTTTCTTTAATTTTCTTTTTCTTTTTCTTTTTTCTTTTTTCTTTTTTCTTTTTTTTATATTTTCTCTCTCATTGTCCGGAGTCTCATCCCGACTTTTGGGGGAATCATAGTCTCCATCATCCTTTTCTCACTGGGGCAAGGCTCTAAAAATGAATAGTGATGATCATCACACTTCTATTTACTTACAACTCGATACCTATAACAAAATATGACTCTATATGAATGCCTCTGGCAGTGCCAGGATGTTCAATGATCTAGCGTAACATGTATGAAAAATGATGAACGGTGACTGAGCCACAAATACTATGTCAGCTATATGATCATGCAAAGCAATATGACAATGAATGCTCAAGTCATCAAAATGGAAGCGGTGGAAGTTGCATGGCAATATATCTCGGAATGGCTATAGAAAGGCCATAATAGTTAGGTATGGCGGCTGTTTTGAGGAAGATATAAGAAGGCTTATGTGTGATAGAGCGTATCATATCACGGGGTTTGGATGCACTGGCGAAGTTTGCACCGACTCTTGAGGTGAGAAAGGGCAATGCATGGTACCATAGAGGCTAGCAAATTGCAGAAAGGTAAGAGTGCGTATAATCCATGGACTCACATTAGTCAGAAAGAACTCATATACTTATCACAAAAATTTATTAGCCCTCGAAGCAAAGTACTACTACGCATGCCCCTAGGGGGATAGATTGGTAGGAAAATACCATTGCTCGTCCCCGACATCCACTCATAAGGAAGACAATCAATAATAAATGATGCTCCAACTTCATAGCTTAACGAGAGACTATACGTGCATGCTTCGGGAATCACAAACCTTAACTCCAATATTCTTACTAACCACAACCATTTACTAGTACCTCCCACATATTCCATCTCTATATCGCAAAACTATTGCAAGGAATCAAACATATCATATTCGGTGATCCATAAGTTCGATGTAGGATTTCATGACTAACCATGCAAATGACCACTTGCTGTTGACTCTCTAAATAGGTATAAGTGAAGCAAGAGAGTTTAATTCTTTCTACAAAAGACCATGCTCTAATAAATAAAAGTGAAGCAAAAGAGCATTCCTCAAATAACAGCTTTCGATGTGAAGAGAAGCAGGCAATCCAAACTTCAAATGATATAAGTGAAGCACATGAAGTATTCTATAAAGCCACACTCAAAATATATAAGTGAAGTGCAATGAGCATTCTATAAATCAACCATCGACTATCTCATACCAGGTGCATAAAAGAAAAGTGACAAATAAACACAAAAGATGCTCCAAGATTTACACATATCACGTGAATGAAACAAAGACGAAAACATACTGATACTTGTTGAAGAAAGATGGGATGCCTTCCGGGGCATCCCCAAGCTTAGACGCTTGTGTCTCCTTGAATATTTACTTGGGGTGCCTTGGGAATCCCCAAGCTTGAGCTCTTGCCTCTCCTCCTTCTCCTCATATTGAGACCTCCTCGATATTTAATCACTTCATCCACACAAGACTCAACAGAAAGCTCGGTAAGATCCTTTAGTATAATAAATCAAATCACTACTCTAAGTACTATTGAAAACCAATTCACATTTTGTTTTTGCATTGTAGATACTGTAATATAACTTTTTCATGACTTGTTACACTGATAGAATTGATAGCTTCATCAAAACAAGCAAAATAATACATCAAAAACAGAATATGTCTTAAACAGGACAGTCTGTAGTAATCTGAACACTACCATACTTATGTAACTCCAAAAATTCTGAAAAATTAGGACAACATAGGCAATTTGTATAACAATAGCGTGCAAAAAGTTTCAGAAATGTTTCACGTTCCAGTAAAAAATGAAAATTCGCGCACTACAGCCAAAGTTTCTGTTTTTACACCGCACATACCAACAAGCAATCTAATCATCCTAAAGGCAAATCTTGGCACAATATGGTTATAATACAATGGAATTGTACAAGGGGGTAATTATTTTTGTGAGAATATTCATGAAAATTTACATTTTTTCCATGAGCATGCACACAAGTGTTCAAAGTTGACCCTCACTTCTCCAATGCATGACTTCCAATCGCTTCTACTTTGTGAAAAAGTTTTTAAGTTCCCCTCTATATTTTTTGTTTTTAAAATTTATAAAAGCACTCAACAGAAATAAATGACTCTCTAAAACTTCTGGGTTGTCTCCCTGGCAGCGATTTCTTTAAAGCCATTAAGCTAGGCATAAAGTGCTCAAGTAATGCATCCACCCAGATCCCAAGGTATAACAAAGCCAATTTTAATTAACAATGATTTGACATTTAGTAATGAGCACAAAGCAACATATATCATGCAATGACGAAGTCTAAATCTCTTCCTATGTAGTTGGGGGAATTCAAAAAGATAATAGGACTATCTTGTGTGGGTGCAATAGCAACAATTTCATTCTTAATATAAGGAACTACAGAAAGTTCATTTCCATAAGCGTAATTCATATTGGCATCTTGGCCACAAGCATAGCAAGCATCAATTTCATCAAAAAAGGATATTTCAAAAGAATCAACGGGATCATAGAAATTATCATAGCATTCATCCTTCGGTAAGCACTAAGGGACATTAAACAATGTATGAGTTGAAGATTTGCTCTCATTAGAAGGTGGGCACGGGTAGCTAATCCGCTCTTCCTCCTTTTGTTCTTCGTTCTCCTCATCATCTTTTTCATCCAATGAGCTCACAGTTCATCAATTTCTTCTTCCATAGACTCCTGCAAAATATTAGTCTCTTCTTGGACAGGGGAGACTTTCTCAATAAATTCATCAATATCACAATTCTATATATAGTTATCATAGCAATATTTAAGGATAGCAAAATTTTCAGGTCTATAAACTGAATCATCAAAATCGTCAAACTTTTCAAACAAAGATTCAATTTCATAAGCACCCTTAAAAGCAACAAATTCTTCTATTCGTTCCACATCATAGTAATCATATATACCATTAGCATGAGAAGCCAAGGTTTCATATTCATTAAATTTGCATGAAAAGGGAAGGTGTGGAGCATTCATCCTAGAGCAACAAGTATAATCATATCTCAAGCATAGCCCCCGAGCATACCAATTCAACATATGAATTTGACCCCATAAAAGTTTTCCTTTTTGATTCAAGCGATAATCCCTAAAATATTCACGTTGACCCAACGTTACTCCCATTATCAAGTTCAATGGGGTTTTCTCAGGATTATCATAGTAGTGCATAATATTTTTCACATAACGAGCATCAAGGGTTTTAGGAGGTTCCCCATTTCCATGAGTAGCAAGTACCACTAATTTTATTGGTGTTTCGTGTTCCATATCCATAACTAAAGATAGAGAACAACTTAGAACAGGAAATAAAAACTACTTATTGATAAAGCAAACAAGCACACTCGAGAATATTCACCCCACGCTATTGTTCCCCGGCAACGGAGCCAGAAAAAGGTCTTGATAACTCACAAGGGGATCGTTTGTAGCCTCTTTCGATAAATACGAGTGTCGAACCCAATGAGGAGCTAAAGGCAGAACAAATATTCCCTCAAGTTCTATCGACCACCGATACAACTCTACGCATGCTTGACGTTTGCTTTACCTAAAACAAGTATGAAACTATTTTGCAAGAATAAAACTACAAATACTTTGTGAAATATCATTGGGAAATAATATATGGAGTTGAGCACCATGTTTAAGTAGAGATTACAACGGGGAGAATAGGTGTTACACCACTTCATAGAGGAGGAGAAAGTTGGTGTTGACGGTAGCAAGATTGTTGATGTAGATCGTCGTCACGATCCTTTCCCCGGCGGCACTCCGGCGCCACCAGGAGAGAGGGGGAGAGAGCCCCCTCCTTCTTCTTCTTCTTCCTTGGCCTCCCCCTTATATGGGACGAGAGTTCCCCCTCTGGTCCATGACTGATATGTCTCCCTCGTATCTACTTTTCCAAACACTTTTGCCCTTGTTTTGGACTCTAACTTGCATGATTTGAATGGAACTTACCCGGACTGACGCTGTTTTTAGCAGAATTGCCATGGTGTTATTTTTGTGCAGAAACAAAAGTTCTCGGAATGACCTGAAACTTCACGGAGATGTTTTTTGGAAATAATAAAAAATACTGGCGAAAGAATCAAGGCCAGGGAGCCCACACCCTATCCACGATGGTGGGAGGCGCGCCTGCCCCTGGGCGCGCCCCCTGTCTCGTGGGCCCCCTGGTGCTCCACCGACCTCACCTTCAACTCTATATATTCACATTAGGGGAGAAAAAAATCAGAGGGAAGGATTCATTGTGTTTTACGATATGGAGCCGCCGCCAAGCCCTAATCTCTCTCGGGAGAGCTGATCTGTAGTCCGATCGGGGGTCCGGAGAGGGGAATCCGTCGCCATCGTCATCATCAACCTTCCTCCATCACCAATTTCATGACGCTTACTGCCGTGCGTGAGCAGTTCCATCATAGGCTTGCTGGACAGGTGATGGGTTGGATGAGATTTATCATGTAATCGAGTTAGTTTTGTTAGGGTTTGATCCCTAGTATCCACTATGTTCTGAGATTGATGTTGCTATGACTTTGCTATGCTTAATGCTTGTCACTAGGGCCCGAGTACCATGATTTCAGATCTGAACCTATTATGTTTTCATGAATATATGTGAGTTCTTGATCCTATCTTGCAAGTCAATAGTCACCAATTATGTGTTATGATCCGACAACCCCGAAGTGACAATAATCGGGACCACTCCCGGTGATGACCGTAGTTTGAGGAGTTCATGTATTCACTATGTGTTAATGCTTTGGTCCGGTACTCTATTAAAAGGAGGCCTTAATATCCCTTAGTTTCCAATTGGACCCCGCTGCCACGGGAGGGTAGGACAAAATATGTCATGCAAGTTCTGTCCCATAAGCATGTATGACTATATTCGGAATACATGCCTACATTACATTGATGAATTGGAGCTAGTTCTGTGTCACCCTATGTTATAACTGTTGCATGAATAACCGCATCTGACATAATTCTCCATCACCGATCCAATGCCTACGAGTTTTTCACACATTGTTCTTCGCTTATTTACTATTCCGCTGCTATTATTACAATCACTTCAAATCCCAAAAATATTACTTTTGCTACCGTTATCACTACTATCATACTACTTTCCTTCTATTTACTTTGCTGCAGATATTAAGTTATCCAAGCGTGGTTGAATTGACAACTCAACTGCTAATACTTGAGAATATTCTTTGGCTCCCCTTGTGTCGAATCAATAAATTTGGGTTGAATACTCTACCCTGGAAAACTGTTGCGATCCCCTATACTTGTGGGTTATCAAGACTATTTTACGGCGCCGTTGTTGGGAGCATAGCTCTATTCTTTGAGTCACTTGGGATTTATATCTGCTGGTCACTATGAGGAACTTGAAAGACGAGAAAACCAAAATTTATCCCTCAACTACGAGGGGAGGTAAGGAACTGCCATCTAGCTCTGCACTTGATTCACCTTCTGTTTTGAGTAAGCTTGCGACACCTAAACCTGCTTCTGCTATTAATTCTGATATGTCGCATGTTATTGATGATGCCACTTCGGCTATGCACGATACTTATGATGAAACTACTTCTATGCTTGATACTACTGTGCCACTTGGTGAATTTCTTGATGAACAACTTGCTAGGGCTAGAGAGAATGAAATTATTGAAACTGATAATATTGATGAAAGTGATGGTGAAGATTCTCCCCCTAGATATGAATTGCCTGTTGTGCCTGAGGGTTATGTTATGGATGAAGAAACTGCTAGAGACTTTCTTGCTTGCAATGATAAGAATGAGCTTAAGAAATTATTAGCTAAGCTTAAAGAAAAATCTTTGAATGCTAGAATGAAATATGACCCTGCTTGTGCTACTTCACCTATATTTGTTACTGATAAGGATTATGATTTCTCTGTCGATCCTGAGATAATTACTCTGGTTGAATCTGATCCTTTTTATGGCTATGAATCTGAAACTGTTGTGGCACATCTTACTAAATTAAATGATATAGCCACCCTATTCACTAATGATGAGAAAACTCGTTACTACTATATCCTTAAATTATTTCTGTTCTCATTAAAGGGTGATGCTAATACATGGTTTAATTCTCTACATCCTGGTTGTGTGCGTAGTCCCCATGATATGATTTATTACTTCTCTGCTAAATATTTCCCTGCTCATAAGAAACAAGCTGCTTTAAGGGATATATATATAATTTTGTGCAAATTGAAGAAGAGAGTATCCCACAAGCTTTGGGGAGCCTTCTCCAATTACTTAATGCTTTGCCTGATCATCCTCTCAAGAAAAATGAAATACTTGATATCTTTTATAATGGACTAACCGATGCTTCCAGAGACCACCTGGATAGTTGTGCTGGTTGTGTTTTCAGGGAAAGAACTATTGATGAAGCTGAAATTCTATTGAATAATATGTTGACCAATGCAAATAATTGGACACTTCCTGAACCAACTCCTAAACCATCTCCGAAGAAGAGGGGTATTCTATTTCGCAGTCCTGAAGATATGCAAGAGGCAAAGAAATCTATGAAGGAAATGTAGCGACCCGACCTCAGACGGTCAAGCCTCTGTGTGTCTGTGCCATCCCTGGATCAGTATGCTGGCACACACAGTACATCAATGTATATATCAAAGTGCAATCACATGTATAAATAACGTAAAACTGATATATACCTCATAAGTCACAGCGGAAACAAATAGTCGGGTATGGAGTCCCATCAACACCATCGGCAGGTTGAGTGTAGACCGTAACCCTATACCGTACTCTTACTCGTCGGAAGAAAGTATCTGCAACATGATACGTTGCAGCCGTGTAGGTCAGTACATTGAATGTACCGGCAAGATCACAACATGAGAAAACAGATGATAAAACTATACTATATGCAATATGGCTTTGTGGCTCGTGTGTCGAGTTTTGTTTATGTAAAAGCTGATTTATTTTCCCTACATCAAAGAAATAAATGAAGTCTGTACTATGGAGTTTTCTATCATGACATGGTTCCGCCAACCGATGTCTCATAGCCCAAAATCATCATAAGTTGCCCACAATTAAGTTATCAATCCGGTGTTGAGAGTTCCGAGATAGATCCAAGTCCAGATGCTCAAATTGTCCGTAATCGGGACACAGCTAATCGATTAGGTTTTAACCCTCTGCAAAGGTTTGTACACTTTACCCGCAAGATTCGATCCTCTTTTACGTTCTCGCACTTCGTGGTGTTTGACAACAAGATGACCAAACATGGTCTTCCAAGAGTTCCCCGACCACCGTCCGGTGCTCATTCAATCCTACCGTAGTTCTACATCTGCTAGCACCGCCCTAGCTGAGTCACAACTAGGGTCAACCAAGCCGAGCCCATAGTGACTTGCGGTTGCAGGTAAGCTCCGGGCATGAAGTATTCTTCCGTCTCTTTGAGTCTGGGTGAAGCTTTCCGCAAGATGTCATGGCGCTTCTCCATGCATCCCGGCCAACCACTGGTTTCTCCAGGGTGCCCGTCAACCGTCCTTCACCCATTAGTGTGTATTGAATTCTTGTCTCGAGTCTTGAAGTCTTGAGGCCTTGAAGATGCAGTCCTTGCAGATTCCATCATGGAGTTGTTGTCATTGACGTAGATCCTCCATTCTCACACCACTCCCGAGCACTCATACCAACCCCATCTACTATAGCGTAGCATTAAAATAAATAACGTCCGGGGCTTGGTAACAGGGTGATGGGTTCCTGCCTCATGCATACTACTCAACTACAAGGATTCAATGTCACTACTGGAGGTGGTTGCAAAGATGTCACTAAATGCAATAAAACATAGGTACGAAAGCATGGTCAAAGTGAACTTGCCTGGTATTACTTGATGAAGATAACAACGCTGTCAGAAAATGACTTGGTAGAACTAATCGTCACTCCGTTGAAAATCTATATAGTCAAACATAGCATTCACATAAGCAAACATCCTAGCAAACAATTCTAACACTCATAACAATACTCAATCAAAATAAAAGCGACAAAGAAAACCAAGTCGAAAACCAAAGGATAAACTTCGAAAGAAAAATTCAAGGAAAAACTAGTGGTGACCAACTCACACAATCTTAACGTAACATCACTAAATTACTCTAATAATTTTTTCTACAGCAAAGAAAATATAAATCCAATAAAATAACAGAAAATAAATTACTAATTTAATAACTAACAAAAAGAACTAATATAAAACTACTATAACCATCTAGTTAATACTAGAACAAATATAGCAACTAGCAAAACACTAAGACAACTATAACAGCAAATCATTTATTAAAACATTAATAAACTATACTAAATAAATATAACAACTAATGTGTTCACAAATAATAAAAACAATATAACTTGAAGTGGAAAAAGAATTACTTTTAAAACTAATAAAACTATTTTATCCACTATCACTATGAACTAAACAAGCAATTACAAAAACAATAGCTAAACACTAATAAATAACTACAAAAATTTGTCTACTGTAGCTAAACATAAACATATAACAACAAGTGAAAATCTACAAAAGGAATGAACTAAAAATAATTAAAAACAATAATTACATAACTAAAACAACTATATAAGCAAAACAATATTGTTTTTACTAAAATCTAATTTAAAATACTCCAAAATTACCAAACTAAATCCTACAGCTAAAAAATATCATAAGTGACCAGGAGCAAAAAGAATTAATTAAAAACCTATTTTTAAACTCAAGTTATGGCCAAAATACTAATCTGAACAAAATTTATCAAATTCAAATTTAAACTACTCAAATTTGAAATCCAGAGACACTAACAGAAACTTCAGCAAATTTGTGACACACAGAAATTGGAATCACTCAAAAATACTAAAAACTCTAAAAGATATGAATTTTCTAAGATTGCTATTTTCTGAAGAAAATGAATTACGGGATTTCGTGGATCTCACCGGAGTAGTCGTCGGAGTTGGGGAAGAAGATCGGATCCGATGTTGCGGTTGGTCCTAGAGGAAAGGAGATCACGGGACGGTGGAGAGGAGATCATATAAACCTCAGGAGAGGTCGAGGGCGCGGCGGCGGCGGTGGTGCTGCACTGCTGCTGCTGCGGAGAGGAGAGGAGAGGCGAGGTGTTGGTTTGATGTGTTGGAGGGGGGGGGGGTGCTTGGGTATTTATAGTGGGGGGGAGGGCTTTGCTTGGGGTAGGGGACAAGAAATAGACTAGGATTAGGAAACAAAAGGAAAAGATCTAGAAACAAATCGAATAAACGAAAGTAGGAAAAAAGTCCTACTAGGAAAGGAAAAGGAGCGGTGGCTCCCTGGTGCGTGCGATGGCCTTGGCTTGGCCGGCCGGCCGCTGGCTTGGCCTTGGGGCTTGGCCCTTGGCCCGGCGGGGCGCAGTGAATTTTTTTTTTTGACAGAGACAACAAAACAAAAATAATAAAATCAAATAAAATTTTTATATAGGCATATAATATATCAAAATTTTCAGAAAAGATTTTCTACAACATGAACGCTATTTTAGCTTCAAATAAAATACACACAAATTTTAATAATTCACACAGTGCTACTGGTCCAATAAAAATCATTTTTAAAATACCAAAATGACTTCAAATTAATTTATCTCCAATTTTCTGATGTAGGGAATCATGTTACCCTATTTTCCATATATTTTGTTTTTGGAGAAAATAATTTGGATAAAACTCAAATAACTCCAATTGGAAATAAATTCAAAAGAACTTTGAATTTAATTCTTTTAAAACTCCCAATTCATATTTCATTTAATTTGAAGAAGTCATTTTATCTTCTCTCATGAAAATCATTGAGTTGCATAAAGTTTCAGAATTGGAAATATTTTCCAAATGAAATTCAAATATTTTCAACACCCCTTGTCATTTAAATAAATGGAAGAAGTCATGTCATCTTCTCTCCAGGGTTTTGTGGTGAAAAGAATTTGAATTCACGGAGATCATAAAATGCAAAAATGAAAGTTTGGGAAAGTCCTTTTATTCCCTCTCATTTAACTTTCAAAAAGTTTCAAATTCCACTCAATTTCACTCAATAAATCACACAACAAACAATCAATCAATCAAAACTATTTATTTATTATAACATTCCAAAATTTAGAATTTTGGGATGTTACAAACCTACCACACTTAAAATGAATCTTGTCCTCGAGATTCGAAGAGGCTAGGAAGAAAGGGTTAGGGGTTGGGGGTCTTCTAGCAAATGTTTTGGTCAGAAAGGTCCGGGGTGCTACCACACTTTAAAACAAGGTTACGGTTCCAATAAACTCAGATACTTCCTCTGGAGTGCCGACAATATATGTCCCTTCACATATCTTACAATAGCTCCTTCATTAACGCTCTTCTGTCAGAAGCATAGCGTTTTCCTCAAAATCTTGGGTCAGTTCGTCAAAGTTGAAGTTCGTCCGAGACTGGATCTTCTTAGCTGATAGGTCTGGCGCCAATACTAAACAACTATCGATATCTCATGGTGGTCAACGATTTATGGTTTCTCCTGCAGAAAACGGGTCTGGGTTGAACCTCACCGTATGACCTACGATTGGCAAAAGCTGCCTTGTACAAGGGGAAAAAAATGCTTATACCATACTAAGGTCCAACAAGGTTTTGATCGTCGTCTCTCTACTATAGGTAAGTCACTCAGATTTACCATCCCATATAGCAAAGCGAATAATAAGAGTAAGTCGGATGGTGATCAATCCATCCCGCACCCAAATCATTACCTTGTACATGGTTTAGCGAATCTCGCATTCTAACACGCGGTCATCCTCACAAGCATTGCAGAATTTCTCTTGTCGACGAACCAAGTTCGGATAAATCCATTGATTCTGCAAGACAAACAAACATCTATCGTTCCTTAACAACTCTCAGGTTTTGCGTAAACTCCTATAGAATCGTTGGTTGATAAAATCGTAACTTCTTCCAGGGTTTTTCCTTCAGCAAGAATGTGCTTGCTTCTTGGCAAGTCCTGGAGCCTGTGGGTCATGGCCCACTTCAATACTAGTGCAGCTTTAACTCATCCTTGGAGTAACTCTCTTGTTCCATATTACACCTCCTTTAAATCCAGTAGTACTCTGTTTCTTCATACCTTCATATCAAAAGCAAAACTCCAACTTTTTTTCCTTTGAACTACAGTCCGTGGAATATATATTTTCTTATCCATTAGTCTAGTCTTCTTCACAGGGTACTACCACCCTTAAAATGAAATTCACAAATCCATCCATAGACCATATTTCTCATATCCTCGAAAATGGTCAAAATCTTTGTTCACAGAGTAACAACCCATAAAATTCAACATATGAAATCATCACACCTTAACTTTATTGATTCATGCATTCATTACAATCTCTGAGCACCCATTACATAACTCAACTCATCGAACTCATGAAAATTAAATTGCTTTCTGTTACTCTTGTTTCCAATATCAAAATTCCAACTACTCAACTCCAGCTCTCATATTGTCGGGACATTTAGTAGCATAATGTCCTGCTTCCTTGCAGCGAAAACAAATGACTTCCGACATGTCTTGGGGCTTCTTTGTGATTATATAGGCTCCTTGGATTCTTGGCTTCTTTTCGAGACAATTATTGGCATAATGCCCGACGTCCTTACATTCAAAACAGGTAATATGACTCTTGTCCCTATTTGCAGAAATTGGGTTGTTCTGAGGGTGTCTTTGTTTTCTCTTCCTGGGTTTCTTCGTTATGATCAAACCTTCTATTCCATGTGGATCAAACTCTATTGCTTCCGTCGGGAAGTATCCCAGATACTCTTTTCTTTCCTTGGTGCAATACTGTGAAAAATGTCCTTCTTCTCCACATGAATAGCAGGCATTGGAGTAAAATCTGTTGAGGCCTTCTCCATCAGGGTCTTCAACACATTCCTTCATCACAGGTTCTTCTAGACCTTCCTTGAGGGCTTCTTTCATTCCTTCTTCCTGCTTCTGAATAGTTTGTTGCACCGTGGGGTAAATGTGACACTACGCCGGGTAGTGGGTGGTTCCTTCACACAAGAAACAAGTCACCTGACTAGTTGGGCATTCCTCAGCTGGGTGTTTCTCCTCACAATGAGGGCATCCATCCTTGTGTTCCTCCTGGGTGTGTCCTATTTCTCCGCAAATCTTGTAGGCACAAGGTTTATTTCTTGGTGTATCATGGTGCTTCCGGATGAGACGTGATCTCAACAGGGTCTTCTTGAATTCCTCCCAAGTTCTTGCTCCATTAAATCCTTGTATGGCTTGATGCATTTTCCACCAGGTTGCAGCACTTCCTTCAAAGTACTGAAGAGCGTAAGATACTTCATTCTTCCTTGAAACCAAATTGCTCCCGAAGTGATTCTCCATGTTCTGCATCCATAGCTCTGCCTCCGGCTGAGTCTTAGGTCCAGAGAATATCACTCCAACTTCATTCATCATATATGGGGTCCAAAAGTTTTGGGATGAGATGTGAGAGAGGTGGGGAGGGATATACACACAATACAAACAATAGTTTTTTGAAGAAACAAGTTTTACTTTGTGGCTGTCGGAAAACATCAAACAAATGACAGCTCACAAATCGTCGCATCTAACGTAGGTGTATAATAGGGGTTTGGTCTCTAAAGGTCAAATAATTCTTCAGGAACTTCAAATTCTTCAAGTCTTCAGAGTCTTCAATTGTTGCAGCTGCAATTTCTTCCAACGCATGGTGAAATCCTGGTTACTTTAAAGGGGTCATCAGCTGTCCGATATCTTTCTTGGAGCGGCTTCAATTGATCCTTCATGTGGTCAAAAGGGAAAAGGGTATATTCTAACTATTTGAGGTGAGAGTGTCTATTTGATAAAATCTGAAAAGATGAGAAGTAAGAGTCTTTTTTGAAAATAAAGTTTTAGAAATTTCCTGTCCTAGGGCTTTCCGGTTTCTAGGGTCACGCCCTACACCAACATGTGCTCGATACCATATCAGAGCGACCCGACCTCGACGGTCAAGCCTCGTGTTTCGTGCCATCCTCGGATCAGTATGTTGGCACACACAGTACATCAATGTATATATCAAAGTGCAATCACATGTATAAATAACGTAAAACTGATATATACCTCATAAGTCATAGCGAAACAAATAGTCGGGTATGGAGTCCCATCAACGCCATCGGCAGGTTGAGTGTAGACCGTAACCCTGCACCATACTCTTACTCGTCGAAGAAAGTATCTCGCAACATGATACGTTGCAGCCGTGTAGGTCAAGACATTGAATGTACCGCAAGATCACAACATGAGAAAACAGATGATAAAACTATACTATATGCACTATGGCTTTGTGGCTCTGTGTCTGAGTTTTGTTTGCGTAAAAGCTGATTTATTTTCCCTACATCAAAGAAATAAATGAAGTCTGTACTATGGATTTTTCTATCATGACATGGTTTCGCCAACCGATGTCTCATAGCCCAAAATCATCATAAGTTGCCCACAATTAAGTTATCAATCCGGTGTTGAGAGTTCCGAGATAGATCCAAGTCCAGATGCTCAAATTGTCCGTAACCGGGGACACGGCTAATCGATTAGGTTTTAACCCTCTGCAAAGGTTTGTACACTTTACCCGCAAGATTCGATCCTCTTTTACGTTCTCGCACTTCAGGTGTTTGAGAACAAGATGACTGAAACATGGTCTTCCGAAGAGTTCCCCTGACCACTGTCCGGTGCTCATTCAATCCTACCGTAGTTCTACATCTGCTAGCACCGTCCTAGCCAGAGTCACAACTAGGGTCAACCAAGCCAGAGCCCATAGTGACTTGCGGTTGCACAGGTAAGCTTCCGGGCATGAAGTATTCTTCCGTCTCTTTGAGTCTGGGTGAAGCTTTCCTCAAGATGTCATGGCGCTTCTCCATGCATCCCGCCAACCACTGGTTTCTCCAGGTGCCCGTCAACCGCCCTTCACCCAAGAGTGTGTATTGAATTCTTGTCTCGAGTCTTGAAGTCTTGAGGCCTTGAAGATGCAGTCCTTGCAGATTCCATCATGGAGTTGTCGTCATTGACGTAGATCCTCCATTCTCACACCACTCCCGAGCACTCATACCAACCCCGTCTACTATAGCGTAGCATTAAAATAAATAACGTCCCGGGCTTGGTAACAGGGTGATGGGTTCCTGCCTCATGCATACTACTCAACTACAAGGATTCAATATCACTACTGCAGGTGGTTGCAAAGATGTCACTAAATGCAATAAAACATAGGTACGAAAGCATGGTCAAAGTGAACTTGCCTGGTATTACTTGATGAAGATAACAACGCTGTCAGAAAATGACTTGGTAGAACTAATCGTCACTCCGTTGAAAATCTATATAGTCAAAAATAGCATTCACATAAGCAAACATCCTAGCAAACAATTCTAACACTCATAACAATACTCAATCAAAATAAAAGCGACAAAGAAAACCAAGTCGAAAACCAAAGGATAAACTTCGAAAGAAAAATTTAAGGAAAAACTAGTGGTGACCAACTCACACAATCTTAACGTAACATCACTAAATTACTCTAATAATTTTTTCTACAGCAAAGAAAATATAAATCCAATAAAATAACAGAAAATAAATTACTAATTTAATAACTAACAAAAAGAACTAATATAAAACTACTATAACCATCTAGTTAATACTAGAACAAATATAGCAACTAGCAAAACACTAAGACAACTATAACAGCAAATCATTTATTAAAACATTAATAAACTATACTAAATAAATATAACAACTAATGTTTTCACAAATAATAAAAACAATATAACTTGAAGTGGAAAAAGAATTACTTTTAAAACTAATAAAACTATTTTTATCCACTATCACTATGAACTAAACAAGCAATTACAAAAACAGTAGCTAAACACTAATAAATAACTACAAAATTTGTCTACTGTAGCTAAACATAAACATATAACAACAAGTGAAAATCTACAAAAGGAATGAACTAAAATAATTAAAAACAATAATTACATAACTAAAACAACTATATAAGCAAAAGAGTACTGTTTTTACTAAAATCTAATTTAAAATACTCCAAAATT
The DNA here is from genome assembly GCA_021605205.1 of Aegilops longissima. NCBI lineage: Eukaryota > Viridiplantae > Streptophyta > Magnoliopsida > Poales > Poaceae > Aegilops > Aegilops longissima. The sequence goes on along the minus strand of CM038677.1, from coordinate 630,828,204 downwards.
ACCAAACTAAATCCTATAGCTAAAAAATATCATAAGTGACCAGGAGCAAAAAGAATTAATTAAAACCTATTTTTAAACTCAAGTTATGGCCAAAATACTAATCTGAACAAAATTTATCAAATTCAAATTTAAACTACTCAAATTTGAAATCCAGAGACACTAACAGAAACTTCAGCAAATTTGTGACACATAGCGATTGGAATCACTCAAAAATACTAAAACTCTAAAAGATATGAATTTTCTAAGATTGCTATTTTCTGAAAAAATGAATTACGGATTTTGTGGATCTCACCGGAGTAGTCGTCGGAGTTGGGGAAGAAGATCGGATCCGATGTTGCGTTGATCCTAGAGGAAAGGAGATCACGGGACGGTGGAGAGGAGATCATATAAACCTCGGGAGAGGTCGAGGCGCGGCGACACTTGGCGGCGGTGGGTGGTGCTGCTGCTGCTGCTGGAGAGGAGAGGAGAGGAGAGGTGTTGGTTTGATGTGTTGGAGGGGGGGGGGGAGGGGGGTGCTTGGGTATTTATAGTGGGGAGGGGAGGGTTTTGCTTGTGGTAGGGGACAAGAAATAGACTAGGATTAGGAAACAAAGGGGAAAAGATCTAGAAATAAATCGAATAAACGAAAGTAGGAAAAAAGTCCTACTAGGAAAGGAAAAGGAGCGGTGGCTCCCTGGTGCGCGCGATGGCCTTGGCTTGGCCGGCCGGCCGCTGGCTTGGCCTTGGGCCTTGGCCCTTGGCCCGGCGGGGCGCAGCGATTTTTTTTTTGAAAGAGACAACAAAACAAAAATAATAAAATCAAATAAAATTTTTATATAGGCATATAATATATCAAAATTTTCAGAAAAAGATTTTCTACAACATGAACACTATTTTAGCTTCAAATAAAATACACACAAATTTTAATAATTCACACAGTGCTACTGGTCCAATAAAAATCATTTTTTAAATACCAAAATGACTTCAAATTAATTTCTCTCCAATTTTCTGATGTAGGGAATCATGTTAACCTATTTTCCATATATTTTGTTTTTGGAGAAAAATAATTTGGATAAAACTCAAATAACTCCAAATTGGAAATAAATTCAAAATAACTTTGAATTTAATTCTTTAAAACTCCCAACTCATATTTCATTTAATTTGAAGAAGTCATTTTATCTTCTCTCGTGAAAATCATTGAGTTGCATAAAGTTTCAGAATTGGAAATATTTTGCAAATGAAATTCAAATATTTTCAACACCCCTTGTCATTTAAATAAATGGAAGAAGTCATGGCATCTTCTCTCCAGGGTTTTATGGTGAAAAGAATTTGAATTCACGGAGATCATAAAATGCAAAAATGAAAGTTTGGGAAAGTCATTTTATTCCCTCTCATTTAACTTTCAAAAAGTTTCAAATTTCACTCAATAAATCACACAACAAACAATCAATCAATCAAAACTATTTATTTATTATAACATTCCAAAATTTAGAATTTTGGGATGTTACAGGAAAAGGGTATTAAAGCTGAAGATGTTAAGAATTTACCTCCTGTTGAAGAAACACATGGTCTTAATTTACCGCCTGTTGAAGAAATACATGGTCTTAATTTACCGCCTGTTGAAGAAACACATGGTCTTGATAACCCGACACAGGTAGTAAAGGTAAATTCTCTCTTTAGATATGATAAAGCTGAAATCCCTCCTACTAAGTTTGCTAGCGAATGTTTGGATGAGTTTGATAACTTTATGGTTAAGCAAGAAGATTTTAATGCTTATTTTGGTAGACAACTAAAACGCAATGCTTATATGATTGAACACTTGAGTGATTATATGTATAGAGTTAAAGGTGAACTTAAACTTATTAGTAAACATGCTTCTATGGTCACCACTCAAGTAGAACAAGTACTTAAAGCTCAGAATGATTTTCTCAATGAATTGAATAGTAAGAATAATGACTTTGCTGTTAGAGTTGCAACTAGAGGTGGTAAGGTGACTCAGGAACCTTTGTATCCTGAGGGCCACCCTAAGAGAATTGAGCAGAATTCTCATAGAAATAATGTTGATGCACCTAGTCCTTCTAAGAGGAAGAAAAAGAAAAATGATAGGACTTTGCATGCTTCTAGTGATCCTGTTGTAGACACACATGAGAATCCCAATGATATTTCTATTTTTGATGCTGAAACACAATTTGGTAATGAACATGAACCTAGTGATAATGTTAATGATGATGTTCATGTTGATGCTCAACCTAGTAATGACAATGATGTAGAGATTGAACCTGCTGTTGATCTTGATAACCCACAATCAAAGAATCAACGATATGATAAGGGAGACTTTGTTGCTAGGAAGCACGGTAAAGAAAGAGAGCCATGGGTTCAGAAACCCATGCCTTTTCCTCCTAAACCATCCAACAAAAAAGATGATGAGGATTTTGAGCGCTTTACTGAAATGATTAGACCTATCTTCGTGCGTATGCGTTTGACTGATATGCTCAAAATGAATCCTTATGCAAAGTATATGAAAGAAATTGTTAAATAAGAGAAAGATACCGGAAGCTGAAATTTCCACCATGCTTGCTAATTATACTTTTAAGGGTGGAATACCAAAGAAACTTGGAGATCCAGGGGTACCAACTATACCATGCTCCATTAAAATAAACTATGTTAGACCTGCTTTATGTGATCTTGGAGCTGGTGTTAGTGTTATGCCTCTCTCTGTATATCGTAGACTTGATTTGAATAAGTTGACACCTACTGAAATATCTTTGCAAATGGATGATAAATGAACTGCTATACCTGTCGGTATTTGTGAGGATGTGCCTATTGTGGTTGCAAACGTTACTATTTTAACGGACTTTGTTATTCTTGATATTCCCGAGGACGATAGTATGTCTATTATTCTTGGAAGACCCTTTTTGAATACTGCAGGGGCTGTTATTGATTGCAACAAAGGCAATGTCACCTTTCATGTTAATGGCAATGAGCATACAATACACTTTCCGAGGAAACAACCTCAAGTTCATAGTAATTCTATTGGAAAAATTCCATCGATTATTTTTGGAGGTTTTGAATTTCCTCTTCCTACTGTGAAAAAGAGATATGATATTCTTATTATTGGGGATGTGCATATCCCCGTTGAGGTAACTTAGTGCTATTCGAAAATTCTTCGGTTTCATGCGATTCGGAATGAGTTTGTTAACAAGACCTGATCAACCTTGTTAGTGGATTCATTTGGATGAGCATGAGATGGATGAAGTTAGAAAGCACAACCTTCTGTACCCTCTTTTTACTTCCTGTTATTTAGATTTAATAAAGTAAAAATAGTATTTTCCTTCATTTTTTCGAATTATCCGTGCAATAGAAAAATACCCCGAAAATAAAAGTTCTCCAAATGCCCTAAAATTAAAATATGATTTTTTTCTGGAATATTTGAGAATATCTGGCACTGAGAACACAGCAGGGGGAGCAAGCACCTGGCCACGAGGGTCTAGGGCGCGCCCACCCCCTGGGCGTGCCCCCCTGCCTCGTGGGCCCATGGTGGCTCCCCTCCACTTATTCCAGCCACCACACACTCCTTCCTCCCAAAAAAATCACCAGCCAGCTCAAGCACAAGTTCTTGCTCATTTTGCTGCGATTTTCGATCTCCTTGCTCAAAGCTCCATTCACAAAACTGCTTTGGGGGATTGTTCTTCGGTATGTGACTCCTCCAATGGTCCAATTAGTTTTTGTTCTAGTGCTTTACTCATTGCAAATTTTTGCTGCCTAGGTGACCCTATTCTTGAGCTTGCATGTCAAATTTATATGGACCCAAGTATTTCTAATGCCTGATATAGTCTCTAGGCACTTGTAGGAGTAGTTGCTATCAATTTTGTTGAGTTGGGTTCACTTTTACTTTGAGTTACTAAAATTTTCAGAAATTTTTCAGAGGAAGAAATATGTTTAGGAAAATGTACCAAGGTGGTCCTTCAAGGAAGCAAGGACCCAGGCTCGCAATACGCGATGCGGACGATGAACCACCGAGGGAAGCTCAAGTGTGGGCTTGTGAATGGCCGTCAGAGGACTTTATGATTCGAGAAGGAATCAAGGAGGAATTTGACGCATATGTGCGTAACGCTGATCTTGAGAGCTTCGAGGCAGATAAGTGCTGTCATTACCACTATCTCACCGATTCCTTTGTGAGAAGGCAAAAGGGAGACATGTTATAACCAGGGACGAGGCGAATGAGTATGAGAGGAGGATTGAGACAGCTCGCCTTCAAGCAGCAGCCCATCAGGCAATAGCCGATGTATCTCAATATGACCCCAACTATAACTTTGGATATCCGCCAGGTCAGCCGTGGCCATAGACCAACTTAGGCCAAAAGCCTAATCTTGGGGAGTACGCATTTCTCACCGACATTACATTCATATTCACACGCTCATGCTAGTTGTCAGTGCTCATACTTTTTCACTATAATATCCATGCTAGTTTATTTTCCTTTTTATGCTTTCTTCTTGTGTGTTTGAAAAACCTTAAGAAAAACTAAAAAAAATAGTTGTAGCTTTTAGCTAGTTTACTTTCTCGCTTGTAGTAGTAATAATTAAAAGAAAACACAAAAAGATTTCTTGTTCTTCTTTTGCTTGTTGGGAGCCTTCCCGTGTAAATAGTTTTATTTATTTTCTTTTCTTTGGGGGTCGAGAGGAGAAGACCATAATGAAATGTCGAAGTGGCTCTTAGATGCATTATTGTTGATTTAACCAAGATCCCCTATTGTCTTGTCTTCTCCCGTTTATTCAATGCTCACAGATTCCATCTTAGTCCAATGCATGTGCACTATTATTATTATTCACATCATTCGTTCGTGCAAGTGAAAGGCAATTATGACGATATATGATGGACTGATTGAGATGAGAGAAGCTGGTATGAACTCGACCTCTCTTGTTTTTGTAAATATGATTAGTTCATCGTTCCTGATTCAGCCTATTATGAATAAACATGTTTGCAATGACAATTAGAGATTATAGTTGCTTATGTCATGCTTAATTAGCTAGGAGTTTATAATGGTTTATCTTGCGTGCCAACATGTTATTAAAATGATTGTGATGTGGTATAGTAGGGTGGTATCCTCCTTTGAATGATTCGAGTGACTCGACTTGGCACATGTTCACACATGTAGTTGAAACAAATCAACATAGCCTTCACGATATTTATGTTCATGGTGGATTATATGCTACTCACGCTTGCACTCAATATTTATTAATTTTAATGCATGTTCATGACTGTTGTTGCTCTCTAGTTGGTCGCTTCCCAGTCCTTTTCTAGCCCTCACTTGTACTAAGCGGGAATGATGCTTGTGCATCCAACCCCATAAACCCCAAAGTTATTCCATATGAGTCCACTATACCTTCCTATATGCGGTATCTACCTGCCGTTCCAAGTAAATTTGTATGTGCCAAACTCTAGACCTTCAAATGAAATTCTGTTTTGTATGCTCAAATAGCTCATATATCAACTAGGGTTGTCTGTATCTTCCATGCTAGGCGGGTTATTCTCAAGAGGAGTGGACTCCGCTCCTCACTCACGAGAAAATGGCTGGTCACGGGATGCCCAGTCCCATGCTTTATGCAAATCAATTCAAAATAATTGCAAACAGAACTCCCCCAGGATTGTTGTTAGTTGGGGGCACCCGTTGTTTCAGACAAGCCATTGACTGATGTTTGTTGGTGGAGGGGGAGTATAAACTTTACCATTCTGTTTGGGAACAGCCTATAATGTGTGTAGCATGGAAGATATCGAGATCTCTCGGTTGTTATATTGACAATGAAAGTATGCCACTCAAAATATTATTTATCTCTATTTCAAAAATCGAGCTCTGGCACCTCTACAAATCTCTGCTTCCCTCTGCAAAGGGCCTATCTATTTACTTTTATGTTGAGTCATCATCCTCTTATTAAAAAGCAGCAGTTGGAGGGTACTGCTGTCATTTGCATCCATCACTATTAATTTATATTGAGTATGACTATGACTAGATCCCTTTTACCATGAATTACAATGTTTAGGCAGTGCTTGATCTTCAAAGGTGCTCTGCATTTATGTTTTGCGGTCTCAGAAAGGGATAGCAAGATACCATTTTGTTATATCATATTATGATTGTTTTGAGGAAGTGTTGTCATCCGAGATTTATTATTATTTCTCGCTAGTTGATTATGCCATTGACATGAGTAAACATGAGACTGAAGTGTTATTGTGAATATGGTTATTCATAATCTTTGCTGAAAACTTGAATGATGGCTTTACACATTTACAACAACAAGAGCAAACAGAGTTTGTAAAAGTTTTTCTTTATCACTTTCAGTTTATCAACTGAATTGCTTGAGGACAAGCAAAGGTTTAAGCTTGGGGGAGTAGATACGTCTCCGTCGTATCTACTTTTCCAAACACTTTTGCCCTTGTTTTGGACTCTAACTTGCATGATTTGAATGGAACTAACCCGAGCTGATGCTGTTTTCAGCAGAATTGCCATGGTGTTATTTTTGTGCAGAAACAAAAGTTCTCGGAATGACCTGAAACTTCACGGAGATTATTTTTGGAAATAATAAAAAATATTGGCGAAAGAATCAAGGCCAGGGGGCCCACACCCTATCCACGAGGGTGGGAGGCGTGCCTGCCCCCCTAGGCGCGCCCCTGCCTCGTGGGCCCCCTGGTGCTCCACCTACCTCAACTCCAAATCTATATATTCAAGTTCAGGGAAAAATCAGAGGGAAGGATTCATCGTGTTTTACGATACGGAGCCACTGCCAAGCCCTAATCTCTCTCGGGAGGGCTGATCTGGAGTCCGATCGGGGCTCCGGAGAGGGGAATCCGTCGCCATCGTCATCATAAACCTTCCTCCATCACCAATTTCATGATGCTCACCGACGTGCGTGAGTAATTCCATCGTAGGCTTGCTGGACGATGATGGGTTGGATGATATTTATCATGTAATCAAGTTAGTTTTGTTAGGGTTTAATCCCTAGTATCCACTATGTTCTGAGATTGATGTTGCTATGACTTTGCTATGCTTAATGCTTGTCACTAAGGCCCGAGTGCCATGATTTCAGATCTGAACCTATTATGTTTTCATGAATATATGTGAGTTCTTGATCCTATCTTGCAAGTCAATAGTCACCTACTATGTGTTATGATCCGACAACCCCGAAGTGACAATAATCAGGACAACTCCTGATGATGACCGTAGTTTGGGGAGTTCATGTATTCACTATGTGTTAATGCTTTGGTCCAGTACTCTATTAAAAGGAGGCCTTAATATCCCTTAGTTTCCAATTGGACCCCGCTACCACAGGAGGGTAGGACAAAAGATGTCATGCAATTTCTTTTCCATAAGCACGTCTGACTATATTCGGAATACATGCCTACATTACATTGATGAATTGGAGCTAGTTCTGTGTCACCCTATGTTATAACTGTTAAATGAATAATCGCATCTGACATAATTCTCCATCACCGATCCAATGCCTACGAGTTTTTCACACATTGTTCTTCGCTTATTTACTATTCCGCTGCTACTGTTACAATCACTTCAAATCCCAAAAACATTACTTTTGCTACCGTTATCACTACTATCATACTACTTTCCTACTAATTACTTTGCTGTAGATATTAAGTTATCCAGGTGTGGTTGAATTGACAACTCAACTGCTAATACTTGAGAATATTCTTTGGCTCCCCTTGTGTCTATTCAATAAATTTGGGTTGAATACTCTACCCTCGAAAACTGTTGCGATCCCCTATGCTTGTGGGTTATCAATGACCTCTATGGCGGCGGAGGGGCGGGAGCCCCTTCGAGATTGGATCTATCCCCTCGATCTCTTCTGTTTTGCGTTCCCCAGATCTGGCCAAAAATTGTTTCTTATATTCCGGGAGATCCGTAACTCCGATTGTGCTGAAATTTTAACATGATTTTTTTCTGGATATAAGCTTCCTTGCGCCCGAAGTATAGCTCCAACCGACGTTCGAGGAGAGCATAAGGCAGCTGGGCACGCCTAGGGCCTGGGGCGCGCCTGGTGGGTTGTGGGCATTGTGGGCCCCCGTTTGCATTGATTCCACCTCCCAAAAATCACATATATTCCCAAATAATTCTCCGTAAATTTTTATCGTGTTTGGACTTTGTTTGATATGGATTTTCTGCGAAACAAAAAAGATGCAAAAAACAGGAACTGGCACTGGGCACTGGATCAACAGGTTAGTCCAATAAATCATGTATAAAGTTGTCAAAAATATGTGAAAGTTGTATAATATTTGCATGAAACAATAAAAAATTATAGATACGACAGAGACGTATCACCGCTCCAACATTGCCACCGTCCACCGCATCGAAGCTATTCCCGGTACGCCATCCTTCGCTGCCTAGGATCTACCTCCCCTCCTCCGATTGACGGCCACCGCAACATAGTCAACAACTTGGCCATGAGTTTGTCCAAGGCTCCACCATCCTCCATAGCATTAGCCCCTGGTAAACCAAAGAAGATCGCCGTGAAATCAGGAGGACACATCATTGGTAGCCGGAACTGATACTCCTCTTCCCTTATTCATGCAAATCTTACGTGTCTGCTTGCACCGTATTCATCCCACAGAAGACACTAGCTGACCACTTCTTACTGCACCTTCTTCCTGATACTAGATGTTCCTAGTAACTCGCAATGGACAAGGTTTCTCCTCATATACTATTTCACCTTAGCTAGAGGTCCGTCGCCTCCTGTATTTGAATTCCTGGTCATTTGATTCCCAATTAAAGGAAGCACCACCCGCGGAGGTGCTAGTCCGCCTATTCGCCGGGGAAGGAGTGCCTCGGTGTTTATCTTAGGGGTGTGTGGGTCGCAGGAGCTGCTGGCGCCTATTATGGAGGTCAGCCGGGCTTAAAGGGATGGTCGGGGTTGGTGCCAATCACGGCGGTGGAGGCAGGGATCTGGGCCGGTGGTCGCTGGCGGTTCGAGAAAGATCATCAACAATGGCTGGCGGGAGGTAGAGGAAGGACATCTGCCTGTTCCTTGTAGATCAGACGGTTCAGAAAAAAATCGACTGACCTATTTATTTTCAGTCGACTGTTATTTTGATAGGACCACATGTGGTGGTGTGCTGGAGGAGTACATGCATTTCCCAGCCATCCCCGTTCTCATATTAAAAAATCCTAGAATCTAATTTCTTGTGCCATGCATGTTTTAGAACTATCATATGTCTCCTGTCATTTATTTTTCACCCACCTGCTATGTGCTACTACTTTTACAGTGCACTAGTTCTGCACACACTTCACCCATACTCTCACTATTTTTTTATGCATGGGTATTTCAGCCTCTGCCACATTGTTGATAACTACAGGAAAGAAAAGAGAGAAGTTGCTCCAGTGTAATTCGGGGATAAGCTCAAAACATTTAGGCCTTTTAAAGGGTGTAGTGTCAACAGTTGGAGACAGTAAATGTAGCTCTGCAGTTGATGATCTCGGTCGCCATGAACCACCATCCCAGGTGCTTGTTTTAACTTTCCGGTGTCATATGTGGTTACATGTTGCATATGGTGTCTAGATAGTAATTCTTCCAATCTGGATAAATTTCATGTGCTATTCTGCTTAGTTTATACATTATACCTGTTAATGTGACAAGCCTTCCTGTTTTTGGTACATACTACATGCCTTCCTGTTTTTGCTACATACTATATCTGTCCTACTCTTTTTTGTACCCTCACTACTAGGAAAAGGGCTATTGATGTGTGCTGTCTATATTTTGTCAAATTATACATTTTGTAACCTGTGCAAAAAACAGAAAATAAAAAAATAAAAAAAACCTAATATTCACACTAATGGCGCATCACATGACAGTGCGCCATTAGTATGACAGTGCATACTAATGGCGCATCACCGGGAAGTGCGCCATTAGTATGCTGTGGTTACTAATGGCGCATCCGGGGGTGGTGCGCTATTAGTATGCCAAAGCACCTGGGTATACATGCCCCCTGGGAGGCATACTAGTGGCGCGCCCTTGCATATACTAATGGCGCACCAGGTGGTGCGCCATTAGTATACCAGATACTAATGGCGCACCAGGTGGTGCGCCATTAGTAAAAATTACTAATGGCGTGCTGTCAATGGCGCACCTCTGATGCGCCATTAATGGCCATATTAGGTGCGCCATTAGTAGTGGTATTTCTAGTAGTGCCTGCATCAATCAATTTTGACGAGACACCTTTAGTACATGCAGTGTGATATTGGTTCATCTTTCATTTGATTTATAGCATGTACTGCTTCTAGTTTGTTCAAACGCCATTCATGATTGGATGCTTTTAACTTGGTAGAGTCATGTCGGTTGCATCTTTCATGAGGTGTCTAGCTTGCATTATATCTAATTTGTTGAAATGGCTTCTGCTTAGTTTACACAAATAGTTGTGAATATGTCATGTTGTCCCATTTTTAGTACATATTCCATCCTCGTATCACGTATTTGCCTTATATCAAAGTAGTGATTGTCAGTGTCATGCATGACTGAGATCTGAAGAGTGAATTTTATTGGTTTTTCTTGTCAGTTTTACTTGACAATGCAAAATCAATGAAGCGGAAGGAAATTAGCAAGGCAATGGATAATGGTGCTCCTTCCGACCAACTAAAATGGAGGGCTTCTATAGATTCTACTATGCCACCCCCCAATAAGATTCGCAAGACATTAATTCTATTAATCATGTTTAAATAGAAATCTTTTCGCACGGAATTAATTTGGAAACCGACTCATTAATTCAATTCATTAGATGTACTCCCTCCGTTCCTAAATATAAATCTTTTTAGAGATTCCATTATGGACTACATACGGAGCAAAATGAGTAAATCTATACTAAAAATGAGTGAATCTATACTCTAAAATATGTATATATACATCTGTATGTAGTTTGTAGTGGAATCTATAAAAAGATTTATATTTAGAAATGGAGGGAGTACATCTAATGAATTGCATTAATGAGGGACTATATACGGAGCAAAATGAGTAAATCTATACTCCAAAATATGTCTATATCCATCCGTATGTAGTTTGTAGCGGAATCTCTAAAAATACTTACATTTAGGAACGGAGGGAGTAGGGATTTTTCCAACCTATTTTCCCCAATAGTCTGTGTGATCCACTTTTCTAATTATTCTCCACTCCCTACACGCCGCCGCGGCTATAAAATGAAGCCCCAGCCCCCGCCGGTATGATCACACTTCACTCTTCGCCTTCTCTTCCTCTCTAGGACATGCACATGATGAACTCGAGGTTGGCGATGGCTGCATGGTGGGTTTGTGGATTCCTCCCGCTCCTAGCCGTGGACGCTGCCGCTGCTCATGGGGCGAAGGGGAGCTCGGAGCTGCTGATCCGGCTGTCGATGGAGAATGGGCATGCCCCTACCCCTACGCTTGGCCCCGCCACGTTGGCGGCGGAGGAAGGGGTGACGAAGTGGTTCGTGCTTGTTGCGGGCTCCTCCGGCTGTGGCAACTACCGGCACCAGGTGAGAGTCCTCTCCTCAATGCAACTCGTATATCATTCACCATATGAAATTTTGTGCTCAGCGACTGTGTGTTGTTGTTGATGCACGACACGACGTACAGGCCAATGTGTGCCATGCGTACCAAATCCTGAAGAAGGGAGGCCTCAAGGATTAGAACATTGTGGTGTTTATGTACGAAGACAACACCGACAACCCTGACAACCCAAGGCGTGGAGTCGTCATCAACCATCCTAATGGCAAAGATGTTTACCATGGTGTTCCCAGGTATTACTATTACCTAGTTACTCGGTGTGTTCCCTTTTTAATTCAAATAAGGCCGATGATCAACTTATCATGCATTGCAAGACTACACTCGTGAGCAGGTCACTGCTAAGAACTTGTACGCGGTTCTCCTGAGAACAAAACCGCGGTTACTGGAGGGAGTAGGAAGGTGATAAACAGCAAACCAAATGATCACATCTTCATCTACTACATGGATCATGGGTCTCCTGGTTCACTTGGTACATGCATACATAATCCCACATAAATGACCATGTAGTTCAGCTGATTTGTTTTGTATTATATCTTAGCTAACCTTGTCAAGCTTGTGTGTAGGTATGCCCAACGGACCAAATGTTTATGCCGATGACTTCATCAAAGTGTTTCGGCAAAAGCATGCTTCCAAAAGCTATTAGAAAATGGTAAGTATCCTTTCTTTTCTTTTTCCCTTGAAAATTATATATTCCTTAATCTAAAATAGCATGTAGCTTTGGGTCCCATCTCTAATTAGAATTGCTACAATTTTAGCAGATCATATATGTTGAAGCGTGTGAAACTGGCAGCATCTTTGAGGGATTGTTGCCACAAGATCTTAATATTTATGTTACAACGGCAGCAAATGCGGTAGAAAGTAGCTGGGCAGCATACTGCCCTTCGATGGGTATGCCACCTCCAGCTGACTATGATACATGTTTAGGTGACTTATACAATGTTTCTTGGATGGAGGACAGGTAATAAGCATCAGCTGTAATATATGTAATAGTACAAGTTTGTATCAGTTGTCCACAACCATGACACTTGCTTTCTATTCTAAACCATTCGATCCTACTTAATTTGCAGTGAAACTCACAATCTAAAGAAGGAAACAATCAAGCAGCAGTACAAGGTAGTTAATGCAAGAACGACACCCCTGAATGAGTCCAGTATAGGTTCTTATGTCATGGAGTATGGTGACAAGACATTCAAGGGTGAGATGCTTTTCCTCTATCAAGGTTTCGATCCTACAAAGTCAAACATTAGAAATTGGTCGCTGCCTAAGCCCAGTCCCAAGGGTGCAATCAAGCAAAGATATGCCGATATTCTTTTCATGTGGAAGAAGGTAACAAAAATCCCACTTAGAATTTCTTGTCTAGATCCGGAGTACTAAGATTCATGTGTTTTGTTTTGACTAATTTGTCTGCTAATCTATCTTCTCGCTTTCAGTATGAGAAGTTGAATGGGGGATTAAAAGAGAAGCAAAGGGCCCTCAGGGGGTCAAAGAAACTGTTCTACATGAAGGAAATATGCCCTAGAGGCAATAATAAAGTTGTTATTTTATATTTCCTTATATCATGATAAGTATTTATTATTCATGCTAGAATTGTATTAATGGGAAACTTGATACATGTGTGGATACATAGACAAAACACCGTGTCCCTAGCAAGCCTCTACTAGACTAGCTCATTAATCAAAGATGGTTAAGTTTCCTAACCATAGACATGTGTTGTCATTTGATGAACGGGATCACATCATTAGGAGAATGATGTGATGGACAAGACCCATCCGTTAGCTTAGCATATTGATTTTTCAGTTTTATTGCTATTGCTTTCTTCATGTCAAATACATATTCCTTCGACTATGAGATTAGGCAACTCCCGGATACCGGAGGAATACCTTGTGTGCTATCAAACGTCACATCATAACTGGGTGATTATAAATATGCTCTACAGGTATCTCAGAAGATGTTTGTTGGGTTGGCATAGATCGAGATTAGGATTTGTCACTCCCCTTCCTTCCCTCCTCCCTCCACTTTCCTTCCTCCTCCGATGAATATGGTAAGGGGGCAAATTGGACAAGGCCCCCAAGTAGGATTCCTCCTACTTGGGGCGCCCCTTGGCTGCTCCCTCTCCCTCCCACCTATATATATGAGGGGGGAGGCACCTAGAACACACACCGACAATTGTTAGCCGTGTGCGGTGCCCCCTCCACAGTTTACGCCTCTGGTCATATCTTCGTAGTTCTTAGGCGAACCCCTGTGCGGATCACTTCGCCATCACCGTCACCACGCCGTCGTGTTGACATAACTCATCTACTTAGTCAACACTTTGCTGGATCAAGAGTTCGAGGGACATCATCGAGCTGAACGTGTGCAGAACTCGGAGGTGTCGTACGTTCGGTGCTTGATCGGTCGGAACAAGAAGAAGTTCGACTACATCAACCGCGTTGTCAGACACTTCCGCTTTCAGTCTACGAGGGTACGTGGACACATTCTCCCCCACTCGTTGCTATGCATCTCCTAGATAGATCTTGCGTGAGCGTAGGATTTTTTTTGAAATTGCATGCTACGTCTCTCAACAGTGGCATCCGAGCCAGGTCTATGCATAGATGATATGCACGAGTAGAACACAAAGAGTTGTGGGCGGTGATCATCATACTGCTTACCACCAATGTCTTATTTTGATTCGGTGGTATTGTTGGATGAAGCGGCCCGGGCCAACTTTACATGACCACTTTCATGAGACCGGTTCCATCGACAGACTTGCAACTAGTTTTGCATAAAGGTGGCTGGCGGGTGTCTGTTTCTCCAACTTTAGTTGAATCAAATTTGACTGCGGCCGGTCCTTGTTGATGGTTAAAATAGAAAACTTGATAAATCACTGTTGTAGTTTTAATGCGTAGGTAAGATCGTTCTTGCTAGAAGCCCGTAGTAGCCACGTAAAACTTGCAACAACGAAGTAGAGGACATCTAACTTGTTTTTGCGGGGCATGTTGTGATGTGATATGGTCAAGACATAATGTGATATACGTTATTGTATGAGATGATCATGTTTTGTAAAAATCACTGGCAACCGGGAGGAGCCTTATGGTTGTCTCTTTATTGTATGAAATGCAAACGCCATGTAAATGCTTTACTTTATCGCTATGCGTTAGCGATAGTTGTAGAAGAAATAGTTGGCGAGACGACCACGACGCTGCAATGGAGATCAAAATGTCAAGCTGGTGACGATGGAGATCATGATGGTGCTTTGGAGATGGAGATCAAAGGCACAAGATGATCATGGCCATATCATGCCACATATTTTGATTGCATGTGATGTTTATCTTTTATGCATCTTATTTTTCTTAGTATGGCGGTAGCATTATAAGATGATCCCTTACTAAAATTTCAAGGTATAAGTGTTCTCCCTGAGTATACACCATTGAGACAATTTGTCGGTGTACTAGAGTAGGGGTACCCTAGTACCCCGAACTCGTGCACGGACAGTTGCAGCACCCCACGGCCGGGCCGGCCTGATGGCCGCTAAGATCCAGCTGCTCCTTGGAGCCATTCAAGAACAAAGCAGTCAAGACCTCGGCAAGAGGAGCTTGCCGGGAAGGCCACTCAGGGCACAAAGGAAACAAGGCCCCGGCAAGAGGAGCTTGCCGGGAAGGCTTGGCGGGCGCTGAACCCCCAAGCGCGACAAGGTTCCCGCCGCGGCAAGGCGCTTGCCGGGTGGGCAACCTCTCTTCATCTCCGCTCCAGCTCACCCGCCAACGTGTCACCACGGGCTCTCCCAGGGCGCTGCGTGTCGGCGGGCTGCGCAGCCAGCGGAGAGTAGCAACAAGAAGCTTGGACCGACAAGCCACCATCATGGCGGGCGGAGGCGCACTTAACAGTCCTGTTACACTGTTGGGCGATCGAGGCGGGCATTGATGACTCTTGTCCCTTGCCGTCAGAGTTAGGTATAGGTTACTGTATACTGTACATAGCGGTGTACCAACCTAGGTTATTACCATTGTAACCTTGTCTACTTGCCATATGTGGTAACCCCTTGAGCCTATAAAAGGAGGGCCGGGGCAACGTAGAGGGGGTTCGATTCGGCTGGGTTTCTAGTCTAGCTCCAGCTTAGTTCATCACACTCAAGCTAGGTTTTGTAGCTCGCATCGCTCCCTAGCAAGAACACCAGATAATCCACAAAGCAGCAGTAGGAGTATTATCTCTCCGGAGAGCTCCGAAGCTGGGTAAAATACCCTCTCGTGCGCACCGCCTCGACCCGCTCTTTGTGCGGTCTCCGCCCCCCTCCGAACCACAAAGGGACCCAGGTCCCGTAGGTGCTCGTGGGGCACGACCAGCTCTTCACCCCCGACATCTTTGGCGCGCCAGGTAGGGTGCGTCGAGGCTGTGTGAACCCGGTCCGGCGGTCGCACTAGCAACTCCATCGACGTCTTCGTCGACATGGCACCGAAGAAGAAGCCTTCGGCAGCAGCTGAGCCGTCCGCGTCGAACCCACCACCACCGGAGCCTCAGGCGGTGGGGGGAACGCTGGCGGAGGGACCGGCGTCATCGAAGGAGCCCACGATGCCGCCAGGTCCAAGGACAACGCGGCGCGGGCGTCGGCGTCCGAGTCTACACCGTGTCCTTCGCAGGAGGCACGGGACAGATACCCGCGGCACCATACGCTCATTGGATCAAGGCCAAGCCGGAGGATCCCGAGGCCCTCGGGACCCGCATGCGCCTCAGCATGCCGGTACGAGTGGGGTACGGACCCTAGGGCGGGATGCTGCTCCTCCTAACTTGGTTAGGAGTCCGAGCATATCCCGTTCTTCGCTCCGTACGCCCTTGCCGCCAACCACACCAGCGGAAGCCTTGGCAAGAGCTCAACTGCTCCTAGATTACCCTCCAACGGCCGATAAGGTCGACGAATGGAGGGCCACAATTCAGAGTCTCATCGGTTTCGCCAACGGCGACGTCCCACGGCAACCAAGTGCTTCACAGCCGCGACGGGGCGACAAAGCGCGAGCCGATGGCGACGAGACTTGCGGGGGTGCACCCACCGTACACTCCCCTTCCCGAAGGCCAAGATCGCCGACTCGCCGGATCCACCTCGACAGCGACTCCACGGCGTCGTCGGATCCACGAGCTCGTCGCGACCAACGCCAAGTTCTTCGGGAGCGGCAAGAAGAGGACGCTTCGAACCGAATCGGCGCCAAGAGAAGCGCCGTCAATCGACCAACGCGCGGGCCCACTGTCGATATGCATGCGCCCGGGGAACCAGGCGACTTGCCGTCTGTGATAGGTTGCCCTGCATTCACTCGTGAGCTGCGGCAAGTCCGGTGGCCCGACAAGAAGAACTTCAAACCAGATGTGCGGAGAAATGCGGCGGCAGGACACATCCATCGGAGTTCCTCAAGATCTACACCATCGCGGTGCAGGCTGCGGGGGCGAGACGACAAGATCCTCGCCAACTACTTCCCTTGGTGCTCAAGCCAAGCGTCGATCTTGGCTCATGCACTTGCCGGATGGCTCTATTTCTTCTTGGGCAGATTTTGTGCCACCAGTTTTTGGCGCCTTCACGGTGACCACAAGCCTCACGGCCGGAGAGTGATCTCCACCTACTTGCCCGTAAGAGGGGAGTCTCGCAAGTTCATCCAGAGATTCATCGAGTGCACTATAACATCCTGCACGTCCACCCTGCCACGTGATTAGTGCATTCCATCGAATGTGCGAAATCGCAGGATGAGGAGGAGATGGCGATGTGCAAAGTGAAAGACGTCGGCGAGATCTACGCCTGGCCGACAAGTGTGCACGCTGAAGAAGGAAGAAGGCTCCCGGGAGAGAGTGTGGGAGGAGAGTCGACGGTGAGGGACCGCCCGGCAAGGAATAGCCGTGGCGGAACAACAGGAGGAAGAAAAACCAAGAAGTACTAGTTGTCGAGCAGTCCGGCAAGGATGGTGCCGCCACCCAAGCCAAGGCCGTGGCCCGGCAAGGAGGTTGCCGTTGACACCGACCGCCAAGCTGTGGCGGCCGCCGACAAGCCCGGCAGCTCAACAAGCGATCTTGTAAAATTCACCGCACTAAGGGCCATGATCTCCAGAGCTGCAAGAAAGTCGAGCAGCTTGTTGAGCTCTGAAAGCTGAATCTGACGGCGAGACAAAGAAAAGCCCAAGAAGGTGCAGGTGCGGCAAGTAAGAAGAGACCCGGCGGGGAGACGCCTTGCAGCAAGGCCAAGCAGCGGCAAGGAGACAGACCTCCCGTGGCGCGACAAAGGAGAAGATGAAGATGAAGATGGCGAGGACTATGAAGATGATGAAGCTGATGAGCGGGAGTTTCAAAAGGCAACAGAGGTCCTTTGTCGGCGGTGGTGCGTCTCGCACACCTCACACCGCCAACTAAAGCAATGGATGCGTGAGGTCAATGCAGCGAACCATCCATAGAGTCACGCAAACCTCGAAGTGGTCCAGACGCCCATCATCTTTGACATTGAGGATCACCACGATCGCATCACTGCGGTCGGGTGCTTGCCGATGTTGGTCTCACCAACCATCCGCAACCTCAAGGTCACAAAGATGCTGGTTGACGGCGGGGCCGGCCTGAATTTGATCTCCTCCACAGTGCTCCAGAAACTTCAAATCCCTGACAGCGAGCTCGAAGAAACTGGTACTTTCCAAGGAATCAACCCAGGAAGGAGCAAGCCCAAGGGGAAGATCACACTGCTGGTAACCTTCAGCAGTGAGCTCAACTTCAGAACTGAGAGGGTCACGTTCGACGTCGCCGATTTCCCATTGCCCTACAATGGCATACTTGGCCGTCCGGCACTCGCCAAGTTCATGGCCGCCTCTCACTATGCATACAACCTACTCAAGATGCCCGGCCCGATAAGTGTCATTTCTGTCCACGGCGACAAGAAGGATGCACTTATCTGCGCCGACAAGATTTACCGGGATGCAGCGGCCGCCACAGATAGCAAACCACTTACCGCTGGAGCTCCCGGGGCGAAGAAGAAGACCACCAGGCCCGACAAGAGCTCTGTTGCCCACTCCGGCAAGCGCACCTCTTCGGAGTGCTGCGCTACCGTCGAGGACGCACCATCGAGCTCCACCGGCAAGTGCAACAAGACAATGGCAGCTCCGCCAAAGACCAAGAAGGTGCCCGCCAAGGAGGACGGCACTCGTGGTACCTACACCATCAGTGCACGCTTGATCCTAAATAGGAAGGCGATCTCATTGCTTTCCTGCGGGCGAATGTCGATGTGTTTGCATGGCAACCATCTGATATCCCCGGTGTTCCCAGGAAAGTAATTGAGCACCACCTAGCTGTCTGTCCTCACGCGGCCCGTCAAGCAAAAGTTAGGAAACAGGCGGTGGGCGCCAAGAATTCATAGCGAAGAAATCAAGAAATTGGAAGCAGCGGGGCTTGTCGAGGAGTCCTCCACCCCGTGGTTGGCCAATCCGTAGTAGTACGCAAGGCTAATGGGAAATGGAGACTTTGTATTGACTTCACGGATGTTAATAAAGCTTGTCCTAAGGACCCATTTCCTTGCCGCGTATCGACCAGATTGTTGACTCCACACCGGGTGCGATCTGCTTCGTTTCTTGATGCATATTCAGGATATCATCAGATCTTCATGGCGAAGAGGATGAAGAAAACCGCATTCATCACACCATGTGGCACGTCCTGCTTTATACGGATGCCTTTCGGTTTGAAGAATGCTGGTTCAACCTTTGCAAGGGTAGTCCATGATGCTTGTGGACCACAGACACACAGAAATGTAGAAGCCTACATGGATGACATAGTGGTCAAGAGCAAGGACAGAGCGACTCTGATTCAGGATTTGGATGAGACTTTTGCAAACCTGCGCAAGATCAACCTCAAGCTCAACCCCGAGAAGTGCATGTTTGGAGTCCCTTCCGGCAAGCTTCTCGGGTTCTTTGTATCTCAGCGGGGAATTGAAGCCAATCCGACAAGATCAAGGCCATTGAGCGATCGAAGCGTAAAGCGCGTCAAGGACGTCGGAGGCTTGCGGTTGCGTGGCTGCTCTCGGCAGTTCATCTCTAAGTCTGCTGGCGCGCCTGCCATTTTCAAGATTTTGAAAAAGGCAGGTCAATGAAATGGACTCGAAGCGGAGGCTGCGCTGGAGGACTTGAAGAGATACCCGTCCTCCACTCCAATACTTGTCGCACCTAAACCGCAAGAAAAGTTGCTGCTGTATATAGCGGCGACCAATCAAGTGGTTAGTGCTGCGTTAGTAGCGAGAGGGAGGCGGATGATGAGCCGCAACCGAGGCAGGTGCGTCCAGCGACAAGCGGGGCTTCGCCGTCAAGCTCGGTCCCGGCGACGACGGATCAGCGAGGGTTGCGACAAGATACGGAAGAAGATGGTGCAGCGCCGTGTACTTTGTCGGTTCCCTTCGCGAGGGGCTAGATCGAGGTACTCGGTGTCGAAGCTGCTTCGGCCTGCTCATGGCCTCGAAAGCTGCGCCATTACTTCAAGCACATGAGATAACAGTTGTCACTCGCTTTCGGCTGAAGAGGATTTTGCAAAATCCGAAGCAGCAAAGGCAGGATTGTTGAGTGGGCACTGAACTGTCAAGCTTTGGTCTTAAGTTCAAAGCACTTCAACTATCTGAGCAGGACATTGGCAGAATTCATAGCAAAGTGGGCGCCAACGCAGGATGAAGAGATTCGAGACGAGCATCCCGTCAAGGAGGCAAATAAAGAGTGGCTGATGTACTTTGACGGTGCCTTCTCGCTGCAAGGCGCCGGTGCCGGCGTGCTGCTTATCGCACCCACCGGAGAGCACCTCAAGTACATAGTCCAGATGCACTTTCCCAAGGAACAAGCAACAAACAATACGGCCGAGTATGAAGGTTTGCTTGCCGGTCTTAGGATTGCTGTGGACCTTGGGATCAAGAAGCTCATTGTCAGGGGAGACTCGCAACTTGTCGTCCGCCAAGTAAATAAGGATTACCAAAGTCCGTTGATGGAAGCCTACGTCGATGAAGTGAGAAAGCTAGAAGAGCACTTTGAAGGCACGCAAATGGAACACATTCCAAGAGCACGAATGATATAGCTGATGGCCTCTCCAAATGTGCCGCACTTAAGTTGCACAATGGAACCAGGGATTTTGTGCTCAAGCTGACTCAGCCAACCGTGACACCATCAACGAGGCGAGCAAGAAGAGAAAATTGGTTTCCGGCGACTACTTTCCGCAGAGCTCTCCGAGGCCGCCGCCAAGAAGGTCCCTAGAACCAATGCAAATATCACCGAGGCGCAGTCTGCTCAGACAAACCACGCGTTTGTATCGTTGAAGCAAACGCTCCCGACAAGCTTAGCTCTGGCGAGCTTGACGGGATCATCGAGTCCGGCGGACCAGCGGGTCCTTCCCGAAGGCGATGGTCCCGCAGTGACAGATAAGCCTTTAGTCCTTGTTGTCGAGCCACGAGCTCCAACATGGGCACAGCAGATCGTCCATTTCCTTCGTGACAGAGAACTTCCCAAGAGCAAGAAGAAGCGGAAAAAGTAGCCCGGCAGTCAAGTATGTACCAGTTTGTTGACAACATCCATGCATGAAGAAGACTCAGCGGAGTGAAATTGAAGTGTATTTGCGGAAGATGGATGAAGCTGTTGGCGAGATACACGGAGGCATATGTGGTCACCACATTGGCGCAAGAGCACTTGCCGGCAAAGCATTCCGGCAAGGTTTCTTCTGGCCAGAAGCCCTCCAGGATGCAACTGCACAAGTAACCAAGTGTGAAGCGTGCCAGTTCCATTCAAAACAGATACACCAGCCAGCTCAAGCTCTCCAGATGATCCCTTTATCCTGGCCCTTCTCGGTCTGGGGGCTCGACATCCTCGGCCCCTTCCCCCGAGCTGTCGGGGGCTTTGAGTACTTGTACGTCGCAATCGACAAGTTCACAAAGTGGCCGGAAGTGGAACCAGTGAGGAAGGTGACAGACTGATCGGCCGTCAAGTTCTTGGTCAATTGTTTTCCGTTTTGGGATTCCTAATCGGATCATCACCGACAACGCACGCAGTTCACGAGCCGCACCTTCATGCAATGTCGCCCAAGATCTTGGCGCCAAGATCTGCTTTGCTTCCGTTGCTCATCCGAGAAGCAGCGGTCAAGCGAAGAGCAAGCGCTGAAGTGCTGCGAGGACTCAAGACCGAACTTTCGACAGGCTGCACAAATGCGGAAGGAACTGGATCGAGGAGCTGCGGTGGTTCTTTGGTCGATCAGGGCGACGCCAAATCGAGCCATCGCCGGCGCCTTTGCTCTAGTCTACGGAGCAGAGGCAGTTCTCCCCACGGAACTCAGATACGGGTCACCTCGAGTGCTCGCTATGATGAGCTTGAGCAAGAGCAGCTGCGACAAGATGACGCTGCTCCTCGAGGAAGATCGTCTTCAGTGCTGCATGCGAGCTGCTCGTTACCGCAAGCTTTGCGTCGCTACCATAGCCGCAAAGTTAATGCCAGAAGCTTCGAGGAAGGCGACCTTGTTCTTCGGCGCGTTCAATCCGCCAAGAATTCCAACAAGTTGACGCCGAAGTGGGAAGGCCCTTATCGGGTAAAACGAGTCACTAGGCCCGGCGTTGTCCACCTTGAGACCGAAGACGGCTTTCCGGTGAGCAATTCCTGGAACATAGAGCATCTTCGCAAGTTTTACCCATGAGGCGCGGTTGCGGAACCTGTTTGCAACCAACCTTTAACACAAGTCTTGCCGCTGTTGCATGTAATCCTTTGTACAAAGCGGGCGCGAGACCCGTGCATCGATAAAGCCTATGGTTGCGCACATTTTTGTTAATGCATGCTTTCATAGTCATATATGCATGCGGTTACTAACATCTTGTGCAGCACCCGCACCCGGTAAGCGATACTGAGCTATTTGGCTCCAAAACTTTCTTTTTCTCTTCTTTCTTCTCAAACAAGAAGAAGGTTCATCCACCCACAAGTTAACCAGGGGGGGAGAGGAGGAGATAACGATGTGGGCTGACAAGCGTCGCTCGAGGAACCATCGCCTTGCCGGAAAATGGACAACAGAAAAGCTAAGTTGCTAAGTTTAAGCATCCAGTTTTTAAATTTTCAAGTTATCTTCCTCGAACGATAAGTACTTTGTATGGAAAACCTGTGCGCGGAGGAACCAAATCGTACTGGTCGCACCCTTATTTTGTTTCGAGTCCGCTCAACAATTTAAGTGAGCTGCGACTAGTCTGCGACGAGGTTGCTTGTCGGTAGCGACCGCGCCAGCAGGCTGCTGAAGTTCCGCACTCGGCGCTCGCGGCAAGGGTGCCTGCACCGACAAGTTTTCCCTAAAAGCATAGGGTAAAAACATACAAGGGAAAAAATCGAGTAAAGGAAATAACAGTGCATTCGATTGCCTAAGATAGTGTATATTACATAATAACTTGTCGCAGATCTAATAGATTTTTCGCCTAAACATGATCTACAAACGACAAGAGAAAGATAGGCTCGGCCTAGTCCACGCTGTCGCCCTCGAGCCTCTTAACGCCGCCACCCTGTCCACAATGGGTGCGACAAGGGTCTTGGCGCCTCAACATCGGCGCGGACGAAGGCAGGACTTGAGGGCCTTGGAGAAGTCGGCGCTGGGTTCTGAAGGCCACCTTCATCAACACCTTCCGAGAGCCTCGGCACAGACTTGGCGTGATTCTTCCGCCAACTGCTTCGAACCTCATCCGGAGCCGCGGATACCCGCCAACACGCCTTTGAAGAATAGGCTGAGCTTGGCGCTGGGTTGGAGGTTCTCGTCGGTGGAATATCCTAGATCTGTCATCCCCAACTCTATCAGCTCGTTGTGGATGTCGTGGCGGTGTCCACAAGACCTTCATCCAATGCATTATGCTCTCGAAGAGTATTACGGTGGTCACGGCGTTAAAAGCAACTCCTCGGTGGCCTTGATCTTCTCCGGAGGCCGTTTCGCTCTCGGGCGCCGTTCAACGTCTCCGTCAAGGTGGTTAATTTCAGCTCCAGATCCGCCTTGACGTTCTTGGCGGCATCGATCTCCTTGATCTTTTCAGCCAATCGGCCCTGCAGCTCGCCGAGGGTATAAGCGTCCTTCTCACGCTCGCGCTTCAACCCGGTGACCTCCTCGGCACTCTTCTGGAGGGTGGACTCCAGCTGAGCCACCCTCGTCTCCAGTTCCCCTTTGGCGGCCTCGGCGGCCGCGGCAGCATCCTTTGCCTCTTGAAGTGGCCCGTTGATTGTTTGCTCGCGCGCGGCGAGATCCTCCTCAAAGCTGTCGAGGTTGATCTTCCGCTGCGCCAGCTCACCTTCTCTAGCAGAGAGCTTCTCACCGGCAAGCCGCTGCTGCTCCTCAACCTCGCCTTTCTCCAAGATAAAGGCCGTGCGCTCCTCAGCAAGCTGCTCCCGAGCCTCTGCTATGTCCCGGAGAGTCTCTTTGTTGGCGCGTCGGAGCTCTTCCGCGCGTTTCTCCAAGTCAGCTCCCGCCCTCGCGACAAGCGCCTCCCTGGACTCCAGTTTGGCTTGTCGGGCGCGGTAGAGCGACAGTAACTTCTTCAGCAGCTGCTCCTCCTCGGGTTCGCCACTGTTGCTGCTCGGGAAATCAACCAGCGACAGCCCGGCTGGCGCCCTGGAGCTTGACGCCCACGGGAGCTTGATGAAGACGCCCTCACCAGCTTTCAGGTAGGCGCCGGGCTGGGGCTCCTCGGAGTTTGGCGCGGCATCGGTGGCGGGGGGATCGGCGGTCGGTGCAGCGCCTGGAGCTCCTGCGGCCTCCGGGCCGTCAGTGCGATCACCGGGTTCCTCCCCAGCCTCTGCGCCAGCGGCCTCGGCAGCCTCCTCACCGGCGGGCTTGTCAGCACCAGCTTCCTCCCCCTCCGTGTCGGCGGCGTCGACACTGTCGCCGCCGGCGCCCTCCTCGCCGGCAGCCTCGGTTTCCATCGGGTCTCCGGCAGATGGATCTAGCAAAAGAGGAGGAAGCACAGATCAGACAGATATTTGGAAGAACAGAACCCCAAAGAAAACTATCGAGACGAGAAGGTTACCTGCAGTGGGGCCTGTGGCCGCGGCCTCCACCACCGGAGGGTCGTCGGCGCCAGTCCTTGTCGGGGAAGCTCCCCTTGTCGGAGAGGCCTCCCTTGCCGGAGAGCGCTCCCGTGGCGGAGAATCCTCCCTTGGTGGCGTAGTTGAAGCAAGCATAATTTCGGGAGTGGCCTCCGGGGCCTCCTGATGAGGCTGGACCTCGGGGGTAGCCCCTGGTGCTCCATGATGTGGCTGCTCTGCTCCTGCAAAATCCAACAAACCAGGTATAAGTAACGGAAAAGTACCCAAGCGCGCCTAACCGCGGGAAGCATACCAGATACTTACGCTGGGGGCTGTGCTGGGGGCTGCTCTGTTGAAGGTTTGCCGAGTCCGGCAAAGGAGTCCCGGACGTGCCCCTGTTGCTTTCTGAAGGAGTCGCTGCGAGACGACGCCACCGCCGCGTCTTGGCTCTCTTCGGCGCCCTCTGAGCTGACGCCCTGAAGAAGAAAGTTCAGAGTGGGACCAGTTAGATACAAGATGAAGCAATAAGTTAGAAGACTACAAATAGCAGCGGCAAGATCTTACTCTTCCTCTTCCTCCTCGGAGCTGAGAGCGGATAGATCAAACTCTGCTCCAGTATGACGGATTGGGGGAGAAGACTCCCTCTGACGCTTGGCGGGTGCAGGGGCCACGGCTCCAGAAGGCCCTGCGCCCGTCGCCATGGCGGAACGAGGCGCCCCGAGGCAACAGTGCTTGCCGCGGTGGAGCGCGTCGGGCGGCGAGACAGCTGTTGGTGGATGCTCCCCGACACTTCTCCGATCCTCCGGAGACGTCTCCTTGGCGGGGCGGCAAGCTCCTCCTGCGGCAAGCTACTTGACGGCGGAGGAGAGGCGCGCCCGGCGGCTCACTTGGGTCGTCGTCGGGCTCGATCTGCTCCTCCTCACCGATGAACTCTTCTTGATCGGCAAGGCTTGCCGCCTCGGCCCTCTCTGCCTCCTCGACTGTGAACCCAAACGCGCCGGCGGCAGCGGCCTCTGTAGCCTCCTCCACCCTTGTGGCGATGCGCGCCATCTCCTGAGCGGTGGTGTCTCGGGTGAGCCGTCTCTTCTCGTCGGCGCGGACCGACACTTCAGACAAGTCGTCGAAGAACTGCTGCACTATGTCATCAGCAGGTTCCTGCCAAGTTGGAATGATCCCATGGAGTCGCTGGCAACGGCATTATCGCTGGATGCGATCAAGCGCCGAGTTGTTGCACAAAGGCACAACTCCCCTCGGCAACATGCACCATCCAGGGTTGTCCGGCTCAGGCTTGAACAGCTCCCGCAGCATGCCGTCAAGCTCCAAGGTGGTGAAGTTCCAATTTAGGCCTGGGCGCAGCCTCATGATATCCGCCGCGTTCTGGAATTCCCAAGCGGGTCTCCCTTTCTCCTGCAAGGGTGCAATGCGGCGGCGAAGGAAGTCCGCGCCAACTGCCCCTACGGTGAGCCCTGCTTGCCGGAGGCGCAAAATCCTAGTCGTAGCAATCTTCAACTTGTCGTCTTCCGGCGCCAAGTTACTCCAATCGTTGCCACGAACTATGGGGGTTTTGCGCAGGGCGGTAAAAGGCTGTGGCTCCTCCTCTAAGATCCAGCACCAGTCAGCCCTCCACTCCTCCCACTTGCTGCGCAACTCTCCGTCAAGATATGCTTCCTTCTTGCCGATCCTAGAGGTCCATGCAATTCCTCCGGCAAGTGGCTCTCCTCTCTCTACGCGGGGTGAGAAGTAATGGCGGAAAAGTGCGACGTTTGGGTGGACCCCGACAAAGTTCTCGCAAAGGTCTTGAAAACAGCCAAGGTGAGTCTGGCGTTGGGGTGAAGTCAAGAAGGCGGAAGCTATAGGTGTTCATGACATCACGAAAAATTCAGAAAAGGCGGGCGAGCCCGCACTGTAAGAAAATCGCGAAGAAGGGTACCCGAAGGAGACCTTGGCAGATGTGGCGGCGGAGATGACCCTCGTCTTGCGGATGCGCCGGGTCACCGTCGAGCGAAGAGGTAGTACCCATCCCGCAGGTCCTTCCTGTCGAGCAGGGGGTCAAAGAGAGCCCGCTCTTTTCGCAGCGCCGCGAGCCGCTGCGCCTCGGAGGATTTCACGCCCTTCCCCTTATCGGCCTTCGGAGCCATGAGGAGTGGTGGTGGAGGAAGCCGACGGCGTGGGTGGCACCGGTGGCAGTGGAGGGGGCGGAGCGTCGATTTCTGCGAACTCAAGAAGGAAGGGGGAAGTGACGGGGGTTTCCCAATGTGACAGCGAGGGCAAGTGGGCGTCCTGCCCCGGTTTCCCCGCTTATAAAGGGAGAGGGGACGGGCGTTCCGATTTTTCCCATTAAAGGAAGCCCCACGACCTCCCCCACGCCGCCACGTCCTACACGTGCCGTTCGTGGGGGACGTGGTGGGACCAAGGCGAGTAACGGCGTAATCAAGGCCACGCTACCGCCCGTGCACTCGCTTTTGGGCCTGGCCCATGAGCTTGGCGCCGTGTGTGGCCCAGCCCGGGGCTCTGCCGGTGTACTAGAGTAGGGTACCCAAGTACCCGAACTTGTGCACGGACAGTTGCAACACCCTGACGGCGGGCCGGCCTGATGGCCGCCAAGATCCTGGCGCTCCCTTGGAGCCATTCAAGAACAAAGATCAAGACCCGGCAAGAGGAGCTTGCCGGAAGGCCACTCAGGCACAAAAACAAGGCCCGGCAAGAGGAGCTTGCCGGGAAGGCTTGGCGGTGCTGAACCCCAAAGCGCGACAAGGTTCCCGCTTGTGGCAAGGCGCTTGCCGGGCGGGCAACCTCTTCATCTCCGCTCCAGCTCACCCGCCAACGTGTCACCACGGGGCTCTCCCAGGACGCTGTCGGCGGGCTGCACAGCCAGCGGAGAGTAGCGACAAGCAGCGACAAGCCACCATCGTGGCGGACGGAGGCGCCTTAACGGTCCCTGTTACCTTTGTTGAGGCGATCGAGACGGGCATTGATGACTCTTGTCCCTTGCCGTCAGAGTTAGGTATAGGTTACTGTACACTGTACATAGCGGTGTACCAACCTAGGTTATTACCATTGTAACCTTGTCTACTTGCCATATGTGGTAACCCCTTGAGCCTATAAAAGGAGGGCCGGGGGCAACGTAGAGGGGGTTCGATTCGGCTGGGTTTCTAGTCTAACTCCAGCTTAGTTCATCACACTCAAGCTAGGTTTTGTAGCTCGCATCGCTCCCTAGCAAGAACACCAGATAATCCACAAAGCAGCAGTAGGAGTATTATCTCTCCGGAGAGCTCCGAAGCTGGGTAAAAAACCCTCTCGTGCGCACCGCCTCGACCCGCTCTTTGTGCGGTCTCCGCCCCCCTCCGAACCACAAAGGGACCCAGGTCCCGTAGGTGCTCGTGGGGCACGACCAGCTCTTCACCCCCGACACAATTCGTCGTACTGAGACACCACATGATCATTGGGTGTGATAAGCTCTACGTTCACATACAACGGGTGCAAGACAGTTTTGCACATGCGGAATACTCAGGTTAAACTTGACGAACCTAGCATGTAAAGACATGGCCTCGGAACACTGGAGATTGAAAGGTCGAACGTGAATCATATAGTAGATATGATCAACATAGAGATGTTCACCATTGATGACCACTCCATCTCACGTGATGATCGGACATGGTTTAGTTGATTTGGATCACATATCATTTAGATGACTTGAGGGATGTCTATCTAAGTGGGAGTTCTTAAGTAATATGATTAATTGAACTTAATTTATCATGAACTTAGTATTGATAGTTTTTGCATATCTATGTTGTAGATCAATGGCTCGTGCTACCATTCCCTTGAATTTTAATGCGTTCCTGGAGAAAGCTAAGTTGAAAGATGATGGTAGCAACTACACAGACTGGGTCCGTAACTTGAGGATTATGCTCATTGCTGCACAGAAGAATTATGTCCTTCATACACCGCTAGGTGAATGGCCTGCTGCAGGAGCATATGGTGATGTTATGAACGTCTGGCAAGCTCGATCTGGTCACTACTCGATAGTTCAGTGCGCCATGCTTTATGGCTTAGAATCGGGACTTCAAAGACATTTTGAACGTCATGGGCCATATGAGATGTTCCAGGAGTTGAAGTTAATATTTCAAGCAAATGCCCAAGTTGAGAGATATGAAGTCTCCAAAAAGTTCTATAGCTGCAAGATGGAGGGGAACAGGTCTGTCAGTGAACACATACTCAAAATGTCTGGGTATCATAACCACTTGACTCAGCTGGGAGTTAATCTTCCAGATGATAGTGTTATTGATAGAGTTCTACAATCACTACCACCAAGCTACAAAGGCTTCGTGATGAACTATAATATGCAAGGGATGGATAAGACAATTCCCGAGCTCTTCGTAATGCTCAAAGATGCGGAGGTAGAATCAAGAAGGAGCATCAAGTGTTGATGGTTAACAAGACCACTAGTTTCAAGAAAAAGGGCAAAGGACATAAGGGGGACTTCAAGAAGAATGGCAAGCAAGTTGCCACTCCCGGGAAGAAGCCCAAATCTGGACCTAAGCCCAAAACTAAGTGCTTCTACTGCAAAGGGACTGGTCATTGGAAGCGGAACTGCCCCAAGTATTTGGCAGATAAAAAGGATGGCAAAGTGAACAAAGGTATATGTGATATACATGTTATTGATGTGTACCTTACTAATGCTCGTACGAGGTGATGATGCGCGTCAGGAATGGTTCCAAGGTCGATGTGATCGTCGTCGGCACGCTACGTCTACATCTATCTTCGGTATTAGTTTTAGACCTGAATAATTGTTATTTGGTGCCAGCGTTGAGCATGAACATTATATCTGGATCTTGTTTAATGCGAGGCGGTTATTCATTTAAATCAGAGAATAATGGTTGTTCTATTTATATGAGTATTATCTTTTATGGTCATGCACCCTTGAAGAGTGGTCTATTTTTGTTGAATCTCGACCGTGGTGATACACATATTCATAATATTGATGCAAAGTTGATAATGATAGTGCAACATATTTGTAGCACTGCCGTTTAGGTCATATTTGTGTAAAGCGCATGAAAAAAGTCCATGTAAATGGACTTTTGGAATCACTTGATTAGGAATCATTTGATACTTGCGAACCATGCCTCATGGGCAAGATGACTAAAACTCCGTTCTTTGGAACAATGGAGCGAGCCACCGACTTATTGGAAATAATACATACCGATGTATGCAGTCCGATGAGTGTTGAGGATCACGGCGGGTATCATTATTTTCTGATGTTCACAGATGATTTGAGCAGATATGGGTATATCTACTCGATGAAACACAAGTCTGAAACATTTGAAAAGTTCAAAGAATTTCAGAGTAAGGTGGAGAATCATCATAACAAGAAAATAAAGTTTCTACGATCTGATCGCGGAGGCAAATATTTGAGTTATGAGTTTGGCCTTCATTTAAAACAATGTGGAATAGTTTCACAACTCATGCCACCTGGAACAACATACCGTAATGGTGTGTCCAAACGTCGTAACCGTACTTTATTAGAGATGGTGTGATCTATGATGTCTCTTACTGATTTACCACTATCGTTTTGAGGTTATGCATTAGAGACAGCTGCATTCACATTAAATAGGGCACCGTCTAAATCCGTTGAGACGACACCGTATGAACTGTGGTTTGGCAAAACCTAAGCTGTCATTTCTTAAAGTTTGGGGTTGAGATGCTTATGTGAAAAATCTTCAACCTGATAAGCTCGAACCCAAATCGGAGAAGTGCATCTTCATAGGATACCCAAAAGAAACTATTGGGTACACCTTCTATCACAGATCCGAAGGCAAGATCCTTGTTGCTAAGAATGGATCCTTTCTAGAGAAGGAGTTTCTCTCGAAATAAGTGAGTGGGGGGAAAGTAGAACTTGATGAGGTAATTGTACCTTCTCTCGAATTGGAAAGTAGCTCATCACAAAAAACCGTTCCCGTGATGCCTACACTAACTAGAGAGGAATCTCCCCCGCAAAAAAAAACTAGAGAGGAATCTAATGATAATGATCATGAAACTTCAGATCAAGTTACTACTGAAACTCGTAGGTCAATCAGAGCATGTTCCGCACCAGAGTGGTACGGTAATCCTGTTCTGGAAGTCATGTTACTAGACCATAATGAACCTACAAACTATGAAGAAGCGAAGATGAGCCTAGATTCCGATAAATGGCTTGAGGCCATGAAATCTGACATAGGATCCATGTACGAGAACAAAGTGTGGACTTTGGTTGACTTGCCCGATGATCGGTGAGCCATAGAGAATAAATAGATCTTCAAGAAGAAGACTGACGCTAATGGTAATGTTACTGTCTACAAAGCTCGACTTGTCGCGAAAGGTTTTCGGCAAGTTCAAGGAATTGACCAGGGTGAGACTTTCTCAACCGTAGCGATGCTTAAGTCTGTCCGAATCATGTTAGCAATTGTCGCATTTTATGATTATGAAATCTATCAAATGGACATCAAAACTGCATTCCTTAATGGATTTCTTAAAGAAGAGTTGTATATGATGCAACAAGAAGGTTTTGTCGATCCTAAAGGTGCTAACAAAGTGTGCAAGCTCTAACGATCCATTTATGGACTCGTGCAAGCATCTCGGAGTTGGAATATACGCTTTGATGAGGTGATCAAAGCATATGGTTTTATACAGACTTTCGGAGATGACTGTATTTATAAGAAAGTGAGTGGGAGCTATGTAGCATTTCTAATATTATATGTGGATGGCATATTGTTGATTGGAAATGATATAGAATTTCTTGATAGCATAAAAGGATACTTGAATAAGAGTTTTTCAATGAAATACCTCGGTGAAGCTGCTTAAATATTAGGCATCAAGATCTATATAGATAGATCAAGACACTTGATTGGACTTTCACAAAGTACATACCTTGATAAAAGTTTTGAAGAAGTTCAAAATGGATCAGTCAAAGAAAGGGTTCTTGCCTGTGTTACAAGGTGTGAAGTTGAGTCAGTCTCAATGCCCCGACCACTTCAGAAGATAGAGAAAAAATGAAGTAATTCCCTATATGCCTCAGCCATAGGTTCTATCATGTATGCTATGTTGTGTACCAGACCTGATGTGTGCCTTGCTATAAGTTTAGCAGGGAGGCACCAAAGTAATCCAGGAGTGGATCATTGGACAGCGGTCAAGAACAACCTGAAGTACTTGAAAAGGACTAAGGATATGTTTCTCATTTATGGAGGTGACAAAGAGCTCGTCGTAAATGGTAATGTCGATGCTAGCTTTGGCACTGATCCGGATGACTCTAAGTCACAAACCGGATACATATTTATATTGAATGGTGGAGCTGTCAGTTGGTGTAGTTCCAAGAAGAGCGTCGTTGCGGGATCTACATGTGAAGTGGAGTACATAGTTGTCGGATGTGGGGTTCCGGGAAAACCCTTCAGGTTCGAACTCTGGGGTGCGCATGAAGATCAAGTCCCTACCGATCCACGCCCCAAAGCCTCGCCGCAATTCTAAGCTACACGATGAACAACACAAGTGACATGAGGTTTATACTGGTTCGGTCCACCGTTGTGGTGTAATACCCTACTCCAGTGTGTGGTGTGGTGGATTGCCTCTTGGGCTGGTGATGAACAGTACAGAGGAAGAACAGCCTCGCGAGGGGTGTTCTTGTGCTTGGCAGGTGCTCTACTTGGGAAGGATCCGATCCCTTTCTACGGTGGTGGCTACCTCTATTTATAGAGGCCCTGGTCCTCTTCCCAAATATTGAGCGGGAAGGGAGCAAACAACGGCCATTTTGAAAGGGGACAGCTAGTACAAGCTATCCTAACTAAAGGTGGTCTTCGACTGCCAAAAGCACTAGCGATGATGCCGTCTTGGGCTCCATGGTGACCTCCATCCTGCCGCTCTGCTGGTCTTGGTCTCGTTGCACCAATATGGTAACCTTTGCTTGATGCCTCGGTACACCGCGCCTACGCTTGCCCCATTTGCACCAAAGAGGAAACGAGGACAATACGCGGGCTGGCGCCCGCCTGGGCTCCGCCTGGCGCCCGCCTGGTCTTGATCGTCATGGCTTACGTCATGAGCACCTCGTGAGGTACCCCTTGCCTTGATCTCTCCGCCTCCTCGCGAGCCTGCCTGGTGAGGCCGCCCCTGAGGAGGCCTTGCGTCGTCCGCCCCGCGAGGCTTGGCCTTTCGCGAGGGTCCTTAGCTTGGGTTGATGAAGACGGGCCATTCTGGGCCACTAGTGAGCCACGCCGCAGGCCACAGGCAGGCAAGTCTGGGGACCCCGTTCCCAGAACACCGACAGTAGCCCCCGGGCCCAAGACGCACTAGGACTTGGCTTAGCAGCGAAGCCAAAGGGAAAGTGCGGAGCGCTGCGGGCCCCAAAAAGCCTGCGGCCTTGGTCGACGCGTGGCGACTTGACTGGACGTGGGCGTCTCCACTTCCCCACGCTGCCTCGGCAACTGCCAGATTTGACGAGTCCCTGCTGCATGCAAAAGGAGTCATCATTACCTGCGATGTGGAGGTCGATGATTGACCTCCCTGGGATTATAAGTATGGAGGGGCGAGAGCCCCTGTTGTTCATCTCTTCTTGCCCCGCCTTCTTCTTCCTCCTTGCTCCGCCTCCGTCCTTGACACCAATGGTACCTATCCGCCGGTTCTAACCGAAGAGAAAGGAAAGGCCCCCCCGGGAAGGACCTGACCCGCTCCCGCCGAAGAAACGGGCGGTCTAGTGCCGCCGCGATGAGTTTGCGAGGCCGGAGATGACGAGGCCTTGGTATGAGCGGCCACCTCCTGGGTTCCCGCTACCCCTGTACGCCCGGGTCGAGGTCCCTAGAGAAGGAGGCGACGAGCGACGCCGCTCGCGCCGCCGGCGACGCCGACGAGCCCTGGCAGTGCGCACCATCGCTCTTGGAGTCCACGCCGCGGACTCCTCACACGAGCTCGTGCTCCATGCTGCAATGCCTCCAAGCACCTGAATTCGCTTCCCTGCATTCTTCGCCTGCGAGATGCCGCCAAGGGGGCCTCTCGAGCTTTGGCTGTAGCACGCCGACTGCGGTGCTCCGGCGACCGGAGCGAAGGTTGAAGTCGTCGCTCCGGGCAAGATCTTCATGACCCGAGGTTGGGGCGAGATCGCCCGAGTCTGCCGAACAGGGGGTGCCCTCGTGATTCACTTTGAATACGATGGCGCCTCCATGATGTTCTTCAAGGTCTTCGATGCTAAAGGCCGCCTCCTGGAGTGCTACCCCAGAGGAGGTGGTCGGGACGTCGACATGGCAGGGGCCATGCCTGCCATCCGCTTCACCAATGGCTCCTCTGGCCGCAACGGCGATGCTTGGGAGTCCAGCGACTCTCCCGAGCTCTTCGCAACTCCGGAGACAAGCGACGACAGCTATGTGCCCCCAAGCTCGCGTCGTGCCCGGAGCAAGGTGGCTGCGTCAGGCCGCCGGCGCAGCTGATCTGGATGGGGTTGGCGCCGGCCTCCCGTGGCCCACTGTTGATGATGGTGTCGGCCATTGAGGCGCGGGTAGTTAGGGCTCCTTAGGATTTGCGTCTTTTGTTCCCTGTGAGGAATCGAGAAAATACCCCGATGGGGGCATGTAAAGGGGTCGCGATGCCTTTGTTGATATTATCCTTATTATGAAGTAGTGTGAATGCTTGTCCTGCCCCAGCTCGGTTTCCCCTTTCTAACCTCGCGACGACTTGGTGCTCTACACTGACAGTTCCCAGTCCCCAGGTAGGCTTCAGCTGTCGCTGGTATGCCAGGTCGCGATGCCGTGGTCAAGGCCAGGAGGTGAGCAGCCCGAGGTCCAGTAAGAGCCCCTGAGGCGCAATGCTCAGGAGGTCCCCTTTAGAGCTCAAGTAGCCACCGAAAGGTGAGAAAGGAAGGCAACGTCGCCATCACAGAGCCGCATTAGGCGGAGATCCTGGGGCTACGTCGATTAGCTGTTCCAGGCGTGAAACTTATCTCGAAAGCATGGAGTCGTTCCTTCGCATCGCGCCGGACTTGCACGTCGGCGGCTGGGATGTAGCTGGATTAGGACTTCGCGAGCTTCCCCTTTCTTCCCCACGCTCTCCTTAGTGCTCTACATCCTCAGGTCCTGGCGCTCGAGCGAGCTCAGCTGCCGCTGGTATGCCAGGTCGCGATGTCGTGGACAAGGCGAGGGGATGAGGGCCGGAGAGCCAGTAAGAGCTCCTGAGTTGCGATGCTCAGGAGCCCCCCTTTAAACGCGCAAGCGGATCACGCGGGAAAGGAAGAGAGAGCTCGTGGTGTCACCCTATGTCGACCTCAGGAGGTTCCTGTAAACTAACACGAGAGAAGCAGGCGTTGCCATTATGATTTCCGACCGACCATTGGGTGCTCCGAGAGAGTGGTGAGGGCACTGAGGGCCTGGTGAGGTGACGCTTGTGGGGCTGCCGCGGGCCAGAGCTCGACCACTCAGATTTGTCGATGTTGCAGGGACGGCCCATGCACAAGCGCTGTGCCAGCGCGAGTGGCTCCAGAGGTAGGTGTCAATCAGGAAGGTGATGATCGTAGGCAGGTTAAGCATGGAAGGGAAATCAACCTCGGTAAATGCAGGCAGGATACATGCCACTGGGGCAGGCCTGAGCGGCTTGGGGATGATGCAGCCCGAGGGGCGCCCCCAGCAAAGTGAGCTAAAGACATAAGCAAAAGGGATACACGCCACAGGGACGGACCCATGCGGCCTGGGAATGATGCAGCCCTGAGGGCGCTCCCAGCTGAAATGAACTCGAAAGATGTCACATGGTATCGTTGTAGAAGGAGTGTTGGGGTAGCTGATGATGCGCGGCGAAGAAGCCGATCCTCACGAGCCGCCGGAGCCCTGAGCCTCGGGAGGCTCTGGGGGTCCAGGCGGTTCCTCGAGGACCATCTCCATATTTGCCGGGACCGCGTGGTGCCTAGCCTCCTGAGCCGCCAAAATGCTCCGCAGATGGCATTGGTGAGTAGCAGCCGCATTCGGCAGGCCGAAAAGCATGCGAACACAGCTGCGCGGCGGACCTTCGCAATGTCCCATGCGCGAAGGCCAGAAGTGCTCCTGAGACACGGCTCGGTTGAGCCCTGGGAAGTCAATGCAGACGCGCAGCCCGCCGTCCTCGCCTAGACGGGGGGCTACGCTGAGCAGGCGGCGATCGCCGCGCATGACTCTTGATTCCTGAAGCTCCTGAGTGGTCTTGGTGATGAACTCCTAAGGGTTGGGCCTTCCTTGCCCCATGCCTTCCTGAGGGAAACGTGCTACGAAGCACGCCTCCAAGCGGTGCCTGAGCACCTCCCTCGTGATCCTAGCAAGGTCTGAGGCCCTCCAGAAGAGATCCCCCGAGCCCTGTCCGAGGAGGGCACCGAGCGCGCCTTCCTATGCGATCAAGGGAGGCGCCCTTGCGCGGGCGCGGATCTTGATGCGGCACCACCTGAGATGCGAACCTCCTGAGGACTTGAGTTGGGCGATGTCTTCTTCTTCTTGGGGACCACCTCGGGAGGGTTCCTGCCCTTGATGTCCTGCTCCTCGATTGATGCATCTTGGAATGCGCGCTCAAGGGAGCACACCGTATCTCTCTCTTTGCAGGGGACCGTGATGATTCCGCCGCTCCCTGGCATCTTGAGGACATTGTAGCCATGGTGGGTCACTGCCATGAACTTAGCCAGGGCTGGATACCCGAGGATGGCATTGTATGGAAGGAAAATGTGGGCGACGTCGAAGTTGATGAGCTCGGTGGTGAAAGCACGGCAACCTGCTTTGGTCACTGGGGCCCTTTGCTGATGTAGAGCTTGCTCTTGGTGGTTCCCGCGTGCCGCCGCTAGGGGAAGCACGGGGCTTGGCGTACTGGCACATGGATGCGGTCTTCTCGTGCTGGTGTAGGGAGCACATGAGCGCCTTCTTGAGGCTGAGGGATTTCTTGGCAGCATCTTTCTTGCTGCGCGGGCACCGGACGCGGCGGGTCACGCCCGAGGACCGTGCACCTTGGAGCCAGGGCGCCTTATTGAGGAGGAGGTGGCGGAGGCGCTCCTCGAGTAGTGTCTCCCATGCATGATAGAGGGCGAGGCAGCGAGAGGGACGGCGCGGGAGAGCCCCCTGCAGCGCTGACGAGCTCGGTGATGCGAGCGAGCCATTCTTCGTAGAGGTCGCCGACGGGGCAGTAGTGCAGGAGCTCACGTGCCAAGAGCAACGCGGCCTGCGCATCCGTGGTCAGCGACGGCGTGGCGGTGCGGCCTTCCTGCCGCATCGAGGGGTGCAGCGAAGACGCTTGCTGCTCGTTCCCCGCTGGGTCAGTGGCGGCAAGCGACGGAGAACGACGAGGAGGCCCACCGACGGGAGCCGTCTGGGTGACGCGGGCGGCGGGAGCAGCCCGGGGCTCCGCGCGAGCTCGGCGAGCGTCTACCGTCGATGCGATGAAGCGACGGGACGCAGAACAGTGGAAAGAAGATTCCGGCATAGCCCTACCTGGCGCGCCAAATGTCGGATGTGGGGTTCCGGTAAAACCCTTAAGGTTTGAACTCTGGGGTGCGCGTGAAGATCTACTCCCTACCGATCCATGCCCCGAAGCCTCGCCGCAATTCTAAGCTACACGATGAACAACACAAGTGACACGAGGTTTATACTGGTCCAGGCCACCGTTGTGGTGTAATACCCTACTCCAGTGTGTGGTGTGGTGGATTGCCTCTTGGGCTGATGATGAACAGTACAGAGGAAGAACAGCCTTGCGAAGGGTGTTCTTGTGCTTGGCAGGTGCTCTACTTGGGAAGGATCTGATCCCTTTCTACGGTGGTGGCTAGCTCAATTTATAGAGGACCTGGTCCTCTTCCCAAATATTGAGCGGGAAGGGAGCCAACAACGGCCATTTTGAAAGGGGACAACTAGTACAAGCTATCCTGACTAAAGCTGGTCTTCGGCTGCCAAAAGCACTGGCGATGACGCCGTCTTGGGCTCCAAGGTGACCTCCGTCCTGCCGCTCTGCTGGTCTTGGTCTCATTGCAACAATATGGTAACCTTTGCTTAATGCCTCGGTACTCCGCGTCTGCGCTTGCCCCCTTTGCACCAAAGAGGAAACGAGGACACTTCGTGGGCTGGCGCTCGCCTGGCGCCCGTCTGGTCTTGATCGTCATGGCTTACGTCATGAGCACCTCGCGATGTACCCCTTGCCTTGATATCTCCGCCTCCTCGCGAGCCTGCCTGGTGAGGCCGCCCCTGAGGACGCCTTGCGTCGTCCGCCCCGCGAGGCTTGGCCCCTCGCGAGGGTCTTGAGCTTGGGTTGATGAAGATGGGCCGTACTGGGCCACTAGTGAGCCACGCCGCAGGCCGTAGGTAGGCAAGTCTGGGGACCCCCTTTCCCAGAACACCGACAATAGTTGCTTCGGAAGAAGCAAATGAAGGAGTCTGTACTAATTTGTCTGGTAATCTATCTTCTCACTTTCAGTATGAGTAGTTGAATGGGGGATTAGAAGAGAAGTACAGGGACCTCAGGGAGGTCAAAGAAACGGTTCTACATGAAGGAAATATGCCCTAGAGGCAATAATAAAGTTGTTATTTTATATTTCCTTATATTATGATAAATGTTTATTATTCATGCTAGAATTGTATTAACTAGAAACATGATACATGTGTGGGTACATAGACAAAACACCGTGTCCCTAGTAAGCCTGTACTAGACTAGCTCGTTAATCAAAGATGGTTAAATTTCCAAACCATAGACATGTGTTGTCATTTGATGAAGGGGATCACATCATTAGGAGAATGATGTGATGGACAAGACCCATTCGTTAGCTTAGCATATTGATTGTTCAGTTTTATTGCTATTGCTTTCTTCATGTCAAATACATATTCCTTCGACTATGAGATTATGCAACTCCCGGATAGCGGAGGAATTCCTTGTGTGCTATCAAACTTCACGACGTAACTAGGTGATTATAAAGACGCTCTATAGCTATCTCCGAAGGTGTTTTTTGTGTTGGCATATATCAAGATTAGGATTTGTCACTCTGAGTATCGGGGAGGTATCTCTGGGCCCTCTCGGTAATGCCCATCATAAGTAACCTTGCAAGCAATGTGACTAATGATTTAGTTGCAGGATGATGTATTATGGAACGAGTAAATAGACTTGTCGGCAACAAGATTGAACTAGGTATGAAGATACCGACGATCAAATCTCGGGAAAGTAACATACCGATGACAAAGAGGATAGCGTATGTTGTTATTATGGTTCGACCAATAAAGACCTTTGTAGAATATGTAGGAACCAATATGAGTATCCAGGTTCCGCTATTGGTTATTAACCGGAGGGGTGTCTCCGTCATGTCTACATAGTTCTCGAACCCGTAGGGTCCGCACGCTTAACATTCGATGACGATTTTGTATTATATGAGTTATGTGATTTGGTGACCGAATGCTGTTCGGAGTCCCAAATGAGATCATGGGCATGACGAGGAGTCTCGAAATGGTTAAGAGGTAAAGATTAATATATAGGACAATAGTATTTGGACACCGGAAGTGTTCTGGAGGGAACCAGGTACATATCGGGTCACCGGAAGGGGTTCCGGGCACCCCCGGCAAAGATATGGGCCTACTGGGCCAAGAGGGGAAACGCAGCAGCGAGCAGGGGCTGCTACGCCCCCCATATGGGCCGCATCAGTGGGAAAGGGAAAGAGGGGACACTACAGAAAAAAGACACATCCGTGACATTTTGGGCGGAACGAATTTTTTTTCTGTCATACTTATGACGCTTCTATGACGATAATTGTGACAAAACCCGGTATCATCATAGATGTGGTGGGCTCCTACTTCTATGACAGAAAATCATGATAGAAAATGGGCTTTTCGTCCTGGGCGGGCGGAGACGCAGCTTCATGACATTCTTTGGGCCGTCCATGACGGAAAAAACTGTGGTAGAAGCGAGGCCGAGAAAAATGTCGGGGAGTTCCCGGTTACGGTGGGTGCTCGGGGGCCGAGCGATGCGCGTTTCTCTTGTACATACGCACATGTGTGCGAGGCGTTGCGCTCTAACTGAACCCGAGCGATTGCACTATAGGCTACGCGTTACTGAACCCGAGCGATCGATCAATGGCTGTTAATTGAACCCGATCGAGTGATTCCTTCGCTACTGCTGCTAACTGAAGTCGATCGATGCTGCCTCTGGATGAACAGTGAGCATTGTTGGGGGGTTTGGATGAACAGTTCCCGGTGGGGGTTGGATGAACAGGAACTCGTGGTAGTAGAGGCCGTTGCCGCTGGATGAACAATACCCCGATTGATCGAGCCGGTGGATGAACAGGACCCCGTGGAGGGCTGGATGAATAGGACCCTGTGGAGGCTGGTTGAACAGTGGCCGGTGGCGGGCTGGTTGAACAGTACCCGATGGAGGGCTGGATGAACAGTAGACCATGGAGGGGTGGTTGAACAGGACCCCGTGGAGAGGGTTGGTTGAATAGTAGCCGGTGGAGGCTAGATGAACATGAGCCCGTGGATGAACAGTCGCAGGTGGAGGCTGGAGGAGGTCGACGGTGGATGAACAGTAGCCCGTGGAGGCTGGAGGAGGTCGACGGTGGAGATGAACAGTATCCCGTGGAATCCCATTTTGCGGTACGCCACACCCCTCACGATGAACAAGACCTCCGTTTCGACCGTAGCGCTCCAACACAAGTCCGTTTCCTCCGTTTTGCAGTATGCCACATCCCTCCCGGTCAACAGGACCCTGTTTCGACCGTAGGAGGTCCAACAGAAGTCCATTTCCTCTGTTTTGCGGTACGCCATACCCCTCCCGATAAACAGATCCCATTTCGACCGTGGCCGGTCGAACACAAGGCCGTTTCCTCCGTTCTGCGGTACGCCAGGCCTCGTTTCCATTGGTTGTTCCGTCCAAGCCGGTTGGCTCCCGATGAACACGACAACGCATTCCATTCTGACCCAGCCAGTTGGCTCCCCATGAACACGATGACGATGCAGTTTCTCCGTTCCGACCCAGCCATGTACACGAGCCCTGGCCGTACATATGCGCGAGTAGGCGTTCGAGACACCGCCCGTATGTATGTACGTGGCCGTATTTACTTTCTTGCACCCTGGTCGATGTACGTACGTGTACATGCTACATGCACGCCTCTACTACCACACGTGCGCGCCTCTACTACCACACGTGCGCACCTCTACATCGACCAGTATGTACGTACACATTCACGACCAGAATGACATTGCTATGTATGCTTCGACCTGGTGGGTCCCAACTGTCAGACACTTCCTTGCGTGCAAAGATGTAGCTGGTGGGTCCCAACAGTCAGGGGGGAAACGTTTTTTCATGAAATACGGTGGCCCGTCCGGTGGGTCCCTGCTGTCAGGCGGAGGAATAATTATTTTGCGCGTAATAAGGAGGCACTTCTTTGCTGCGGCCGTGGACCCAGCTGTCAGCCTCTCCACATGCAGTACTCTTCCGATGGAAGCCGTTCCTTGACCATGTTGACCACGCTGCGCCGAGGGCACCAGGGCGGTGGATGACGGCGAGGCCTAGGAAGGGGACGACGCGGAGCCGGGAAGATGCGGCAGTGGATGCCCATGCGGAGAGGAGTACGAGGGTTCACTGGTTCGGCTGCGGTGTGAGGCTGCCGTCGCCGCAGGGCCTGGCCAACGGTGGGAGTAGTAGGGGGCGGTGAGGCTTCCGCGGCAGCACAGCCGGCCACGGGAGGCAGGAGCAGGTGGTCTCGCCGGCGCTGGTTTGGGCGGCTGGTGCAAGAAGAGCAGCGATTGAAGAAGAGGCAGAACCGTTCGATTCAAATCCAATGGTCACTGCTGCTAGAATCGTTTGTTGACTAAGTTGACAAGCCCTACGTACGCGTCAACTTAGTAGGCCCACAGGTCAGCCTCCAACCGGTGCACCCCAGATGTCAGTGGGAGGAATCATTTTTTCACGTAATAAGGAGGCAGTTGATTGCGCGGGGCCAGGCCAGCGGAGGGAGTAGGGTGGCCGGTGAAGCCTGCGCGGCATCGCAGTGGTCCACAAGAGGTGGGAGCAGGCAGTCCAGCCGGTGCTAGTTTAGGCGGCTAGAGCAGGAAGATCATAGCTGAAGAAGCACGTCGGCCGTTGGATGGACATCCAACACTCACTGCTGCTAGAATCGTGTGTTGACTGACAAAGCCTTGCGTAAACAATTCAGCCTCGAAATCTGTGCAGTGTATAGCCTATTTACTATTATTTTTTATATTTTTTACTCATTTTCTAATTCATATGGAATTTATTGCAGCCCATTTTCCATTTTTAGAATTGCTGCCCATTTTCTGTTCAGTACCAGGGTTAAAATTGAACTAAATATGTGCGAAATTTTGAAAATTCGTAAATTTTTAATGGGGAACAAAATATTCTTAATCCAAAAATTAGTAGCCATACTAAAACAAATTTAAAAATAAATTAGTACTATGTCATGTTAAATCCAATGAAATATAAAATATCAGTGAAGAACAAAAACAAAAAGGAAACTGATTTCCCATTTGCTATAATGTTTTTGGAATTTTCAACCCCTTTGATATTACTTTTAACAGACACTGACCATACTCTTTGGCCAGGCCGGAATGCATCCCTCCCCGTCTTGAAAGATTTCCAGCCCAGTAAGTCAGAGAAAACAAATAGTCCTAGCTTGGGTATTCTTCAAATAGAAATATTGGGCTAGCTATTTTCCCAAAGAAAAAACTACTAGGCTGGTCATGTTGTTAGACGGGTCGCAGAGACCGCACAACCAGTTTATAGCCTACTCCTCCGAATTACTACTCAAAAAAAGTTGTGCAATCATGTCGTTAATTGACTATGCGTTGAAAATGATGTGGGTCCCAGATATTAGCAGGGTGGATTAGAGTAAAAAACGAGGGGTGCATCTGAGTAGTAAAAGAGGCGCTTGCTTGTGTTTGGGAGTGGGCTTGGTGGGTCCGTACTGTCATACTCACAACTGCAGTCCTCTCCCGATTCACTATGTTGACAGGGCCGGACGGCGGCGCCGCGGCGAGCGCACCAAGGCAGAGGATAAAGTGTTGTCGCCAATGTGTTGGGCTGGGTTGGACATTCTTATTGAAAAATAAAAATGGACCAGAACTATTTACAACGTTGACTATGATCTGCATGGGTCCGCTAGTTGCAGGAAGAAAATGGTGGGAGAAATAAGACTGGTCGCTATCTTTGCCTAATAATAATATCAACTAAATGTAACGACACTATCATAGGAAATAATATCCTCTTGTCAAATCGTGTATTTAAAAAACTGGTGCATGAGCATTTAACTTTATTTATTTACTTATTTATGTTTACGGGAACATGAGCATGTACCTGGGCCGGATTCATGTGAGAGCCTCCCATCCAGTTAATTATGGGCTCCTCTATTGGGCCTTCATCAGTCGGCTGCATGTTATCAACAAGTGGAAAATGTGTTCCGTACCAAAATAGTATGCGCTACGTACGGTACGGGGCACTAAAGGATCGGACCGTGCAACGACGTCCAAAACATTGTGTTTGTTGTTCTAACAACACATTTATTCAACCAACATACGAAATATACTACTGATTGTACATTGAAAACAGCAGCAGCATCAACCAGGGCTGGGGGCGCAACAGAAGCAGTAATCAGGCCAGAAGAGTAAAGATGTAGCTCTCTCATCCGAACCAAACATCAGCCATCATTACAAAAGGGCTACCAAAAAAGAACAAGTGTATGCATCAAACTAAATAAAGATCCTACTACACCAAGTGTACGCATCTAACTAACTGGCTCAGTGAGACCTTACTATTTATTAAGCTGTAGAGATTGCCTGATGGCTTGAACCAGATGGGTTCCTAACGGGGGAAACTCCAGCCAGCAGGTTGAAGTCTGATACTTGCGACCCTCTCTCCTACTTTGGGCTGCAAAGCGTGATGGGACATATCAGGGTATGGTGCATGCAGAGACGCATGGTACGCTGTGTACACACAGTTTTGCCTGATGAACGAAATTGCGCTTCCATCATGATCCTCGTCTTTGGTTATCTCCTGGTTAATCAGATAATTCAGTCCGAGAAACAGAGAGCGTGTACCAAGGCTACTTACCAGCCTCCAGTCAAAAATTCCTGAAGACCCAGAGAAGCTGGGATCCTGCTCAAAGACCTTGCAGTGACTGTGATTGTATTCCGTGAAACAACACGTCCAGTAC
This sequence comes from Aegilops longissima, assembly GCA_021605205.1. Taxonomy (NCBI): domain Eukaryota; kingdom Viridiplantae; phylum Streptophyta; class Magnoliopsida; order Poales; family Poaceae; genus Aegilops; species Aegilops longissima. Next base: position 630,784,559 of record CM038677.1, on the reverse strand, counting down.
ATACGAATGATCATCAATCGTTCGTCGTTGTCTGATCGAGCCAGGAACCACCTGCAACTGCCATGCTGCTTTTCTTTGAAAGGTTCTGGGATTAGGAAGGGTAGGGACACCAGGCGGCATACAACATCATATCAAGTTGGAGTAAAATAAAAAAGGGCTCTTAATGTAGTCAATCTTAAGAACAGCATGTTATGAGCATGAATATTTTTTCAGTAAATGTTGATATAAGCAAGCCATCATGAAATCATAGGAAAGTAACATACTACTGTAACAGCCGTTTGTAGCGATGACTGGAGTAGGCCAGCAATACGTCTAGCTATAGAAGGAGTCGACAGCGTAAATGAAGCCCTTGTGATCAATGGCATTAGAGAACCATGGAGGACGTATGATCCTGCGATGGACGTGCATATTTACTTACCGCAGTGATCTGTCAGATAGGCGAGACCGCGGTTGAAGAACGCAATTAGCCTGAAGTCTTTATAATTCGCAGATCTTGTGGGCACTTGGCAGATTACAACCTTGAGCAAATCAAACTTGGTATCATGTTGGCTACTGTAAGGTTCCGAGTATTCTGGGCCGCGATGCCAAAGCAGTGCAGCGTTAATCGAAGGAAGGGGGATCAATCGCCGGGTGTAGACCTCCATGAGCATCCAGTTGCCGCGACCGTTGACGAGCACCATCCAAGATGTGTTCATGCCGACCCAGTACATACCGTTAATGTAGTTGAGCGTGACGGGGATCGGATCACAGTCAAGGGATTTGACACTCACCACCCTATGATCGTTATGCTGCGTGACACACCGTTTTTGAAGATCAGGCGGCATCAGCACACAAGGAACTGGCTTAAAAAGCTCCGGCCTGAGGGCTTTGATTAAAAGGTACAGCCCCGACAAGCACGCGGCGAGCAGCATGGTACTAAGTTTGTCCACACGCGAAATAATGAGCTTGATTACCTCGGTGGGGAGCGAATTCCAGCCACTCTTTCGGCGTACGCTGCTCGGTTCTGCCATTGTTAGTCCTTGGGTTTCGGACGAGTGGGGAGGCGCCTTAGCAGGGATGGGAGATTGGACGAGATTATGTGCGGACAAAGATGGAGAAGCGAATATGTGCTGTAGGAAGTGGACAGGTGATGATGACTACAACACACCGCTTGACTTACGAGACACATACCAGTAGCGTAGGGTCATATCGATGCCATACAACTTGCTTGAGTGATCACAGTACTGGTACTCCCTACAGTACCTTCTACTATGCCCTAGCTTGCTTGAGTAGAGTAGTAGTGGAGTAGGACTAGAGGAGTAGTATATTATAATCTAAAATGGTTACAAAGTTCAATACCCGAGCGTGGAACGACTACGAACCGCCATCGGTGCAAACTCCAATCCCCAGCAAACGTTTGATGGGAGACATGGCAGTTGCAAACGCCCGCGACGCAGTTACAGTACATGTGTAAGGGTGGCGGTTTTGTCAAATACTATGGCTTAAAAATAGGCCACCGTCGGACGGAAATATGACGGTTACGTGGGATTTGCCAGGATTGAGCTCGTGGTGAACAATCGCCAAATATCATTACTAAAAAAAGGTTAAAACACCTGGGGCTCAATTTTACAACTTGCACCGGCTGACCACTAACAATGATACTAACATAGTTGTAAAATGGTCAAAGACCGTGTCTACGTGGCAAATTTTTTTACAAAACACCTGTTGTGATTGACCCATGCAAGAGTAATCCCATGTGTAAAAACTAATGATATATTGAGAATTTATCAGAAAATGGTATGTCGACCATTTCATCAAAAAAAATGATATCTCAAGAAAGATGATAGATAAGGTGAGGAGGAGTGGGGCGTGGTGGTGGTGGTGGTGGATCAAGGGCGGAGGCATGGGGATGGGCGGCCGCAGCGCCACCATGCCAGATTGTTCTAGAGACTTCCTTCTTTAATTGCTCAGCAATGAGGTTGTGGGAGATAAGGATGAACGAGGCAAGGCCTTATCTGTAAATGTGGAGAGAGGTGCGGGTATCTTTTGTAAAATTGTCATTGTTTGCTTTCTATCCGTCAGATATAGATTGGACATTTTATATTATAAGATGGCAGGCACACCATCATCACCAACTCAGTTTTTCCTATACTCCTACTCCTATAAAAGACTCAGTTGGTGATGATGGTGTGTCTGCCATCCGCCATTTCTGACCATTAGATCTGCATCTAACGATTGTGATGTAAGTTGTGGCCTTTTGCAACAATTCCCACTTCTCTGCTCCATTTTACATAAAACCCCTTAGTATCTTGAAACCAACCACATTCCTCCCTTACTTCATCAAAACAGCCCAAAGAATATATTTGGAGTGAAACATGAGATATTTTTAGTGATATGTCTATCAAAACTAAACTATTTTCTTTCAAATTTATGAATATGTATTATTCTACTTTGGATCCGTTGCAACGGACGAGCTCATTCTTATAAAGGTTTATCTCTTGCATTGTCCGCAACGAACACCTAGTGTACTGGTCTAGGACGGATGCTCGCAGCGCGATGACCTGAGTTCGAATTTCTGTCCTAAACTTTAGCTTTTTTTAATATATACTTCTTTCGCTTCTGTACTGGCAGTGGAACCCACAGAGTACTTAGAATACAAGATTAAGGATGGATTTGTTTCGTTTTAACTTTCTGTACGAATCTGTAGCCAGCCTGCAAGTCATGTACACTGTACTGACAGTGGAACCCACAGAGTACTTAGAATACAAGATTAAGGATGGATTAACTTTTTATAGAGGGAGAATCATACACGCAATTAACTCAAATGGATTGGACGTGACTCTATTATTCTCCAACGGCAACCGGCAAATTTCCTCCCGCGGGCCAGAGTAGGTTTCTCGATTTGCATGCGAGTTTAACAGAGGGGTTTGATGGAGGCGAGGAGGCGTGTTCAGCCGGGCGTGCAGCGGACGGTGCAGTACTATTCGATTTGACAGCTACAACTAGTCTCTACTCTTATAAAAAATAGAGTTGGTGATGATGGTGTGCCTGCCATCCTGCAATATAGGCTGTCCGATTTATATCTGACGGATAGGAAGGAAACTATGGCAATTTTGCAAAAAGATACCCACACCCCTCTCCACATTTGCAAATAAGGCCTTCCCTCGTTCATCCTTTTCTCACACAAGATAAATTACTCATACAAATGCATTTTGATGTTCCGTGCAACGCATGGGCATCATGCTAGTTTTTTTTCTTTTAAAAAACAGAGTTGGTGATGATGGTGTGCCTGCCATATTGCAATATAGGCCGTCCGATTTCTATCTGACGGATAAGAAGGAAACTATGGCAATTTTGCAGAAAGATACCCAGACCCCTCTCCAGATTTGCAAATAAGGTCTTCCCTCGTTCATCCATTTCTCCCACAAGATAAACTACTCATACAAATGCATCTTGATGCATGCAACGCATGGGCATCTTGCTAGTATATTACAAAAAACAAAGAAGAGTAGTAGAGATAGAGATAAGAGTAGAGACTAGGGAGGAGCACCATCTACTGCTTCGTGGGCTACTCCTGCGCTCCATTCGGCGGCCGCAATGTCCCCTACAGCCACTCCCTCCTGCGCTCCGTTCGGCGGGCGCTGTTGAAATTTGGGGAGTGCACTCTCGCGACTGCTGGATTCGACGACTTCACCGACGACGACTTCTTCCCCGACCTCAGCAACCTCTTCCTCAACGACATGGGCGACAACCTCAACGCCAACGGTGCTGTTCCCGTTGCACCGTATGTGTCTATGTCCTTCCTGTTAGAAATCATGGTAGAATTCATGTTTCTAGTCTGTGTCCTAGATTTGATCTGTTCATCTACTATGCTAGTCCACATGATTAGTTTAATCTCTGTTATAACCGTCATGATTTATTTTGTGCTTATTCAGACTAAATCTCGTAGTAACTTGCTCATATATTCAACTGGCGCACCGTCCCCTACAGCCACTCCCGTTTCATGGACGGCCTGGTCGATGCCTCCAAGGAGCCCTTTGTCTACTGCTATGAGTGCTCGATGCCGTTTTGGGGCTCGCTGGTGGACCTCGTGCATCACCTCACGCAGGCGTCCGTCTATCACTAATGGCACGCGGGAAGAACATCAAGTACGAGACGTGCTACCCGTTCACCGTGCTGGAGTCGCTGGAGGATCACCGCCGCCTACTAGTCTCAGAGGAGGACGACATCATCTTCCTCTTGATCGTGGGCACCGGCGAGGCCTGCGCGGGCCGCCACCCCGTCTCTGTAGTGTGCGTCAGGGGCGACGCCGCTGACGCTGACACTGACACGAGGCCGATGTACGGGTGCGTGCTCACTATTACTACCCCTCAGAGGTACGTGGGCGGCGACACTGGCTACGTCAAGCTGACTAGGACTGTGCTGAGCTGGGACCTTCTCGCCGATGTGGACATGGAAGACACATGGCATGAGTTGACCCCCAAAAATGTGCACGGGGACTCCAAGGAGGTTCACCTGGACATATGCATTACCAAGTTAAATGTTGATCATTAGTCTTTGCTCAATGTAATCCGCAGACTAAGTATGTGGAGACTTCCATGCATGATCTTGCTCTATTGGAGTATCGCGCATGAATAAAAGTGTATCCATTTATGGTTTAGTCTAGAATCTTCCATGTATGAAATTTTTACTACAGTACTGGTGAAAGACTTACGATGAACCATTTCTTACATCTCCTCTGCCCCCTTCCAAGTCATCCTGATTTAATCCCTCCATCTAGGTGTATAAGGGCATGGTTAATACTTAATAGTATAGCCAACTGTTGACTATAAGAAAGTGCCATGTCATATGTAGCCAACATGTATAACAATCGATACTCAAAAACTAATACTTAAAGATCATTTCTTGCAAAGAACAATAAGTGTTATTTCTTCACAAGTTTTGGATGCAGGTTGAACAGTTGAACGCTTTTGTTTGCAAAAGATACTTTTTTATCTATTTCACCCGGATGTTTGTGAGCTCTAGATATGAAATAATATCTAAAGAAACCTATCGATACCCGTTACACATGAGATGACCCCCACATCCTTTGTCAAAATAAACAACTCCCCGATCAATGCATTTCACTGTTCCGTGCAACGCACGGGCACCTTACTATAGATTAGTACGACCAAAAATTGAACTAACAATATATATAGTATGATAAATGCTGATGCATGTCACCTAAAATTATATCATTGAAAACTATGTTCAAATACGAATCTAACGATATAGTTTTCGTTGACATGCACTAACATTTTGTCAGTTAAATCTTCAGTCAAATTCAATGGGGGACTAATAAACCACGACCGATGTAGTACTAGTGTAGAGGGCGGCGCTGCACGCGAGTCTCACCCCCGCTCGTGGCGCGGCAGTAAAGCCGTCATATCACAAAACCGAACCACTCCCAGTAATAAGTGGCCTGGTCAAATAAACGGACAAGCAACCATCACATCCCTCCGTCTTTTTTGCATTTCATATCTCTGCATTTACTTTCCCTGGTTCATCTCGCACACTCGATCCCTAGCTACTACTCCTAGTATCCCTAGCTACTACTCCTAGGTCCAGTTCTTTTGGCGGCTTAAAAAATAAGTCGTCTCTTCCCCGGCTTTTCCCATAAGACTAGTCACAGTGGAGAGTAACATTAAGGCCCTGTTTGATTCATAAGTCCTAGGACTTTTTCTAGTCCCCACTAAAAAGTCCCTAGTCCCTAAAAAGTCCCTCCCTGTTTGTTTCCAGGGACTAAAAAGTCCCTAGTCCCTCCCTGGAGGTTATTGAGGGCCTGTTTGGTTGGAGACTAGTGTGGCCAAGCCAAAGTGTGGCTAGCCACACAAGTATAGCAAGCCACACAAGTGTGGCTGAGAAATTGGACGCCAAACTTTGGCAAAAGTTGGCAAAAAAATAGTCTCTATGACAAGTGGGCCATAGGTGCAATAAAGTGTGGCAAGCCAAAGTGTGGCAAAAACCAAACACGTGCCAATTAAACTGTGGCTGCCAAATTTTGGCTTGGCAAACTCTGTCCGGGAACCAAACAGCCCCTAAATGACCATGTTACCCTTGCAGAAAAATAACAACCAAACAACACCATGGGTCGGCGGGGCAATGGGTGCAGGGAGGGGCATTGCTTTAAAAGTCTCAAAAGTCTCAAAAAAGACTCTCCTTGAGAGTCTTCTTCATTTAGTCCCAAAAAGCAACTTTTAGTCCCTAGTAGTCCCTCATGTTTGGTTAAAAAGTCTCTAAGAGGGACTTTTTCTAGTCCCTACACCAAAAAGTCCCTCGAAATAAACACCCCCTAAGGCGCCTCACTCATTTATTTGGGCCTCTAAACCACTACTAGTACCTCCGTCCTGGTTTATTCGTCACCATTGTAATTTGTGCTAAATTTTGACCAAAGATTTAGCTGATAAAATGTTAGTGCATGTCACATGCTATAACTATTTCATTAGTTAAATTTATGATCAAAATTTGACACAGATTACAATGGGGACCAATAAACCAGGACAGAGGTAGTAGTTATGGGATTAGTAATCTAGAAGCCTAAAAGAACTGGCCCCTGGTACTCCTACTAGTGGTAGTACTTAAGTTGGAATTCCAATTGCACGATACAACTTGTTAGGCAAAAAATTCAATACAGGGTGTAGGAAGCGGTTTGGGAATTTGCATGCCTTTCAGACCAGTGAGATACTCTGTACAAAGTATGACAGAGAAATAACCACAGAGAAGGAAGCTAAAAGTAAACAATAAAATGAGCATTTTTGCATTTGTTTTGCATTGAATCGTTTCACAAGCTTGACTAGTGTTGTTTTTCTACTTTTACAAAAACTGCATCATAATGTTAAAATGTGCATTTGCACGTACATAAGTAATAGTAGTACTCCCTCCGCCTAGGTGTATAAGTCTTCCCTCCTTCTTGGTCACAGTGCACAACCAAAGATGACTTATTCACCTGGACGGAGGGAGTAGCATAGTCTTCAAGCATATATAGAGAGAGATGTGTACTGTGATACTCCCTCCATTCCGAAATAATTGTCGCTGGGGGCATCTTTCCGACCAGGTGAAATAGTGCGAAAGTACAATACTACCCACGATTTGAAATCCATCGGGAGGCGTCTTCCTCCATCGCTCCTCCCCTCCGCCAGTCTTCTCCCCCATCGCTGCTCCCTTTCGTCGGGATCCTCCGGCGTCCGCATCTCCGGTGTCCTTCCTCGCCGCGGTCTGCAGCTCCCTCGCCGGCCGGCCGCCCTTCCCGGCCATGGTCCACAGCTCCCTCATCGGCCGCCCTTCCCCGCCGCGGTCCGCAACTCCCTCGCCGGCCGCCCTTCCCACCGGCTGCCTGCTCCACCACAGCTTCGGATCCTTCGCTTCTAGCGACACATCCTTCGCCGGCCGCCTGCCCCCACTCCAATCAAGAGCTCGAGTTCAGCCGCTGCGCTGTCCACTTCTGTTGCTCCTCTCGTCTCTGCTCCTGTCCACTCCAATCAAGAGAATCTGCAGTTGATCCAAAAAACGGGTCAATTGATGTCAATTTCATTAACTAAATGATTGAAAAACCAGAATGCTAAGTCCATATGCTATTGTTGATCCCAAGACCGGAATGACAAGTTCAGGTGTTCCTCAGTTGAGGAATTTGATTAACTAAGTCATCCAAATGAACAAGAGTACTCCTCAATTTTGATATGAAATCACCATGATAGGTCCTTAAGCCCTCCTATCAAACAAAATAATGTACTGATCTTGAAATACTCCTATCAAACAAAATAATGTACTCCTCTAACAGGAAGATCCTTAAGCCCTCTCTGACAGGAAGATCTTTCATTGGCACAAAAGGGGTACCACGAAAAGAAAATAAACATTTGAGCATTTGATAGCCATGTTTACTAGTATTGTAAAGCTGGAGTCAGCAAGTTTCATCCCAATCCATTAGAATTATATGTTGATAATGTAATTTTTACCTTCGGGGCCGGCCTCCGCTACAGTTTTCAGTTCAATCAAATTATTTGTTTCTAAAGGAAGTTACATCTGGTTATTACAGCTTAAGCAACACATATTCAAATGCCAAGGTTGCAAAGAAACAAACACCCATGTCAGCACACCTACATCAATGTTGATGCCCAGCAAAGGACTAATACACAAGATGAATGCCAGTTGTTGTTGTTTCTCTGGATGGAACATGGCAATTAAATGATGGCTCCAACCAAATCATCGGCAACCAGGTCATATGCTACACTATTGCAAGATCTTGGTAGAACTGAGGTTCTAAAAGAAGATGAAAAAATTCAGTGATAAGCGTGTAGCAGATGTCCTTAACCAGACCACCAATGCCAGATCTATCAAACTTGGCAGCATGCTGCTACCAGGTTGCATCTGAGGACGACTGGCAACAAACTGGGTTTTTCTGGTGGATCAGGTTATCATCTTTTTCTGCATTAGTACAGTATAAAAATTCTAAAGACACAGAAAACTGAAGAACTAGAGATAGAGAGAAATGAGGGCTGAATAAACAAATGTTTATTTTCTTTTCGTGGTACCCCTTTTGTGCCAATGAAAGATCTTCCTGTGAAAGAGGGCTTAAGGGTCTTCATGCATTACACATATACTGTACTCCTCAAACAAAATAATGTACTCATGTCAAACAAAATAATGTACTGATCTTGAAGTACTGAATTGTTTCATATACTGATCTTGGAGTACTTAAAATTTTCATTTTAGTTTTAATTAACTTAAATGTAGTGAAGGAAGTACTCCTGTACTCTTGCAAACATTTTACTCCATGCTACTCTAGATCATGATTGTAGATAGTCTCTACTCTGCTCACTTCAGCATGCTTGGTTAAGTATTTTTGTTAACCTCTTCACTGCCACAAACTATCCGTCAGCAAGCTGTCCTTTGTACACCTCAGCATGTCGTCCCTTTTTGATCAAATTATCTACAGAAACATTGTACATTCAGTTTTCAGGCAAAAATGTTTAGAGATAATTAAGATACAGAAAACTAATTATGGCTATTAACCTAGGAAACTAATTCTTGCTTTGACAGTAAACAGACAACAATTGACAGTAAACAGACTGAATTTATATGTACTTCTTCTTATACTTCTACTTCTACTTATACTTCATCTTACATATTCATATCTTCCGGAGAAAATGGATCTCCCAGACCTCAACTTCACTCCACCCGCAGAAGCTGTGGATGAAATGGATGAAGATGCAGAAAATGAAATGGAAGGACATGTAGGAGATGATATGGAAGGAGATGCCAGAGAGGGAATGGAACGTGATGAAATTGTTCAAAATCCAGCTACAGTTACAGTTGATCATTCCATCATTTCATCACTTGATCATTCCATCACTTCATCAGTTGATCATTTCATTTAAATTTTCCTCTGTTGTATGTCTTGGTTCAGGTGTTGTGCAAGTTGCTAGGAAGTATAAAACCCTCAATGACCAGCAAAAATTTGCTGCTTATGTAGCAATGCATACAGTGTGTATGAGTAGAGGAGGCACTCTTTTGGGAACTGATAAGCAAGACATTGCAAAAAAAATTGGAGTGGGTGTTTGGAATATACAAAGAATTTGCAGGAAAACAATGAAGCAAATTAGTGAAGGCCTAGAGGTGGATGTTTCTAATCAAAAAAAGGAAATTCTGGAAGAAAGCCTAAGGACATTAACCTAGAAAAAAATCCTAACGATCCCATTAAACAAAAGGTCTACCATTAGGTCACTTGCCTGGCAACTTGGATGTAGCCCTACCACACTTCATAGAAAGTTCATGTTAAACTTGATAAGGAGGCATACAAACTGTGTGAAGCCAGCTCTAAAGAACAAGAATAAGAAAGATAGGATGAAATTTTGTTTGTTGATGCTTGATGAGGCTACAACAGCAACTGCAAGGCCTAAGTTCAAGACTATGCATAATGTTGTCCATATTGACGAAAAGTGGTTTAACATGATGAAGAAGAATAAAACATATTATCTGCTGGATGGGGAGGAAGAGCCTACGAGGCCTATACATGGCAACTGTATTGGCAAGGTGATGTTCCTAACGGCCGTTTCTAGGCCAAGGTGGGACAGTGAAGGAAACGTGACCTTCTGTGGGAAAATCGGTATCTGGCCATTCGTGAAGGAAGTTCCTGCTCAAAGGAGAAGCGACAACAGGCCCAAAGGTACAATAGAGACAAAATCAATAAAGGTCGACAGAAAAGTGATGAGGGAGTTCCTGATAGAGAAGGTCTTTCCAACGATACAAGCTATTTGGCCCGAAAGTGATGCTGGACAGACCATCTATATTCAGCAGGATAATGCTAAGCCCCATATCTTGCCAGATGACCCAGAATTTCTAGAAGCTGTCGCAAAAACTGGACTTGACATCAGAATAATACATCAAGCTCCCAATAGTCCTAATTTGAATGTGCTTGACCTTGGGTTTTTCAACTCGATCCAATCCCTGACAGATTGTTTGAGTCCTAAAACACTACAAGACCTTATTAAGGGTGTTTTGGAGGAATTTGAAGGCTATGACATTTACAAGCTCAACCGAATTTCCCTAACTCTACAGACATGCATGATTGAGATACTGAACCATGCAGGGGGCAATGGGTATAAAATACCCCATGTAAACAAGGAAAGGCTTGAGGGGCTTGGGCAACTACCTCCAAGATTATCATGCCCTCCAGAGGTGTATGCAAATGCTGAAGGAAATATGCCCTAGAGGCAATAATAAAGTTATTATTTATTTCCTTATATCATGATAAATGTTTATTATTCATGCTAGAATTGTATTAACCGGAAACATAATACATGTGTGAATACATAGACAAACAGATAGTCACTAGTATGCCTCTACCAGACTAGCTCATTAATCGAAGATGGTTATGTTTCCTAACCATAGACATGTGTTGTCATTTTATTAATGGGATCACATCATTAGGAGAATGATGTGATTGACATGACCCATTTCGTTAGCTTAGCACTTGATCGTTTTAGTATGTTGCTTATGCTTTCTTCATGACTTATACAAAGTTCCTACAACTATGAGATTATGCAACTCCCGTTTACCGGAGGAACACTTTGTGTGCTACCAAACGTCACAACGTAAATGGGTGATTATAAAGGTACTCTGGTGTCTCCAAAAGTATATGTTGAGTTGGCATGAATCGAGATTAGGTTTTGTCACTCCGATTGTCGGAGAGGTATCTCTAGGCCTTCTCGGTAATACACATCACATAAGCCTTGCAAGCATTGCAACTAATGAGTTAGTTGTGAGATGATGTATTACGGAACGAGTAAAGAGACTTACGGTAACGAGATTGAACTAGGTATTGGATACCGACGATCGAATCTCGGGTAAGTAACATACCGATGACAAAAGGAACAACGATATCGTTATGCGGTTTGACCGATAAAGATCTTCGAGAATATGTAGGAACCAATATGAGCATCCAGGTTCCGCTATTGGTTATTGACCGAGAATGGTTCTAGGTCATGTCTACATAGTTCTCGAACCCGTAGGGTCCGCACGCTTAACGTTTCGATGACAGTTCATTATGAGTTTATAAGTATTGATGTACCGAAGGTTGTTCGAGTCCGGATGTGATCACGGACATGACGAGGAGTCTCGAAATGGTCGAGACATAAAGATTGATATATTGGAAGCCTATGTTTGGACTTCGGAAAGGTTCCGGATGAAAACAGGAAGTTACCGGAACACCGGGGGGTTACCGGAACCCCCCGGGGGGTCTATGGGCCTTGATGGGCCATAAGAGAGAAGAGGAAGGGCCGGCCAGGCAGGCCGCGCGCCCCCCTCCCCCCTCTAGTCCGAATAGGACAAGGAGAGGGGGGGCGGCGCCCCCTTCCTCTTCCCCTCCTCCAATCCTAATCCAACTAGGAGAGGGGGAGTCCTACTCCCGGTGGGAGTAGGACTCCTCCAGGCGCGCCTCCCCTAGGGCTGGCCGCACCCCCCTTGCTCCTTTATATACGGGGGCAGGGGGCACCCCATGACACACAAGTTGATCTACGGATCGTTCCTTAGCCGTGTGCGGTGCCCCCTCCACCATATTCCACTTCGGTCATATCGTCGCGGAGCTTAGGCGAAGCCCTGCACCGGTGAAGTCATATCGTCATGGAGCTTAGGCGAAGCCCTGCGTCGGTGGAGCATCATCATCGCCACCACGCCGTCGGTCGACGGAACTCATCCCGACGCTTTGCTGGATCGGAGCCCGGGATCATCATCGAGCTGAACGTGTGCGTAACTCGGAGGTGCCGTGACGCTCGGTGCTTGGGTCGGTCGGATCGTGAAGACGTCGACTACATCAACCGCGTTGTTATAACGCTTCGCTTTCGGTCTCACGAGGGTACGTGGACGGACACTCTCCTCTCGCTGCTATGCCATCACCATGGTCTTGCGTGTGCGTAGGAATTTTTTGAAATTACTACGCTCCCCAACAATGGTATCGAGCCTGGTTTTATGCGTTGATGTCATATGCACGAGTAGAACACAAGTGAGTTGTGGGCGATATAATTCATACTGCTTACCAGCATGTCATACTTTGGTTCAGCGGTATTGTGAGATGAAGCGGCCCGGACCGACATTACGTGACGCTTACGCGAGACTGGTTTCACCGCTTGAGCACTAGTTGCTTAAAGGTGACCGGCGGTGTCTCGCTCTCTCACTTTAGTTGAACCGAGTGTGGCTCGCCCGGTCCTTGCGAAGGTTAAAACAGCACCAACTTGACAAACTATCGTTGTGGTTTTGATGCGTAGGTAAGAACGGTTCTTGCTCAGCCCGTAGCAGCCACGTAAAACTTGCAACAACAAAGTAGAGGACGCCTAACTTGTTTTTGCAGGGCATGTTGTGATGTGATGTGGTCAAGACGTGATGCTATATTTTATTGTATGAGATGATCATGTTTTGTAACCGAGTTATCGGCAATCGGGCGAGGAGCCATATGGTTGTCGCTTTATTGTATGAAATGCAAAAGCCATGTAATTGCTTTACTTTATCACTAAGCGATAGCGATAGTCGTAGAAGCAATAGTTGGCGAGACGACAACGATGCTACGATGGAGATCAAGGTGTCGCGCCCGGTGACGATGGTGATCATGACGGTGCTTGGAGATGGAGATCACAAGCACAAGATGATGATGACCATATCATATCACTTATATTGATTGCATGTGATGTTTATCCTTTATGCATCTTATCTTGCTTTGATTGACGGTAGCATTATAAGATGATCTCTCACTAAAATTATCAAGAATAGTTCTCCACGAGTATGCACCGTTGCTAAAAGTTCAGAGTACCCGGACACCACGTGATGATCGGGTGTGATAAGTTCTACGTCCATCTACAACGGTGCAAGCCAGTTTTGCACACGCAGAATACTCAGGTTAAACTTGACGAGCCTAGCATATGCAGATATGGCCTCGAACACGGAGACCGAAGGTCGAGCGTGAATCATATAGTAGATATGATCAACATAGTGATGTTCACCATTGAAACTACTCCATCTCACGTGATGATCGGACATGGTTTAGTTGATTTGGATCACGTAATCACTTAGATGACTAGAGAGATGTCTGCTAAGTGGGAGGTTTTAATATGATTAATTAAACTTAAATTTATCATGAACTTAGTACCGATAGTATTTTTGCTTGTCTATGTTTACTGTAGATAGATGGCTCGTCTTTGTTGTTCCGTTGAATTTTAATGCGTTCCTTGAGAAAGCAAAGTTGAAAGATGATGGTAGCAATTACACGGACTGGGTCCGTAACGAGGATTATCCTCATTGCTGCACGTAAGAATTACGCCCCGGAAGCACCGCTGGGTGCCGTGCCTGCTGCGAGAGCAACGCCGAAGTTGTGAACGTCTGCGAGCAAAGTGATGACTACTCTATAGTTCAAGTGTGCCATGCTTTACGGCTTAGAACCGGGTCTTCAACGACGTTTTGAACGTCATGGAGCATATGAGATGTTCCAGAGTTGAAGTTAATATTTCAAGCAAATGCCCGGATTGAGAGATATGAAGTCTCCAATAAGTTCTATAGCTGCAAGATGGAGTAGAATAGTTACGTCGGTGAGCACATACTCAAAATGTCCGGGTATAATAATCACTTAATTCAGCTGGGAGTTAATCTTCCGGATGATAGTGTCATTGATGAATTCTCCAATCACTGCCACCAAGCTACAAGAGCTTCGTGATGAACTATAATATGCAAGGGATGACTAAAACAATTCTGAGCTCTTCGCAATGCTAAAAGCATGGAGGCAGAAATCAAGAAAGAGCATCAAGTGTTGATGGTCAACAAGACCACTAGTTTCAAGAAAAGGGCAAAGGAAAGAAGAAGGAAACTTCAAAAGAACAGCAAGAAAGTTGCTGCTCAAGAGAAGAAACCCAAGTCTGGACCTAAGCCTGAAATCGAGTGTTTTTACCGCAAGCGATCGGCATCGGAAGCGGAACTGCCCCAAGTATTTGGCGGATAAGAAGGATGGCAAGGTGAACAAAGGTATATGTGATATACATGTTATTGTTGTGTACCTTACTAGAGCTCGTAGTAGCACTGGTATTTGATACTGGTTACATTGCTAATATTTGCAACTCAAACAGGGACTACTGAATAGGCGAGCACCGGCAAAGGACGAGGTGACGATGCACGGGAAACGGTTCCAAAGTCAATGTGATCGCGGTCGGCACGCTACCTCTACATCTACCTTCGGGATTAGTTTTAGACCTAAATAATTGTTATTTGGTGCCAGCGTTGAGCATGAACATTATATCTGGATCTTGTTTGATGCGAGACGGTTATTCATTTAAATCGAGAGAATAATGGTTGTTCTATTTATATGAGTAATATCTTTTATGGTCATGCACCCTTGAAGAATGGTCTATTCTTGTTGAATCTCGACAGTAGTGATACACATATTCATAATGTCGAAGCCAAAAGATGCAGAGTTGATAATGATAGTGCAACTTATTTGTGGCACTTGCCGTTTAGGTCATATCGGTGTAAACGCATGAAGAAACTCCATACGGATGGACTTTTGGAATCACTTGATTATGAATCACTTGGTACTTGTAACCGTGCCTCATGGGCAAGATGACTAAAACACCGCTTCTCGGTTGTATGGAGAGAGCAACAGACTTATTGGAAATCATACATACATATGTATGTGGTCCGATGAATGTTGAAGCTCGTGGCGGATATCGTTATTTTCTCACCTTCACAGATGATTTAAGCAGATACGGGTATATCTACTTGATGAAGCATAAATCTGAAACATTTGAAAAGTTCAAAGAATTTCAGAGTGAAGTTGAAAATCATCGTAACAAGAAAATAAAGTTTCTACGATCTGATCGTGGAGGAGAATATTTGAGTTACGAGTTTGGTCTACATTTGAAGCAATGCGAATAGTTTCGCAACTCACGCCACCGGAAAACCACAGCGTAATGGTGTGTCCGAACGTCGAATCGTACTTTACTAGATATGGTGCGATCTATGATGTCTATTTCGATTTACCGCTATCGCTTTTGGGGTTATGCTTTAGAGACGGCCGCATTCACGTTAAATAGGACACCGTCAAAATCCGTTGAGACGACGCCTTATGAACTATGGTTTAGCAAGAAACCAAAGTTGTCGTTTCTAAAAGTTTGGGGTTGCGATGCTTATGTGAAAAACTTCAACCTGATAAGCTTGAACCCAAATCGTAAAAATGTGTCTTCATAGGATACCCAAAGGAGACAATTGGGTATACCTTCTATCACAGATCCGAAGGCAAGACATTCGTTGTTAAGAATGGATCCTTTCTAGAGAAGGAGTTTCTCTCGAAAGAAGTGAGTGGGAGGAAAGTGGAACTTGATGAGGTAATAGTACCAGCTCCCTTATTGAAAGTAGTTCGTCACGAAATCAGTTTCGTAACACCTACACCAGCTTAGCGAGGAAGATAATGATAAAGATCATGAAACTTCAGATCAAGTTGTCACCGAACTCAGAGATCAACCAGAATAAAATCCGCACTGAGTGGTACGGTAATCCTATTCGGAAGTCATGCTACTAGATCATGGTGAACCTACGAACTATGAAGAAGCGATGGTGAGCCCAGATTCCACAAAATGGCTTGAAGCCATGAAATCTGAGATGGGATCCATGTATGAGAACAAAGTATGGACTTTGGTAGACTTGCCGATGATCGGCAAGCCATTGAGAATAAATGGATCTTTAAGAAGAAGACCGACGCCGATGGTAATGTAACTGTCTACAAAGCTCGACTTGTTGCAAAAGGTTTTCGACAAGTTCAAGGGGTTGACTACGATGAGACTTTCTCACCAGTGCGATGCTTAAGTCTGTCCGAATCATGTTAGCAATTGCCGCATTTTATGATTATGAAATTTGGCAAATGGATGTAAAACTGCATTCTTGAATGGATTTCTAGAAGAAGAGTTGTATATGATGCAACCAGAAGGTTTTGTTGATCCAAAGGGTGCTAACAAAGTGTGCAAGCTCCAACGATCAATTTATGGTCCAGTGCAAGCCTCTCGGAGTTGGAATAAACGCTTTGATAGTGTGATCAAAGCATATGGTTTTATATGAGACTTTTGGAGAAGCCTGTATTTACAAGAAAGTGAGTGGGAGCTCTGTAGCATTTCGATATTATATGTGGACGACATATTGTTGATTGGAAATGATATAGAATTTCTGGATAGCATAAAAGGATACTTGAATAAAAGTTTTTCAATGAAAGACCTCGTGAAGCTGCTTACATATTGGGCATCAAGATCTATAGAGATAGATCAAGACGCTTAATTGGACTTTCAAAAAGCACATACCTTGATAAAGTTTTGAAGAAGTTCAAAATGGATCGAGCAAAAGAAAGGTTTTTACCTGTATTACAAGGTGTAAGATTGGGTCGACTCAAAGCCCGACCACAGCAGAAGATAGAGAGAAAATGAAAGATGTTCCTATGCTTCAGCCATAGGCTCTATCATGTATGCAATGCTGTGTACCAGACTGACGTATGCTTAGCTGTAAGCTTGGCAGGAAGGTACCAAAGTAATCCAGAGTGGATCATCGGACAGCGGTCAAGAACATCTGAAATACCGAAAAGGACTAAGGATATGTTTCTCGTATATGGAGGTGACAAAGAGCTAGTCGTAAATGGTTACGTCGATGCAAGCTTTGACACTGATCCGGACGATTCTAAATCGCAAACCGGATACGTATTTTTATTAAACGGTGGAGCTGTCAGTTGGTGCAGTTCTAAACAAAGCGTCGTGGCGGGATCTACATGTGAAGCAGAGTACATAGCTGCTTCAGAAGCAGCAAATGAAGGAGTCTGGATGAAAGAGTTCATTTCCGATCTAGGTGTCATACCTAGTGCATCGGGACCCATGAAGATCTTCTGTGACAATACTGGTGCAATTGCCTTGGCAAAGGAATCCAGATTTCACAAGAGGACCAAGCATATCAAGAGACGCTTCAATTCCATTAGGGACCAAGTCCAAGTGGGAGACATAGAGATTTGCAAAATACATACGGATCTGAATGTTGCAGACCCGTTGACTAAGCCTCTTCCACGAGCAAAACATGATCAGCACCAAGACTCCATGGGTGTTAGAATCATTACTGTGTAATCTAGATTATTGACTCTAGTGCAAGTGGGAGATCAAGGAAATATGCCCTAGAGGCAATAATAAAGTTATTATTTATTTCCTTATATCATGATAAATGTTTATTATTCATGCTAGAATTGTATTAACCGGAAACATAATACATGTGTGAATACATAGACAAACAGATAGTCACTAGTATGCCTCTACTAGACTAGCTCATTAATCGAAGATGGTTATGTTTCCTAACCATAGAAATGTGTTGTCATTTGATTAATGGGATCACATCATTAGGAGAATGATGTGATTGACATGACCCATTTCGTTAGCTTAGCACTTGATCGTTTTAGTATGTTGCTTATGCTTTCTTCATGACTTATACAAAGTTCCTGCAACTATGAGATTATGCAACTCCCGTTTACCGGAGGAACACTTTATGTGCTACCAAACGTCACAACGTAAATGGGTGATTATAAAGGTACTCTACAGGTGTCTCCAAAAGTATATGTTGAGTTGGCATGAATTGAGATTAGGTTTTGTCACTCCGATTGTCGGAGAGGTATCTCTGGGCCTTCTCGGTAATACACATCACATAAGCCTTGCAAGCTTTGCAACTAATGAGTTAGTTGTGAGATGATGTATTACGGAACGAGTAAAGAGACTTACCGGTAACGAGATTGAACTAGGTATTGGATACCGACGATCGAATCTCGGGTAAGTAACATACCGATGACAAAAGGAACAACGTATATCGTTATGCGGTTTGACCGATAAAGATCTTCGTAGAATATGTAGGAACCAATATGAGCATCCAGGTTCCGCTATTGGTTATTGACCGAGAATGGTTCTAGGTCATGTCTACATAGTTCTCGAACCCGTAGGGTCCGCACGCTAACGCTTCGATGACAGTTCATTATGAGTTTATAAGTATTGATGTACCAAGGTTGTTTGGAGTCCCGGATGTGATCACGGACATGACGAGGAGTCTCGAAATGGTCGAGACATAAAGATTGATATATTGGAAGCCTATGCTTGGACTTCGGAAAGGTTCGGATGAAAACAGAAGTTACCGGAACACCGGGGTTACGGAACCCCGGGGTCTATGGGCCTTGATGGGCCATAAGAGAGAAGAGGAAGGGCCGGCCAGGCAAGCCGCGCGCCCCCATCCCCCCTCTAGTCCTAATAGGACAAGGAGAGGGGCGCGCCTTCCCTCTTCCCCTCCTCCAATCCTAATCCAACTAGGAGAGGGGAGTCCTACTCCCGTGGGAGTAGGACTCCTCGGCGCCTCCCCTAGGGCTGGCCGCACCCCCTTGCTCATTTATATCTGGGGCGGGGGCACCCCATGACACACAAGTTGATCTACGGATCGTTCCTTAGCCGTGTGCGGTGCCCCCTCCACCATATTCCACTTCGGTCATATCGTCGCGGAGCTTAGGCGAAGCCCCGCGCCGTGAAGTCATATCGTCGTGGAGCTTAGGCGAAGCCCTGCGTCGGTGGAGCATCATCATCGCCACCACGCCGTCGTCTTGTGGAACTCATCCCCGACGCTTTCTTTGGATTGGAGCCCGGGATCGCCATCGAGCTGAACGTGTGCGAGAACTCGGAGGTGCCGTGACGCTCGGTGCTTGGATCGGTCGGATCATGAAGACGTCGACTACATCAACCGTGTTGTTATAACGCTTCGCTTTCGGTCTCACGAGGGCGTGGGACGACACTCTCCCCTCTCGTTGCTATGCCATCACCATGGTCTTGCGTGTGCGTAGGATTTTTTTTTGAAATTACTACGTTCCCCAACAAATGCCCTGCACAACTTAGGGCTAATGGAGAGGGTTCAGTGATGAGGCCTGTGCTACTTGTGATGCTTGAGATGAGGCTTGTTCAGATGCTTGAGACGATGGTTCAGATGCTTGAGACGATGGTTTAGATGCTTGAGATGAGGCTTTCTCAAATGCTTGAGACGATGCTTGTTCAGATGCTTGAGACGATGGTTCAGATGCTTGACATGAGGCTTGTTCAGATGCTTGAGATGAGGCTTGTTCAGATGCTTGAGACGATGGTTCAGATGCTTGACATGAGGCTTGTTCAGATGCTTGAGATGAGGCTTGTTCAGATGTGGAGTATGTGTAGTTCCTTGAGATGAGACTTGTGCGGAGTGCATCCCATGTGAAATTACTCCATATGTGTAATACTCCATTTTGTGAGACTTGTATGTGTAACTCCATTTTGTGATCATTTTTACTCCATATATGTTTTCTCCATTTTGTGAGACTTGTATGTGTAATTATTTAGTTTGCTTGTGTGGAGAGAAGAGAAGAGAAATCATTTTTGTTTCAAAAGTTTCATTTGCTTGTGTGGAGTACTCCATTTAAATGAAAGAGAAGAGAAGAGTAGTAGGAGAGAAGATGAGTGAATTTAGAGATGAGAAGATAATTTAGAGAAGGAGAGAACAAGCAAAGTAGTAGGAAAGTAAAGGAGTGGGAGAGGAGAGGAGTATGGAGGGCACAAGGGAAGTACTCCAATACACCCTACACTAAACTACAGATGCAAGAAGAGAAAGAGAAGAGAGAAGAGAGGTCCTACTATAACTGAAAACGTTTCAGTGAAGTAACTGAAAAAATTAGTTAATGAACTGAAACTTACACTAAGCTACTACTGTCCTACACTAAACTACTATTGTCCTACACAACTGCAAGTGCTATACTACTTCATCTGTTAAATTAACAGAAAGTTTCATTTAGTTTTACTTAAAGGAAAAAGATTCATTTAGTTTTAGTTAAATGAAATTTAATTAACTGAATTGGCAAGAATACTCCTGAGCTGCACAATTATTACAGTGCTATACAACAGCAGCACCAAGTCCTGCCCATAGCACAAAATTCTTTAATCTGAATTTACTCCAAATTACTCATAGCATAACTAATCTGACTACTGCAAGAACTAATCTGACTATTGCAGTTAATCTTCAGTTGATTTTTGCTTGCTTTATCTGCACTTCAAAGATACATTTAGTTTTAATTGAAGAAAATTTACTCCAATAGTATAGAGGGACTACTTGCCTGCATTGCATGAAAGCGTCAAACAATATTAAGAGTCAATAAGATCCGCAAGGGAACAAATAACAACGAATTGTCATGCTATGGACAATATTTCTAGAAAAATCATTATTAAACATAAAAATAAAATTAGAAATAATTGTGCTACTTGCATTACATGAAGCCCATTAGAGTATTGTTTGCATGGTTACTTTTTTAACTCGGTTTGCCAAAGTTGCATTACTCACGGAGTATTTAGTTAGAGACAAATAGTTTGACTTATGTTTAGATGGATCTTATTCAGTGTATGTAGTTGGTTAACTTATTCATGGTATGTAAGAAAACCTCAGTGGAACAGCAAACCTACATCGCTTTAAAACAAACGGAGCACTGAAGATCTGAAAACAATTTGTAAGGTGTTACTGTTCTCTAAGATGAAGCTCACTTCATCTGGGTAGCAATGATACGTCTCCAACGTATCTATAATTTTTGATTGCTCCATGCTATTATATATTCTGTTTTGGATGTTTAATGGGCTTTATTATACACTTTTATATTATTTTTGGGACTAACATATTAACCCAAGGACTAGTGCAAATTGCTATTTTTTTGCCTATTTCAGTGTTTTGCAGAAAAAGAATATCAAAGAGAGTCCAAACGGAATGAAACCTTCAGGAGCGTGATTTTTTGAACAAACGTGATCCAGAGGACTTCGAGTGGACGTCAAGCAATCAACAAGGAAGCCATGAGGCAGGGGCGCGCCTACCCCCCTGGGCGCGCCCTCCACCCTCGTGGGCCCCTTGTTGCTCCACCGGCCTACTTCTTCCTCCTATAAATACCTACGTACCCCGAAACCATCGAGGAGCACCACGAAAACCTAATTCCACTGTCGCAACCTTCGGTACCCGTGAGATCCCATCTTGGGGCCTTTTCCGGTGCTTTGTCAAAGGGGGAATCGATCATGGAGGGCTTCTACATCAACACCATAGCCTCTCCGATGATGTGTGAGTAGTTTAGCACGGACCTTCGGGTCCATAGTTATAAGCTAGATGGCTTCTTCTCTCTCTCTGGATCTCAATACAAAGTTCTCCTCGATCATCTTGGAGATCTATTTGATGTAACTCTTTTTGCGGTATGTTTGTCGAGATCCGATGAATTGTGGGTTTATGACCAAGATTATCTACGAACAATATTTGAATCTTCTCTGAATTCTTTTATGTATGATTGGTTATCTTTGCAAGTCTCTTCGAATTATCAGTTTGGTTTGGCCTACTAGATTGATCTTTCTTGCAATGGGAGAAGTGCTTAGCTTTGGGTTCAATCATGTGGTGCTCGATCCCAGTGACAGTAGGGGAAACGACATGTATTGTATTGTTGCCATCGAGGATAAAAATATGGGGTTTATATCATATTGCTTGAGTATATCCATCTACATCATGTCATCTTACGTAATGTGTTACTCTGTTCTTATGAACTTAATACTCTAGATGCATGCTGGATAGCGGTCGATGTGTGGGGTAATAGTAGTAGATGCAGGCAGGAGTCGGTCTACTTGTCACGGACGTGATGCCTATATACATGATCATGCCTAGATATTCTCATAATTATGCACTTTTCTATCAATTGCTCGACAGTAATTTGTTCACCCACCGTTATACTTATGCTATCTTGAGAGAAGCCACTAGTAAAACCTATGGCCCCCGGGTCTATTTTCCATCATATTAATCTCCCGTCAACAAGCTATTTCTGGCGCCGTTTATTTTGCTCTCTTTACTTTTAGTCTTTACCATAAAAATACCAAAAATATTATCTTATCATCTCTATCAGATCTCACTTTTGCAAGTGCTTGTGAAGGGATTCAAAACCCCTTTATCACGTTGGTTGCAAGGTTCTTATTTGTTTGTGTAGGTACGAGGGACTTGCATGTGGCCTCCTACTGGATTGACACCTTGGTTCTCAAAAACTGAGGGAAATACTTACGGTACTTTGCTGCACCACCCTTTCCTCCTCAAGGGAAAACCAACGCATGCTCAAGAGGTAGCAAGAAGGATTTCTGGCGCCGTTGCAGGGGAGATCTATGCCAAGTCAAGACATACCAAGTACCCATCACAAACTCTTATCGCTCGCATTACATTATTTGCCATTCGCCTCTTGTTTTCCTCTCCCCCACTTCTAAAACGATTTTTGAAAACCTTTGCCTTTTATTTGCGTTCTTCCCGTATGTATCTTTATTTGTGTGTCCATGTGCCTTCTATTTGCTTGCATCTTTGCTTGCTAAAAATCTATTGATATGGATCCACTTAAAGTGTTCTACTTAGATCATCTTCAATCCTTATGTGCTCGTGCTGAAACCCCAACTAGTCTAGTTGATGGGATTAGATGAGCATGCTCATTTTGTGCATCACCGTTTGTCTAAAAAAGGGAGACTCTTATGGGATCAAATAAACAGATTGTTGTGTTATGCTTGGAATCTTTGTGAAATTTACGATTTTACTTGTTGCTCTAAGAACCCTAAAAAACACCTCCCCTACCTATGTGAGTTTAATAATAATGAAATCTTATCTTCTTATGCAAAGGGTGTTTATAGTTACTATGATATCGAACAAATTGAAGAATTTGTTGCTTTTAAGGGTGCTTATGAAGTTGCTTCTTTGATTGAAAAGTATGATATTACTCTCTACGAATCTGAAAATTTTGACATACTTAAATATTGCTATGAAAACTATGCTCATAATGTCTATGTCAAAGAATTTATTGAAAGAATGACCGTTGCTTCTGAAGAAAATAATGATATGCATGAATCTATAGATAATTATGATTCCGATGATTTGATTGAAATATCCCTTGATGAACATGATGCTTGCTATTCTTGTGGCCATGATGCCAATATATTATGAAGATGAATTTGCTATAGTTCCTTATGTTAATCATGAGATCGTTGCTATTGCACCCATACTTGATAGTTCCTTCGATAAAAAGCATGATTGCAATGATTTTACTATAAATTCTCTTGATGTTAATTTTGCTAATAATATGCAAAACCCTAAGCTTGGGGATGCTAGTTTTGCTATGTCTACTACTTGTTGCAATGATCATGATTGGGGTGATTCTTCTTATGATCTTGAAAATTTATTTAAGCCCCATGATGAATATGAGATTAATAATAGTGTTTGCAATAATATTGAAAGTGGGTTTGGAAGAGTGTCAACTTTAGACCCCACATATTTGTAGAATGTTCAATCTTATGGTATTTTTGATAAAAGTGGGTTTGGAGAGGTCATGACTTTAGTTAATGATAATCCCACTATTTTGGAAGAGTGTCAACTTCGTATGCATGTGGATCGTGTTGAGAATATGTTATGTGATAGCTATTTTGTGAATTTTCCTATGATCCTACATGTAATTATTATGAGAGAGGAAAATATGGTTGTAGAAATTTTTATCTTACTAAATTACCTCTCGTCATGTTGAGATTGCTATCGTCTCTTTCTTCTTCCTTGCATATGCTATTTTTTGCTTGCTATGATAATTTGTTTGCTTATAAAATGCCTATGCATAGGAAGTATGTTACAATTAGATGTGTTTATCACGTGTTCTATGATGCTTTCTTTGTGCTTTAATTCTTGTCTTTGATGTGAGCATCATTAAAAATTATCCCTGCCTAGCTTGGTGCGTTAAACGATAGCGCTTGTTGGGAGGCAACCCAATTTTATTTTTGTTTCTTGTTTTTTGGTTCTCTTTATTAATAAATATTTCATCTACATTCTATTTAGATGTGGTTTTATGTTTTAATTAGTGTTTGTTCCAAGTAGAACCCTTGGGAAGACTTGGGTGAAGTCTTTTTGATCTTGCTGTAAAAAACAGAAACTTTAGCGCTCACGAGATTAGCTACAACTTTTTACTGGAGAGTGCTATTTAGCTTATTCTTTTTGCAGATAACTAATACATAAATTCCTCTTGTCCAGAAATTTATTTTAGAATTTTTGGAGTTCCATAAGTTTGCGTTAGTTACAGATTACTACAGACTGTTCTGTTTTTGACAGATTCTGTTTTCCGTGTGTTGTTTGCTTATTTTGATGAATCTGTGTCTAGTAATGAAGTATATGAACCATAGAGAAGTTGGAATATAGTAGGTTGAACACCAGTATAAATAAATAATGAGTTCATTATAGTACCTTGAAGTGGTGTTTTGTTTTCTTTCGCTAATGGAGCTCACGAGATTTTCTGTTAAGTTTTGTGTTGTGAAGTTTTCAAGTTTTGGGTAAAGATTTGATGGATTATGGAACAAGGAGTGGCAAGAGCCTAAGATTGGGGATTCCCAAGGCACCCCAAGGTAAAATCCAAGGACAACCAAAAGCCTAAGCTTGGGTATGCCCCGGAAGGCATCCCCTCTTTTGTCTTCGTCCATCGGTAACTTTACTTGGAGCTATATTTTTATTCACCACATGATATGTGTTTTTCTTGGAGCGTCTTGTATGATTTGAGACTTTGCTTTTTAGTTCACCACAATAATACTTGCCGTACACAACTTTTTGAGAGAGACACACACTATTCAGAATTTATTGGAATACTCTATGTGCTTCACTTATATCTTTTGAGCTAAACAATTCTGCTCTAGTGCTTCACTTATATATTTTAGAGCACGGTGGTGGTTATATTTTATAGAAATAATTGCTATCTCATGCTTCACTTATATTATTTTGAGAGTCCTTTAGAACAGCATGGTAATTTGCTTTGGTTATAAATTTAGTCCTAATATGATAGGCATCCAAGATAAAAACTTCCAAGTGCATTGAATACTAAGAGAAGTTTGATACTTGATGATTGTTTTGAGATATGGAGATAGTGATATTAAAGTTGTTCTAGTTGAGTAGTTGTGAATTTGAGAAATACTTGTGTTGAAGTTTGCAAGTCCCGTAGCATGCACGCATGGTAAACGTTATGTAACAAATTTGAAGCATGAGGTGTTCTTTGATTGTCATCCTTATGAGTGGCGGTCGAGGACGAGCGATGGTATTTTCCTACCAATCTATCCCCCCAGGAGCATGCGCGTAGTGCTTGGTTTTTGATGACTTGTAGATTTTTGCAATAAGTATGTAAGTTCTTTATGACTAATGTTGTGTCCATGGATTATACGCACTCTCAACCTTCTATCATTGCTAGCCTCTTCGGTACCGTGCATTGCCCTTTCTCACCTTGAGAAGTTGGTGCAAACTTTGCCGGTGCATCCAAAATCCGTGATACGATACGCTCTATCACACATAAAACTCCTTATATCTTCCTCAAAACAGCCACCATACCTATCTATTATGGCATTTTCTTTGCCATTCGGAGATATATTGCCATGCAACTTTCCACCGTTCCGTTTATTATGACACGCTTTATCATTGTCATATTGCCTTGCATGATCATGTAGTTGACATCGTATTTGTTGCAAAGCCACCATGCATATTATTTATACATGTCACTCTTGATTCATTGTCCTTCCCGGTACATCGCCTGAGGCATTCATATAGAGTCATACTTTGTTCTAGTATCGAGTTGTAATCATTGAGTTGTAAATAAATAGAAGTGTGATGATCATCATTAATAGATCATTGTCCCAAATAAAAAAAACAGAAAGGACAAATAAAAAGGGCCCAAAAATATATAAATAAAAAGGGACAATGATACTATCCTTTTTCCACACTTGTGCTTCAAAGTAGCACCATGATCTTTATGATAGAGAGTCTCTTGTTTTTTCACTTTCATATACTAGTGGGAATTTTTCATTATAGAACTTGGCTTGTATATTCCAACAATGGGCTTCCTCAAATGCCCTAGGTCTTCGTGAGCAAGCAAGTTGGATGCACACCCACTTAGTTTATTTTGTTGAGCTTTCATACATTTATAGCTCTAGTGCATCCGTTGCATGGCAATCCCTACTCCTTGCATTGACATAAATTGATGGGCATCTCCCTAGCCCGTTGATTAGCCGTGTCAATGTGAGACTTTCTTCTTTTTTGTCTTCTCCACACAACCCCCATCATTATATTCTATTCCACCCATAGTGCTATATCCATGGCTCACGCTCATGTATTGCATGAAAGTTGAATTTTTTTAGATTACTCAAGTATGAAACAATTGTTTGGCTTGTCATCGGGGTTGTGCAAGATGAGAGCATTCTTGTGTGACGAAAATGAAGCATGGCCAAACTATATGATTTTGTAGGGATGAGCTTTCTTTGGCTATGTTATTTTGAGAAGACATAATTGCCTGGTTAGTATGCTTGAAGTATTATTATTTTTATGTCAATATTAAACTGTTATCTTGAATCTTTCGGATCTGAACATGCATGCCACAATAAATAAAATTACATTGAATAATATGCTAAGTAGCATTCCACATCAAAAATTCTGTTTTTATCATTTACCTACTCGAGGAAGAGTAGGAATTAAGCTTGGGATGCTTGATACGTCTCCAACGTATCTATAATTTTTGATTGCTCCATGCTATTATCTATTCTGTTTTGGATGTTTAATGGGCTTTATTATACACTTTTATATTATTTTTGGGACTGACCTATTAACCCAAGGCCCAGTGCAAATTGTTGTTTTTTTTTCCTATTTTAGTATTTCGCAGAAAAAGAATATCAAACGGAGTCCAAACGGAATGAAACCTTCGGGAGCGTGATTTTTGGAACAAACGTGATCGAGAGGACTTGGAGTGGACGTCAAGCAATCAGCGAGGAAGCCACGAGGCAGGAGGGCGCGCCTACCCCCTTGGCGTGCCCTCCACCCTCATGGGCTCCTCGTTTCTCCACCAACCTACTTCTTCCTCCTATATATACCTACGTACCCCGAAACCATCGAGGAGCACCACGAGAACCTAATTCCACCGCCGCATCCTTCTGTACCCGTGAGATCCCATCTTGGGGCCTTTTCCGGCGCTGCGCCGGAGGGGGAATCGATCACGGAGGGCTTCTACATCAACACCATAGCCTCTCCGATGATGTGTGAGTAGTTTACCACAGACCTTCGGGTCAATAGTTATTAGCTAGATGGCTTCTTCTCTCTCTTTGGATCTCAATACAAAGTTCTCGTCGCTCTTCTTGGAGATCTATTTGATGTAACTCTTTTTGCGGTATGTTTGTCGAGATCTGATGAGTTGTGGGTTTATGATCAAGATTATCTATGAACAATATTTCAATCTTCACTGAATTCTTTTATGTATGATTGGTTATCTTTACAAGTCTCTTCGAATTTTCAGTTTGGTTTGGCCTACTAGATTGATCTTTCTTGCAATGGGAGAAGTGCTTAGCTTTGGGTTCAATCATGCGGTGCTCGATCCTAGTGACAGTAGGGGAAACGACACGTATTGTATTGTTGCCATCGAGGATAAAAAGATGGGGTTTATATCATATTGCTTGAGTTTATCCCTCTACATCATGTCATCTTACCTAATGCGTTAATCTGTTCTTATGAACTTAATACTCTAGATGGATGCTGGATAGCGGTCGTTGTGTGGAGTAATAGTAGTAGATGCAGGCAAGAGTCAGTCTACTTGTCACGGACGTGATGCCTATATACATGATCATGCCTAGATATTCTCATAATTATGCACTTTTCTATCAATTTCTCGACAGTAATTTGTTCACCCACCATAATACTTATGCTATCTTTGAGAGAAGCCACTAGTGAAACCTATGGCCCCCGGGTCTATTTTCCATCAAATTAATCTCCCGTCAACAAGCTATTTCTGGCGCCATTTATTTTGCTCTCTTTACTTTTAGTCTTTAACATAAAAATACCAAAAATATTATCTTATCATCTCTATCAGATGTCACATTTGCAAGTGGACGTGAAGGGATTGACAACCCCTTTATCGCGTTAGTTGCAAGGTTCTTATTTGTTTGTGTAGGTACGAGGGACTTGCGTGTGGCCTCCTACTGGATTGTTACCTTGGTTCTCAAAAACTGAGGGAAATACTTACGCTACTTTGCTTCATCACCCTTTCCTCTTCAAGGGAAAACCAACGTATGCTCAAGAGGTAGCAAGCAACCATACAAGGGCCATTCAGCATAGCTGAAGGCTAAAGATCGTAGGGAAGTTGAGACCATACGAATGGGGATAAGAACCTTGAGAGACTAAATCATTCTTCTTATTGCTTAACTGAGCATGATGATAACGCCTCCTTATTTATAAGTAAAAGAAGATATTGTCCAAAGATTCTAAAGATACAAAGGATACTTCTTTACCTGAATATCGCTTGCAGATCTACCTCAAGCAGTATTTGAGAAAGGATGCGATGCAAATAAGTGACTTCCTGCAAAAAGTTTATGTACAGAAATTTCAGCAACAATTAACTAAACTGAAAGGAAAGCCTGAGTCAGAATTCAAATAACATAAATAAGTGAAAACACCTGAAAATAGATTCCAGGAGAATAAAGGGCGGTAAATTGGGGTCAATAAATGAGTTAAGATATTGTTTCCAAGTAGCAACAGATGAATTTGCATTTCCATTGAAGAATCACAACGAATGTGGCTACAAATCATAATTAAATGATACACCCTCTATTCCTAAATGTAAGATGCTTTTGCAGTTCAAACGTCTGAATGGATGAATTTTGCAGTTCCTAAATGTAGGATATCAATGAAGACGGGCATGCGTTGGATTTTGGGGAAGGTAATTCAAATAGTGTAAGGCAGGTCAACAAGGAGACAACATAAGGTAATTCAAATACTGACGGCTCGAGTCTTCAGAGCCGCTGGATTCAGAGGATTCAGAGGCCATGAGAGGTCGGGGATTCAGAGGCCATGCCAACAGATTTTGGGGAAACAAGGATTTGTAGCCTGATTAGTCCCACCTCGCTCACGGATTTTGATTTGTTTCTAAATCCGACTACTGCAAGAACTACTCCTGCTGCAACAAGGAGACTACGGTCACGGAGTACTCTACTGAATCAGAGTTGCATGAACTACTCTACTGAATGTGCAAGAACTACTCGTATGCTACAAACTCACCTGGCGCAGCGGTTGTAGGCGCCCTCCTACTGGAGTAGTCGTAGGAGTCGCCGTTGATATCGGCGTCGCCCTCCTACTCCAGCTGCTTGGCCTGCCACCGGCTCCAGCTGCTCATCCCGCCACCAGCTGCTCCAGCTGCTCGTTGATGTCTACTACGCAACCTTCTTCTTGTAGACGTTGTTGGGCCTCCAAGTGCAGAGGTTTGTAGGACAGTAGCAAATTTCCCTCAAGTGGATGACCTAAGGTTTATCACTCCGTGGGAGGCGTACGTAGGATGAAGATGGTCTCTCTCAAACAACCCTGCAACCAAATAACAAAGAGTCTCTTGTGTCCCCAACACACCCAATACAATGGTAAATTGTATAGGTGCACTAGTTCGGCGAAGAGATAATGATACAAGTGCAATATGGATGGTATATCTAGGTTTTTGTAATCTAAAAATATAAAAACAGGAAGGTAACTAATGATAAAAGTGAGCACGAACGGTATTGCAATGCTTGGAAACAAGGCCCAGGGTTCATACTTTCACTAGTGCAAGTTCTCTCAACAATAATAACATAATTGGATCATATAACTATCCCTCAACATGCAACAAAGAGTCATTCCAAAGTCACTAATAGCGGAGAACAAACGAAGAGATTATTGTAGGGTACGAAATCACCTCAAAGTTATTCTTTTGGATCCATCTATTCAAGAGTTTGTACTAGAATAAACCTTAAGACACATATCAACCAAAACCCTAATGTCACCTAGATACTCCAATGTCACCTCAATTATTCGTGGGTATGATTATACGATATGCATCACACAATGTCAGATTCATCTATTCAATCCACCACAAAGTACTTCAAAGAGTGCCCCAAAGTTTCTATCGGAGAGTCAAGACGAAAATGTGTGCTAACCCCTATGCATAAGTTCACAATGTTACGGAACCCGTAAGTTGATCACCAAAACTTACATCAAATAGATCATGTGAATATTCCATTGTCACCACAGATAAACACATGCAAGACATACATCAAGTGTTCTCAAATCCTTAAAGACTCAATCTGATAAAATAACTTCAAAGGGAAAACTCAATCCATTACAAGAGAGTAGAGGGGGAGAAACATCATAAGATCCAACTATAATAGCAAAGATCGCGATACATCAAGATCGTGCCAAATCAAGAACACGAGATAGAGAGAGATCAAACACATAGCTACTGGTACATACCCTCAGCCCCGAGGGTGAACTACTCCCTCCTCGTCATGGAGAGCACCGGGATGATGAAGATGGCCACCGGTGAGGGATCCCCCCTTCGGCAGGGTACCGGAACAGGATCCCGATTGATTTTTGGTGGCTACAAAGGCTTTTGGCGGTGGAACTCCCGATCTCTTCTCCTCCCCGATGTTTTTAGGGTATATGGATATATATAGGAGAAAGAAGTCGGTCAGGGAGCCACAAGGGGCCCACGAGGGTGGGGGCGCGCCCAGGGGGGTAGGGCGCGCCTCCCTGCCTCGTGGCTTCCTCTAAGCTGCCCTGACGTCTACTCCAAGTCTCCTGGATTGCTTCCGTTCCAAAAATAACTCTCCTGAAGGTTTCATTCCGTTTGGACTCCATTTGATATTCCTTTTCTTCGAAACACTGAAATAGGCAAGAAAACATCAATTTGGGCTGGGCCTCCGGTTAATAGGTTAGTCCCAAAAATAATATAAAAGTGTATAATAAAGCCCATAAACATCCAAAACAGATAATATAATAGCATGAATACTTCATAAATTATAGATACGTTGGAGACGTATCACTCGTCCCATCGCCGCCACCAGCTAACTGGTCCTCCAACACATCCGTACCTGTCGACTAGGTCGAGAGGGAACTCCATCTCCCTCCGCTGCTCCGGCCCCGGTCCAGGCCTGCCACTCTGCTGCTCTGGCTCCTCTCTAGATCCGCCGCCCGGCCGCAGCTCCACGTCCACGCCTCCATTGCCTAGATCCCGCTCTGGCGCCGCTACACATCCACACGTCCGTCGCCTAAAAGCTCGTCGCCGGAGCAAAAAGATTCACTTTTTTGTTGACGTTCAGGGTATGAGTGGAGGCGGGGTGGTGGGGAGAAAGGGGTATTGGAACAGGCCAGCGATGGGGAGAGGGAGAGGCCGGCGACGGGGAGAGGAATAGGTCTGCAACGAGGAGAGTGAGAGCGCGACGACGAGGAGAGGCAGAGGGAGAGGGCAGAGACAGAGGGGAGAGGTATTGGGAGAGCGGCGACGGGGAGGATTGGAAAGCAGTGAGCGAGCTAGTGCGAGCGAGTGGGAGGGCAAAATAGGAAAGTGAAAAAATATAACATGCCGGAATATGTACTGAGATTGCCCAGCGACAATTATTTCAGAACGAAGGGAGTAGTATATAGGAGTAGTAAAGTTTGTGCTATATGCACGTACTTACAAAATGAATACGGATACGCAAGGTTTCTAAACTTTTCCTTTTACATACTTAATTAAGGACGCTAATAATTCATGAACGTTCGGGATTTATCATTTGCGTCCCAAAACTAATGAGATCGCCTTATGAAACTAAATTATACTCCTACTAAAAGCCACGGCGCTCGCAGGAGCGCTTGCGACGCGCCACGAGTGCCCTGGTGCGCGGCCGTTTCCCAACGCGCCGACACAACGCCTCTTCCTCAGCCTCGCAACTCGCGGGGTGCTGATTGGCGGCCTGCCGGTGGGCGAGCGCGATCTCACCGGTGTGGTGATCCGGCGCCAATAGGTACTCCTCCTTGCTGGAAGCGTGCACCCAGTCCACGTACCGCCAAGCGTAGATGAGGCGCTTGGGCCCGACTGCACTCAGGGCTTTGGCACGGGCGTCCTCCGCCACCCTCACGGCCCTCGCACGAGCCTTCTGCCAAAGATCCAATTGCCTGACTCTCTCGGACGTGACATAGGCCTGCCAGGCAGCTTGTCCTGCTGTGTGCTTCTCTTCCTCGGCCTTCTTCTCCGCCTCTATTTTTGCGCGCTCTGCCGAAGGCAAAGCCTCCCACAAGGCGACATCCATTTCTTTCCAAAGCTCCTCAAGGCTGGGGAGCTCAGCGGGCGGCACGGCGTTCTCCTTGTAGAGGGGAGCCAACGCGTCCTCCGACGTGCGTGCTGGTGAGATTGGGAACGCCGACGCGTCCACCTCGACGCGTTGCTGTGAGGAGCGGAACACCGATGCGTCCTCCTCGACTAGTGGCGGCGAGGAACGGAACGGCGACGCGTGACCGTCCGCACAGTGCAGCGAGGGGTGCCTAGGGCTTGGGAGGGGCGATGCCATGGTGGTCGACGTGAGAGGGAGGGGGAGAAGATAGCGATGAACGTGAGCGTTCTTCCAAATGCCGTGGGAGGCGTAGTATTTATAGCGAGCAATGGCACACCTACGTAAGATATGGTCTGAGCTGCACTGACTTAACTGCAGGTCCAGTTGTATCACTAACATGTGGGCCAGACACCTGTTGGGCCCATATGTTAGTGACCCAATGCACCTGCAGTTAAGTAACTGAAGCAGCGTTCTGTAAGATATGTTGCATGATTAACGTAACAGTTACGTGGGTATATTTGTTGGAGTAAATTACGGGGGAGGGAAGGGGTGGAAATATTGCTGGTCACAACGGATTAGACGAGCGCGAGGGGAGGAGAGTCATGCATGCAGATTTTTTCCACATGGGGTGGAGTGGTGGGACCACCGGAGGGAGAAGGAGAGTCAAGCAGGCATATTGTTTTCACACATGGAGAGGAAAAGATTTGGAGATGAACGGGCTTCCTGCAGGTATGGGGAACGGTGCATGATAAGTCATCTTGCATGCCGGGCTAGGTATAGTCTCAAGTCAATAAAAACATACACGCCCCACACATGTTCATATTTCAAGGTGCACTAAATTATTGCATGTGATGATTAAGGCTGGCCATAATGGTGGTATCTTAGTTGGTATCATGCACACGGGAATAGCAAACATGCTGATGTGGCAAAGAACTAAAGAAGAGAGGGGGGTTAGAGTAAAACTAGTGTTCATGCATGCGTGCAATGCGATAATGCATTGGTAAACACATATTTTTTGTGAAGAACGACAACATTAGTTGAGTACTTTTGCATACTACAAAAACTATTCCACCGCCTATATCTTGGTAAGAGTAGGTGAAATTTTTTAATCGAGCCCTTTAAAGTAGAAGGGAGGTAGTAGTACTCTAATAGCTAACCTTGTTGTGAT
The DNA here is from genome assembly GCA_021605205.1 of Aegilops longissima. Taxonomy (NCBI): domain Eukaryota; kingdom Viridiplantae; phylum Streptophyta; class Magnoliopsida; order Poales; family Poaceae; genus Aegilops; species Aegilops longissima. Next base: position 630,750,689 of record CM038677.1, on the reverse strand, counting down.
GACTAGCTTGGACATGGCACGCACCTAGACGGAGGAACTACTCCCTCCTTTCCGGTTTATAGGGCTCAATTCAAAAATCTCACCAACCAAGGTAGATGGTAATTGGTGGAATACTTTTCGTAATTTGCAAAAGCACCCAATTAATGCTCTTGTTTTCCTCAAAAATTTATGTTTACCAATGTATTAATTGTAATGCATGCATGCATAAAGTACATGCATTGGTCAATTTTCTCTTAATACGTGCATGCAATTATTTAATGCACCTTGGAATCTCAAATTGTGATGGGGAACAACCAAATTGAGCATTATAAAATGGAGAAACTAAGATTTTGAGATAATCCCTATAATCCGGAAAGGAGGGAGTAGTCTGCATTGTGCATTTAAGTTTTGTCTGAAGTCAATGTACCTCTACTTTGACCAAACTTATAGAAAAATGTATCAACAGTCACAATGTCAAATCAATATTTTTATACTCATTATGAAACGTAGTTCTTATACTCATTATAATCAGTATTGTAGATATTGATATTTTTAGTATAAATTTGGTCAAACACTTTGCAAACGGTTGACGGGAGTAAATAGGACAAGAGGGAGTATGATACATGCGGACTAGGCAAAACAAATTGCTCATTTATAGCCGGTCGAAGTCTCAAAGGGCGCGACCATGCGAGGGAGGCGAAGGTCATGGGAGGTGCGACGGTTGACGGAATTAAGTGAAGTTACATCCACGCACCAGCATGGCGTGCGAACAGGTAGAAGCTATACCGTTAGGCCTACGATATGGGTCTAGTAGCCATGACATCTAGTGGGTACCGCATAGTACTCGAGAACTCTTCGGGGGCTTGCAGCCATTTATCCACCGGGCAAGCCAACAACCCCACGCTGTTCGCACGCCCTACTCATCCCCGTCTTCTACTACTACCTTAGAACAGTTCGCTCCCAGTCATCCCGTCCTTTCACATTACACCAGTTCAACTTCTCCTAACCCTCCTCCAAAATCCATGGCCTCCCAAATCTCCATGGTATTCGCTGAGTACCAGGTTAGAGCCATCACCGATGATGAGTTCATCGTCATCTACACACATGGATCCGCGATGGTGAAAGCATGCCTTGCTCGCTTCCTACGCATATTCAACAGTTCAAAGGATGAGTGGGTCGCTGGGCTAGATGTTGAGTATACCACAGTCCTGGAAAGAGAGAAGATTCTAAAGGAGGCAGAGAAGAAGAAGCCCGCCCTGATCTAGGTTTGCGTACATAACATGTGCTTTGTCTACCCCATATGCGATGCCGACGTTGTGTGCTAGGATTTGAAGAACTTCCTTAAGGACGAAAGAGTGAAATTCGTTATTATAGACTTTAGGAACGATAGGAATGTCCTGGGTCGGATAGGCCTCGTTGTAGGCCAGCCCTTCGATCTCCAGAAGGCAAGCCTGGTGTCCTCCTCTCAGCCTTCAATGCTGACCCTGGCAGCAGCCATGATTGATCCCTCGTACGCTAAACTGAAGAAACCTCACCATGAGTTTCATTATGCATGAGAGTTGAAGACATTAGATGAAGATCACATCCTGTACGCAGCAATGGATACCTACCTTTGTTTAAATATCTACAAGGGTTGGATGAAGAAGAAGAGCCCAGTGTCCGGTTCAAGCAAAGAAGCATCGGTGAAGAGGAAGAGGAAGAGGGACGAGGACGAAGTCGAGGACATGGACTCGGACTCGGACTCCGAGTAAGGTGGCAGTGCCGTCGCTCATGCTGGTTCTACTGCTGTGTCAAGCGGACTAGTTGCTTAGTTTTATTTCAGGGGTGTGCTGTGCTAAGCCCCCAATAGAACTATGTTTATGTTCTTTCTCATTATTTCAACTTTATCTTCTTTCTCGTTATTTGAACTCTTTAGTACGTACAGTAGTACTAATACTACGTCTTACTACTGTTCTTCTTGCACTTGGTACTACTGCTCGTATCTTCTTGTTCCTACTGTACTTAATACGTTCGTACTAGTAGTATAATTTGGGTCAGTCGATTTGTGAAAGAAGTTCGACGGAGCGAAGGAAGAAGACGGCAGAGAAGCTACCCCAGTATCTATATTAGGGTGGGAGGGTACCCATGATCTATCTTATGAGTGTTGAGTGTGGAATGCAGTTTGCCAGAAAAAATGGATCATGCCCGGGGTTAAACGGATGGTGGGGGTGGGGGGAGCATGGCGGTGGCAGGCGGTTCAGGGAGGGGCGGGGCGGCGGCGGTAGGCAGTTAGGCATGTGGCGGGCTGAGAAGATGAACAGTGCATCAGTTTTGGAGGTTGAAGAAGCACTTCTAGCCATCCATGTTGCATCCAACGACTCACAAGAGTCGACTGACCCAAATTGCTCCTTCAGATTGCAGGATCCACGTGGCATTCAAGGTCTCGAAGGTAGATTCTGCGTTCGCACCCGGTTTGCAGGCTCGGCGCGGGCGCGACCGGCTTCCGCCGCGACAGCCACCATGCGCGCCTCCTCCGCACGAGCGGAGACGACAAGGACATGGTAGTTACTCCTCGTCGGCGTGCTGGAGCACGCGCTCGTTCTCGTCGTACACTACGTGCATAGACGCGGCTCCACTAGCTGCTCGCGTGCTTGTCAGCGCAGTGGCATCGCGAGGAGGGACTGTAGACGACAAGAGCGGGCGAGCATTTGGCTTCATGGCACTGGGATGGTGGCGACACGGCGGTGATGTGCGAGAAATTGTTGGCCGGAGCAGGCGGGCATCGGCATGCGCAACGGCGGCGGTGGCATATTGATGAGTGCGTGTATGGGAGCTTAGTTTAGTTTTATATAGGGTTGGTCAAACTTAAAAGAAAACCATACTAGTACACGTAAACATTAGACTGAGGCAGCTCTTATATTAGTTACCACTACCACGATACAGAATCATGTGCAAGCACATGAACCGTGGCCGCGTGGTCGATCGAACAGTGCGTCACCGTGTCGCGCTCGAAGGACATCCACCGAACCTTTTTGTGTGTGTGAAAACAATCCCCGAATATTACTCAAAAAAATTCCTGGAAAAGTTCTTGATGCTACAGTATTTCCATATGTTTGAATTTAGCTCTAGTTCGTGTTTATTTGGATTTGGACGTTTTAGGTGCGCCCTAGTTTTTTTAATACTGATTTTGTGTGTGTGACTGAGAGAGAATGTGTGCATGTGTCCATATGTGTGTTGTGGCGGAAGGGCAATGTGGAGACGGTGTGCATGTGATAGAGACATAGAGAGGTGTGAATGTGCAAATGATCATGCATGAGTGAGACATAGACAAATGCCGATACGTTGTGTATACATGAGAGAACGGTCTTCTATTTTACTTTTGTGTGTGTGTGTGTGTCTGAGAGGGAGGGGGGAGCATCTGTAACACAACAACCATCTCTCTCGATTCGTCTATCCCTCGCACGATCGCATGTAACACATGCATCAACGCACAGATTTTGACACCCTCACCCAAGGTTGGAAAAAGCGGTAGGCGTAAGCGAGGCGGTTGGCCTTCGCCTTGTGCCAGGGCGGTGCCTAAGCGCCCTAGGCGCGACCTAGGCGGTAATATAGTTTTTACTCGTAGTGTATTTATGATTATTATATGGGTGTTGATATTTGTTTAGGGCATATAAATAAGTTAATTACTATCTACTGCCATTGGAATATAACCCGTTTGGCATATCTGTGCAGTATGTGGCATGATTTCTTACTTGGGTAGGCAATTCCTTGCTTGTCGTGCCTAGATCTCCATTTATGCTCTAGGCGAGGCGTTTGTCTATTGCCTAGCGCCTAGGCGTGCCTAAGCGCCTCCTAGGCACTGCCTTTTCCAACAGAGCCCTCACCCTCACCCAGCCCCTGCCCACCTCAAGGCCCGCACATCGCTCTCTATCTCGCACACACAATCTCTTCGTGAAAACCCTATTTAGCATATAGCTTTCCGTCACATACAAATACATTTCTCTCCATAGGTTTGATTTCTCTCAATATCTGGCACACACACACACACACACACACACACACACACACACACACACACACACACACACACACACACACACACACACACACACCGCACACACACACACCCTCCCCCGAGCACACAGTTCATCCCCATCCAAGGTTATATGGAGACCACTCTCGCTGGTGCTTCTCTGGACCCCAGCATGCACAACACCTCAATCTTCAAAGAGGGCATCGAGGAGATCGAAGACGGCGACCACACTGCACTAGAGAACGCGGGGCCATTTGGAAGCAGGATGATGTGACGATGGCTGGCTGACTCCTCCCCTCTCCCGCACAAAATTACCAATCCCTCTCTCCCCCGCACAAAATGATCAATCCCTCAATCCACGAGATCCTTGCCCTCTCGTCCATGTTTTTCCAGCTCTCTCATCAAACATGTTGTCTCTTCTCCTTCCACGTGTACAGAATCTCGATGCACACACATCTCATGTATATTACATGTCTCCATCTTTCTCACAGACCTAACTTCTTCCTCTCTCTTTATCTCTCTATCTCTCTCTCTGTCTCGTTAGGTTTGTCTCCTACTCTCTCGTCCACATACATACAATCTTTCCCACCCTATCTGCTCCATCTTCGCAAGTTCTTTCTACACGTTTCATTCCCACATTGGGATGTGTTCAAAATGTTGCTTTTATAATGGTGATGTAGAGTTATGGTTGGTTTTGTTGCATCCTGCAAAGTAATAACCATGAAATGCATTTATATTATCATTTGACTGCGATTATGAGAGTTTGATCATATTGTGAAGTACTATAGACCCCATATGCATCTTGGAATTCAACAATGATTGCAACTATTGAATTGTATAGACCATTACATTCGAAGTCTGTAGCCTAATATATTTATTTCACAATTACAACCAATGATTAATTCAGTACAAACTAAGAAAACAAATGTGTACTCCCTCCGTTTTTATTTAAGTCCGCGTATTAGCTGGTCAAAGTCAAGTTTTGTAAACTCTCAGAAAGTTTATAACAAAAAATATTAACATATACAATACAGTAACAAATAAATACCATTAGATTCATTATTGAATGTACTTTCACATCATACATATTTTTTATGGTAAATGTTTATATTTTTCTATAAACTTGGTCAAACTTTAGGAAGTTTGACTTCGGTGGTAAATGTTTATATTTGTCTATAAACTTGGTCAAACTTTAGGAAGTTTGACTTCGGTCAAACCTAATATGAAAAGTTAATAAAAACGGAGGGAGTACTAGTAGTTACTAGTACTACCCGCTAGTTGCTTAGCCCAATCACCCAGCACGCCACATGGGGAGTTCAGTGTCACAAAATTTTGAGGTCGGCGGGAAAATCTCCCGCGACCCTGATTCGAGCAGTGCGAAGTTAGCATCATAGCCTTTGGAACACGCCTACGGATGATGCTTGGTAGGGGGCTGTTTTCGTAACTTCAGGTTCACCCTACCCAGCCAACCCTACCCCGGCACCCAGAGTAGTACACCTGAATACTCCCCATTTTCTATACCTACCGCAAAATAGACTTCTCCACGGCACCGCAGCCTTCGTGGTCCTCCCCTTCTACATTGGCGCACTCGTCCACCGCAACGCATCTGCCTCATCGACGACCTCGTATGCCGCACTAGAGCCGGTCTACCGTCGTCGTCGTACACGGAGCCTCTTCCCCGGCACCATCTTCCACGGTCTCGAATCTGCATCCCGGAAGCCGACGCCAAGCGCAGAAGCACCACCGTCGTGGAAAATGAACTGACTCTCGTTGCCAACCATGATGCACAGAGGCTGCCGCGACCATCGTTCTCCTTCTTGATTGGTAATGTGTGTATTGAATCACTTAGCAGTACATGTGCAGTTCCAATTTTGTTCATACCTACCCTTCAAATTTCCTGGTTGCTATTGTTCCTGTAAAAGTAATTGGTTATAGCCTCCATTGTCCAACAGAATATCAGCTTGTAATTGTGCGTCGTTCCTGTATCGCGTTGTGCTTGGGTAGGTTCTTCATCTGCAACCAGTAGTGTGGCAAATGATGAAAAGTTTTTTAGAACTAGCAAGATGCCCATGCGTTGCACGTATCAAGATGCATTTGTATGAGTAGTTTATCTTGTGGGAGAAATGGATGAACGAGGGAAGGCCTTATTTGCAAATCTAGAGATGGGTGTGGGTATCTTTCTGCAAAATTGCCATAGTTTCCTTCCTATCCGTCGGATATAAATCGGACGGCCTATATTGCAGGATGGCAGGCACACCATCATCACCAACTCTGTTTTTTAAAAGAAAAAAACTAGCAAGATGCCCATGCGTAGCACGGAACATCAAGATGCATTTGTATGAGTAGATTATCTTGTGTGCAAAAAGGATGAACGAGGGAAGGCCTTATTTGCAAATGTGGAGAGGGTTGTGGGTACCTTTTTGCAAAATTGCCATAGTTTCCTTCCTATCCGTCGGATATAAATCGGAAGGCCTATATTCAAGGATGGCAGGCACACAATCATCACCAACTCTGTTTTTCATAAGAGTAGAGAAAAAAAGAGTCGAGAGTAGAGAAGTAGAGATAAATATAAAATATTAAATAAATATAACAGTAGAGATAGCAGGAACGTCAGGAAAGGATCGCGCCCTGCGGGAAAAATTGGCCGGGCGCGCGCTAGTTTTGGCACACGGCGTCCGGCACGCTTTATAAAATCCAAGGCCCTCCCACCGCTCTGTGCCTTGCCACCGCTCTCTCCCCGCTCTGTGCCTTGCCACCGCTCTCTCCCTGCTCTTTCTCGCCTCACCGCCGCCGCCCCACCATGCCACTGCGTCGCCGGGAAACTTGGGGATACCGCGGCCTCCTCGCGCGCCCCTCCGGCGGCTTCTCCGCTGAGATCCGGTTCCACGGGATGCACGTCGGCCTCGGCAATTTCGACACTGCCAACGAGGCTACCCGCGCGTACGAAGCGGCGGCTTGGCGCCTCCGGTGGCCTCATAGAACATTGAACTTCCCCAACGTGCCGACGCGGGAGCGGGCGCAGGAGCTCGCGCCTCTGCCACGGCTTATCACCGACGAGGATCGTCGCGACAACCGGAGGCGGGAGCACCGTCTCGGCATCACCAAGATGGACGAGGAAGCCATGGCGTTGTGGCGCCAATGCTTCCCTTAGGACGTCATCAACGAGCGCGGGTTCTACGTGCAAAGGAGGGCGGAGAGGGAGAAGAGGAGGGCGGAGTGAGCCGCCTATCGCGAGGACAAGCGTACGCGAAAAGCAGACGCTCAATTCAACATGAGGCTAGGAGCAGCGTTGCCCTGGGAATCCGACGATGATCGTTATCTTCACGCCTACATTGAGACGTCGGAGGAGGACATCACCGAGGAGGAGTAGGACGACGAGGAGTAGTTGAACTATCTATTGTTTTTGTCTATCTATGCTATATCTATGCTGAGAACTATCCTCTACTCTCTATCTCTACTTCTCGATCTCAGCACTGTAAACGCTTTTTAAAGCACCACGCATTGCACTTCTGTTGGAGATGCTCTAACATGGCAGACGGGTGCTTTAATGTTGCCCACAAGATGCGTGAGTATTACTAGTAGTATATTTTTCTTGCCATGTTGAGATTTTAAGACCATGAGTATGAACATGCAGAGGAGCAATGAAGACCAAACACGGGATATTTGGGACATCTTCAAGGAGCATGGCAAGTTAAAGAGGAGCTGCACCGAACCTGTAAAACGAGCTTTGGTAAGTAACACCCTTTCAATTACTTTCGTTTAGCCTCGTGTTCTTCGATGTGTATATGTTGTAGTTTCTGTTTCTCTTAGCCTCGTGTTCTTCGATGTGTAATAAGAAGATTCTTAATCGTCCTAATGCTTTCGTTTTTAGCTTGATGTAGGAAGTGGTTGTTCTCACCTTGTAGTCTGTTTTTATATTTTTTTCCTTTTGAATTCACTTCTGCGAGTCCTGTTTATCTGACTTCTACTAAATGGATATGGGTTGCTCTGAGCATTGATCTAAAAAATAAGTAACTTCATGTCAAGATGCAGTTCCTGCAAGGAGGGAAGTATGGTCAACCTCGAGATCATGTTTCCAAAATGAGGCTGGATTACACACAAGGTGCCAGTTCCCTAATGACGTTGGATTAGACACAAGGTGCAAATTCCCAGATGATGCTGGATTACACACAAGCCAGGTGGAGTCGTCAGATGTTCGTGTCCTCCTGGCTCTAGTAAAGGCTTAAAGAAAGCGTGCCGCAGCTCTTGAGAATGTAGTTGAGTTCCTGAAGAAGCGAAAAGAGCAATCAGATGCTCTCTTCACCCAAGCCAAAGAAGAGATGGAAGAAGCCAGAAATAAGCTAGCAGAGGCTGAGCAGGCTAGGCGTCTCCTGCTATCTAAAACTGTTGTCAATACAAAATTTCCTTCATAATAGCTAGGTTCAAATGTTTATCCAGTCAGGATGCCTGTTGTATGTACGTGCATCTACTGATGTGGCACAAAATAATTTTTTTCGGGTCATGTAATAACAGAAATTACTTTCCAAACAATAACAGACGAAGCATTGGACATGGTATAGTTCACGCGCAAGCCCAACATTCCAAGTTCAACTTCCACATCAAACTCATGTTCACAGATATCCGCACATTCATAGATAATGTCCACAACCATGATTCACTTCAAACCCAAAAAAATGTGAGGAGAGTTATAAACAAAGAAAAACCTCTAGTTCCTGCTACCACTGCGAGCACAACAAGTCAAGACCAAGCGTAATTAATTATGTTTTGGTCATTCTTTGTGTTCTAAAATGTCGGCCGGCTCGCGGAAGGACATGTTGCCGGCACACGCGCGGATGCAATGGAGGTAGGAGGGGCAGTCTGAAGCCGGTTGCATGCGGCGAGGAGGCGTGTTCAGCCGGGCCTGCAGCGAGTGGGGCCCTCTTGGCCGGCGCGCCGGTTCAATGCCTGCGCTATGAGAGGTCGCGTCTGTGTCAGAGCAATCACTCCCTCCAGTCCTTTTTTGTTTGGGTATAACAAAATTTTGTTTTCCATTCACATTTTACAAGTAAAATTCGTGGACAAACTTTGACCCAAACTACAATGGGGACTAGTAAACTGGAATGGAGGTAGTAGATTTTTTTATCAATGAAGGGTTTCCCCCTTCTGATTTTCATTACTAAAAACCAACATCTAAACCATAGTATTTTCCCTAGAACTACCAGGTTCAACATCTCGCAACATAAACCCATACAACCATACGCCAAGGAGGTAGTAGTTATGAATTCCATTTTCGCTCCATACCAATCGTTCTAAAAACTACTTAGTACTTATAACATGCCATTGAATATCGGAACTCTTACCCCGCTAAAAAATGATATTTTAAACATGGCTACTCAATCTGTGGCAACTGGCGAGCCACCGCCTCCAGGTCGTTCACCTGTGGCCCCGACCATCAACTCCTACGGATCAAATTATCACGCGAGCTGACTATTCCTACAAAGGTGCGCTCCACCACATAGCCGGTACCCGCGCATGCAGCAATTGTGCACCTAGGGTTTTAGGGTTTATTTGTTAACGGTGCCTTTACGTAACTCTCATGTGTGCGAGACAATGAGAGACCGACTGCGCGCGTGCGCCTCTTCTCTTTGTATATGTACTCCACCGTTTGTCTGGTGTTCAAAAAATTATAAAGTGGTAATAACTTCTCCCTCCGTTCCATAATGTAGTGCCTATAGATTTTTTGGAAAGTCAAACCTCACAAACTTTGACCAAGTTTGTGGAGAAAAATATTTACATCTAGAGTACAAAATATATATCACTAGATTCATCATATGATGTAGTTTCACATTATATATTTTTGCTATTGTAGATATCAATATTTTTCTCTACAAACTTGGTCAAAGTTTGCAAAGTTTGACTTCTTAAAAAGTCTATAGGCACTACATTGTGGAACGATACGTAGCCACACGATCAAAGTTTATTAATACATATTCACCGATTTGATAGAAAAAAGAGTCTAGTTTTGAAATAGGTATATCACTAAAAATATGTTATGTTTCACTCAAAATATATTTCTTTGGCGGTTTTGATGAGATAAGGGAGGAATGTTGTTGGTTTCAAGATTCGAGAAGTGGTATATGTCTAATTTCTACTCTTACTAGCAAGATGCCCGTGCGTTGCATGGAACATCAAGATCTTGTGGGAGAAAGAGATGAACGAGGGAAGGCCTTATCTGCAAATGTGGAGAAGAGTGCAGGTAAATTGCCATAGTTTCCTTCCTATCCGTGAGATATAGATCGGACGACCTATATGGTAGGATGGCAGGCCCACCATCATCACCGACTATTCTTTTTATAAGAGTAGAGATAAAAAACAGAGTTGGTTATGATGGTGTGCCTGCCATCCTGCAATAGAGGCCGCCCGATTTATATCTGGCGGATAGGAAGGAATCTATGGCAATTTTGCAAAAAGAAACCCACACCCCTCTCCACATTTGCAAATAAGGCCATCCCTCGTTCATCCTTTTCACCCAAAAAATAAAGTACTCATACAAATGCATCTTGATGTTCCGTGCAACGCATGGGCATCTTGCTAGTTGTTGCAAAAAGCCCATGTGTGTGTCAGAGAGAGGAGGAGGACGGAGTGCATGTGTGACAAAGACACAAAGAGTGTGTGTGCGAGAGATATCAGCTTAAAATGAGGCGATAGTGTGTGTGTGCACGATCGAGAGGGCGTGTCTCAAGAAGGGAAGAAAAATCTACATAGAAACAAGGAGCGCAAGAGAGACATGTATGCGATAGTGGAAGCACGAGCGTGCGGGTGTATAAACCTATCTAGAGGCTAGTCGATAAATGTTTGTGAGAGAAATACGAGTCGGGGGTGCGAAAGCGAGAGTTTTGTGTGTGTGTGTGTGAGAGAGAGAGACGGTAGTCAGGAAGGGGAGTGGAAGCATGAATTGTGTGTGCGTGTGTGAGAGAGAGGGGGAGTTTGTTTGATCGGTAAACAAATGAATAATGTCAATTTCATAACTGGGATGGAGACGAAAAGGAGACCGCAACAAATGTTGTGTCTGCAGGAGAGAGTAATTTTAGTGGTATGAGTCATATCTAGATACATATAGGGTGTGTGAGAGAACCCCATAGAGAGAAAGACAAGGTGAAATACGAGTGAGACTATGTGTGTGGCGGTGAAAAAGAAAGCTTAGGTACCTGGTGATACTAGAGAACGGTAGAGACGTGAGAGATAATGAAAACCGTGTAATGTATAACGATAGGGAGAGTGTGACACTTCTCAAGGGAGACGTCGAGAGACCATGTTTGCAAAGATAGGAGAAACATGAAGTGAGCGTGTGGGTGAGCTGGAGAAAAGAGAGTGATAGCTACATGAAGGAGCATGCATGCGAGAGAGATGGGCATGAAAGGAGTCAACATAAAAGGGATTCAAATATTTGAATTCGAGATGATGATACATGTAATTCATACTCGAACCAAAATTGATCTATCAAACATGCATACTCATATGAATTCATGCGCATCAATGTTATTTAATATGTAGATATTACTGATCCATACATTTTAGTAGAACATAATTTGTCGGTGTACAAAAGTAGGGGCTCTCCTTTTGACCCCTTTACTTGTACACAGGCAGTCAGAGCCTCCCACCACGGACACACAGAGACAAGGCAGGAAAGGGAAGTCGGAAAGACGCCGAAGCCACAAAGCAGACACAACAACGACAAGGACCAAGGCCACGAAGATCGAATGGGCGACGCAGGTTTCCCCGGCAAGGACCCTTGCCGGGGCGGCCTCAGCAGCCCCGGCAAGACCTTTGTCGGGGCAGCACGCCAACGCCAACTGAGTGAGCTACCTTTGAGCCCACCAACGCGAACAAAAGCACTGGGACGAGGCTCGGGAGGCACCTCCGTGGTGGCATGCAAATCTTTGTGAAGACATAGAGCAATCAAGATCAAATGAGGATAGGAAGGCAACTGTACTCACCGAAGAGACCCACAAGACCCCTGGCAAGATCCTTGCCGGGGAAGCCAGCGCGCCACGGCAAGACCCTCGCCAAGCGCACCAGCAGGGCCACTGCCAGGCCCGCGCCAGCCAAGTCTTCACCGTCGTTCGCATGCAGCTGCCGACCCAACCAGCTAGGCAGGCACCTGCGTGGCAATGTGCAGCTCTTCGTGGAGACTCCACAACCGCGCCACCTCAGCTGCCTGCCTGCCTACATGGCACCACATGCATCGCTGGCGAGGGTGCGTGTCGAAGCTAGGAGGAGCGGAGATGGACGGGACGGGCCTCAACCCCGTCCCCCAATAAAGCGAAGGGACACCTAAGCCTCGCATTAAATGCGCTTTGTCCCGTAATGGCTAGCGATAAGCTTAGCCACGATGATTGATGCCACCTCCACGGTGCCCTTTGTGGCGATCCCTTTGCATATAAAAGGAGACCCAAGGCATCCAGGAGAAGGATTCGGCTCTTTTGAACCTCGCAGCACCCAGAGCTAGTTCGAGAGCTCAAGAACACAAATACAACCACCAAAACAGGATTGTAGGGTTTTACACATCTTTGAGGCCCGAACCTGGGTAAATCTCCTGTGTGCCAACCCCTAGTCCCGCTCTTCTCACGATCCCACGCCCCCGCAACCGCAGAAGGGATTCCAGTGATCCCATAGGTGTCGTTTCCCGCCGACATAATTTGGTTTAAATTTTTTGAATTCAACCTTATGATTTTGATATCATTGTATTTGTAAATCATATTATACATATAAAGGAGCAGAATTCTTTGTTGTGCTTTTGAAAGTATATATATAAACAATGATGTATATAGAATTTTATTCCAATCAAAAATGGATCCTGCTCGAACAAAAATAGAATACAAACTGGATTCGAATTGAGTTGGCACGGTAAATGTGCACTCTTGCTCTGCAAAAATATGAACAAAGTGGGGAAAGTCGCAGTAACCGCCCGAAACCAAAATCTGCGAGATGGAAATTACTGCCTATCCCTGCCACGCAAAGCCTATCGGCTCGATTTCTATAGGTTTCGATAGGGGTAGGTTTGTAATTTCACTCAAACATGACATAACCGCCTCTCACCCGGATTCATACACGGTGGGCGCCAAAACACAGTGTCTCCTCGGCCAAAATCGACTCCCTCCCCGATTCATACACGGTGGGCGCCAAAAACAAACTCTCGTTGGCAAATAGTCGGTGTATGCGAGATTACCGTCCTATCCCCAACTGACTAATATTGCTGTGATGTTGGAAATTTTAAACGGGGGCTAAGTTTGTAAATTTCCTCGAATTTGAGACAAGCGCGCCCTGAAGACATGGTTCCCCCCTTCCTCTCTCCCTCCATTTCCCCATTCATACTCCATGGGCGCCAAAACACCCTCTCCACCCCAGCATCCTCCGTACGCCACCCCATCCACCGTCGTCCTCCTCCACCATGCCGGAGCTGATACCCCTACGCCATCGACCATTACAAGAGATCGACCTCTCTCATCCACGGCTTCAGACCGGTATCCTTGCATCCCGTCCTCTCGCTTCATCCCCGCCGTCATCCACATTGCCGGCGCCGCTCCTATGACCGCCTCGTCCACCGCACCCCGCCGCCACCGTCTACACTCCTAGATCTGCTTCCACGCCGCTGACAGCCATCGCAACCGCAACACCTTCAAATTCTCAGCAGATGTATACACGGCGCCGCACCAGAGGCAGTACTCTTTCGTATATGCTCAACTTACTTAAAGCAAGATGAAAATAGATCGCCACTGCTTTACTCTGATTTCTTGTCCATCACTTACTTGTTAGTTGTCGGTGTACAAAAGTAGGGGCTCTGCTTTTGACCCCTTTACTTGTGCACGGGCAGTTAGAGCCTCCCGCCACGGCCGCGCACCACAGGGCAGGAAAGGGAAGCCGGAGAGAAGCCGAAGCCACAAGGCAGACAGAGCAACGACGAGGACCAAGGCCACGAAGATCGAATGGGCGACGCAGGTTTCCCCGGCAAGGACCCTTGCCGGGGCGGCCTCAGCAGCACCTACAAGACCCTTGCCGGGACAGCACGCCCACGCCAACTGAGTGAGCTACCTTTGATCCCACCAACGCGAGCAAAAGCATTGGGACGAGGCTCGGGAGGCACCTCCGTGGTGGCATGCAGATCTTTGTGAAGACAAAGAATGATCAAGATCAAATGAGGATGGGGAGGCAACCATCCCCCACCGAAGAAACACACAAGACCCCCGGCAAGACCCTTGCCGGGGAAGCCGGCGCGCCACGGCAAGACCCTTGCCGGGCCCCCCGGCAAGACCCTTGCCGGGTCACCCGGCAAGACACTCTCCAAGCGCACCAGCTGGGCCACTGCCAGGCCCGCGCCAGCCAAGCCTTCACCACCGTTCGCATGAAGTTGCCGACCCAACCAGCTGGGCAGGCACCAGCGTGGCAACATGCAGCTCTTCGTGGAAGCTCCACCACCGCGCCACCTCAGCTGCCTACCTGCCTACATGGCACCGTATGCATCGCTGGCCAGGGCTCGTGTCGAAGCTAGGAGGAGCGGCGACGGACGGGACGGGCCTCACCCCCGTCCCCCAATAAAGCGAAGGGACACCTAAGCCTCGCATTAAATGTGATTTGTCCCGTAATGGCTAGCGATAAGGTTAGCCACAGTACTTCGATGCCACCTCCTGGTCCCACTGTGGCGATCACTTCGCCTATAAAGGAGACCCAAGTCATCCAGGAGAAGGATTCGGCTCTTTTGAACCTCGCAGCACCCAGATCTAGTTCGAGAGCTCAAGAACACTAATACAACCACCAAAGCAGGATCGTAGGGTTTTACGCATCTTTGCGGCCCGAACCTGGGTAAATCCCCTTTGTGTCATCCTCTAGTCCCGCTCTTCTCACGATCCCGCGCCCCGCAACCGTAGAAGGGATTCCAGTGATCCCATAGGTGTCGTTTCCCACCGACATTAGTTGAAGCAAAAATTGGTTGAGAAGTTGCCTTTGTCTGGTTTGCACCTTCAGATCCACCATGGCACGCTCAACACTATACTCGCAATGCTTATGGTTTTCCCCTTTTATATTCCACACTAGTTAAATGATAGTAGACTAAATTTCAAAATTGGGTCAGTCGATTTTTGAGTGCTCGGCGGAGTTTGCCGGTGAGAAGGGAGGGACTCGGGTGGGGATGGTGGTTGTGCGGGCGGTGGTGGGGCCTCGCCGAACGAAGAGAACTCGACGCGGGTGGGGGCGGGGCTAGGGGGGTGGTGGCGGAGGAACACAGGCGAAGGATGCCGGTGGTTCGGCCGGCGGCCCGTGCGGTGTTCTGTATGGGAAGAATCAGAGACGAGGAAAAAGAAGGGTTAGGAGATGTAGGATCTTCATCCAACCGCCTGAAATGGTCGACTGACCCAAATGAAAAAAGTCATGCGACTTGCATGCAGACATGCCTTTCTATTCAGTACCATCATCGTACCTGCTTAGCACTGCTGCTGAATCCATCAAGCTAAACAACGTGCCACTCATAATTCCAAACTTGTTGCTCAAATACGAATCTGATATGATGCTGATATTACTAAAACATATAACATTTAATTGGTCAGCTAATGTTCCTACTTTACTTTCAATAAAGCGAAGGGACACCTAAGCCTCACATTAAATGCGCTTTCTCCCGTAATGGCTAGCGATAAGCTTAGCCACAGTACTTCGATGCCACCTCCTGGTGCCACTGTGGCGATCCCTTTGTCTATAAAAGGAGACCCAAGGCATCTAGGAGAAGGATTCGGCTCTTTTGAACCTCGCAGCACCCAGAGCTAGTTCGAGAGCTCAAGAACACTAATACAACCACCAAAGCAGGATCGTAGGGTTTTACGCATCTTTGCGGCCCGAACCTGGGTAAATCCCCTTTGTGTCATCCTCTAGTCCCGCTCTTCTCACGATCGCGCCCCGCATCCATAGAAGGGATTCCAGTGATCCCATAGGTGTCGTTTGCCACCGACATCTTTGGCGCGCCAGGTAGGGGAGCGCAATTGTGAGAATCTGGTCTAGCGGCTGACCCAGCTGTTCTTCATCGCCATGGCTCCCAAGGAGAAGACGACCACGCCGATCGGTTCTTCCAGGACCGGATTGCCAGCACCGGTGCGGAGCAGTAGCGGGCCTGTCATGGAGAGAACCCGCAGCGCGGCCCGCGAACATCCGTATCACCTTTGCGGTCCGGGCCTGGCGAGTGGCGTCGTTTGTGCGCCAGGCGACGAGCCACTAGTCGCAGGCTTCGGAGGCGGAGTCGGGCCCCCCACAGGCGGCACGGAGCCCTCCAGGGGCGCTGCTGTTCTGCCAGGTGGCGGCACGACGACCTCCAAGATGCCAACACCGGCGCCCACGGCGTGCTCTTCCCAGGTTGCGCGTGACGCGCAGCGTCACCCTGCTGGTGACCCTGCACGCCGCACTGGGAAGAATCCCGTGGGTCCATCACATGATGAGGAGGGCCAGCATACGCGCCGAGGTACTGACGGAGGTGGCGAACGGCTGCAGGGCTGTGATGCAGCTCCTCCTAACGGGGTTAGGAGTCGAGGCGCATCGTGGTCCACCTAGCTCTCGCCGCCGCCCACGCCAGCGGAAGCCCTAGCGCGCAGAGCTGCTCCTCGATTTTCCTCCCGCCGCGGAGAAGCTCGACGAATGGTGGGCCACCGTCCGGAGCCTCGTCGGCATCGCTAACAACGATGAGTTGCAGCCGACGGGACCCGTAGGCCGTCGCTCCACCGGGCCATCGCATGCTAGCGGAGACTGTGCTGGAGGCGATGCAGCCACGGTGCACTCCCCTCCTCCATCCCGACCACTCCGGGCATCAGTTCGTCGGGATAACGCTCGAGACAACATCTCCGTCGCGTCGTCCGACCCGCGGAACAACCGCGATCAGCGTCAAGTCCTTCGAGAGCGAGTTCATGAGGACGCTCGAACTACAATCGAGCGCCGACGTGACGCGCGCCACTAGTCGGACAGGCGGGCAGGGCCGGTTACAGACCACCCAGCACCGGGAGGCTACGGTGGCCTACCTTACAAGGTGGGTTGTCCGGCTTTCACCCGTGAGCTGCGGCAGTTCCAGTGGCCCTCCCACCATACGTTCAAGCCTGACGTCAGCGAGAAGTACAATGGCAAGACTCACCCGTCGGAGTTCCTCAGCATCTACACCATCACGATGCAAGCTGCTGGGGCCCGCGATGATAAGGTGCTTGCCAACTACTTCCCGTTAGCACTCAAGCCTAATGTTATGTGATGGTTGATGCACTTGCCGGTGGACTCCATCTCTTCTTGGGCGGATCTGTGCCATGAGTTTGTTGGCGCCTTTACCGGGGGTCATCAAGCTCATGGCCAGGCGAGTGATTTACACATCATCCCCCAGAAAGAAGGAGAAAACCTGCGCAAGTACATCCAAAGATTCAGCCGAGTGCAATACAACATCCCCGACGTTCATCCTGTCGTCGTGATCAGTGCGTTCCATCAGAACATGCGCAATCGCAAGATGCGTGAAGAGCTGGTGAAGACAAGGTCAGAGATGTGGCCGAACTTCATGTTCTGGCCGACCGGTGCGCTCGCGCTGAAGAGGGAAGGAAGTACCCCGGCGAAAGCACCGGTGCGGAAACCGACTCTACGATGATACCGCCACTCCGGCGAAGAAGGGCCAACGCCGAGGCCGTTCTTGTCGTCGAGGAGTCCGATGACACCGGTGCCACCAAGAAGACCAAGGCGAGCGACCCCGGAAAGGAGGTTGCCGGGTGCGACGCTTGCCGGGCCTTGGCGGCTGCTGACAAGCCAGGAAACTCCGACAAGCAGTATTGCAAGATCCACCTCACCAAGGGCCATGATCTCTAGAACTGCCGGCAGGTAGAGCTGCTCGCTGAGAAGCAAAAAGCTGAGTATGAGCGGCGGGACAAGGAAATAGGCCCAGATGGTGCTAAGGGATCCGGCAAGAAACGTGGCGGCCAAGGAGGCCGCCACGGCAAAGACATCCAGCAGGAGAGGCCCGCTCAAGGCCGCGACAAGAAGCAAGAAGACTATGATCATGACGAGGACGACGAGTCCGGCGACCATGAGTTTCAAAAAGCCACAGAGGCCATGTGCATCGATGGTGGCGCCTCCCTACATATGTCTCACCGCCAACTCAAGCAGTGGGCGCATGAGACTACGGCGGCGGAGCCATCGCTCGACGCGCGTAAGCCGCTGAAATGGTCCAGCACGCCCATCATCTTCGACACTGAGGACCACCATGACCGCACTACCGTGGCCGAGTGCTTGCCATTGCTGGTCTCGCCCACAATCTGCAACCTCAAGGTGACGAAGATGCTGGTTGACGGCGGGTCCAGCCTGAACTTGATCTCGCCTGTTGTGGTCAAAAGGCTGCAGATCCCCGATGGAGACCTCGAGGAGATGGGCACGTTCCAAGGGGTTAACCCGGGGAGGAGCTAGCCAAAAGGAAAGGTCACGTTGCCCGTGACGGTCGGAGGCGAACTGAACCACTGGACGGAAAGGATTGTTTTCGATGTAGCCGAGATCCCCTTGCCTTACAACGGGATCCTCGGCCGCCCGGCACTAGCCAAGTTCATGGCGTCTTTGCACTACGCCTACAACATGTTGAAGATGCCCAGGCCGATGAACATCATCACCATCCCCTCCGACAAGAAAGATGCGTTGATCTGCGCCGACCAACTCTACCGGGAAGCAGTCGTAGCAGATGCCGCCAAGGCACCTGCTCCTGCCGGCGGATCCCCGGGAGGGAAGAAGACCGGCGAGACCCCTTGCACCCACTCCGGCAAGCGCACCTCTTTGGGGTGTTGCGCTCCTGTTGAGGACGTGCCAGAGAGCTCCGCCAGCAAGAGCAAGAAATCCGGAGCCACACCACCGGAGACCAAGAAGGTGTCCGTCAAAGAGGACGGCACGGGGGGAGCTTTTACCATAAGCTCCACCCTCGACAGCAAATAGGAAAGTGAGCTCATCACCTTCCTGCGGGCGAATGTCGATGTGTTTGCGTGGCAAGCCTCCGACATCCCCGGCGTTCCCAAGGAAGTGATTGAGCACCACCTAGCTGTCTGTCCTCACGCATGGCCCGTCAAGCAAAAGGTTAGGAAGCAAGCTCTTGAGAGGCAGGAATTCATTACAGAGGAAATCAGGAAGTTAGAAGTGACAGGACTGGTGAGAGGAGTGCTCCATCCGACGTGGTTGGCCAATCCGGTAGTGGTGGGCATGGCGAATGGGAAGTGGAGGTTGTGTATCGATTACACAGATATTAATAAGGCTTGCCCCAAGGACCCCTTCCCGTTGCTGCGCATCAACCAGATTGTTGACTCCACGGCTGTATGTGATTTGCTATCATTCCTCGACGCCTACTCAGGATACCACCAGATCTTCATGACAAAGGAAGACGAGGAAAAGACAACATTCATCACCCCATGTGGTACGTATTGCTTTTTACGGATGCCTTTCGGGTTGAAGAGTGCTGGCTCCACCTTTGCAAGAGCAGTCCAAATTGGTTTCGAGCCCCAGCTACATAGAAATATGGAAGCTTATATGGATGACATAGTGGTCAAAACCAAGGACAAGGCAACACTTGTGCAAGATCTGGAGGAGACGTTTGCAAACCTGCGCAAGATCAACCTCAAGCTGAACCCTGAGAAATGTGTTTTCGGTGTCCCTTCCGGCAAGCTTCTCGGGTTCTTTGTGTCGCAGCGTGGGATTGAAGCAAACCCAGATAAGATCAAGGCCATCGAGCAGATTGAGGCTCCCAGACGGATCAAGGACGTGCGTCGGCTCACTGGCTGCGTTGCTGCCATGAGCCGGTTCATCTCCAAGTCCGCGGAGCGCGCCCTTCCCTTTTTCAATATCTTGAAGAAGGTGGGCCCAATGGAGTGGACCCCAGAAGCCGAAGCGGCGCTGCAAGACTTGAAGAAATACCTCTCCTCTACCCCAGTACTGGTTGCGCCCAAACCACAAGAACCGTTGCTACTTTACTTAGCAGCAACAAATCAAGTGGTTAGCGCCGCACTAGTGGCACAGAGAGAGGTCAACAAGGAGGCAGCGGCAGCAGCAGAGCCAACAGATGACAAACCAAAACCCTCTCCGGCAGGGCTCGACCCCGGCAAGGCTGAGTCCCCGGCAGAAGCAGACGCCAGCGCAACAGGACCCGCGCGACTAGGTGGAGAGGCGCAGAAGAAGAAAGTGGTACAACACCAGTCTACTTCGTCAGCTCTCTCTTGCAGGGGGCTAGATCGAGGTACTCAGGTGTGCAAAAGCTGCTCTTCGGCCTCCTTATGTCCTCGAGGAAGCTTCGCCATTACTTCCAAGCGTACGAGATCACGGTGGTCACCCGCCTACCTTTGCAATGGATACTGCATAATCCAGATGCCACGGGGAGGATCGTGGAATGGGCCCTGGAGCTGTCAAGCTTTGGTTTGAAGTTTGAGAGCACCTCGACGATTCAGAGCAGAGTCTTGGCGGAGTTTGTTGCGGAATGGACCTCGACGCCCGACGAAGAGGTACATGAGACCACTTTCCTCGACAAGGAAATGAGCCGCAACTGGGTCATGTACTTTGATGGTGCCTTCTCGCTGCAAGGCGCCGGTGCTAGTGTGCTGCTTGTCGCATCCACCGAAGAACACCTCAAGTATGTCTTCCAGATGCACTTCCCCCGGGAGATGTCGACCAACAACACCGCCGAGTACGAGGGTTTTCTTGCCAGTCTCAGGATCGCGGCAGACCTTGGAGTTAAAAAGCTCATCGTCAGGGGCGACTCACAGCTCGTCGTCAGGCAAGTTAACAAAGATTATCAAAGCCCGTTGATGGAAGCTTACGTAGATGAGGTGAGGAAACTGGAGGAGCGCTTTGACGGTATACAAATGGAGCATGTCCCTCGGGCGGAGAATGGCATCGCTGACTACCTGTCAAAGCGCGCTGCCCTCAAGCTACCTGTGGAACCAGGTACTTTTGTGCTTCAGTTAACTCAACCATCCGTTGAACCGTCAATCGGGCTGAACAAGCGGAGGAAGCTAGGCCCCGGCAAGTACTTCCCCACCGAGCTCCCTAGAGCCGCTGGCGAAGATGTTGTCGTGGATGCCGATCCCGCCGCGGGGCAACCAACTCCGGCAGGGCCCCAGGCCATGGCCGTAGAGACAGTCGCTCTCGTGGCAAGAGAGATGCCGTTAGTCCTTGCCGTCGAGCCACAGGCTCCGGCATGGGCGCAGCACACCATCCAATTTCTCCATACAGGAGAGCTTCTTGAGGAGCAGGAAGAGGCAGAGAGAGTAGCCCGCCGGTCTGCTCTGTACCAATTCGTTGATAACGTATTGTACAGAACAAGACCAAATGGGGTGAAATTGATGTGCATCTCCCGGGAGGAAGGACTAAAGTTGTTGGCAGAGATACATGGAGGCATATGTGGCTCCCACATAGGGTCGAGGGCCCTTGCCGGCAAGGCTCTCCGGCAAGGTTTCTTCTGGCCCACCGCCCTCCAGGATGCGACGGCACTAGTAACCAAGTGTTAAGCGTGCCAGTTCCATTCGAAGAAGCTCCATCAACTAGCTCAAAGCCCTTCAAACTATCCCTCTCTCCTGGCCCTTCTCGGTCTGGGGGCTCGACATATTGGGCCCTTTCCCCTGAGCTGTCGGGGGCTTTGAGTACTTGTACATCGCAATCGACAAGTTCACGGCGGGCGGAAGTGGAAGCAAAGGAGGAAGGTGACAGCGCAGTCAGCCATCAAGTTCTTCAAGGGACTAGTGTGCCGTTTTGGGGTGCCCAACAAGATCATCACCGATAACGGCACACAGTTCACAAGCCACGCCTTCATGCAATACGTCGAGGATCTCGGCAGCAAGGTCTGTTTTGCTTCCGTGGCACATCCACGGAGCAACGGCCAAGCGGAGAGAGCAAATGTTGAAGTTCTGTGAGGCTTAAGTACGAAGACTTTTGACAGGCTCCGCAAGAGTGGAAGGTGCTGGATTGATGAGTTGCCGGCGGTTCTTTGGTCGATCAGGACGACGCCAAATCGAGCCACCGGCCACGCACCATTTGCCCTGGTCTACGGGGCAGAAGCAGTTCTCCCCACGGAACTCATATACGGGTCACCTCAATTTCTCTCTTACGATGAGCTTGAGAAAGAGCGATTGCAGCAAGATGACGCAACACTCCTTGAGGAAGATCGTCTCCGGGCGGCTGTGAGAGCGGCACGCTACCATAGCCGCAAGGTTCATGCCCGGAGCTTTGAGGAAGGCGACCTTGTTCTTCGGCACGTTCAGTCGGCCAAGAATTCCAATAAGTTGACACCAAAGTGGGAAGGCCCTTATCGGGTAACACGAGTCACCAGGCCTGGCGCAGTCCGCCTGGAGACCGAGGATGCCATTCAAGTGAGCAACTCCTGGAACATCGAGCATCTTTGCAAGTTTTACCCATAAGGCGCGGTTTGCCGGACCTCCTGGCAAGCCACCCTTTTGTACAAGCCTTGCCGGCAAGGCATGTAACCCTTTTACAAAGCCAGACGCAGACCCTGAGCATAAATAAACGAAGCGCTGGCGCCCTAAGTTATAGCATGCATACTAGGTCAAGTCTCTTCCTTGGTTAGGGTTGATAGTGCTTAGCGGCGGTAAACCCCTAGCTTAGAGGTCGAGTGCGCATCTCTCTGTTCTTCTCTGTCTTCTTTGGTTCGCAGGGAACCTAAGTTTTCCTGCCGAGGTATATTGGAAGATAAGGACCAGACCAGCGTCCGGGCCCCGGCAAGCCAGAGTTGGCGGGGGCTGCAAGAACAAGGATCATCCGTGGCAAGACAAGATCGCCGGGGGCTGCAGATCCATATAAGTTTTATATCCCCTATCATGCATTTCGTTATGGACTAGGAAACATGAAACCCCGTTCTATCCCTGAGCCGCCATGCTCCCTTTCTTCGGCACCCAAGGATTATCCCCTGGGCCGGAATCTAGTCGTAGCCGCGATGGCGAAGAAAAGGAACAGGGAGCCTAAGCCCACCTCATCCCTGCCTCCGCCAAGGGCGTGATAAAGGTCGAGCAAAGTGGGGAGACGACAAGGCCTGTTTCCGGGCGAGAAAACATTTTCTTAAGGATAACGAGGATTCATTCCTTGTCGTGGGTTCCTCCCACGAACGAAAATCCCAGAGAACATCCCTTTTTCATTTAAAAAACATCCCGTACAGGTACAGTTCATACGAAATGAAAAACATGAACATGGAGATTACAAGTTCTAAAATTAACAAAGACCCGAAGCCTTACAAGGCTAAAAAGAGATAAGGTGCTCGTAATCCCTTTCTTTTCCCTCTCCCCAAGAAATGGAACAAGAAGGCAGAAGGGCAAAAGGGGCGCCTAGGCGAGCTACGGGTGGCAGAAGACACCAGGAGAACATGCCGGCGGTCGCTTAGGAGAGGGTTGCCGGCGGCGGCACCAGGAAAAGAGCTAGAAGATGAGGCAGCGGTCCATCAATGAAGGCGTCGGTGCCTGCGTACTCCGACTTGACGGCCCGCCACCCGCCTTCTTCACCTTCCCGGGCGTGCCTACGCCAGCCACCCAACGAGGCAGCCCCGAGAGGTCCAAGGAGCTGGCCCTCCTCAAGCGGGCCTCGGCTGAGGAACGCCAGTGCAGATGTTGCTGCTGCCAGATCCGCCTGCACACGTATGCGATCCACCCCCAACTGCTCACAAGACCATTCTAGGCCTAGCCGAACAACGTGTTGCACTTATGTGTGGCCTAGGCCCGGGGGCTCCTGTCGGTGTACAAAAGTAGGGGCTCTGCTTTTGACCCCTTTACTTGTGCACGGTCAGTTAGAGCCTCCTGCCACGGCCGCGCACCACAGGGCAGGAAAGGGAAGCTGGAGAGAAGCCAAATCCACAAGGCAGACAGAGCAACGACGAGGACCAAGGCCACGAAGATCGAATGGGCGACGCAGGTTTCCCCGGCAAGGTCCCTTGCCGGGGCGGCCTCAGCAGCCCCAGCAAGACCCTTGCCGGGGCAGCACGCCCACGCCAACTGAGTGAGCTACCTTTGAGCCCACCAACGCGAACAAAAGCATTGGGACGAGGCTCGGGAGGCACCTCCGTGGTGGCATGCAGATCTTTTTGCAGACAAAGAATGATCAAGATCAAATGAGGATGGGGAGGCAACCATCCCCCACCGAAGAAACCCACAAGACCCCCGGCAAGACCCTTGCCGGGGAAGTCGGCGCGCCACGGCAAGACCCTTGCCGGGACCCCCGGCAAGACCCTCGCTAAGCGCACTAGCTGGGCCACTGCCAGGCCCGCGCTAGCCAAGTATTCACCACCGTTCGCATGCAGCTCCCGACCCAAACAGCTGGGCAGGCACCTGCGTGGCAACATGCAGCTCTTCGTGGAAGCTCCACCACCGCGCCACCTCAGCTGTCTACCTACCTACATGGCACCGCATGCATCGCTGGCCAGGGTGCGTGTCGAAGCTAGGAGGAGCGGCGACGGACCAGACGGGCCTCACCCCCGTCCCCTAATAAAGCGAAGGGACACCTAAGCCTCGCATTAAATGCGCTTTGTCCCGTAATGGCTAGCGATAAGTTCAGCCACAGTACTTCGATGCCACCTACTGGTGCCACAGTGGTGATCGCTTTGCCTATAAAGGATACCCAAGGCATCCAGGAGAAGGATTCGGCTCTTTTGAACCTCGCAGCACCCAGATCTAGTTCGAGAGCTCAAGAACACTAATACAACCACCAAAGCAGGATCGTAGGGTTTTACGCATCTTTGCGGCCCAAACCTGGGTAAATCCCCTTTGTGTCATCCTCTAGTCCCGCTCTTCTCACGATCCCGCGCCCCACAACCATAGAAGGGATTCCAGTGATCCCATAGGTGTCGTTTCCCACTGACATTAGTTGAAAGCAAAAATTGGTTGAGAAGTTGCCTTTGTATGGTTTGCACCTTCAGATCCGCCATGGCACGCTCAACACTATATTCGCAATGCTTATGGTTTTCCCCTTTTATATTCCACACTAGTTAAATGACAGTAGACTAAATTTCAAAATTGGGTCAGTCAATTTTTGAGAGTTTCATGAGTTCGCCTGCTGAAGGAAGGGGCTCGGGTGGGGATGGTGGTTGTGGGGGCGGTGGTGGGGCCTCGCCGAACGAAGAAAACTCGACGCGTGGGGGGGGGGGGGCTAGGGGAGTGGTGGCGGAGGAACACAGGTGATGGGGCCGGTGGTTCGGCCGGCAGCCCGTGCGGTGTTCTGTATGGGAAGAATCAGAGACGAGGAAGAAGAAGGGTTAGGAGATTTAGGATCTTCATCCAACCACCTAAAATGTTCGACTGACCCAAATGAAAAAAGTCATGCGACTTGCATGCAGACATGCCTTTATATTCAGTACCATCATCGTACCTGCTTAGCACTTCTCCTGAATCCATCAAGCTAAACAACGTGCCACTCATAATTCCAAACTTGTTGCTCAAATACGAATCTGATATGATGCTGATATTAGTAAAACATATAACATTTAATTGGTCAGCTAATGTTCCTACTTTACTTTCGAAAAGCACGTCCACCACATATAGAGAGACACTAGGGAGTTGCATTCTTAATGTGCTCTGGTTCATCATGTGTGGGCACTGCGCAACGAACATTTTATTATCCAAAATCTGCTTGCTCTTCTTTAGCATGTTCCTCTTCCGTTCTTATTTAATAAGTACTCTCTCCGTTCCTAAATACATGTCTTTGTATAGATTCCACCATGGACTACATATGGAGCAAAGTGAGTGAATCTACACTCTAAAATGTATCTGTATACATCTGTATGTGATCCATAGTGGAAATCTCTACAAAGACTTATATTTTTGGAACGGAGGGAGTATGATAGTAGTATAGTATTTTCCTTGTAGTGAAGATGAGCAGGGACATTTGTAGTGTAGAGGTCTATACGGTCGGTTGGGATGGACACTTTGAACTCTTCGGGCCTCTTTGATTCATAGGATTTTGTAAACATAGGAATAGGAATTGTAGTGGCCTGCTCACTTGAATCCTATAAGATTAGCAAGGAAATGCGGGGAGCTGTGTCGCCTTTGAGAGTTACACGGATATTAACAGTACCACACCTTCAGTTGAAGAGAGTTGGTATCCGAAGCCTTTCTAGCCGTACCAGCAATACTAGCACATATATTCCAGCAAGTTCCACTTTGCTGATTTTACTTGTGATGCTTACGATTTTCCTGTTATATCTACACTATGATCTGCGTAGCTGCTTTGTGTCGCACTAGCAGCAGTCCACTCTTGAAGCTAAACAACACACCAATCATAAGTCCAAAGCTTACTTCTCCAAATACGAATTGTGATATGATACTGATATTAATAGACACACATTTAATTGGTGAGGTAATGCTCCCACTTGATTTTCCAAATGCATGTGGCCAACATATAGAGAGACAGCATGGAATTGCATTTCTTTGGGCGCTGTGATTCATCATGAGTGCGCAACCAACACTGTATGCAATGAAGCGGAACCTCAAGAATATGCTTCCTCTTCTGTTGTTTAACATGTTACTCTTTTGTTATTCTGTATTTAGTACGTACAGTATGTTCCTTGTCGGGAAGGGGAGCAGGGACATCTGCAGTCAACAGCTGATAGAGCTGGCCTATATGTGATCGATAGGCTTTCAATTAGTAGCGGCAATACAACACCGTAATTTCCAGCCAGTTCCACTTTCCCGATTTATATATCCATGTTATGGTGTACCCCTTTTATGTAAACTACGATCTGCCTAGTTTTTGTGTTCTCTTGTTATCATGGTTTGGCAATAAACTCTCTATATAGTATATTATGAACCTATCATCTGCCAACTATCCTTACTTCTGGAGCCTATTTTTTTGTGTACTTGTGCCAGATTGTATTAATGCATGCACCATATTAGAACACACATGGGCTCTCTCATCAGAACCCAGTGATAGCACACAATGGTTTACTGGGGCGCCCCTATATCAGAATATCCTCTGCATTACAAAGATAATCTCACTTCTATTTATGTTTTCATGCTTCTCAGATATTATACGTAATCACAGTGAATATCAGAAGCCGCGCATCAGAAGAATATTGTGGAACACTGCAACGACTTATAAATTGGCACCAAGGCACTGAGTGCCATTCTGGATGCAATGAAACTCATACGCTCCCCACCTGTAGATTCTTGTTCAGAATATGATCCTAATGACTATTCTGACCTCGAGGAGTCAAAGGCAGATGGCTTGTCCTGTTCACCCATCAAGGTGCCTGTTCTAATTTGGCAAGGTTTTATTGATTGCATGTATCTTGCATAAGTTGTCTTGCATTTCTTCTACTTTGTAGCACCGCCATTTGCTTAGTTTACTCATGATATACGTCAAGATGCCATGCCCATACATTATCAATACATATTCCATCTATCATCATACCATGTTTTTCCACTCAAATAATGTTCTTGTGCATCAGATATCAGAAAGGAATAGGGTGATTGCCGAACCTGAAGGAGCACCAGCAAAGTCCTTGAAAAACGTGGTGGTGCCATAGAAATCAGACAGCACCCCACTTATATTGGCTCTACAACCAGTGAAACAAAACGTAGGACCGACTCTAGCAGACTGTACCCATACTTCACTGGCCACACCACTAGCCCCACCACACATGACCTGCACTCCAGCAAAAGGTATGCCGATTTCAGTTGCCATAGCACCAGCCGTACCACAGAAAAATCCCACTCTAGCAAAAAGTACAGCAAGTCTACCGACGGAAGGCCTATCCCAACTGCAGAGACGGCCAATTCCTACAGATTGGAACCCCATTCCAGTTATTCCCAGTTTAAAAGACAATGCTTTCATTTAGTTAGGGACTACGTGCATATATTCCCATCATGAGAAGATTATAGTGAATACAAACACCATTTTCACATCTTCCTGTCCCGCTTACGTGTAAGTGCTATTATTCATGGCGATTATTTTCCTGTTTTCTGCTGATTGAACACATCAATGATTTACATTACATTTTTGTATGTAGGTGAGGGTCAATCTGGATAGTCATGGCGAGAAAAGCTTTCTCACGCTTTTCAAGGAAGCATTGCAGCAGTATCGATGTTACGTAAGGAAATCACACTTTGAGTGCAAGTCTACAAACGAATTTCTGGTGAAGTCTCCTGTGCTAAATTTAGAAGACATTGAATGGAAAAACCTTGTTATGCACTGGTCTCGTTCCCAAGATGAGGTACTGTCTATGATATCACATGACAATTTGAACTTCTACTCTTCCGCATGTGCCTTACGGATCTTTTTTGCAGGAAATCTACTCGAAGAAGAATTCCGGTTTGAAAAGGACGATAGGATATCGCAAATATGCTGCCCGCTGCTTTGCTCTTGTTAGTAACTATTGTCCTGTATCAGTATACTTGCATACATACCTGGTTCATTATGTGACAGCTTGATTATCAATTGTTCGCTCCAAATTATCTGATCTGTATGAATGGTGACATTAGTGTAGAATATATCCAATGCCAATGAATTTTTTTAGCTCTGCATTGTTCTTGTAAGTACTATCTGTCCTTTATCAGTGTACTTATACTGACAGCTAGTTGTACATGTACCATCACTCAGCAACTTATTTTCCTTTGCCCTCCATTTTCTACACATCGGATCTATATTTACTCTTACCATAAGGTTGGATAACACCGATGGTACTGAAGAAGTTTAGCTCTGCATTGCTCTTGGCTGTACCTTTTGCCCGTATCGTTGTACTTACATTTATAGCTACTTGGTTATGTAGCATCACTCTTCATCTTATCTTAAATATTCTCCATTTTTCTTATATTATCACATCTATATTTACTCTTAACAAAATGTAGAATAAAGGCAATGCTTATGAAGAAGATTCTGTGGTAAACTTCTTGAATTGCCCCCCCCCCCATTAGCATGGACAAGGGCTTTATAGAGCCTTTCTTCACCAATAATGTAAGTTTGTTCTTGTCAAGCCTTCAAACTTTATTGTGTATATTTGGTTAGGCATGACTGCAACGGCTGTTTATTTTTGGTGTTTGCATCAAATTGCATGTTTAAAGTTTATTATGTAGTTCATAAACAAAAGTTTGTCCTTCTCAATTTAAGTTTTCAGTTGTACAACCAAGTTCCTTCTTCATACCATGTAAATTAAACTATACAGAGCAAGTGATCTTATTTTGCACTGCATGTGTGCTTCTGTTCATGATCCATAATCCAGTGTTGTTGTGAACCTACCCACTACAGCGCAATGTCATATTCTGCAATGTCTTAACTATGAACAATGTCATATCATTCTACTATTATTTAAACCATCTCTTTATTTGCCAATCTGAAATGGGATAAATTGACAGCACACTAAACATTGATACTTATGAGTTCTTGATCTGTAATCCAGTGGTGTCGTGAAGCTGCCAACTCCTTCACAACGTCATTTCCTACCATGTCTTGACCTGAACAATACCATATTGTGTTAATGCTATTTTAAACGGTGTCACTTTATTCGTCAGTAAGAAATGTGATGAATTGTCAGCACTCATACTTATATGCGCAAAACCTGTCATCTGTCTGCTTGTTTATCTTTCAGAGTGAGGAGGATATAAGTGTCAAACAACCGCAGTCTCATCAGCTTGCTCAGCTGCTTGCGCTGCAGCTCCTGAGCAGGGCTAACCTTTCTTGAACTCTATTGAAGTGCTGACGGTTTTGTATATTATTTTGTCGGCGTGTTTATTTGCACTGGTGGCAATCTTTGATGCCTAGTGTATGTAATCTGCTGTCTACTTGTGCTTTATTATCATAGTGGCGAACTTTGATGCCCAGTGGATGTAATATGCCGTAATTTCTTTATTTTATAGTCTATGTTTTTTTCTTATTCATGATGCTGCAGTTATTTTACTGTATATATATCATGTCTTCGCAGTAAACCGACCAAACCGTAAAATTACGGTACATAGTTGGGCCATCACGCAAATCACTATGTATGATCCGCATCATGGGCCCAGTCATCTTGGTCCATTAACAGGCCTAAATGTAAACTGGCCCACAAGTAGATTATGGCCTTTAATAGGCCAAGTAAACTGCCGGCCCTATTTTCGCAAGAAAACTCAATGGGCTTTTAGGAGGCTGAAAAGTAGGTTGGGCCTGAAACGTGCCGAACAGCTCATGGGCCGGCAGCAGGCCAAAATAGACCCCGGCCCATGATTGTGCCAATCACATCATGGGGCGTTAACAGTCCAAACTTTCTCGGTCCTTGTTTGGCCCAATCAGATTATCGGCTGTGAGCAGGCCGAATGCAAACCAGGCCGTAGTTAGGCCCAACTATATGCCAGGCTTTTAACATGCCGAAATAAATAAAGGGCCAAAATGTTAAACGGGCCTTTAACAGGCCGAAACTAATATTAGGCCGAATTACTAAATGGGCCTTTAGCAAGTGGGCCCAAAAGTATAGCGTCCAGTTGATGGGCTGAATCTGATATGGGCTGTAATTTGGCCCAAAGCCTCTTAAAGGGCCGGATCTTATCTGGGCCGTAATTTGTCCCAGAACGTGCTAGGCTTTTAACGGGCCGGATCTCATATGGTCCTTTATTAGGCTCGGAATGTGGCAGGCTATTAATGGACCGGATCAAATATGGGTCGACATTTGGCCCAAAACATGGCAGCCTATGAATGGGCCGGCCCACTAGTGTCCCCAAATTCTTGTGGACCTTCAGCTGGGCCAGCCCATTATGGTCGGCAAAATCTCATGGGCCTTTAGCTGAGCCGGCCCATTATGGTCCGCAAAATCTTGTGGGCCTTTAGTTGGGCTGACCCATTATGGTCTGCAAAATCTTGTGGGCCTTCAGTTGGGCCGGCCCATTTAACCTATATGGGCCTCTGTTGGGCCCTGCCACGTGTCGACGTATCATAGGCATGTCTCCTCCAATAGACGGGCAACATCTGGCCCACCGAGGAGCAGACACGTGTTTCCTCCGGCCAATGAGAATTTTACACGTGGAAAATCACCATTGGTTCGGGTTGTTAACGGGTTATCGAATCCAAAACCAGACCCGATAGCTTAACGGCGAGCCGTTACGGTGGATGCCACGTGTTGGTCACCCTTGACGAAAGCACTTCTATCACGCGCGATTTATCGTCATGGAAGTGGACACTTCCGTGATGATAATTTTGGTAAAGTCATGGAACACTTCTACGATAGCACAACTATGACTATCTTGATTCTGTCATAAAATCGTCATGGATGTACATGCATGCCAAAAAACGTGACCTACTGTGACAAACACGTATCATCACGGAAGTGTATTTTTTTTGTAGTGGGAAGAGAGAACGAAGGGGAGGCATTTGGCCTCCCCTTCTTTCCCTCCTCTTTCCTTCCCCCTCCAGTGAATATGGTAAGGGGGCGAATTAAACAAGGCCCCCAAGTAGGATTCCTCCTACTTGGGGCGCCCCTTGGCTGCTCCCTCTTCCTCCCACCTATACATATGAGGGGGGTGATACGTCTCCAACGTATCTATAATTTTTTATTGTTCCATGCTATTATATTATCATTCTTGGATGTTTTATAATCATTTTATAGTCATTTTATATCATTTTTTGGTACTAACCTATTGACATAGTGAGAGCCCACAAGTATAGGGGATCACAACAGTTTTCGAGGGTAGAGTATTCAACCCAAATTTAAAGATTCGACACAAGGGGAGCCAAAGAAAATTTGCATGTATTAGTAGCTGAGTTATCAAATCAACCACACCTGAGACTAATTATCTGCAGCAAAGTGATCAGTAGCAAAGTAGTATGATAGTTTTGATAATTGTGACAACAGCAATAGTAACGATAACAGTGATAGCAGTAATTTTGTAGCAAGTGCAACAGTAACGATAGCAGTAGTAACTTAGCAAGAACAATATAAGATAAATTCGTACGGTGTCAAAACCGGCGGATCTCGGGTAGGGGGTCCCGAACTATGCGTCTAAGGCTAATGGTAACAGGAGGCAGGGGACACGATGTTTTACCCAGGTTCGGGCCTTCTCGATGGAGGTAATACCCTACTTCCTGCTTGATTGATCTTGATGATATGAGTATTACAAGAGTTGATCTACCACGAGATCATAGAGGCTAAACCCTAGAAGCTAGCCTATGATTATGATTGTTGTCTATCGACTAGCCTAGCCTTGGTTTATATAATGCACCAGAGGCCTAGGATAACAAGAGTCCTAGCCGAATACGCCGGTGGGGAGGAGTCCTTGTCTTGATCACCAAGTCTTGTGGAATCTTCCTTGTATGCGGTAGCTGTCCTAATCGCCCACAGTATACGGCCATGGGGGTCCTCGGCCCAATCTAATAGATCGGGAGACGACGTGGTGAGTACCCCCTAGTCCAGGACACCGTCAATTGGATCGGTAATTTGTTGGATGATATTCATCATGTGACAGTCATAACCTAGGGCAATACGACACTAGCTCTAGTTCATAAATATAATGTAGGCATGTATTCCATAAATAGTCATACGTGCTTATGGAAAGAACTTGCATGAAATCATTTGTCCTACCCTCTCGTGGCAGCGGGGTCCAGTTGGAAACAATGGGATATTAAGGCCTCCTTTTAATAGAGAACCGGAACAAAGCATTAACACACGGTGAATACATGAACTCCTCAAACTACAGTCATCACTAGGAGTGGTCCCGACTATTGTCACTCCGAGGTTGCAAGATCATAACACGTAGTAGGTGACTATAACTTGCAAGGTTGGGTCTAGAACATGGATATAATGGTAATAACATAAATGGTTCAGATCTGAAATCATGGCACCCGGGCCCCAAGTGACAAGCATTAAGCATGGCAAAGTCATAGCATCATCAATCTCAGAACGTAGTGGATAGTAGGGATCAAGCCCTAACAAAACTAACTAGGTTACATGATGAATCTCATCCAACTCCTCACCGACCAGCGAGCCTACGCAGGAATTACTCACTCCTGGTGGGGAGCATCATGGAATTGGCAATGGAGAAGGGTTGGTGATGACGAAGATCAAAGATCCCCCTCTCCGGAGCCCCAAACGGACTCCAGATCTAGCCTCCCGATGAAGAACATGAGTTGACGGCGGCTCCATCTCGTGGATTGTGATAATTCTTTCTCCCTGATTTTTTCTGGAAAAATAGGATTTTATAGCGTCGATTTTAGGGTCTGCGGGGCACCAGGTGGGGACAACCCACCTGGGCGCGCCTGGAGGGGGCGCCCTGGTGGGTTGTGCCCACCCAGGTGACCCCCTCCGGTGGTTCTTGGCTCCAGAAATTCTCTTATTTGCATAAAAAATCCTAGCAAAGTTTCGTTCCATTCTGACAACTTTTATTTCTGCACAAAAACAACACCATGGTAGTTCTGCTGAAAACAGCGTCAGTTCAGGGTTAGTTTCATTCAAATCATCACTACAAGAAATATGTCAACTTGTGATCTTGACTATTGGTCACTGAAAGGTCACTGTTTTTCATTTGCGACCTTTTTTTGACCAAAAATAGAAGGTCAAAAGCTGAGGGTCGTTAACTGACTATAGCGACCTTCTCTGTGAGAAGGTCGTGGACGTTTACGACCAAAATATTCCTACTGTGGCATTTTGGTCACTAGCAACCTCCCCAGGCTACGTAGACATCCAGCGTGGCAAGCTGATGTGGCACAAGATTCAGCCCGATCCGATTAGGTTTTCTACATGGGCCTAGCCCAACAATTCAGCCTATTTGTGTTTTTTTTGTCTGTCAATTTTTGGTTGGGTTCATGGGCCAAGCCCAATATTGCAGCCTTTTTATTGTTGGGTTGTGGCCTTTTTGTCTAAACGAATTTAGTTTTTCTTTTTTCCCAAAGAAGGGTCCACTAGTCGATGGGTCCTAGTTGTCATCATCGGTTAGTCAGTAGCCTTTTCAGCGCAAAGACGCAGGAATACAATTTTGCACATATATATTGTTGAGAAATTTTCATAATTTTGCTGTCAAAGCAGCATGTACACAGGAATACAATTTTGCTATCAAAGCAACATTTCAAACATACATCTTCATGACATCGCACATAAAAACCAGCAATAAAAGATTATAATATGCCATTTGGCTCAAATCACATAACATATGACATCCGGGTTCCAAAGAACGAAAAAGATAACCACCACATCATACCATCTGCACATTCAAAGAGAACAAACTATATGTCAAAAGAGAACTGAGCAGAAAATTGCCAATAAAAGAAAGAAGATAATATACTCTGTAATTACTACAGATTTGCTCACTGGATACAAACACACACACACACTTTGCATATACAGATTTGCTCCCCGCAAAAACAATTCTGAACAGTTGGCTATAATTCTTTTGAACCGCGGTAATGCAATTCATGTTGCTTAAAAATGTGAAGCGAAATTGACAACGGGCATAACAGTAGGAAAAATTTATAGCATAGATGTTCAAGACAACATAACAAGCTTGAACTGATGTTTAGCAGCAGCCAAGCTTCATCCATACAAAGTGTATGCAGTACTAAAAGAAGTAGTAAGAACAAAGAACAAATGACATGTTTCTCAAAAAAGAAAAATGAACAGACAACATGACTGATTTGGGTTAGAGGCTGCAACGGGAGCACATCTTCAACTCCTCTTTTTGAGTAAAAACTGACAAAGAACAACCTAACAGCTGAGCTGAGTGCCAGCAGTAAACGAATAATAGCTAACAGAATTGTAAACAGACTATCACCAGCCTTCCATCAGACCAACACATGATGATTAAGATTGCACAATTTGAATCCTGGACACGAAAGATTCAACCAAGCTCTATTGGCCAACATGGTGAAAGCCAATGGAACAAGAAGTACTGCTTGCTAGTTTTTGATAGAAAGAAGTTTACATTTCAGCAATAGGAGCAAGGTGTGTACTGAACATGAAACATCAAAATATTGCGTCAGAGAGAGGGGGGCTACCAAATTGAGCTGCTCTTTCATCCATGGTGGCGTCCTTGCATCCATGTAGCTGCTGCTGCTGCTAACCTTGAAGATGCAGCTCCTCGTTCTGCTGCTGTACCAAACGAACCTTGCCACGTGGCCGCGTCCTGCAGATGCCACATTGATCCAATTAGCAACAGCTAAACTGTCAGTTGAATGGAGAACACTTTGATGCACCACCGGCATGGCATAAACCAGAGCACTGGTCCGAGTCCAAGCCGATAAATCGGAGTGCTACCGAAGGAAGACATCAAACAGTGAGTTGTGCTACTTGATCATTCAGATCGGCAAGATCTATCTTCCGTTTGAGCATAATGTTTCAGCATTCAGATCAATAATTTCAGCATTCAGATCAATAGCGCCGACACGGTAGATTAGATACACAGAAAAGAACCATTTCAGGCATCAGGATCACTAGATCCAGTGTAGGACCAACTACGCTATTGCGCCGCATCATAGTAAATTAATTGTTATACCTACCAAATCACGATTGCCATATAAAGTAGCTGCTTGAACAAAAAGAAGATATGCTCACAGAAATGAACAATCCAAAAGATGCAGTATGAGTATGTACATTACAAGGAACAGTTTTTTGCATTGACGACAGAAGCTATGCTCACAAATTTGTATTGTAGGTACAGGAAATGTGCCAGAAATCATATAAGAATACACAATTACACACATGATACTTAGATCACACTGTCAATTCATACTACACGAGTCACTCATGCAGCAGTACGCAACTACTTGACCATGACAATTTATACTACACGAGTCACTATTATATAATATAATTGAACAAAACACTACCATGCATTTACTGGACTATGACCAGGTGCAAGTTGATGAGAATCATCATGCTGAAACTGATACAACCACATCATGTCCTTCTAACGTTCCTAGTTCACTCAGAAAACACTTCACCAACAGCACATAATTGCAGTCTAAAAACACAATTCACTCAAAAGGACACAAATCAGTATGCACAAGTGTTGGACCTTCAAATAAGCAGACTTGAATTCACTGGTAAGCATTAGCAGAACTAATATACTAGATGAACCTTCGGTTGTGGCAAAGAACTTGTAGTTGCCGCCGGCGTCGAGTTCCGACAGTGCCGACACGCAGCACTCCATCTTCGCCGCCACGGAGACGCAGGCCATGGAAAGGAGCCGCGCCACCCACGCCATGGCCGTCCTCTGCACGCACACAACCACATCATCCTCCCGTTCCTAAGAAGCAGAGAGGCTAAATTTTTTTTACAGCAGCGGTGTGGTAATAGATTACCAGGAAGAAGTTGTTGAAGTAGGCAATGGCCAGGAAGATGCCTCCTCCGGCCTCCTCGCGACGACGCTGGTGCCGCGACCACCGGTCGCCCGCCACTTGGACGAGTCCCGCGGGTCGAGGCCCGTGCGCCCGCCCGCGTTGTCGGGGAGCAGCGCGGCCCCGCAGGCGGGAGGGAGCAAGTGCGCGAGCAGGCGGAGGGATCCGAAGGTATCGGCGAGCACCTTCGCCGCCTTGTCCTCGCTGGGGGAGCTCGTGGGGGCGGGAGCCAGGGAGGGTGACGCAGCAGATCCGTTGTCGCCGTCTTCAGAGTCGGCGTCGGGGCGGGGGAGCGGGGACACGGTGGGCGCGCCGGCCGACGGCGGCTGCGAGATGGGAGGGAGAGGAGGAGGGTGAATGGTTTCGCGGCGACGGTGGGGGATAGGGCGGAGTGGGGGAGCGAAGTCGCCGGTGGCGGTGGGTGGGGGCGGCGGCGAGGCGAGGGAGAGACGAGGAGGGAATCGAGCGAGGGAGTGCGGGTGTCGAGAGGTGGGAGGGAGAGGGGAGGGGGAGCTTGATCTGAGGGAGGGAGACGACGGTGGGAGGGATCGAGGGGAGCGCCGTCGATGGCGGCGGCGAGGAGATGGGGAAGGAGGGGTGCGATGGGAGGAGAGGATCGATGGGGTCTGGGTAGGGTTCGGGCTCCTCGCCGTCGACGGCCATGGTGCGGGGGCGGTGGCGGCTAGGGTTTGGCGAGCGGGTGCGAGTGCGGGAGAGTGGGGGCTAGGGTTAGAACGGTGGGGAGTGGGGGCTGCGTGGGTGAGGGGGGGTGAGAGGGCTACGTGGGTGAGAGGGTGAGGGGATGAGGTCCGCCGTTGGATCCCGGAGCATCCGACGGTGTCGGATGCTTGATCCGCGTGATATGCCTATAGACCAATCAGAACGCAACAACCAATTTGAAGACTTTTTGACCTTTTAAATAGGTCACGAGAAAATCATTTTCCATTTTTTAGTGCTCAAAATAAGTTCTTTTTTGTAAAATACCTACCAAATATTTGTTCAAATGATATTCTTTATATTTGTTCAAAATGAGTTCTTTATACTCTGCAAAAGTTCAAAGGGATTTTTTATATTCTTTGCACAAAAAATCATTTTCCATTTTTCGAATGCCTCAAATGAGGTTTTTTTGTGAAGGACCTACCAAATAATTATTGCAAAATTGGACCAAATCATTTTTATAAAATACTAGGCCATATTTAATGCACAATTGACCAAATGGTTGGGTGAAAAAAGTTTTGATCCACCTCTCGTGAAAAAGACAAATTCCCACCGTTCAGCTGGAAGCGGGTCAAATTTGAACTGTAGCTACCTCGTAGTTTGTTCTTTATTTTTTCCAAAAATCATTTCTAGGTACATAAGTATCTATTTAATCATATAAACACCAAATAAATTCCAAGATTCAACCACTATCTAGGAACGGTCAAGGCTGCCGTTTTGACCGCATTTTGAAACGGGCATAAAAAAATAAAAAAAAATGAAAAAAATTGGAAAACCTTCGCATTGTGTCATTATATGTGACCAAGTTTCCCGGAAAAATAATAAACTTGTAATAAGGTAATTATATTAAAAAAGTGTTCTCAGAAATGAGCTATCATGCATGAAGATTCATGGCTTTCAAGCCAAATAACCAATCTTATGGCCACATTCATGGCATAGTTTGTTCAAATGATATCATATTGTGCACATGGGTGCATCTTGGAATTCCAAACAATGTTGCCTAAAGAAGTTTTCATTTTCTTTCCACGGAAAATTCATTTTTCATTTTCCGAGTGCCCAAAAGTAGGTTTTTTTGTGAAGGACCTACCAAATAATTATTGCAAAATTGGACCAAATAATTTTTATAAAATACTAGGCCATATATAATGCATAATTGAGAAAATGGTTGGGTGAAAAAAGTTTTGATCTACCTCTCATGAAAAATACAAATTGCCGTCAATTCAGGTGGAAACGGGTCAAATTTGAACTGTAGCTGCCTCATAGTTTGCTCTTTATTTTTTCCAAAAATCATTTCTAGGTACATAAGTATCTATTTAATCATAGAAACACCAAAAAAATTCCAAGATTCAACCACTAGCTAGGAACGGTCAAGCCCGCCATTTTGACCGCATTTTGAAACGGGCATAAAAAATTCAAAAAAAATCAAAAAATTGGAAAACCTTCGCATTGTGTCATTATATGTGACCAAGTTTCAAGGAAAAATAATAAACTTGTAATACGGTAATTATTTTAAAATAGTGTTCTCAGAAATGAGCTATCATGCGTGAAGATTCATGGCTTTCAAGCCAAATGATCAATCTTATGGCCACATTCATGGCATAGTTTGTTCAAATGATCTCATATTGTGCACGAGGGTGCATCTTGGAATTCCAAACAATGTTTCCTAAGGAAGTTTTCATTTTCTTTGCACGGAAAATCATTTTCATTTTCCGAAAGTGCCCAAAAGGAGGTTTTTTGTGAAGGAACTACCAAATAATTGTTGCAAAATTGGACCTAATCAATTTTATAAAATATTAGGCCATATATAATGCACAATTGACAAAATGGTTGGGTGTCAAAATTTTTGATCCACCTCTGGTGAAAAAGACAAATTGTCGTCGATTCAGCTGGAAGCGGGTCAAATTTGAACTGCAGCTGCCTCATAGTTTGCTCTTTATTTTTTCCAAAAATCATTTCTAGGTAAATAAGTATCTATTTAATCAGAAATATATGGTTTGATGGCGAGACATCGAGGTTTGGACGGTGGCCGAGGGCCCCAACTCTAGAGCGCGTAAGCTCGCATGCCCACCGCGTGTTCACCGCATGACCGTGGCGTTGCCATGTGTTCTGGGCGGCCTAGGCATGTATAGTGGGTTGGGCACTCCCCAGGTAGGTGCTAGGAAGAAAATCACAACATAAGATTCTCACGAGGAGACCGATCGATGCTCAAACATGAATAAGTAGCCAAGTGTTTGATTTGCGGTACGAGAAATGCACATGGCTAATGGGCGTGAGTTTTGGCTGAGGATGATCAGTTACTAAGAAGACCGTCTTCACAAATTTTCACCTCAAAAGGAGGAGCCTAGGTGGTACTTGCTTTACAAACTACCACACTGGACATAAATACGAATGTTGAAGCTGGGCTCAAAATAATGAATGGATTGAGCTGGCGTTTGGTGGAGGATGGTTATTTGGGCATAGGAAAGCACTGTAGAAAATGGATACCATTTGGACATGCCAAAGTGGTACTTCCTTCACAAAGTGTTGCTTTGAACAGAATAGGAAAATGAAAATTTTCGAATTATTTTTGAACTAGGCAAGGAATGTTTTTACATATTTGACGAAGATATGACCCATAAAATTTATGAGATTTTTTTGAGAATTTTGGGAATGACAGAAATATAGGTTGCTTCACAACCTAGGGCAAAAACCGCCACATGGACATGACACATAGGTAAAACTGATGAGGTGGCGCCTAGTCATAGCAACCCACCACAATTTACAAGGCTATGGCCATCTATATTGGTCGTTAACAACTAGAAATAAGGCAGCGAACTAGCGCTGTTTGCTTTATGACCTTTTCGTGTAAGGAAATTACGACCTTTCTGACCAAAATGGTCGCAATGGTTTAGGGTTTGGAGCCCCTCGAACAGCTTTTGACCAATTGGTCTGAAATGGTCATAGATCTATGACCAATTCTTCCAGGGTCATTGACAGAAGGTCACTAGTTGACATATTTCTTGTAGTGATGCATGCAAATTAGAGTCCAAAACAAGAGGAAAATCATTAGGAAAAGTAGATACGTTCGAGATGTATTAACTCCCCCAAGCTTAAACCTTTGCTTGTCCTCAAGCAATTCAGTTGATAAACTGAAAGTGAAAAAGAAAAACTTTTACGAACTCTTTTTCTCTTGTATGCATAAATAAGCTTAAACAACATCCATGTTTTCAACCAATATTATAACTAACCATGTCAAAATAAGTCTTAAAAATTATATTAACTCATATCAATCACATAATCAGCTAGTGAGCAATAATATGATATCTCAAACGGCAACACGTTATCAAAACAACCATGATATAATATGACAATAGTGGTATCTCTCTAGCCCTTTCTGAGACCGCAAAACATAAATGCAGAGCACCTCCAAAGTTCAAGCAGCGACTAAACATTGTAATTCATCGTACAAAAGATCCAGTCATGATGCACCCAATATTAGCTACACATAATGCATCACCATGATAGGAGTGTTCTCAGGTTCTGGCGCTTATTTTAGAAGGTGATGGCACAACATAAAAGTAAATAGAAACTCCCTTCGCAAAGGAAAGCAGTTATCTGAAGCGGTGCCAGAGCTCAAGTTTTAAAAATAGAGGTAAATGATATTTTGAGAAATGCACCCTTCTTGTTTACTTAACGACCATCGGTTATCAATATCTTCCATGCTAAACACGCTAGTGGCGGTTCCCAAACGATAAAGTAAAGGTTATGACTCCGTTGGAGTTTTTGTTTGATTATTTGTAAGCTTTTTCTGTTTGCAGTTCGGGACTGGGCATCCCTATTACCGCCCTTTTCTCGTGCGATGGTGAGTGAATAAACACTCATCCTGAGAATAACCCACTTAGCATGGAGGATACCGACTACCTCCTGTCATTCCATGAACGATCCCGACAAACAAAAAGATATATATTTGAAGTTTTTAGAGATGGCACATGCAAATTTACTTAGGACAGAAGGGTAATACTACATATAGGTATTTATGGTGGACTCATCTAGAATAACCTGGGTTCAAGGTTTTTGATGTACAAGCAGAATTCCCACATAGTACAGGCGGAGGCTAGCAAATAGGTTGAGAAGCGGCCAGCTAGAGAGCAACAACGGCCATGAACATGCATTATGCATAGGTAACATTGGACACTAGCATGAGTAGGATATAAACACCATGAACATAAATACCATAGAGGCTATGTTGGTTTTGATTCAACTACATGCATGAACATGTGCCAAGTCAAGCCACTCAAACATTCAGAGGAGGATACCATATCATCATACTACATCACAATCATTTTAACACAATGTTGATATCCAAGATAAATCATTATCCACCCCTAGCTACTTATGCATGACATGAGAAACTATAATCTATAATTGTCATTGCAAACATGTTTAATCATAATGGGCTGAATCATGGATACTAGGTTAAACATATTTAAAAAAACAAAACAAGTTGAGTTCATACCCGTTTCTCTCTGCCACGGCCAGTTCATCAAATGTTGTCATTATTGCCTTTCACTTGCATGACCGAACGATGTGAAAATAATAATAGTGCAAGAGTGTCGTGGACTAAGCTGGAATCTGCAAACATTTTGTTCAACAGCAGAAGACAAGGTAAAATGGGCTCTTTGTTAGATCAATAATTATGCATATGAGAGCCACTCAACATTTTCATCGTGGTCTTCTCCTCGGCATGACTCAATAAAAAGAAAAGAAATTCAGAGAAACACACTGAAATAATTTTGGAGTTTTTGGTTTTCTTGAACAAGCAAATAAAAGGTAAAAGCAAAAACGAGAAAAACTATTTACACGGGAAAGCTCCCAACAAGCAAAAGGAGAACAAGGAAATCTTTTTGGGTTTTCTTTTTAGTGCTACAGCTAACTACTCTAGAAACAAAAAATCAAAAAGAAGCAGGAACTATTTTTGGATTTTTCTCATAGTTTTTCAAACACACAAGAAGAAAGGGAGAAAATAAATTTAACATGTATAATACAATGAAAAAGTGTGAACACCGACAATTGGAATGAATTGTTTGAACATGAATATAATGTTGGTGGAAATATGTACTCCCCCAAGCTTAGGCTTTTGGCCTAACTTGGTAATTAGTTAGTAGTCGAAGAAACCATGAGGTCCCATGTCGAACTTCTAAGGAGCGGGCACCTGTGGATCCCACTGCTGAGGCTCCTCCTCTGCTGCAGCCTGGTTGTTCCGGTAGGCGATGATATCTGCAGGCATAATCCTGTATCCGCCCTTGGCAATAGGATCAAACAAAGCAGGTGTAGGCAATGGAATAATATCGAGTTCTCACACTAAAAACCAGGTTATACGAAATAGGGATGTTAGGGTAATTGGCAACAATAAACTAGTGGTGTTCCATGGTTGCACGACCAAGGTAAACCTTGGGCAACGATAATCATGGAGGCGTATCTGAATGTTAAAGCGAGCAGCCAAGCCAGTAGCATAAATACCACCATGAATTTTACACTTGGATTTATTAATGTGAAGGTGGCGTGCCACAATAGCTCCCAAGCTATAAGTGTTGTCGCCTTAAAGTGCACGGCATAATACAGTAAGGTCTGGGGCACTGAGTGAACCCACCTTCTCCCTAGGGAGCAAGCATTTTGCAATGATAAGAGTAAAATAAGGAACAGCAGGAAAATGCAAGCCAGCGGCAGTGATACTCGACACCCCTCTCTCATCACCCATTGTAAGAGTACGATAAAAACTCTCAAACTCTATAGGCCTAGGCTCTACCAAACCATCATCAGAAGGAAGCAAGCATATTTCACAGAACTCAGTAAGCGGTATCTGATGGGGTTCAGGATATAAATAAGGGATAATTAATTCGGTGCCCTTAATTCTGTCCCACTCGGTAGGTTTACCCCTAGTTTCCGAAAACACTTGTTCCTGCCCAAACCACTTTGCTCCTCTTATGCTTTTGCCCTTTGACCATTTGACCATCACTTTGAAAACTTCATAAAAAATTCATACTAACTCCGCGAAATCCAAATAAGATATCAAAATGTTCAGAAAAGCATCACCTATATGTGCATGTCATTTGCATTCATGAAAAAAGTGTTGGCCAGTCCCCATCTTAGTTTTAGCTCATATGACCTTAGCATGAATAGTAAAATCTAAAAAAATTGATGGCAAACTTTGACAAATATTTTCGGTGCTTGCCAAGTTTCATAAGGGAATGACATTCGTGGAAGTCGTGGCAAGAAAACAAAAATCAATGCTCCAAAATTTAATTTTTGTGCTACGACTTCCACGAATGTCAATCCCTTATGAAACTTGGCAAGCACTCAAAACATTGGTCAAAGTTTGCCACCAATTTTTTTTAGAATTTTTTTATATTTTACTATTCATGCTAAGGTCATATGAGCTAAAACTAAGATGGGGACTGGCCAACACTTTTTTTCATGAATGCAAATGACATGCACATATAGGTGATGCTGTTCTGAACATTTTAATATCTTCTTTGAATTTTTCTGAGTTAGTATGAATTTTTATGAAGTTTTCAAAGTGATGGTCAAACGGTCAAAGGGCAAAAGCATAAGAGGAGCAAAGTGGTTTGGGCAGGAACAAGTGTTTTCGGAAACTTGGGGTAAACCTGCCGAGTGTGACCCAACTAGGGGCGTAAAATCAATTATCCCTATAAATAAAATGCACCTCAGGAGGATTATTCCTAGGAAGGAAATTAAAACTTTGAACAAAGGTGTTTGTGAGGAGATGATATTGTTCGCGTTCAGCTGTGATGAAGTCGGTGAGGCAGACATTAGCAGCATATTGTGCAAACTCTTGAAGGATTCCGGCCCCTTCCATGAACGGGGTATGCGGCCATTCGCACGGCCGTACTTCCGCCAATCTTCGGGTATGGAGGTCACTGTCAGATGACTCCCCAATAACTCCCTTGGAGTTCTTCTTGGAAGAAAACTTTGTAAAGATACTCATATTTTTTCCTATGAACAAAATTCTGAAATTTTTATTCCACAAATTTTTCTCAACAAATCTATACAAGGTTGATAGAAACTACTCATAGGGATGCCTAGAGGCCATAGCAAGCATTCAAACTACTTAGAACTATAAGAATCAAACATGCAAGCTTATCTACAGCAACACCAAGAGTAGCTAATTATTCAAAATATAAACCATTAAAGCAAAAAACTAATTGGACAAACGGAGGAGTCACATACCAAGCAACAATCTCCAAACAGAAACAGTTTGCAAAGAGATCGAACTTTTGAGAGCAAGCAAAGAGAGAGAGAGAGAGAGAGAGAGAGAGAGAGAGAGAGAGAGAGAGAGAGAGAGAGAGAGAGAGAGAGAGAGCAATGG
Source organism: Aegilops longissima (assembly GCA_021605205.1). NCBI lineage: Eukaryota > Viridiplantae > Streptophyta > Magnoliopsida > Poales > Poaceae > Aegilops > Aegilops longissima. The sequence continues at coordinate 630,706,338 of CM038677.1, read as the reverse complement.
TGATTTTTTCTGGAGGTAGGTGATGATGTGGGATGAAGAGATAAGTGAGGGGCCCGCGTGGGGACCACAACCCACCAGGGCGCGCCTGGGGGTCCTAGCGCGCACAAGTGGGTTGTGCCCACCTGGTGCACCTCGCTCTGATATTATTTGCACCAACAATCTTAAATATTCAGGAAAAAATCATATTAAATTTTCAGAGCATTCTGAGAACTTTTATTTTTGGGTCATTTTTTATTCCACGGGAGATTCAGAAAACAGACAAAACATGGCATTTTACTATATTTAACTAATAAAAACAGAAAAAAAAGTAGGGCAGAAGGTAGTGCTTACTAAATTCATCAACTTCATACCTCTCAAAAATGATCCATTAATAAGGTTGATCAAGTCTTATTAACAACCACTTTCGATTAGCATGAAACCGAAGAACTTTCGTAAATCACTAAGTTACCTCAACGGGGATATGACTGTCCCCAACAATAAGCATTTCATATTTCTTTTTAACAGTAGGTAGAGGTAGTTTAAAACTTCCAATAGTGATTGTCGGAGATTTTTCAATAACATTAATACCATTCACTTGGAATTGTTTCTTCGGAAAGTGCACCGTGTGCTCATTACCATTGATATGAAAAGTGACCTTGCTTTTATTGCAATCAATAACATCCCCTGCAATATTCAAGAAGGGTCTACAAAGGATAATCAACTTGTCGTCGTCCACGGGCATCTCAAGTATAACAAAGTCAGTCAAAATAGTAACATTAGCAACAACAACGGGCACATCCTCACAAATACCGATAGTTATGGCATTTGATTTGTCAGCCATTTGCAAAGATATTTCAGTAGGTGTGATTTTATTCAAATCAAGTATTTTATATAAAGAGAAAGGCATAACACTAACACCAGCTCCCATATCACATAAAGCAGTTTTCACATAATTTCTTTTGGTGGAGCAAGGTATAGTTGGTATTCCCGGATCTCCAAGTTTTCTAGGTACTCCATCTTTAAAAGTATAATTAGCAAGCATGGTGGAGATTTCAGCTTCCGGTATTTTTCTCTTATTAGTGATGATGTATTTCATGTACTTTGCATAAGGAGGCATTTTAAGGATATCAGTCAAGCGAGTACGCAAAAAGACTGGCCTCGGCATTTCAGCAAAGCATTAAATTCTTCATCATCTTTATTTTTAGTTGACTTAGGTGGAAAGGGCATAAGGTTTTTTAACCCACGATTATCTTTCCTTACCGTGTTTTCTAGCAACAAATTCTCTCTTATCATATCTTTTATTCTTGGGTTGTGGGTTATCGAGATCAACTGCGGGTACTATCTCAACATCATTGTCTAGTTCCTTATTATTTGTTTGAGTGTTTTCATGAACCTCATAATTATCTTTTTCATATCAGAAGGTGAGTGTTCACTACCAGATTGAGTTTCAGCATCAGAGATAGAAACTTCATTATCATTATTAGGAGGTTTTTCTATTTCAGGTTCACTAGTAGCATGCAAAGTTCTATCATTTTTCTTCTTCTTTTTCTTTTTAGAAGGACTACATGCATCAATGTTGGCTCTTTGAGAGTCTTGTTCAATTATTTTTGGGTGTCCCTCAGGACAAAGTGGTTCCTGAGTCATTTTACCTCCTCTAGTTGCTACTCTAACAGCAAAGACACTTATATTATTGTTCATTTCGTCAAACAACTCTCTTTGAGATTTAGCAACTTGTTCTAACCGAGTTTGAACCATAGAAGCATGCTTCCCCACACCTCTAACATCATTTGAGATTCTAAATAACAAGTCACTCAGGCAAGCAATCATATCAGAATTGTATTTCAATTGTTTCATAACATTTGCATTGAAGTGATCTTGCTTTGTAATGTAATTTTGAAACTCATAAAGGCATTGGCTAGGGTGCATATTGTGAGGATTCACATTATCATTGAATTTCATTAGATAATTTACCTCTGCCACCTTAGGTGGTGGTGGTGTATTAAGCCCATGTATTTCTTCAATCGGGGGTAAATTTTTGACATCCTCAGGTTTAATACATTTTTCCTTCATGGATTTCTTTGCCACTTGCATATCTTCAGGACTGAGATACAAAGATACCCCTCTTCTTCAGAGTGGGTTTAGGCGGTGGTTCGGGAAGAGTCCAATCATTATAGTTTTTCAATATGTTATTCAATAATTCTTCAGCTTGCCCAATAGTTCGTTCCCTGAAAACACAACCAGCAAAACTATCTGGGAAATCCCTAGAAGCATTGGTTAGTCCATTATATAAGATATCAAGTATTTCATTTTTCTTAAGAGGATGATTAGGCAAAGCATTAAGCAATTGGCAAAGCCACCCCCAAGCTTGTGGGAGACTCTCTTCTTCAATTTGCACAAAGTTAAATATTTCCTGAAAGTAGCTTGTTTCTTATGAGCAGGGAAATATTTTTCAGAGAAGTAATAAATCATATCCTGTGGACTACGAACACAACTAGGAGCAAGGGTATTGTACCAAGCTTTAGCATCACCCTTTAATGAGAACGGAAATAATTTGAGAATATAGTAATAGCGAGTTTTCTCATCATGAGTAAAAAGAGTGGCTATGTCATTCAACTTACTAAGATGTGCCACAAAACTTTTAGTTTCATAACCATGGAAAGGATCAGATTCAACCAAAGTAATTAACTCTGGGTCGACAGAGAATTCATAATCCTTATCATCAATAAAGATGGGTGAAGTAGCAAACTTAGGATCATATTGCATTCTAGCATTCAAAGATTTTTCTTTATACTTGCATACTAATTTCTCTAGATCATCTCTATCCTTACAAGCAAGAATATCTCAGTTGCCTCCTCATTCATAACATAACCTTTCGGTACCTTCGGAAATTCATATCTAGGAGGGATAGTTCTAGTAGGTGTTTCAAGATTTCCAGTTTCAAGCTCATCATCAGTTTCAACAACATCATGTTGTCTTACTCTAGCAATTTGTTCATCTAGAAATTCACCTAGTGGCACATCATCATCCAGCAAGGTACTAGGATCATCATAAGTATCATTCATAGCAGAAGTAGCATCATCAATAACTTGCGACATATCAGGATTAATAGCATGTGGTGGTGTTGCAAGTTTACTTATAACAGAAGGTGAATCTAAAGCAGAGCTAAATGGCAGTTCCTGACCTCCCCTCATCTGAGAGGGTTATATCATAGTCTTAGCATCCTTTAGATTCCTCAAGTGATAAATTGATAATAATCCCAAGTGACTCAACAATTATAGCTATGCTCCCCGGCAACGGCGCCAAAAAAAGGTCTTGATGACCCACAAGTATAGGGGATCACAAAAGTTTTCGAGGATAGAGTATTCAACCCAAATTTACAGATTCGACACAAGGGGAGCCAAAGAATATTTGCAAGTATTAGCAGCTGAGTTGTCAATTCAACCACACCTGGAGATTAATTATCTGCAGAAAAGTGATCAGTAGCAAAGTAGTATGATAGTTTTGATAATAGTGACAGCAGCAATAGTAGCGGTAACAGTGATATCAGTAATTTTGTTGCAAGTGCAACAGTAACGATAGCAGTAGTAGCTTAGCAAGAACAATATAAGATAAATTCGTAGGCATTGGATCGGTAATTGTCAGGACCGGATTTTTGGGATATTAATTTCCCAGAAAATGGCCCTTGTGCTCACCAGCCCCAGGATTACTGTTAGCTGGCGAGACACCAACTTGATACAGGAACTCCAAGCAAAATAAAATGTGTATTTCAAGACCATTCTGACCTATGAGTACAACAAATGGTTTCTAGTGGTTGATGGCGGAAGTGGTTTGTGGTTCATCTGCGTCTATGGGACTCCATTTCCCGCAGGAACAGCTGACCTGGATAACTCCTATCTTCGCGAGGCTCCTATCATCATTGTGTAGGTTCCGGGGTTGTCATCGCAACGCTCCTCTCCATGCAAGAGATCTGGCCAAGACAATAGCCAGGGACAAGCCAGTGAGAAATTTTGAATGTACTCGCAAACATTATGAACACAGGTATAATATAACAATGATAACCATGCTCTAAAATATTCTAGGATCACAATGTCAGTCACGAAATAAAAATCCATGATGCACGCAAGCAGGTTGTTTATATAAAACATGAGTATGCAATCAGGGAGTAGAAATAGAATGCACCGATCGGGTGTCAGGAGGGATGCCTCGAAAGGATAATGATATAAGCATGCCACAGTTGGGCGTCTCAGCGACACCACATAAAGGGCTTATAAGTGAAATAAATAACGAACATGTCATAGTCGGGCGTCTGTGCGACACCACATAAAGGGCTTATAAGTGAAATAAATAACAAGCATGCCACAGTCGGGCGTCTCAACGACACCACATAAAGGGCTTATAAGAGGATAGTCACAGTGAATATCCGGGAGGTAGAACCGTCCCAGGGATGCTCAACAATTCCAAGTAATATAAATGGTCAGTCCATAATAATAGTAATAATAATAATAATAATAATAATAATAATAATAATAATAATAATAATCATCATCATCATCATCATCATCATCATAAGTCACAAGTCATGATCAATGTTCTGGTCTAGCAGTTTCTCCTCCGAAGACCGACACTAAGACCGATACTTGACCCATCCCAGATTGTAGTCCTTACCTATGGACACGGCTATTCTAATAGATTTAACCTCTGCAGAGGGTGTACTCTTTACCCACGAGTAACGGACTTCTTTAGTCCATCAGGACTAATTCCATTTACGGTCTTTTAATTGAAAACACACCGACCAAGACACACCGACTTAACTTACGGTGTCGGAATCACCAACGACACTGTTAAGCAAAACTCTAAGTGGGAGGCTACAACCTCGATTAGCATGGGATCAAATTTATACAAATGCGCTACTAAGGGGTGCCCCCCTCTCAGTCCCAACTGGAAACACCCATGCCCCCGGACCAGGTGGCATGCCTACCGGCTGCAGCTGGTATCTTCCACCATGGCCTCTCTGTACGGTGTGTGCTAGAAAGGGGTTGACAACTTACTGAACCGTACCCTACCTACGGCAGGGACACATGGTAGTACGAAACAAGTATGGGGGTTACTGGAACAAGACTCGATCTAAGGTCAACTCAGGAGGTTTAAGTGTTTCCTGCATGATTAGCATAACCAATATATTTCAACCAACAGACAGAATCACCACTCATCATACCTCATCATACCTCATCATGCCATACCAGACACAATCGTCTCGACGAGGAACTAGAGACAAGCTCGTGTCTACCCAAGACAGAGGCTTTCCCGGAGTCCTTCCGGTATGCATGAAAGGCATACGATGGTGATTACTATCACAACGTATCCATTTCCAACAGCAAAGAATCTTCATTATGCACTCATGCGTATGATCCTATCATCGCATAAAATAACGAAACTCCGAGACGAGGGGTGCTGTAAATGTATCAAACAACACAGAAAAACATTATGCCATCGTTCAGAATGCTTGCCTTCAAGTGGTGGAGAGGCAGGGTGCATTCCAAATCTTTTGAAAGTTTTCTTCTCTCTCCAAAAATCCTATTTTGAGAAAATTCAAATTAACACATAGTTTCAAAACAGTACAAAAAGTTTTTTGGAAAATTTTCAAATAAATATGAAAATAAACTAGACAGAATTTGAGAAACAACAGAAAAAGAATCAAGTCAATTGGACTTATATTTAAAAAGTTATAGCCAGTCAAAGTTTAGTCAAAAATCTGTTTTTAATAAAAATAGAAAAAGAAAACTTTTGAATGAGAATACGCTTTCGGGGTAGAGGAGGCGTACTCTGGGTTTTACGCCTTCACTTAAGCCAGCGTGGATCGGCTCGTGGGTCACTGACAGTGGGTCCCTTGGGCCCACTGGTCAGGTTTGACCAGTCGTCCCCGCCTCCTTCCTTCTCTGTCCGAGCAGAGGCGGGGCTCCGGCGATCGACACCGGCGAACGGCAGCTCCCCACTGGGTTCCGAGGGCAGGGATGGATCCGCCAGTCCAGGGCACTCCTCCCGATGGTCGCTAGTTTAGCGGGGGTGGAGGGAGTCGCCAGCGGCGAGCTCTGCGGCAGACGCGGCCTCGGGAGAAGTGGGGCTTTGGGCCATAGTGGTTCCTGGGCGAGTTTGAGGGGTTGGGTGGCTCCGCTTGATCAAAGGGAGTCGGGTGGTGGTGCTGGATGGACGGGGAAGGGCCTGCTCGCGACGAATGGAGCCAGAGCGTGGCGGCGGCCGAACATGCCGGAGATGGGGAAGAAGGCTTCCCGCTGTCGCTTGCTGGCCGTGGGGGCTTTGGAGGAGTGGCTTGAGGTCGCCTAAGGGTCCGGACGAGCTCGGGGCTCCTTTTATAGGCGGTTGAGGTCGGTTCCGCGGCGGCCGGAGATAAGATCGACGGCGAACCGCCGTTTTGTAGCTGCAGGGCGACGTGGCGGCGGTGTGCGCTAGCAGACGAGCTCGTGGATGAGCTCGAGCTGTTCCAGGGGCAGCTGGCGCACGCGTATGGCTTGGGCGGCGCCGTCCATGGTAGAGGCCTACTGTGGCCGGCCGCTAGTTGCCACGGCCGACCTGACGGCGGCGCTGTGGGGCTCCAGGGACGGCTCTGCGGTGAGAGAGGGGGCGCGCGTGTTGGCTGCAAGTGGGGAAGGACCAGAATGAGCGCGGGGAGGCGGCAGTGAGATGCGGCGGCTCGGTGCGTGCGCGTGCAAAACGTGCGCTCTAGGCGCGCCCAGAGCACGCACACCAGGCGTTCGACCGAATGCCATCGCATTCTAGGCCCCTTTGCTGCCTCTACAACTAACCAGGACTAGGCTAATGATCATATGGGAGCTAATAGACATGCTGGTAAGGCCATTAGGGCAACTTCATAATGCAAGTCCAAAAGCATGCCAAACCTGGCCATGCTCCTAACCTGCTCGATGAAATGCCAAGTGCATCTAGGCAACTCTTGGGGTGGCCAAAATCTCCAGATCCTAGTCTCTTTAGATGATGAAGAGGGTGGCAAGGTTAGTTTATCAAAAACAAAAACTTGTTAGTGCAAGTTTGTGAGAAAATCAAATATGTGCACAAACTAAAGGTCATTATTGCATGGACCAAAAATACTCCAATGGGCCCACTCTCCTGGACTTAAGGGTTTTGTAGGGTGGTCTATAAGCAAGAAAAAGAGTCAAGGGTAAAAGGGCAAGTTAAAATATGGTTGCAGTAGAAAATACCAAACTTGACAAGAGAGCAAAAGAGGATGTTTTGCTCAAAATTTTCAAAGAACACCAGTGGTTTTTTGCATAAAGTTGAATTATATACTCCTATCAACATCCCCTAATTTTGGTGGAATTTTAAAGAAATATTTAAATAGATTGCAGTGCAAAAGTGCAAACTCGACCAGAGTTGAAAACTATGGGTAGAGCTCAAAATTTCCAATGACAATTTTTTATTTTGCATAAAAGTGATGTGGAAACATCACATGACATCCCCAAATTTTGGTGGGATCTTTAAAGAAGTATTGGAAAGGGTTGCAGTGCAAATGGGACCCTAAAACCAATGAAAATCATTTTTAAGGAAATAAAGCTCAGGGAGAAATAATCATATAAATAATTCCACTGATAAAGGAAATGTTTTTAGAGAGGGTATACAAGTACAACAACATTTGAAAAGTTTTTACTTGGTGTGGAAACTCCACAACTCAAAAGATAGGAGTGGTTCTGAATTAAAGGGAAATCCAGAAAATAAAAATACCAAGGAAAAAAATTAATCAATAAATCATGGTTAAATTTTTTTGGGGTGTTACAACACTACCCCCCTTAAGAAAAATCTCGTCCTCGAGATTTGCTAAGGGTTGTTTTGAAAATATTACTTTGGGTGTCGTTGGGGTTTGGTTTTTGGTAGCTATGCCCGGAATTAAAAATGCAATCGTATACCAACATACTTATGTCTGGCTACTATTTAAAATAGGGGCGCACAAGCCAACAACATTTAATTACGGCGATACAGGATCACACAGTTACAGGGCGTGGACATACTAAGACTCGGTACTACTCGAGTGATTTTAGTCTACCTCGTTCATATCTAAGTGGGTGTGCCTTGTGGACGCTGAGGCTTCTCCATGGGTTTCACCATCGGGGTTAGCTGGAGGGGGTTGAGGAACTGCAGGGTCGGGTAGCGATGGTGACCATCGCGGGGGTTGTTGGCCACAATCCCGTTGGAGCGTGTTCCCAAAAGGTGATGAAGCACTTCTGGGGGACACCAAAGCATTTTGGTTGATGGCTGGGGAAGACCTCAAGGACTCGATCGGTTGTCCGAACAACACGACTGGGTTGTCGGAGTCGGGCTCATCTTCTCCTCTCGCCGGGGCTCGGCTAATCAGTTCTCCACGAGCTGTGATCAGATCAAGGGTGATTTGATCGAACAGTCCCTCTAGTGCACTTACATAGCGCACTAGATGCAACAACGCAGGATCCGTCTCGTGATCTCCGTGGGCAACCTAGGGTGGCCTACCGTACCCGTCACGGCTGGGGTAGTAGTAGAACGAGCGACAGTTAACTCTAGGCGACAAGTGCCGGAGTTGAATTACAGCCTCTCGATCAGCTAGTTGGATGGCTTGTGGCTCAAAGGAAGTTGTCCTTCCGGTGAACCTGTAGGGGCGTTCTGGAGATAGACCCCTACCATAGATGTGTACTGTGGCCCAGAATTGACGGCTCTCACCACTCATGGGCCCTTGGTACACCACAAATTCCGGGGGCTCTTCTAATGCAAAGGCACGTCGGGTGAGGTTTGCTAGCACGGTCACAAAACCTCCAAGGTTGGTTGCTATGGTCTCATTGTGAACAATGGGTCCGGGCATTTTATCTTGGTTTGGGGTAGAGGCTGTGCTGTGCTGAGTTGAGGCTAGCGTGCCCTTTTATAGAAAAAGGGGACGGAGTCTTCCTTCGCACGCTTGCGAATGAGACACTCTTAGGTGTCGGTCACTGGCGCGTGATCGACAGGCTAGGCCAATAGGTTGGGCACCGACTGCCAAAAGGTGTCGGGTCACTATGTGGCTATCTTACACGAGAAGCTTGGCTGGGGTTAGGTTAAGGTCTGGTGGGTTGGTTAACCTAGGTTTTTTGACCTGGCTAAGATAGGATTAGCCAATGGTCAGCCTGGCTCTGATACCAAGTTTGTCAGGACCGGATTTTTGGGATATTAATTTCCCAGAAAATGGCCCTTGTGATCACCAGCCCCAGGATTACTGTTAGCTGGCGAGACACCAACTTGATATAGGAACTCTAAGCAAAATACAAATGTGTATTACAAGACCATTCTGGCCTATGAGTACAACAAATGGTTTCTAGTGGTTGATGGCGGAAGTGGTTTGTGGTTCATTTGCGTCTATGGGACTCCATTTCCCACAGGAACAGCTGACCTGGATAACTCCTATCTTCGCAAGGCTGCTATCATCATTGCGTAGGTTCCGGGGTTGTCATCGCAACGCTCCTCTCCATGCAAGAGTTCTGGCCAAGACAATAGCCTGGGACAAGCCAGTGAGTACTTTTGAATGTACTCGCAAACATTATGAAGACAGGTATAATATAACAATGATAATCATGCTCTGAAATATTCTAGGTTCACAACGTCAGTCACGAAATAAAAATCCATGATGCACGCAAGCAGGTTGTTTATATAAAACATGAGTATGCAATCAGGGAGCAGAAATAGAATGCACCGATCGGGTGTTTGGAGCGACGCCTCGAAAGGATAATGATATAAGCACGCCAAAACTGGCCATTAGGGCAACTTCATAATGCAAGTCCAAAAGCATGCCAAAACTGGCCATGCTCCTAACCTGCTCGATGAAATGCCAAGTGCATCTACGCAACTCTTGGGGTGGCCAAAATCAGATCCTAGTCTCTTTAGATGAAAAATAGGGTGGCAAGGTTAGTTTATCAAAAACAAAAACTTGTTAGTGCAAGTTTGTGAGAAAACCAAATCTGTGCAGAAACTAAAGGTCATTATTGCATGGACCAAAAATACTCCAATGGGTCCACTCTCCTGGACTTAAGGGTTTTGTAGGGTGGTCTATAAGCAGGAAAAAGAATCAAGGGTAAAAGGGCAAGTTAAAATATGGTTGCAGTAGAAAATACCAAACTTGACCAGAGAGCAAAAGAGGATGTTTTGCTCAAATTTTTCAAAGAACACCAGTGGGTTTTTGCATAAAGTTGAATTATATACTCCTACCAACATCCCCTAATTTTGGTGGAAGTTTTAAATAAATTGTTGGAGAGATGGGCCACGGGTAGGCAAACCCGAGCCCCTGGACCTTTCAAAAACATCAGGGCAAACTGCGCCCCTCAAGACCCCAAGACGAAGAGCCGCCTTCTGAGAGTCGGCGGCTGAGCCGCCGACTGCCCCTCCCAGCCGAGTCCCAGAGACGGCCTCGAGATGAGCCGACTCCCAACTGGAGGCTTCCAGAGAAGCCGATTATGGGGAGTCTTCCCGCGACTCCAACCACCTCCTGCCTATGTGACTACGGACGGGATGGGATGTGGCCGCCGCGTGGCCCATCCCTGCCCCGTTCACAAAGGGCAGGCATGGCCATAGTGCGCCATACTGACGGAGATCTCCGTCCGGCGCGGCACTGTTGCCACGCCGGCCCTGACATCAGCCCCGTGGGCAGATCCCCGTACCCACGACGGCCTGTCTTTACGACCCAGAGACGGCGGGACCCGCCTGTCGGCGGGGATGCAGAAGACGGCGAGAGCGCAGGAAGACGGACCGGTTGGGAGTCGGCCCCCAGGAGTCGGCCGGCCCCTCCCACGGGCCCGCATGCCATTAACCAGATGAGACAGGGAAATGGCGACAGTGATCGCCCGTCAGGCGGCGGCACTGTAGCCATGACCCCATGACCAAGCTAGCGTCATTAGAGGCGCGACTACAGTAATCCGCAGCCGGCAAGAGCCCCCCGCGGCAGGCAAGGCCTGTCGGCCCCATGCTGGGCCGTCGGCGGGGCCCACTAGTCTGCGGGCCCCAGGAGTCGGCGGGAAGACGGCGACCTAAGAGAGAGCCGGCTGGGACCCGCGCCCAGCCGGATTACCATTGTACCCCCGGGGGGTAGGCCTATATGAACCCCCCGGGGCATCCATGCAAGAGGTTGGACCCTAATAGTTTTAGACACACATGGAGGGACGAGAAGAGCTAGCCGTGCCCTTCTCCTTCCTCACCCCGAACAGCTCGAGGAGCAACCTTGTACCCACTTTGCCATAGTGATCATGCGGAGACCCCGCAGAGCAGCAGTAGGGGTGTTATCTCCACGGAGAGCCCTGAAGCTTGGTAAGATCCGCCGGCGTGCATGCCTTCGCCTCATCCCGTTTCCAGGCACCGGCGACGTTCTACTCGTCCCCACCATGATAAGCCATCCTTTGGCATATGTCACACCCAACCCCCGACATTTGGCGCCCACCGTGGGGCTAGGTGCACCGTCGTCCGGAGACCTGCTCTAGGCGGGAACCCTTTTCCTCCCTGGCAAGCGCAGCCAGCCCGGCATGCCAGACGGAGTATGCGCCGACGCGCTGCATGGCGCTGAGATCGCTTGCGCGGCCAGCTGCCTCGCCGAACTTGTCGGCGAGGTTCACCTCTCCGACGAGCCTGCATCCGACGCAGGCACGGGCGGCCCCGAGAGCCTCCTCGCGGGCCTCCTCGAACAACTCCATGTTGCCGGCGAGCCTGCCACAGACTTGGAATCCGTAGGCTCCACCGACCAGATGCTGGTCGACTCCGACACCGCATCGCTCGACGCGTTCCCCACCAACGTGGTGGTCTACGATGAGCCGCTCCCTCGCGCGGAGAGCGGGGGAAGCACCGTCACGGAAGTGCTCGTCATCAGTCATGGCGAGCGTTTCAGCGAAGGAGCTCGTGACCCTCTCGACGCGGCTCTGCAAGACCTGACCGCGCCTATTCCGGAAGACGCTAACGCTGAGATGCTGGAGGCACGCCGCCTTCAGCTCCTTGAAGGCGCGAGGAAGCTGGCAAGCATGAGACGCTTGTCAGAAGCCTACCAGCATGAGATGGATCGCGCTGTGGGCGGCTCGCCGGCCCCGACTGGGCCTAGCCGCCTAGGCGCGGTCCAGCAGCGCGGCGTAGTCATCGCCAACTTGTTCGGGGCCAATCGCCCTGTGTACGCCACGGCCGCGGAGAACATCTGCGCCGCCCAGGCGGCGGCGGACGAACTAGACAACTTCGAGGGTGAGGAGCGCCGCCTGATGAAGGAGCGAGTCCGGCAGCTCCTCGACGCGGCTGCCGCGCAGGACGAGGCCGGTGCCGCACGGAGGCGCCACAACGACAGAACGACGACTTGCCTCCCCGCCGAGATCAAGGCGCGACGTCTCGGACGCCGACTGGCGGTGTCCGTGGAAGAAAAAACAAGGCTCCGGCTGTCAGCCACAGTCGGACTCACATCTCCATAGAGCGCGAACAAGACGGCCGCCCAAGAGCAGTGGAGCGGCGGGACGACTATCTGCCTCCTCCTCCTCGTAGAGAAAGGCGAGTCTCCCCGCCACCCGTCGAGCATCCAACTCTTGGCGACCGCCTTGGCCGCCGAGAGGGATTCGGAGAAAACGACGCCCGCCACCGGATCGACCGACTCCACCGATCCCTGCCGCTGGAAGAAGAAGATGAGTTGGGCCCGCCCTGTTTCGGACCTCGCATCCGAGACGAGCCCTTCCCCAGAGGGTTCACACTCCCCCGAGACACGCCAAAGTACACCGGCTCCGTAAAGCCGGAAGACTGGCTAGTTGACTACTCCACGGCCGTCAACATAGCGAACGGCAACAAGCGCGTCGCCGTGAAGTATGTTCCCCTCATGCTCCAGGGCACGGCCCGGACATGGTTCAACAGCCTGAAGCCCCGCAGCATCAACAGCTGGGTCGAATTCACCGAGGCCTTCGTCCGCAACTTCACGAGCACGTACAAGCGACCTCCCAAGCCTCGCCAGCTTTCCTTGTGCGTGCAAGGCCCCAACGAGTCAACTCGCGACTACCTCACGCGCTGGGCCGAGCTCCGGAACTCCTGCGAGGGAGTGCACGAGGTGCAGGCTATCGAGTACTTCACCGCCGGGTGCAGAGAAGGCACCCTCCTCAAGCACAAGCTCCTTTGCGACGAGCCGGAGACCCTCGACGAGCTGCTGATCATAGCAGACAAGTACGCCACAGCCGACTCCTCCATGAAGACGGAGATTGAAGTCAGTGCGACTGGCAAGGTGGCTCCTCAGGCTCCCAGAACTCCGGCTGGAGACACTAGTCGGCGACAGCAACAGAACAATCACAAGCGCAAGGCCCCACAGCCGGCTTCCGGCAGCCGGCAGGTGGCGACAGTTGAAGACCAGCAGCCGGAGGGCAGCCTCCGCCAAGCGGCGTAAAGGCGGCAAGTCCAACTGGTTGTCGGCCTTCTCTTCGAAAGCAGACTCTAGATGGTCCTCCAAGTTCCATAGCGGCGCGGCAAGCCGTCAAACCACACCACCGGAAGTGTCACCGGCTCACCAGATTGCCAAGGAGACGGCCTCCTGCCTCCCCTTTCTTTGGCTGCCGCCGCCCCACCGCCGCCCGGCAGTGGCTGTCGAGCCACTCGGCCTTGATACAAGACGAGTACCCAGAAGAGCATGGAGCTTATGTCGTGTTCACCAGTGTGGCCGATGACCGACGCAGCAGGCGGCTGCAGCAGCAAGAAGTGAATGCAGTATCATCAGATACTACAGAGTTCATGCACTGGTCCGAGAAGCCTATCAGTTGGAGCAGGGCTGATCACCCAGAGTTGATGCCGAATCCGAGCTCCTACGCCCTGGTCTTGGGAGCCACCTTTGCCACGTATAGGAGGGCCGCTCGCTTCTCGCGAGTGCTGATAGACGGAGGTAGCAGCATCAATATCCTGTACAAGGACACAATGGAGAAGTTAGGAATCAAGCAAAGACAGCTTCAGAGCAGCCGGACTGTGTTCCACGGCATTGTACCTGGGCTTTCCTGCTCACCGATCGGCAAGATCCTGATAGACGTCCTCTTTGGGGACAAAGATCATTTCCGCCGAGAGCCAGTTTGGTTCGAAGTGGTGGACCTCGAAAGCCCATACCACGCTCTGCTTGGCCGACCTGCTTTGGCCAAATTCATGGCAGTCCCCCACTACGCCTACCTCAAGCTGAAGATGCCAAGTTCCAAGGGGATTCTGACCGTAGTCGGCGACTACAGAAAGTCGTCCGCTTGTGCAGCCGAAAGCAGTCGGCTGGCCGAGCCCCTGGTGATCGCAGCTGAGAAGCGACTACTTGATCGGGTTGTGGCGATGGCCAGCAAGCAGCCCGAAATATCGCCCAACCCCAAGGAGTCGGAAGCTGAGGTCTCGTTCAAGCCGGCCAAAGAGACGAAGAAGATAACCTTGGACCCGGAGCACCCGGAGAGGTACGCTGTCATAGGTGCAAATCTTGACAGTAAATAGGAAGGCGAGCTCGTCGATTTCCTCCGTGAGAATGGGGACATTTTCGCATGGTCCCCTAAAGACATGCCAGGTGTACCGACGGGATTCGCCGAGCACAAGTTACATGTCCGATCTGATGTGAAGCCCGTCAGGCAGGCCTTGCGCCGCCTGTCAGAAGAGAAGAGAGGAGTTGTTGGAGAAGAGATAGCCCGACTCCTAGAACCCGGCTGACAGACTGAAGACCGCCTTCATCACGCCGTTTGGAGCCTTTTGCTACCTGACCATGACGTTCGGCTTAAGGAATGCCGGCGCCACCTTTCAGCGTTGCATGCAGAAGTGCCTCCTCAAGCAGCTCGGCAGAAACGCCCACATCTACGTGGACGATGTAGTGGTGAAGACGGAAAAGCGAGGAACTCTGCTGGAAGACCTCAAGGAGACCTTTGAGAACCTGCGACGATTCCAGATCAAGCTCAACCCTGAGAAGTGCGTCTTCGGAGTACCAGCCGGCCAACTCCTTGGTTTCCTGTCTCTGAACGTGGCATAGAGTGCAACCCTGTGAAGATCAAGGCCATCGAGAGGATGGAAGTACCCCGCCGGCTGCTAGATGTGCAAAAGTTCACCGACTGTTTGGCGTCCATCAGCCGATTCATCAGTCGGTTGGGCGAGAAGGCTCTCCCTTTATACCAGCTCATGAAGAAGACCACCTTCTTCGAATGGAACCACAAGGCGGACGAAGCTTTTCTCCAGTTGAAGAAAATGCTGACTACTCCCCTCGTGCTGGAGGCCCCGACTCCCAAGGAGCCCATGCTCCTGTACATTCCCGCCACCAGCAGGGTAGTCAGCACAGTCATTGTAGTCGAGCGCAAGGAGGAAAGCAAGACGCTACCTGTCCAGAGACCAGTATATTACCTGAGCAAAGTACTGTCGACCTCCAAGCAGAACTACCCCCACTACCAGAAGATGTGTTACAGCGTGCACTTTGCTGCCAAGAAGTTGAAGCCTTACTTTCAAGAGCATCCAATCACTGTGGTTTGCACAGCCCCACTAGCCGAGATGCTTCTGGCTGAGTGGCCAAATGGGCCATAGAGCTGGGCCCCTACACCATCTATTACCAGCCCCGCACCGCCATCAAGTCGCAAGCACTGGCCGACTTCCTCGTCGACTGGGCCGAGACCAGATACTCCGCCGCCAATACCGACTCCACCCATTGGCGGATGCATTTCGATGGCTCCAAGATGCGCACCAGCTTGGGAGCCGGCGTTGTCCTCACTTCCCCCAAAGGTGACAAGCTCAAGTATGCGCTGCAGATCCATTTCGCCGCCTCCAACAACGTCGCCGAATACGAGGCGCTCATTCACAGGCTCCGGCTTGCCAAAGAACTTGGCATTCGCCGGATCCTGTGTTATGGCGACTCCGACTTGGTGGTCCAACAGTCATCCGGCGACTGGGACACCAAAGATGCAAACATGGCGAGCTACCGTTTCCTGGTACAGCAATTGAGTGGATATTTTGAGGGGTGCGAGTTCCTCCACGTACCAAGAAACGACAACGACCAAGCAGATACCCTGGCACGAATCGGATCCACCCGCCATGCAATACCATCCGGCTTCGCCCTTCAGCGCCTCCTCAAGCCATCTGTCAAGCCGTCACCAGAATCAGACTCCATTTTCATGCCGGCTCCCCCTGAAGAAGTCGGATCCGACTCCAAAGCCTCAGCAGACGGCACGAGAATTCTTGCAGACGGCCCCAAGAATGCCGCAGTCGAAGCCGGCCCGGGGACTTCAGAACCCGGCCCCGGGGACTCCGGCGACCATTGCGAAGACTCCAGAACTCGGCCCGGGGACTGCACCAGTCGGCCCGAGGACTTCATCAACCCAGCAAGCGGCTACGGACTCCAACCCGCCGTCTCCCAGCCTAGCCGCCCTCGTCCAAGTGGCAGTACTGGCAATTGAAGAAATAGCAGCACCCTCATGGGCCCAGCCAATCCTGAAGTTCCTAGTAAGGGAGAGCTACCAACCGATGAAATCTTGGCTCGGCAAGTACAATGCCGAGCGGCAGCCTACACTATAGTCAATAGAGAGCTGGTCAGGCGCAGCGTCACCGGTGTCTACCAGCGTTGCGTCGAGCCAGAGCAAGGCCAGACGATTCTCGAAGACATTCATCAAGGCGAGTGCGGCCACCATGCGGCCTCAAGAGCACTCATCGCCAAAGCCTTCCGACACGGTTTCTTCTGGCCAACTGCCCTAGAAGAGGCCAAGGAACTAGTTCAAAAATGCAAGGGGTGCCAGATGTTCCGCTCCAAGCCGTTTCAGCCGGCTTCCGCACTCTATACTATCCCCATCGTCTGGCCCTTTGCTGTTTGGGGCTTGGACATGGTGGGACCATTCAAAGCAGCACGAGGCGGCCTAACTCACTTACTTGTCGCGGTGGACAAGTTCACCAAGTGGATAGAAGCAAAACCCATCAAGAAGTTGAATGGTCCTACTGCAGTGACTTTCATCGCCGACATCACGACTCGGTACAGCGTACCACACAGCATCATCACCGACAATGGCACAAATTTTGCCAAAGGCGCCCTGGCCCGTTTCTGCGCGACGCAAGGCATCCGACTGGACTTAGCGTCCATTGCCCATCCACAGTCAAACGGCCAGGTGGAGCGAGTGAACGGCCTCATCTTGTCTGGCATCAAGCCTTGACTAGTTGAACCACTGGAGCGTTCGGCCGGCTGCTGGCTTGAGGAGTTGCCAGCCGTCCTCTGGAGTTTGCGCACGACTCCAAACAAGTCAACCGGCTTCACACCCTTCTTCCTCGTCTACGGTGCCGAAGCCATCATCCCAACGGATATAGAGTTCGACTCCCCGCGAGTCACCATCTACACCGAGGAGGAAGCAGACGAAGCACGTCAAGACGGCGTCGATCTGCTGGAAGAGGGCCGGCTGTTAGCACTCAGCCGGTCCAGCATCTACCAGAAGAGCCTGCGCCGCTACTACAACAGGAAGGTCAAGCCGAGATCTTTCCAAGAGGGCGACCTTGTGCTCCTGCTGATCCAGCGAACAGTCGGCCAACACAAGTTGTTGGCACCTTGGGAAGGCCCCTTTATTATCAGCAAAGTGCTGGGCAATGACTCCTACTACGATCGGCCTTTCGAAGCCCTGAGCACGCAAGAGGGACGACTCCGGCAAAGAGACGGAGCGGCCATGGAATGCGAACCTTCTCCAAAGATTTTACGGTTGATGCAGTATGTACCACGCTACCTTTTGTGTTAAAGTACCAAGACTTCGGGCCCCCTGAGACGAGCTCGGGGACTGCCCTTTTTTGCTATCTGTATGATAAGAATTATGCCTTCGAGTATGTTACTCTTTGTTATGCCGCTTGGCACGGGTTCGACTAGTCGGCCCGGGACTCGCCATATGCACTATGAATGCTTCCTCAATCGGACAAGTAGTGCGTGGTGCCTAAGCCGTCTCCTTTCAGAAGCCGCAGCTCGCAGAGCGACTGTTTGGTGGGCAGGAGTAAGGAAGAATGGGCGCCCACATGAAAAATGGCTAAGGACCCAAAGCATAAACATAGCTTAAGCCGGCTTCCAGCCCCTTTTTGCAAAAACCGACTCTTGAGTGGTCGGCTTTCCGCTTTCTATCCAACTTGTTTAAAAGACTCTAAAAAATGGCCAAGTACTTGCCTTCCCAAGAGTAGCCAAGCACTTGATCCAAACGGTAGTCCGCAGAGCGGTTGTCCGATGGGCAAGGCGGCGACTAAGGGAAGGCGGCAAAGGAAAGAGCCATAAGAGCAATAAGCAAGGAAAGATAGAATTAGGATAATATTTACACAGCATAGGCCCTTGGCCGAATCTTCGAGCAGGAGTTCAAAATACACCCCGCGGGAGGAATTGTGCGAATTAACAAGTTTTTCCAAAGACTATCAAAGCAGATAAAATAAAGGCAAGACAGCAGCCTAGGAAGCGGCTGACGGGTTTGGAGGGCCGGAGGAGACGGCGGTGTCAGACGCCGGGGCGGCCGGCTGGGCAGTCTCGGCTTGATCATCTCCGGCGGCAGCCAGCCCAGACGGGCGCGGCTCGTTGCTAGAGGTGCGGTCGAGCTGAAGCTGGTCGCCCGCTCCGTCTTCTGGCGCCTCCATCTCATCTCCGTCTTCCGCCTCGCCTTCCTCCTCGGCGCTGGAGCCGATCACCTCCGCCGAGTCCTCGTCGTAATCCGGGTTCATCCCGAACCACTCCGGCGGCGCCTCCCTGCCGTCCTCGGCCCGCTCAGGGACGAAGACACTGGTGTCCGTGTAGTCGGCGATCGCCGCCGCACGCTCGACGACGGCGTCTTCTGCAGCCAGCAGCTCCACCTGGGCCTCTGACCGGAACGCGGCCAGCCGGTCCAGATCCAGCCCTGGATACCACACCTTGACGAATTCCAAGGCTCGGCGCGCTCCAGCCCGGGCCGCGGAACCCTTCCAGGCCTCAAGACGGCCAGCCGCGACCTCCAGCCAGTCGGCAATCCGACTGGGAGTGCGCAGAACCGGCATGTCTGGCCATAGGGAAGCAATCGCCTGAGCGCCGACACGTTGAAGCCGGCGCAGCATCCGATGGGCCAGCCGCAGACGAGCCTCAATGCTCAGAAGCTGCTCGTCAAGGGTCCGGGGGGCGTTGGCAGCGATCTCAGCACCACTCTCCCTCCGCGCCTCGCGATCAGCCTCGATGGCTTGATTGGCCGCCTGCGTATGGCCGGGGAAGAAGTCTGCCAAGACGAGAGAGAAGCAAGTCAAAAAACCAGGAGTCAGCCTAACCAATAGTCAACGGCTCAAAGAAGAAAAATAAAGAAACTCAACGTCGACGATGTCCTCGATTTCATGGAAGCCGGAGGTCAGCTGTGCTTCCTTGTAGGTCCAGGAGGAGCGCTCGCTCTCGAACTCGACCAGGAGAGCAGCCTCTCTCTTCTTCGCCTCGTCCCGCGCCACCTTAAGCAGCTCCCTTTGCTCCACGAGCTGCGTAGCCAGCAGGTCACGCTCTGTGGCGAGCTTGCTGCACTCCTCCCCCTTGGCGCGCAAGGCGGTGTCGGCCGCGCCCAGCTGCCTTCGGAGAGTGGCGTTGGCCTCTGAAGAAAAAAAAGAAAAAAAAGTCGTCAACTAAGAAGGTCGCCAGGAAGATCGGCGCGCTGGCGAGGCGACTTGAAGGAGCGCTGGGGAGAACGCCGAGGAAGCCCTCGCACAAGGCAGCGAAGGCAGCCAGCAGCACCACCGTATTCGGAGTGAGGTGGTGCGGCTGGAGCCCGTGA
This sequence comes from Aegilops longissima, assembly GCA_021605205.1. NCBI lineage: Eukaryota > Viridiplantae > Streptophyta > Magnoliopsida > Poales > Poaceae > Aegilops > Aegilops longissima. The sequence continues at coordinate 630,686,635 of CM038677.1, read as the reverse complement.
AACTCCAGGAAGGCGCGGAAGAAGCTGCTCGCCGGCAGCCCTAGACCGCGCATGAGGTGCGGCGGAATATGACCCGCCGCCCTCCTCCGCGCCCGGCGTTATGTTGCACGCCGGCGCGGCGCGGGTCTGCACTAGGTTCTTGCCGGGTATGCGGCGCGTCTGGCGGAGGAACTCGATTTGGTCGTCGTCCACCTCGGAGCCGTCCCACACGCCGGAGCGCGCGGGAGGCGCAACAGCGGAGGATGAGCTCATCTCCGCGGCATGGCGCGGTTCGGCGCGGCGGCAGCAAGGATCAAGAAGAAGAAGCGAGAGGAAGATGGAGCAAGAGGAAGCGGGGAAGCGGGGAGATGGGTGTGCGTGCTTCGCCGCCCCCCTCCTCCCGCCTACTTATAGGCTCATGGGCTGAGAAGCCGATGGGGCAGGCGTGGGATTAACTGCGCCCAGTACCCCACGCCCCCCACGATTTAACCCACGAAGTTACTGCGCGCAGTAATGACGTGGGGAACCCAACCGCCCGCGCGGCCCCAACGGATCCGCCTGTGCGCCGAGGCGCGGTAGTGGCGGGCCCCGCCTGATAGGCCTGTCTCGTCACGCGCGTGGGTGGGCAGACTGACCCTGCCGCGGGGCGTCGCGCGACGGGCCTGCAACGGGCAGCTGCCTGGAAGCTTATCAGGCACGCTGCCTGGATCCCGCCACGACCCTCAAACCCTTTGAGGAGCAAGACGGACTACTGTGAGTCCGACTCCAGCTAGTCGGCCTAAGAGGAAGCCGGCGAGCCAATATCAAATTCTTCCACCAGAGGGATGAAACTGTTGAGGCTCCTCGACATGTTGCCCTCAGCACCTCACCAGCTTCGGGGACTACTGTCGGAGAGATGGGCCACGGGTAGGCAAACCCGAGCCCCTGGACCTTTCTAAAACATCGGGGCAAACTGCGCCCCTCAAGACCCCAAGATGAAGAGCCGCCTTCTGAGAGTCGGCGGCAGAGCCGCCGACTGCCCCTCCCAGCCGAGTCCCAGAGACGGCCTCGAGATGAGCCGACTCCCAACTGGCGGCTTCCAGAGAAGCCGGCTGTGGGGAGTGGGCCCGCAACTCCAACCACCTCCTGCCTATGCGACTACGGACGGGATGGGATGTGGCCGCCGCGCGGCCCATCCCTGCCCCGTTCACAAAGGGCAGGCATGGCCACAGTGCGCCGTACTGACGGAGATCTCCATCCGGCGCGCAGACTGCTGCCACGCCGCCTCGACATCAGCCCCGTGGCGCGATCCTCGCACCCACGATGGCATGTCTGTACGACCCAGAGACGGCGGGACCCGCCTGTCGGTGGGGCTGCAGAAGACGGCGAGAGCGCCGGAAGACGGACCGGTTGGGAGTCGGCCCCCAGGAGTCGACCGGCCCCTCCCACGGGCCCGCTCGCCATTAACCAGACGAGACAGGGAAATGGCGACAGTGCCCGTCAGGCGGCGGCACTGTTGCCATGACCCCATGACCAAGCTAGCGTCATTAGAGGCGCGGCTACAGTAATCCGCAGCCGGCAAGACCCGCCATGGCGAGTAAGGCCTGTCAGCCCCATGCTGGGCCGTCGGCGGGGCCCACTAGTCTGCGGGCCCTAGGAGTCGGCGGGGAAGACGACGACCTAAGAGACAGACGGCTGGGACCCGCGCCCAGCCGGATTACCATTGTAACCCCGGGGGGTAGGCCTATATAAGCCCCCCGGGGCATCCATGCAAGAGGTTGGACCCTAATAGTTTTAGACACACATAGAGGGACGAGAAGAGCTAGCCGTGCCCTTCTCCTTCCTCACCCCAAACAGCTCAAGGAGCAACCTTCTACCCACTTTGCCATAGTGATCATGCGGAGACCCCGCAGAGCAGCAGTAGGGGTGTTATCTCCACGGAGAGCCCTGAAGCTGGGTAAGATCCGCCGGCGTGCATGCCTTCGCCTCATCCCGTTTCCAGGCACCGGCGACGTTCTACTCGCCCCCACCATGATAAGCCATCCTTTGGCATATGTCGCACCCAACCCCCGACAGAAATATTTAAATAGGTTGCAATGCAAAAGTGCAAACTGGACTAGAGTTGAAAACTAGGGGTAGAGCTCAAAATTTCCAATTACAAAAAATATTTTTGCATAAAAGTGATGTGGAAACATCACATGACATCCCCAAATTTTGGTGGGATCTTTAAAGAAGTATTGGAAAGGGTTGCAGTGCAAATGGGACCCTAAAACCTATGAAAATCATTTTTTAAGAAAATAAAGCTCAGGGAGAAATAATCATATTAATAATTCCACTGATAAAGGAAATGTTTTTAGAGAGGGTATACAAGTCCAACAACATTTGAAAAGTTTTTACTTGGTGTGAAAACTCCACAACTCAGAAGAAAGGAGTCGTTCTTAATTAAAGGAAAATCCAGAAAATAAAAAATTAATTTACCAAGGCAAAAAATTTAATCAATAAATCATGTTTAATTTTTTTTTGGTGTTATAGTAATTTATTGGATGATATTCATCATGTGATAGTCATAACCTATGGCGATACGACACTAGCTCCAGTTCATAAATATAATGTAGGCATGTATTCCGTAAATAGTCATATGTGCTTATGGAAAGAAATTGCATGACATATTTTGTCCTACCCTCCCATGGCAGTAGGGTCCAATTAGAAACTAAGGGATATTAAGGCCGCCTTTTAATAGAGAATCAGAACAAAGAGTTAACACAGAGTGAATACATGAACTCCTCAAACTACGGTCGTCACCAGGAGTGCTCCCGACTATTGTCACTCCGGGGTTGCCGGATCATAACACATAGTATGTGACTATAACATGCAAGATCGGATCTAGAACATAGATGTAATGGTGATAACATAAACGGTTCAGATCTGAAATCATGGCACCCGGGCCCAAAGTGACAAGCATTAAGCATGGCAAAGTCATAGCAACATCAATCTCAGAACATAGTGGATACTAGGGATCTAGCCCTAACAAAACTACCTAGATTACATGATGAATCTCATCCAACTCCTCACTGACCAACGAGCCTATGAAGGAATTACTCACCCCCGGTGGGGAGCATCATGGAATTGGCGATGGAGAAGGGTTGGTGATGACGAAGATCAAAGATCCCCCTCTCCGGAGCCCCAAACGGACTCCAGATCTGGCCTCCCGATGAAGAATAGGAGGTGATGGTGGCTCCATCTTGTGGAATGCGATAATTCTTTCTCCCTGATTTTTTTCTAGAAAAAATTGATTTTATAGTGTCAGTTTTAGGGTCTGCGGGGCCACCAGGTGAGCACAACCCACCTGGGCACGCCTGGAGGGGGGCGCCCTGGTGGGTTGTGCCCACCCAGGGCCCCCCCTCCGATGGTTCTTGGCTCCAGAAATTTTCTTATTTTGCATAAAAATCCTCGCAAAGTTTCGTTCCATTCCGAGAACTTTTATTTCTGCACAAAAACAACACCATGGTAGTTATGCTGAAAACATCGTCAGTCCGATGTTAGTTTCATTCAAATCATGCAAATTAGAATCCAAAACAAGAGGAGAAGTGTTAGTAAAGGTAGATACGTTGGAGCGTATCAACTCCCCAAGCTTAAACCTTCGCTTGAACTCAAGCAATTTAGTTGATAATCTGAAAGTGAAAAATAAAATTTTACTGAACTCTTTTGCTCTTGTTTGCGTAAATAAGCTTAAACAGCACCTAGGTTTCAGCCAATATTATAACTAACCATGCCGACAATAACTCTGAAAAATTATATTAACTCATATCAATGACATAATCAGCTAGCAAGCAATAATAAGATATCTCAAACAGCAACACGTTATCAAAACAACCATGATATAATATGATAATAGTGGTATCTCGCTAGCCCTTTCTGAGACCACAACATAAATGCCGAGCACCTCCAAAGTTCAAGCAGCGACTAAACATTGTAATTCAATGTAGAAAAGATCCATCATGATGCACCCAACATTAGCTACACACAACGCATCAGCATGACAGCAGTGCTCTCAATTTCTGGCGCTTATTTTAGAAGGTGATGGCACAACATAAAATTAAATAGAAAGTCCCTTTGCAGAGGGAAGTGGTGATTTGCAGAGGTACCAGAGCTCATATTTTTAAAACAAAGGTAAATGATATTTTGAGACATGCACCCTTCTTGTTTACTTCACGACCATCTGTTATCAATATCTTCCATGCTAAACACGCTAGTGGCGGTTCCCAAGCGATAAAGTAAAGGTTATGACTCCATTGGAGTTTTTGTTTGATTATTTTAAAGATCAATTCTTTTTGCAGTTTGGGACTGGGCATCCCTATTACCTCCCTTTTCTCGTGCTTTGGTGACTGAATAAACACTCATCCTGAGAAAAAAACCCGCTTAGCATGGAAGATACCGACTACCCCCTATCGTTCCATGAATGATCCAGGCACACAAAAAGGATATTTATTTGAAGTTTTTAGAGATGGCACATGCAAATTTACTTAGGAGGGCAGGGTAATACCGGATATAGGTAGGTATGGTGGACTCATTTGGAATAACTTGGCTTCAAGGTTTTTTATGTACAAGCAGAATTCCCACTTAGTACAGGTGAAGGCTAGCAAATAGGTTGAGAAGCGGCCAGCTAGAGAGCAACAACGGTCATGAACACGAATTATGCATAAGTAACATTGGACACTAGCATGAGTAGGATATGAACACCATGAACATAAATATCATAGAGGCTATATTGGTTTTGATTGAACTACATGCATGAACATGTGCCAAGTCTAGCCACTCGAACATTCAGAGGAGGATACCATATAATCATACTACATCACAATCATTTTAACGTAATGTTGTCATCCAAGATAAATCATTATCCACTCCTAGCTACTTATGCATGGCATGAGAAACAATAATCTCTAATTGTCATTGCAAACATGTTTAATCATAATGGGCTGAATCATGGATACTAGGTTAAACATATTTACAAAAACAAAACAAGTCGAGTTCATACCCGTTTCTCTCTGCCACGGCCAGTTCATCAAATATCGTCATTATTGCCTTTCACTTGCACGACCAAACGATATAATACTAATAATAGTGCAAGAATGTCGTCGACTAAGCTGGAATCTGCAAACATTTTATTCAACAGGAGAAGACAAGGTAAAATGGGCTCTTTGTTAGATCAACAATTATGCATATGAGAGCCACTCAACATTTTCATCGTGGTCTTCTCCTCTGTATCACTCAACAAAAAGAAAAGAAATTCAAAGAAACACACTAAAATATTTTTGGAGTTTTTGGTTTTCTTGAACAAGCAAATAAAAGGAAAAGGCAAAATGAGAAAAACTATTTACATGGGAAAGCTCCCAACAAGCAAAAGAAGAACAAGGAAATCTTTTTGGATTTTCTTAAAAAAAATTCAAACACACAAGAAGAAAGCGAGAAAATAAATTTAATATGGATAATACAATGAAAAAGTGTGGACACCGACAACTGGAATGAAATGGGTGAACATGAATGTAATGTCGGTGGAAATACGTACTCCCCCAAGCTTAGGCTTTTGGCCTAACTTGGTAATCAGTCAGTAGCCTAGATAATAGTCGGGGTGGTAGCTCACGGAAGCCCTCGGTGCCTCGGCCTGTCGTGCAGCCACAACCGCCACGTTGTGAGCTCGGGCATCGCTCTCAAGAACAAAATATCTTCCGTTGTTGTGATAATCAAATAGACAGGTGCAGGCAAATTTGCGTACACCACATATTCTTGATTAAACATCAATTTATAGGTGAAATTATCGGGGTCGCATCTAAGGATCTTATGACGTTTCATGGAATCAAAATCTAAATACTGCGTGGGTAGAATAGGGTCATAGGGCAAAGGTGCAGCACCCATCTCTCTTGCTAAGCGTGTGGCATAAATTCCACCATAGAAATAGCCACTATTGGCGTTGTGCTGCAACCTACGTGCAACAATCGCTCCAAGAGTATAACTTCTGTCAATGGTGAGAGCAGTGCGTATGAGGCTCAAGTTAGAGCACAAAGTGTACTACAATCTTGTTTGCCTACTATACATTTTCCATTAAATAGTGCAAAGTATGGAATTGCGGGAAAATGAATGCTCTTTATTCTACCTTGTGTCACTCCCCTTGTCTCACCGTAGAAAAGGCTAGTCAAAATGTTTGGAACTCTACTCTTGGTGGTTCGCAAGCGAACCCCGAATGGGATTTTGCAATGTGAGCAAATCTCTCTAGTGATATGGTAAATGAATTTTCATACAGTTTAAATGACACCCTAGACTCACAGGGATGGAATTTAAATCCTTTGACAAATGATTTAGTGAGAGTGTGGTGTTGATTGCACCAATATGAAATGTAGGGACTGAGACCGGCATGGTGAACATATTGCTCAAATTCCTCCTTAATGCCTACACAGACCATATAATCGTCACATGGCCATAGGCATGTTTTGGTAGCGACATCTTGTATGAAGCTTTCACTTGGTTCAACATAAGACCGATTTAACGGAACTGTCACTAGAAGATGCCTTGAGGATCTCCTCTTCAAATACCTCCTTCCAAAGAGGTTCATCATATTACAGATAATTTTCTGAAAATTTTTTGGGTGACAAAAATTTATCAACAAAACTTTACAAAATTGGTGGCAACTACTCATAGGGATACATAGAGGCCATAGCAAGCTTTCAAACTACTTAGAACTCTAAGAATGCAACATGCAAGCTCATCTACAGCAGCACCAAGAGTATCTAATTATTCATAATACAAACCATAAAGCAAAACTAATTGGACAAATAGAGGAGTCACATACCAAGCAACAATCCCCGCAAACAGTTTATGATGTGGATTTGCCACGGCAGATGTCCTTAGTGTCAGGACTTAGTCACGAGGCGAACGCATCTATGTGGTAGCTTGAGAGGGGTTGAGTGGGACGAGAGACGCGAGGTTTTACCCAGGTTCGGCCCCTCATGGTGGAGGTAAAAGCCTACATCCTGCTTCATTGATATTGATGACGATGATCACGATTACAAGAGGGCTCTATCTCGAGAGCTATTGACTTGCCTGTCTAAACCTAACTTGTGAAAACTTGTGGAACTTGTCCTCCTTGGGGTGCCCTGGCCCTCCTTATATAAGTTAGAGGGGCGGGTTACACGACTAGTCCTAGTAGGATTAGGATTACGCTATTACAAGTGGAGTCCTAGTCTTGCTTCCTTTGTAGAAGACTATTCATTATGCCTTTCATCTTAAGTCGGCCGATCATAACGTAAGCCGGCCTTCTGGGCCTTGAGCCTTCTGGGCCTCCGGGTCTTGTCGGTCCTCTGATCCGCCTGCCGGGTCACCAATGAGTCACCTGGCTCTGATGGGTCATCAGTGAATAGAGAGATCTGGGCAGGTCATCAGTGAGTCGCCAATTCAGTGTGGGTCACCAGTGAATCGCCAAGTCCGGCCGGGTCATACCGCGGGGTATATCCCCAACTGTTTCGGAAATGGAGCTTCGAGCAAAGAGATCGAAATCCACGGGTTTGAGAGCAAGAACACGAGAGAGAGAGAGAGAGAGAGAGAGAGAGAGAGAGGAATGGTGATTTTTTTCTGGAGGTAGGTGATGAAGTGGTATGAAGAGATAAGTGAGGGGGCCCACGTGGGGACCACAACCCACCGAGGCGCCTGGGGTCCTAGCATGCCAGTGGGTTGTGCACACCGGTGCACCTCCCTCTGATATGATTTGCACCAAAAATTCTTAAATATTCAGAAAAAATTGTATTAAATTTTTAGAGCATTATGAGGACTTTTATTTTTGGTTCATTTTTTATTGCGCGGGAAATTCTTAAAATAGACAAAACATGGCATTTTATTTTATTTGACTAATAAAAATAGAAAACAAAAGGTAGGGACAAAAGGTAGTGCTCACTAAATTCATCAACTTCATACCTCTCTAAAATGATCCATTAATAAGGTTGATCAAGTCTTATTAACAACCACTTTCGATTAGCTTGAAACCGAAGAACTTTCGTAAATCACTAAGTTACCTCAACAGGGATATGAATGTCCCCAACAATAAGCATTTCATATTTCTTTTTAACAGTGGGTAGAGGTAGTTGAAAACTTCCAATAGTGATTGTCGGAGATTTTTCAATAACATTAATACCATTCACTTGGAATTGTTTCTTCGGAAAGTGCACCGTATGCTCATTACGCTTAATATGAAAAGTGACCATGCTTTTATTGCAATCAATAACAGCCCCTCCAGTATTCAAGAAGGGTCTACCAAGGATAATCGAAAAGTTGTCGTGATCGGGCATCTCAAGTATAACAAAGTCACTCAAAATAGTAACATTAGCAACAATAACGGGACATCATCAGAAATACCGATAGGTATGGTAGTTGATTTGTCAGCCATTTGCAAAGATATTTCAGTAGGTGTGAGTTTATTCAAATCAAGCCTTTTATATAAAGAGAAAGGCATAACACTAACACCAGCTCCCAAATCACATAAAGCAGTTTTCACATAATTTCTTTTGGTGGAGCAAGGTATAGTTGGTATTCCGGATCTCCAAGTTTTTCAGGTACTCCATCTTTAAAAGTATAATTAGTAAGCATGGTGGATATTTCAGCTTCCGGTATTTTTCTCTTATTGGTGATGATGTCTTTCATGTACTTTGCATAAGGAGGCATTTTAAGGATATCAGTCAAACGAGTATGCAAAAAGATTGGCATCATCATTTCAACAAAGCGTTCAAATTCTTAATCACCTTTCTTTTTAGTTGACTTAGGTGGAAAGGGCATAGGTTTTTGAACCCACGGTTCTCTTTCTTTGCCGTGTTTTCTAGCAACAAAGTCTCTTTTATCATATCGTGTATTATTGGGTTGTGGGTTATCAAGATCAACTGCAGGTTCTATCTCAACATCATTGTCTGGTTCTTTACTATTTGTTTGAATATTTTCATGAACCTCATCATTATCTTTTTCATTATCAAAAGGTGAGTGTTCACTACCAGATTGAGTTTCAGCATCAGAGATAGAAATTTTATTATCATTATTAGGAGGTTTTTCTACTTCAGGTTCATTAGAAGTATGCAAAGTCCTATCATTTTTCTTCTTCTTTTTCTTTTTAGAAGGACTATGTGCATCAGTGTTAACTCTTTGAGAGTCTTGTTTAATTATTTTTGGGTGTCCCTCGGGATAAAGTGGTTCCTGAGTCATTTTACCTCGTCTAGTCATTACTCTAACAGCATGATCATTGATATTATTATTCATTTCATTAAGCAACTCTCTTTGAGATTTAGCAATGTGTTCTAACTGGGTTTGAACCATAGAAGCATGCTTCCCCACACCTCTAACATCATTTGAGATTCTAAATAACAAATCACTCAAGCGAGCAATCATATCAGAATTGTATTTCAATTGTTTCATAACATTTGCATTGAGTGATCTTGCTTTCTAATGTAATTTTCAAACTCATAAAGGCATTGGTTAGGGTGCATATTGTGAGGATTATCATTATCATTGAATTTCATTAGAGAGTTTACCTCTACCACCTTAGGTGGCAGTGGTTTATCAAGACCATGTATTTCTTCAATAGGGGGTAAATTTTTGACATCCTCAGCTTTAATACCTTTTTCCTTCATAGATTTCTTTGCCTCTTGCATATCTTCAGGGCTGAGATATAAGATACCCCTCTTCTTCGGAGTGGGTTTAGGCGGTGGTTCAGGAAGAGTCCAATCATCATAATTTGTCAATATGTTATTCAATAATTCTTCAGGTTGCCCAATAGTTCATTCCCTGAAAACACAACCAGCACAACTATCTTGGAAATCCCTAGAAGCATCGGTTAGTCCAATATATAAGATATCAAGTATTTCATTTTTCTTAAGAGGATGATCATGCAAAGCATTAAGCAATTGGCAAAGCCTCCCCCAAGCTTGTGGGAGGCTCTCTTCTTCAATTTACACAAAGTTAAATATTTCATGTAAGGCAGCTTGTTTCTTATGAGTAGGGAAATATTTTTCATTGTAGTAATAAATCATATCCAGGGACTACGACACAACCAGGAGCAAAGTCTCGTGCCAAGCTTTAGCATCACCATTTAATGAGAATGGAAATAATTTGAGAATATAGTAATAACGAGTTTTCTCATCATGAGTAAAAAGGGTGGCTATGTCATTCAACTTAGTAAGATGTGCCACAACAGTTTCGGTTTCATAACCATGGAAAGGATCAGATTCAACCAAAGTAATTAAGTCTGGGTCAACAGAGAATTCATAATCCTTATCATCAACAAAGATAGGTGAGGTAGCAAACTTAGGATCATATTGCATTCTAGCATTCAAGGATTTTTGTTTATACTTGCATAATAAATTCTCTAGATCATATGTATCCTTACAAGCAAGAATATCTCTAGTTGTCTCCTCATTCATAACATAACCTTCCGGTACCTTTGGCAATTCATATCTAGGAGGGCTAGTTCTAGTAGGTGTTTCAAGATTTTCAGTTTCAACAATATCATGTTGTCTTACTCTAGCTATTTGTTCATCAAGAAATTCACCTAGTGGCACATCATCATCAAGAAAGGTAGTAGCATCATCATAAGTATCGTTCATAGCAGAAGTAGCATCTTCAATAACTTGCGACATATCAGGATTAATAGCATGTGGTGGTGTTGCAAGTTTACTTATAACAGAAGGTGAATCTAATTAAAGCCGAGCTAGATGGCAGTTCCTTACCTTCCCTCGTCTTAGACGGATAAATCTTAGTCTTAGCATCCTTAAGATTCTTCATAGTGATAAATTGATAATAATCCGAAGTGACTCAACAAATATAGCTATGCTCAAAGAAGAAAAATAAAGAAACTCAACGTCGACGATGTCCTCGATTTCATGGAAGCCGGAGGTCAGCTGTGCTTCCTTGTAGGTCCAGGAGGAGCGCTCGCTCTCGAACTCGACCAGGAGAGCAGCCTCTCTCTTCTCCGCCTCGTCCCGCGCCACCTTAAGCAGCTCCCTTTGCTCCACGAGCTGCGTAGCCAGCAGGTCACGCTCTGTGGCGAGCTTGCTGCACTCCTCCCCCTTGGCGCGCAAGGCGGTGTCGGCCGCGCCCAGCTGCCTTCGGAGAGTGGCGTTGGCCTCTGAAGAAAAAAAAGAAAAAAAAGTCGTCAACTAAGAAGGTCGCCAGGAAGATCGGCGCGCTGGCGAGGCGACTTGAAGGAGCGCTGGGGAGAACGCCGAGGAAGCCCTCGCACAAGGCGGCGAAGGCAGCCAGCAGCACCACCGTATTCGGAGTGAGGTGGTGCGGCTGGAGCCCGTGAAACTCCAGGAAGGCGCGGAAGAAGCTGCTCGCCGGCAGCCCTAGACCGCGCATGAGGTGCGAGCGGAATATGACCCGCTCGCCCTCCTCCGGCGCCGGCGTTATGTTGCACGCCGGCGCGGCACGGGTCTGCACTAGGTTCTTGCCGGGTATGCGGCGCGTCTGGCGGAGGAACTCGATTTGGTCGTCGTCCACCTCGGAGTCGTCCCACACGCCGGAGCGCGCGGGAGGCGCAACAGCGGAGGATGAGCTCATCTCCGCGGCGTGGCGCGGTTCGGCGCGGCGGCAGCAAGGATCAAGAAGAAGAAGAAGCGAGAGGAAGATGGAGCAAGAGGAAGCGGGGAAGCGGGGAGATGGGTGTGCGTGCTTCGCCGCCCCCCTCCTCCCGCCTACTTATAGGCTCATGGGCTGAGAAGCCGATGGGGCAGGCGTGGGATTAACTGCGCCCAGTACCCCACGCCCCCCACGATTTAACCCACGAAGTTACTGCGCGCAGTAATGACGTGGGGAACCCAACCGCACGCGCGGCCCCAACGGATCCGCCTGTGCGCCGAGGCGCGGTAGTGGCGGGCCCCGCCTGATAGGCCTGTCTCGTCACGCAGCGGGGTGGGCACCGACCTGCCGCGGGCGGCGTCGCGACGGGCTGCAACGGGCAGCTGCTCGAAGCTTATCGAGCACGCTGCTCGATCCCGCCACGACCCTCAAACCCTTTGAGGAGCAAGGCGGACTCTTGTGAGTCCGACTCAGCTAGTCGGCCTAAGAGGAAGCCGCGAGCCAATATCAAATTCTTCCACGGAGGATGAAACTGTTGAGGCTCCTCGACATGTTGCCCTCAAGCACCTCACCAGCCGGGGACTCGTGGAGAGATGGGCCACGGTAGGCAAACCCGAGCCCTGGACCTTTCTAAAACATCGGGCAAACTAGCCCTCAAGACCCCAAGATGAAGAGCCGCCTTCTGAGAGTCGGCGGCAGAGCCGCCGACTGCCCCTCCCAGCCGAGTCCCAGAGACGGCCTCGAGATGAGCCGACTCCCAACTGGCGGCTTCCAGAGAAGCCGGCTGTGGGGAGTGGGCCCGCAACTCCAACCACCTCCTGCCTATGCGACTACGGACGGGATGGGATGTGGCCGCCATGCCCCATCCCTGCCCGCTCACAAAGGGCGAGCATGGCCACGATCGCGCCCGTCGACGGAGATCTCCATCCGCGGCAGCATTTGTTGCCACGCCGCCCTCGACATCAACCCGTGGGCAGATCCTGTACCCACGATGGCATGTCATGCGACCCGAGGCGGCGGGACCGCTTTGTCGGCGGGCTGCGAAAACGGCGAGCGCCGGAAGACGGACCGGTTGGGAGTCGGCCCCCAGGAGTCGACCGGCCCCTCCCACGGGCCCGCTCGCCATTAACCAGACGAGACAGGGAAATGGCGACAGTGCCCGTCAGGCGGCGGCACTGTTGCCATGACCCCATGACCAAGCTAGCGTCATTAGAGGCGCGGCTACAGTAATCCGCAGCCGGCAAGACCCGCCCGCGGCAGGCAAGGCCTGTCAGCCCCATGCTGGGCCGTCGGCGGGGCCCACTAGTCTGCGGGCCCTAGGAGTCGGCGGGGAAGACGACGACCTAAGAGACAGACGGCTGGGACCCGCGCCCAGCCGGATTACCATTGTAACCCCGGGGGGTAGGCCTATATAAGCCCCCCGGGGCATCCATGCAAGAGGTTGGACCCTAATAGTTTTAGACACACATAGAGGGACGAGAAGAGCTAGCCGTGCCCTTCTCCTTCCTCACCCCAAACAGCTCAAGGAGCAACCTTGTACCCACTTTGCCATAGTGATCATGCGGAGACCCCGCAGAGCAGCGATGAGGGGTGTTATCTCCACGGAGAGCCACAAGCTGGGTAAGATCCGCCGGCGTGCATGCCTTCGCCTCATCCGTTTCTGAGCACCGCGACGTTCTACTCGCCCCCACCATGATAAGCCATCCTTTGGCATATGTCGCACCCAACCCCGACGAAATATTTAAATAGGTTGCAATGCAAAAGTGCAAACTGGACTAGAGTTGAAAACTAGGGTAGAGCTCAAAATTTCCAATTACAAAAATATTTTTGCATAAAAGTGATGTGGAAACATCACATGACATCCCAAATTTTGGTGGGATCTTTAAAGAAGTATTGGAAAGGGTTGCAGTGCAAATGGGACCCTAAAACCTATGAAAATCATTTTTAAGAAAATAAAGCTCGGGAGAAATAATCATATTAATAATTCCACGATAAAGGAAATGTTTTTAGAGAGGGTATACAAGTCCAACAACATTTGAAAAATTTTTACTTGGTGTGAAAACTCCACAACTCAGAAGAAAGGAGTCGTTCTTAATTAAAGGAAAATCCAGAAAATAAAAAATTAATTTACCAAGGCAAAAAATTTAATCAATAAATCATGTTTAAATTTTTTTTGGTGTTACAGTAATTTATTGGATGATATTCATCATGTGATAGTCATAACCTATGGCGATACGACACTAGCTCCAGTTCATAAATATAATGTAGGCATGTATTCCGTAAATAGTCATATGTGCTTATGGAAAGAAATTGCATGACATATTTTGTCCTACCCTCCCATGGCAGTAGGGTCCAATTAGAAACTAAGGGATATTAAGGCCGCCTTTTAATAGAGAATCAGAACAAAGAGTTAACACAGAGTGAATACATGAACTCCTCAAACTACGGTCGTCACCAGGAGTGGTCCCGACTATTGTCACTCCGGGGTTGCCGGATCATAACACATAGTATGTGACTATAACATGCAAGATCGGATCTAGAACATAGATGTAATGGTGATAACATAAGCGGTTCAGATCTGAAATCATGGCACCCGGCCCAAAGTGACAAGCATTAAGCATGGCAAAGTCATAGCAACATCAATCTCAGAACATAGTGGATACTAGGGATCTAGCCCTAACAAAACTACCTAGATTACATGATGAATCTCATCGAACTCCTCACTGACCAACGAGCCTATGAAGGAATTACTCACCCCCGGTGGGGAGCATCATGGAATTGGCGATGGAGAAGGGTTGGTGATGACGAAGATCAAAGATCCCCTCTCGGAGCCCCAAACGGACTCAGATCGGCCTCCCGATGAAGAATAGGAGGTGATGGTGGCTCCATCTTGTGGAATGCGATAATTCTTTCTCCCTGATTTTTTTCTAGAAAAAATTGATTTTATAGTGTCAGTTTTAGGGTCTGCGGGGCCACCAGGTGAGCACAACCCACCTGGGCACGCCTGGAGGGGGGCGCCCTGGTGGGTTGTGCCCACCCAGGGCCCACCCTCCGATGGTTCTTGGCTCCAGAAATTTTCTTATTTTGCATAAAAATCCTCGCAAAGTTTCGTTCCATTCCGAGAACTTTTATTTCTGCACAAAAACAACACCATGGTAGTTATGCTGAAAACATCGTCAGTCCGATGTTAGTTTCATTCAAATCATGCAAATTAGAATCCAAAACAAGAGGAGAAGTGTTAGTAAAGGTAGATACGTTGGAGACGTATCAACTCCCCCAAGCTTAAACCTTCGCTTGAACTCAAGCAATTTAGTTGATAATCTGAAAGTGAAAAATAAAAATTTTACGAACTCTTTTGCTCTTGTTTGCGTAAATAAGCTTAAACAGCACCTAGGTTTCAGCCAATATTATAACTAACCATGCCGACAATAACTCTGAAAAATTATATTAACTCATATCAATGACATAATCAGCTAGCAAGCAATAATAAGATATCTCAAACAGCAACACGTTATCAAAACAACCATGATATAATATGATAATAGTGGTATCTCGCTAGCCCTTTCTGAGACCACAACATAAATGCCGAGCACCTCCAAAGTTCAAGCAGCGACTAAACATTGTAATTCAATGTAGAAAAGATCCAGTCATGATGCACCCAACATTAGCTACACACAACGCATCAGCATGACAGCAGTGCTCTCAATTTCTGGCGCTTATTTTAGAAGGTGATGGCACAACATAAAATTAAATAGAAAGTCCCTTTGCAGAGGGAAGTGGTGATTTGCAGAGGTACCAGAGCTCAAATTTTTAAAACAAAGGTAAATGATATTTTGAGACATGCACCCTTCTTGTTTACTTCACGACCATCTGTTATCAATATCTTCCATGCTAAACACGCTAGTGGCGGTTCCCAAGCGATAAAGTAAAGGTTATGACTCCATTGGAGTTTTTGTTTGATTATTTTAAAGATCAATTCTTTTTGCAGTTTGGGACTGGGCATCCCTATTACCTCCCTTTTCTCGTGCTTTGGTGACTGAATAAACACTCATCCTGAGAAAAAACCGCTTAGCATGGAAGATACCGACTACCCCCTATCGTTCCATGAATGATCCAGGCACACAAAAAGGATATTTATTTGAAGTTTTTAGAGATGGCACATGCAAATTTACTTAGGAGGGCAGGGTAATACCGGATATAGGTAGGTATGGTGGACTCATTTGGAATAACTTGGCTTCAAGGTTTTTTATGTACAAGCAGAATTCCCACTTAGTACAGGTGAAGGCTAGCAAATAGGTTGAGAAGCGGCCAGCTAGAGAGCAACAACGGTCATGAACACGAATTATGCATAAGTAACATTGGACACTAGCATGAGTAGGATATGAACACCATGAACATAAATATCATAGAGGCTATATTGGTTTTGATTGAACTACATGCATGAACATGTGCCAAGTCTAGCCACTCGAACATTCAGAGGAGGATACCATATAATCATACTACATCACAATCATTTTAACGTAATGTTGTCATCCAAGATAAATCATTATCCACTCCTAGCTACTTATGCATGGCATGAGAAACAATAATCTCTAATTGTCATTGCAAACATGTTTAATCATAATGGGCTGAATCATGGATACTAGGTTAAACATATTTACAAAAACAGAACAAGTCGAGTTCATACCCGTTTCTCTCTGCCACGGCCAGTTCATCAAATATCGTCATTATTGCCTTTCACTTGCACGACCAAACGATATAATACTAATAATAGTGCAAGAATGTAAATCGACTAAGCTGGAATCTGCAAACATTTTATTCAACAGAGAAGACAAGGTAAAATGGGCTCTTTGTTAGATCAACAGTTATGCATATGAGAGCCACTCAACATTTTCATCGTGGTCTTCTCCTCAGATCACTCAACAAAAAGAAAAGAAATTCAAAGAAACACACTAAAATATTTTTGGAGTTTTTGGTTTTCTTGAACAAGCAAATAAAAGGAAAAGGCAAAATGAGAAAAACTATTTACATGGGAAAGCTCCCAACAAGCAAAAGAAGAACAAGGAAATCTTTTTGGATTTTCTTAAAAAAAATTCAAACACACAAGAAGAAAGCGAGAAAATGAATTTAATATGGATAATACAATGAAAAAGTGTGGACACCGACAACTGGAATGAAATGGGTGAACATGAATGTAATGTCGGTGGAAATACGTACTCCCCCAAGCTTAGGCTTTTGGCCTAACTTGGTAATCAGTCAGTAGCCTAGATAATAGTCGGGGTGGTAGCTCACGGAAGCCCTCGGTGCCTCAGCCTGTCGTGCAGCCACAACCGCCACGTTGTGAGCTCGGGCATCGCTCTCAAGAACAAAATATCTTCCGTTGTTGTGATAATCAAATAGACAGGTGCGAGCAAATTTGCGTACACCACATATTCTTGATTAAACATCAATTTATAGGTGAAATTATCGGGGTCGCATCTAAGGATCTTATGACGTTTCATGGAATCAAAATCTAAATACTGCGTGGGTAGAATAGGGTCATAGGGCAAAGGTGCAACACCCATCTCTCTTGCTAAGCGTGTGGCATAAATTCCACCATAGAAATAGCCACTATTGGCGTTGTGCTGCAACCTACGTGCAACAATCGCTCCAAGAGTATAACTTCTGTCAATGGTGAGAGCAGTGCGTATGAGGCTCAAGTTAGAGCACAAAGTGTACTACAATCTTGTTTGCCTACTATACATTTTCCATTAAATAGTGCAAAGTATGGAATTGCGGGAAAATGAATGTTCTTTATTCTACCTTGTGTCACTCCCCTTGTCTCACCGTAGAAAAGGCTAGTCAAAAATGTTTGGAACTCTACTCTTGGTGGTTCGTCAAGCGAACCCCAGAATGGGATTTTGCAGTCGTGAGCAAATCTCTCTAGTGATATGGTAAATGAATTTTCATACAGTTTAAATGACACCCTAGACTCACAGGGATGGAATTTAAATCCTTTGACAAATGATTTAGTGAGAGTGTGGTGTTGATTGCACCAATATGAAATGTAGGGACTGAGACCGGCATGGTGAACATATTGCTCAAATTCCTCCTTAATGCCTACACAGACCATATAATCGTCACATGGCCATAGGCATGTTTTGGTAGCGGCATCTTGTATGAAGCTTTCACTTGGTTCAACATAAGACCGACGAACGGAACTGTCACTAGAAGATGCCTTCGAGGATCTCCTCTTCAAATACCTCCTTCCAAAGAGGTTCATCATATTCGCGTATAATTTTCTGAAAATTTTTTGGGTGACAAAAATTTATCAACAAAACTTTACAAAATTGGTGGCAACTACTCATAGGGATACATAGAGGCCATAGCAAGCTTTCAAACTACTTAGAACTCTAAGAATTCAACATGCAAGCTCATCTACAGCAGCACCAAGAGTATCTAATTATTCATAATACAAACCATAAAGCAAAACTAATTGGACAAATAGAGGAGTCACATACCAAGCAACAATCCCCGCAAACAGTTTATGATGTGGATTTGCCACGGCAGATGTCCTTAGTGTCAGGACTTAGTCACGAGGCTGACGCATCTATGTGGTAGCTTGAGAGGGGTTGAGTGGGACGAGAGACGCGAGGTTTTACCCAGGTTCGGCCCCTCATGGTGGAGGTAAAAGCCTACATCCTGCTTCATTGATATTGATGACGATGATCACGATTACAAGAGGCCTCTATCTCGAGAGCTATTGACTTGCCTGTCTAAACCTAACTTGTGAAAACTTGTGGAACTTGTCCTCCTTGGGGTGCCCTGGCCCTCCTTATATAAGTTAGAGGGGCGGGTTACACGACTAGTCCTAGTAGGATTAGGATTACGCTATTACAAGTGGAGTCCTAGTCTTGCTTCCTTTGTAGAAGACTATTCATTATGCCTTTCATCTTAAGCCGGCCGATCATAACGTAAGCCGGCCTTCTGGGCCTTGAGCCTTCTGGGCCTCCGGGTCTTGTCGGTCCTCTGATCCGCCTGCCGGGTCACCAATGAGTCACCTGGCTCTGATGGGTCATCAGTGAATAGAGAGATCTGGGCAGGTCATCAGTGAGTCGCCAATTCAGTGTGGGTCACCAGTGAATCGCCAAGTCCGGCCGGGTCATACCGCGGGGTATATCCCCAACTGTTTCGGAAATGGAGCTTCGAGCAAAGAGATCGAAATCCACGGGTTTGAGAGCAAGAACACGAGAGAGAGAGAGAGAGAGAGAGAGAGGAATGGTGATTTTTTTCTGGAGGTAGGTGATGAAGTGGTATGAAGAGATAAGTGAGGGGGCCCACGTGGGGACCACAACCCACCAGGGCGCGCCTGGGGGTCCTAGCATGCCCAGGTGGGTTGTGCACACCTGGTGCACCTCCCTCTGATATGATTTGCACCAAAAATTCTTAAATATTCAGAAAAAATTGTATTAAATTTTTAGAGCATTATGAGGACTTTTATTTTTGGTTCATTTTTTATTGCACGGGAAATTCTTAAAATAGACAAAACATGGCATTTTATTTTATTTGACTAATAAAAATAGAAAACAAAAGGTAGGGACAAAAGGTAGTGCTCACTAAATTCATCAACTTCATACCTCTCTAAAATGATCCATTAATAAGGTTGATCAAGTCTTATTAACAACCACTTTCGATTAGCTTGAAACCGAAGAACTTTCGTAAATCACTAAGTTACCTCAACAGGGATATGAATGTCCCCAACAATAAGCATTTCATATTTCTTTTTAACAGTGGGTAGAGGTAGTTGAAAACTTCCAATAGTGATTGTCGGAGATTTTTCAATAACATTAATACCATTCACTTGGAATTGTTTCTTCGGAAAGTGCACCGTATGCTCATTACGCTTAATATGAAAAGTGACCATGCTTTTATTGCAATCAATAACAGCCCCTCCAGTATTCAAGAAGGGTCTACCAAGGATAATCGAAAAGTTGTCGTGATCGGGCATCTCAAGTATAACAAAGTCAGTCAAAATAGTAACATTAGCAACAATAACGGGACATCATCAGAAATACCGATAGGTATGGTAGTTGATTTGTCAGCCATTTGCAAAGATATTTCAGTAGGTGTGAGTTTATTCAAATCAAGCCTTTTATATAAAGAGAAAGGCATAACACTAACACCAGCTCCCAAATCACATAAAGCAGTTTTCACATAATTTCTTTTGGTGGAGCAAGGTATAGTTGGTATTCCCGGATCTCCAAGTTTTTCAGGTACTCCATCTTTAAAAGTATAATTAGTAAGCATGGTGGATATTTCAGCTTCCGGTATTTTTCTCTTATTGGTGATGATGTCTTTCATGTACTTTGCATAAGGAGGCATTTTAAGGATATCAGTCAAACGAGTATGCAAAAAGATTGGCATCATCATTTCAACAAAGCGTTCAAATTCTTAATCACCTTTCTTTTTAGTTGACTTAGGTGGAAAGGGCATAGGTTTTTGAACCCACGGTTCTCTTTCTTTGCCGTGTTTTCTAGCAACAAAGTCTCCTTTATCATATCGTGTATTATTGGGTTGTGGGTTATCAAGATCAACTGCAGGTTCTATCTCAACATCATTGTCTGGTTCTTTACTATTTGTTTGAATATTTTCATGAACCTCATCATTATCTTTTTCATTATCAAAAGGTGAGTGTTCACTACCAGATTGAGTTTCAGCATCAGAGATAGAAATTTTATTATCATTATTAGGAGGTTTTTCTACTTCAGGTTCATTAGAAGTATGCAAAGTCCTATCATTTTTCTTCTTCTTTTTCTTTTTAGAAGGACTATGTGCATCAGTGTTAACTCTTTGAGAGTCTTGTTTAATTATTTTTGGGTGTCCCTCGGGATAAAGTGGTTCCTGAGTCATTTTACCTCGTCTAGTCATTACTCTAACAGCATGATCATTGATATTATTATTCATTTCATTAAGCAACTCTCTTTGAGATTTAGCAATGTGTTCTAACTGGGTTTGAACCATAGAAGCATGCTTCCCCACACCTCTAACATCATTTGAGATTCTAAATAACAAATCACTCAAGCGAGCAATCATATCAGAATTGTATTTCAATTGTTTCATAACATTTGCATTGAGTGATCTTGCTTTCTAATGTAATTTTCAAACTCATAAAGGCATTGGTTAGGGTGCATATTGTGAGGATTATCATTATCATTGAATTTCATTAGAGTTTACCTCTACCACCTTAGGTGGCGGTGGTTTATCAAGACCATGTATTTCTTCAATAGGGGTAAATTTTGACATCCTCGACTTTAATACCTTTTTCCTTCATAGATTTCTTTGCCTCTTGCATATCTTGAGGCTGAGATATAAGATACCCTCTTCTTGAGTGGGTTTAGGCGGTGGTTCAGGAAGAGTCCAATCATCATAATTTGTCAATATGTTATTCAATAATTCTTGAGTTGCCCAATAGTTCATTCCCTGAAAACACAACCAGCACAACTATCTTGGAAATCCCTAGAAGCATCGGTTAGTCCAATATATAAGATATCAAGTATTTCATTTTTCTTAAGAGGATGATCATGCAAAGCATTAAGCAATTGGCAAAGCCTCCCCCAAGCTTGTGGGAGGCTCTCTTCTTCAATTTACACAAAGTTAAATATTTCATGTAAGGCAGCTTGTTTCTTATGAGTAGGGAAATATTTTTCATTGTAGTAATAAATCATATCCTGGGGACTACGCACACAACCAGGAGCAAGAGTACTGTGCCAAGCTTTAGCATCACCATTTAATGAGAATGGAAATAATTTGAGAATATAGTAATAACGAGTTTTCTCATCATGAGTAAAAAGGGTGGCTATGTCATTCAACTTAGTAAGATGTGCCACAACAGTTTTGGTTTCATAACCATGGAAAGGATCAGATTCAACCAAAGTAATTAAGTCTGGGTCAACAGAGAATTCATAATCCTTATCATCAACAAAGATAGGTGAGGTAGCAAACTTAGGATCATATTGCATTCTAGCATTCAAGGATTTTTGTTTATACTTGCATAATAAATTCTCTAGATCATATGTATCCTTACAAGCAAGAATATCTCTAGTTGTCTCCTCATTCATAACATAACCTTCCGGTACCTTTGGCAATTCGTATCTAGGAGGGCTAGTTCTAGTAGGTGTTTCAAGATTTTCAGTTTCAACAATATCATGTTGTCTTACTCTAGCTATTTGTTCATCAAGAAATTCACCTAGTGGCACATCATCATCAAGAAAGGTAGTAGCATCATCATAAGTATCGTTCATAGCGAAGTAGCATCTTCAATAACTTGCGACATATCAGGATTAATAGCATGTGGTGGTGTTGCAAGTTTACTTATAACAGAAGGTGAATCTAATTAAAGCCGAGCTAGATGGCAGTTCCTTACCTTCCCTCGTCTTAGACGGATAAATCTTAGTCTTAGCATCCTTAAGATTCTTCATAGTGATAAATTGATAATAATCCGAAGTGACTCAACAAATATAGCTATGCTCCCCGGCAACGGCGCCAGAAAAAGGTCTTGATAACCCACAAGTATAGGGGATCGCAATAGTTTTCGAGGGTAGAGTCGCTACAAAACAAGACACATCCGTGACATTTTGGGCCGAACAAAAAAAATTTATGTCATGCTTATGACACTTCTATGATGCTAATTGTGACAAAACCCAGTATCATCGTAGATGTGGTGGGCTCCTACTTCTATGACAAAAAGTCATGACAGAAAATGGGCTTTTCGTCCTGGGCGAGCCGGAGACGCGACTGCATGACATTATTTGGGCCGTCCATGACGGAGAAAACCGTGGTAGAAGCGAGGGCGAGGAAAATATCGGGGGAGTTCCCGGTTATGGTGGGTGGTCGGGGGCTGAGCGATGTGCGTTTCTCTCATACGTACGCGCGTGTGTGCGAGGCAATGCGCTCTAACTGAACCCGAGCGATTGCACTGCAGGCTGCGCGTTACTGAAACCGAGTGAGCGACCGATGGCTGTTAACTGAACCCGATTGAGTGATTCCTTCGCTACTGCTGCTAATTGAAGCCGATCGATGCTGCCTCTGGATGAACAGTGAGCGTTGTTGGGGGGTTTGGATGAACAATTCTTGGTGGGGGTTGGATGAACAGGAACCCATGGTAGTAGAGGCCGTTGCCGTTGGATGAACAGGAACCCATGGTAGTAGAGGTCGTGGAGGGGTGGTTGAGCAGGACCTCCGTGGAGAGGGCTGGTTGAACAGTAGCCGGGGGAGGAGCGCGCGGTGGAGGCTGGAAGAACAGGAGCCCGTGGATGAACAACCGCAGGTGGAGGCTGGAGGAGGTTGATGGTGGATGAACAGGAACCCATGGTAGTAGAGGCCGTTGCCGCTGGATGAACAGGAACCCATGGTAGTAGAGCCTGTGGTTTCGGCGGCTGGAGCAACAAGAACAGAGGTTGAAGAAGCACTACCATCGTTGGATGGACATCGTATGGTCACTGGAGCTAGAATCGTTCATATTGACTAAGTTGACAAAGCCCTCCGTCACTGTCAACTTAGTAGGCCCACAAGTCAGGCTCCCACTATGGTGGGTCCCAGCTAGCAGGGGGCATTCATTTTTTTGTGCATAATAAGGAGGCACTTCCTTGCGTGCGAAGATATAGCTGGTGGGTCCGACCTGTCAGCGCGGGAACATTTTTTTGTGAAATACAGAGGCCCTTCCGGTGGGTCCCAGCTGTCAGTGGAGGAATCATTATTTTGGGCGTAATAAGAGGCATTTCCTTGCGTGCGGCCGTGGACCCAGCTGTCAGCCTTTCCACGCACAGTCTACTTCCGATGGATGTCGTTCGTTGACCACATTGACTACTCCGCGCCGAGCGCATCCAAGGTGGTGGACGACGGCGAGGCCCCAGACAGCAACGAGCCGGAGATGGGAAGACGTGGGAGTAGAGTCGCAGACGGAGAGGTGTACGAGGGTTAACTGGTTCTGTTGCGGTGTGGTTCAACAGTCGGTGGAGAAGAACAGGAGGTGTGGAGGGGTGGAGGGATGGCCTGGCCAACGGTGGGGTAGCTCTTCATAGCCAAGCATGCTAAGCAGAGCTGCTAGTACCAGGAGGCGGGAGCAGATGGTCCCGGCGGCGCTGGAGGAAGAAGACGAGAGACTGAAGATGGATGTCGGTCATTGGATGTAAATCCAACGGCTAACAATGTCAGAATCATTTGTTGACTAAGTTGACAACGACTGGCGTTGGCTTCGACCTATTGGCCCTCATTTGAGCCTCCAAAAATGTGGCACGTATTCAACCCATTTTTTTAGAATTTAAGTCAATTTGATCTCTTTTTTTGAGTATTACAGTCCATTTGCTGGGCTGGGTGAACAAATTATGTAGCGTCCATGCGGCCCGTTTATTTTCCTCCTAAAAATTTACAGGCCATTTGCACTTTCTCGGAATACATGATTTTGCTGGGCTGATTCTAATTATAATGTTGGGTTGGGCGCAGCAATATTATCAATAAATAAACAGGGGCTGGGAATTTTTTTATAAATATATTTAAATAATAAGTGATTTATTATTACATTGGTCCTTAAATCTTACCAAGCTTTTGTACACAATCACCAAGATTTTCGTTGCCAAAATATCCAGTATTTTATTGTTAAGAAATTATTTTTATAAGTTAATAAGATGTGGGATATTGTTTTCTTACATATGTAAGTATCTGTCAAATATATGATGACAATAACAATAATATATAATAACATATAAAATATAGTTAGAAGGGAAACAAAAGTTGGACCAGGCGTTCCTATTCTTATATAGAAAAATAGAATAGACCTCTGCGTTTCCTTCGAAAAAAATAAATTGGGTTGCCGATGTTTCAGGAGAAATAAACCTCGGATGGGAGGTCCATAGGACGGTCGATACATGATGACCCTAAAAAAAATACAAACCGGCATGTCGCGGGTTGCGCATGTTAAAAAAGAAAGCCTAGACAGGGCAGCCCAAAACCCAGCGGGTACTTGCTGCCCCAGTGATAATAAATGATACTACCCGCCAGCTCCACAACTTCGTTGTGAATTTATCTCCTACGTTGAAGCACCTAAAAAATGTAACTATGTTGACAAACGCGTGGGCCCCAACGTCAGTATAGCATTAGGAGGAAGTTTTTTTCTATGAGGCACTTGCTTGCGTACGGCCATAGACCTAGTGGGTCCCGACTGTCCGCCTCTCCATGTACAGTCCTCTCCAGATTCCTCTTATTTGTTCAGCATGTTCACAACGGCAGAAAGTGGCACCGCGGCGAGCGCACAAAGGCGCAGGAGGTGATCGGAACACCCAAGGCAGTGCCTTATTTGTAATGAACGTACTGAACTAGCCCAGGGGCCAAGTGACACTACCCGACAGCTGTTCCGCCCAGGTTCGATTCCACCTGATGCAGGGAAAATATCTTCAAATTTTTGCCTCTGCCATTATTGACATGTGGGTCCCCATTGTCATCTACGCACACCACGTCCAACACTTGCCAAAACTTCGTCCCTCATTTTCTCTGTTTTTCGCACACTCGACATTGTGTGGGCATTTTGAAAATAGCATATCTTTTTGACTGTGCATCATATGAAGATGTGCTATGCATGAATGTTGATCAGCATGATGTTAGCTGGCTGGTAGTTCCATTTTCGACCATGAATAAAACTTCCAACATGATGTTAACCCTGTTTGAAAAGGTCGTGTTAATATAAATGCTCGCCTCAAAGTTGCGTTTCTTATCTGAAACTGAACTTGCGCTTATCTGGCTGAAACTTGCGCTTTCTTCTCGAGAATCACATTATCTGCACTTATATCATCCTATGAAACTACATTTTTAAGTGCTAAAATAGATCTCTAAAATTCGTAAAATACTTCATATGCTCAATACTGCAAATCTGAAATTCAAAAGACATTCATATCTGAAAGTACTCTCAAAATACACAACACAAAACACAATTCACAACCTACAAATACTGACAACCCTAAGCTCCTCCTGACAATTCACAACCTGCCCGACTATTGGGCTTGGGGGGGGGGGGGGGTAGTCCCTCCTATTCCTCGGCAGCAGACAGCCGCCTGATGAGATGATGTGAATGGCAAGGGAGAGGATGGCGGGGAAGCATCGTCGGGCCAACTGCTTTTCTCCTCTTGCAGCTGGGTTCGGTTGATGAAGACTCCATCGGCTCGCTCTGGCATGACACCCTCACAAACTGAACCATGTAGATGCTTGATCCTTCAATCTCTGGTGGATGCTCCATCTGGGTTCGATACTCCCACCACCGCTCCCTCATGATCGGATTCGGTGAATCTGTTTGCTCCATGGCCCAGAGGAGCAGCTCTATGTACTCCCGCGTGACTCCCTTCGGGATTATTGCCGCCTTTTCGCTCTATTGCAGATATTTGGCCATGGATGTCGCCGTCGCCGCTAGTTGGTCCTTGTTGTCAAACCAAGACTGTATCTCCAACATCCTAGCTAGCTTCACAGGGTCACCGTCTGTGATCCTCATGTATCTGTTGTACTCCTCCATCGATCTACTTCTCCACAACACCTTCACTCGCCGGTGGTGGTTTCTGAATGAAAGAGGAGAGGAGCAGTGCTGGTTTTGGATTAGAACGAGAGAGGAGCGACGCTGGTTTTGGATTGGAACAGGAGAGGAGGGGCGGTGGTTTTGAAATGGAAGAGGAGAGGATTGGCGCTGGGTTTAGATTGGAACAGGAGAGGAGCGGCGATGGTTTAAGAGGAGAGGAGTGGCGCTTGTCTTGGAAGTATTTTTTTGTTTTGCGTATTTTGGGTCAAAGTTTGATCACGTACTGTATTTGACAAGCAAAATGTGAATGCATGTCACCAAAAATTGTATCGTTTGGTTCGTATCTAAATGTACTTTCAAATTATATTATTTTTGCAATGTATAACATATATTTTATTTGTGAAAATCATGGTCAATTATGACCCAGAATAAAAGGGAGACTAGTTAATGTGGGGTCGCTTTCATAATTGAAGGGTAAATTGATTTTGATTTTGATCCAGTCACAGCGCGCCGGCCCTCTCGTCCAAACCTAAATCGCTGCAGCACGCTCCTCTCCCTCTTCTCCATTGCAAAACCACCTCCTCTCCTCTCCATCATCTCCATTCCAAAACCACCGTCTCGTCTCTCCCTCTTCTCCATTGCAAAACCACCTCCTCTCTCCTCAGACGAGGATCCACTGACGTAGCCCATCCTGCCATGGAGACACTAACACATGGGTCCCACCAAGCGCGGGGCCCACCTGTCAGCGACCGAAAGGCAGGAAAACCTCTACTCTCCATCATCTCCATTCCAAAACCACCGTCTCGCCTCTCCCTGTTCTCCATTTCAAAACCACCCCCTCTCCTCTCCATCATCTCCATTCCAAAACCACCATCTCGCCTCTCCCTCTTCTCTATTGCAAGACCACTTTCTCTCCTCCCATCTTCCAAAGCTAGCACCAGACCACTCCGAAGGACATCAATGGAGAGGATGCAGCAGCGAATCAGGCAGATCGCCGGCGGCGACCAGGCAAAGTTAGCTAGGTTGAAGGAGATCCTTACTTGGTTTGACAATCAGTGGGAAATTTCGAGGATGGTGAGGGCCATGTGGCAATATGCGAAAGAGCGAGACGGCGGCGATGAAGTCTGCGATGTACTCCTCGGCGGCCGTCATGCCGCAGTCCTTTGAGTTCATCGAGTATCTCCTCCGGGCGATGGAGCAGATAGATTCGCCCGAGGCAAAAGTCAGGCGGAGGTGGTGGGCGTACAGGTCGAAGGTCGAGCACCCAGAGGGTGCAGAGCCAGCCGGAGCCATAGGAGTATTCGTTCTCCCACCGCAAGAGGAGGCCGGATGTCACGACGTTGCTTCCCCGCCGTTCTCCACGGTTCCCTCAACGCTCGCCTCGTTTCAACGGCGTCGGTAGGGTTTAAGGTAAGCTTCGCACTAACCTAATCTTCCATCTTCTCATGATTACAATCAGTGTGATAGCTAATAAAAATCATGCTTACAATCAGTCACCGAGTACTACGCCAATCACCCTAAAATAGCTCTGGACCTTTGGGTCGAAGTTGTGACACTCTGTACAAATAAAGAAAAAGAGATTGGTGATTCTTTCAGAAAAGAATACACCCTAGAAAACTACTAATATAAGCTACTAGTATTTTTTTAAGTCTAAGCTACTAGTATTTGGTTAGAGGATTTGCTGCCGAGAAAGATCCGTCCACAGTGAGCGCCACACATCCCACTGATGGTGGTGGATGCCAATGCTTAGATGGAGCAGGGTTGGTGTCGGTAATTTTTGCTTGGCACCTCGCACTCTGCATATATGCCGGTTCCATCCGTACATTTGTGCAGTTCCACCAAAATGCAGTTGAATAACCCTGTTTGCACAGATAATGAAAAGGCGTGATTACATTATAGTGCCACTAGTTGATGAAACATACACTAATAAATAGAATAAAATATTACGATATTATCATAGTATGCCATGCTTTGTGAGGCGAGATGGGCCCTGCGACGCCTCATACGGTGCGCCTCATCTTGAAATCGACCCAAGTCTCCCGATACACCTTCGCGGTGATGAACATCGATGTACAACGGTAGTACAAGGAGGGGCCTTGATACATTCCAAACTCTATTTTTGTGCAGATTAACTAAAATTAAGCACCCCAGTTTGCAGAAACGCTTAAACATTAACAATGGGACTAGTTGGTGAAACATATACTAACAAAGAGAAGCACTTTCTTTATCTACATTGGAAATGAAATGATAGAGAGGACACTCGATCTATTTTAACTGTATTATTACTTCATTTTATCAGGGGCACTAGGGTCGAGCAGGTGGCAAACGAGGTGTACCGTGCGTCGCAAGGATGGAGGCGGGGGTGCTTAGACTGGGATGCTGAAGCTGGCTCTTTCAGTCCCTATCTTCCCCTCTGATGTTTCTATGGTAGCATTTGGGTTGTAATCCAAACTTGGTCGAGCTAGTGTTGTGTCCCCCTAGCTGCCTAGCTTATGTGGCGAACTTGTCTCCTGATAGTACTCAATCTGTTCTAGTAGTAGTTGCATAATTACCCGTTTACACTGAGATGTTGTCGGATAATGGTTCTCTATGGTTGGATTTCTTTAATGAAACCGGAGGAAACCCCCTCTTTCGATATATAAAAAAAATCTGTGCCACTAGCGGTGCCAAAACATTGCCTCAGATTAATAGTGCCACTGGATTAAAGTGCAAAATAATAACATTACTGCTTTATCATGGCAGTGCCAAAATAGTAGCACAAGAGCAGACTCAACATGCAGGATCTTTGGCAAACGGTCGACCAAAAAGGAACATACCTCGTGATGGGAACCATGTATGTAGTCAACGCCATCGTAGAAGGGATGACACAAGTCACCAACATGGATGATTCAATTCATGGGACCTTTTGGTGCAGTTCACCTAAAATGAAGCAATGTCCCATGAGCTAGCAACTTCTTCATTCTTTTTAAGAAAAGGCTCCAGCCCCGGTTCCATTTCCATCAGAAAACGAAACCCACAGAGCTTCTTCTTCATTAGTTGCAATAAAATTGAGCAACATCAAGGTTGGTTGTGAAGCTCCTGGAATGTTCAACTATAATTTGGATACCATTTGTCCAGTTCAACTAGGATCAAGCGTGAAATGTATGTCTCTGTTTGCACAAAAAAGGTGGAAAGGAGGGTGACAAACAAGTGATGAAACATACATCAAATGAAAAGAAGCATGTTCCTTATCTGAATGGCAATCCTACAAGGACAGTAGCAATTTCTAAAGTAGAAGCATTGCTAGATATTAGTGTGGGCATTAGGATTAACTATGACAACCGTTAAATACGACATTACTTTAATGGTGTCATTGCTTCATTTTACCAGCAACATTGGTTTAACGTGTCCCTACATTTAGCAGTGCGACTACTACATTTTACCAGTGGCATTATATAAGAGTGGCTCGGGGAAACAAACATCAAAATAGGTTATCTAGGTTGGTCCCATTTTTGTTCAGTATAGCCACCTTATACTGTGTGACGCTAGCAAATCTAGTGCTGGACTATCGGGGGTGAAGAGCTGGTCGTGCCCCACGAGCACCTACGGGACCTGGGTCCCTTTGTGGTTCGGAGGGGGGCGGAGACCGCACAAAGAGCGGGTCGAGGCGGTGGGCACGAGAGGGTTTTTTACCCAGCTTCGGAGCTCTCCGGAGAGATAATACTCCTACTGCTGCTTTGTGGATTATCTGGAGTTCTTGCTAGGGAGCGATGCGAGCTACAAAACCTAGCTTGAGTGTGATGAACTAAGCTGGAGCTAGACTAGAAACCCAGCCGAATCGACAACCCCTCTACGTTGCCCCCGGCCCTCCTTTTACAGGCTCAAGGGGTTACCACATATGGCAAGTAGACAAGGTTACAATGGTAATAACCTAGGTTGGTACACCGCTATGTACAAGATACAAGAACCTATACCTAACTCGACGGCAAGGGACAAGAGTCATCAATGCCCGTCTCGATCGCCTCGAACAGTGTAACAGGACGTTAAGTGCGCCTCCGTCCGCCACGATGGTGGCTTGTCGGCGCTGCTTGTCGCTACTCTCCGCTGCTGCGCAGCCCGCCGACCGCTGCCCTGGGAGAGCCCGTGGTGACACGTTGGCGGGTGAGCTGGAGCGGAGATGAAGAGGTTGCCCGCCCGCAAGCGCCTTGCCACGGCGGGAACCTTGTCGCGCTTTGGGGTTCAGCGCCCGCCAAGCCTTCCGGCAAGCTCCTCTTGCCGGGCCTTGTTTTTATGCCCTGAGTGGCCTTCCGGCAAGCTCCTCTTGCCGGGTCTTGACTTCTTTGTTCTTGAATGGCTCCAAGGGAGCGGCTGTGGATCTTGGCGGCCATCGGGCCGGCCCGCCGTGGCGCTGCAACTGTCCGTGCGAGTTCGGGGTACTAGGGTACCCTACTCTAGTACACCGCAGGAGTCCCGGCTCTGGGCCACACACGGCGCCAAGCTCTGTTGGGCCAGGCCCAAAACAGTGCACGGGTGCGCGTGGTCTTGATTACGCCGTTACTTGCCTTGGACCCACCACGTCTCCCACGAGCGGCACGCGCCCACCGTTTATCTGAACGCACGCGTTAATCGTGGTGTCGTGGGTGAAGTGGGCGTCGTGTTAGGTCGCCTCATCCGTCGCCTCAGTTCTGCATCTCCGCCACGTGGTTCCCATGCACCCGGGGTCACGGGCGGTGGAGGTGGGAAACTTGGCCGTTGCGAGCAGAGGCAGCAGGTCTGTCCTGATTCCCTGCTCTTCCTGCGCTTCGATTCGCCGAGCGGGGCGGCCGAGCCCCCACCTTGCTCTTTTTAAGAGGGACGGAAGGGGAACGCAGAAGCCCGCATTCTCCCATCCTTCCCCTTCACTTCTTGCTCCCTTTCTCCCATTCCCCATGGAGAAAGGGAACCTTGGTTCTTCGTCGGTGGCGGCGAGGGTCGCAGCTGGGCATCGCACCCCTCCCAATCCCATGCCCGTGGTGGCTGAGCCAGCCGCGAGGGGAAGAGGGAGGGGGCGAGGTCGTGGACGAGGCCGAGGGGCCCGAGGGAGAGGTGGGCGAGGCGGTGCGCCGTCTCCGCCTCCGTCGGCGGTTCCTCCCCGGGGGCGAGGCCGTGGACGAGCCCGAGGTGCTCGGGGAAGAGGCGAGCGGAGCGGCGCGCCGTCTCCGCCCCCGCCTGCGACTCCTTTCCCCGCGGCGGTCCATACGGGGGCCGACCCTTGCGAGTTCTTCGTCAAGCTGCGCCGGGGCCTCGTCGTCGTCTCCGGCTCCCAGCTCCATTCGCGATGGCGATGGAGTCGGATCCACCCGAGACGTTAAGGTTGCACATGAGGGGCTGTGGGATCAGCGGTACGCGAGTCCGCGCCGTATTCCCAGCCCCTAATGTGATGTACCTTGATCGTGGGTGGAAGACGTTCGCCCGCATCCACAATCTGCTGGCGGGGTTTACCCTCCATTTTAAGTTAATGGAGGGTGATCTCCTCTCCGTCAAGGTCTTGAGGATCTTGGCACTTTCGGGCGTGCTGCGTGGATAGCTCCTCCGACAGCGACGATTCCTCCTCAGCGAGTGGACGAGGAGGAGAGCGACAGCGCCGACGAGGTAGCGGGCCCGACTAGTTGTCGGGCGCCGATCGCGTCACCGCGCGACCCCATCATCCGTGTCGCCGGCGTCTTGAACTCCGAGGTCGTCTCCTTGGGTGGCGGCATGGGGTGGCTGCGGAAGGGAAGAGGATGGCGACAAGGCCGTCAAGTCGGAGTATGAGGCGTAGTGCCCTCGACAACAGGCTTGACGTCCCGCCGTCCGTCTTGAGCTCGCTTCGTCGACGCCATCCCGTCAAACCTTCGGAGAGCCCCGGCATGTTCTCTTGGTGCCTTCGGCACTGTAGTTCAGCGTAAGCGCTTCTTTTGCCCTTCCGCCTCCTCAACCTACCTCCACGAAGATAGGGACAGAAAAGGGATTACGGGCATCTTATCTTTTAATTTGTAAGCCTTGGGCCTTATCTGCATTTAAGAACTTGTAATCCTCTCTTTCATGTTTTTCACTCTCTACGGACTGTATCCGAGTAGAATGTTTTTAATGAAAGAGGGAAGTTCGAAGAAGGACGAAAGGCTTATCTGATACCGCAGCCTCCGACAACTCTGGCTTGTCACCGACCCCGGTAACCCTTGCTTGCCGCGGCCCCCGGCAACTCTGGCTTGCCGCAGCCCCCGGGCAACTCTGGCTTGCCGGGGCTTGGACGCCGGCGCATCTTTCTTCTCTTGCTGTTATTTCAGTTCGAGAACAATTTAGCTAAGCGCCACGATAGGTTATTTTGCAATATATACTATCTTAGGCAGTCGAATGCAACGTTATTTCCTTTACCGATTTTTTCCCTTGTATGTTTTTACCCTCGCTTTTAGGGAAAACTTGTCGGTGCTGAGCACCCTTGCCGCGGCGCCGAAAAGGAACTTCAGCAGCTTCTTTGGCGGGGGTCGCTACCGACAAGCAACCTCGTCGCAGACTAGTCGCAGCTCGCTTAAATTGTTGAGCGGACTCGAAACAAAATAAGGGTGCGACCAGTACGATT
This sequence comes from Aegilops longissima, assembly GCA_021605205.1. NCBI lineage: Eukaryota > Viridiplantae > Streptophyta > Magnoliopsida > Poales > Poaceae > Aegilops > Aegilops longissima. The sequence goes on along the minus strand of CM038677.1, from coordinate 630,653,960 downwards.
TGGTTCCTCCACGCACAGGTTTTCCATACAAAGTACTTATCGTTCGAGGAAGATAACTTGAAAATTTAAAAACTGGACGCTTAAACTTAGCAACTTAGCTTTTCTATTGTCCCTTTTCCGGCAAGGCTATGGTTCCTCGAGCGACGCTTGTCGGCCCACATCGTTATCTCCTCCTCCCCCGGTTAACTTGTGGGTGGATGAACCTTCTTCTTGTTTGAGAAGAAAGAAGAGAAAAAGAAAGTTATGGAGCCAAATAGCTCAAGATCGCCATCGGGTGCGGGTGCTGCACAAGATGTAAGTAACCGCATGCATATATGACTATGAAAGCATGCATTAACAAAAATGTGCGCAACCATAGGCTTTACTGATGCACGGGGTCTGCGCCCGGCTTTGTACAAAGGATTACATGCAACAGCGGCAAGACTTGTACAAAAGGTTGGTTGCCGGAACGGGTTCCGGCAACCGCGCCTCATGGGTAAAACTTGCGAAGATGCTCTATGTTCCAGGAATTGCTCACCGGAAAGCCGTCTTCGGTCTCAAGGCGGACAGCGCCGGGCCTAGTGACTCGTTTTACTCGATAAGGGCCTTCCCACTTCGGCGTCAACTTGTTGGAATTCTTGGCGGATTGAACGCGCCAAGAACAATGTCGCCTTCCTCGAAGCTTCGGCATTAACTTTGCGGCTATGGTAGCGACGCAAAGCTTGCTTTGTAACGAGCAGCTCGTCAAAGCAGCTCGAAGACGATCTTCCTCGAGGAGCAGCGCGTCATCTTGTCGCAGCTGCTCTTGCTCAAGCTCATCATAAGCGAGCACTCGAGGTGACCCGTATCTGAAGTTCCGTGGGGAGAACTGCCTGCGCTCCGTAGACTAGAGCAAAGGGTGTCCGGCGATGGCTCGATTTGGCGTCGTCTGATCGACCAAAGAACCACCGGCAGCTCCTCGATCCGGTTCCTTCGCGACTTGCGCAACCTTTGAAAGTTCTGGTCTTGAGTCCCCGCAGCACTTCATGTTTGCTCTCTCGCTTGACCCTTGCTTCTCGGATGAGCAACGGAAGCAAAGTAGATCTTGGCGCCAAGATCTTGGGCGACAGCATGAAGGTGCGACTCATGAACTGCGTGCGTTGTCGGTGATGATCCGATTAGGAATCCCAAAACGGCGGACAATTGACTCAAGAACTTGACGGCTGACCGTGCTGTCACCTTCCTCACTGGTTCCACTTCCGGCCACTTTGTGAACTTGTCGATTGCGGCGCACAAGTACTCAAAGCCCCGGCAGCTTCGGGGAAGGGCCGAGATGTCGATCCCCTGCACCGAGAAGGGCCAGGATAAAGGGATCGTCTGGAGAGCTTGAGCTGGCTGGTGTATCTGTTTTGAATGGAATCGCACGCTTCACACTTGGTTACTTGTGCGCTTGCATCTGGAGGGCTTCGGCCGAAGAAACCTTGCCGGAAAGCTTTGCGGCAAGTGCTCTTGCGCCAATGTTTTGACCACATATGCCTCCGTGTATCTCTGCCAACAGCTTCTGTCCATCTTCCCGGCAAATACACTTCAATTTCACTCTGTTGAGTCTTCTTCTGTATAGGATGTTGTCAACAAACTGGTACATACTTGACTGCCGGGCTACTTTTTCCGCTTCTTCTTGCTCTTCGGGAAGTTCTCCTGTCTGAAGGAAATGGACGATCTGTTGTGCCCATGTTGGAGCCTGTGGCTCGACAACAAGGACTAAAGGCTTATCTGTCACTGCAGGACCATCAGCTTCTGCGGCAAGGACCCGCTGGTCCGCCGGAGCTCGATGATCCCCGTCAAGCTCGCCGGAGCTAAGCTTGTCGGGAGCGTTTGCTTCAACGATACAAACCGCGTGGTTTGTCGGAGCAGACTGCTCCTCGGTGATATTTGCATTGGTTCTGGGACCTTCTTGGCGGCGGCCTCGAGAGCTCTGCGGAAAGTAGTCGCTGAAACCAATTTTCTCTTCTTGCTCTGCCCTGTTGATGGTGTCACGGTTGGCTGAGTCAGCTTGAGCACAAAAATCCCTGGTTCCACAGGCAACTTAAGTGCGGCACATTTGGAGAGGCCATCAGCTATATCATTCTGTGTTCTTGGAATATGTTCCATTTGCAGGCCTTCAAAGTGCTCTTCTAGCTTTCTCACTTCATCGACGAAGGCTTCCATCAACGGACTTTGGTAATCCTTATTTACTTGGCGGACGACAAGTTGTGAGTCTCCCCTGACAATGAGCTTCTTGATCCCAAGGTCCACAGCAATCCTAAGACCGGCAAGCAAATTTTCATACTCGGCCGTATTGTTTGTTGCTTGTTCCTTGGGAAAGTGCATCTGGACTATGTACTTGAGGTGCTCTCCGGTGGGTGCGATAAGCAGCACGCCGGCACCGGCGCCTTTGCAGCGAGAAGGCACCGTCAAAGTACATCAGCCACTCTTTATTTGCCTCCTTGACGGGATGCTCGCTCTGGAATCTCTTCATCCTGCGTTGGCGTCCACTCTGCTATGAATTCTGCCAATGTCCTGCTCAGATAGTTGAAGTGCTTTCAACTTAAGACCAAAGATTGACAATTCCAAAGGCCCACTCAACAATCCTGCTGTTGCTTCGGATTTTGCAAAATCCTCTTCAGCGGAAAGCGAGTGACAACCGTTATCTCATGTGCTTGGAAGTAACGGCGCAGCTTTCTCGAGGCCATGAGCAGGCCGAAAAGCAGCTTCTGCACACCAGAGTACCTCGATCTAGCCCCCTGCAGAAGGGAACTGACAAAGTACACCGAGCGCTGCACCATCTTCTTCTGTATCTTGTCGCAACCCTGCGCTGATCCGTCGTCGCCGGGACCGGAGCTTGACGGCGAAGCCCCCCGCTTGTCGCTGGACGCACCTGCCTCGGTTGCCGGCTCATCATCCGCCTCCCTCTCCGCTACTAACGCAGCACTAACCACTTGATTGGTCGCCGCTATATACAGCTGCAACTTCTCTTGCGGTTTAGGTGCGACAAGTATTGGAGTGGAGGACAGGTATCTCTTCAAGTCCTGCAGCGCGGCCTCCGCTTCGGGAGTGCATTTCATTGGACCTGCCTTTTTCAAAATCTTGAAAAAGCGGCAGGTAGCCTCAGCAGTCTTAGAGATGAACCTGCCGAGAGCAGCCACGCAACCGGCAAGCCTCCGGCGTCCTGACGCGCTTTGGTGCTTCGATCTGCTCAATGGCCTTGATCTTGTCGGGATTGGCTTCAATTCCCCGCTGAGATACAAAGAACCCGAGAAGCTTGCCGGAAGGGACTCCAAACACGCACTTCTCGGGGTTGAGCTTGAGGTTGATCTTGCGCAGGTTTGCAAACGGCTCATCCAAATCCTGAATCAGAGTCGCTCTGTCCTTGCTCTTGACCACTATGTCATCCATGTAGGCTTCTACATTTCTGTGTATCTGTGGTCCAAAAGCATCATGGACTACCCTTGCAAAGGTTGAACCAGCATTCTTCAAACCGAAAGGCATCCGTATAAAGCAGTACGTGCCACATGGTGTGATGAATGCGGTTTTCTCTTCATCCTCTTCTGCCATGAAGATCTGATGATATCCTGAATATGCATCAAGAAACGAAAGCAGATCGCACCCAGCTGTGGAGTCAACAATCTGGTCGATACGCGGCAAGGGAAATGGGTCCTTGGGACAAGCTTTATTAACATCCGTAAAGTCAATACGAAGTCTCCATTTCCCATTAGCCTTGCGTACTACTACCGGATTGGCCAACCACGTGGGGTGGAGGACTCCTCTGACAAGCCCTGCTGCTTCCAATTTCTCGATTTCTTCTGCTATGAATTCTTGGCGCTCCACTGCCTGTTTCCTAACATTTTGCTTGACGGGCCGCGCATGAGGACAGACAGCTAGGTGGTGCTCAATTACTTTCCTGGGAACACCGGGGATATCAGATGGTTGCCATGCAAACACATCGACATTCGCCCGCAGGAACGCAATGAGCTCGCCTTCCTATTTAGGATCAAGCGTGGCACTGATGGTGTAGGTACCACTAGTGCCGTCCTCCTTGGCGGGCACCTTCTTGGTCTTTGGCGGAGCTGCCATTGTCTTGTTGCACTTGCCGGTGGAGCTCGATGGTGCGTCCTCGATGGTAGCGCAGCACTCCGAAGAGGTGCGCTTGCCGGAGTGGGCAACAGAGCTCTTGCCGGGCCTGGTGGTCTTCTTCTTCGCCCCGGGAGCTCCAGCGGTAAGTGGTTTGCTATCTGTGGCGGCTGATGCATCCCGGTAAATCTTGTCGGCGCAGATAAGTGCATCCTTCTTGTCGCCATGACAGAAATGACACTTATCGGGCGGGCATCTTGAGTAGGTTGTATGCATAGTGAGAGGCGGCCATGAACTTGGCGAGTGCCGGACGAAAGTATGCCATTGTAGGGCAATGGGAAGTTGGCGACGTCGAACGTGACCCTCTCGATTCTGAAGTTGAGCTCACCGCCGAAGGTTACCGGCAGTGTGATCTTCCCTGGGCTTGCTCCTTCTGGGTTGATTCCTTGAAAGTACCAGTTTCTTGAGCTCATTGTCGTGGATTTGAAGTTTCGGAGCACTTTGTGGAGGAGATCAAATTCAGGCCGCCCCGCCGTCAACCAGCATCTTTGTGACCTTGAGGTTGCGGATGGTTGGTGAGACCAACATCGGCAAGCACCCGCCGCAGTGATGCGATCGAGGTGATCCTCAATGTCAAATATGATGGGCGTCTTTGGACCACTTCGAGAGTTTGCGTGACTCTATGGATGGTTCTCACTGCATTGACCTCACGCATCCATTGCTTTAGTTGGCGGTGTGAGGTGTGCGAGACGCACCACCGCCGGCGCAAAAGGACCTCTGTTGCCTTTTGAAACTCCTGCTCATCAGCTTCATCATCTTTATAGTCCTCGCCATCTTCATCTTCATCTTCTCCTTTGTCGCGCCACGGGAGGTCTGTCTCCTTGCCGCTGCTTGGCCTTGCCGCGGCGTCCTCCCCGGCCGGGTCTCTTCTTAGTTGCCGCACCTGCACCTTCTTGGGCTTTCTCTTTGTCTCGCCGCTCGTATTCAGCTTTCTGTAGCTCAACAAGCTGCTCGACTTTCTTGCAGCTCTGGAGATCATGGCCCTTAGTGCGGTGAATTTTACAGTACTGCTTGTTGGAGCTGCCAGGCTTGTCGGCGGCCGCCATAGCTTGGCGGTCGGTGTCAACGGCAACCTCCTTGCCGGAGCCACCGGCCTTGGCTTGGGTGGCGGCACCATCCTTGCCGGACTGCTCGACAACTAGTACTTCTTGGTTTTTCTTCCTCCTGTTGTTCCGCCACGGCTATTCCTTGCCGGGCGGTCCCTCATTGTCGACTCTGCTCCCACACTCTCTCCCGGGAGCCTTCTTCCTTCTTCAGTAGCGTGCACACTTGTCGGCCAGGCGTAGAGCTCGCCGACGTCCTTCACTTTGCACATTGCCATCTCCTCCTCATCCTGCGATTTCGCACATTCCGATGGAATGCACTAATCATCGCGGGGGTGGACGTGCAGGATGTTATAGTGCACTCGATCAATCTCGGATGAACTTGCGCAGAGACTCCCCCTCCTTCGGGCAAGTAGGTGGAGATCACTCTCCTGGCCGTGAGGCTTGTGGTCACCGTGAAGGCGCCAACAAACTGGTGGCACAAATCTGCCCAAGAAGAAATAGAGCCATCGAGCAAGTGCATGAGCCAAGATCGGCGCTTGGCTTGAGCACCAAGGGAAGTAGTTGGCGAGGATCTTGTCGCCTCGTCCCCGCAGCCTGCACCGTGATGGTGTAGATGCCGAGGAACTCCGATGGATGTGTCCTGCCGCCGCATTTCTCCGCACATCTGGTTTGAAGTTCTTCTTGTCGGGCCACGGACTTGCCGCAGCTCACGAGTGAACGCAGGGCAACCTATCACAGACGGCAAGTCGCTGGTTCTTCGGGCGCATGCATATCGACAATGGGCCCGGCGCGTTGGTCGATTGACGGCGCGCTTCTCTTGGCCTTCGATTCGGTTCGAAGTCCTCTTCTTGCCGCCCCGAAGAACTTGGCGTTGGTCGCGACGAGCTCGTGGATCCGGCGACGCCGTGGAGTCGTTGTCGAGGTGGATCCGCGAGTCGGCGATCTTGGCCTTCGAAGGGGAGTGTACGGTGGGTGCACCCGCAAGTCTCGCCGCCATCGGCTCGCGCTTTATCGCCCGTCGCGGCTGTGAAGCACTTGGTTGCCGTGGGGCGTCGCTGTTGGCGAAACCGATGAGACTCTGGTGTGGCCCTCCATTCGTCGACCTTATCGGTCGTTGGAGGGTAATCTAGGAGCAGTTGAGCTCTTGCCAAGGCTTCGCTGGTGTGGTTGGCGGCAAGGGCGTGCGGAGCGAAGAACGGATATGCTCGGACTCCTAACCAAGTTAGGAGGAGCAGCATCCCGCCCTAGGGTCCGTACCCCTTTCTGCACGGCATCCGAGGCGCATGCGGTCCCGAGGGCCTCGGGATCCTCGGCTTGGCCTTGATCCAATGGCGTATGGCGCCGCTGGTATCATGGCGCTGTCATCCCGCGCCTCCTGCGAAGGGCGCGTGCGAACTCGACGCCGACGCCAGCGCTGGTTGTCCTTGACCTGGCGGCATCGTGGGCTCCGATGACGCCTTGATCCCTCCGCTAGCGTTTCCCCCACCGCCTGACGGCTCCGGTGGTGGTGGGTTCGACGCGGACGGCTCAGCTGCTGCCGAAGGCTTCTTCTTCGGCGCCATGTCGACGAAGACGTCGATGGAGTTGCTAGTGCAACCGCCGGACCGGGTTCACACAGCCTCGACGCCCCCTACCTGGCGCGCCAAAGATGTCGGGGGTGAAGAGCTGGTCGTGCCCCACGAGCACCTACGGGACCTGGGTCCCTTTGTGGTTCGGAGGGGGGCGGAGACCGCACAAAGAGCGGGTCGAGGCGGTGCACACGAGAGGGTTTTTTACCCAGCTTCGGAGCTCTCCAGAGAGATAATACTCTCTCGCTGCTTTGTGGATTATCTGGTGTTCTTGCTAGGGAGCGATGCGAGCTACAAAACCTAGCTTGAGTGTGATGAACTAAGCTGGAGCTAGACTAGAAACCCAACCGAATCGACAACCCCTCTACGTTGCCCCCGGCCCTCCTTTTATAGGCTCAAGGGGTTACCACATATGGCAAGTAGACAAGGTTACAATGGTAATAACCTAGGTTGGTACACCGCTATGTACAGTATACAGTAACCTATACCTAACTCTGATGGCAAGGGACAAGAGTCATCAATGCCCGTCTCAGTCGCCCGAACAGTGTAACAGGGACCGTTAAGTGCGCCTCCGTCCGCCACGATGGTGGCTTGTCAGAACTGCTTGTCGCTACTCTCCGCTGGCTGCGCAGCCCGCCAACACGCGTCCTTGGGAGAGCCCCGTGGTGACACGTTGGCGGGTGAGCTGGAGCGGAGATGAAGAGAGGTTGCCCGCCCCGGCAAGCGCCTTGCCGCGGTGGGAACCTTGTCGCGCTTGGGGGTTCAGCGCCCGCCAAGCCTTCCCGGCAAGCTCCTCTTGTCGGGCCTTGTTTTGTGCCCTGAGTGGCCTTCCGGCAAGCTCCTCTTGCTGGGGTCTTGACTGCTTTGTTCTTGAATGGCTCCAAGGGAGCCGCTGTGGATCTTGGCGGCCATCAGGCCGGCCCGGCCGTGGGGCGCTGCAACTGTCCGTGCACGAGTTCGGGGTACTAGGGTACCCCTACTCTAGTACACCGACATGGACTTACTCTGTTGACCCCCCAGTCCCCACTTTCTTTCCTTTTCAACCAATAGATCGGGTTTATATTGAGTTTGTACTGCGTTTCCCTTTATTTCCCTATTAGACCTAGAGACCAGTTGGATAGCCAGTCTCTGCTACTTTTCGCCCCCATTATTTCCTCTGTCGACCAAGTCCAAGATTCAGGTAAGAAATCTTCCCCCACCATCACCCCCACCCCCTTTCTTCCTTGTTTGAACCAAGTAGTACTAGAATCGAGTGCATGAACTAGTTTTGCCTCTTAACAGTAAAATTTTAGGTGGCTTTCGAACAGCCGATCGATCCTATCTACAAGAGGGCCTAGGAAATAGTAAAAGATACAAATGTAGCGATGTCAGGAGCTCGGAAGTAGAGCAAGGCCGGTTTCGAAGGAAGTTATACCTGAGGGTCGCCGGGATGTCGCTAGGTGGGCGGCGGGTAGGGCTGTAAGAAAAGCTCGAGGCTCGTGAGCCGCTCGAGATTGACTCGTTTTTTAACTCGACTCGAGATCGACTAAAAAAATATAAGCTGAGTTTGAACATTTTATGTAGCTCGACCGAGAAATGAGCCGATCTTGAGCCAATGTTGGCTCGCTCGATTTTAGCTCGATAGCTCGACAGAATATCATTATGTTAAATGATCATGTCATATGTTAACGGAAATAAGATAATTTATTACCATATATGTTGTCCATAATTTGTCTCCATTTTATTTACCAACGAACATGGAAATTTAATTAAGTGCAGAGAGAATTTAGGTCTAATTATGGCACATGGTCGACTATGTGTTCAATATCCTATATTTTTGGCAAAGGTTCCCAGCATATTCACCTTAATTTTTTTTGTTTTTTATCCATAGATTTATAATTTTTAGCATCTCATTTAGCTCAAAACTAGCTCGAGATCGACTCGAGATCATTACAATCTGAGCACAAGTCATGTTCTACAGCTCGATCATGAGCTTCACTCAGTTTGAACTCGCTCAAATTTTCATATGAGTTGAACTGAGCCAACTCCAACTCGCTCGAGCTCGACTCGTTTGCAGCCCTAGCGGCGGGTGGCCGGATCTGCCCACACTATGTCAGCGAGGAAGAAGGGGTCGGAGGCCCTCCCTAGCCAGCGGTGCTTGGGAGAGAACGGCAAGGCGCACTGATCGGGACGCGCCGGAAGTGGGTAAGAGCCGTCGTCGAGGACGACCACGTGAACGTTCCACCTTCTCACCTTCCCCGACGGAGAGGATCCAGCTGGATCTGTGACCAGCGGTGAGCAGAGAGAGAGAGAGTGGCCACTGCTGTCGTGTTTAGATCTGGAGAGGACGAGACAGTGTGAAGAGAGCAACACTAGCAAGCAAGCGCGGAGGCTCCTGCCTATATAGTGGAGTACTACTAGTTTTCTTTTGTCTACCAGAGCCGGCTTGACCTCGTCAATGACTATCTTCATGCACGTGCCCCGGAGGCGCAGTTGTCCACATTTTGATCTGAAGCACCGGATTATAACATGACAAGAAACCATAACCTCACTGCCCAAAGGAGACAAAATGAATCCCAACGGACAAACTAGACGAGGATCAAAGCTCAAATTAAAGATAAACTCATAGAAAAGGGGTCCATCGATAGATGCCCTAATTAACATAGCCGGCTTGACATAGATGGCAGCCGAGTAGTCTTCGTGCATGTGGCCCCCATGACTAGTGTCTTGGAGGAACTCAGCTGTCGATGTTTAACCCTCACAGTGATCCGAAGCACATGACACCTAATTTTGCGAGATGAAAAGAAACCATTTTTTAGATTTCTCACCAGAACTACAGCCCTGTACAACACAGCCTGCACGATATGTAGACGATAGCCAATCCAGGTGTGTCTGCTGGAGTCTGGTCACATGCATGGACGAACTGATCTGCTGTGTCATGCAGGGATCGTCCAGGCACCAACGTCGAGGCCTCCACCAACGTCTGTACAACACTTCTCTAGTACTATCGCTCGTCTCTCTTCTATTAACTCACCCGACTTGCGGGGCCAGGGAGTGTGCCTATGGTCGGTTCTCAATTGCGGTCCCACATGTGTCTGCAAACGCAATATGACGCACGTTCCTTTCGAAGAGCGGCGTGCCAGACCGATCGACCATCTGGGGTGCGACGCGAACGCGACGGGTGTGCTGTATACTCCGTAAATGTGTACTGTTGTTTTCTTGAGGATTTGCTCCATGGCGCAATCCATGGATACAAAATTAGTATAGTGTAATATTTAAAAGTCGAGGGTGGGGCTTTTCCCGTGCGGTAGGCGAGGCAGTTCTGCCTAGTCGGTTCGACAGAGACGCGAGAAGATGAGGGAGTAGGCTGCTACAAACGTAGGGCTGTGTGATTTGACAGCGAGTTACTGCTGGACAGGTGGGGCCTGGTGATTTGACTTGCCATTATCATTTTAACTGCGGCGCTACGACCGGCGTGAGTCTCTCGATTCCTGACCACCTCCATACAGGTGCCTCTCCCGATGCTCCACCATGTAGAGGTTGGCTCTTGCTTGAGAGCCCACTCCTCCACTTTATCCTTGCCTCTTTCCCCCACATATGCAAAAATGCCATATAAAGCGGGCTTATAGCCCACTATTGTACTTGATCCTACAGGTGCTAACCTGCCACATAGGCATAAAGTCTGATGTGGCAAGTTAATTAAGAAGAGAGAGACTAGTTTGGTGATCCCGGGAAGAAACGGTGCTAAGCGCGTGTACCTAGATGAAGCAAACTTAGCAACAAAAAACTAAGAACCTATGCATTAGGGACTTGAGTTGCTAAGCCATTTAATGCCCATAGAACCTCATCTAAGCACCATTTCATTGGAAGTGGTCACTCCTTGGCAAATGTAATAAATACTACGAAGAAAGAGATAGAGAGAAGTAAACAAAAAATACTCTTATAGCCAACCTTATAGCTAACCTTGTTGTAGTATGAGTGACTAAGTGATGAATATGTATGACATGCCAACATCAGATAGCCTAACGCTCCGTGTTAAATCTCCAAGGGTGCGACCGCGTGAACGAGGCGACGGTCGTGGTAGGCGTGACCATGATAAGGGCTGTTGGGAGCCCTTGGGTCTGAGATCGAACGGTCGCATGCTAAGTTGCTGAAAATTTGCAGAATAACCCTCCAGGATAGGATATTCACCCATAGGTCTACAATCACGCCATGCAACCGTTCGATCTTAGATCCAAGGGCTCTCGGAAGCTTCGTATCACCTGTAATTTTCCCGACGCTTAACATGACATCGAAAACCATTTAATTGGGCGTCGAGTAGACATGACATCTAATTGGCCCCCCATAGTACTGTGCATGAATCCATTTATCCACTAGGCAAGCCACTACCCTGTCATTCGCACGTGCCCCCCACTCGGCATTTTTACAATCCATAAACCGCTCCTAGTCGTCCCGTCCTTTCACATTACGGCAGTTCCACTAATCCTAACCCTCCTCCCAAATCCATGGCGTCCCAAATCTTCATGGTCGACGGTGAGTACAAGGTTAGAACAATCACCGGCCATGAGTTCGACGTCATCTACACCCGTTCTTCCGCGACGGTGAAAGGATGCCTTGATCGCTTCAGAGGCATGTTCAAAAACTCAAATGATGAGTGGGTCGCTGGGCTAGATGTTGAGTACACCATAGTCCTGGGAAAAGAGAAGAATCTAAAGGAGGAAGAGAGAAACAAGCCCGCCGTGATCCAGGTTTGCGTGCATGACTTATGCTTGGTCTACCACATATGCCATGCCGACATTGAGTGCGAGGAATTTAAGAACGACATAAGAGTCCTGGAACAGATAGGCCTCGTTGTAGGAAAACCCTTCGACCTCCGGAATAATGGGTTGGTGTCCTCCCGTGATAAGCCTTCAATGCTGGCCCTGGCAGGAGCCATGGTTCATCCTTCGTACGGTACACTGAAGAAACCTCCGCACACGTTTCATCGTGCATGGCAGTGGAATGTACTAGATATAGACCACATCCACTACGCTGCAATGGATGGCTACCTTTGTTTCAATATATACAAGGGTTGGATGAAGAGCAAGAGCCAAGTGTGCGGTTCAAGCAAAGAAGTATTGGCCAAGAGGAAGAGTGACAAGGACGAAGTCGAGGACATGGACGAGGACTTTGAGTAAGGTGGCAGTGTCGTTGCTCATGGTGGTTCTAATGTAGTGTCTACCGGATTAGTTGATTAGTTTAATCTCTGGTGTCCTTACTTTTATTTTAGGGGTGTGTTGTGCTGAGCCTCCAGCAGAACAATGTTATGTTTCTTCTCGTTACTTTAACTCTTTAGTACGTACATACTAGTATTTCTTACAGTTCATCTTTTAGTTGGCATAGTACAACGACTACCACTCGTTTCTTCACATTATATACGTACAATATATATGGCCAACATCATATATCCAGCAGTTTAGTTGTCAAAGAATTTCAGGGGGCTTAGTTTTGTCAAAGAATTTCAGGGTGCTTAGTTTTATTTGAGGGGTGTGTTGTGTTGGACACCATTATTGTGACTCAAATCTCTATTGCCATGTTATAATGACATAAATACCGATGGACCAACATGCCAGCTCTCCCTCTATCTCACTACAGTAAAATAAAGTGTGGGGCCTACTTGATCCCAATAGCGTTCTTATTTTCCTGTAAAATTGTTCGCTTGGTTACTCCTGACAAGAGGGGTCACACTTATCATTGTGAGAATCGGCTTATTTTTGTCATGTAACATGGTCAACGGTTTTGACGTGAAAATCACAATGTCTAATGGCATTTTTTAGCAAACATCTAACTTAACGATGGCATTTTTTAGATATCTAATTGCATTTTTTAGCAGGCATCTCACGGATCGATGGCATTTTTGAGTAGTTGTAACTTCTAATGGCAAAACTAAGTAGTGATACACAAACTAGTGGCATAAATAATAAGAACCCAAGAATTAAATAGGTATGCTAATTTCTTTAATAGAATTTAGCACCCCATTTAAGCACGTACTAGCTTTTTTTAATAGTACTATATGCATAATTTGGCGACGAGTGCTCTCTATATGTACCACCTTTTTTCTTTAATTTCTTCTTGTTAGTTTTGCTCCATGGCGCAATCCATCGATCCTACTACTATACAAAAGTATACATTTTTAAAAGGCTAGAGGGCGGGGCAGTATAGCTAGGTCGGTTTCAAGAGAGGCGAGGGCCTTTGTAATTTGACGGCTCATTACTGCTGGAAGGTGGGGCCTTGTGATTTGACGGCTCATATAAACGTGCCAATGACCTGAGGAGGAGCAAAGAACCGTGTGGTATACTCAAGTTTTCCACTGGAGTATGACGGAGGAGCACGAAACACGGCAGCCCAGTGCCATATCCTCTACTCTCTACTCTTATTTTATATTACTAGCAAGAGGCATTGTTCTATTGGCGATAAAGAATGACCTAATTTGCTAGTCATCTCATTTTTAGAATTGTTCTATTCATGCCTCGCAGAGAAGGTGACACGTGCAGTGAAACACCCGAAGCAAAAGAAGAAACACAGGAGCAAAAAAAGAAGGAAGATTATCACCCCAAAAAAACAAGGAAGACGCACACACAAGTCTGGGACGCTGCTCTCACTACATGAACGGTTGCTGGCCGCGGAGTCGTAACTGCTTCTTCATCACCTCCACGACCTCCATCTCCTTGCCGTCTCCTCCGCCATCTTCTTCATTGTGTCCATGATGGGGATTTCTTGACGCGAGCCTTCATCATCTATTCCACGGCCGCATTATGTACCTTGACAGCAGCCGGGTGCTCGATGCGGAGCTTCGCCAACTCCTCCTTCTGTTCCATGACGAGGGCCTGCAGCATCTACATTGAGGAACTACTATTCTCATGTAGCTTCTTCCAGTCGGCGTTCTCCTCCTTCAGCAGGTCGAGCTCGTGGCAGAGCTTCGCCTTGTCCTCCTGAAGTTGCAGGATTTCACCGGTCGCCTTCTTCTCTGAGGCAATGCTCTTCTTCAGTAGCATCACCAAGCCAGTGGTCAACTCCCCCTGCTCATTGAGCTCAGCGGGCATGTCGTCGAGGCTCTCCTTCAACAGCTCCACCAAGCTGTGGATGAACTCCTTCTACTTATTGAGGTGCTTATTGAGCTGATCGGGCATGCCGTCGAGGGATAACGAATCTAGCGCCGCCAGCTCGGCATGTTCGCCTCCGCGGCTAGGGTGCTCCTGGCAGCCGTCGCCTGCCCGTGAGAGATCTTTCGAGGTCTCTGCGTGGCGGCAAGCCCTCTCTTTTTTTCTGTAGCCTTGGTTGCCCCTCCCTTGTTATGAGTAGTTCTCGACCTACAGCTCTGCACACCGGCCTTGGCATGGATGGAAGAAGAAGGAGGACTTATGAGGAGGAAGGTAGAGTAATTTTCGGTTAGGTAGTTCCAATTTTTATAACCTAAGTACTAGCACTGGTACTAAAACGTGCATAGTGGGAACAAGTTCAGGTTTGGTATGTACTGGTAGGTGTGAGCAGGCTTGCACTTAATTGTAGCACTAGTACTTTGGAATGTGATGGGAACAAGGTAAAGATTAATTGATGGTTTTGGTTTCGAGGCCCAAAACGGCTCCCGATGAGTTTAGTGGAACATAAATTTCAAGTACTCCCGATGAGTTTAGTAGAACACAAATTGTTTAACATAAAAAATATATCATTAAAAAATAGAATACTTGAAGTTTGTAATGATATATTTTTCGTAATGTATGCCTCTTATTAAGTTGGTCAATTAATGACCTAGGTACACGTGCAAGACTTGTAAACTGAGATAGAGGGAGTACTACACTACTCAAATGCGATCGCACAAGTCAGTGATGTAACTGGTCGTACATGTCAGACCAAGCCGATGCGTGTCCCTTCTGTGAGACGCGGGTCCGCCGACCGTCTGTTGGTGCGACCGACCGTAAAATCTTGTGCGATGGAGACTTCTGGTTGTGGCTTCGGTTGATTGTCACGACCAAGCATTCTAAAACTAGTGATAAATCAATTACCATCTTTTTCCAAACGACCAAGTATTTTTTATAGGAAGACAATACATATAGATGGAGTGATTGTCAAGGTTGCAAAACGACATAGCGTTGCAAGTTCACTTCAGCAGCAACCGACTAGGTCACTGCGTCGTTGGCGGGGAAGGAGGGCAGCTCACCTCGCCTATGATGCATGCCCAGCGGCGCCGCCGCAACTCGTCCCGGGATTTGGCTTCTCCTACTTCCCATTTGAACAGTTCCTCGGCTGCTCATGCCATTGCGCAGGCATGCGCGTTCTTTTGTCTGCAGTCGACTCCGTGAATATGATCTCTTCCATTAGCCCTAGCTCGAAATCAACGCGGCACTGCCAGATGCTGACATCCCTCAGCATCTCTCCCCTGAGATTGACTTGCGCCTCCGCCGTGTGCTGCGCCAGGGCAGCTCCTTGGAACTTCTCTCCAATCGATGTGACGCTTCCTCGATCTGATTTGCCTTGCTGCCCACCACCTGAAACGCGGCCCTAAAATGTCCTCCAGCGCCACCGATATGTGATTCTAGAGCAATGGATCCCCTCTAAAACACATGTGGGTTTCACTCAAAGGCGGCAGTGCTGCGGGCCGCAGCGAGAGGGCAGCCCGCGGGATCCTGGGATCTAAGGGATTATCCATGGTAGGATCCTCCATGGCGGGATCCGGTGGGCGAGGAGGGGAGGCGAGCCTAGGCGCTGGGAGAGCCCTACGAGGCTAAGATAAAGCTAGTACTACTCCACTCCGTCCATATTTAAATACAAAGGCCGCCAATAGTAGCCCTGGCAAAAATTAATCATGCTGCTTGCATCCTGGTTAATTGGCACCCTTTTTTTGTGCCACTTTTTATGACATGCATAAATATTATGTTACTTACAAATATGGTCAAAATTTGGCACAAAATATGAAGGAGACCAATGGAAGTCCTGGCACTCCATGATTTAACTACTCGCATCCGCTCAGCGGAGTAGTAATGTCTTTCTTCCGCCCTCACATCCACTCAATTTGCATGCGCTGTATTAATTGACCATCAATGAAATGAAGGACTTTACACGCGTCAAATTATCACATGGGGTGGATCTTCGTACAAAAATGCCTCGTCCCGTGGACCCGCATGTGCGTGCGAGGGAATGAGTGTGTGCGTGGCGTGCGTGCACATCTTTGCTTCCTGCATGTACCGCCAGTGTGGCTCGGAGAGGATGAATACATTCTTCTGGAAGCAGCAGCACGTCACTGTGATCAATCCACACAAGGAGGTCGCGACAACGCCTCCATATGTGCCACGTAGCTTCATGAACTATAAGAGAGACAATGTGTAGCATGCCATTGGAATTCTAATTTACGTGTTTGCACATACTCGAAGTACTAGTAAGGTACACGTGCATTGCACGCATCAGATTAAGCAACCAAATTATGAATAAATACCACACTATAGCATGTAAGATCTGAGTCATATATGCCTGATGTAGACCTTCGTTTAGTTCTTATAGTTCATCTCATTCAAAATAAATTAGTTTTTATAAAAAATCTAGGGCCTCTTTGATTTGTAGGATTTCCAAAACGCGAGAATAGGAAAAACATGGGATTAGAGTGGAATGTCGTCTTGAATCCTACAGGATTTTACGAGTGTTTGATTGTGCATAGAAAAAATGCAGGATTATTTCAAAGTGGTTTGAGTGGATGGGATGTTTCCTATGAAATCTAGTGCAAATGAATCCTATGGAAAAAAATTCTATGGTTTACAATCCTACGAATCAAACAACCAAGATAGGAAAAATTCTTAAGGATTAGAATCCTCCAAAATTGCTTTGAGAATCCTTTGAATCAAAGAAGCCCTTAATCTATTTTATGATTCATGGAATTGTGCATTGTAAAGCATAAAGTAATAAATAAATAATGGCAATTAAACTAGAAAAAAAGTTTGGGTAGTTATGATACGGAAGATTCTAGAAAAAAGGAGAATCACTTGTGTTTTGAGGTTTGTGCATTATGCTTAAGTTCAACCATGGAGTCTGCTAGATTGTACATGTGGAAAAATCCGGTGGGGGCTAGAAGATGGTATGAGGGGCCAAGTGGAGGGAGACTATGAAAAGGAGTGCACAAGTGCGAGATCGATATTTGAAGAGAGGGGGCGAGAACGTGCGCTGTTGCGCGCAGTGGCGAAGCCATGAAAAATAAATGAGCTAGGGGGCCAAGCATTGCTGATCCTTTACGAGAAGGGCCAATTCATCAAATTAAACCATTTTACCAGAAATTGTCTAATGATCACATTCATATTAGCCTCGATATATAGTGATGTTAGGGGGTAGGGCCCTTGCTGCCCCCTGTCTTCAATAATGTGTGCGCGTCTAAGAGATGAAGCGGAGGCATGGGTGATGAGAGGGGGACGTTGGATATATAATTAATGTGGGTGTATTAGCTATGTAATCCTATATAGAGAGGTATAGACTTATCGATGTGGACGTGGGAAAGAGGGTGAGACCTCACTAGATATATAGATTGATCGGTTTGTGTGGAAAACTATGAAAGACCTATCTATATACACACACACATAGAGGAACATAGATCATTGCGCATGCACGTGAGAGATAAAGAATGCCCGATATGATGGGGAGAGGGAGGTGTGTGTGTGTGTGTGTGTGTGTGCATGCATGGCAGACCGACCTGAAGAAAAAGATTGCATGTATGCGATGGATAATGCCGACTGGTGCTGTGTGTGCATGCATGGACGAGAGAAAGTTAATTGTACAATTATAAAGAGAAGATGACTGTGTGGGTGTAAAAGACGAGGTGACGTCATAATCAATGTAAAGTAGAATTCAAATATTTGAAAGAGATCATGATGTTTGCTGAGATATGCGTGGTGTGGTTTGGAAATGAGCATGTTGTACTGTATACACATTGAACAAGGTCAGACTGATTTGTAGTTGAGATATCGATGGCAGACATCGTTTGGCCACATTGCATCCGCGCATGGACACACTATTCTAATTGGAGATGATGGGTGGCTTTCGCATCACATATCCATACCTATACCCTATATATATATATATATATATATATATATATATATATATATATATATATATATATATATATATATATATATATATATATATATATATATATATATATATATATATATATATATATATATATAGTGTGCGGATAACTTTAACTTTGAAAGATGGTCGTTGGATG
Organism: Aegilops longissima; assembly: GCA_021605205.1. Classification (NCBI taxonomy): domain Eukaryota; kingdom Viridiplantae; phylum Streptophyta; class Magnoliopsida; order Poales; family Poaceae; genus Aegilops; species Aegilops longissima. The sequence continues at coordinate 630,635,994 of CM038677.1, read as the reverse complement.
AGGCCAATTCGATTGTGCAGAGATGGCAAATTTGAGCACAACTGGCCGTTGGATATCATCTAGATTCCACCAGATTTTGCCACATGTACAATCTAGAAGACTCCATGTTTGAACTTAAGCATAATGCACAAACCTCAAAACACAAGCACTTCTTCTTTGTTCTAGAATCTTCCATATCATAATTGCCCAAATGTTTTTCTACATGATTTGCCATTATTTGTTTTTACTTTATGCCTTACAACACACAATTCCATGAATCTTAGAATAGATTAGCTTTCTTATAAAAACTAGATGATTTTGAATGAAATGAACAATAAGAATTAAACGAACATCTACATCATGCATATATGACTCAAAGCTTAGCGTGCAATGCACGTGTACCTTACTAGTCTAAATGGTGTTTGTGTGTGTGTGTTGTCCTTGTTAAACACATTGTACGTAGTATATCATACATGGTTTAGATTCCGAACATCTAGCTAGAGCATACATGTACTATGATTTGAATTCAACATAAAATCTATACATATATTTGAATTTGAGATCCTATGTACATGTAGTTCGTATTTATATAGGAATTTAATCCATTCAAACAGGGAAAATGTACTCAAATTAAGTCCATATGCTAGACAACACACATTGTTTTTTATTGTTGAGGGAAGTGAAAATTGTTTTGGTACTGTACACGTTATGTTTGTTGTCCTAATTTTTTTAGTTTTTTTGTTGTATTTGAATGCATTTCTAGTAATATTATAAAACGGGACATAGCTCTCTCTAGTGATGAGGTGCGAATTGTCTTTTTTGGTACACATTAAGCTTGTTCTCCCGAAATTTCAAGCCCCGCCTTGTTATGCCGAAATTTCAAGCTAGCGTCTCTGTCTATCATGCTGCGAAACTCCCGCCTCTTCAACTCGCGCCTTGTTACCCCGAAATATTTAAGATATATCTTTGCCTAGTTGTGCTCCGACAACTCCCTCCATCTCAACCCGCGCCTTGCTATTCCAAAATTAGAACGCGCACGAAAACTCCCACCTCCTATGAAATCCCGACATGCAAAATGCCCGTGATACCCCTGAACCAAAAGAACCGTCTAGGTCAAATCGATGGGGGTACTTTTGTAACTTACCCCACATTTCAGACAAGTGCGTCCCTAAGCCATGGTTCCCCACTCCCATCCCATCCGCCCACCCATTCATACACCAAGGCTGCGAAAACCCGCGAAGCCCCACACCCTCCTCCATCCGCCACCCAGCCGGAGCCTCTTCCCCGACGATGTCGTCCATAGCAACACCTCGACGTCCCTCATCCACAGTACCGGATGAGGATCCATCGTCGATCTCGTCGTCCCGCCGGCTCAGCCACCCCGTCCTCCACCTCCAAGGAGATTCCCCGACGTTCCCCTCGTCTTTCGCACCACCTCCATTCCCACACCGTCCTCTTCACCTGCATCGCCGGAAGAGCATTATCATCACCGTTTCCTCGGATGAAGCTGAGGCCTAACTGGCGCCACCAAAGAGGTTGTACACTAATCGCCGCATTTTCTTCTTGATTCGATTTCACGATGCTGCCGGCGCTCGGTCCCGAGCCGACACGGCACGGTTCCATCCATGGCGGCATCGCCGGCCACTTCGTCCACGACGTTGCTCCCTCGGCGGCGACGTCCACATTAGTAGGAGCTGCTGCTGCTTTACCTCTCACTCGCGCTGCTGCCTGCTCTTGCTCTCGGTCCCCTCCTTGGTCTGCTCTTGCTCTTGCTCTTGCTCACGCTGCTGCTCTTGCTCTTGATCTTGCTTGCGATGCTGCTCCGATTTAGCTACAATTCAGTCGACTGAATCGACTTTTGGGTCAGTCGATTTTCAGGGGGTGGGGGGCTCGCCGGAGTTAAGGAAGAACCAGCCGCAGCGGGGAGGGGGCCTCGCCAGAGAGGTACCCCAGTATCTTTCTTAGGGTTTAGGGTGGGGGCGGTGGTGGGGCGGTGGCATGGGGATCGCCGGAGAAAAATCTCGGCACGGGGGCGCCTAGAGGGATGATCGGGGCGGCGGCGAACCGGCGGTGGGGACTGGTTTCGGGGCGGGCGGGGTGCCGTACCGCCGGCCATGGGCGGCGTGGGCGGCTATTTGGCCGGTGGTGGCTGGCGGCTCAGGGTAGCCTCACCTGATGTTGCTACACAACCAGCTGCCCCGGCTCTCGCACGCGCTACTGCTGCTACTGCTTTTCTGCTGCTAGTGCGTTCAGTTTCAACAGAAAAATTCAGTTTCGACAGTTAAGTTCAGTTTCGACAATTAAATTCAGTTTCGACAGTTAAGTTCAGAGATGAGAGGCTGATGTATTTTACATCTAGCACTTTGTGGTTATGTATTTTACGTCATCTATTGGAGACGGTATTAGAATTCCACTTACGTTAACGTTATCTCTCTTGTCCTGCTTCAGCCTCGGCGTCGTACAACTCACCGGAGCTGCTCCAACGACGAAACCCTCCATCACAGCAGAGTAGTACCCCGGGCTCCATCTCCATACGCCTAAGATCTTCTTCCCCTCCTCCAACAGCCAAGTCAGCCAAATCATCCTCACCGACCAACCCAATCACGCTGAGATCGACATGGCTTCGCCAAAGAGGTTGTACACTTGTTGCATCTCTTTTTTACTCTACATGTTATATATATTATCCACTGAGCACACACAGTAACGTAAAATACAATTAGTTTCTCCTACTATATGAAAAGCAGTGAGGTACCAGGCAACTTAGCTATCCGTGATGGACTCTCTTGAACGCCATCATTATTAATCTCTGCGCGTTTGAGCTGTGCATTTGTCGATGGGCCTGGGAGTTGAGCTAGTAGGGCAGTGGCCTGGGTCCAAGTAATAGAAGTAGCACAAAAACATTTTTTGAGTGTAGGCTTTTCCTTGCTCAAGCCTGCCTGCTAGAATCGCCAGTGCTTGAAAGGAAAAGTGAAGGAAAAATATAGGAATTGGAAATTTTCCTATGGTACTACTATTCATGAATTTGGTTCAAAGGAATGGAGCAAAGGAAACTGTAGGATTTGTTCCTTTAGTGTATCCTTGAAAGAAAAACTGTCGGAATTTTAATTTCCACTTGTCCTCCTTTTCAAATTCCTATTCATGAAGCACAAGACTAAGAGATAGTAGCATAATAGCATTATAACCGTACATTTTCTGGTGGTTTGACTTAATCTCACCTTGCTTCTTTGCATCCTATGATCTTCCAATTCTTGTGAATCAAACACCCAGATTGGCATAAGTCCTGTGTTTTTAAATTCTCTGTTTTGCATGTGCATTCCTATCCTATTCCTGTCTATTTCCTATCCCTGCATTGTTAGAATCCTCAGATTCAAACAAGCCCTAACACAATTACTTATGTTATAGATATGTGTCAAAGAAAACATTGTGTGGTTTGTCCTGCTCCTGTTGCGTTGTGTTCCACCCCAGCTCAGCTGCTCCAACGACGGAAGGGTTCACCACAGCAGGGATCCGCTCTCTAGACTGTCTTTCGCCACCTCAGATCTTCTTCCCCGCCGCCGGCAGCCACGACAACTGCATTACCATCATCAACTGAGCAGATGACCTTGAGGACTACACGGGTCCGCAAGAGAGGTCGCACTCTTTTGTGTCTTCTTACGTTATGCATCGCTTAATATGATGACATGCTACTTTATCGTCGTGTTCACCTATTAGGCTCCGAGTCAGGTCCAAACTAATGCTGAAACTTGAGTTTTTAAATGGTTGCGGGGTACATATTGGGGCAGCAATCAGTACTATCTGTCTACCATCTGGTTAATCTCAGGTGTCTACTATGATTTTCATGTTGGGTTCAAACAAACATTAAAGGAGCCATTATCTGTATTTTTTAACTAAAGCTATTATCTGTCTGCTATCATTGGTTTTGGGTCTATCCACAGATTGCTACCATCACTCTGGATTTGTGCATGCATTCCTTACATAATCTCACTATGTTTTATTCCTATGCATGTCAGTTATTGTACACAATGGAACTGAAATGTAGAGCAAAAGAGATGAGCCTTGCATGGCAATAAAATTTCATGCGGACGTCGCTCCATGGTGGGCGCAAAGGCAGCCCCCCTCCACCCATTTCGGATCGTAATCAAGAGGAAGATAACTATTCTGAGGGTGATTCAGAAGGAGAAGACCACTCCTATTTACCCCCTGAGGTCATCGCTCTAACTTGGCATGCTGATGTTGGTAATATCATGCATATGGTGCCTTGCATTTCTTACTGGATACATCAATATGTCATTTGCTTAGTTTAGACATGCTTTGTGTCAATGCCATCTGTTTAGTTTCTTTATCATATATGTGAATCATGCAATGCCATCTTGTTTAGCCAGGCATCATATATGTGAATTTTGTAATGCCACCTCGCTAGCCACCATCTTATATGTGAATTATATCATGCCATCATTTTTTATTACGTGTTAAATTTGTCAACAATTTTAGTACATTCAATTACTCTTCCTGTGCATCAGCCATTCGGCACGGTCATGGAAGAATCTGAAGTGGAAAAAAGGTCTTCAGAGCAGACAATGCTATCTAACGAAGCGCATGTCTTGCTGTTTACAGGTAGCTCCTCAGAGGAGGATTCAGAGACACATGACCAGTCCTATTCCCCCCCGAGGTGCATGCTCTAACTTGGCAGGGTTATGTTGCTCATATCATGCGTATGGTATCTTGCATTGCTATGTCATTTGCTTAGTTTAGACATGATGTGTGTGAATGCCACCTGTTTAGTGTCTAATTACCATATATGTGAATTATGCGATGCCATCTTGTTGCAAGACATTATATATGTGAATTATGCAATGCTATCTTGTTGCAAGGCATTATATATGTGAATTATGCAATGCCATGCTGTTTAGCCAAGCGTCATACATGTGATTTATATCATGCCGTCCTTTTTATTTGTATTTCTCGTTGCATTTGTCGACAATGTTTGTATATTCAACTGCTCTTTCTGTGCATCAGCCATTTGAATTGGTGATGTAGAAATCTGGAGTGAAAACAAGGTGTAACATCCCAAATTTTTAATTTGGAATGTTATACATTAGATCACTTTGCACATCATATTTTATTGCATTTTGGCTAGATCCTAGAAATTCTACGCAACTCAAGGACACACGGAGAGAGTTGGGGATTTCGTTATTTTCATATTTGAGTTTTCTCAAATTTTGAAAATAGGATCATTTGATTTTGTTATTTTATCTTCAAATATTTCTTATATAAAAATAAAAGAGAGGGAATAAAATGACTTTCCCAAAATAAAGAAATATGGAGGATTTAATAATAAAATAAAATAAGATTTTATATCGAAGTTTATTGCTATTTTATTTGAATTTAGGAAAAATGTGCGTTTTTCAAAATTGCATTTAGGCCCCAAATAAATGTTCATCTTGTCCGGTTAGATTTTACAAGACGGGGAAATTTTATTTCGGGATTTTTGGAGTCAGTTTAGTATTTCTTTTATTTGTTTTTCTGCGCGAAATTATTTAAAAAAAGCGCGAACCGACCTAACCGGGCCGTGTCCGACTAGGACACCTGGCCCGGCCGGCCTTTATAACCGCCGGGAGGCCACCCCGAGCCCACCCAAACCCTAGCCCGCCTTGACCGCCACTGCTTCCTTGCCACTTTGCTGTCGCCAAGACCGCCGACCGCCGCCACCTCACGGGACCCGCCACCTCGCCACCGACCCCGCTGCCCTCGCCGAGTTCGCCCGGCCAGAGTACCGGATCCGCCCCGGTTTTTCCCGGTTAACTGCCCCGTTTTTTTAATAAGACCGCGGTTGTTTTTTTAGATCGGTTTTATTTTATTTTTTCCCAGTTTAGTTTATTTAGCAAACGCGCGTTCATTCGTTCGTTTTAAGGAACAGTTTTCGTCTTTTCTCCACAGCTAGCGAACGTTTGTTCGTTAGTCTGTTCGTCTGTATTTTCTTTTTCTCGGATTTCCCGCGATTATTTCTGATCGCGATTTCTGATCCGATTTTCGTTCTAGTATAACTTTTTCGCTCGTTTATCGGAATCAGGCGATTCAAGCGCCTAGAGTTTCATCTCGAAACCCTATTTCCATTTTACCAACTCAAACAAGTTTTTGCTACTGTAAAAATTTGACTTAGGTCCAGATTAGTAAACGAAGTTTGTTTCTTTCGCCGTTTGATTTTCGTTGCTTCGTTTGATTTGATTCTTTTTGCAAACCGGAGTTCTTAAGTTGGACTTTCTGGTTAGATCTCTTATTTGAGTTTACCTATGCATTAGATGAGTGCTTATTGTATGCTTGTTTGTTTGCTATAGAGTACTCGGAGTGCGCCGCTTGCTACTTTGAATCTCTAGGTTTCACGGATCATCAGCAAGGCAAGTAACACTTTGATCATACCTTTTTACTACCCAGTTTTATTGCATTAGATCAATCCTCAAACAATTGCATGGTTAGGATCTGTTTAAAATGTGGGTATTGGGAAATAGATGAGGTAGAACCTATTACCTGTTTTATTACCAAACCTTTGGGAGTTACTTCTATGTTTGCTTATATCGCTATGCTATGCTAGTAGACCTGGATTGGGTGAGTGTATCCATGACAGATGTGAGATTGTTAATTAATGGTTTACTTAAGGTGGCAACTTAAATATATATATCTGGGTGGATTGAGGCACCTGGGTTTCCAGTGATTGCCTGTTTTTTTCTTATGGACCGCCACCCAGTCTCAAAGGGATCATGAGACTATTCATGCTAGAAACTTCTATGTGCAGCCACAAGCTCTTATGGGCTCTAGCATAGTTGATTAAGTCGTGTGAACTCTTACAGTGGTAGACTAGCAGATGTAGGGGATGTAGGTGGTACTGTCTACCCATCGTAAGGTGCGAACGCTTTTGAAAGACTGTGTCTCGGTCATCCATTTCTCAAACACCATGTAGTGCGAGAAATCCAACGGAGGAGATCTAATCTTGTGGGGGAAAAGTGCGCAAACCTCTGCAGAGTGTATAAACTAATCATGATTAGCCGTGTCCCCGGTTACGGACATCTTGAGTATCTAGTACTTGGATTATCATGTGAATCTCATCATGTAACTTTAATTAAATTTTGTTGGGTTTAATAATGATGCTTAATTGGGATTGAGTTGGGTAAACCTTCTCAATGTTAAACAACCACCATGATAGTTAAATAAAAGTTATTCCTTTGTTGTAGGGGAAAATTGGCTTTTCGCAAAACTGTAACCATAGAGCTTTCCACCAGCCAAATATGCATGTAGTATAGCATTATTCCATTCATTACTCTCTATGTGTTACATTGCCAGCATATTCCATGTGCTGACCCGTTTTCGGGCTGCAACGTTCATGTTGCAGACTTTTCAGACCACGAGTAAGGTGCCTTATGTCGTGGTCTTATACTCAGTGATGTCGTTGGAGTTGATGGACTCTCTTATCTTCCAAGCCTTCCGTGGTTATCGTTATTAGATGGCCTTAAGCCATATTTATTGTAATAAGTTCTCTTTTGAGACATTCGATGTAATAAGTGTGTGATTGCTACTCTGTTATAAATCCTTCGAGTATTGTGCTGTCAAGACATCGATCCAGGATGACAACGATGCACGAGATCGACTGTTTGAGGTCTGGTCGCTACAAAGATGGTATCAGAGCCAGGTTGACTATAGGACACGACCACTAAGCTAAAGCCCTAGATCACTATTCTCTCTTCTCATTTCTGACTTCTCATCTTTTCTACTCTTTTAGGATGGCGGATGCAAGGAACAAGTTCACGCAACCAGATGAAGATACACCTTTTGGACGCCACTTGAAGGAAGTCACTAGATACCTGAACATCGGAATACCAAGCTTCACCGGGACCTACAACGCCACTTTATCAGAAGAGGAGCGTTGGGTGATTCAAGTTCAAGTTCCAGGAAGGACGTTCATGCCCGTCACCGAGCCAATAGAGTTTTCCTTTGATGCACCGACCTGGAGCCTAGGAAAGAGCATGGCAGCCCACATCACCATGGGACGCATTGGAGAAGTTTACCACAAGGATCTCAAGGATACTATTTACCAGATTTGTGGGCACCGAGATGAGCAATGGGACATGATCAGTACCAAGAAGGACAGATCAATTGCAGCTTTCATCCAGGAGTTAAACCAGCACATTCGTCACCAGGAGAACCATATGTGCGCAGGCATGATAGATTTGAAGAAGGCTATGACCAAGATTTGGGAGCTGGAGGAAGAACTCAAGGCTACACGCGAGGATTATATGGAGGAAATCATCGCACTGGTGGAGAAGAATGGCGACCTGACAAAGAAGCTAGGAGTTTTCATGGGAGACCCAGCACCAGGAGGAGATGATGACGATTCTACTTGCCCGGAGAACTACATCATCATAGACGACACCGACTCGGACCCTAGTGATGATAACTTTGTTGACGAAGCTGGAGAAGATATCATGGAGCCTTTGACCGATCAAAATTTCTAGTAGACCACCATAACACTAGTAGTATTCTCCCATGTATATAGTATAGTCCGAGCACTTTTGTAATGATAGTTAGACCGTTGTATGCCCTTGTTTGAATTGATTGAAGTGATATTGATTGTGTTTGTCTCATGTGCATATGGGTAGTGTTTTCTCTCTAGACCTCATTCTATTATGTATTCTCATCTTTTCTAAACCCTTAGATGCCTCCGAGACGTGACAATGGATTTGCTTTCCCACCGGAGCTCACCCAGTTGATCTAGCAGCAGAATGCATTAATGCAGAAGCTAGTCCAGAATCAGAATCAGGGGAACAACAACAACAACCCACCACCACCACCACCTGTTGACCATTTGGCCTGTTTCTTGAGACTGAATCCGTTGGTATTTTCCAGGAGCACCGAGCCGATTGTTGCAAATGATTGGCTCTGCAAGGTTGGAAGGGAGCTGACCACTTCAGGATGCACAGATGCGGAGAGAGTGCGCTTTGCCGCACATCAGCTTGATGGACCCGCAGCATCATGGTGGGAGAATTACACAGCCACTCATCCCATCAACACTGTCACATGGGACCAGTTTCAACAGGCTTTCTGTACTACCCATGTTTCGGCAGGAGCTATGGCCATGAAGAAGCGTGAGTTTCGCAACTTACGCCAAGGAGGGCGCACCATTGGCCAGTATGTGGAGGACTTTAGTAAACTAGCACGTTATGCCCCAGATGACGTTGCTACGGATGCAGCCAAGCAGGAGAAGTTTCTGGAAGGACTAAATGATGAACTGAGCATGCAGTTGATGGTAGCAACCTTCAACAACTACCAGGAGTTGGTAGATAGAGCTCTCATGATTGAAGGGAAGCAGCAGCAGATTGAAAGCCGCAAGAGGAAATATGGACAAGGGAAGTACAATTCTGGAGATCATCAGAAGCCTCCTTTTACCTCGAATTCGGGAGGACCTTTTTAGCATACCCATGGGGGAGGGGGTTCGCATAATCATAGTGACCCCAAGAATGGTAATGGGAATGGAGGAGGCAACGGACAGACCCGTAACAACCCATCGACCCCAGCCAAGAGGGATCTGAGCCAAGTCACTTGCTACAAGTGTCAGAAGACTGGACATTATGCTAATGAATGTCCTGAAGCTAAGAATGGAAATGGCAACGGAAGCTCTGGGAAGAAGCCGAACCCTTTCAACAGGGGACAGGTGAACCACGTTAGCATGGAGGAGGTTGAAGCCCAACCAGATGCAGTAATAGGTAAGTTTTTGGTTAATTCATTTACTGCACTCATTCTTTTTGATACTGGTGCATCGCATTCATACATATCAAGGGGATTTGTGGATAAGTATAAACTGCCAACCCAAGCCCTTAGGTCACCCATGTTAGTAACCTCGCTAGGAGCAGAGTATATGGCTAGTTTATGGTGTGATCGGTTACCATTAAGGATTGGTAACTACGTATTTCCCTCGGACCTAATAGTATTGGAATCGCATGGACCGGATGTGATATTAGGCATGGATTGGTTATCGAAGTATGGAGGGTACATTGAATGCGCCAGCAAGTCGATTTTGCTTACCACGCCTGAAGGAAGAAGGATCAAGTATGTATCCCGGCATGTGCCGAAGAGGACTCAAGTAAATTCCTTATCAGGAGTTGTACAGGAGGAAGTACCAATGGTAAAGGATTTTCCGGACGTATTTCCAGAGGAGTTGCAGGCATGCCACTGGATAGAGACATTGAGTTTTTGATTGAGATTTTGCCAGGCACAGGGCCAATATCAAAGAGACCGTACAGGATGCCCGCAAAGGATTTGGAGGAAATTAAGAAGCAGATTAAGGAGTTACTGGATAAAGGCTATATTTGCCCAAGTTCTTCACCTTGGGGATCGCCAGTGCTTCTAGTGGAGAAGAAGGATGTATCGTTGAGAATGGTTGTTGATTATCAAGGATTGAATGAAGTGACCATCAAGAACAAGTACCCACTACCGATGATCAATGACTCGTTTGACCGATTGCAAGGAGCTAAGGTATTTTCCAAGATCGATCTGCGATCAGGATACCATCAGTTGAAGATTCGAGAGCAGGATATACCTAAGACGGCTTTTACCACCAGGTATGGGCTGTATGAGTATACCGTTATGTCATTCACTACTAGGAAAAGGCCTGCTAATGGCGCACCTGTTTTGCCTACTAATGGCGCACTACAGGTGCGCCACTAGCACCACGCCATTAAAATTTTTTACTAATGGCGCACCAGGCAGTGCGCCATTAGTATAGCCCACGATGCGCCATTACTATCTGACTTAGTAATGGCGCACCACATAGAAGTGCACCATTAGTAACAATTTTTTTAAAATATTTTTCAGAATTTTTTTTCTTTTTTTTTTTGTTTTTTTTCTTAAAATCGGGTCACTATGGCTTAATCTCGAGTAAATATGCTTAATCTCAAGTCAAATCACACTAAGTGGTCAAACTTCCCGGATGGTCACCCATCCTCACACTACTCCAGCCCGAGCACGCTTAACTTCGCAGTTCTATCCAACCCCAGCACCACCTCACTTAACAGGCACTTGTTGATATATCTATCATATCAATCCTATTAAACCTTTTTGATGTCTAGGACTTTGTTCATATTCATGAGTATGATGAAATTTTGAAAAATATTTCAAACTTCCAGCTCATATTACGTATCAATTTTTGAAAAAAAAATCCAAAAAGAATTCGAAACCAAATTTTTTTTCTGTTACTAGTGGCGCACCTAGCAAATGGTGCGCCACTAGTAAGTTTGAAATTTTTTTAATTTTTTTGCCTCTAGATCTTGAAAGCCCCGTAACTTTTTTTCTGTTAGGTTTTTGAGGATTTTGAAAATGTTTAACGGGGTCCCCCCCCCCCCCCCGAGTTAAATTCGGATGTAACTTTTTGAGTAGATGATTTTTCATATAAAAAACTTTTTAATCCGAGTTCGTATGCAAAAGTTATGCCCATTTTACAAATTCCAGAGAGATTTTGCAAATAAAGTCGAAATTCATATTTGTAAATTTTCCCAACAACTAGACCACATATCACATGGGAAACTTATTTTCTTTTATTTTTTTGACATTTCCATCATTTTCTTTTATTTTTTTTAAAACTGAAAAGGCGGTCCATGGGGGTGCATTCGGTGGAATTTTTGGGCCAAGTTAGTAATGGCGCACCGTGGGAGTGGTGTGCCATTACTAGTTTAACTAGTAATGGCGCACAATCCCTTGGTGCGCCATTACAAGTTTTGAAAAAAAAATTGTTTCTAGTGGCGCACCAACACATGGTGCGCCATTAGTATATAGTAGTGGCGCACCACATGTCTGGTGCGCCATTAGTGTCCATATCATCTATAGCCCTTTTCCTAGTAGTGTTTGGTCTGACTAACGCACCTGCCTATTTCATGAACCTGATGAACAAGGTGTTTATGGAGTTTCTGGATAAGTTCGCCGTGGTATTCATTGATGATATTTTGGTCTACTCAAAGAATGAAGATGAGCATAAGGAGCATTTGCGTTTGGTACTTGAGAAGTCAGAGAACATCAGTTATACGCCAAGTTCAGCAAATGTGAGTTTTGGTTGAAGGAAGTTGGATTCCTCGGACACATTATATCCGGAGAAGGAATAGCAGTAGACCCTACCGAAGTTGTCACTGTGACAAACTGGGAAGCACCGACGTCAGTTGGAGAGATCCGGAGTTTTCTTGGACTCGCAGGACACTACCGGAGGTTCATTGAGAATTTCTCGAAGATTGCAAAGCCCATGACGGAGTTGTTGAAAAAGGACACCAAGTTCAAATGGACTGAGGAATGTGAGGCCAGTTTCCAGGAATTGAAGAAACGTTTGGTTACATCACCAGTGTTGATTCTGCGAGATCAGCGCAAAGATTATGATGTATATTGTGATGCTTCCCGTCGAGGACTTGGAGCAGTGCTTATGCAGGAGGGAAGAGTTGTTTCATATGCCTCACGACAGCTTAAGCCCCATGAGTTGAATTATGCTACACATGATTTGGAGCTAGCAGCCGTAGTGCATGCATTGAAGACATGGAGACATTTTCTCATCGAAAACCATTGTGAGGTGTACACGGATCACAAGAGTTTGAAATACATCTTCACGCAAAAGGAGTTGAATCTCAGGCAAAGGAGATGGTTGGAGCTCATAAAGGATTATGATATGAGATTGCATTATCACCCCGGAAAGGCTAACGTAGTAGTTGATGCGTTGAGCCGCAAGAGCCATGTCAACACACTCATGACCGAAGAGTTACCGAAGGAGTTAGCCGAGGATCTTCGTGAGCTATGTTTGGAGATAGTTCTGAGAGGCTATGTTGCCGCGTTGGAGATTCAGTCTACTTTGATGGATAAGATCAGTGAATCTTAGAAGACAGACAAGGAGATTTCAGAGATAAAGGAGAAGATGGGCAAAGGAAAAGCTAAAGGTTTTCGTGAAGATGAGCATGATACCTTATGGTTTGAGGACCGCGTTTACGTGCCAAATGATCCGGAGATCAGGAAGTTGATTCTGCAGGAGGCTCAAGATTCGCCGCATTCGATTCACCCAGGAAATACCAAGATGTATTTGGACCTAAAGGATACTTTCTGGTGGACCAGAATGAAGAAGGATATTGCGGAGTATGTAGCAGTTTGTGATGTATGTCAGAGAGTGAAGGCAGAGCATCAGAAGCCAGCAGGATTGCTACAGCCATTGCCGATACCCGAATGGAAGTGGGATAAGCTAGGCATGGATTTTATCACGGGATTGCCCAGCACTCGTTCAGGCTATGATTCAATATGGGTTGTAGTCGATCGTTTGACGAATGTAGCTCATTTCATCCCAGTAAAGACCACTTATACCAGTGCTAAGCTAGCAAAGATATACATGAACAGGATTGTATGTATGCATGGAGTTCCGAGGACTATTGTATCAGATAGAGGAACCCAGTTTACCTCAAAGTTCTGGAATCAGTTGCACGAAACTTTGGGTACCAGGCTAGAGTTCAGTACAGCCTTTCATCCGCAGACAGATGGACAGACTGAGAGAGTCAATCATATTCTGGAGGACATGCTGAGAGCATGTGCACTTGATTATGGATCCAGTTGGGATTATAATTTACCGTATGCAGAGTTTTCTTACAACAATAGCGACCAATCCAGTTTGAAGATGGCCCCTTTCGAAGCTTTGTACGGAAGAAGGTGCAGGCCACCATTGTTGTGGGACGAAGTTGGAGACCGTCAGTTGTTTGGACCAGACTTAATTAAAGAGTCTGAGGAGAAGGTGAAGTTGATTCGCGATAGGCTCAAGGTAGCCCAGTCCAGTTCGCCGCCGCCGGAGGTAGCCACCGAATACGCCCCGGTTTTTCTCGGTTAACCGCCCGTTTTTTTAATAAAACCGCGATTGTTTTTTAGATCGGTTTTCTTTTATTTTTTTCCCGGCTTAGTTTATTTAGCGAACGCCCGTTCATTTTTTCGTTTTAACAAACGGTTTTCGTCTTTTAGCCGAAGCTAGCGAACATTCGTTCGTTAGTCTGTTCGTCCGTTTTTTCTTTTTCACGGGTTTTCCTCGATTATTTCTGATCGTGATTTCTGATCCGATTTTCGCTCTAGTATAACTTTTCACTCGTTTATCGGAATCAGGCGATTCAAGTGCCTAGAGTTTCGTCTCAAAACCCTCTTTCCGTTTTACCAACTCAAACAAGTTTTTGCTACTGTAAAAATTTGACTTAGGTCCAGATTATTAAACGGAGTTTGTTTCTTTCGCCGTTTGATTTTCGTTGCTTCGTTTGATTTGATTCTTTTTGCAAACCGGAATTCTTAAGTTGAACTTTCTGGTTAGATCTCTTATTTGAGTTTACCTATGCATTAGATGAGTGCTTATTGTGTGCTTGTTTGTTTGCGATAGAGTACCCGGAGTGCGCCGCTTGCTACTTCGAATCTCTAGGTTTCACGGATCATCAGCAAGGCAAGTAACACTTTGATCATACCTTTTTACTACCCAGTTTTATTGCATTAGATCAATCCTCAAACAATTGCATGGTTAGGATCTGTTTAAAATGTGGGTATTGGGAAGTAGATGAGGTAGAACCTATTACCTGTTTTATTACCAAACCTTTGGGAGTTACTTCTACGTTTGCTTATATCGCTATGCTATGCTAGTAGACGTGGATTGGGTGAGTGTATCCATGACAGATGTGAGATTGTTAATTAATGGTTTACTTAAGGTGGCAACTTAAATACACATCTGGGTAGATTGAGGCACCTGGGTTTCCAGTGATTTCCTGTTTTTTTTCTTATGGACCGCCACCCAGGCTCAAAGGGATCATGAGACTATTCATGCTAGAAACTTCCATGTGCAGCCACAAGCTATTATGGGCTCTAGCATAGTTGATTAAGTCGTGTGAACTCTTACAGTGGTAGACTAGCAGATGTAGGGGATGTAGGTGGTACTGTCTACCCATCATAAGGTGTGATCGCTTCTGAAAGACTGTGTCTTGGTCATCCGTTTCTCAAACACCATGTAGTGCGAGAAATCCAACGGAGGAGATCGAGTCTTGTGGGGGAAAAGTGCGCAAACCTCTGCAGAGTGTATAAACTAATCATGGTTAGCCGTGTCCCCGGTTATGGACATCTTGAGTATCTAGTACTTGGATTATCATGTGAATCTCATCATGTTACTTTAATTAAATTTGATGGGTTTAATAATGATGCTTAATTGGGATTGAGTTGGGTGAACCTTCTCAATTTTTAACAACCTCCATGATAGTTAAATAAAGTTATTCCTTTGTTGTAGGAAAAATTGGCTTTCCGCAAAACTGTAACCATAGAGCTTTCCACCAGCCAAATATGCATGTAATATATCATTATTCCATTCATTACTCTCTATGTGTTACATTGCCAGCATATTCCATGTGCTGATCCTTTTTGGGCTGCAACGTTCATGTTGCAGACTTTTCAGATGACGAGTAAGGTGCCTTAGGTCGTGGTCTTATACTCAGTGATGCCGTTGGAGTTGATGGACTCGCTTATCTTCCAAGCCTTCCGCTGTTATCGATATTAGATGGCCTTAAACCATATTTATTGTAATAAGTTCTCTTTTGAGACATTCGATGTAATAAGTGTGTGATTGCTACTCTCTTATAAATCCTTCGAGTATTGTGCGTGTCAGCATGACTGATCCAGGGATGACACTGATGCATAGAGATCAGACTGTTTGAGGTCTGGTCGCTACACAAGGTCTTCAGAGCAGACAATGCTACCTGCTGAAGCAGATATCTTGCTGGTTACGGATAGCTCTTCAGAGGAGGATTCAGAGGCAGATGACCAGTCCTGTTATCCCCCTGAGGTGTATGCTCAAACTTGGCAGGGTTATATTACTCATATCATGCATATGTTGTATTGCAATGGTTAATTTTACATCATATGCACAATATTGAATGCCATCTCCTTAGTTGACACATCATATATGCGATTGCCCTCTGCACACTTGCTTAGTATATAAATCATATATTTGAATTATATCATGCCAAGATGTTTACATAGACAGCATGTATCTGAATTATGGCATGCCAACCCATTTTCTAAAGACATAATATAGTTATATCATCTCATCCTGCTTACATAGTCATCATATTTTGAATTATGTCATTCTATCCTGTTTAGTTAGCCATCATACATTTCAAATTGTGTCATGCTATCCTATTTAATTAGCCATCATATATGTGAAATTATGTCCTGCTACTATGTTTGGTTAGACAACATAAATGTGAATTATTTCATGCCCTGTTTTCTTCCCTACTATCCATTGCACATGTCTATCTTACAATGTCTGTACATTCAATTACTTTTCTTGTTTATCAGCCATTTAAATTGGAGGGGGTGGTGGCAATATCTGTGGGAGTAAAAACATGGCCTTCAGAAAAGATTGTGCTACCTGTCGATGCAGATAGAACCACGGTTGTACTTGCCCAAGAACCAGCCCCACCACACATGACTCAGACTCACACAGATTGTACCCCTACCCAGTGGACAGAGAACCAGCTATACCCCTTCTAACCCCAACCCCAGCAGATAGTAACCCAGTTCCAGTTGACACAGCACCGTCTCCACCACAGAGCACCCAAACACGAGCAGTTAGTAAGGCAACTGCAGTGCCCAAAGCACGAGGACCACCACTCCGAACCCCAAGTCAACGCTTAAAGTAGAAGAAGAATTGTTCTTAGGTCAGGTTCCGTAGCCATGGTTCATACTACTTTGCTCTTGCATAAAGGTATTTACTCATACCAACTAATTTCAAATTGAAAGACACAATTGAAAATCCAATGGCACAACAGGTATGTTTTAAACTTGTTTCTTTAACGTGTTTGCTGTTGTAACTTGCTCTATGTTGATTTCAGTTTAAATTGAATAAACAGTTAGTTCTCATGCCATGCACATTACAAGTGTTGTTATTGCTGTGTAGTTTCCCACACTTATATTATGTCTATGTTGCTTTGTCTTAAATAGATATGATTCAAACTGTATCTATCTTGATTTGGCAACATAAACTAGAATGATATAGACCATACAGTGAGCATACTACATAGATATATGTTTGTTTCATGTTGTTATCTTGTCGACCTTACTACTGAACTGGTTACCGAAATGAGTTTCATATGCTACATTGTAAACCTGTGATGTGTTTGTTTGTTTCTCTTTTAGAACGCGGATAAAATATTGGAGAAGAGTACGCCATTATGCAATGGTAAAGGAAGTAATGTAGATAAGGTTCAAGATAGTGAGACAACCCTGTTGGTCTCCAAGAAAGCTGATAAAAACTATATTGAAGACACTGAGACAACCCCAAAGTCTTGTCTTGATGTAGTGTTCGAGTTACTGGCTACTACTGCTGGCACCAGCTCTTCGAACTCGTTGCCTGAATCAGTTAGGCTTCTTGAGTCTCAACTTCAAGTTGAAAGACATCGATCAGATGTTATGTGACAGGAAGCCGAAGGACTGAGGAAGTCCCTGCATAATTCAGATGCATACTTTCTCTGGAAGATTTAAGCGCCAAAGAAGAGAAAGTTAATAAGCTTGCTAAGCATCTTTCCAGCATTATGGGCACCCAGGATATTGTTTCTTGAGCTCTTCTGAAGTGGTTTCAGTTCTAGACTTGTTTTGCTGCAGCGTTTATTTGCACTGGTCGCCAACTTTGACAACCAGTGTATATGATATGTTGCTTTGTTCCCTATATTTTCACTGGTGGCGAACTTTGATGCTCAGTGGATGTAATATGTGTAATAGCCATGATAGCCTAGCGTAAGTTGCTTGCTTATTTATTTCCTTGTTGTCTTGTTTATTTGCTTGCTTGTAGTCAGTGCAGTTGTTTTTCCGCGGTTTGCTAGTGGCCGCAATAACCTATTTTTTAAAACTAGGCCACAATAACCATGGGCTACATATTTACTGTAGTTACCATGGGTCTCCTACGGGCCGTAGAAACAATGGGCCTTCTACGGGTCGTAGAAAGAATGGGCCTTCTACGGGCCGTAGCATCAATGGGCCTTCTACGTGTCGTATGATCGATAAGCCAAACATGGGCCAATAACAGACTGCATTATGGGCCGTAAACGGGCTAGATTTGGAATCGTCCGTTCATGGGCATAACAGGTCGTCGTTAATCAGCCGTATTTGATGACATTATGAAAACGGCCCAATGGAGTAACGGGCCGCAAACGGGCCGATTGTAACCGCGGGCTGAATTTGGCCCACAGGGAGAAAAGGCCAATGACGGGTCGTAAATAACTGAATGCTGGAAATAAGCCTAAGAATAAATGGGCCTTGAGAAGGCCGAAAGGTAACACGGGTTGGAAACGTCCCAATGGAATAATGGGCAGTTAATGGGTATAAAGGGGTACACTGTTCATTGCGGGCCAGATTCACCACGGGCCGTTAATGGGCCAAGAGTTACAAATGGTCTCGTATGGGCCGAAAGACATCATGGGCCATACATGTGCCAGAAGTTACAATGGGATGGAATCATATTGGAAGGCCCAGATGAAGCTACTGGGCTTAATTCGGATACGCCATAACGGGCCGTGAGTTAGCGGGCCGTAAATGGGCTATATACAAATAGGCGATTAACAGGCTTTCCGTGGGCCGGCCCCTTACCTTTTGACCAAGTCAAACGGGCCGCCCTTTTCACCGGAATGGGCCTCTATTGGGCCATGCCACGTGTCGACGTATCATAGGCGTCTCCTGTCCAATGAATGGATGACATCTGTCCCAACGGTGAGCCAACACGTGCTTCCTCCGGCCAATGAGAATTTTACACGTGGAAAATCCTCATTGGTCTGGGCTGTTAGCGGGTTACCGAATCCAAAAGCTGACCTGATAGCTTAACGGCGTCCCGTTATGGTGGATGCCACGTGTCGGTCACCCTTGACGAAAGCACTTCCATGACACGCGATTTATCGTCATGGAAGTGGACACTTCCGTGATGATAATTTTGGTAATGTCATGGAACACTTCTACGACAGCACAGGTATGACTATCTTTATTCTGTCATAAAATTGTCATGGATGTACATGCATGACTCAAAACATGACCTACTGTGACAAACACGTATCATCACGGAAGTGTCTTTTTCTGTAGTGAGTATTCAACCCAAATTTATAGATTTGACATAGGGGGAGCCAAAGAATATTTGTAAGTATTAGCAGCTGAGTTGTCAATTCAACCAGACCTAGAGATTAGTTATCTGCAGCAAAGTGATTAGTAGCAAAGTAGTATGATAGTTTTGATAATAATAGCAGCAGCAATGGTAAAAGAAACAGTGATAGCAGTAGTTTTGTAGCAAGTGCAACAATAACGATCGCAGTGGTAACTTAGCAAGAACAATATAAGAGGAATTCGTAGGCATTGGATCGGTAATTTCTTGGATGATATTCATCATGTGACAGTCATAACCTAGGGCGGTACGGCACTAGATCCAGTTCATAAATATAATGTAGGCATGTATTACGTAAATAGTCATACGTGCTTATGGAAAGAACTTGCCTGACATCTTTTGTCCTACCCTCCCATGGCAATGGGGTCCAATTGGAAACTAAGGGATATTAAGGCCTCCTTTTAGTAGAGAACCGAAACCAAGCACTAACACACGGTGAATACATGAACTCCTCAAACTACGGTCATCACCGGGAGTGGTCCCAACTATTGTTACTCTGGGGTTGCCGGATCATAACACGTAGTAGGTGACTATAACTTGCAAGATCGGATCTAGAACAAAGATATAATGGTGATAACATAAATGGTACAGATCTGAAATCATGGCACCCGTGTCGGCGTTCCGGGAACAGGGGTCCCCAGACTTGCCTGCCTGCGGCCCATGGCGTGGCTCTGCGAGCGCGCCCGTATGGCCCATCTTCACCAACAAGCACTCAAGACCCTCGCGAGGGGCAAAGCCTCGCGAGGCGGACGACACAAGACCCCCTCGGGAGCGCCCTCACCAGGCTGGCTCGCGAGGGGTAGAGAGTTCAAGGCAAGGCAAACCTCGCGAGGTTCCAATGACGTGAGCCATGACGATCAAGATCAGGCGGGCGCCAGGCGGGCGCTAGCGCACACAATGTCCTTGTTTCCTCTTTGGTGCTAAGGAAGCAAGCACAGGCGCGGAATACCAAGGCGTCAAGCAAAAATTTCCATATCAGTGCAACGAGACCAAGACCAGCAGGACGGCAAGACGGAGGTCACCATGGAGCCCAAGGCGGCGTCACCACCAGAGCCTTTTGCAGGCGAAGACTGCTTTTGTCAGGATAAGTTGTACTAGTTGTCCCCTTTCAAATTGGTCGTTGTTGGCTCCCTTCCCGCTCAATATTTGGGGAGAGGACCAGTGCCTCTATAAATAGGATTAGCCACCACAATAGGAGGCAACTCGTCTCGAGCTCATTCAGTTCATCCTCAAACCCACCAAGCACAAGAACACCTCGCCTCAGGAGGCTGTTCTTCCCCTTGTACTGTTCATCCTCAACCCAAGAGGCAATCCACCACCACCACACTAGAGTAGGGCATTACACCACAACGGCGGCCAGAACCAGTATAAATCGTGTGTCCTTTGTGTTGCGAGTACGTTGAGTTAGTCCTTGAGATCTTAGCGAAGCTAGGACGTGGATCCGTAGGGGGAGATCTTCGTGCGCACCCCAGTGTTCGAACCTTGAGAATTTTACCGGAACCCAAGATCCGACATTTGGCGCGCTAGGTAGGGGTGTGCCATAGCTTTCCTTCCGTCGATCTACGCTCCGCCGCCACCTCGCTTGGCCCTCATGGCAGGTGTCTCGCTCCCGGCTCTGACGACCGGTGCTGACGGTGGGGCCAGGGGGCTCCTAGCTTTGGCCCCCGCCTTACGGCAGGTGCAGTGGACGCCCAAGTTCAAGCCGGAGATGCCGCCGAGCTATGACGGCGCGGCGGACCCGTCGGCTTTTCTGCAAGCGTATGAGGAGGCCATCCTCAAGGCCGGGGCGACGAAAAGGTCATGGCCAACCGGCTTCCCATGGCCCTCAATGGCGCACCACGCGCCTGGCTACTCAACCTCCCCGAATCCACGGTGGCATCTTGGGAGGAGCTGCGCGGCCTCTTCACTGCGCGCTACGCGGCGCCGGCGCACCACGCGGTCGCGGCTCTCCTAGGCGGCTCGCAAGCACCGCCTTCAGATCGTCATGTCAAGCCGTTCCTTTGCCAGATCGCCGCCACTTCCAAGCACTCGGGGGCCCCGTCGGGCTGGGCCGCCCCTGAGCCAACCTCACCTTCGACGCAGGGGATCACCCCGCCTCTACCGTTGGCTCGGGCATGCTTCCCATGCTTTGCACGCCCACCATCTTCAACGTGGCCGTCACCAAGACCCTCATCGATGGCGGCGCCAGCCTCAACGTGCTCTCCGTGGAGGCCTTCAGCCTTTTGCACGTACCGCTCGAGCGGCTCCGCCTTAGCAAGTCCTTCTCAGGGGTTGGCGGTGGCACTGCCCACTCCCTGGGACAGATCCGCCTCCCTGTCACTTTTGGCACGCGCGACAACTACCGCACCGAGCTGGTCGACTTCGACATCGCCCGCATCAGCCTCCCTTACAACGCCATCCTCGGGTACCCAGCTCTGGCCTAGTTCATGGCAGCAACCCATCCAGCTTACAACCTCATGAAGATGTCGGGGAGCAAGGGAGTCCTCACCATCAAGGGGGACGCCAAGGAGGCCCTGGCGGCGCTCAAGCTTGCACTCAAGACCGCCGCGGCGGCACAGCCCGCCGGCGCGGGCGCCTCCGAGGCCAACGGAGCTGCACCAACCAAGAAGGAACGGCTGTTCACCCAAGACAAGGCAGAAACCAAGCAGGTGTCGGTCGATGAGGACGGGTCCTCAGGAGCCACCTTTACCATAGGTGCCGACCTCGACCCAAGCCAAGAGGAAGCGCTGGTGAAGTTCTTGCGTGCAAACAAGGAGATATTCGCATGGGAACCCAAGCAGCTGGTGGGGGTCCCGAGAGAGGTGATTCAGCATCACTTAAGGGTGTGCCCCAATGTACGCCCTGTGAAGCAGTGGGCGAGATGGCAGTCCACGGAGAAGAAGGCCTTCAACGTCCAAGAAACCCGCAAGTTAGAGGCGGCGGGTGCCATTCGCGAGGTTCGGTACCCTGAATGGCTGGCGAACCCCGTCGTTGTGCCGAAGAAAGGCGGGAAGGAGTGAATGTGTGTCGACTTCACCAACCTCAGCAAGGCCTGCCCCCAAGATCCGTTCCCGCTCCCACGCATCGACCAGATCGTCGACTTCACAGCCGAGTGCGACCTGCTGTGCTTCCTGGAGGCGTTCTCAGGGTATCACCAGATGAAGATGGCGGTAGACGATGTAGAGAAGACAGCCTTCCTGACCCCGTGTGGGGTGTACTGCTACACTTGCATGCCTTTCGGACTGCGTAACATCGGCACGACCTTTCAGCGGTTGATGCACATCGCCTTAGGGTGGCATCTCGGTAGAAGCGCGGAGGCCTACGTCGACGACATTGTGGTGAAGTCTCGGGAGGCGAGAACCTTGATCCAAGATCTAGAGGAGACTTTCGCGAGCCAACGCCAGGTGAACTTGTGACTTAACCCAGAGAAGTGCATGTTTGGTGTCCCTTCCGGCAAGCTGCTGGGTTTCCTCGTATCCCACAGAGGGATCGAGGGGAACCCAGAAAAGATCAAGGCCATTGAAGACATGAGCCCACCGCAGACCCTCAAGGAAATGCAGAAGCTGGCTGGGAGAGCGTGCCCTGCCCTTCTTCAAGATGATAAAAAAGAAGGGCCCGTTTGAGTGGACCCCGAAGGCCGAGCGAGCTTTTCAAGACCTCAAGAGATACCTGACCAGCCCTCCAGTGATGGTGGCGCCACGACCTCTCGAGCCCCTAGTGCTTTATCTTGCCGCCACCCCGTACTCCGCCAGCGCGGCTGTGGTGGCGGTTCGGGAAGAGCACCAAGCCAAAGGCGCGTCGCGCCGAGCTACGCCACTAGCTGGGATGACGCAAGACCAGGAAGGTGCCGCAAGAGCCGTAGCAGCATCAATAGAGGACCAACCTCGGTAGGACGATGCCGCCGAGGTCCCGACAAGCGATCAAGCGTCAGGGGTTCAACTACCTCAGGAGATGCCCCAACTTCCGCAAGACACGAGCCTCACCAACGTGCCAGCTCTCGTCGAGCACCCGGTGTATTTCGTCAGCACAGTGTTGTGGGATGCAAGGGCACAATATCCCATGCCTCAGAAGATCTTACTCGCGCTCTTGGTGGCCTCGCGTAAGTTGCGGCACTACTTATAGAGCCACCCAATCAAGGTCATCTCAGCCTACCCATTGGAGAGAGTGCTCAGGAGCCCCAACTCTGCTGGAAGGGTCGCTGAGTGGAACATCAAGTTGCAAGCATTCCAGTTGGAGTTCAGCACTACCAGGGTCATCAAGGGAGCCGCACTCGTTGATTTCGTGGCAGAATGGATGGACGCCCCGGCACTTGAAATAGGCAAAGATCAGTCCCTCTCGTCGGGAAGTGAGGCGCCTGACGGCTGGGTCATGTATTTCGATGGTGCTTTCGCACACCAGGGCGCGGGGGCTGGAGCGGTGCTCATCTCACCCACTCAGGATATGCTCTACTACGATGTGCAGCTCTACTTTCAGCAGGGCTAGAAGGTCTCCAATAACATCGCAGAATACGAAGGCCTCATAGCTGGCCTGAAAGCTACGGCAGCTTGGCGGTGAAGCGCCTCACCGTTAGGGGCGACTCGCAGCTCCTCGTCAACTTCTCCAACAAGGTATACGAGCCGAAGGACGAGCACATGGAAGCATACCTCACGGAGGTGCGCAAGATAGAGAAGCAATTCCTGGGCCTGGAGTTGCAGCACGTGCCCCGTGGCACCAACAAGGAAGCTGACGACATCGCCAAAAGGGCATCCAAGCGGCAGCCCCAAGAGCCTGGCGTCCTCGAGGAGCGATTGTTCAAGCCATCAGCAACACCACCACTTTCAAGAACAGCTCAGCCTCGGGAGGAATTCCCGCAGCCGCCTGCCACATGAGCCCCAGCCTGTGGCCTGACCTCGGGAGCGCGCCTACTCTTGGCGCTCGAGCCCCAGGAGGGATACTGGACCAAGGAATTCAAGGAATACCTGATGCGAGGGACGTTGCCGGAGAAGGAGGAGGACGCGGAGCATGTGGCCCGGCAGGCCATGGTATACTGCATCCAGGACGGTGAGTTATACAGGAAGCAACCAAATGACATTTCACTGTGTTGTATCTCCAGGGAATAGGGGAAAGAGCTGATAGCCGACATACATGGCGGGGACTGCGGGCACCATTCGTCGTCGCGAACCCTCGTCGGCAAGGCATTCCGTAGTGGATTCTACTAGCCTACGGTGCTCAACAACGCAGCTGAGCTAGTGAGGTCCTGCGAGGCCTGTCAATTCCACGCCAAGCAAATCCATCAGCGGTCTCAGGGCCTCCAGACTATCCCACTCTCGTGGTCGTTCGCAGTCTGGGGACTGGACATCCTGGGCCCATTCCCTCGAGCGCCAGGGGGCTACCGGTACCTCTATGTTGCCATCGACAAGTTCACTAAGTGGGCGGAGGTGGAAGCCGTCCGCACCATCCCAGCCGGCTTTGCGGTCAAGTTCATCAAGGGTCTCGTGAGCCGATTCGGGGTCCCCAATAGCATCATCACTGACAATGGTTCACAGTTCACCAGTAATCTCTTCAAAACATATTGTGCTGACCTTGGAACGCAGATCTACTACGCTTCAGTGCCATACCCCTGGAGCAATGGACAAGCCGAACGCGCCAACGCGGAGGTCCTGAGAGGCCTCAAGACTAGGACCTTCAAGAAGAAGCTCGAAGCCTGCGGCAGGGGCTGGCACGACGAGCTCCAGTCCATGCTGTGGTTAATCCGCACCACCGCCACCAAGCCAATGGGCGAGTCTCCGTTCTTCCTCGTCTACGGAGCAGAAGTGGTCCTCCCTCATGAGGTCAAGCATCTCTCCGCACGGGTCCTAGCGTTTGATGAGACGCAGCAGGACGCCACACGGGGGATGGACCTCGTGCTGGGGGAGGAATGCCGCCGCGAAGCTGCACTACGGGCGGCAGGATACCAGCAGGCACTGCGGCGGTACCACTGTCGCATTGTCCGCTCCAGGACTCTCGAGGTAGGTGACCTCGTCCTGAGGCGGGTGCTCTCGAGGGACGGGTTGCATAAGCTCTCACCCATGTGGGAGGGCCTGCTCAAGTCGCCACGCCTCCCGGCTGATACTGCGCGACCGAGACGCAGGACGGGGTACCCATCAAGAACGCCTGGAACATCCAGCACCTCCGGAAGTTCTACCCATGATGAAAGGCCCAGCTCCTGTGAAGAAGGCCCAGCGCCTGTGAAGATCTCCACCCGTGACACTCTCACGTAATAACGAGTGGGGATGTACATGCCCCGGAGTCTCAGGAGTGCCGCCCTCGGGCCTCGGGGGCTCCCTCCCATGTCCAAGTGGCAGCACTTAGCTCCGCGCTGGTGAGAAGACTTGAAGACTAGACTAGGTGTCGGACGCAGCTTTTCATTTGCTTTCCGTAGTTGGCTCGCCCTCTTCCTATTGAAATTTGCTTCTGGAGTTCTTTGCTGATTTGGTGTTGTCGCCTTTTATCGTTGTTCCCGGCTCCAGTTTAACCTGCACTCTCTCTCACACACACCTCGTGAGGGGGCTAGGAAGGCGCCCTCGCGAGCATTTTTCCTTTCTCCGTTTCTCTTCCTTTCGACTATTTTTTCGCAAGGCATCCTCGTTCGAGCCCACAGCTGGCGCACCTCTCCTAATCCGTACCCCTTAGGTATTGTCGAGGGTTGGGTGCGACATATTCCAATGGATGGCTTATCATGGTGGGAGCAAGTAGAACGCCGCTGGTGCCTGGAAGTGGGATAAGGCGTAGACACGTACGCCGGCGCACTTTACCCAGGTTCGAGGCTCTCCTAGGAGATAACACCCCTAGTCCTGCTCTGCGGGGTCTCCGCATGATCACTAAGACACTAGTGAGTACACATGTGCTCCTCGAGCTGTATGCTAGAGGTGGAAGAAGGCAAGGCTCGCCCTCTCCTCTCTCTATGTGTGAGGCTAGTTCTAACAAGTCGGGAACCCTTTGCATGGGTGCCCTGGGGGTTTTATATAGGCCTACCCCCCAGGGGTACAATGGTAATCTGGCCAGGTCTAGGACCCGGCTGTCAGTGTCTCTGGTCGCCGGCTGCTAGGTCCCGCCGCCTGGTGGGCCCCGCCGACTAGTCTGGTACGGAGCCGACAGGCCGCCTCCGCCGCTTGCGGGTCTGGTCGGCGGCTGTTTACTGTTGCCACAATGTTGCTGACGCATGCTTGGTCAAGGGGGCGTGGCTACAGTCCCGCCGCCTGGTGGAAGATCACTGTAGCCACACCGCGTCTCATCTGGTTAATGGCGCGCGGCCCCCGGGGGAGGTGAGGGCCGCCTGCTTGGGGCCGGCCTCCCTGAGGTCCGACTGGCCGGCCTCCCGCCGTCTTCTGGGCTCTCGCTGCTTGGTAGGGCCCACCACCTGCAGGCCGTACCGACAGGCTGTCGTGGGAGCAGGGCTCTACCCATCAGGAGTGACATCAAGGGCGGGGTTGCCACAGTGTTGTGCCGTGCGGAGATCTCCGCCAGTACGGAGCACTGTGGCCATGCCTGGTCCTGGATATGGGGGTGATGGGCTATGTTGTAGCCTCACCTTGTCTTGTCCATTTAACAGAGGCGAAGACTCTGAGGGTGCCGCGGGCCGACTGTTAGGAGCCGGCCTCTATGCAGGCCGCCTACGAGGAGTCGGACCGCCTGGCTGCCGGCTGTTCGGACCAGCCGGCCATCGAAAGGCGATGCCTGAGCTTGATGTCCTGAGGGGCGCAGTCAGCCCCGATGTTTTAAAAGGTTCAGGGACTCGGGTCAGGCTACCCGTGGCCCATTGCTCCGACAGTAGTCCCTGAAGCTGGTGATGTGTCGCGGCTGATAAGTCGAGGAGCCTCAGCAGTTTCCTTTTATGAGTGCTCTTGCTGAATGCCTCTTCCGACTCCTAGCGTGCCGCCTTCCGGGAGTCGGACGCAACTAGGCGGCTTCGTGTGATGTTCATGTATGCATGTCCCCATAAGTTAGTGTCACTTTGGGTTCACGACTAGTCATGTCGGCCCGGGTTCTCTGTCATATGGATGCTAGCGACACTGTCATATACGTGAGCCAAAAGGCGCAAACGGTCCTGGGCCAGGTAAGGCGACACCCGTGGGAATACCCTGCGTGAGGCCGCAAAGTGATATGAGGTGTTACACGCTAGATCAGTGTGACTTAGAATCGGGGTCCTGACAGCTTTAGTGAGTTGTCACAACCCTAGAATACCTGAGTGAAATAGTTGCAACTGCACTCATGCATCATGTCTAAAATTTCTGACAGTTGAATTGAGGTTTGCTAAAACCCTCAGAAATCGGCACAGCACTATGACAGCCCAACCGGCCCAGCCCACCTGGCGCCCAACCGGCCCAGCACTGTGACAGCCCAACCTGCTCGACTGGCCCAATGGCCAGTCATCGTTCTCCTCTTGCTAGGAGGACGCAGCACACGTGGCCGCCGCTCGCGAGCGCGCGCCTCGCCAGCTCCTGCTTGCCGCCGACGCCCTAGACGCCTCCAACGCTGCCACACACTCCTCTCGACCCTCTGCACCTTCCCCCTCCTCGCAGCTCTGTCCCCTCCCCTCTCTGCTCTCTTCTCGAGCAGAGCCCGTCGCCGCCGTTCGCCATAGCCGCAGCCACCGCCTCCCCTTCGCCCCCTCGACAGGTCCACGAGCAACACCTCGACCACCTCTTCCTCTTCGCCGAGCAACACATCGTCGGGTGCCCCGTGACGCCTCCTTGGAGGCCATCTTCAACCTCATGCACCGAGCATCGCCGCCGTCGATTCGCCGCCATCCGCGCCTCCACGAGCCCGCTGAGACCGTCAATGATCCCTACGTGAGCCCCTGCTTCGAACCCCTCTTCTACCCCACGCGTTTGCACCCTCTAGGCCGTAGTTCCACCATGGACGAAACTCGCCTTTGCTCGAGCTTGTCATCGGCATCGCTCCGGCGACCATTTGGTCATCCCGTGCTGCCTAACACGTTTGTCGCCCCGCACTGAGCCTCGCTAGCGCCTCCCCTTGCCCGCTTGCACCCCGCAGCGCCACCCGCACACATCACCGAGCTCCGGCCACCGCTAACCTCGCCACCACCATCGCAACAGGCCATCCCCGACGGCCCCGCGGCCTCCCCTAGACGCGCACGGGCCTGGGCTTCCTCCTGGTGCCCTCGCCCGCCATCCCCGTGGCCTGCCGTGCGGGCTCCGCCGCGACTTGAGGTCGCCGACGACTAATCGCCGGCAGTGCTGACATGGCAAGTCATTAGCCACTAATGACGCCCTAACTAACCCCCTAGAGCCACTGCCATGTGGGCCCCTGTACCTGTTTAGCTAAGTCTTATTTTCTGTTTAGATTAGTTCATAAAGAGTGGGACCCACCCTTCAGCATTGACTCCGCTGACGTGGCCGTTGACCAGGCCCACCTATTAGCGACACTAACCAGCACTGTGTCACTGATGTGTGGACCCCACAGGTCAGTTTTGACCTGGACTAGCCCAGTTGACCTGCTGGCATTATGATGATGTCACACTGACGTAGTAAATCATTTTCTGGATTAAGCAAACTCAGGAAATTCCAGAAAATGACTTAAACTTCAAAATTTCATAGAAATTCATCTATAACTCCAAATGAAATAAATTATATATGAAAAATGATCAGAAAAATCCAATCTATCCATCTGTACCATTTTCATGCGTATTAGAACAACTTATAGATGTTGTTTAGAATAAATCATATAAATGGCATTTAAATATCCATATATGGAGTTTGAATTTGAATCTTGGATTCAAACCAACTTCATTTAACCTGTTGCTAGCTGCATTAGCTCAAATCACAACATATTGCCATGTCACATTCATGCATCATATTGTTGCATGGCATTGATTGTGTTTCTTCTTTGTTTGTTGGTGGTTGTTCCCTCTCGATAGACATGTTCCGACGACGTGATCAATGACACCGATGAAGAGCTATACTATCTTCAGATTGCCAGGCAAGCAAAACCCCCTTGTTCATTCCGATACAATCCCACTCTCTCGCTCCTTCCCTCTTTTACTGCATTAGGACAACAACGATTCAACTGTTACATGTTGCGGTAGTTGAACCCCTTTCCTCTGCATGACATGTCATTGCCACAGTAAATAGATGAAACCCACTAGCATGAGTAGGAGTTGTTTGAGCCATGATGTGCCTACTCATTCATGCTTGTTTGCCATGCCTGCTACTGCTTAGAGTTGAGTCAGGTCTGATTCATCGGGGATGAATTGGAATGTGGTGAACATGTCCTACTGTTGAGAGCTAAGTGTGTGAACACGATTTGGTAAAGGTAACGGTGAGAGGCCATGTAGGAGTACATGGTGGGTTGTCTCATTGCAGCCGTCCTGAGGAACTGAGTTCTGTGTTTGTGATCCATGAACAGTTACTACCACACATTGGGTTCCGGTAACTCGACCCCTCTCGGCTTATTAATCAACTCGATCTCAGTCCAGGAGTTGCAACTAGTTTCTGGTGTTTGTCGGTAGTGTTAGTAGTCTACCAAGTGGCACTCAGTACAGGTGGGCTTCGGACAGACTAGGCACCATGGTGTACTAAGCGTAGAACCATCCGGCGAGGTGGGCTTGGGAACCCTGCACACATCGTTTGGGGCCGTGAGCGACACCCCGGCCGGATCTCCTTGCGGATGGAACCCGGATAGGTGATAAACCTGGACTAGAGACTTGTGTGGTTAGTCAGGTCGTGGCCGACTCCCTCGCCAGGCTTCTGCTTGAAGGTTGCCGAGATACACGTCGTGTACATGGTGGTAAGTGGCGAGAGCGTGTGTGAAGAAGTACACCCCTGCAGGGTTAACATCATCTATTCGAAAATCCGTGTCCGCGGAAAAGGACTTCTGGGTTGCCTGTACAGTTCATAGACAAGTGAAAGTGGATACTCTAAAATGCGCAAGATAAGCGTGCGTGTTATGGATGGCGTTCTCGTAGGGAGACGGGAGCGGATCCATAGTGGTGTATTGATATGGTGAGTATGTGGACTCGTGTGCGCCACCTCAAAAGAGTTACTTGCAGTCGTAGTTCATGATAGCTACCGAGTCAAAGCTGGCTTGCTGCAGTCAAACTCCACCACCCCTTTGTTGATACTAATGCATATGTAGCTAGTTCTGATGTAAGTCTTGCTGGGTACATTTGTACTCACGTTTGCTTATTTTATGTTTTGCAGAGAGACATCAGTCTCGCTAGTAGTTCCGCTGGACTTCGACGTTTAGCTTGTTACCTCAGCTACGATCTTGTACCCTTGGGAGGGTCTTGTAGATAGTCAGGCTTCTCAGCCTTTTCATTTGTAGTTGTTTGTACTCAGACATGTTTATGCTTCCGCTTGTTGCTTGTATGCTTTGTATGTTGGGTCATGAGACGCATGTTTGTAATACTTGGCTCCTCGGAGCCTAATGAATAAATACTCTGAGTCGTAGAGTCTTGTTGTGATGCCATGTTGTATTTGCACATATCGAGCATATTGTGTGTATGATTGAAATGCTTGGTATGTGTGGGATCCGACAACCTAGTTGTCTATCCTTGGTAGCCTCTCTTGTGGGGAAATGTAGTCTGGTGCTTCCACTGAGCCATGGTAGTCTACTACAGCCCGGTTTACCGGAGTCCTGCTAGCCCAGCACTACTGCTCCGGAACACTTAGACTGGCCGGCATGTGATTCACATCGTTCCTGTGTCTATCCCTTCGGGGAAATGTAACGCGGTGACTTCTGGAGTCCTGCTAGCCTGCTATAGCCCGGGTTCCCGGAGTCCTGTTAGCCTAGTTGCTATAGCCCGGATTCACACACTGATGACTGACATGCTCAATGTTTTTTCATGTATGCCTATCCCCGTAAGTTAGTGCCACTTTGGGTTCATGACTAGTCATGTTGGCCCGGGTTCTCTGTCATATGGATGCTAGCGACACTATCATATACGTGAGCCAAAAGGCGCAAAAGGTCCCGGGCCAGGTAAGGCGACACCCGTGGGAATACCGTGCGTGAGGCCCAAAGTGATATGAGGTGTTACATGCTAGATTGGTGTGACTTAGAATCGGGGTCCTGACATGCCAGGCTCGCACTCCTCGTCAACCTCTTGCCTCCATGGCGCACTCCGGAGCCTGGGACGACTCCAACGTCCATGAAGACCACATTGACTTCCTCCGCAAGATGCGGCGGCTGACCGGCAAGGACTACGTGAGGGTCCACCTCCCGCCGGAGCGGGAGATCTCGCCGGTGCCAGAGGAGGGCGAGCGGGTCATCTTCCGCTTGCACTGCCTGCGCGGCCTCGGCCTGCCGGCGAGCGGCTTCTTCCGGGCCTTCCTCGAGTTCTAAAACCTTCAGCCGCACCACCTCACCCAGAACACGGTGGTGCTGTTGTCTTCCTTCGTCACTTTGTGTGAAGGCTTCCTTGGCGTCCTCCCCACCATCGAGCTCTGGGGGGAGTTCTTCTACACCAAACTTGGCACCGTTACGAAGGGCGTGCCGGCTCAATGCGGCGCCTTCGTCGCGGTGCGGAGGTCGGCGACCGACAATCCATTCCCTTCCATCATACTTCTACGTGAAGAGCATCTTCACGGAGGGTGACTGGGTCAAATTGCCGGCTTACGTAGCCGGCCCGCCGGCTGGGAAGCGGCCCAACTGGTCGTACCGGGCCAGGATGTTGTCGCCTTCTGGAGGCGCCGCCATCGCGCGGCTCCGGGTGTTGATACAATCGGAGGGCTTGACCGGGCCCGACTCTGCCGACACTTCGCGGGCGCGCGGGTGCTCCCACCCAGGCCGCCTCACATGATTCAGCCGATAAGCCGCATCGATCCAAGCCGGCTGTGCACCAAGGAGATGCCTCAGGCAGAGGTAGCTCATATGGTGAACTATCTTTCGAGCTGCAAACTCACGGAGGAATGGCGGTTCGGCAAGGAGCTCTATTCACGCGTCGACCCCCCGCCTATGGTAAGTTTCCTTTTCTTCCTCTCTCTTCTTTTTTTTTGCCGAGTTCTGCTTGGCCGACTCAACCAATCGGCTTATTTGAACAGAGCCCTCTCATCCAGCCGGCATCCGGCGCCGTGGGGCCGAAGCGTCAATTTCTTCCCGACCGGGCGGTGAGCGACGTGGACGACCCCGACTTGGGGGCAGCCGCCTTGGACGACGATGCCGTGGGAGGGGGTGGCGAGGCGGGCAGCTCAGGGCTCGGGGCCGGCCTCGAAGACTGGCCAGACGACGATGCTGGCGAAGTCGACCCACATCGCCAGCCGGGGTCCGACCAGCAGGGTGCAAGCTCGTCCGCCGCGCCGGCTATGCGAGGCGGCGTGCAGAAGCGTCGTGGCGCGCCGATCCTGTTCGGCAGCCAGCCAAAGAAACCCAAGGGCTCGACTGCGGCGACCAAGCGGAATGAAGCGGCCCCGAAGGCCGTCCGCTTCCGCAAGGTGGTGAAGGAGCCGCAGATGGTTTCCGCGTAAGTGCCGACTCCCTCACATGTTTTTCTTCCTTTATGCCAATTATTTCTCTAATTTTCTTTGTCTTGTGTGACGCAGATCTCCGCTTTCTCTCGAGCGGTCTGTCGGCGCGTCCGTCATTGGGTCGGCGGAGACTTCCACCACCACACGGCGAATCGATCCGGCCGCCGATCTCTGAGAGGCACAAGAGCAAAACGCGCGTGAGGCGCGCGAGGAGCAAGAAGCCACCCGCAAGGAGAAGGCGGAGGCGGACAAGGCGGAGGCCGCCGTGTTGAAGAAGCTGGCGGAGGCCGAGGCTCCCGCCACGGCGAAGGAGCGGGCCGAAGAAGCCACGCGCCGCCAGTCTGCGTTATTCGTCGTCCCTCTAAACTCCGCGCTGCCACCGCCAGAGATTGAGGCGTCTATAGGGGATGCCGGCGATGAGCACCCGATCGTGGAGTAGGAAGGCAGCAACATCGTCATGCCGGACGTAGCCGTGCCTCCATCACCGCCGTCAGGGGGAGCGCGGGACAAGCAGCCGGCTGACCCGCCAGTGCCACCAGCCGAAGACAAGATGGCGACAGGCTCGACTCTTGAGGTGCGCACCCCATTGCGCCGCCGGCTTGCAAAGTCGGCCTCGGCGCCACGCCCGCTGGAAGTCGGCGCCGCAAGCTCTTCGATCCCGGACGCCGAGGTGACCAGCGCTACGCCCGCTGACTGGGTGCAGGGAGGCGGGACGGGTCCTTTGAACCGAGTGATCCTAGACATCCAGGCCAAGCTTCGTGCTGAGGCCGACACGCTCAAGCATTGCAACAACGCATCCTTGGATTTGCGAGCAGTCGTTCGGGTACGCTTCTTGATTCTTCATCTTTGACGTTTATACTTCTCTGTGGGGGCACGCCAGCGCACCCACTGGGTGTAGTCCCTGAGTTCCGGGCTGACTGCTGAGCAGGCGGCTCGGAACTTTATTTGCAAGCTCCGAGTGCTAACTTTGTCCGATATCTTCATTGTAGGATTATCATAACTTACGTGCGGCCGCCTTCAACTCCAAAGTCCAGGAGCTGAACCAACGGACCGCCGACTTGTCGGAAAGTCGGAGTGAGTCTTTGTTTTCTTTTTCTGCGGGGGCACGCTAGCGCACCCACGGGCTGTAGTCCCCGAGATTTGGGCCGACTGCTGAGCAGTCGGGCCGGATCTCCCCGGCAACTGTACTTCTTCCTTGTTGATTGTTGATGTTTTTTCTTCCTTTACCTTTGCAGAGGCCAACGCCATCCTGCAGCAGCAGCTGGGTGAAGCCAACACCGCCTTGCGCGCCAAGGAGGTGGAGTGCAGCAAGCTGGCCGAGGAGTGTGACCGGCTGGTCACGCAACTGGCAGAGCAGGCGGGGCTTCTTCTGAAGGCTCATAAGGATGCGGAAGTGAGAGAGTCCAATCTCCTTGCCGAGTTCGAGACCGAACGCTCCGCCTGGGCCGACAAAGAGACGATGCTGACTGCTGGCTTCGATAGTGTCGAAGACATGGTTTATGGTAAGCTTCTTCTTCTTTTTCTTTCTTCGAACCGCCGGCTGCTGACCAGGCCGGCTTCTCTCACTTCTGGCTCTTTTGTTTTCTTTTTTAGCAGACTTCTTCCCTGGTCACTCTGGTGCTGCCAATCAGGCCATTGAGGTTTATCGTGAGGAACGGAGGGCGGAGAGCGCGCAGATCGCTGCCAAAGCCCCCCGGACCCTTAGCGAGTAGCTTCAAGATCTAGGCCCGCCGCCGCTCATTGATGCTCCGCCGCCTTCGGCTGCCGGGCGCAGCCATCTCGCCTGCAGGCCACATGCTGCTCCACGCACCCCCAGCCGGACTGCCGACTGGCTGGAGGTGGCGGCTGGTCGTCTTGAAGCCTGGAAGGGCTCCTCGGCCTGGGCCGGAGCATGCCGGGCCTTGGAGTTCGTCAAGGCGTGGTATCCTGGGCTAAATCTAGCCCAGTTGACCACGTTTTGACAGGAGGCCCAGGAGGAGTTGGTGGCGGTGGAGGGAGATCTTGTCAAGCGGGCGGTGGCGATCACCGAGTACACCGACACCAGCGTCTTCGTTCTGGAGCTGCCTGAAAGTGGTGCTAAGGCGCCACCAGAGTGGTTCGGGCTGAACCCGGAGGATGACAAGGACTCGGCCGAAGTGATCGACTCCAGCGACGAGGGAGAAGGCGAGGAGGACGAGGAAAGTGAAGAGGAAGCGCCAGAGGTCGGAGCGGACGGCCAGCCTCACCCTGACCGCGCCTCCAACAATGAGCCACGCATAAGTGAGTCGACTGCTGCTGAGGGCGACCAGGCAGAGACCGATCAGCCGGCCGCTCCACCCACCGACACCACCGACTCCACCGTTCCACCGGACCCGTCTGCTGCTCCCTAGGCTGCCAATTTGTCTTTCGTTTTTTCCTGCTTATTAGTCTCGACAAACTTTGTTAACTTCACACAATTCCACCCGTGGGGTGTATTTCGAACTTCTGTTGAATGCTGGTTGTAGGCCTTTGATATGTAAATATTTTTGCCGAGTTCTGGCTTTCCTTACTTTCTGCTCCTTGGCTTTTTTCCTTTGCCGCCCTCCCTTGGCTGCCGCCTTGCCAGCCAAGCAGCCGCTCTGTGGACTGTGGATGGGTCAAGTACTTGGCCACTTTTGGGAGGACAAGTACTTAGCCGACTAGAGCGTTTAGCAAGTTAAGTAGAAGCCGGCCGGCCGGCTGCTCAGCAGCCGGTCGGTGAGGCGGGAAGCCGGCTTGCACTATAACATGCTTTTTGGTCCTTAGCCTTGGCAGGAGAACGTTTAAGTGCCGACACACTACTTGTCCGGCTGCAGGAAGCATTACATAGTGCAAGGCGGCGAGCCCCCCGGGCCGACTGATCGAACCCGGTGTTAGGGGGAAGAAATGAAGTAACACATTCATAGGCATAATACTTATCATATAGATAAAAGAGGGCAGTCCCCGAGCTCTTCTCGGGGGACCCAGAGTCTTCATATTTAATATAAAAGGTAGTGTGGTACATACTGCATCAACTATAAAATCTCCGAAGGAGATTTGCATTCCATGGCCGCTCTGTCTCCTTGCCGGAGTCATCTCTTTTGCGTGCTCTGGGCTTCTGAGTGTCGATCAGGTAGTAGGAGTCGTTGCCCAGAACTTTGATGATGATGAAGGGGCCTTCCCAAGGGGCCAAGAGCTTGTGTTGGCCGGTTGTTCGCTGGATCATCCGGAGCAAAAGGTCCCCCTCTTGGAAAGATCTTGGCTTGACCTTCTGGTTGTAGTATCGGCGTAGAATCTGCTGGTAGATGGCGGACCGGCTGAGTGCTAACAGCCGGCCCTCTTCCAGCAGATCGACGCCGTCTTCTCGTGCTTCTTGTGCCTCCTCTTTAGTGTACATGGTGACTCGAGGGGAGTCGAATTCTATGTCTGTCGGGATGACGGCTTCGGCACCGTAGACGAGGAAGAAAGGCGTGAAGCCGGTTGACTTGTTTGGAGTTGTGCGCAGGCTCCAGAGTGTCAGGAACAGATTTTCGGGATATATTTTCCCAGAAAATGATCCTTGTACTCATCAGCCCCAGGATTACCGTTAGCTGATGAGGCACCAACTTGATACAGAATTCCAAGCAAAGTACATAATATGTAGTACAAGACCATTGTGGCCTATGAGTACAACAAATGGTTTCTAGTGGCTGGTGGCGGAAGCGGTTTGTGGTTCATCAGTGTCTATGGACTCCATTTCCCACAGGAACAGCTGACCAGGGTAACTCCTATCTTCGCGAGGCTGCTGTCACCATAGCGTGGGTTCCGGGGCTGTCAACGCAACGCTCCACTCCATGCACGAAATCTGGCCAAGACAATAGCCAGGGACAAGCCAGTGAGTACTTTGAATGTACTCGCAAACATTATGAACACTGGTATAATATAACAAATGATACTCATGCTCCGAAATATTCTATGATCATAACGTCAGTCACGAAATAAAAATCCATGATGCACGCAAGCAGGTTGTTTATATGAAACATGAGTATGCAACCAGAGAGTAGAAATAGAATGCACCAATCGGTGTCTCGGGCGACGCCGAAGGATAATGATATAAAGCATGTTTCGCCAAGGCCCGAGCGACACCACATAAAGGGCTTATAAGTGAAATAAGTAACAAACATGTTACACCGGTGTCTGTGCGACACCGCATAAAGGGCTTATAAAGTAAATAAATAACAAACAGGCTACGCATCGATATCCGTCATGCGACACCACATAAAGGGCTTATAAGGTAAATAAATAACAAACATGCCATACCGAGGCTCTGCGTATGACACCACATAAAGGGCTTAAACAAATAACAATCATGCCACAGTCGGCGTCTGTGCGACACCACATAAAGGGCTT
The DNA here is from genome assembly GCA_021605205.1 of Aegilops longissima. Lineage (NCBI taxonomy): Eukaryota > Viridiplantae > Streptophyta > Magnoliopsida > Poales > Poaceae > Aegilops > Aegilops longissima. Next base: position 630,599,016 of record CM038677.1, on the reverse strand, counting down.
ATAAATAATAATCACAATGAATATCAAGGAGGTAGAACCATCCCCGGGGATACTCAATAATTCAGATAATATAAATGGTTAGTCCATGATAATAATAATCCTGATCATCATAAGTCACAAGTCATGTTCCATGTTCTGGTTTAGTAGTTTTTCCTCCGAAGACCGACACTAAGACCGACACTTGACCCATCCTGCATCAGTAGTCCTTACCCATGGACACGGCTATTCAATAGATTTAACCTCTGCAGAGGGTGTACTCTTTACCCACGAGCAACGGATTCCTTTAGTCCTTCAGACTAATTCCGCTTCACGGTCTTTAATTGAAAACACATCCGACTGCAGACACACCAGCTTAACTTCATCGGTGTCCGGAATAACCCACTACACCCGTTAAGTTTAAACTCTAAGTGGGAGGCTACATCCTCGACTAGCATGGGATCACAAAATTTATAACGCCAAAACTAGGGGAGCTACCCCCGGCTCCAACCGAAACACCCATGCCCCGACCAGGTGGCATGCCTACCGGCTGCAGCTGGTATCTTCCACCATGGCCTCTCTATACGGTGTGTGCTAGAAAGGGGTTGACAACTTACTGAATCGTACCCTACCTATGGCAGGGACAAGTGGTAGTACGAAACAAGTACGGGGGTTACTGGAACAAGACTCGATCTACGGCCGACTTGGGAGGTTTACGTATTCCCTGCATGATTAGCATAACAAATATGTTTCAACCAACAGACAGAATCACCACTCATCATACCTCACTATGCCATACCGGACACAATCGTCTCGATGAAGACTGGAGACAAGCTCGTGTCTACCCAAGACAGAGGCTTTCCCTGATTTCCTTCCGATAGGCATGAAAGGCATACGAGGGTGACTACTATCACAAGCATATCAAATTCCAACAGCAAGGAATATTCATTATGCACTCATGAGTATGATCATATCATCACATAAAATAACGAATACTTCGTGTTAAGGTGGTGTTGTGACCGTATCAAGCAACACACAACAATATTATGCCAGGGTTCAGAATGCTTGCATTCAAGTTGTGGAGAGGCAGGGTGCATTCCAAAACTTTTGAAAGTTTTCTTCTCTCTCCAAAAATCCTATTTTGAGGAATTTCAAATTAACACATAGTTTCAAAACAGTACAAAAAGGTTGGTTGGAAAATTTCCAAATAAATATGAAAATAAACTGGACAGAATTTGAGAAACAATTGAAAAAGAATGAAGTCAATTGGACTTATATTTAAAAAGTTATAGCCTGTCAAAGTTAAGTCAAAATTATGTTTTTAATAAAAACCAGAAAAAGATAACGGTTCGGGGGAGCTTACGCTTTCCGCTTAGCGAAGGCGTATTCGATGGAATACGCTTTCACTCAAACTAGCGTGGGCCGGCTCGGGGTCACTGACAGTGGGTCCCTTGGGCCCACTGGTCAGGTTTGACCGGTCGCCCGCGCCTCCTTTCTCCTCTGGCCGAACAGAGGCGGTGCTCCAGTGATCGCCGTCGACGAACCATGGCTCCCCACGGGGTTCCGAGGGAAGGGATGGATCCGACAGTCCCGGGCGGTCCTCCCAGTGGTTGCTAGGTTGGCGGGGGTGGAGGGAGTCGCCGGCGGCGAGCTCCGCGGCGGAGGTGGCTTCGGGAGGATTTGGGGGTTGGGGCTATGGTGGCTCTTGGTCGCGTTTGAGAGGCGGGGTGGCTCCGCAAGGTTCAGCGGAGTTGAACGGTGGTACCGGATGGACAGGGGAGGCTCTGGTTGCAACGAACGGGACCGGGATGTGGCGGTGGCCGAGCTGACCGGAGATGGGGAAGACGACCTCTCCCCATCGATTGCCGGCTATGGGAGCATCAGAGGGATGGCCTGAGGTTGCCTGGGGGTTCTGGAGGAGCTCGGGGGTCCCTATTTATAACGGTCGAGGTCGGTTCCGCGGCGGCCGGGGATAAGATCGTCGGCGAACCGCCGTTCTGTAGCCAGGGGGCGCGTGGCGATGGCTCGCGGGGTTTGGCAGGGCGAATGGACTGGCTCGGGCTGTTCCAGGGGCAGCTTGCGGGCGAGAGTGGCGCGGGCGGCGCTGGCCCATGGCGAGGGCTCGTGATTGACGCCGCGCGCCGCCAAGGGCTCGACGGCGGCAATCAGAGGGCGCCAGGTGGCTTGGCGGGTTCCGCGAGTGGGTGAGGACGGCGAGTCTCGCGGCGCAGCAAAGTCCAGGGCGACGCGGCGACTGGGTGCACGACGCAAAACGCGCCTCCGCCGCGCCCAGAGCACGTACGCTAGGTGCTCGATGTAATGCCATCGTGTGTTAGAGGGCTTGAGCGAGGCTGGGGATTAACAGATCTGTGTTAGGGGGTAGCTAGGAGCTTAGTGGACATGCTGGTTAGGCAAAGCAAGCAGGTCCACTGGGCAAACTAAACACAATGTCAAATCTGACCGTGCACACAAGGTGCTTGACAGAATGCCAAGGGCATCTAGGCAACTCTTGGGGTGGCCAAAAACTCCGGATCATAGCCTCTTTCGATGATAAAGAGGGTGGCAAGGTTAGTTTGTCAAAAACAAAAACTTCCTAGTGCAAGTTTTTGAGAAAACCAAATCTGGACAGAAAATAAAAGCTATAATTGCATGGACTAAAAATACTCCAATGGGTCCACTCTCCTGGACTTAAGGGTTTTGTAGGGTGGACTATAAGCAGGAGAATGGTCATGGGCACTAGAGCAAAACAAAATGGGGTTTTAGTAGAAAACACCAAACTGGACCACAGAGCAAAAGAGGATGATTTGCTCAAATTTTTCAAAGAACATCAATAGGTTTTTGCATAAAGTTGAATTATACACTTCTACCAACATCCCCAAATTTTGTTGGAGCTTTTAAACAAATATTTAAATAGGTTGTAGTGCAAATTACAAACTGGACCAGATTTGAAAACTTGGGGTAGGGCTCAAAATCTACAAATGATTAAGAGAGGTTTTTGCATAAAAGTGATTTAGGACCATCAAATGTCATCCCCAAATTTTGGTGGAATTTTTAAATGAATCTATAAAAGGGTTGTAGTGCAAAAGAGCCTCTAAAACTTATGAAAAAATCATTTTTAAAGAAATAAAGCTCAGGAACAATAATTGTAGAAATAATTCCATTGATAAAAGAAATGTTTTCTAGAGAGGGTATACAAGCCCAATAATATTTTTGGAAAGTTTTCACTTGGGGTAAAACCTCCACAATATCAAAGAAAAGAGAGGTACTGAAATTAAAAGATAAATCCAGAAAAAAAAAATTAATTTCTTTGCAGAATTTTGATTAATAAAACAAGGTCAAAATTTTGGGGTGTTACAACACTACCCCCCTTAATAAAAATCTCGTCCTCGAGATTTGCAAAGGCGTGTTTTGAAAATATTACTCCTACCATCGCAAAGTAATACAAAAATAACCATCCTATTCATGCAATAAACTGTGGCTACAGTGAGTGGGCAATTAAGTGGTGTAAAACTACAGTGGTATATCAAGGCCATGTGAAAAATCTATAGTTGGGGAAAACGAGATACTTCCACTTTTGGTTACAGTGAATTTAGAATAAATTTCTAAATTACTAAAATACACTGGTCGCACCCGAGAGCGCAGAAGCTCTCTCGGTCGACAGTGGACCCGGGCCCACCGTCACCCTCTTCTTCACCTCTCTCTTCTTCTTCTTCTCTCGCTTTCTCCACCGGCGACGATAGCGCAGGGGCATCTAGGTCAGACCACGGTAGTGCGCTGGCGTGTTAGCTGCCGGTGCAGCAGCACTCACCTCGGGCTGGGCAGTGCTGTCGGCATCTGCCATGGATTCGCCCAACACCGGGCGATCGAGCGACGAGGCCGCTGGTGGACTTCGCCCACCGTACACCGATCCCAAGCTATAAAACGACCAAGGGGCTCCTTTCTTCTTCCTCACACCTGGCCTCGCTTCTCCTTCTCCTTCCTTCTCCTCCATTTCTGTTTGCAGGAGCTCGAGACGAGGTTCTAATGGCGGAGGTGATGCCGGACTGGTGCATGATCCTAGTGTGCGGAGGGTTGGCGGCTGTCGGTGTCAAAACCGGCGGATCTCGGGTAGGGGGTCCCGAACTGTGCGTCTAGGCGGATGGTAACAGGAGACAAGGGACACGATGTTTTACCCAGGTTCGCCCTCTTGATGGAGGTAAAACCCTACGCCCCGCTTGATTGATATTGATATTGTGGATGTTTACAAGAGTGGATCTACCACGAGATCAAGGAGGCTAAACCCTAGAAGCTAGCCTATGGTATGATTGTAAGGGTTGTTGTTCTTCGAGTCCTATTTAACTAGAGCCATCCGTTTATATAGACACCGGAGAGGGCTAGGGTTACATAGAGTCGATTACAATGGTAGGAGATCTACATATCCAGACGCCAAGCTTGCCTTCCACGCCAAGGAAAGTCCCATCCGGACACGGGCGAAGTCTTCAATCTTGTATCTTCATAGTCTTGGAGTCCGGCGATGATGATAGTCCGCCAATGATAGTTCGCTATCCGGACACCCCCCTAATCCAGACTCCTCAAGAGCCCCTGAACCAGGCTTCAATGACGATAAGTCCGCGCCAGATATTGCTTGGCATTGCAAGGCGGTTCCTCCTCCGAATGATAGAAGATTGTGAACACCAGATAGTGTCCGCTCGCAAAATAAATTCCACATTCCACCGTAGAGAGAATAATACATACACAAGTTCAATCTGCCGACATTTTTGTGGCATGACGTCACACCACTACCAAGCCATTGCTTGAATTGTTTTTACTTTACCACCTCAGCAGATTTAGCGGCGCGTTTCCTTGGCACGCCTTGTCGAAGCAGTAGATCGTGTTTCCCTTAATCCGGGATTCTCATTAATACGACGTGGTAACCCAACCGCGCTTGCTCGCCACGCCTCTATCAAAGGCGAGTCCCAAACGGTCACGGAGACGGCTCTTGGTATTCTCCTCTTTATAATGGGACCAAGGCTCGCTTTTTTCTTCAATCCTCCATCGAATCCTCTCCCCGCCCAAGTTCCAAAGACCTAGAGCTCCAGACTCGAGTGCTTCGGACTTTCACCGATGTCCGTTCCGACCTCCAGGTCGGTGGATGCCCTCCTCCGCCACGGAGGAGGACGCAAAGCTGCGGAGGCCAAGCACTGCTTATGAGATTTCAACAGGCTGCCTCGCCAAGGGCAGGCCATCCCCACCCCCGAGCCCGGCGAGTATGTCGCCAGATCCCACCTCCATCGGGTTTAGGCTTCCCGATGGATCCTTTTGTGAGAGGGCCTCATGTTTTACTATGGGTTGGAATTCCACGATTTGGCTCCGAGTCCATCCTCCATATCTCCGCATTTATTGTCGCTCAGGAAGCCTTCCTCCGCGCCACCCTCACTTCGCCTGTGGCTCAAGACCTTCAATGTGGCGCCAAGATGATCGGGGCGCTAAGCGGAGTGTGGCGGGCGGCCATAAGGCAGAGGGCCGATGCCCCGGGGCCCGCTGGCTCCTTCCAAGAGGAGCTCGCCCGCGGCAGCAAGAGTGGTTCTATATTACTGCTTCGAGGGGCCGCAGCAAAGCCGCCGCCTTTATTCCGCCTGGGACCTCCACGACGGTTGATGTCGGGTCAACCAGGGCTCAACTGGGGCCGCCAAAGGACGTGCCCCCTCACGCAGGGTCGGATTCGAGATCTCCAACGAGGGAGATCGATATGGTGGTGGTGATGCAGGTTATGCTGATTAGGCGCCTCTCGCCTCAGAACGCCGCCTCTCCGCTATGGGAGTTCAACCGAGGGCCCGCAGATTCTTCAACACTTCATGGGTATGACACCCTCGAGATGTACAATTATTCTTCGGATCGCAAGAGGTGCGTCCCGAATCGACCGAGGATGCTGGCCTGCTGCAATCGCCTTGATACTCAAGTAAGTAGTTCCGAGTCCGGACATACCGCTTGTTTGCCTTTCAATGATTCGCTGATGACCAACTTCCTTCTACACAGGAGTGGATAGCGGAAGAAAATTGATACGTGTCCGCCCTCCCCGAGACCACGCCGGATCCCGTGGCTGGTCCGGATGCTTGAGGTTGCGCCTTCAGAGGAAGGCGAAGGGGAAAGCAGAAAGCTACCGCCGCCTAAGGAGGCTCTTGAAAGAGGGGATCGAGAATCCTCCTCCAAGGGGAGAAGAGGACTGCCTCCGAGGACCTGGGCAAAGCCCCTAAACGGGGAAGAAATTCGCCAGAGGGTCTCTGGTCCGGGAGGCCCCGCCGCACAATCTCCATTAATGAGTCAGCCTCCAACGAGCCGTAAGTAGAAAGAAAGGAGATTTATAATAAGGGACATCCCTACTTGTGCTTCGAGGATAACTAAAGTTTTACCTTGTAGTTCGGATCTCCATCCTTCGCAAATGAGCTCGTTTCGGGGACCTTCGTCCGGAGATGATAGAGAGCGAGACGCCCGTCCGGGCGCGCTGCCGGATAGGGCGGACAAGCTCAAGTGTCGCCACGGAGGGAGCCCTGGTTTGGCAAAGCCGATAGTTCGGCGCCAACTGGTGTACGGCTCAAGGATCTGCTTGAGAAGGCGTTTATCTCGTAAGATCAGCACGCATTGATGAGCATGGTGATTGAAAGGATTTCGTCACCAAGGCGGGTTGCATGATGCCGCCAGAGTTTGTCAAGGGTTTGAGGTACGTAAAATGATACACCTTTTTAACAGTTTTGCATATAGAATGCGCCATGTATAGATAGTAGCCCCGAGTCTCGGTAGGTTGTTGAAATCGACAGCGCGTCGAGGATCAAAATCGCAGGTTTTAAATTTCCGCCGTGCGATGTAGGTGGCGGGTCGTCCGGGGCCAGCCGATCGATGGAGTTGCCGAACTAAAGCGGCAACTCGATGTTGCGGATGCGACATCACGCTGGTCAACAAAGCGATTTGATGAGTCGCAAGGTAAGTGTTACTGCGCGGTCACTTGGTAAGGGAGCCAAGCCATCTCCTTACAACATGTGTGAAATGCGATAGTGCCGCTGCCGGAGAGCCTTTCGGGCCGAACTTGCTCAAGCCAAGGAGCAGGCCGAAGCGAGTAATGCGGCGGTTCGAGGGCGCCGAGGAGTTAGCAGTTAAAGGGTCGCACATCGCCGGAGCAGGAAGAGATAGCTGAAATGGCCGTGAAGTTAAAAGATGCTACCGACCGCAATGAGGCTCTTTGAGAAGGAGCGCTTAGCGGGCAAGAAGACTCTGGAAGGCCACCGCCGGCTAAGGATGCCCGCTCGCAATGTGGGCTATAAAGGAAGAGCTGCGCCAGCCGAGATATTGTAGTCGGTAAGTCTTTTCTCGCTGCGCCAAGGTTTACGGATCCAAAATATGCTCACCGGCCAACTGTGGGGTTCAGAGGACCCTTATATGGACTTAGCAGCGAAAAGCGGCGGATGCCGCAGTGCATTTTCGCCGTAAGGATCAAAAGACTAAGAGCTGTTTTGGTCGCAATTCCATAGTCCGGAGCGCTCACTTCCGCTGACCGACCGCTTGGCCGAGTGGGCTGAGCTAAATAGGTTGTCCGGCTTGCTATGACGGATATAGTGACCATATCCGCCGGATAGGCCCCACCAAGAGTTATTTTGGTTTATTGCAGCAATTTCTTGGGCGGTGCCGCATATCAAGGCGATGAAGCGGTCGGCTCTGCATAGAGGGTGCGCGGATGGCGCCGCCCGCGTGAAGACACATTGACAGAGATGGATGCCACCGCTGTTGCGCACTTCGGTTCGATGATAGCCGGTTACCCGCCGAGCACTATTTTGGCGGCGTCGCGTGGTGCTCGTGTAATAGAGTCGCAGTTAAAAATGTTACGCTCGAATGAACGCTTATATGATGTAAAATGATATTTATGATGTAAGCGCCTTTTATACTTGTGCGCTCAAGTAATAGAATATCTCCTATGCGGCCGCTCATGTATACGCGTGTATAACCCGAAGATGGCGTCGTCGGCCAGCCCCCACGCACAAGGTGCGGGGTGTTCGCAAAAATAGCGCGCTTTCACACTTAATCCAACGCCTCGGTCCCGTAGAAGGAGGTGGTAGCGAGCAAACGGGCAACCGGACTATAATGCTTTATCACTTTCACTTAGCCATGGAGTTCGAGGGTGGGCTACGACATAGCCTCGGGGCACCGCGCCTCCGAATTGGGCGCCAGAGTGCTCTGGCCGAAACGGCCTTCACAAAGCGAGGAATCCTAAACATTCCCATGGTCGATCGAGTGGTTGACCAGTCTCGCTGTATCATGACAACAAGCCGCTTTCATCGAGGTGCTAGCCCAGCCGAACCGGGGCACAATCGCAATAGTTCTCCGAGCCGCTTAGCCGATGATACGGAACGAAGGTAGCAAAACACAGGAGCCGGGCAAACCCAACATTTGACCAAAGACATGATTCGAGCTGATGCATATAAGGCCTAACTCGAGACGCCGAACACTCCCGGAAGGTGTTCGGTCTTTATAATAGCGGCAAAACAAAGCCCTAAGCCCCTTGTGTCCGTGTACGGCAGGTTCTTCCGGGCGCGCCGATGCCAAAACGCCAGCCTCCACTCCGTTATAATGATAAACCAGGGATTATAGCAACAAGAGACAAGAAGAAAGGTTTATGTAGGGTCTTAGTCTAAAAGAGTCCTGCAACGGGTCCCTACCGCATGTCTCTACCTCCGGTTCCGCGCAGCCGATCCTCGACGGGTGCACGCTGTTCATCCGTGAAAAGAGAGGAACTTGGTTGGAAAATAAATCGTAAGCGAGAAAGTGCGTAAAAATTGAAATATGGATTAAGAAAGCAAGCCTATGCTAGCTCATTATGGCTTATATGTGCAAACCTCTGAAGGGATGTGCGCTAGGTAGCCCTTAGTTTATTTATTCCGACTCGCCCAGCTGTGTCCGGGTCTCAAAGTACCTTTTAATGAAATGATGCCACGGGACTGGCATTTTAAGCGTAAGAGACGCAGAATGTGGTATTGCATTGAAGCGACGAAAGCTTCCGTCCCAAAGGATGCTTGATAGCTACTTTTAAATGGGGCGCACCTAAAAGGTTAGTTTTTCGCTCGAAGTTGTCGTGACCAACACAACTTCTAGTAATAATGAAACTGTGCACTGGCGAAGGGCCTGGCGCCACTCCTTTGAAGGAAGTGCGGCTATGCCAAATTGCAGTATGGTCTATCCCAACTTGCGGATTGTGTCCGGATCTAGCAGGTTTAAGTCACCGCCGCCCATCAAAACCTCGCATGAATTGCAGTCCGCCTATTATGGGATCCAATATCGTGCAGTCTATCCTCATGCTCGGATACTTCGACTAATCCAGATGGTCGAAGTGATTGGTTTTGACATCCAATCTCGTGTTCCACTGGTGGACCGTGCGACACTTGTCTTAGCGAAGTGCCGTGTTGGTTTTTCCGTACTATCACGTGAAGCGAAGTTTACTGTTTTGACTTCTTGTGGGAAAGCCTTTGACTTCCGTGCTCACTGGTGGGGTTCACATCGCCTCGCCATGATCGAAGTCCCTTGTGTCCGGCGTTGAGTCTGCCGACTGTTTAAAACCCAACAATTTCGTTGGTATGGTTTGCGTGCCTTCCGAGGTATGTGGATTTGACATATCCGATCTAAAATTTTGTTTAAATTTGATAGCTCATCTCATTGTCCTTAAGAGGCAGGTTTTATTGTTTGGTCATGAAGCTTTTGAATCCGTTGACCGCCGTGTCTTTGGGCTTTTTTTTATTCCGCGCCGATCTTTCCTGCGCCGTGACTTCTCCGCTTCCATCTCTCGATCTCGATGTACTCGGTCGCTGGTGCTGCATCTTGCTAGCTAGTTGTTCTCCCTCGCTAAAAGCGCCATGAGGCTTGTTAGAGCTGCCATTGTTCTTGGCTTCTCTTGGCCGAGGTGTCCATGCGAGCCATTCGTCCTGGACGCTTGTGTTTAAAAGCTGCTAAGGCTTCCGCTGTCCGGACAATGACTATTTGGTTCTTTTGGTGAGGAACCTGTTCCAGACTTGCGCTACCGACTCTCCGGCTGTTGAGTTATATGACTTAGATCGTCTCAGATCCGGAGGGCGGACATAAGTCCCTTGAAAATTTGTTTAAACGCGCCCTCAAGCTCTTCCCAACTTCCAACAAGGTTTTCGGGAGGCTTTTTGAGCCAAGGCCGAGCTGGCCCTTAGAGCTTGAGGGGTAGGTATTTTATGGCGGAGAGATCTCCTCTAGCCATGTGTATGTGTAGTATGTAATCTTCTATCCGCATCCGGGTCTCATTGTGTCGTCAGATGCCTCTATGTTCATGGGTTTGAACCCTGCTGGAAATTCATGATCCAGACCTCATCGATAAAACATAGCGGGTGTGCGGCGCTGATTTGGGTGTGCCGCTGTCTTCAACACTTGTCGGTTGTGTTACTCGGGCCCTTTTTGGCCCGTAGATGGACCTAGTTGGGCCGTCTGCTTTTCCAGTGATTATAATTCAGCTTGTGCGCAGCCTCGCTTGTCGCTGGCCTATCATCTGCCGCCTATCCGCCAGGTGGCTCTTTATTTTTGACAAGGAAGACTCTATGGCTTCCTCGCCAAATTTTAGCAGCAACTTGCGCTTCGGTAGTTTCTTGTTTGATGACCATTGCCATATTTGTCCGCAGTCTTGAATACTTTGCTCCACTTCATTCTCGAGTGTGTCTTCGCTGTTTTGAGCTTCCGCTTCCTTCTTCAAACTTCTTGTAGTGGACGATTTAGTCTTTTGTGTATGTTCTATGTCGGCTGTTGTGTACGGACTGTTGATTGCCCGTGAAGGGGTTGATTATCCGCTCGCCCTGTTCGTCTCACCTGGTTTGCCCTGCTCTATCGCTGGGTAGTTAGGAAGGCTGCTTTGATCGAGGCGGACTTAGGGCGCTTACGCCGCCGCTTTTGGTTGTTTATCGGTGGATTATCCTCTCGTCATTCCCCGTTGTTCCTCGTTATTGCTTCCCTTTGGGGTGTCCACCATGTATATGTCGATGACGAGGTGGTCTTCAAGTGTCCCGTAGGCACTGGTTCTTGGTAGTCTCCGCATCGCCGTCCATATCGCCGATGTCTTCGGAGTCGAGTCGAGCACGCCGGTTAAATCGCCGACGGTGGCTACAAAGTGGGTGGTGGTGGGCTCTGAATTTCTTCGTCCGTCTGCTGTCTCCAACCATCCGGCCGTAGTTCAGCCAGGGCTCTCCGGATAGCGAGATGCTTCAAAGGATTTGCAATGTCGCCAAGGGCGAGTGGTGAAAGATGTCCGCAGCGGTGAATTCCATGATCGGCGCCCAATCGGATTCGACCGGTAGAGGCGCAGGAGGTTCGGAGTCCGCAGAGTCCGACACCGGAGTCATGAGCTTGATCCGGACACAAGTGTTCGCCCATCGCCAGAGAAGGTAGCCCCGAGGCGTGTCCAGCCATCCGCCCTCGATCCGAGCGATCGCTCCGGACTATGGGTCGGAGCGGATTCGTGCGGCCTTCCGGTGCTGTCCGGCAGCAGAGTTAGGTCATGCCCATCGTGACAGCGCGCACGCTTGGCTGCAGCTCAGATCCATCAAGATCAAGTCCCCGCGATATCGGCCTATGAAGTTTGGTTTCAAACCTGACCTGGCGGCCAGGGGCGAAGCTGATCCGCTTCCAGATGGCCAAGAGTTGGCCCGCAAGACGGGTCAGCCGAATACGAAGATCTGTCCGGGAGAAAAGTCTCACCCGGACTGCATCGTTGTCGATTGAAGAGGCCATCACGCCTATCGTTGATGATACACAGAGGAACTCTTAATGAAAGCACCAATGTCGGTGTCAAACCGCGGATCTCGGTAGGGGGTCCCGAATCTGCGCCTAGGCGATGGTAACAGGAGACAAGGGACACGATGTTTTACCCTGTGTTCGGGCCCTCTTGATGGAGGTAAAACCCACGCCCTTCTTGATTGATATTGATATTGTGGATGTTTACAAGAGTGGATCTACCACGAGATCAAGGAGGCTAAACCCTAGAAGCTAGCCTATGGTATGATTGTAAGGGTTGTTGTTCTTCAAGTCCCACGGACTAGAGCCATCCGTTTATATATAGACACCGGAGAGGGCTAGGGTTACATAGAGTCGGTTACAATGGTAGGAGATCTACATATCCAGATCGCCAAGCTTGCCTTCCACGCCAAGGAAAGTCCCATCCAACACGGGCTAAGTCTTCAATCTTGTATCTTCATAGTCTTGGAGTCCGGTCGATGATGATAGTCCGCCAATGATAGTTCGGCCGATGATGGTAGTCCGCTATCCCGACACCCCTAATCCAGACTCCTCAGCCGCATTGCTGGGTTTCTCCGCGTTTTGTGCGCGATGATCCTCGATGATCGGCCGTGATGTTGCTGCTCGGTGCTAGCTCTTCGCAGCAGCTTATCACGCAGTATTAAGGCGCGTGTCGGGTGCTAACTGTCACAAGCAGGTCAGAGGCAACTTGCACCTGGATAATTTCCCGCAAATCTCTCCTTCAGAGACTATGGTGTGTTAGGGAGGTGATATGTTAGGTGCAAAATGTGTACGCGGATTTGCAATTAGTGCATGCGGTCGAGTAGTTGTGGTTGTGAGTCTGCTGTCGTGGTGCTGCGTGAATAAAAATCTATGTCGTGAAGAGATATATGCCGCAACAACTTCAGAAAAAAAATCTCACTTCAGAATTACCGAGAGTGAAAACGGTTAATAAAAATTAACAGCAGTAAAAACCACTCACATTAATTGAAACTAAAAATTTAATTCATCGCACAAATTTAGGATACCACGCATAAGTTGCAACACATAATTAAATGCTGGGACAATAAACATAGTCGTGACGTCTAGCATGAAAACGGTAAATGGACACGGTCCTGCGAAAACGTCTCTGGTATCAGGGCACACTCCTCTAATGCAAAGGCACGACGGGTGAGGTTTGCTAGCACGGTCACAAAACCTCCAAGGTTGGTTTCTATGGTCTCATTGTGAATAATGGGTCCGGGCATTTTATCTTGGTTTGGGGTAGAGGCTGTGCTGTGCTGGGTTGAGGCTAGCGTGCCCTTTTTATAGAAAAAGGGGACGGAGTCTTCCTTCGCACGCTTGCGAATGAGACACTGTAGGTGTCGGCCAAAAGCGTCGGGTCACTGTATGGCTATCTTACACGAGAAGCTTGGCCGGGGTTAGGTTAAGGTCTGGTGGGTTGGTTAACCTAGGTTTTTCGACCTGGCTAAGATAGGATTAGCCAATGGTCAGCCTGGCCTTGATACCAATGTTGTCAGGACCGGATTTTCGGGATATATTTTCCCAGAAAAAGATCCTTGTACTCATCAGCCCCAGGATTACTGTTAGCTGATGAGGCACCAACTTGATACAGAAATTCCAAGCAAAGTACATAATATGTAGTACAAGACCATTGTGTCCTATGAGTACAACAAATAGTTTCTAGTGGCTGGTGGCGGAAGCGGTTTGTGGTTCATCAGTGTCTATGGGCCTCCATTTCCCACAGGAACAGCTGACCAGGGTAACTCCTATCTTCGCGAGGCTGCTGTCACCATAGCGTAGGTTCCGGGGCTGTCAACGCAACGCTCCTCTCCATGCATGAAATCTGGCCAAGACAATAGCCAGGGACAAGCCAGTGAGTACTTTGAATGTACTCGCAAACATTATGAACACTGGTATAATATAACAAATGATAATCATGCTCCAAAATATTATATGATCATAACGTCAGTCACGAAATAAAAATCCATGATGCACGCAAGCGGGTTGTTTATATGAAAAATCAGTATGCAACCAGAGAGTAGAAATAGAATGCACCGATCGGGTGTCTGAAGCGACGCCTCGAAAGGATAATGATATAAAGCATGCCTCAGTCGGGCGTCCGAGTGGCACCACATAAAGGGCATATAAGTGAAATAAGTAACAAACATGCCACAGTCGAGCATCTGTGCGACACCGCATAAAGGGCTTATAAAGTAAATAAATAACAAACATGCCATAAATATGATCTCAGTACACACCACATAAAGGGCTTATAAAGTAAATAAATAACAAACATGCCACAGTCGGGCGTCTGTTTGACACCACATAAAGGGCTAATAAATAAATAAATAACAATCATGCCACAGTCGGGCGTCTGTGCGACACCACATAAAGGGCTTATAAATAATAATCACAATGAATATCCAGGAGGTAGAACCATCCCCGGGGATACTCAATAATTAAGATAATATAAATGGTTAGTCCATGATAATAATAATCCTGATCATCATAAGTCACAAGTCATGTTCCATGTTCTGGTTTAGTAGTTTTTCCTCCGAAGACCGACACTAAGACCGACACTTGACCCATCCCAGATTGTAGTCCTTACCCATGGACATGGCTATTCAAATAGATTTAACCTTTGCAGAGGGTGTACTCTTTACCCACGAGCAACGGATTCCTTTAGTCCATCGAGACTAATTCCGTCTACGGTCTTTTAATTGAAAACACACCGACTCAAGACACACTAGCTAACTTACATCGTGTCTCGAATCACCCACCACAAAGCTGTTTAAACTCTAAGTGGGGAGGCTACAACCTCGACTAGCATGGGATCACAAAATTTATAACGCCAAGAACTAGGGGAGCTACCCTCGGCTCCAACCAGAAACACCCATGCCCCGGACCAGGTGGCATGCCTATCGGCTGCAACCGGTATCTTCCACCATGGCCTCTCTCAGTAAGTTGTGCTAGAAAGGGTTGACAACTTATCGAACTGCACACTACCTATGGCAGGGACAAGTGGTAGTACGAAACAAGTATGGGGTTATCGAATAAGACTCGACCTACGGCCGACTCGGAGGTTTACGATTCCCGCATGATTAGCATAAAAATATGTTTCAACCAATGCATTTAATCACCACTCATCATACCTCACTATGCCATACTGGATACAACCATCTCGACGAAGACTGGAGACAAGCTCGTGTCTACCCAAGACAGAGGCTTTCCCGGATTTCCTTCTGATAGGCATGAAAGGCATACAAGGGTGACTACTATCACAAGCATATCAAATTCCAACAGCAAGGAATATTCATTATGCACTCATGAGTATGATCATATCATCACATAAAATAAAGAATACTTCGTGTTAAGATGATGCTGTAACCGTATCAAGCAACACACAACAATAATATGCCAGGGTTCAGAATGCTTGCCTTCAAGTTGTGGAGAGGCAGGGTGCATTCCAAAACTTTTGAAAGTTTTCTTCTCTCTCCAAAAATCCTATTTTGAGGAATCTAAAATTAGCACATAGTTTCAAAAAAGTACAAAAAAGTTGGTTGGAAAACTTTTTTAATAAACTAGACAGAATTGGAGAAACAACAGAAAAAGAATCAAGTCAATTGGACTTATATTTAAAAAGTTATAGCCAGTCAAAGTTTAGTCAAAATTATATTTTTAATAAAAACCAGAAAAAGAAAACGGTTCGGGGGAGCTTACGCTTTCCTCTTAGCGAAGGCGTATTCGGTGGAATACGCTTTCACTCAACCAGCGCGGGCCGGCTCGGGGTCACTGACAGTGGGTCCCTTGGGCCCACTGGTCAGGTTTGACCGGTCGCCCGTGCCTCCTTTCTCCTCCGCCGAACAGAGGTGGTGTCTCGGATCGCTGCCGACGAATCCGCTGGCTTTCACGGGTTCCGAGGGCAGGGATGGATCCGCCATCAGGCGGTCCTCCCAGCTGGTTGCTAGGTTGGCGGGGGAGGGAGTCGCCGCGGGCGTAGCCCGCCGGAGGTGGCTTCGGAGGATTTGGGGTTTGGGCTACGATGGCTCTGGTCGCGCTTTGAGAGGCGGGGGTGGCTCCGCAAGGTTCGTGGGAGTTGAACGGTGGTACCGGATGGACGGGAGGCTCGTTGCGGTTTTAACGGGACCGGACGTGGCGGTGGCTGAGCTGACCGGAGATGGGGAAGACGACCTCTCCCCATCGATTGCCGGCTATGGGAGCATCAGAGGGATGGCCTGAGGTTGCCTGGGGGTTTGGAGGAGCTCGGGGGTCCCTATTTATAGCGGTCGAGGTCGGTTCTGCGACGGCCGGGGATAAGATCGCTTGTGAACCGCCGCTCAGAGCTGGGGCGCGTGCGGCGGCTGGCGGGGTTTGGTGGCGAATGGACGGCTCGGGCTGTTCCAGGGCAGTCGGGCGAGGGTGGGTGGCTTTCGGGCGGCGCCACGCCCATGGCATGGCTCTGTGGACGCCGCGCTGCGCCAAGGGCTCGACGGCGGGCGGCCAGAGGCGCGCCAGGTGGCTTGGCGGGTTCTGGCGAGTGGGTGAGGACGTGGCATAGCCCTACGGGCGAGCAAAGGCCAGGGGCCAGACGTGGCAACTCGGGTGCACGCGACGCGTAAAAACGCTGGCCTGGCCGTGTTCGAGCACGCACGCCAAGTGCTCGACGTAATGCCATCGTGTGTTAGAGGGCTTGAGCGAGGCTGGGGATTAACAGATCTGGGTTAGGGGGTAGCTAGGAGCTTAGTGGACATGCTGGTTAGGCAAAGCAAGCAGGTCCACTGTGCAAACTAAACACTATGTCAAATCTGACCGTGCACACAAGGTGCTTGACAGAATGTCAAGGGCATCTAGGCAACTCTTGGGGTGGACAAAAACTCTAGATCATAGTCTCTTTCGATGATAAAGAGGGTGGCAAGGTTAGTTTGTCAAAAACAAAAACTTCCTGGTGCATGTTTTTGAGAAAACCAAATCTGGACAGAAAATAAAAGCTATAATTGCATGGACTAAAAATACTCCAATGGGTCCACTCTCCTGGACTTAAGGGTTTTGTACGGTGGACTATAAGCAGGAGAAAGGTCATGGGCACTAGAGCAAAACAAAATGGGGTTTTAGTAGAAAACACCAAACTGGACCAGAGAGCAAAAGAGGATGATTTGCTCAAATTTTTCAAAGAACATCAATAGGTTTTTGCACAAAGTTGAATTATACACTTCTACAAACATCCCCAAATTTTGTTGGAGCTTTTAAAGAAATATTTAAATAGGTTGTAGTGCAAATTATAAACTGGACCAGATTTGAAAACGTGGGGTAGGGCTCAAAATCCACAAATGATTAAGAGAGGTTTTTGCATAAAAGTGATTTCGGACCATCAAATGTCATCCCCAAATTTTGGTGGAATTTTTAAATGAATCTATAAAAGGGTTGTAGTGCAAAAGAGCATCTAAAACTTATGAAAAAATCATTTTTAATGAAATAAAGCTCAGGAACAATAATTGTAGAAATAATTCCGCTGATAAAATAAATGTTTTCTAGAGAGGGTATACAAGTCCAATAATATTTTTGGAAAGTTTTCACTTGGGGTAAAAACTCCACAATATCAAAGAAAAGAGAGGTTCTGAAATTAAAAGATAAATCCAGAAAATAAAAATTAAATTTCCTCGCAGAATTTTAATTAATAAAACATGGTCAAAATTTTGGGGTGTTAGACAGAGGACGACCGGCAGCTCATCGAGCCAACAGCCGGCCGAACGCTCTAGAGGCTCGACCAGTTGGGGCTTGATGCTGGACAAAATGAGGCCGTTTACTCGCTCGACTTGGCCGTTTGATTGCGGATGAGCAACGGTCGCTAAGTCCAGTTGGATGCCATGCATCGCGCAGAAACGGGCCAATGTACCTTTGGCGAAGTTTGTGCCGTTGTCGGTGATGATGTTGTGTGGTATGCCGTACCGGATGCTGATGTCGGAGATGAAAGTCACAGCAGTCGGACCATTCAACTTCTTAATTGGCTTTGCCTCTATCCACTTGGTGAACTTGTCCACCACGACAAGCAGATGAGTCATGCCGCCTCGTGCTGTCTTGAATGGTCCCACCATATCCAGCCCCCAGACGGCAAAGGGCCAGGCAATGGGATAGTCTTGAGTGCAGAAGCCGGCAGATGTGGCTTTGAGCGGAACTTCTGGCACCCTTTGCATTTCTGGACCAAGTCTTTGGTATCTTCTAGAGCAGTCGGCCAGAAAAACCCATGGCGGAAAGCTTTGGCAACAAGCGCTCTTGAAGCCGTGTGGTGACCGCACTCGCCTTGGTGGATGTCTTTGAGGATTTCTTGGCCTTGCTCCGGCTCCACGCAGTGCTGGTACACACCAGTGATGCTGGGCCTCACAAGTTCTCTATTGACGATGGTGTATGCTGCTGCCCGGCGCTGCACTTGACGGGCCGAGATCTCATCAGCCGGTAGCTCCTTGTTTACCAGAAAGTTGAAGATGGGCTGCACCCATGAAGGTGCTGCTATTTCTTTGGCTGCTAGGACTGCTACTTGCACGAGCGCGGTTGGGCCGGGAGGCGGCGGGTTGGAGTCGGCAGCCGCCTGCTACGTTGATGAAGTCCCCGGGCTGACTGCTGCAGTCCTCGGGCCGGGTGCGACTGCTGCAGTCCCCGGGCCGCCTGCCAAAGTCCCCGCGCTGGCTTCTGGGGTTCTCAAGTCGGATCCGACTGCTCCAGGAGGGGCCGGCACGAAGATGGAGTATGATTCTGGCGACGGCTTGACAAACGGCTTGAGGAGGCGTTGCAGTGCGACGCCGGCTGGTATCGCTTGCCGGGTGGAGCCAATCCATGCCAAAGCGTCTGCTTGCTCATTGTCATTCCTTGGCACATGGAGGAACTCACACCCTTCGAAGTATCCACTGATTTGCTGGACAAGGAAGTAGAAGGCCATGTTTCATATCCATGGCGCCCCATCGCTGCATTTACTCATCGACCACCAAGTCGGAGTCTCCATAGCGGTGATCCGTGAATGCCGAAGTTCCTTTAAAGCCGAGCCTCGTATGAGCGCTTCATACTCAGCTACGTTGTTGGAGGCGGCAAAGTGGATTTGCAACACATATCTAAGCTTCCCGCCTTTGGGAGAGGTGAGGACGATGCCGGCTCCCAAATCGGTGCGCATCTTGGAACCATCAAAGTGCATTTGCCAATGGGTGGAGTCCGGCGCTGGCGGCAGGTACTAGGTTTTGGCCCAGTCGACAAGGAAGTCGGCCAGGGCTTGGGACTTGATGGCGGTGCGGGGCTGGTAGTGGATGGTGTAGGGGGCCAAATCTATGGCCCATTTGGCCACTCGTCCCAAAGCATCTCGGCTTCCAATGATCTCGGCAAGCGGAAAGCAGCGGCATAACAAAGGATTGGGTGCTCTGAAAGTACGGCCAGCTTGGTGGCAAATGCATGCCGTAGCACATCTTCCTGATAGTGGGGTTGTTCGCTGGAGGTGGACAACACTTCACTCGGTGTAATACATCGCCTCGGATCGGCAAAGGACTTGCCTTCTTCCTTGCGCTCTACCACTATGACTGTGCTGACCACCCGGCTGGTGGCGGCGATGTAGAGAAGCATGGGCTCCTTGTCAGTCGGGGCCGCCAGGACAGGCGGATTGGTCAACATTTTCTTGAGTTGGAGAAAAGCTTCGTCCGCCTTGTCGTTCCACTCGAAAAAAGTGGTCTTCTTCATGAGCTGGTACAGGGGAAGAGCCTTCTCGCCCAGCCGACTGATGAAACGGTTGATGGATGCCAAGCAGCCGATGAACTTTTGCACGTCCAGCAGTCGGGTGGGCACCTCCATCCTCACGATGGCCTTGATCTTCACAGGGTTGCACTCTATGCCGCGCTCTGAGACTAGGAAGCCAAGAAGCTAGTCGGCTGGTACTCCAAAGACGCATTCCTCCGGGTTGAGCTTGATCTGAAATCGGCGCAAGTTTTTAAAGGTTTCCTTGAGGTCTTCTAGCAGCGTGCCGTGCTTTTCTGTCTTCACCACAACTTCGTCCACATAGACATGGGCGTTTCTACCGAGTTTCTTGAGGAGACACTTCTGCATGCAACGTTGAAATGTGGCGCCGGCATTCCTTAAGCCAAAAGTCATGGTCAAGCAGCAGAAGGCTCCGAATGGTGTGATGAAGGCGGCCTTCAGTCTGTCAGCCGGGTTCAGCTTGATCTGATGGTACCCTGAATATGCATCCAAAAAACTCAGTAGCTCGCATCCGGCTGTGGAGTCTATCACTTGGTCAATTCTCGGCAAAGCAAATGGATCCTTGGGGCAGGCTTTGTTGAGGCTGGTATAATCGATACACATGCGCCACTGCTTATTCTTCTTTTGTACAAGGACTGGGTTGGCTAACCATTCTGGAAAGAACACTTCCATGATGAAGCCGACTGCTAGAAGCCGGGCTATCTCTTCTCCAACGACTATTCTCTTTTCTTCTGACAGGCGGCGCAAGGCCTGCCTGACTGGCTTGGCATCAGGTCAGACATGCATCTTGTGCTCAGCGAAATCCGTCGGAACACCCGGCATGTCTTTGGGAGACCATGCAAACATGTCCCGATTCTCACGGAGGAAATCGACGAGCTCGCTTTCCTATTTGCTGTCAAGGTTAGCACCTATGACAGTGTGCCTCTTCGGGTGCTCCGGGTCCAAGGGTATCTTCTTCGTTTATTTCGCCGTCTTGAACGAGCCCTCAGCTTCCGACTCCTTGGGGTTGGGTGACATTTCCGGCTGCTTGCCTGCCATGGCCACAACCCGGTCAAGGATCCGCTTCTCTGCTGCAATCATGAGGGACTCGGCCAGCCGGCTGCTGTCTGCTGCACAGGCGGACGACTTCTTGTAGTCTTTGACTATGGTCGGGATTCCCTTGGTGCTCGGCATCTTCATCTTGAGGTAGGCATAGTGGGGGACCGCCATGAACTTGGCCAGAGCAGGTCGGCCAAGTAGCGCATGGTAGGGGCTCTCAAGGTCCACCACTTCAAACCAGACTGGCTCTCGGCGGAAGTGATCTTTGTTCCTGAAGAGGACATCTATCTGTGTCTTGCCGATTGGTGAGCCAGAAAGGCCAGGAACTATGCCATGGAATACATCCGACCGGCTGAAATTTGCTGCTCTTGCTGATTCCTAATTTCTCCATAGTATCTCTGACAAGATGTTGATGTTGCCCGCCATCTATCGTAGAACTCCGGGAGAAGCGAGCAGCCTGCCTCTCTCAGCCAGAAGGTGGCATCTAAGACCAAGGCATAAGAACCAGAGAGGGCATCACCACGGTGGTCAGCTCGCTTCCAACCTGACAGGCTTCTCGACCAATGCATGAATTCGGGGTCTCGGTGCTAACTGCATTTACTTGTTGCCGCGTTGCTCGGCTGTGCTCGCTGTCATTATGCCATCTTGGTGAACATGACATAGGCTCCATGCTCTTTTAGGATACTTTCATCTTTGTATCTTGGCCGACGGTAGCCGAGCTGCAATGGGGAGGAGGCGGCGGGCGAGAAACGGAGGAGGCAGAGTCCATCACCCTTGGCGATCCCCGTGAGCCAAAGGCATTAGAGTGGTGTGGTTGGGCGGCTTGCCGCTTGGTATGGAACTCCGCGGGGTGCATCGAGAGTCTGCTCGTTATGAGAAAGTCAAGAGCCGCTGGGCTTGTCCGCTCTTCCGACGCTTGGTGGAGGCTGCCCTTCGGCTGTTGATTCGATCGCCGCCACCGTGCCGCTTGTGGAAGCCGATCGCGGGCCTTGGCGCTTTGTTGTCATTCGATTCCCCGACGCTGACCGGTGTCGCTATACGGTGTTCGAGGAGCTTGAGGAGCCACTTTGCCTGATGCATCAATTTGGATCTCCGCCTTCATGGAGGAGTCGGCCGTGGCGTACTTGTCGGCTATGCTCAGCAGTTCATCAAGAGTAGCCGGCTTGTCGCAGAGAAGCCGATGCTTGAGGAGGGTACCTCTCGCACCCAGCAGTGAAGTACTGGATGGCCGCGCACCTAGCACGCCCTCAGGAAGTTAATGCAACTTCGGCCCAGTAGCGTGCGGAGGTAGTCGCGAGTCGACTTCGTTCAGCTCCTTGGACGCACATGGAGAGCTGGCGAGGCTTGGGCGCAGTTTGTCACTGCGGGTGAAGTTGAGTGCGACTAAGGTTTCTGTGAAATCGACCACCGCTGATGCCGCGGTGTCGGATTTCGGTTCGAGACAGACCCTTAAGGTTCGAACTCCGTGCACTGCTGGAGATCCAACCCTCCACCGCCTCGCACTACCTTGAATCGCAGTAGGGCCTAAACTACTAAGAAGAACAGCACAAGACACACGAGATTTATATTTGGTTCAGGCCACCATCGTGGTGTAATACCCTACTCGGTGTGTGTGGTGTGGATTGCCTCTTGGGCTAATGAGGAGCAGTCTGAGGAGAAGAACAGCCCCGCTGAGGTCTGTTCTTAGTGGGTGTGATGAACTGCTAAGTGGGATCCCGTCGCTCTAGCTTGAGGATCGGGTCTATCTCTCCACTGATGCGGATGCGGATCGTCCTTATCCTTCGATCCCTCGATCGATCGACCTTCTACTCTGAGTGTGGCTACTCCTATTTATAAGGCGGAAGGCCACGGCGTCTTCCCAAATATTGGCGGGAAGGAGGCGCCAACAATTGACCATTTGAAGGGAACAGCGGGTACACTTATCGTGACTAAAGTTAGTCCTCGCTTTGCCAAAGGCTCTGGTGATGGCGCTTGCTTGGGCTCCACGATGATCGCATTTCGGCCGTTGAGGGCTGGTCTTGGTCTTGTTGCCGAAAGCGGATGCCTTTGCTTGATGCTCTCGCTTTGCGCTTGCTCCCTTTGCACCAAAGAGGAAAGGAGGGCCTGCTGCATTGGCGCGCGACTGGCGCCATTGGTAAATCATGGCTTGCGTCATGGGCACCTCGCGAGTACCGCAGCCTTGAACTCTCTGCCTCCTCATGAGCCCGCTGATGAGGCCGTGCTCGAGGAAGCTCTCGTCGTCCGCCCTTGATCTCAGCCCTCGCGAGGATCTTGAGCTTGCATTGATGAAGATGGGCCGTCATGGGCCTCCTTTGGAACCACTTGCCGAGCCGCAGCGAGCGACAAAGTGCAGGGACCCCTGTTCCCAGAATGCCGACGATAGCCCTCGGGCCTGGCGCGCGCCAACTTGACGGCGGCAGAAAAGCGAAGGGCAAGTCGGCGTCATGGGACCCTAACAGCTGGCGGTCTTGGGCGACGCAGCGTGGCAGTTGATTGGGCGTGAAGACACTGTTCCCCACGCCTCCTTATTTCAGCGCCTTGCTAGGCGGACACGCTGCTGCACACATCCGTTCCCCTCTTTGCTGCTTATGCGCTCCGGTCCTTCCCTCTCTCGAACTACGACTTCATTTCCAATCAACCTCAAATCTCCCTTCCCTTTCGATCGCCCATGGCTCCGAGCGAAGAAGGGGAGGGGAAAATCTTCGCGCTTCGCCTCCGCTGCCCTTGGCGCTCATTGTCGACCATCGATCATATTCAATCTGGAGGGCTTGGGCAAGGTCAGTTCGGCTCAGCCACCTCCTTCAACGAATCACGGGAGGGACGACGGCTGGCCCACGTCCCACTGCCATCGACAGGATAGTCACGAGGTCCGGTATTTTCTTGGCGCCACAGTAGGCGGGCTGAGTTCCCCCTTCTCTGATTTCTTCAATGCGTGCTTTCCCACTATCGAGATCCACATGATGCATCTGGTCCTGGTCCATTACTCTCCTCTCGGTCTTAGCAGCCGTTTGTGAGGCAAATGATGGGCATCCTTCCTCGGTTGCCTTGTTGCACCACTTCTTCTCTCGCCTTATCGACCCCACTCAATGCTCGTGCGTGAGCTTCGTCGCCGCGCCGAGGACAGTGACCTCGGGATTGACTTCAGCTGCCTCTACCCATGGCTGAGTTCCGAGAGGTGGTTATGCGTGGATGTGGGGGTGCCCGGCTTCTACTCCTCAAACCAACCTTTGCTGTCCTCAATTCAGGTGGGGCGAGAGGCGCTTTCAAGCCTCGGCTCATCTTAAATCTGGCGCCCGCTTGGCGTTCTGAGGTCGCTTCTTTGACAGCGGCGCCAAGGTGGTGAAGGAGTTCGATCGCGCATTGCTCCTCTCAAACGCCATTCCCACGGATGTGGGCCTTCAATGAGCCTGGTGACCGTATGAGGCTCCGGGGAAGGACTGGCGCTGGCGCTAAGGAAAGTGCTCTGGCGTCCTGGTGGCGATCCTAACCCCGGTGGCATCGGCATGAAGGGGCCTGTACCTCTGCCGAAGCAGGGGTGATTTGGTGAACCAGATGCCTATCTTTGATGAATGGAAGCTGCTTGCCCGGCTGGTCTCGAGGGCCTCGCGAGAATCCAGTGGTGGTGACAGCCCCTCCAGGTCGGCCAAGGCGGCTCCTCCTCAAGTGGTGGAGCAGGGGCCTTAGAGCAGCCAGAGCCGAAGGACCCCGGTCGGGGTGTAACGCGCCCAGGCGATGCTCGTGAGGGGTGGCTCCTAAGGCTCATGCCACTCTTGGTGAGGCGGCAGGCAGCCGCCCGCAGCCGCCATGGATGGAGCCCCAGGCCTGTTGCTTCTCTTGGTGAGGTGACTAGCGTGGCCGATGTCGGAAGGCGCCCCAGCGCAAGCCGACTTGATGCTTCTCCCTTGCATGAGGCTGATCCCTGCAGCTCAAATCTTGGGTCATTTCAGCGTGAACATCGAGGCCCTCCGGAAGAGAAGGGAGGCCACAGGCGATGATTACCCTTATGCTTCTTTGAAGCGTAGGAAGTGCCATGCCACCGATGAGTAAGCCTTCCCTTCTCCAGCTCTTGATTCTTCCTGCTGCTCGTCTTGATCCTTGCCTGCAGTCCCTTCCTGCCGAGCTCATGGAGATGGGTGAGCCGTCCTCCCGCCGCCCCTCCCAGTCCTCGAGTGCTCCAAGCAGTGGAGCTCTTGTGGTGAGGCGACGGGAGGTGAGCCGTCCCCGCGTCGTGGCCTGCACGCGCCTCGCGATCCTTCCTCGTGCGCCTTCGAGGCATAGCTAGCCTGTCGTGGGCTTCGCCTGAGTCGTGGATGATGATTGGCTGGCGCTCCTGCGCCTCGTCTGAGGATGGGCTGGCTCCGAGCCGGGCTTGGCCTTGCGCCGGGCCGTCCGCGAGGTGCCAGCCCCAGCCCCCCCGGAGGGGGAGTGTTGATCAGCGCTCCCGGCGCCCGTCTGGGTGGTCGATGGTGTGGAGGACGTCTTGTGGCCTTGCCAGAGCGTCGCGCCCGCCAAGGATTTCTTGAAGGGCGGCGACAGCAGTGAGCCTGCTTGGGTGAAGAGTGTCGGTGTCAAAACCGGCGGATCTCGGGTAGGGGTCCCGAGCTGTGCGTCTAGGCGGATGGTAACAGGAGACAAGGGACCACGATGTTTTACCCAGGTTCGGGCCCTCTTGATGGAGGTAAACCCTCGTCCTTCTAGATTGATATTGATGAGGTGTGTTACAAAGTGGATCTACCACGAGATCAAAGAGGCTAAACCTTAGAAGCTAGCCTATGGTATGATTGTTGTTGAGTCCTCTGGACTAAAACCCTCAGTTTATATAGACACGGATAGGGTTAGGGTTACACAAGTCGGTTACAATGGTAGGAGATCTACATATCCATATCTCCAAGC
Organism: Aegilops longissima; assembly: GCA_021605205.1. Classification (NCBI taxonomy): domain Eukaryota; kingdom Viridiplantae; phylum Streptophyta; class Magnoliopsida; order Poales; family Poaceae; genus Aegilops; species Aegilops longissima. The sequence continues at coordinate 630,573,615 of CM038677.1, read as the reverse complement.
TTGCCTTCCACGCCAAGGAAAGTCCCATCCGGACAGGGCAGGAAGTCTTCAATCTTGTATCTTCATAGTCTTGGAGTCCGGCCGATGATGATAGTTGGCTATCCGGACACCCCTAATCAGAACTCCTCAAAAGCTTGCTGTGATGAAATAGCCCAGCGCCTTGAGGCCGAGGCCTGCGCCTGGCAGAAAGGCGCGAGCCTTGGTGGGCGCTGCTGCCCTTGCGCCGCCAATGCCGATCTTGATGATGAAGGCGGGCGTCGATGGCAGCCTCTCGGGAGGCCTGTTCTCGGGCCGTCGAGGCCCAGGCAGCTAACAGGCGGCGGGCGGCGAGGCGAGGCGCAGCACGGAACTCCTGGCCTGGTGTCACTCCTTTGGAGGAGCAAGCGTGGCTCTTGCTGAGAGGCAGCCTCGCGTCGATGAAGGTGGCTTCGGCGACCCGGCGAGCTCGAGGAAGCGTGAGGCGGCGGCGGCTTGAGCCATCGAGCAGCCTTGATCTGGCGCTGGAGGCGAGGGGCGCTTGGCGGCCTTGAGCGAAGGATGAGTCATGACGCAGGAAGCCAGCGCGTCTGGAGGAGGTCGGACACCGAGTGGCGTGGCGCTCGATCCTCGGCCTTGAAGTTTGAGGCGGTGGGGTTGGTCGGGGCGAGGCTGAGGCAGGACTTCTGCCTTGAGGGGCCAAGCTGGAGGAGGCGGCGGCGGGCGTACTCTTGGGCCGCCTCTTGAGGTGGCAGAGAGGAGTCCACCACCTCTCGGGCAGGCGCTCCTTCCGCCCGGCCAGTGGAGGAGGCCGAGGCTGTTCTGCGCCGAGAATGTGGGCCGAGATGCATCAGCGGTGAATCTTGGAGCATGAGCACCGTCCCATGCTGCATCACGCCTTCCAGGGAAAAATAGCTAACGCAGCCTTGGATATCTCGCGGTGACAGAGCTAGGCCAGCCGCCTTGCAGTTAACTCATCGGCAACCTTCCGGTTCTTCAGCGGCGTGGTGGCCTTGGTGGAGGCCTTGATCGGTCGGGGCAGCGAGGTTGGTGGAGGAGGAGGAGCGCCGCGCTGCCGGGCGCGCCTTCTCTCGTGTCTTCCAGCCATCTCCGGGACATGGACCCTTACTTTGATTTTGGCGCAGCCATCGCCCCGTTCCCAGGGCTGTCCGGGCGACTGGCGCCTTGGGTGGAAGACAACGTGGATGCCCTCGTCAGACGCGCCGCTTGACGGCACGGCAGCATGCTTTCGTGGCGCCCGATGGGCGGCGTGGTGAGCAACCTAAACGCCGCCCGGCGATCCCTTGAGAACGGTGCCGGCGAGGCCAGTGGCGCCCGACAACGGCTCGGGAGGTGCTCCCCGAGGATGCATTAGAGGATTTGTCCGGTGATCATGTATTGCCTTGTTCCATTACCTGTCTGAGACAGAACTCAGGTTTTGGCCTGATGGTTGTGAGATCATTTTGGGAGGGGGAGCCCCTCATGTAAAACTTGTGTTCATCGTATTAGCGAGTGCTACCTTGCCCATACACCCGCGCCAAGTGGTTGGCTAAGCGGCGATGCTAGTTGGCTGGTTTACCTTTGTTTCGTCTGAGCCCGAGATAGGCGTGGGAGGCTGAGGCAATTTGAGTGTCTCTGATCGAAACCGTGGGACCTGCAGTAAAAACCCTCCGGAGAGGATCTGGCCCGGTGACCGAGGCTGGGCTCTTGTAAGCTGAGCCTAACCCGGCTCATGAGGCTCATGAGGAAGGCAGCTGAGGCGGAGTTGTAACGAAAGCATAAAGAGATTTGCTCGAGCGAGACTAAGCACCTTCCCGAACACACGATAAATCTCAACTTGAATCCAACTTAAATCAGTGAGAAAGCGACAACCAAATGGAAGGCAAAAGCGGAAGAAAAGCGCGTCCGGCACCTAGTCTAGTCTTGGGCGTCTTCTCACCAGGTGAGCTAAGTGCTGCTCTTGGGTGTAGGAGGGAGCCCGGGGGCTGAGGCAGCAACCACAGACTCGGGCGTGTACAGCCTCATTATTACGAGGCAGGTGTCACGAGTGGCGAGCTTGCGAGCCTTGGGCCTTCTTCACAGTACCGGCCTTGCTTCATATCGCCAGACGAGGCCCCGCTTATGCGCCACAATCTAGTGCCACAGCGACCGAAAACCAGGGCGCGCCCGGTGGGGTAGAAGCGATCGCCAGGCCAGTTCCCCCGATGACCACGGGTCCTCCGCCGAGGCAGGCCAGAGGCACCTCCCAGCAGAGGGCCTACCTCCCCGAAACGCTTGCTCAACGACGCGCAGTGGTGATGTCGGATCTCTGCCCTCTCGGCAGCCCTGCGCCCCCCCTCCCGAGGGGTAGGAGGCTGAGGCCAGGGCAGCCGCTCATCGTGGCGACACAGCCTCCTCGACCTATGGTTGGCGTATGTTTGCTCTTGAGAAGTAGCGGTACCCGATAATCGTCGCCCCGGCGTGACCAGTGGGACCGTCTCGAGACTCTGGCAGAAACCGCGACTTCCGGCGCCTCATCCCCCAGTTAGGCTGAGGAAGCGAGCCTTCTTCTCCCTCATCGCGGGTGCCCTTGGTCCATCATGTGGGGGCGTATTCTTCAGCGCCGTCATCCGAAGGCCCGCGCCGTAGTGCTGGCGTGCCTTTACGCTCTGCTTGTGCGCCCACCGTGGGGTGGTGGCGCGGCGGTCGCCAGACCGTGAGTTCGTCGAGTCCTTCTTCTCCGTGGGCGAGTGAGGGGCAACCCGCCGCCTTGCCAGCTTATTGACAACCGCTTGATGTTGGAGTAGCCTTGGAGCCCAGCAGCGCGTAGCGTGGAGCCCGTGCAGACCGCCCTCGATCTGAGGTGGGAGTTGGGTGCGAAGGGTGAGCCCCGGGGCGGTGAAGCCTGGAGCTCCGCCACTCGCTCCGGCAAAGACGTGGCGACCGCTCTCCAGCAGCCTGCACTGCAGGCAGCTCTCGGGCCACATGTGAGCGGCCTCGAGTTCGCCTGCTCCCGGCGGGTGTGCGGTGATGTGGTCAGGCGTGGTTGGAAGGCTCTTGCTGCCGACCACGCCGCCGCGGTGTGAGCCGTCGAGCCTGTCTGCGTCGCCCGCGCCCAGCCGGCGCCCTCCGGACCGTGAGCTGCACAGGGCACGCAGGGCTCGCCCGCGAAGCGGCTCTACATGGGCGACCCACGCCGCCCAGGATCTGGGTTGACCGCTTGGTCTCTGGACATAGTGATGATGATGCGATGGGACACGAGGTGGCAGAAGGCGGATTCGGTGCACCCTACTGGCGCCAAATGTGATTCGGGTTCGGCGGACCCATAAGGTTGAAATCTAGGGGTGCGGAGATCAACCCTCCACCGTCTCGTACCTCGCCCGAATCGCGAGGGGGCCTAAACTACTAAGAAGAACAGCACAAGAGACCACGAGATTTATCTTGATTCAGGCCACCATCGTGGTGTAATACCCTACTCCAGTGTGTGGTGTGTGGATTGCCTCTTGGGCTGATGAGGAATAGTACAGGGAAGATGTCACGCCCAATATGCGACCCTATCCAAAAGGAACTCGATGGTCCCACCAAGGATAGACCCGCATATTGAAACGCTTTTGCAAGGTGGATATCATTACATCAACATTACATAATAGTGGGGATACATACATAAGACACAAATGCCACAAGAATACATCAACATCATATACAAGATCAACATCCGACTACGGATGAAACATAAGCAAAGCTCAAGCGACATCCACCACTGCTAGCCAGGCTGCCGACACCGGAACCTATCCCTGATGAAGAAGAAGCGGAAGAAGAACTCCAACACAAGCAAACATCGCTCTCGCGTCAAGATCATCGTGAAACCTGTACCTGCAACTGGTGGTGTAGTAATCTGTGAGCCACGAGGACTCGGCAATCCCATTACCATGGGTATCAAGACTAGCAAAGCTTAATGGGAAAGGAAGGGATAAAGTGGTGAGGTTGCAGCAGCGACTAAGCATATATGGTGGCTAACATACGCAAATGAGGCGAGAAGAGAAACAAAGGAGCGATCGTCAACTAGTAATGATCAAGTGATCACGAACTCCTACTTCGTCGGACATAACCCGAAACCGTGTTCTCCTCTCGATCAACCCGAAAAAGAGACACTCTACATTCACGCTTTACGGTTGGTGTATTTTAGAAGAGTTTGCTTCAAGTTTACTACAACGGGATATTAACAAATTCCCATCTGCCACATAACATGGCACGGCTCTCGAAAGTTTATACCTGCGGGGTGTCCCAACAGCCCATGATAAGCTCTCGCGATCAACGAAGGATATTCCTTCTCCCGGGAAGACCGATCAGTCTCGGAATCCGGCTACAAGACATTTCGACAGCAATAATACAAGACCAGCAAGACCTCCCGGCGTGCCGACATACGATAGTAGCCGCGCGTATCTCGTCTCGAGCCACGACCGGATAAGCTAAGTGTCAGTACCGAACGTAACCCAAGTTGCCAAGGATGGTCCTGCAGTGCTCTAGTTTGGACCAACACTTAGACAAGCATTGGCCGGGGGTAAATAAAGATGACCCTCGGGATCGCGACTCCCAAGGGAAAAAGGCTAGGTGAGGCAAATGTAAAACCAATGTTGGGCCTTCTTTGGAAAAGTCTTATTCAAAGCGAACTGTCAAGGGGTCCATAAATCACCCGACCGTGTTAGGGACGCAAAATCCGGAACATAATACCGATATGGCGGAAACTAGAGGCGGCAAGAGTGGAACAAAACACCAGGCATAAGGCCGAGCCTTCCACCCTTTACCAAGTATATAGATGCATTAATACTATAAGATATATTGTGATATCCCAACAAGTAAACATGTTCCAACAAGGAACAACATCTCCATGTTCAACAAGGAACAAACTTCATCTTCACCTGCAACTAACAACGCTATAAGAGGGCTGAGCAAAGCGGTAACATAGCCAAACAACGGTTTGCTAGGAAGGGTGCAAAAGGTTAGAGGTTCATGGCAATTTGGGATGGCTTGAGCAGCAGGTGATAGGTAGCGCAGCATAGCGAAAGAAACGAAGCAACTAGCATAGCAATGATAGTAATGAGATCCAAGGTGGCGGTCATCTTGCCTGAAATCCGCTAGGAAGAAGAGCGAGTCCATGAAGAAGATGAGCGGATGAAGCGAACCAAGCGTGAACGAACGAATCCTCACGATCATAGCAAGCAGGAACTAACAAGAAGAAGCACACAACATAGTAAACACCCACATGAACAAGGCATGATGCACAACAAGCATGATGCATGACAAAGCTACATGAAGCTACTCATGGCAAGGATGATGCAAACAAGAGCAACACATCAAGGCAAGTTTAAATGAGGCCGGAAACAACATATAACAATTCGGTAAGTCCTCATATGCAAATTTCGAAATTGGTCCAGATCTGAATAAACCTTATGTTCAAGTTGTTAAACAGCAAGTTAAGATGCACCACGATGATCTACACGAAATTCTAGTCAAGTTACATATAAAGTTCATTTAATTGAGACTCGGCCTAGAAGATATGAGCAAAACAAGATAAGCATGGCATTGATGCAAAATGCATACAAATATCAAGCAAACACCTCAAAACATGGATGCAACATGATAATATGAAACTATATGCAAAATCAAGCAAGTTTCATAGAGAGCACAATCAAAACGGAGCAACGGTTCAACACATACACCCTATACAAGATATGACAACAATCTATCCAAAACAGCAAGTAGGCATATTGCAAGCATCAAAATAACATGCTACAGGACCTCAAAATGAAAACAAAAGGCATGGGCATGATGTACAGGTAAAGCCTGACAAAACATGAACACTGAGCTATCTCCAGAAACAACTAGAACATGCTCAAAAACACATGGCAAGATTGCAAATAATAACAGTTTCAGACTTTAGCAGAAATAACATCAGGTTGCAATGTTTAGAGCTATCAAACAACATGTTACAGGAACTTAACAAGGCAACCAAAGGCATGGCATGAATCTACTAATTGCATAGAACAAAAGTCCCTTACTGACCATGAGCCAAAAAGGATCAGAAGATATGATGGCACCCATGTAAACATGGCAAGTTATACTACAGATTTAAACATAGCAGGAACAACGATAAGTAGGCATGTTGGTGAGCTTGAACCACTCACCATAGAGCAATACATGATAAACTAAGCATACATCCATCAAGAAGACATGGCATAGAAGCTATACATGGCAAGAACAACATCATAGGGTGCATGGATCAACTACAACAACCTTGGCAAAATTGAATAACATGTAAACAATCTGCCAGAAAACATTTTATAGCAAAAGTAGAGCTCGATTGACTCAAGCTATGGCACTCCATAATTGCAAACAAGGGCATGGATGGATAGAGCAAGACATGTATAACAAAACATCCTTACTGAAGTATCTCAAAATAAGCATGGATCTCTCGGTAGCATCAAGTTAACATGGCATGAAAATATCAGCAAAACAGGGTTGAAATCAGCAACACCATGAAGCCTAGTTTGCATGCTTGTGCTAGTCACCACAGAGATCAAAAAAAAATACATGACATACACCCCTGGAAAGATGGCATGGCATATTACAAAACACATGTAGGACTCGAGTTCATAGGATGCACACATCAATCATGGCAAAAATGACAAAAGTGCATGTTCTGATAGAAATCAGAAACTAACATCACATAGCACTCTTCCAACAGCATTTCGGGCATCAAGATGAACTCAAATGAAAATGGTGCAATCAGATGAAATGATGTACTCGTCGAGGCGAACAATTTGACATATTACACGCGCAAAACGGAGCTACGGATGCAGAGTTATGGCATGATGAAAATGCAACAAAATAACTTCAGATACGGGACTTAGTGGAAAAACGGAGGGGGGAAGTCAACCTCTCGGCACGGCTTTCGATGCAGGACGGATCTCGCCGGGACACTCGCCGGAGATGGCGGGGATCACCGGAGACGGCCGGATCCGGGCCGGATCCGGGAGGAGGAGGCCCAGGAGGTCGGCGGTGGCCAGGCGGCGAAAGGCGGCAGCCGTCCGGCTACAAAAGCGGCTGGCGGAGCTCGCCAGCTTCAGGCGCAGAACCTGGCCAGAGCTTCGCCCGGCGAGGGCGGTCATGGCGAGGCCTAGGAGGCGGCCGGCGTCCGAGGCCTTGATGGAGGAAGGCGGCTGGGAAAGGCGCGGAGGTCAGCGGACAGTCAGCCGAGGCGGCGAGCCTCCGTGAGGCGGAGCTCCGGGAGGAGGCAGCGATCTCCGCGAGCCAGCGGGGCCAGGGCAGCCTTGCAGCCCAGGCGAGGCCTTGGGCTCCCTCGGCGCTGGAGCGGCGGCGGCGAACTGGCGGGCCCATGACAGACTCTGTGAGCAGCCCAGGTGGTGGGTGGCGGCAGACAGGTGGCAGCGGTGATTGGGCGTGAGGCGGCGGCGTGGCGGACACGTCTGGGCGGGGGTGGGCGTGTCCGTCGGCGGGAGGAGGAACAAGCTAGGGTTTGAGGATTCATCCATGAATTTTCGAGAGGTCTAGTTTTATAGGTAGAGGAGCTAGGAGAGTCCAAATGAGGCGCGGTTTTGGCCCTTGCGATCGTGATCGAGCGACCGAGAGCATGGAGGGGGTTAGATGGGTTTTGGGCCACTTTGGAAGGGTGTTGGGCTGCAAAGAGCAGCAGGCTTTTCAGTTACCGGTTAACCGTTGGAGTATCAAGCGACCTCCAAATGGCACGAAACTTGACGAGCGGTCTACGGTGCTATACCAAGGCAGCAGCAAACCTCGGTCCATTCGAGACCGTTTAACACCCGCTACGAAAAAGAGGTAAAAGGCGGCAGGGAGACATAGGAGGCGCGGATTGCAAAAGCGGACAGCGGGAAAATGCTCGGATGCATGAGGCGAACACGTATCACGAAATGAAATGCACATGATGACATGATATGAAATGCAGATGATGACATGGCAAAGTGCAACACGCAAGAAAATGACATGGCAACGACAGCGAATAAATGGCGGACACCTGGCGCATCGAATCCGGGGCGTTACAGAAGAACAGCCCCGCGAGGATCTGTTCTTGGTGGGTGTGATGAACTGCTAAGTGGGATCCCGTCGCTCTAGCTTGAGGATTGGGTCTCTATCTCTCCCTGATCTGGATGTGGATCGTCCTGGGCCTCCTTTGAGCCACGCCGCAGGCCGCAGGTAGGCAAGTCTGGGGACCCCTGTTCCCAGAACGCCGACAGTGGGGCTTCGGGATGTTCAGCCATGTCCGGGCTGTGCCCTGGAGCATGAGCGGAACGTACTTCATGGTGACATGTTTGTTGCCGCTTGCGATGCTGACGGCCGTGGAGTAGTCGACCAGCCAATCCTCCGGCTTCACGGAGCCGGTATACTTGGGCGTATCTCTCGGGAGCGTGAACACTTTGGGGAAGGGCTCGTCTCGGATGCGATGGCCAAAACAAGGCGGACCCAGCTCGTCTTCTTCTTTTAGTACCAGGGATCGGTTGAGGCGATCGATCCAGTGGCGGGCGTCATTCTCTCCGACTCCTTCCCGACGGCCAAGGCGGCCGCCGAGTGTCGGGTGGTCAACAGGCGGCGAGGAAGCGCACCTTTCTCTGCGGGGGGGGCGGACGAGTCATCCCGCCGTTCCACTGCTCTTGGGCGGCCGTCTTGGTCGCGCTCGATGGTGATGCGAGTCCGGCTGTGGCTGGCAGTCGGCTCCTTGTCTCTTCTACCGTGGACGCCACCAGTCGGTGTCCAGGATGTCACGCCTTGATCTCGGTGAGGAGGCGGGTCATCGTTTCGCCAGTTGGGCACTTCAGTGCGGCAGCTGGCCTCTTGCTGCTCAGCAGCCGCGTCTAGGAGCTGTTGGACGCGCTCCGTCATGTGGCGATGCTCGTCGCCCTCAAGCTTGTCTAGCTCATCTGCTGCCGCCTGGGCAGCTCGTATGTTCTCGTCGGGCGTGGCGTAGATGGGACGATCCGTCCTGAACGTACTAGCGATGGTCGTGCCACGCTGCCGAACTAGGCCAATGCGGCTAGGCCCACCAGGAGCTTGTGTGCTGCCGACGGCACGGTCCATCTCTCACTGGTAGGCCTCCGAAAGGCGTCTCGTGCTGGCCAACCGGTTGGCGCTTTCGACGAGCTGGACACGGCATGCCTCCAGTGTCTCAGCGTCGGCGCCTTCTGGGATGGGCGCAATCAGGTCTTGCAGTGCTGCCTGTAACAGATCCTGGCCACCTCCGCCAGAGTGCTCGTCGTGGCTGATGACGAGCACCTCCGTGACGGTGCTGCCACCGTTGTCCGCGAGTGGAAGTGGTTCGTCATAGACCACTACGTTGGTGGGGAACGCGTCAAGCGACGCCGTGTCAGAGTCGACGAGCATCGGGTCGGTGGAGCCAACTGACTCCGAGTCCCCAGCAGGCTCGCTGGCGACGTGGAGCTGATCGAGGAGGCTAACAAGGTGGCTCTCGGGGCCGTCGGTGCCCACATCAGACGCGGGCTCATTGGAGAGGCGAATCTCACCAACAAGACGGCGAGGCAGCTCGCTGCACAGGCATCGTCGACGCCATGCAGCACGTCGGGGCAAGCGCCGTCGGGCGTGCCGGGCTGGCTACGCTCGCTGGGAAGGAACAAGATTCCCGTCCAGAACAGGTCTCCAGGAGACGGTGCACCTAGCCCCACGGTGGGCGCCAGATGTCGGGGGTTGGGTGCGACATATGCCAATGGATGGCTTATCATGGTGGGAGCGAGTAGAACGTCGCCGGTGCCTGGAAGCGGGATAAGGCGTAGGCACATACGCCGACGCACTTTACCTAGGTTCGGGGCTCTCCTAGGAGATAACACCCCTAGTCCTGCTCTGCGGGGTTTCCGCATGATCACTAAGGAACTAGTGAGTACAAATGTGCTCCTTGAGTTGTATGCTAGAGGTGGAAGAAGGCAAGGATCGCCCCCTCCTCTCTCTATGTGTGAGGCTAGTTCTAACAAGTTGGGAACCCTTTGCATGGGTGCCCTGGGGGGTTTATATAGGCCTACCCCCCAAGGGTAAAATGGTAATCCGGCCGGGTGTAGGACCCGGCTGTCGTCATGTCTCTGTGGCGGCTTCTCCACTTGGCTGCTGAAACCCGCCGCTGGTGGGCCCGTCATTACTGATCGAATGCACGAGCCGACAGGCCGCCTCTGCCGCTTGTGGGTTTGGTCGGCGGCTGTTTACTGTTGCCACAATGTTGCTGACGCATGCTTGGTCAGGGGGCGTGGATACAGTCCCGCCGCCTGGTGGGGGACCACTGTAGCCACACCGTGTCTCATCTGGTTAATGGCGCGCGGCCCTCGAGGGAGGTGAGGGTCACCTGCTTGGGGCCGGCCTCCCTCAGGTCCGACTAGCCGGGCTCCCGCCGTCTTCTGGGCTCTCGCTGCCTGGTAGGGCCCGCCGCCTGCTGGCCGTACCGACAGGCCGTCTGGGAGCAGGGCTCTGCCTATCAGGAGTGACATCAAGGGCGGGGTGGCCACAGTGTTGTGTCGTGCGGAGATCTCACTTGATGCGAACCTTGTGACCATGCACAGTCTGGATAAGGGGGTGATGGGCTACACTGTAGCCTCACCTTGTCTTGTCCTTTTAACAGAGGCGCAGACTCTGAGGGCGCCGCGGGTCGACTGTTAGGAGCCGGCCTCTATGGAGGCCGCCTGCGAGGAGTCGGCCCGCCTGGCTGCCGGCCGTTCGGGCCAACCGGCCACCGGAAGGCGGCGCCTCATCTTGATGTCCTGAGGGGCACAGTCGGCCCCGATGTTTTAAAAGGTTTAGGGACTCGGGTCAAGCTACCTGTGGCCCATTACTCTGACAGGTATCACGATACGAAGCGCTGGGTCAAGGCTCGGGTGAACGATAAGCCTCCTAGCGAGCCTCCTAACGAGTTTTTTGCAGTTCCCTAGCACCCGCCAAGTCGAGGAAGGCCTTCACAGGCACTAGGAAGCAAGTCCCTCATGAAGAGGAGGCTACCCCAAACGTGCCAAGCTAACTTACCTCTACACAAAATAACGACACAGCACATAAACAACAAACATACCATAATGATTGAGATCATAGTTCGATACACGCCCCTCCGAGGGCCATTCTGGTTTCTTTTTGATGCAGGAAGGAAAGGAAGAACAAAATAAAAGCGGCGCCTACCCCTACAGCGGTCCACGGGGGCAGGCTCCTGGTGCCATCCTGAGCTCAGCCGGACACCTCCTCGCGCTTCACGGAGGCACCGCGACGAGACGACCCGCTATCGCCTTCGAAGCGGGCACGGCGGCGTGGCGGCTGGTCGTAGCCACCACTGCTGGAGCTGTCACCGGGGGAAGAGCCGCCATAGATGGACGAGACGCTATCGGTACCAAGGGCGGGTTCACCCTCATCCTCGTCACGACCGTCGCGAAGGCCTCGTCACCACCTGCATCGTCGCCTCATCGCGGTGGTGGGCCGGCCTCTTCTTCGACGGGAGCAGCACCAGCCCGTCGAGGGACTTGTCAGGTCGGGCAGTTGCCGAGGCAGCGTGGGGAAGCGGAGACGCTCACGTCCAATCAACCGGCCACGCGTCGACCAAGGCCGCAAGCTATTGGGGCCCGCGGCGCTCCGCACTTGACCTTTGGCTTCTCCTCGAAGCCAAGCCCGAGCTCGCCTTGGGCCCAGGGGCTATTGTCGGTGTTCTGGGAACGGGGGTTCCCAGACTTGCCTGCCTGGCCTGGCGTGGCTCTGTGGCCAGCCCGTCGGCCCATCTTCACCAATAAGCACTCAAGACCCTCGCGAGGCCAAGCCTCATGAGGGCCAAGCCTCGCGAGGCCGACGACCTAAGACCTCCTCGGGGCGCCCTCACCAGGCTGGCTCGCGAGGCGGAGAGTTCAAGGCAAGGCAAACCTCGCGAGGTTCCAATGGCGTGAACCATGACGATCAAGATCGGTAGGCGCCAGTGGCGCATAATGTCATTGTTTCCTCTTTGGTGCTAAGGAAGCAAGCATAAGTATGAGTGGGGGCGTCAAGCAAAGGTTTCCATATCGGTGCAATGAGACCAAGACCAGAAGGGACGGACAAGGCGGAGGTCACCATGGAGCCAAGGCGGCGTCACCACAGGCCTTTTGCGGCGAAGACTGCTTTTGTCGAGGATAAGCTGTACTAGCTGTCCCCTTTCAAATTGGCTGTTGTTGGCTCCCTTCTCTCTCAATATTTGGGGAGAGGACCGGGGCCTCTATAAATAGGATTAGCTACCACCGTAGGAGGCGGCAACTCGTCTCGAACTCATTCAACTCATCCTCACACCCACCAAGCACAAGAACACCTCGCCTCAGGAGGTTGTTCTTCCCCTTGTACTGTTCATCCTCAGCCCAAGAGGCAATCCACCACCACCACACTGGAGTAGGTTATTACACCTAGCGGTGGCCCGTGCGATATAAATCTTGTGTCCTTTGTGTTGCAAGTTCATCGAGTTAGTCCTTGAGATCTTAGCGAAGCTTGGACATGGATTGGTAGGGGGAGATCTTCGTGCGCACCCCAGTGTTCGAACCTTGAGAGTTTTGCCGGAACCCGAGATCCGACAACCCGGGCCCAAAGTGACAAGCATTAAGAATATCAAAGTCATAGCAACATCAATCTCATAACATAGTGGATACTAGGGATCAAGCCCTAACAAAACTAACTATATTACATGATGAATCTCATCCAACTCCTCACCGACCAACGATCCTACGAAGAAATTACTCACTCCTCGTGGGGAGCATCATGGGATTGGCGATGGAGAAGGGTTGGTGATGATGAAGATCGAAGATCCCCCTCTCCGGAGTCGCAAATGGACTCCAGATCTGGCCTCCCGATGAATAATAGGAGGTGACGGCGGCTCCATCTCGTGGAACGCGATAATTCTTTCTCCCTTATTTTTTTCTGGAAAAATGTGATTTTATAGCGTCGGTTTTAGGATCTGCGGGGCCACCAAGTGAGGACAACCCACCTGGGCACGCCCTGGTGGGTTGTGCCCACCCAGGGGCCCCCTCCTGTGGTTCTTGGCTCCAGGAATTCTCTTATTTTGCATAAAAAATCCTCGCAAAGTTTCGTTCCATTCCGAGAACTTCTATTTCTGCACAAAAACGACACCATGGTAGTTCTGTTGAAAACAGCATCAGTCTGGGGTTAGTTTCATTCAAATCATGCAAATTAGAGTCCAAAACAAGAGGAAAAGCATTAGGAAAAGTAGATATGTTGGAGACGTATCATCATACAAGAGCACATTCTCCAACTTATTTTAGATCATCTCACCAACATTATGCAGCTCCAAGAAGATCAACATTTGATGAAGAATCACATGTCAAAGACCGTTTCAATCATAAGGAATCTGTCTGGAGCTCAAGGAATAAGAATGAGGTGGTCAAGCAAGTTTACCGTGTTAAAAAAGATGGTCCTAAGAGTGCTACTTCAGATTTGATCTCAAATGAAAAAGAGCCAATTAAAATATTGGCATTGGCTACCAAAGGCAATGAGGCAAGTCAATCAAGTGCCAAATCTGAAGAGAAAGTTGAGAGTGCACAAGGTAAAACAAGAATTTCCATTGCTTCAAACAAAATCACAGCTCGGGTGCCCACTCGGCTTATCATTGGCAAAAGAAGAAATTACGTAAACTTAGTGCACAAGAACTTTAAGAAAGGAACATGGCATGGGTTCCCAAAGGAAGTACTCAAAATAAGAATTATGTGCAAGCTTCCATTACAAGAAGTGCGGCAAAGGTGAAGAAGGTAAAGAGTGGAAACTATGAAGGACTAAGCCGAAAGTTTCAACATCTTCGGTCTACACATTATCCATATTCTTCAACTATGCCATTAATGCCAATGCCATGGAATTCGTCATCAGGTATGATTGGTTACCCTCAATGGGCTTATTTTAATCCATGGATGCAATATGATTTCTTATATCATGAAAGGGTATTACCAAATCACAATATATTTGATTAGCTACAAGTTTGTTGCTGATCCAAAGGGCCGAAATACTTGATTTGTCATTTCATTTGTTTATTTCGGCTATACTTGCTTTGGTGGATGGAGTTTGCATGGACCTTATGGTAATGGACGATATATATCTATCGCCCTAAGAATATATCAAAGCATGGTTGGTGTAGTATTCTAACATCGTCCTTAGTTCCATTGGAGAGCGAGACAAGGTACCAAGTTCATGGGAATTTATACGTATGCCTATATTATGCTTGCATGGAGTTGAGACATTATGACCCATGCCATTCAAAATATGTTGTATAGACCAGTTCATAGCAAAATTGGTGAGTGGGCTTGTGCTTTGATTTAATATGATTTGGCCTACAAATCTTTCAAATTTACAAGAGGCCAAATCATTGTCGTTTTATTATTGAACATCGGATTTATGACATGCATAATATTGATATTAGCCTTGTCTCTCTAGTACTATGGAGATTATGTTTTGATGGTCAAATTCACAAAAATGGCCAAGGTGTTCGTGTTGTTTATGTATCTCCTTATGGTGCTATTTTGTGAAGCCTCGTGCCGCTTAAAATAATTTTGCACAATAATAAAAGCTGAATATGTGATGTTATTCAGTTTGGGAGACTTTGGTTGCCATAGGTGTTACACATGTTGAGGCGTTTGGTGATTCGTTAGGAGTAGTGTTGGGGATATGACTATTGGGTATGAACCACCCAGGAGGGGCCGGGTCATACCACTGGCGACTAATCAATGAAGATGGCGGATCATACAAGCCCGTTGACGGCCCAAGACCCAGAGGCAACTTCATGCCCAAGAGGATGAACTGCCATACGTGTATGACTTGTTTTGTAAGGCAAGCGCAGGTAGTCACCAAGCCGGACACTTGTGTATGAGCTGGCCGGGACTCCGTGAGCCGCCGGGAGTCAACCTGTGTATATAAAGGGACGACCCGGCGGCAGCTTAGGGCAAGAAACAAAATATAGAGATCTAGGTCAAGCGTATTCGCTCCCTGGTAATCGAAACCCTAGCAATACCACCTCAAACTGGATTAGGCTTTTACCTTCACCGCAAGGGGCCGGACCAGTATAAACTCTCTGTGTCATTTGTCCCGATTAACCCCTTTAAGCTAACCTAGTTGCGATGGCTCCACGACTAAGTCGTTCCGCTAGGACATCTGCCGTGACAATTCCACGATAGTTGGCGCCCACCATGGGGCTGGCGCACAGTGTTTTCGTGTTCTTAAAGGGCAGCTTCAAAGGGATCAAGGGGTACGCTATGGGCCGGATGACCGAGAGTCGTCGCGGAAAGCTCTATATCGACAATGCAGGCTGGGGCCCCGAGGCCGGCTCAATTGAGTGGGTACCGGGTCCCCTTCGGAGGAATCCACGTCTTCATTGGCAAGATCGGTGAACTGGGCCCTAAGCCGGACAACTGCACCGACATCATCGAGACGGCTCAGCGTGCACGACCCGCCCGGGTTCAACCTTCCGTGAAGCACGCCTTTGTTGGTTTCATCCATGGGGCAGAAGGCGAGGAAGGATCTGTGTCTGGCGGTGAGACGGCATCTACTCTGATGGTGAGTCGTCCACAGGCGAGACTAATTCATTGTATCAACTACAAGACGACCGGCTTGGGGGTTGTTCCGATGGTGACAGTATTCTGGACCCCTATGAGCCGCTGAACAGGGTCGCAATCTTCATGACCGGTACACAGCCGACGCTTGGTTCAACAACCGCCGCTATGACCTCCAGTTCAACTGCTGTGGTGGCGGCTGGTGCTAGCAGCTCTGCGCGCCTGCCAGCTCAGGTTCTCATAGAGTTATTGGAGGCTCTGGCGACTTTGATGGGGTGGAGGTAACCCCGGACACTCAAGAATAGCACAAGGTGGATGTGTCAAGGCTACGTGATGAGATAGCTCAAGCCAAGGAAGAACTGGCAGCTAAGAATGCTAGGATGGCTACGAAGCGGGCCGCTTTGGACGCCCAGACACAGCGGATTCAGGCAGAGTCCTTCCGGCTCACATTGGATCAGAACGCTTCAAACGAGATCATGAGGAGGAGGCACCAGAGTCCTCTACCCCCGGTTTATGAGGCAAGTAACCTCTTCAACACACCTAGAGCAGGGACCAGTGACCCGTCGGTGGTGAACCGAGCGGTGGAAGCGCCTGGGACTGGAGTGTCGGTTCAGCCACGTGTGATGGACCCGCCATGTTTGAATAATACTCAGCCTCAGCATGTTCCGACACCTCCGGGACATTATTCTAACCCCTTGGATAATATGATTGCTAAGGCGACGCGATTGGCAGCTTTACCAATTGAAGGCGAGTCTCTAGCGGCGATAGAGACACCGAGGGCCAGAGAGCTTCTTCAGACAGCTGTGGCTCAGCAGGCGGCTTATTTTTATAGCCATGAGCGGATTCACTCAACCCCTCGACCGAGTCAGAGTTATAGCAGGCATATTGAGTCGCCCGCCGTTTCAAGCAGTGAGCAACACCGTAACCAGCCTCGTGGGCATGACCCGGCGCGCGGAGGTAATAATGCCCAGGCTTTGGTAGATCAGGGCATGGCGCATCGGGAGGCTGAGCAGGCGGCTCAGCTGGCGGCTCAACAACAATTTCCGATTTATCCATCAGCTTCGGTGGAGGCAAGTGTGACCTCTAGAACTTTGGGTGTGCCATGTTTAGTGTCGGCTCTGCATAACGAGCGTCTTCCTAAGGATTTTAAGGGTCCTCGTAAGGTGCCTAATTACAAAGCAGATCAGCCCCCTGAGGCTTGGATTGAGAGTTATGAGATGGCCATGGAGATGTTAGAAGTTAGTGATGCTGCATGTGCTAAGTACTTCACCATGATGTTGGATGGGCTGGCTCGTACTTGGTTGAAGGGGATCCCCGCTAACTCCATCAGATCATGGGCAGAGTTGAAGGCTCGTTTCATCCAAAACTTTGAAGACACGTGCAAGCAGCCTATGTCAATCCTAGATTTGCTTCTGTCCAAGGCGAGAGCGGGTCAACAACCCATTGGGTGCGTCGGATATCAGCCATTATCCACTCGTCGGACAGAATCAACACCGGTTCAGCAGTCCTGATGTTGGAGAAGAACTGTCGTTTCCTCCCTTTGAAGCAGAAACTGGGGCGGCTTAAGCGTCACTGCAATGACATGGGGGAGCTAATGGCGGCTCTTGTCAAGTATGTAGACCCTGATAGTACCATGGACCCCTAGTCTAATGATGAGAAGCCGGGTAAGGGAAAGAAGAGCGGCAATACGAAATGGTAGCAGCATAACCCGGCGGGTCAAGGTGGTAATGGTAAGCGCAAAGCTGATGGCAGTTTAGACTTCGTGGCTAACACCAAAACGCAAATAATAATCAGCATCGCAAGGGTAAGTCGGCCCGGTTTGGAGGACCGAAATTTAACCTTGAGGCAATGATTAATCAGCCTTGTCCAAAGCATGGTACGCACGAGAAGCCGACCACTCATCTGTGGAAGGATTGCTTCATCATGAGGGAATATAGGAATTCCATTTTTTCCAGAACAATCATGGCTCGAATGGCGGTTTAGGATCCGGCTCTCATGGACCTGGCTTTGGTGGTGGTGGTTCAAACTCTGGTTTCCAGGGCTAGGGCAATCAAGGTGGTTTTAATCAACAATCTGGTCAGGGGAATCAGCAGCAGTCTGGTTATCAGAGTAACCCGAAGCAATTGAATAGTGGACAGTACCACGTTTTCACCACGAGTTTGTGTAAGCGGGATCAGAAGCTCCATAAAAGGGCAGTGAACGCAGTTGAGCCAGCGATTCCTCGTTATTTGCGATGGTCCGAGCATCCGATTCTCTGGCGCTGTGAGGATCACCCGCCCCGGGTTGATAATCCGGGTCACTTGGCTCTGGTTGTGGCGCCTCGGGTTAGTGGGTACAGATTCACTAAGGTACTCATGGATGGGGGCAGCAGCATCAGTATCCTGTATTATGAAACTTTTCGTCGCATGAGCTTGACTAATAAAGACCTTAAGCCATCGAACACTATTTTTCATGGCGTGGTGCCTGGTAAGTCGGCATATCCGGTGGGAAAAATATATTTGGAAGTGGCTTTTGGTGATGATCATGATTCCAGGTCTGAGATGTTGACTTTTGAGGTGGTTAAAATCAAGAGCCCTTATCATGCTCTGTTTGGACGGCCGACTTATGCTAAGTTCATGGCAAGGCCTTGTTATGTTTATTTGTAGCTTAAGATGCCAGGTCACAAGGGCACTATCATAGTGCATGGAAGCCGGAAGATAGCTTTGGAGTGTGAAGAAGGCGATGATGCTTATGCTGAATCTGTCTGTGCAATAGAAGAGTTGAAGTTTTACAAGGATAATGTTGACCCGGCGGATATGACATCTCTGAAGAAGGCAACCACGGAGCATGACCCCCTGTTGAAATTTAAATCAGCTGATGACACTAAGCTAGTTGACTTTCTTCCTAGCGATTCATCCAAGCAGTTCAGTATCAGTGCTAATCAGACCAAAAATAGGAAAGTGCGCTCATCGAGTTCATCCGTGAGAACCGGGACATCTTTGCATGAAAACCTTCAGACATGCCAGGTGTACCGAGGGAACTCACTGAGCACACTCTTAATATTGATCCAAAGTTTAAACCGGTCAAGCAATTCCTTCGTTGTTTTAATGAAGAGAGGCGCAAGGCCATTGATGAAGAAGTAGCCCGGCTTTTGGCGGCTGGGTTTATTGTTGAAGTTTCTCATCCTGAGTGGTTGGCTAACCCGGTGCTGGTACTTAAGAAAAATGGTACTTGGCATATGTGTGTGGATTACACAGATCTGAACAAAGCTTGTTCGGCTGATCCTTTTGCTCTCCCCCGTATTGATCAGATCATTGATGCTACGGCGGGTTGTGAACGTTTGAGCTTTTTGGATGCTTACTCTAGTTATCATCAGAGTAAAATGGCAGTTAAGGACCAGGATAAGACAGCTTTCATCACTCCATTTGGAGCCTTATGTTATGTGTCTATGCCTTTTGGGCACAAGAGTGCCCAGGCGACTTACCAACGGTGTGTGCAAAATTGCCTTCATAATCAGATTGGGTGTAATGTTCATGCTTATGTGGATGATATTGTGGTGAAGTCCAGGAAGAAGGAAATCCTGATAGATGATTTGAAAGAGACCTTTGACAATATCCGGGTCTACAAGATGATGCTTAACCCGGCCAAGTGTGTCTTTGGTGTACCAGCAGGCAAGCTCTTGGGCTTTTTGGTTTCTGAACGGGGTATTGAAGCTAATCCGGAGAAAATAAAGGCTATCATTTCCCTGGCTAAACCGGCGTGTATTAATGATGTTCAGCGTCTACTGATGACCCACAAGTATAGGGGATCTATCATAGTCCTTTTGATAAGTAAGAGTTTCGAACCCAACGAGGAGCAAAAGCAAATGACAAGCGGTTTTCAGTAAGGTATTCTCTGCAAGCACTGAAATTATCGGTAACAGATAGTTTTGTGATGAGGTAATTTGTAACGAGTAACAAGTAATGAAAGTAAATAAGGTGCAGCAAGATGGCCCAATCCTTTTTGTAGCAAAGGACAAGCCTGGACAAACTCTTATATGAAGGAAAGCGCTCCCGAGGACACATGGGAATTACCGTCAAGCTAGTTTTCATCACGCTCATATGATTCGCGTTCGTTACTTTGATAATTCGGTATGTGGGTGGACCGGTGCTTGGGTGCTGCCCTTTCTTGGACAAGCATCCCACTTACGATTAACCCCTATTGCAAGCATCCGCAACTACAAAAGAAGTATTAAGGTAAACCTAACCATAGCATGAAACATATGGATCCAAATCAGCCCCTTACAAACCAACGCATAAACTAGGGTTTAAGCTTTTGTCACTCTTGCAACCCATCATCTACTTATTTCTTCCCAATACCTTCCTCTAGGCCCAAACAATGGTGAAGTGTCATGTAGTCGATGTTCACATAACACCACTAGAGGAGAGATAACATACATCTCAACAAAATATCAAACGAATACCATATTCGCATGACAACTTATAGCAAAACTTCTCCCATGTCCTCAGGAACAAATGTAACTACTCACAAATCATATTCATGTTCCTAATCAGAGGGGTATTAATATGCATAAAGGATCTGAACATATGATCTTCCACCAAATAAACCAACTAGCATCAACTACAAGGAGTAATCAACACTACTAGCAACCCACAGGTACCAATCTGAGGTTTTGATACAAAAATTGGATACAAGAGATGAACTAGGGTTTGGGAGGAGATGGTGCTGGTGAAGATCTTGATGGAGATTGACCCCCTCCTGATGAGAGGATCGTTGGTGATGATGATGGCGATGATTTCCCCCTCCCGGAGGGAAGTTTTCCCCGGCAGAACAGCTCCGCCGGAGCCCTAGATTGGTTCCACCAAGGTTCCGCCTCGTGGTGGCGGTGTTTCATCCCAAAAGCTTGCTTATGATTTTTTTTCTAGGGTAAAAGACTTCATATAGCAGAAGATGGGCACCGGAGGACTGCCAGGGGGCCCACGAGGCAGGGGGCGCGCCCCCCACCCTCATGGATGGTGGGTGGCCCCCCTCTGGTACTTTCTTCTAGGGCTAGACCAAAAGCTCGTAGCTCGCGAGCTTATTGAGCTCTCGATAGTTCGGCTCGTTAAGCTCGTAGCTCGCTTCTTAATGAACAGAGCCAATCATTGATTTTAGCTCGTTAAGCTTAACGAGCTTAACGAGCGAGATAACGAGGTTCATGAGTAGCTCGTTAAGTTTGTTAGTAACAACACAACATATATTTTCATATTACATGACAAACTTTTTGTAGCACCTCAGCCCATCTATTTAATCTAATCGACATACGAGGCAACATACTACTTCACTTCTTTTTGTAGTCACAATATTTTATCTTGAAAACCATACCTACACAATCATCATGTATATCGTAACACATTATAATCTATTAACGAGCGCTCCCGAGCGCTCACGAGCTTAACGAGCTTCAAACGAGCCGATCCGAGCAGGGTTTTCTGCTCGTTAATCTTAACGAGCTTAATGAGCCGAGCCTTAACGAGCACGAGCTTAACGAGTACGAGCTTAACGAGCTGAGCTGCTCGTTAGTCCATCCCTACTTTCTTCGCTCAGTATTTTTTATTAATTCCAAAAATAACTTCCGTGGAGTTTCAGGACTTTTGGAGTTGTGCAGAATAGGTCTCTAATATTTGCTCCTTTTCCAGCCCAGAACTCCAGCTGTCGGCATTCTCCCTCTTCATATAAACCTAGTAAAATAAGACAGAATAGGCATAAGTAATGTGACATAACGTGTAATAACAGCCCATAATGCAATAAATATCGATATAAAAGCATGATGCAAAATGGACGTATCATCTAGCGGGTCGTATTGCGGCCTTAAGCCGGTTCATAAGCCGGCTGGGTGAAAAGGCTATCCCTCCATACCAGATGATGAAGAAGACAGATCACTTTGTATGGAGTGATGTTGCTGATCTGACGTTTGAGGCCTTGAAGAAACAGTTAGCTGAGCCGCCGGTTCTTGCTTCTCCCATTGATAAAGAGCCCTTGTTGTTGTATGTGGCTACCAATAGCCGAGCTGTTAGCATGGAAATTGTGGTGGAAAGAAAGGAATCAGGCAAGGAGTATCCGGTTTAGCGGCCGGTTTATTACATCAGTGAGGTACTCATTGAGTCCAAACAAAGGTATCCGCATTGGCAGAAGTTGGTGTACGGGGTGTTCATGGCTAGTCAAAAGCTCAAGCAATATTTTCTGGGTCATCCCATCACTGTGGTTAGTTCTGCTCCTTTAGGGGATATTATTCAAAACAGAGAAGCCATAGGTCGGGTAGCCAAGTGGACTATTGAGCTTGGACCCCATGGTTTGAAGTACATGGCTCGCACAGCCATCAAATCTCAAGCACTTGTGGATTTCATCAATGATTGGACAGAGCTACAGATGCCTGAGGAGAAGCCGGATAGCACATATTGGACTATTCACTTTGATGGGTCCCGGCAGTTGGAAGGCTCGGGGGCTGGAGTTTTTTTGACTTCCCCATGAGGTGATAAATTTTGTTATGTTTTAAGGTTGATGTTCCCTTGTACTAACAATGCAGCTGAGTATGAGGCCTTGCTCCATGGTCTTCGGATGGCTAAGGAGATGAACTTAAGCCGGGTAAGGTGCTTTGGTGACTCAGACTTAGTGGCTCGGCAAGTTTCAGGCACATGGGATTCTAAGGACCCACTCATGGCGGCTTATCGCTGAAAGGTGGATGCTATTGCTGATCACTTCAAGGGCTATCAAGTAGAGCATGTTGATCGAAGGAAAAACGAGGTAGCTGATGCTTTAAGCCGGCTGGGGTCCCAGCATATTCCAGTGCCACCCACTGTTTTCCTTGATATTCTGCATAATCCTTCAGTCAAATTGCCTACATAGAAAGATCTTGCTATTCCTGACCCGGAAGCACAGCTGGTGGTGGCTCTTCATGCTATTCCTGATTGGACAGTTCCATATTTGGCTTATATGACCCGGGGCGAGTTACCTAAAGATGAAATTTTGGCCAGACAGATAACCCGGCGGTCTAAGTCAATGACTATTGTCAATGGAGAGTTGCACCATTGTAGTGTCATAGGGGTGTTTCAGCGTTGTGTTTCTCCTGATGAGGGCCGTGAGATTTTATGGGAGATTCATGAAGGAGATTGTGGTCATCATGCTGGCTCTAAGTCTCCCGTGGCCAAGTCTTCTCGTCATGGATTTTATTGGTTAAGGGCTCATGCTGATGCAGAGGATTTGGTCAGTAAATGTGATGGTTGTCAGAAATTCTCACGACGAGCTCACGTGCCGGCTCAAGAATTGAGGATGATTCCAGTTGCTTGGTTGTTTGCAGTCTGGGGCTTGATATGGTTGGACCTTTCAAAAGGTCCAAGATTAAGAAGACACACCTTTTGGTGGCGGTTGACAAATTTACAAAGTGGGTTGAAGTAGAGCCGGTTAGTAAGTGTGCGCGGCGACAGCGGTTCAATTCATCAAAAAGGTGATTTTCCATTTTGGTTTTCCCCACAGCATTATAACTGATAATGGCACTAATCTGTCCAAGGGTGCTATGAAAGGGTTTTGTCAACGAGAGCATATTCAACTTGAAGTATCATCAGTGGCTCACCCCCAGTCCAATGGTCAAGCTGAGAGAGCCAATCAAGAAATTTTGAGAGTCATCAAGCCCCGGCTTATGGTCCCTTTGCAGAGGACGCCGGGTTGATGGGTGGAGGAATTACCCTCAGTGTTATGGAGCATAAATACCACCCCCAACAGACCTACGGGTTACACGGCTTTCTTCATGGTTTACGGAGCAGAGGCGGTTCTCCCTAGTGACATTCGTCATGACTCGCCCCGTGTGGCGGCTTATGTTGAAGCTGATAATGAAAAATCACGTCAGGATGCTATCGACCTGTTGGATGAGGAGCGCGACCTGGTGGCGACTCGTTCGGCGATTTACCAGCAAGATCTGCGCCTTTATCATAGTCGTCGGGTTAAATCCAGGATCTTTCAAGAAGGCGATTTGGTGCTCCGGCTTATCCAGGATCAAACTGATATGCACAAGCTCTCCCCACCTTGGGAAGGACCCTTTGTGGTCAGCAAAAATCTGAACAACGGGTCATACTACCTTATCGATGTTCGAGACCACAAGGACTCACGCACGTCGGAGGAGGAGACCCGCCGGCCATGGAATATTGCTCATCTTCGGCCTTATTACACCTGAGCCACCGGCTCTTGTGATGTACATATTTTGACAATGTATATATTATGATGAATATAATAAAGCCGGCATCCCTGATAATTCAGGGCCTCTGTCATTTCATTTCTGAGAATAATTAGTCTTTATTGTCACTTCATACGATCACTTGGGGCTTCCTGCTCATTGAGCATAGCTATGACTACCCTCTTGATCCGGCTTGTATGCCATGATTAAAACATACTTGGGGGCTTCCTGCTCATTGATCATAGCTATGACTACCCTATTGATCCGGCTTATACGCCTGGAATAAAATATTACTTGGGGGCTCTTTGTTAATGGACAAGAGCTTTGTTGACCCTTGTAATAGGCTTGGACGCCAGGTGTATTCACCAAATAATCCGGGTTATCCTACCTTTGTAAGTTTGCCACTCCGCCCAGGTAATCCTGGAATGACTCGCCATACTCTTGACAATCAATATTATAAAGACCCTGAACTTGTCAAAGTTAAAATGGTGGTTGGTCATGTGAGGTCCGTCTTACAAGGTTTGAATGAAGGTTTAACTCAGCGGCTTTGCAGCCCTTGAACATCATTGACTTTGAGGCTTGGCGACCTATAAAAGCCTTGTTTTTTATTTATATTCGATTTGAACTTTTTTTGCGGTTCATCTCTTGTGACATGTTAATACATGGTTGAAAACGGATGAGGGCTATATTGCCTTATGGTTTATATATGAATATATCTGGAGTTTATTAATGCGGCCTGGCTTTGGACTCTAAGTCGCCAGTGTATGATGATTTTTGTGCTTGGAGTACTGGCTCTAAGCTAAGGGATATTACCCCTTGCTGCGTATGGCGTGATAAGCCGGTGGCGTGACTAAAGTGAACAAGGCATTGTGCTCTATCTTCATGGTTGTTACCCTTTCTAGCATGATAAGCCGGCAATGTGCATAAGTATCACTAGTATGATATTTATTTTTGTTATCTGCGGTTTTGAATAAACCGGCCCTGATTATGGACTATTTAGTCATCAGTGGTTTTTTATATGGGGTATTATGACCCTGAAAGTGCTAGTTATCGACTAGAGGGGGGTGAATAGGCGATTTTTATGAAAGTCCTCAAAACGTGGAAGTTTCGAAGACAAACAATAGAAATGACCTAATTGATATGCAGCGGAAGATAAACTACAACAAGCAAACCATAGTCAAGTATACAATAATGTGAAAGTACAAAGACTAATAGCAGCTTAGTAGTAAGGATCAGGATGGAAGATGGTATGAAGCCAACCAACGATAGTAGTCAAGCAATGAAGTCAAACAGATACGACAAATAGGCAATGACTTCACGAAGACAAACGCTAAGTAAAGGGAGGGAGAGGATAGAACCGATCACTTGTTGAAGACACGATTTGTTCGACCGGTTCGATTCTTTGTGACAAGCTATGCGTCAGTTAGGGAGCTGAGATTCAAATCGAGACCGCGTCTTCACCTTATTCCCCTTGAGCTAAGGACACACAGTCCTCGCCCAATCACTCTGGTAAGTCTTCAAGGTAGACTTCCGAACCTTCACGAGACTTCGTTCACCAATGATCCACAATGACTCTTGATGCTCGAGCGCGCCTAACCGGCCGGAGGATTCACAGTCCTCAAGTGTAATAAGTCTTGAGTCACATAAGCGAGAAAGACTTGATGATGCCTAACACTCTTTGGCTCTAGGTGTTTGGGCTTTGACCTGCAAGGATTTCTCTCTCTCAAGGGCTTGGGTGGGTTGCTCTCAAGCGACAAAAGCCGTGCACTAACTCTAAGCAGCCACCAATTTATGGTGTAGGGGTGGGCTATTTATAGCCACTAGGCAACCCGACCTGATATGTCCGAAATGACCTGGTCACTAAGGAACCGACACGTATTCAACGGTCGATTTCAAACACACACGGCAACTTTACTTGGGCTACAAGCAAAGCTGACTCATCCACTCTGGATAAGATTTGCTCTCATTGTCTTCGCTCGAAGACATAGGATTTGGGTTGAGCATCACTTGATCATTACGACTTTGTTTACTTGGACCCGCTTAACGATGCGGTGGTTCCTATGACTCAACAAAGAAGAAAAAGGAAACAACGAAACGACACTGTCTTCGCGCTCCATAGTCTTCACTCAATGTCTTCTCATGTCATAGTCTTCAATATGAATATCTTCACATACCACCATTGTCGTCAATGTCTTCATACATTTTAGGGGTCATCTCCGGTGGTAAACCCGAATCAATGAGGGACACTACCTGTGTTATCCTGCAATTCTCACAAACACATTAGTCCCTCAACCAAATTTGTCGTCAATACTCCAAAACCAACTAGGGGTGGCACTAGATGCACTTACAATCTCCCCCTTTTTGGTGATTGATGACAAACTGGTTGAAGTTTTCAACGGGGATAAAGTATGTGAAATTGTAAAGGATAGGGTATTGTCTTCATAAGTGGCAAAGGCTCCCCCTAAAGATGTGCATATAAGTAATTTGCTTTTGGAATGCAAATGCACATGGCAGGTTGTATTTGTGGAGATCCTCTTCAACTTATGAAGATAATTCATCATGCATGAAATGATATAACTAAGATAATGACATGCATAATGAAAAATGGACGTCTGCAGAATGATCTAAGTGCGGAAGTTATCATCGCATCACAGAAAAGCAAATAAGTAGCAGACGACCATCGAGTTTAAGTGTTACAACTCAAAGAACCAAATGTATCAAAAGCGAGAGTTGTAAGGCAAAATATAAAGCAACCGCCCATATGAACCCGCTTGAAGACTATCAAACTCATATGCTTCTCCCCCTTTTGTTAGTAAGGACCAAAAAGGTTTGAAGACATAGAGCATCTACTCGTTCCCATGAGGAGTAGGTGAAGCAGCAGGGTTGTCGTTGTTGGTTGGCGGCAGAGCGAACTTAGTGCGATGTCGATCGCGCGAAAGTAGGGGCGGTGAAGTAGCATCGTCTTCATCATCGATCACTTTGGCATTCACAGTTGCCGCGGAGGAAGAATAGTCAGAGTCTTCAAGGGATGGAGTTCGACGTAGGACAGCATTTCGTGGAGGAGTGGAGTCAAACTTGAATCTTTCAGTGAAGCCATCGTCTTGAAGATCTGCTTGAGCTCTGAGCAGCGTCAAACTCTTCCATGA
Organism: Aegilops longissima; assembly: GCA_021605205.1. Taxonomy (NCBI): domain Eukaryota; kingdom Viridiplantae; phylum Streptophyta; class Magnoliopsida; order Poales; family Poaceae; genus Aegilops; species Aegilops longissima. The sequence continues at coordinate 630,546,757 of CM038677.1, read as the reverse complement.
TCGCCGACGGGTCTCGTGAGTGACAAAAGCATTCTTGGTGGCAAGATTTCGAATGCGATTGACGTCCACCAAGAGGCTTTGCATCTGCCGCTTGAGCCGAAGTGATGCTTGTCTTGTTTACGATGCGATGCCACAAGAAGTTCTCGGTCATTTAGGGCCGAGGCGTTTCTTAGGCCTTTGGGCAATTGTGCTCTCGGTAGCTTCAGTTTGCGCGCGGTGAGGCGACGCAGTGTTCCCAGCCATTGGATACACACAAGTTACTGCTTGGACTCCTTCCATGGGTTGAGTGAAGATTTGGTGATCAGCATTTTGAAGACAAAGAGGCTTCTTGGCAGGCTCAGGGTATATGGCTTCAACTGACATATCAACCTCTGGTAGAATGATCATATGATTGCGAGCAGAGGGCAGATAGTTGATAGCAGAGTGTAGCTTGATGAGGCGCATGACCCATGGAGCATAGAATTTCAGGCCAAAAAGGTCAGAACCAGACGCAGCCAGTTGCCGGATGAAGAATTCTTGTGTATTGAAGCTGATGCCATTGAGGATGTAAAAGACCAATGTCTTCATGGCTCCTTCAAGTTTTGCAGATGATGAATGCCCTTTGATGGGCCATAGAGTTTGCCTGATGATGTGATATATTGTGCGAGGCAGATACTCAAGGTCATCAACAAAGAACTCCTTTGGGTATTCAGCGTCAGGTGGCAAAGGCTTCATCATGCTCAACATCTGGCTCATGTTGGGCTCTGGCTTATGGAAGATGCTCTCCAGTGCATTGCGGTGGAGTTGACAATCAGGTTTGAACAGCTCTCCGAGAGTGGGTAGGCTGTAAGCTCAATGGCGTCAAGAGCTTTGGCTTCATGATGAACATTTCTGTCATCCACTCGAGAACCCATGTCTTTGTATCCTGTAGTAGCCGTGAATGTGGAGGGTAGCATAGAATTGAAGCAAAGTTCCCCATTCAATGTTCTTCGTCTGTCACAAAGCTGAGCGGACTGCATCCGAAAAGCAGTCAAGTGCTTCTTCTAAGCATGGCAGTCCAGCAATGGCTTCGATGTCGAGGCGCATATGAGGAAAATCGCCCTTGATCATCTGAACACAGGAGTAATAACTTCTCTTGATAGCTCGAAGCGATCGATGATATTCTTGGCCTTGAGTAGGGGTTCTTTGCTCTGTCAAAGAAGGTGTTGTGGGCTTTGAAGCCATTTGCATTGAAGGACCACAGAGAGGTGGCGATGCACAGGAACCTTGGCAGTCTTGGCATTGGTTTACGGACGAGAGCCTATGCTCAACATGATAATCAAGCCGAGGACCCGAGGCATTAGGCGGAGGGACGAGCGAGCCATTTGATAGTGATCGGTGACCATAGTTGTATGCTTGCTCAATTGTATGGAGCCTTGGTGGCGGAACAGGAGGCGATGGGCAACAACAGAGGCGTCGAGCTGCTGTGAATGCTTCGGGAGCAGTTGCATCATTGGCCACGGCACATTGGTTGGTGCAGCTCCACATTTGCTTCAGCCATGACTACATCGTTGGCTTCATTTGTGTTGGTGGTGGCAGCCTCAAGATTTTCAACCTCCACTTGATGAGCTGGAGGGTCGGCATTTGCACGTTCACTTGAGAACAGCTTCTTGATAATGGGGGAGTAGGGATCGTTCTTCTTCTTGGTTGTCATCGGTGATGCAGCGGATTGTCTTCAGCAGCTTTGGCTTCGACATGGAGACATTCACGGTCGGAGTGGCTTCGAAACACTTGACGTGCAACAGATTGGTGGTGCACTTCTCCTTCTGGAACACTCGAAAGAGGGACTTGAGGCCTTGGTCCTTTGCGAAGCCTGCGGAATGCTGGCGACGCCTTTCGAGATGGAGTTGGTTGGGCATCAAAGTCATCCTCTTCTTCTTGCACAGGTGGTGTGATTTGTTGTTGTTGGGGAGTACTCGGGGAGTCTTGTTGTTGTGGGTAATCAGCCCATGATGCATCCTGAGCAATTGGCGTCAGAGGACGACCAATGCTGATGAGTTCGCTGTTCGTGAGAACAGGCGATGATACCAAGTTGTGTTCGATCTGAGGAAGAACTACATCATCTTCAACATTGTCATTATGACCAATGTCTTCAGCAGCGGTGGGATCAACTGCTGGAATGTCTTCATCGTCATGAGCCTCTGTGGAAGAAGGCTCATGAACTATCATCCGTCGTTCTTGGCGTTCAGATGCAGGGCGAACCATTGAGATAGGTTCAACAACTAAGGGCTCTGTGGGAGCAGCCCGATCCTTCTTGGTTTTGCGCTTCTTCTTGGAGGGAGCAACATGTAGGACCTTGAAGTATGTCTAGAGGGGGGGTGATTAGACTACTTGACCAATAAAAACTTAACCTTTTCCCGATTTTATAGTTTGGCAGATTTTAGCTATTTTTAGGACAAGTCAAGCAATCATCACACAATTCAAGCAAGCATGCAAAGAGTGTATAGGCAGCGGAAATTAAAGCATGCAACTTGCAAGAAAGTAAGGGAAGGGTTTGGAGGATTCAAGCGCAATTGGAACACGGATGTTTTTGGCGTGGTTCCGATAGGTGGTGCTATCGTACATCCACGTTGATGGAGACTTCAACCCACGAAGGGTAGCAGTTGCTTGAGTCCACGAGGCTCCACCCACAAAGGGTCCATGAAGAAGCAACCTTGTCTATCCCACCATGGCCGTCGCCCACGAAGGACTTGCCTCACTAGCGATAGATCTTCACAAAGTAGGCGATCTCCTTGCCCTTACAAACTCCTTGGTTCAACTCCACAATCTTGTCGGAGGCTCCCAAGTGACACCTAGCCAATCTAGGAGACACCACTCTCCAAGAAGTAACAAATGGTGTGTTGATGATGAACTCCTTGCTCTTGTGCTTCAAATGATAGTCTCCCCAACACTCAACTCTCTCTCATAGGATTTGGATCTGGTGGAAAGAAGATTTGAGTGGAAAGCAACTTGGGGAAGGCTAGATCTCAAGATTCATATGATAGGAATGGAATATCTTGGCCTCAACACATGAGTAGGTGGTTCTATCTCAGAAATGGTAAGTTGGAAGTGTAGGTTCGTTCTGATGGCTCTCTCCACGAATGAAGAGGAGGTGGATGGGTATATATAGCCTCCACACAAAATCTAACCGTTACACACAATTTACCAAACTCGGTGGGACCGAATCGTTAAACTCGGTCGGACCGATTTAGTAAACCTAGTGACCGTTAGTGATTTTCGATGGGACTGACATGCATCTCGGTGAGGCCGATTCGGTTAGGGTTAGGGCATAACGTAATCTCGGTGAGACCGATTACACAAACTCGGTGAGACCGATTTGGTAATAAGCTTTCCAGAGAGTTGGTCAGGCAAACTCGGTGGGACCGATTTGTTCTTTTCGGTGAGACCGAAATGTTACAAAAAGGAAACAGAGAGTTTACATTGCAATCTCGGTGGGACCGATCGCTCACTTCGGTTAGACCAAAACGTTACGAAGGGAAACAGAGAGATTGCAACCCCATCTTGGTGAGACCGAGATCCCTATCGGTATGACCGATTTGCTTAGGGTTTGTGGCAGTGGCTATGACTTTTGGAATCGGTGGCGCCGGATAGAAAGAATCGGTGTGACCGATTTTGGCTTTAGGTTTAGGTCATTTGTGGATGTGGGAAAGTAGTTGAGGGTTTTGGAGCATATCGCTAAGCACATGAAGCAAGAGGCTCATTAAGCAACACCTCATCCCGTCTTGATAGTATTGGCTTTTCCTATAGACTCAATGTGATCTTGGATCACTAAAATGTAAAATGAAGAGTCTTGAGCTTTTGAGCTTGAGCCAATCCTTTGTCCTTAATATTTTGAGGGATCCACTTTCATCATCCATGACATGCCATTCATTGAGCTTTCCTGAAATAATAGTCTTGGAATAGCATTAGCTCAATGAGCTATATGTTGTTATGAATTACCAAAACCACCTAGGAATAGTTGCACTTTCAATCTCCCCCTTTTTGGTAATTGATGACAACATATAGATCAAAGCTTCGACAAATGATAATAAAATTTAAATAACATCGTCGCTTTGAGAAGTATGTGAAAAGCAAGAGCTCCCCCTAAATTTGTGCATAGTTTTAGATTTGCTTTGGGCTGCAAATGCACAATGAATTAGGCTCATGGGTTACTCTTCCATGTCACATACATCTTGGTGGAGCGCTCAAAATAATAAACAATGAATACATGCACTCATCACCAAGCATAGTGAGTGATCACATAAGATAGATAGGATAGTATCAAGCATGCATAAGTGTAGCTTATGATCAAACACATGATCATCAATGTCTCACAAGCATAGTATCTCAACCAAAAGCAAACAAAGATTGAAAAACCACCAAATAAAGCAAGAGAGAACAAAAGCAACACTCTCTCTCTCTCTCTGAAGCCTATGATCTATACATTTTCTCCCCTTTGGCAACAAGTTACCAAAAGTTCATAGAAAATGCATAGTGCTAGATCGACTCTCAGGCTTGATCTTCAGGTGGTGGAGTCCGGATAACACCGAGGACGAAAGCTTCAGTTGAAGTAGATGGAGCTGGAGCTGATGTAGGTGCTGGAGCTGGTGGCACTGAGGCTGTAGCTGGTGCAGATGAAGTTGCTCTTGTGTCAGGAACTAGCACAGCAGATGACCTCTGGGCTCTAGGCACTCTGGCAAATGCATCAGTTGTTGTTTTGCCCTTCCTCTCCTGCATGTCATCTTGTAGTTCCTCCACTGCAGACTGAATCTCAGTTACTTTCACATCTAAGTTATAGAACTTTTGTTCTATGATTCTCTCCAAGCTCTCCTGATTTTGAGTGAGGGTGGCCAATCCCTTCTCTATCCTCAGGGTTGATGCTATCAAGTAACCAAGCTGCTCCTGTTTGGTTTTCAAGAAATACTCATATGCCTCCTCTTGAGTTGGCATCTTGGCATCCTTCTCCCTCTTTGTCTTCTCCTTCTTCTCCTGAGCTTGAACTGATTGTGGATCATCTTCATTCATGACAACCTCATTGTCCTCAAAGTCTGGATAAAGTGGAAAGTGTTCCTTATCCAACTGATATTTTCCTGTGCCCATTTTTGAGTTTATCAATTCTTGAATCTGAGGTGCATATCCACAGCTCCTCTTCTGATCTGCTGCAGTCCTCTTGATTGTTTCTATGATCGGGCTCATGACTTTGAACTTCGTGGCACATCAAACACATGCAACATGTTGATGGCATGCCCTCTGATCATGTTATGGTCACGGACTTGGGCAACAAAGTGTGCCTCGAGAATCCAATTTATGGTTGGCAACCCCGATAGCGAAAGTGAACTGATCCAAACTTGTGAGTTCCTAATGCCTTGTCTGGAATTTCCTTGTACATGTGAGCCATTGAATTGTGACCCATCTTCTTCTTTGCATAAATGTCTAGGTCATCCTCATTCTCCTTGGGGGCATTTATCAGCTTTGCCCACTCCTCAATAGTTGACTGGTACCTTGTACCTTCAGACATCCAAACAATTCTTCCATCTGGGTAGAAATGTGCTGTGGAGTAGAACTGCATGATAAGTTCATCATTCCAATTTGTGAGCTTTTGCCCAACAAAATCTGCAACTCCACAAGCAACAAAACTGTCTTGCACTCCAGGATAGTGCTATTCATTTTCCTTCATGTAGGTCCAGTCGACCCACCTCATATCACAAACTATGGGCTTCTTGTCCAACAGAATTGTTTCATAGAAGTCCTGTTGTTCCTTGGTGTGGAACCTGTAATCAACAGCAGTTCTTCTTCTTGAAGCATATGGATCTGCCATCCTCCATATCCTCAATCACGAGTCTTTCCTGATTCTCATGTCCTCAGCCACAGGATGGGCATCATTGTGATCTGGTATCTTTGGCTTGAGCTTCCTCAGAACCTGTCCTTCTTCATCTTCCTCATCAAGAACCTCGAGCCTTTGGGGCCTTGTTCTTCTCGGCAATGGAATACTCCTGGTATTCCTCTTTGGTCTGAACTTGGCCTTGGGGGCAGCTTTGGGTGCTTCCTTGGGCTTAGATGTGGCAGCCCCTGATCTAATAGCATCACCCATAAACTTTGGTGCCTTTGGAGCTGGTACAGCAATTTCATCTTCCTCTTCCATCATGGAAGGCTTCCCAATAACTCTGGTTGTGGTCTTCTTGACCCTTTCCTTTCTTTTCTTCCCTTCTGCAGCAGCTGGTTCTTTGGGTTGGGTTTCCAAAGAAGCTTGTGTAGACACTCTGGCTTTGGACATTGGTTGTCTTCCTGCAGGCCTTTTAATCTTCATGCCTGGCTTTATATCCTTTGCTGAGCCATATTCCTTCTTGAGCAGACCTTTCTTGGAAGTAGCCTCATCTTCTTCAGCTTTGTAATCTTCATCCTCTGAGAAGTTCTTTTCCTCCTTTGCCTAGTTGCAGCCTTAGGCAAATTGCTAGGAGTACTTCTGCTCCCTTCATCTGAAGTTGAGGGACTAGTGCCCTCACTCAAGTCCATCTGCTCTTGACTGTTACGGCTGTCACTTTGATCGGACATTCTGCAAAAGCTGATCACTGACCTGTGAAGATTTATAGATGAGATAGAAAAGATGAGCATCACAAAAGGCAGAGGTTTTTGCAAAGAATGACTCAAAAGTTCAGTCTTAGTTTTCCACGAAAGCATTTCGGATCCATCGATTTTCAAACTCGGTGATACCGGCAGTTTTGGAACCTAAGCGATGATCTCGGTTGGACCGAGTTTGATTCGGTGGTCTTGAGACTGCTAGGGTTTCACAGAATCCTCAAATCGGTTGCACCGATTAGTAATTCTCGGTCAGACCTAGAGTCACTAGTGCAATGGCATAAGCCAAATCGGTTAGACCGAGTTTTTCAACTCGGTGGGTCCGAGATGGTTTCGGCGGAAACCTAAACCTAAAAATTTGAATCACATCTAATCTATGATCTACTTTGGCTGGATAGAAGAGTTTCAATCGTGGCAAGAATCAATACGAAAACAATGTGCCAGGAATCAGACGTGGATAGCACAAAGATTAAGTCCATACCCTAACTTGGCGGTGGACTTGCTACGGCGGCAACGGCGGGGACGAAATCCGTTGACGGCGGCGGAGACCAGCGACGAGGAGACGATCCGGAGACCACGATGGCAGAGCGAGCTGTTGCACGGGCGAAGGGTTTCGCAGAAATTTCCAAAATTTTGCCCGTGACTATATATATAGCTCGACCCTGTCGGTGTGACCGAGTGGAACAACTCGGTGGCACCGAGATGCATAACTTGTGTTCGATTCTGACAAGCGGTGAGACCGAAAAGTTCAAATCGGTTGCACCGAGACTGAAAACTTAGATCAACTTGATGATCTTGGTAGGACCGAAATGGAAGGATTGCTCAGACCAAGAATCACTAAGAGGTTTTGGAAGTTAAGTCTATGACGAATCGGGGACTCCGAGTGCTCCTCACACAGAGTGGTTCGAATCTGACTTGATCAAATTTTGTGATGTAGCATGAATAGAGTTTGAGACGAGAAAAACATAGATAGCTAAAGAAGGTTCTTAGGCATTCTTGTCCATCCACTTGGCACAAAGAAAATAATCCATTCAAACAATACAACAAGTGGATGTCCTTGAATGAGTAAAATATGCACCAACATGCTCACACAATAAGATGGCAATTGAAATATGTGGCAAAGCATGCACAACCAATTTTAGCAACTATCAAGCAATTAGCGATGACTAGGTCATCTATATATGAGTATATTGACTTAGGAGTCAAATGAGAACATTTGATCATAGGTCATACTCATCGTTTAAGCTCAAGTGGGGTTACCACTTTTACATAATGCATTAATGTGTTCACACCATTGGAGTTGCTTTGACTCAATTCTTAGACTTAAGCTCCCCCTAGATGTGAGATCCCCCCTTAGAGGGATGAACTAACCTTGGGTTTTGTCGATGATGACTTCATGTAGGTGTTGAAGATGTAGATGCTCAATGTTGATGTAGATCATTTGGAGCAATCCTTTGGAGTGAGTTGCACTTTCAACTTGCCTACATGAGTTAGTCCCACAAGGAACAAACAAGAATATCCATAGACATAGAGTGATGCACACACACACAAGATGATGTCCATGAAAACATTAGGTTACCTTGTCCCTTGCCTTACCAACATGAGGGTTTGTGACTCCTTGAACTAGTGCAAGATGTGAAAGTTGATTGCACTTGTTCTTGCCAAAATGATTATGAGTGAAGAATGTTGGCGGAGTCACCCTCAAGAACTCTCTAGTTCTTCTTCTTGGGATCCACATCATCTTGATGGGAATCCTTGGAGTTATAGTTGTACTTGATGAAGTAGAACTTGGCGTAGTCTTGGGGACCCACTTGAGCGAGGCTTTAGGTGCTTCTTCAAATGCATCAATCTCTTCTTGAAGCTTGTCCTTGCCTTTGTTCTTGTGGTCTTGTGGTGGAAGATCATCTTGAGCTTGTGTCCCCTTGAAGGAAGTAGGATCATACTTCTCTTGTTGAGGAACAAACTTTGTCTTGGGGTATTGATCTTCTTCCCACTCAACTCCATTGGCTTTGAACTTTCGTTCAAAACCAACACCTTGATTCTTCCGGTGCCTTCCTTGTTTGCGTACAATTTCCTCGAATTGCTTACTCCCGGCAAGGCTCTTGTAAACACCTTTCTCTATAATTCCCTTCAATAAACTATTTTCTTGCTCAAGTGTAACTTGGATAAGAGAATCATTAGTGGAACTAAGAGAACTACTAGAAGCAACAACATTGGATTTGACATTATTATTGTTACTCCTAGAGGAAGTATCTTTCTTGTACTTGTTACTAGACTTGACTTGAGGCATGTAAGTAGATAAGAGTAAACGCTTGGCAATGTAAGAAGAACTTTTCTTGCGGAGATCATCATTGATTGCCTTTAAGAACTCATGCTCTTGCTCAAGATTGAGCTTTTCAAAGCGTAACTTCTCATGAGCCCTTAAAAGTTCTCGATGATCTTCGAAGATAGTTTCATGAGCCAACTTAAGAGTGTTTAGTTCTTTAGTTAGAAGCTCAATTTTATCCTTATCATTGTCATTCGTTTGATTAGCATGATTAATTGAAGTTTCATCATAGTATTCATCACTAGAGTTTTCAACAAGTAAATCATCATCCACAAGCAAGTCATCTTCATCACTATTAAGATCAACATACTCGGGATGTGTTACCTTTGGACCTTTGGCCATGAAGCATCTTCCAACACCTTCATTTGGTGAGTCAAATATGTCGTAGGAGTTGGTTGACACAAGTGCTAGACCGGCAACACCTTCATCTTGAGTATATTTGGAGTCAGAGTGATAGCTTCTCTCGGAGTGATTGTCGGAGTCGGAGCCGGAAACCCATTCACCAACAGGAGCTTGATGTCTTCGTTTTGTGTAGCTCCTTGATGACTTGTCCTTTCTTTCCGAATCCTTGCTTCTCCGTGAGGGTCTTCGTTCATAACGATCATCTTTACTCCTCCTCTCTCTTGGTGGTGATTCTTCTCTTTTGCTCCTTCTTCTTGGAGAATCTTCTCTTCTTTTGTAGGGTGCCGTACACTCATTGGAGTAGTGTACGGGTCTCCCACAATTGTAGCAATTGCGCTCTCGACTAGAAGATCTCTTGTCATTGTAAGACCTTGACTTGGAGCTTCTTTCTTTGCTTCTACTTTTGTAGAATTTGTTGAAGTTCTTCACCATTAAGCTCAATTCTTCATTGAAGGTTGGTTTCTCACTTGATGATGTGGGGGCTTCACTTGAGGCTTTGTAAGCACCACTTGACTTGTTGTGAAGTTCCTTCTTATCCTTGAGTGACATCTCATGAGCAACAATCCTTCCAATGACTTCCGTTCGCTTGAGATCTTTGTAGTTTGGCATCATTTGGATCAATGTGCACACGGTATCATACTTTCCATCCAATGCTCTTAGGATTTTCTTGATGATGAATTTGTCGGTCATCTCTTCACTCCCTAAGCCAGCAATCTCATTTGTGATAAGAGCAAGCCTAGAGTACATTTTAGCGGCACCTTCACCATCCTTCATTTTGAACTTGTCAAGCTGACTTTGGAGCACATCCAACTTGGATTCCTTGACGGACTCGGTACCTTCATGCATATCAATCAAAGTATCCCAAATTTCCTTTGCATTCTCAAGGCGGCTGATTTTGTTGAATTCTTGAGGCACAATCTGTTGAAGATGATGTCACATGCTTGGCGTTGTATTGCAGCATCTTCAATTCTTCCGCATTAGCTTCACGGTTCGGTTCTCTCCCATCAAAGAATTCACCTTGCAAGCCAATACAAATAATTACCCAAACGGCAGGGTTATGTCCAAGAATATGCATTTTCATCTTATGCTTCCCACTAGCAAAATTAGTACCATCAAAGTAAGGACCTCTCGGTGATAATTTCCTCGCTAGGCGCCATACTCTCCTAGGTTGTGAAACCAAGGCTATGACCACCAAAAGCTATGGAAATCAAAGCAAATGGAGACCAAAGCTCTGATACCACTTGTAGGACCTTGAAGTATGTCTAGAGGGGGGGTGATTAGACTACTTGACCAATAAAAACTTAACCTTTTCCCAATTTTATAGTTTGGCAGATTTTAGCTATTTTTAGGACAAGTCAAGCAATCATCACACAATTCAAGCAAGCATGCATAGAGTGTATAGGCAGCGGAAATTAAAGCATGCAACTTGCAAGAAAGTAAGGGGTAGGGTTTGGAGGATTCAAACGCAATTGGAGACACGGATGTTTTTGGCGTGGTTCCGATAGGTGGTGCTATCGTACATCCACGTTGATGGAGACTTCAACCCACGAAGGGTAACGGTTGCGCGAGTCCACGGAGGGCTCCTCCCACGAAGATGCAACCTTGTCTATCCCACCATGGCCGTCGCCCACGAAGGACTTGCCTCACTAGCGGTAGATCTTCACGAAGTAGGCAATCTCCTTGCCCTTACAAACTCCTTGGTTCAACTCCACAATCTTGTCGGAGGCTCCCAAGTGACACCTAGCCAATCTAGGAGACACCACTCTCCAAGAAGTAACAAATGGTGTGTTGATGATGAACTCCTTGCTCTTGTGCTTCAAATGATAGTCTCCCCAACACTCAACTCTCTCTTATAGGATTTGGATCTGGTGGAAAGAAGATTTGAGTGGAAAGCAACTTGGGGAAGGCTAGAGATCAAGATTCATATGATAGGAATGGAATATCTTGGCCTCAACACATGAGTAGGTGGTTCTCTCTCAGAAATGTTAAGTTGGAAGTGTAGGTTCGTTCTGATGGCTCTCTCCACGAATGAAGAGGAGGTGGAGGGGTATATATAGCCTCCACACAAAATCTAACCGTTACACAGAATTTACCAAACTTGGTGGGATCGAATCGTTAAACTCGGTCGGACCGATTTAGTAAACCTACTGACGGTTAGTGATTTTCGGTGGGACTGACATGCATCTCGGTGAGGCCGATTCGGTTAGGGTTAGGGCATAACATAATCTCGGAGAGACCGATTACACAAACTCGGTGAGACCGATTTGGTAATAAGCTTTCTAGAGAGTTGGTCAGGTAAACTCGGTGGGACCGATTTGCTCTTTTTGGTGAGACCGAAATGTTACAAAAAGGAAACAGAGAGTTTACATTGCAATCTCGGTGGGATCGATCGCTCACTTCGGTTAGAACGAAACGTTACGAAGGGAAATAGAGAGATTGCAACTCCATCTCGGTGAGACCGAGATCCCTATCGGTAAGACCGATTTGCTTAGGGTTTGTGGCGATGGCTATAACTTTTGGAATCGGTGGCGCGGATAGAAAGAATCGGTGTGACCGATTTTGGCTTTAGGTTTAGGTCATTTGTGGATGTGGGAAAGTAGTTGAGGGTTTTGGAGCATATCACTAAGCACATGAAGCAAGAGGCTCATTAAGCAACACCTCATCCCTTCTTGATAGTATTGGCTTTTCCTATAGACTCAATGTGATCTTGGATCACTAAAATGTAAAATGAAGAGTCTTGAGCTTTTGAGCTTGAGCCAATCCTTTGTCCTTAGTATTTTGAGGGATCCACTTTCATCATCCATGCCATGCCATTCATTGAGCTTTCCTGAAATAATAGTCTTGGAATAGCATTAGCTCAATGAGCTATATGTTGTTATGAATTACCAAAACCACCTAGGGATAGTTGCACTTTAACAACATCAGAGGCTTCAGGATTTTTCCTTTTTCTGGCTTCAGCCTCGGCAGTCCTTGTCTTCTTCAGTTCTGAAGCGGTTGACCTGACCTTTGGCTTCGAGCCAGTCATGCTGCTTGGGAAGACTATGTGAGGTTCTTCCTGCCTTGAAGGTGCAGTTTGGTCAGTTGATGGCTTCTTCTTCTTTGTAGCCATTCTGGGGTCAATGCCAGGACGACCAAGAGCCTTGCGCTTCTCAGCCTCATTGTACGCTTGCACACACTTGTCAGCTAGACTCTTCATGCGCACACGAGAGCCTTTAGCTTCGTCGCGCTTCTTGAGAAAGGCTTCTTTGAGATCGTGTAGCATGATCTTGAAGTTTTTGACATCTTGCACGCTGAGCTCTGCCACATGCTTCTTGAACTGAGCTTTCTCATAGTTGATCCTGTGCTTCAGTTCAACGATGCGCTGAGCAAAAGCTAGCTCAGAAGCAATGGCGCCATTGAAGGAGACGCTGAGGCCAATGGGAAGTTGCAGATCTTCAAAGCTGAGATTTGGGGTGTTAAACCACTCATCAATGAAGTTATGGATGATTGCCACATCAAAGAGAGGCAAATCATTGAAGATCTCTGCTTCTTCCTTGCTCTTGATCAGTTGCTCAAGAGCATCATCTTCAAGATCTTCATCGCTGGATAGATCAATGTGCTCTTCTCGCAGAATGGCGGCAGGAGTCAATGTCTGATCAGTATTTTTGACAATTTTCTTTTTCTTCTCCGTCTTTTGGAGATACGTGATAGATCTTCAGATTGCACACTGTCTTCAAGAGGTGCAGTGGCCAGTGGCTTCGTACGTGAAGCTTTTGGAGGAGCAGCTGATCTTGAAGCCTTAGCCTTCTTTGGCTTCTGCGGCTCTGGAGTAGGGCCGGGCTTCATCGATGTCGATATCATCATCGAATGATCCACTTTGGCACCTTGGACTAAGATGTGAGTGATGAGGCCATCAAGGTTGTAGAAACGGACCGATGACATTGGGTTTTGCATCACGTGAGCCGTCGGCCGCAGGAGCAGAGGGACCAGGTTGAAGTCTAATCCCAATGACTTCTTGTTTTCCTGGCCGATGCCTTTGCATCTTTGGAAGTTGCGCTTGAAGAGATTATCGTCCACGACACGAGCAATGACGATGGGTCGGCATTTTCAGCTGAGGTCCACGGACCATACAAGGATAGAAACCATGTGCAATAGCTTCAGCTCTGTTCTTGGGTGGAAGGCCTCGAAAGCGAATATCACCCCAAGGACTTTTGATAGCATTCTTCTCAGCGTATTCCTGGGTCACGAACTTGTATTTGGACCATTGTTCAGCCCAATATCGTCGAATCCATTGAATTCGTGTCTTGCGCTGATTATAATTCTCTTCAGGATCTGTCTTGTAAAACTCTGAGAGGTCATCAGGCAAATCTTTTGATGTTCCCCACGATGTTGTCTGCCACCCTTCCTTACTGATTTCTCTGCAGCCAAGAACTTCAAACTGAATGGCTTCAACATGTTCAAAGGCTTCAAAGGCTTTAAACTTGCTGGACAAACAGAACTGGCTTCGGAGAGTTAATGTGATCTTTGTAAGAATTCTGCAAACGAATGTAGACTATGAGAACCAAGGGATTCTCCCACGGACATGTACTGTGACAGCATTAGAGATCACGAGGAAGGGAAGAGGTCATATGCATTCTCAGAAGATTTTGAAGATAAATCAGTTTGAAGACATTGACCTCATGATGCGAAGACATTCACTTATATGTTGAGAGTTGGTTCCAGATTTGTACGAATCCGTGAATAAGTACAAGTGAGGAATCCACGTGGCAAGCATGCAACATACTCAGAGTTGTCCCACGTTCCCACGCCCGCCAGGTTTGTTGGATGGTCGTTCCGGCTTCTCCGGATTTCAAACAATAAGGATGAATCATTTAAACAGACTTAATGTTTGTCTCTGTGTCTTCTGCTAACAAGGACGCAGAGAAGACATTTGACAGTTTCAATAGAATGCATATGATTTGGACAGATAGAGTTTGAGATAGAAAGCATAGAGAGATTAGGGTCCAATCACATTCACTTAGTTCAAAAGATTCAACTAGGAAGACATAGCTATAAGTGAATGCTGTAGAGGACAGAACACTAGTATATATATCAGAAAGCAATCAAATCAACACAGTGAAGAAAATCATGAAGATAAGTTGAAATTTGAAGACAAACCAAATGCGAAGTCATAGCAAAAATAACGCCATGAGTGAAACACTTCAAACAGAGAAATTTGGTGGTGGCGTTACCCACCGTATAGGAAGTATTAGACCCAGACACGGCGCACAATTATCGTGGCGCTCCAAAGTCAAATTCCACGTTAATGTATTCACACTCAGAAAATAAGTCTTCATTGATTGAAGATATACTTTACTTTGTGTGTTGCACATCTAAGTCATCAACATACATAAGTGTTAGGATGTGTGCCTGATCACAGGATATTTGAGGATTCCAAGATATTTAGCTCACACCGTAACTTGCAAAACCTTTTCTCATCCAAGGGCTTTGTGAAGATATCGCGGTTGCTCTTGGTGTTGGCGTGAATGATGTCAATATCTTTCTTCATGACATGATCTCGAGAAAGTGATGACGAATTTCAATGTGCTTTGTCTTCGAGTCTGGACTGGATTGTTGGCAATCTTGATGGCGCTTTTGTTGTCGCAGAAGAGAGGTACTTGTTTCAGATTGATGCCATAGTCCTTGAGAGTTTGCTTCATCCATAGAAGCTGGCGCAGCAAGATCCAATGACAAAGGTATTCAGATTCAGCGGTTGAGAGTGATACAGTTACGCTTCTTTGAAGACCAACAGACAAGTGGCGTGCGAGAAAGTGACATGTGCCCGATGTAGACTTGCGATCCACCTTGTCACCAGATAATCAGCATCCGAGAATCCAACCAGATCAAATTCTGAGCCCTTTGGATACCATAATCCGAGTGTTGGGGTGTGAGCCAAATATCGAAGAATTAAGCTTCACGACTAAGTGATGCGATTCCTTTAGTGCCGCTTGGAATCGAGCACACATGCAAACACTAAGCATAATATCTGGCCTAGATGCACATAGGTAAAGTAAGGAACCAATCATGGAGTGGTATACCTTTTGATCAAATTCTTTACCATTGTCGTCGGGACCCGGATGGTGTTTGGTGGCATTGGCATCGTGTAACCTTTGCTATCTTGCATTCCAAACTTCTTGGACAATCTTTGAGGTATTTTTCTTGAGATATGAAGATGCCATTCCTTTCTTGTGAATTTGAAGACCAAGGATGAACTTCAGCTCACCCATCATGGACATCTGATATTGCTCTTGCATCATGTATCCAAACTCATCACTATACTTCTGGTTGGTGCAGCCGAAGATAATGTCATCCACATATATTTGGCACACAAACAGTTCACCATCATATATCTTCGTGAAGAGTGTGGGATCGAGGGATCCAGGTTTGAAGCCTTTGCTCTTCAGGAAGTCTTTGATTGTATCACACCAAGCGCGAGGAGCTTGTTTGAGGGCATACAGTGCTTTGTTTAGCTTGTACACCATATCTGGATGTTTTGGATCTTCAAAGCCAGGTGGTTGAGCGACGTATACTTCTTCTTCTTCAATCTTGTCGTTGAGAAATGCACTCTTCACATCCATTTGATATAGCAAGATGTTGTGGTGGTTAGCATAGGCTAGCGATGTCTGAATAGCTTCAAGCCTGAACACGAGGAGCAAATGTTTCATCAAGTCAATTCCTTTAACTTGAGTATATCCTTGAGCCACAAGGCGTGCTTTGTTTCGACGACTTGACCATGCTCATCTTGCTTGTTTCGATATATCCATTTTGTGCCAATAATGTTGTGCTTGCGAGGGTCAGGACGCTTGACAAGTTCCCAAACATTGTTCAGCTTGAACTATTGAAGTTCTTCTTGCATAGCTTGTATCCATTCAGGTTCCATAAAGGCTTCAGCTACTTTCTTGGGTTCTGATATTGTCACAAAAGAAAAGTGCCCACAGAAATTTGCTAAGCTGTGTTGCTCTTGGCGAGTAAGTGGACCAGTGCATTGATGCTATCAATTATCTTATCAATTTGTACTTCATTTGCAACTCGAGGATGAATCTGACGAAGACCTTGCTCTTGCTGATCATTGTCATCATTGGGAGGATTGTCTTGATCGAGCATTGTCTTCGAGTTGGTTAGGTGCGAAATGATAAGTTCCTCTTGAGCTGTGCTTCAGAAGGCATGATTCGAGGGGTGCTTTGCCCTAGTCATCTTTCCAGCTTCGCAGGCACCACACAAATGGTCCTCCTTGAACTTGACACCCTTGATTCCTATGACATGCTTCTTCTTGGCGAGTGTGTGTAAGTTCCTCATGCCAAGATGCCCCACCTCCGATGCGAGCCAACGATTCAAGCTTTTGCAAGAAGACATCTGACAAGCTGTGGACCCTCTTGAGAAATCTACCATGTATAGATCATCTTTCCGATACCCTTCAAAGACTAGAGACTTGTCGGATATTTCATTAGTACAAGGCAGCGATATTTTCGAATAGCACAATCATGTTCAAGTCACAAAGCATCGAGATGGACATTAAGTTGAAACCAAGGATTCAACAAGCATCACTTATCCATGTGTTGATCCTTTGAGATTGCAACTCTACCTAGACCCAATACCTTGCTTTTACCAGTGTCGGAAAATGTGATGTGACTCTTGTCTGATGGACGTAAGGTTGAGTCCATGAGAAGACTTCGATCACCAGTCATATGATTAGTGCATCCGCTGTCCATAATCCATTCTGAAGCATGAGTGTCATACTGTCACGCCCAATATGCGACCCTATCCAAAAGGAACTCGACGGTCCCACCAAGGATAGACCCGCATATTGAAATGCTTTTGCAAGGTGGATATCATTACATCAACATTACATAATAGATGGGGATACATACATAAGGCACAAATGCCACAAGAATACATCAACATCATATACAAGATCAACATCCGACTACGGATGAAACATAAACAGAAACTCAAACAACATCCACCACCTAGCCCAGGGCTGCCGACACAGAACCTATCCCCGATCAAAGAAGAAGCGGAAGAAGAACTCCAATATAAGCAAACATCGCTCTCACGTCATGATCATCGCAAACCTGTACACTGGCTGGTGGTGTAGTAATCTGTGAGCCACGAGGACTCAGCAATCCCATTACCATGGGTATCAAGACTAGCAAAGCTTAAAGGGAAAGGAAGGAGTAAAGTGGTGAGGTTGCAGCAGCGGCTAAGCATATATGGTGGCTAACATACATAAATGAGGCGAGAAGAGAAACAAAGGCACGGTCGTCAACTAGTAATGATCAAGAAGTGATCCTGAACTCCTACTTACGGAAAACATAACCCGAAACCGTGTTCTCCTCTCGATCAACCCGAAAAGAGACACTCACGGTTACGCTACACGGTTGGTGTATTTTAGAAGAGTTTGCTTCAAGTTTACTACAACCAGATATTAACAAATTCCCATCGCCACATAACCATGAGCACGGCTCTCGAAAGTTTATACCTGCGGGGTGTCCCAACAGCCCATGATAAGCTCTCGCGATCAACGAAGGATATTCCTTCTCCCGGGAAGACCCGATCAGTCTCGGAATCCGGCTACAAGACATTTCGACAACAATAAAACAAGACCAGCAAAACCGCCCGATCGCCGACAATCCCGATAGGAGCTGCACATATCTCGTTCTCGAGGCAACACCGATGAGACATCCTACGAGTAAAACCAATCCTCAAGTTGCCCCAAGGTGGCCCCATGATCTACTCGGTTCGGGCCAACACTTAGACAAGCATTGGCCCGGGGGCTGAATAAAGATGACCCTTGGGTTAATTACTCCCAAGGAAATGTAGGTGGTGGTGAGGCAAATGGTAAAACCAATGTTGGGCCTTCTTTGGAGGAGTCTTATTCAAAGCGAACTGTCAAGGGGTCCCATAAATCACCCGACCGCGTTAGGGACGCAAAATCCGGGAACATAATACCGATATGACGGAAACTAGGGCGGCAAGAGTGGAACAAAACACCGGGCATAAGGCCGAGCCTTCCACCCTTTACCAAGTATATAGATGCATTAATTAAATAAGATATATTGTGATATCCCAACAAGTAAACATGTTCCAATAAGGAACAACATCTCCATGTTCAACAAGGAACAAACTTCATCTTCACCTGCAACTAACAACGCTATAAGAGGGGCTGAGCAAAGCGGTAACATAGCCAAACAACGGTTTGCTAGGAAGGGTGCAAAAGGTTAGAGGCTGACATGGCAATTTGGGATGGCTTGATAAACAGGTAATAGGTAGCGCAGCATAGCGATAGAACGAAGTAACTAGCATAGAAATGATAGTAGTGAGATCCAAGGTGACGGTCATCTTGCCTGAAATCCCGCAAGGAAGAAGAACGAGTCCATGAAGAAGATGAACGGATGAAGCCGAACTAAGCGTGAGCGAGCGAATCCTCACGATCACAACGCAACAGAACTAACAAGAAGAAGCACACAACATAGTAAACACACCACACATGAACAAGACATGATGCACAACAAGCATGATGCATGACAAAGCTACATGAAGCTACTCATGGCAAGAGATGATGCAAACAAGAGCAACACATCAAAGCAAGTTTAAATGAGGCCGGGAACAACATATAACAATTCCGGTAAGTCCTCATATCCAAATTTCGAAATTGGTCCAGATCTGAATAACTTTATGTTCAAGTTGTTAAACAGCAAGTTAAGATGCACCACGATGATCTACACGAAATTCGAGTCAAGTTACATATAAAGTTCATTAGATTGAGACTCGGCCTAGAAGATATGAGCAAAACAAGTTAAACATGGCATTGATGCAAAATGCATACAAACATCAAGCAAACACCTCAAAACAAGGATGCAACATGATAATATGAAACTACATGCAAAATCAAGCAAGTTTCATATAGAGCACACTCAAAAGCGAACAGCGGTTCAACACATACACATGAAACAAGTTATAGCACCAATCTGTCCAAAACAGCAACTAGGCATATTGCAAGCACCAAAACACTATGCTACAGCATCTCAACGTGAAAACAAAAGACATGGGCATGATGTACAGGTAAAGCATTACAAAACATGAACACTGAACTATCTCCAGAAATCACTAGAACATGCTCAAACACACATGGCAAGATTGCAAATAATAACAGTTCAGACTTATCAGGAAATAACATCAGGTTGCAATGTTTAGAGCTATCAAACAACAAGCTACAGGAACTTTTCATGGCAAACAAAGGCATAGCATGAATCTAATAATTGCATAGAACAAAAGTCCTTTACTGACCATGAGCCAAAAAGGATCAGAAAATATGATAGCACCCATGTAAACATGGCAAGTTATATTACAGATTCAAACATGGCAGGAACAACAATAAGTAGGCATGTTGGTGAGCTTGAACCACTCACCACAGAGCAATAAATGGCATGGCAAGGAAACTCACAGTAAGAATACATGGCATAGAAGCTATACATGGCAAGAACAACATCATAGCATACGGATCAACTACAACAACCTTGGCAAAATTGAATAACATGTAAACAACCTGCCAGAAACATTTTATAGCAAAAGTAGAGCTCGATTGACTCAAGCTATGGCACTCCATAATTGCAAAAAAGGGCATGGATGGATAGATAATAACCATATGTTCAAAACATCCTTACTGAAGTATCTCAACATATGCATGGATCTCTCGGTAGCATCAAGTTTACATGGCATAAAAATATCAGCGGAGCAGGGCTGAAATCAGCAACATCATGAAGCCTAGTTTGCATGCTTGTGCTAGTCACCACAGAGATCACAAAAATACATGGCATACACCCCTGTAAAGATGGCATGGCATATTACAAAACACATGTAGGACTCAAGTTCATAGGATGCACACATCAATCATGGCAAAAATGACAAAAGTGCATGTTCTGATAAGAATCTGAAACTAACATCACATAGCACTCTTCTAACAGCATTTAGGGCATCAAGATGAGCTCAAATGTAAATGATGCAATGAGATGAAATGATGTACTCGTCGAGGCGAACAATTTGACATATTACACGCACGCACCGGAGCATTATGCAGCAAGTTATGACATGATGAATATGCAACAAAATAACCTACAGATTCGGGACTTAGTGGAAATTCAACCTCTCCGAGAAAGTCAGCGGGATCGGACGGAGCGGGATGACGAGATCCGGACGGGCTCGGCCGTTTGAATCATGGGGCGGGTGGATCTCATCCCACCCGTCCGGATCTGGCGGAGCGGCTACGGAGGCGAGCCCGGCGAGTGGCGAGACGGAGGCACCGGCGAGCTCGGGCGCGGAGGCCGCCGCGGCGGCGGCCGGATCCGGCCGGCCGGGCGGGCGCGGTGCCCGAGGCCGAGGGGCGCGGTCGCCGCGCGTGGCCTTGATGGCGGGCGAGGCAATGAGCCGGCGGAGGCGGGCGGCGCAATGATGGCGGCCTTGGGCGGGGCGAAAGCGGCACGCTTGCGGCACGCCGGCCGGCGAAGCGACGGGCGGCGGAAGCGGCGCGCCCGATGGCGGCGCGGGAGGGCTGCCCGTGGGCCTCATGGGCCTTGGCGGTCTGTGTGTGCGCGACACGTGGCGCCTATACTGGATGGCTCTTGGCGGCGGCGCTGGTTTGTCCGGACGGCGGTGGACATGTCCGCGCAGCGGAGGGGCGTTTTAGGGTTTGGGACCCGGTTTGGGCCAGGGAGGTGTTTATATAGGCATAGGGAGCTAGGAGACTCCAAATGAGGTGCGGTTTTTGCCACGCGATCGTGATCGAACGACCGAGAGCACCGAGGGAGTTTGCTGGGTTTTGGGCCACTTTGGAGGGTGTTGGGCTGCAAAGAAAGGAGGCTTTTGCGGTTACCGGTTAACCGTTGGAGTACCAAACGACCTCAAATGACACGAAACTTGACAGGCGGTCTACCGGTGCTATACCAAGGCCGCTTGGCAAGACTCGGTCCATTCCGAGACCGTTTAACACCCACACACGAAAATAGGTAAAAGGGGGCGCCGGGAGACATAGGAGTGCCGGATTGCAAAATGGACAACGGGGAAAATGCTCGGATGCATGAGGCGAACACGTATGCAAAATGAAATGCACATGATGACATGATATGAAATGCGGATGATGACATGACAAAGTACAACACGCAAGCAAATGACATGACAATGGCAGCGAATAACTGGCAGACACCTGGCGCATCGAATCTGGGGCGTTACAACACTCCTCCACTAACAAGAGATCTCGTCCCGAGATCTTAGGACCGAGACGGACGGGAAAAAATAAGGTGAAACAAGAACTGAAGAGAAGAAGCAAGGAATCGAGAGCACTCGAGAATAAGAGAGGACCGACGAGAATGACGAGAATCGAAAGCTCACGGAATCGGATAGACTATGAACGCACTCGTTCTAACCGGAGTGGTTAGAATGAGAAAAGAAACGGATAAGACTGAAAGGATTTAGGCAGCACTCCGGCTAAAACATGGAGGAATAGAACTTGAACTTGAGAGGATGGAATGATACTTGATGAAGACATGACACAAAACCTCCGGAAAGAATTGATAAAGTTGAATGAAAAGAACGGATAAGAATATGACAACTTGTGCCACGAATGAAATTGAAAGCATCTTTAGAAGGAAGGTTTAAACGGAGTTGTTGAGACAATCAACAACGAAAAGAATAAGCTTGTTGTGGGTTTATAGGTAACATCTCAAAATCATAAGATGATAACCGGCCACAAACGAAAATAATTGGATAGCTGAGAAGAACAAAGAAATGCAAAACTCCACTTCAAAGGAATACGGAGAATTAATTGCACTTCGAGACGTGAGAAGAAAAGATACTTGAATTCCTCCAAAAGAATCTTGATGAACACTTGAGGAATGAATTAAATCATGAAGAACCACCATGAAGGACTCCGGTGACAAAAGGATGATGAGATAGAATGAAGGATGAAAAAAAATAAGATGAGCCTTGCGATGATTTAGATGGATGTTCCGACGAAATGACCGAGGAAAATAATTGAACTCCGGAAAAGATGAAAACACTTGGTACTAGAATTTATTCATCAAGAACAAACTCCGAAGGAAGGGATTACTCACTTGGATGAAACAAGAATAAGATTTATTGTATACTTATCCTTCATCAATTAAATTGATGACAAGTAATGGATTTTACATACTACTTATTCTCGTTGAAAAAGGATTAAGGGGAAACATCGCACAAAACTTGCGAAAGTCTTCATGAACCACCGGTAGGATTTGAGAGAACGAATGGACTGATATGCTAATGAAGGAGAAGAATCTTGAATGAACCACCGTAAGAATTCGAAAATGACTGATGAAAGAGAAAGAATCACCGGGAAGAATTAGAAGAACCAATATGCTAGAGGGGAATTAGATGCAAAAGGACGAAGAGATCATGAGCTGAATAAAGAACACTTGAACGAAGCACCGGGATAAATAGAGAACGATAACTGGAATGATGGCCTCCGGTGAAAAGAAATGGAAAAACAACTCCTGACATACTCCGGATGGGTAAGAAAGAATATCTGACAAACAGAATAATTTGAGAGGATAACATGAAGCTAGAACCAAGAAACTTCGGGAGAACGGGCACGATTTAAGAGAAAATAAAATTCTACGACGGTCTTCAAATGTTGAGAATGACGACGAGAACCACCATGCAGAATTGTTGAGACGCTCCGGGAGAATGAAAAACAGAGAGGTTGAGCCAACAATCAAATGATTTGAAATCGATCTTGGAAAAGGCATGTGACTGAGGAAATTCATCCTTACGTCACACTTGAAAAGAATTAAGAATAACTCCGGGGAAATTAGAAGAGTCAGGTAAGATCCTGGGAAAAGACCTGTGGGTTAGGGCCCACTAAAGAGAAAAACACCGTTGGAAAGGATTGATGAACAGATAGATGATGCACCGGAACAAATGAAATATTTGAATGAGGTGACAGCCTCGAATTAATTCAAACACCGACAAATCTCCTGAGATGTGTTGAACACTCCGGAAGGATAAATTGGCGAGAGGTGAACGAGCAGGGAAAACACTTGATCCAAGGAAAAGAATGTGATCAACCCGAAAAAAAAAACTTGAATTGAGTGCACCGGAAAAGAAAGAGATGAAGAATGACGAACAAGATGAGAATTCACCAGCTGAAATAATTGAGGGAAGACTGAAGAGACTCCGTACGAATGTGATAGTTGGTCGAGAGAGAGTCAGATTCCGGGAAGAAAAGGGTGGGTGGGCGGGAAAACAAAGGCAACTTGGAAGGGGAAATCGACGAATATCTTGAAGAGAAAACACCGGTTGAAATCATTGAGGAGAGAAAACAAAGACTTCGCACGAGTAGAATGGATACTCGAATACAGACTCCGGTTCCGACAAGAAAAAGGGTGGGTGGGTGGGAAAAGAAAACAAGGACAACTTCGGACAAGGAAACAACGACGAGAGAGAAAGAACTGACGACTGATCTTGCAAAAGACAACGAGGGTCGAATCCACTCGAAGAGAAATGCGCCGGATGAAAACAGATGAGAACCAACGATCGGAAAACCAACTGTGTGATCCTAAAGAAAATTTTTGAAGAGGAAGAGGAGTAATTCAAAACACCTACGTCAAGATTCCTCACCAGAGCGACGAAGGGGCAGAGGAGTAAAAAGAATTCCTAATCTCCGATATAACTAGACTCAGAAATCAGTTTTCTAGACTCGACATCGGCCAAACTACACGATCAATCAAGGGGGCTCCTAGGGTCGGTCGAGGCTCTAATACCAACTTGTCACGCCCAATATGCGACCCTATCCAAAAGGAACTCGACGGTCCCACCAAGGATAGACCCGCATATTGAAACGCTTTTGCAAGGTGGATATCATTACATCAACATTACATAATAGATGGGGATACATACATAAGAGACAAATGCCACAAGAATACATCAACATAATATACAAGATCAACATCCAACTACGGATGAAACATAAACAGAAACTCAAACAACATCCACCCTGCTAGCCCAGGCTGCCGACCTGGAACCTATCCCCTGATCGAAGAAGAAGCAGAAGAAGAACTCCAATATAAGCAAACATCACTCTCACGTCATGATCATCGCAAACCTGTACCTGCAACTGGTGGTGTAGTAATCTGTGAGCCACGAGGACTCAGCAATCCCATTACCATGGGTATCAAGACTAGCAAAGCTTAAAGGGAAAGGAAGGAGTAAAGTGGTGAGGTTGCAGCAGCGGCTAAGCATATATGGTGGCTAACATACGCAAATGAGGCGAGAAGAGAAACAAAGGCAGTCGTCAAACTAGTAATGATCAAGAAGTGATCCTGAACTCCTACTTACGTAAAACATAACCCGAAACCGTGTTCTCCTCTCGATCAACCCGAAAAGAGACACTCACGATTACGCACACGGTTGGTGTATTTTAGAAGAGTTTGCTTCAAGTTTACTACAACGGATATTAACAAATTCCCATCGCCACATAACATGGGCACGGCTCTCGAAAGTTTATACCCTGCGGGGTGTCCCAACAAGCCCATGATAAGCTCTCGCGATCAACGAAGGATATTCCTTCTCCCGGAAGACCCGATCAGTCTCGGAATCCGGCTACAAGACATTTCGACAACAATAAAACAAGACCAGCAAAGCCGCCCGATCCGAAACAATCCCGATAGGAGCTGCACATATCTCGTTCTCGAGGCAACACGGATGAGACATCCTCTGAGTAAAACCAATCCTCAAGTTGCCCCAAGGTGGCCCCTGATCTACTCGGTTCGGGCCAACACTTAGACAAGCAATGGCCGGGGGCTGAATAAAGATGACCCTTGGGTTAATTACTCCCAAGGAAAATGTAGGTGGTGGTGAGGCAAATGGTAAAACCAATGTTGGGCCTTCTTTGGAGGAGTCTTATTCAAAGCGAACTGTCAAGGGGTCCCATAAATCACCCGACCGCGTTAGGGACGCAAAATCCGGGAACATAATACCGATATGACGGAAACTAGGGCGGCAAGAGTGGAACAAAACACCAGGCATAAGGCCGAGCCTTCCACCCTTTACCAAGTATATAGATGCATTAATTAAATAAGATATATTGTGATATCCCAACAAGTAAACATGTTCCAACAAGGAACAACATCTCCATGTTCCAACAAGGAACAAACTTCATCTTCACCTGCAACTAACAACGCTATAAGAGGGGCTGAGCAAAGCGGTAACATAGCCAAACAACGGTTTGCTAGGAAGGGTGCAAAAGTTTAGAGGCTGACATGGCAATTTGGGATGGCTTGATAAACAGGTAATAGGTAGCGCAGCATAGCGATAGAATGAAGTAACTAGCATAGCAATGATAGTAGTGAGATCCAAGGTGACGGTCATCTTGCCTGAAATCCCGCAAGGAAGAAGAACGAGTCCATGAAGAAGATGAACGGATGAAGCCGAAACAAGCGTAGATGAACGAATCCTCACGATCGAAACGAAACAGGAACTAACAAGAAGAAGCACACAACATAGTAAACACACCACACATGAACAAGACATGATGCACAACAAGCATGATGCATGACAAAGCTACATGAAGCTACTCATGGCAAGAGATGATGCAAACAAGAGCAACACATCAAAGCAAGTTTAAATGAGGCCGGGAACAACATATAACAATTCCGGTAAGTCCTCATATGCAAATTTCGAAATTGGTCCAGATCTGAATAACTTTATGTTCAACTTGTTAAATAGCAAGTTAAGATGCACCACGATGATCTACACGAAATTTTAGTCAAGTTACATATAAAGTTCATTAGATTCGGAGCTACGACCTAGAAGATATGAGCAAAACAAGTTAAACATGGCATTGATGCAAAATGCATACAAACATCAAGCAAACACCTCAAAACAAGGATGCAACATGATAATATGAAACTACATGCAAAATCAAGAAAGTTTCATATAGAGCACACTCAAAACGGAGCAACGGTTCAACACATACACATGAAACAAGTTATAGCACCAATCTGTCCAAAACAGCAACTAGGCATATTGCAAGCACCAAAACACTATGCTACAGCATCTCAACGTGAAAACAAAAGACATGGGCATGATGTACAGGTAAAGCATTACAAAACATGAACACTGAACTATCTCCAGAAATCACTAGAACATGCTCAAACACACATGGCAAGATTGCAAATAATAACAGTTCAGACTTATCAGGAAATAACATCAGGTTGCAATGTTTAGAGCTATCAAACAACAAGCTACAGGAACTTGTCATGGAAAACAAAGGCATAGCATGAATCTAATAATTGCATAGAACAAAAGTCCTTTACTGACCATGAGCCAAAAAGGATCAGAAAATATGATAGCACCCATGTAAACATGGCAAGTTATATTACAGATTCAAACATGGCAGGAACAACAATAAGTAGGCATGTTGGTGAGCTTGAACCACTCACCACAGAGCAATAAATGGCATGGCAAGGAAACTCACAGTAAGAATACATGGCATAGAAGCTATACATGGCAAGAACAACATCATAGCATACACGGATCAACTACAACAACCTTGGCAAAATTGAATAACATGTAAACAACCTGCCAGGAAACATTTTATAGCAAAAGTAGAGCTCGATTGACTCAAGCTATGGCACTCCATAATTGCAAACAAGGGCATGGATGGATAGAGAATAACCATATGTTCAAAACATCCTTACTGAAGTATCTCAAAATATGCATGGATCTCTCGGTAGCATCAAGTTTACATGGCATAAAAATATCAATGAGCAGGGCTGAAATCAGCAACATCATGAAGCCTAGTTTGCATGCTTGTGCTAGTCACCACAGAGATCACAAAAATACATGGCATACACCCCTGTAAAGATGGCATGGCATATTACAAAACACATGTAGGACTCAAGTTCATAGGATGCACACATCAATCATGGCAAAAATGACAAAAGTGCATGTTCTGATAAGAATCTGAAACTAACATCACATAGCACTCTTCTAACAGCATTTAGGGCATCAAGATGAGCTCAAATGTAAATGATGCAATGAGATGAAATGATGTACTCGTCGAGGCGAACAATTTGACATATTACACGCACGCAACGGAGCATTATGCAGCAAGTTATGACATGATGAATATGCAACAAAATAACTGCAGATTCGGGACTTGGTGGAAATTCAACCTCTCCGAGAAAGTCAACGGGATCGGACGGAGCGGGATGACGAGATCCGGGACGGGGCTCGTCCGTTTGGATCGCGGGACGGGTGGATCTCATCCCACCCGTCCGGATCTGGCCGGAAGCTGGCTCGGGAGGCGAAGCGCCGGCGAGTGGCGAGACGAGGCGCCGGCGAGCTCGGGCGCGGAGGCCGCAGGCGGGGCGGCGAGATCCGGGCAGCCGGGCGGCGCGGCGCCGAGGCCGAGGCGCGGGGTCGCCGGGCGCGTGAGGCCGGTGGCCGACGGGCGGCGGGCGGGCGCGCCGGATGGCGGCGCGGAGGGCTTGTCGTGGGCCTCACGGGCCCCTTGTGGGCCTTGGCGCGGCAGACACGTGGCGCGCCTGGATGGCTGCGGGCGGCGGCGCGGGTTTGTCCGGACGGCGGCGGACATGTCCGGCGAGCGCGGGGACGATTTTTAGGGTTTCGGGACCCGGATTTGGACGGGGGAGGTGTTTATATAGGCATAGGGAGCTAGGAGACTCCAAATGAGGTGTGGTTTTCGGCCACGCGATCGTGATCGAACGACCGAGAGCATGGAGGGGAGTTTGCTGGGTTTTGAGCCACTTTGGAGGGGTGTTGGGCTGCAAAGAGAAGGTGGCTTTTGCGGTTACCCGGTTAACCGTTGGAGTACCAAACGACCTCCAAATGACACGAAACTTGACAGGCGGTCTACCGGTGCTATACCAAGGCCGCTTGGCAAAACTCGGTCCATTCCGAGACCGTTTAACACCCACACACGGAAATAGGTAAAAGGGGGCGCCGGGAGACATAGGAGTGCCGGATTGCAAAACGGACAACGGGGAAAATGCTCGGATGCATGAGGCGAACACGTATGCAAAATGAAATGCACATGATGACATGATATGAAATGCAGATGATGACATGAAAAAGTACAACACACAAGCAAATGACATGGCAATGGCAGCGAATAACTGGCAGACACCTGGCGCATCGAATCCGGGGCGTTACACATACCCTACAGTACAGTTAGGGGGATAGGCTTCACCAAGAGTATTGTGAAGCATAAACATTTGACGGGCAAGAGGATTATTGAAGCTCAGATCAAGATTAGGACAGATGGGATGAATGGCAAACAATTCAGGAACAAAATACATAGTGAGACCATTTGGGCATTTGATCTTGCGCCCTACAAGATGTTTTAGGTCCCCAGCAATAGCATCAGACGCCTTTGATTTTCGGCTGGAGACCCTTCCCTGCAAAAGAAAGTTAATTCTTCTTAACCACCCACATCTTCAAGGGTGGCTTAAAAGCAATGAGTCTAAGTGCAGCATCTGAGAACTTCGGCTTTGGAGCCCTAGCAAATAGCCTTGCAAGAGATGAATGATACTCATATGAATAAGCAGAAAAGTTCTTAGTTCTATGAACATAGCGGTTTGAAGACACACGCTCATATTCACAAGTTTGAGTACGGTTTCGCTGCAAAACATTGGCGTTAGGGTGACTCAGGTGAGTCCTCTGTCTGTTTGAAGCATTTGGACCATATGACGCCTTAGGTCCAGGGTTTGTCTTCATCCTGTGGTGTCATGATCACATTCTTGGAAGATTCTCAAGACAACTTTTGGGAACCCAGATCTTCTTCATAGGTGGTCCATTCCTGCGAGTTAGTACCAATATACCGCAAACACTTCACCATTCGATTCTTGAACAGCTTATAGTTTGCATCAAGGATTCATCAATGATAATAGGATTAGCACAGTAAAGCCAGATAAGGTGGATGGATCCTTGAAGGTCCCTTTGCACAACCCATGTGGTTTTGGGATCTTTTCGGGCTTCCATAGAGGAACCATCAACATTCATTTTCCTCTCAAACCCAACACCCTCTTTCCTAGGGTTTGGTTCGAGAATCTGCTTTTGAGGACATTACAAAGTGTCGATGTCCTTTCGGACTTTTATACATCCCTGTTTCAAGCAATGTCTTCAACCTAGCATTTTCATCGACAATAGTAGTGGTATCCTCCGAGAGGGTTAGTTACCACATCAAGAGTTGAAGACAATGCAACAGATGGCAACAATGGAACATCCAAGAACAGAGGTAGCGTTATCACGCTCAAGGCATTTTAGACATGGTGGTTCAAATCCATCTGGCGGGACTGATCATTGAGCGCGAGGTGACTCATTCTCTTTTTGAAGATCTTCATGAGCCGCTCTCAATTTCTCAAGCTCTTGCATCCTTTGAAGATAATCATAGGAGAGCTTTTCATGAGTGGTTGAGAGCGTTTCATGACGACTTTCAAGTTCTTGGTACTTAGCATGAAGATTTTTATGTCTTCAACTAAGGACGTGAGCGTGTCATTTCCGCGTCCAACAGTCATCGCTTTTGTCTAATAGTTTTTTAGTATGTTCCATAGCTTTTTGTTGTTCAGTTGCAATTTTAGCAAGTGTTTTGTAGCTGGACTTGGATTCACAATCAGAATCATCTTCACTTGATGTTTGAAAGTAAGCATCACGTGATTTTACCTTGGCACCACGTGCCATGAAGCGATAGGTGGGAGCAGGGTCGTCCTTGTCATCGACTTGACGTTGGTGTGGAAGTCATTGTCTTGATGTTGAAGATGGACTTGGCAACATAGGTTGTGGCTAGAGCCAGACTTGCAACGCCAGGGTTGGACTCCTCTTCAGACTACACCTCCGCCTCCTCAGAAGCATACTCCTCCTCCGAATCCATTTCCTTGCCAACAAAAGCACGAGCCTTGCCAGATGAGCTCTTCTTATGAGATGAAGACTTTGATGAGGACTTGGAAGAAGACTTTGAATATTTCTTCTTCTTCTTGTCATCAGAATCATATTCCTTGCTCTTCTTCTTCTTCTTCACATTGTCCCACTGTGGACACTCAGAGATATAGTGTCCAGGTTTCTTGCATTTGTGACATGTTCTCTTCTTGTAGTCATGAGTGGAAGCTTCATCGTTTCTTGAGCTAGATCATGAAGACTTTCTGAAGCCCTTCTTCTTAGTGAACTTCTGGAACTTCTTCACAAGCATAGCAAGTTCCTTTCCAATGTCTTCAGGATCATCAGAACTGCAGTCGGATTCTTCTTCAGATGAGGAAACAACTTTTGCCTTCAAAGCGCGAGTTCGGTCATAGTTGGGACCATAGATATCTCTTTTCTCGTAAAGTCGGAACTCATGTGTGTTGAGCCTCTCAAGTATATCGACGGATCGAGTGTCTTGAAGTCGTAGGCGTTCTTGTATCATGAGGGCAAGGGTGTCAAAGGAGCTGTCAAGTTATCTCAGTAGTGTCTTGACGATTTCATGCTTGGTAATCTCAGTGGCGCCGAGAGCACGAAGCTCATTTGTGATGTCAGTGAGGCGATCAAACGTGAGCTGGACATTTTCATTGTCGTTTCTCTTGAAGCGGTTGAAGAGGTCGAAGAACACTGATCCTTTGCTCTCTCTGGGCTGAGACGCCTTCGTTGACCTTGGATAGCCAGTCCCAGACTAGCTTCGACATTTCCAGAGCACTCACACGGCCATATTGTCCTTTGGTCATATGACCACAGATAATGTTCTTGGCAGCAGGGGTGACACCTTCACCAGTTTTGGGAACGTCGTTCTTGACGACATACCAGAGGTCGACATCAATGGTTTCAAGATGCATGCGCATCTTATTCTTCCAGTAGGGATATTCAGTTCCATCGAAAACGGGGCAAGCAGCGGAGACTTTGATTATCCCTGCAGTTGACATAGCTAAAACTCCAGGTGGTTAAACCGAATCACACAGAACAAGGGAGTACCTTGCTCTGATACCAATTGAAAGTGCTAGTTATTGACTAGAGGGGGGGTGAATAGGCGATTTTTATGAAAGTCTTCAAAACATGGAAGTTTCGAAGACAAACAATAGAAATGACCTAATTGATATGCAGTGGAAGATAAATGGAAGATAAACTACAACAAGCAAACCATAGTCAAGTATGCAATAATGTGAAAGTACAAAGACTAATAGCAGCTTAGTAGTAAGGATCAGGATGGAAGATAGTATGAAGCCAACCAACGATAGTAGTCAAGCAATGAAGTCAAACAGGTACGACAAATAGGCAATGACTTCACGAAGACAAACTCTAAGTAAAGGGAGGAGAGGATAGAACCGTCACTTGTTGAAGACACAGATTTGTTGGACCAGTTCGATTCTTTGTGACAAGCTGTGACGTCTGTTAGGGAGGCTGAGATTCAACTCGAAGACCGCGCGTCTTCACCTTATTCCCCTTGAGCTAAGGACACACAGTCCTCGCCCAATCACTCGGTAAGTCTTCAAGGTAGACTTCCGAACCTTCACAGACTTCGTTCACCGGCGATCCACAATGACTCTTGGATGCTCGAGCATAACGCCTAACCGGCCGGAGGATTCACAGTCCTCAAGTGTAATAAGTCTTGAGGTCATGCAGACGTAAAGACTTGATGATGCCTAACACTCTTTGGCTCTGGGTGTTTGGGCTTTGTCCTCGCAAGGATTTCTCTCTCAAGGGCTTCGAGGTGGGTTGCTCTCAAACGACAAAAGCCGTGCACTAACTCTGAGCAGCCACCAATTTATGGTGTAGGGGTGGTCTATTTATAGCCACTAGGCAACCCGACCTGATATGTCCGAAATGACCTGGTCACTAAGGAACCGACACGTATTCCAACGGTCGATTTCAAACACACACGGCAACTTTACTTGGGCTACAAGCAAAGTGACTCATCCACTCTGGATAAGATTTGCTCTCATTGTCGCCGCTTGAAGACATAGGATTTGGGTTGAGCATCACTTGACCATTACGACTTTTTTACTTGGACCCCACTTAACAAAGACGGTGGTTCCTATGACTCAACAAAGAAGAAAAAGGAAACAACGAAACGACCACGCCTTCACGCTCCATAGTCTTCACTCATTGTCTTCTCATGTCATAGTCTTCAATATGAATATCTTCACATACCACCATTGTCGTCAATGTCTTCATACATTTTAGGGTCATCTCCGTAGGTAAACTGAATCAATGAGGGACACTACCTGTGTTATCCTGCAATTCTCACAAACACATTAGTCCCTCAACCAAATTTGTCGTCAGTACTCCAAAACCAACTAGGGGTGGCACTAGATGCACTTACAGACCCGCCCTGGGGTAAACCGCCAGGGCAATTGCGACCTGTTTGTGCAGGACAAATGATTAAACTGACCTGCATAATTGATTATATTATGAGCATAAATAGTAGATCTCCAAATGACGGATCAGCAGTGTTATGCAAATAAAACATGCACGATTGCACGGCAGATCACCGTTTAACTAGCCTATTACAAGGCATCCGATGGCCCGCAGAGGATAAGTGTTTTTGAGAGATAAACATCAAAGTGCTATGACCAATAAAACGGCTCATGAATCTTGGTGGGTTGAAGCCTCTAGATCATCATGCGCCTCTTCTTCTTCAGCTCCTTGATTATCCATCAGCTGGAAGTCAGGTGTAGCCCATTTGATACCGGTCAATGCTCTAAACACAGCTTCATCATTAATAAGGTTGGATGGATCAATGTCAGGAGCGAAGGTGTGCTTACAAATCGGCGGGTTGAGATCCGTCTCCTGATGAACCGGCGCCTTCACTTTCTTGTTCTCAGCATCATAAGCCGCCTGGTATGTGGATAGATTGGTTTCTTCAGCCAGCTTACTTGCTAATGGACGCATTGCTCTTGCTATTTCTGCAAATTCATCAGCACTGAAGGTAGATCCGTCCTCTTTGACACTTGGGCAACCATTGGCCAAATCTTTTGGATCCAGATCTGCTTGCCACGCCTTTGCCCAGCTTAAAGCAGTCAAAGCGCCGGCTCTGGCAACTGCCCGTTTTAAATCGTTGATCCTTTGAGGCAGCACTGATAACCTCTCCGATGTATCCTTGATGAGAGTGGGTGGAGATTTCTTATGCATAGCAGCAGCAATGGTACGTTGGGTGCCAGTGTATAACTGTTCTACAAGAGTGTAGACAACCTTCAACTTGAGGCGCATATCTGAGCCCAACTTGATGCTTCGTGAGCCTGTATTTGTAAAAATCATGATAAGCCGGCAGATGAATATGATATGACTCTTGGTGTAAAGGAGTCATGTTTACTACTTACCGAAGATGGTTGATGACATATTATTGATCTGTTGCTTCAAACCGGACAACTCTTCAGTCACCGGTTGAAGCACAGTTTCAGCATCCTCCGCTCTCTTCAATAGAGCTGCCTTTTCAGTCTCCCAGCCGGCTTTATCAACATTGAAGCTTTGCTTAAGTTGCTCAATGTTTTCCAAAGCACTATTCAGTTCTGATTCGGCCTTGGATGTCTCAGATTGCTGAGTTTTTATGTTGGCCTTCAGATCATTCAGTTCTGATTCGGCCTTGGATGTCTCAGATTGCTGAGTTTTTATGTTGGCCTTCAGATCATTCAGTTCTGATTCGGCCTTGGATGTCTCAGATTGCTGAGTTTTTATGTTGGCCTTCAGATCATTAAGTTGCGAATCCTTCTCGCTCAGTTCAGCCTGTGACATAAACAAACATGGAAGGTATTATGATCATGATTATTTTTAAAGTCCCAAGCACAATACAAGTATTTTACTTGGCACTTGGGGGCTAATGCCTATTGCTCTTTTTAAAGACAAATTTATCTGTTGAACGGACAAAATGATAGGATCCGGTTTACAAAGACTACATGTTGAGATATTGGTTTCAACCAGGGTTATAAGTCCCGGTTTATTCATACTGATTAAGCCGGCCCTTGGGAGCTACATATGCAAAGTTTATTGCTATTTATTGAAGTACCGACTTAATTTATCATTTAAGCCGGCCCTTGGGGGCTACTAGTCATGATGTTTATCTATTTAAAGCTATTTGAAAGTCTACCGTACATTCAATTCAATCATATCCTATAGACTTGGCGGCTGATAGAAATATATTTATGAGGAGGATTTGATTGGATAACCTCATAGCGCTCCTTCATCATATTGACCAAGCCGGCTTCAAAATCACGGCTGGTATATAAACGGTTCAAATAACCGGAGTGGATTTCTTGAGCACCAAACTGGGCGTAGCTCTCTAAGTCTACCTTCCACTTGCCTTTATCATCAGCCGAAATTTCTTCCTTGGCGCTGTGCTTGGATAAGATAGTGGGGTTACCCGGTGCTTTGTAACCAAATCCGGTGACGATGACGTCGTCAGTCTTCTCTTCAGCGGGCTTAACTAGGCTTGGCAGCTTAGAAATGGCCGGCTCAACGTCCATATGATCTATGTTGACTTCATATTCTTCTGGTGGCGGGTCATTGATAGTGGCCTCAACAATTGGATGAGAGGTTGCTAGTAATTGTTTCTCCGGCTCAGAAGGGATTGGAGTCGTCAGCCGTCTTGTTCAGTTTTGCCTTCTTGCTAGGCTTGTCCATACCACTGAAAATCAAAAAACACAAAGATGTCAGCATATGGATCAGGCATGAAGTTTGAATGATTGAATATACCCTTACCCCAGCATAGTCTTGAAAGTTGGGATTTGAGTTCCCGTTGAGTCGCCGGAGGAAGAATGAGATGTTCCTTGATAATTTGAATCAGACGGGTTAAGAGGTTAACGAATAAGACCCGCCTTGGGATAATCTAAGTCCGAAATTTTTGAAACCTCTGGTCGACGTTTGCGAGGCGCTGGAGTGTTTGGTAAGCCGGAAGACAAAATTTCACCGCCGTTGTGCCGAGTTGTGCGGCGAGCTTCATGTTGTTGTTTGTTCAAAAGAAATTTGGGATCCAAGTGAGCTAAAGGGTGAGAAAATCTTACTTTCCGGCTTGCTTGTCGGGTTTTCTGCGTGGGAAGAGGGTCTGAGTCGGAGGAAAGGGTAATTACCTCTTCGTCATCTGCACGGCTGGCCTCCGCATCATCCTGATAACAGTCATTGTCAATAAGATGTATGACAAATGAGCCAAGGGAATCAAGTTCTACCTCTGACTCGTCATCATCATCTTTATCATCCAAGTTGAATAATTCGGCAGCATTGGACTTCTTCTTAGCAGGCTTTTTGGTAGCCTTACTCTTTGTCCGGGTTTTCTTTGGCTTCTCTGGCAACTTCTTGGTCCAGAAGGGTGAGTCGTCCTATAAACATTGAATGAGTATGAACAGGCAGTAAAGATAAAAATATGAGTCAAGGATGAGCTTGATTCAAAACTTACAGTCGGCGGCTTATTCAGAACGCAGAAAGGACTCAATCCGACTTCACTGCAATCTTCCAAGCTCTCATCCAGCAAGGTCTTTGTCATATTATTGATGTCTTCCTTAGTCATTTCAGTCTGACAGTGGCGCTGGGGATCTGTTATCCCGCTAGTATACTCATACATTCCGGCGGCTTAGAGGCAAGATTCTCCATGCAACCCAGCAGCAAACTAGATCAATTCCGGTTAAACCGTTGGCCATTAAGGCCCGGGTCTTATCAAAAACTGGCACATATTTCTTTCGTGCTGCTGTGCTGATACGATCCGGAAGATGATGTCTGCTACTAAGACGGCTGGCGCGATAACCCGGCAGGGGATTTTCTCCTTCCGGCGAAGTATCTTGGTAATAAAACCAAGTCTGGTTCCAATCTTTGGGGTGACTGGGAAGATTAGCAGCTGGGAAGATGGACTCATTCCGACACTGTATAGATATCATGCCTAGTTCCAAGCTAGGTCCATATGTGAATTCATTCTGCCAGTTTAAGTAGTAGAATTCTCTGAATAGTTCTACGGTGGGCTCCTGTTGAAGGTACACCTCGCAGAACACTTGGAAATTGTAGATATTTGAAACAGAATTTGGTCTGATATCTTGTGGATGGAGCTTGAAGAAATGCAGCACATCACGGAAGAATTTTGAGCCGGGAGGACTGAAACTCCGGTCCATATGATCTATGAAAACCAATACTTCACCATCTTTGGGCTCAGGGCGAGTTTCATTACTCGGAACCCTCCAATGGATGACTTCTGTTTTGGCTAAGACGCCAGTCTGAACATATTCTTTCAAGTCTTCCTCGGTGACCCGGGAAATGACCCAGTTGCAGGCGGTGACATTCTTGACCATCTTGAAAAACAAAGTCCTAAGAAAAGGAAACATTACCGGCTTAAGATCATGCTATTAAACCGGACTATTAATTTAAAGGTAAAATGCTATGAACAGTTAACAGATTAAGCCGGGGGATGAGCCTTGAAGTGTTGGCGGCTTAAAAGGGGACTAATGGTACCTACCGGATTAAGGATTTTGCTGTTAAGCCGGACAGAGTCTAAGAGTCAAGATATACATTGCAGAATTAAAATATTAGGAAGCATGGTTAAACCGGAGATATATTGCCGGGTCAGGCCTATTATAAAGCATATGGTGGCAGTTTAACAAGATTTAGTGTCTTCCGGTGGATCACGGTTTGCGATATAAGCCGCCATGGTAGTTATGGTACTTCAAATTTGGCTAAATGTTGGACAAACAGGTTTTGCAAGATGTTGCAATAATTTTGGATCTACCACAGTTCAGAAAAGGCAGTAAAATTCTAAACCTAAGGTGGCTGCAGTGGAAAGTGTGGATGTTTCAATGAGATCTTCTACGGGGAGATGTTGCTCTACTGATAAAAATGAATGCTAAAACTACTTCTGCGCAAGGTTCGTAGCCTATCCAGATTAAAAGCCACTTGAGTTGAAGGAAACAGCGAAGAACAGCAAGAACGCCGATGAACTACCCAAACCCTAAAAAGCAGACCTGAGATGGAAAGAAAGGTGCACTTACAGAAGATGAGGAGCAGCGGTGGTGCGCCGGAGTTTCTGATCCAATCAGGTCGATGCAACAGCCTGGGTCGGTGCAGCGGTCGAAGGTCGCGGCGGCGGAGCTCGAGCGGCAGAAGAGACGCGAGAGGAAGACGAAGGAAGGGGTGAAAATGATAAAGACCCCTGTCCCTATTTATAAGGGGGCGGGTATAAGGCATGCGCGGGAATCAAGGGGGCCGAAACCATCATGTGGCTATATGGATGCCTCGATTTTCGGGATGGTTATTAAGATAAGGATCAATTAAGATGTTCTGAACCGCGTACAAAATTAATGTGAAGTGACGTCACGGCAGTTTAAGAAGATTCTGTGAGTTGACGTCATGGCGGATTACAGCAAGATTTCGCAAACAAGTGGTGCAACATTTTGACAAGACTGGTATTGAAGATTGACATGAACAAGTTCAAGTCAACCTGGGGCCTAATGTTGGGGATATGACTATTGGGTATGAATCGCCCAGGAGGGGCCGGGTCATACCACTGGCGACTCATCAATGAAGATGGCGGATCATACAAGCCCGTTGACGGCCCAAGAACCAGAGGCGACTTGAGGCCCAAGAGGATGAACCGCCATATGTGTATGACTTGTTTTGTAAGGCAAGCGTAGGTAGTCACCGAGCCGGACACTTGTGTATGAGCCGGCCGGGACTCTGTGAGCCGCCGGGCGTCAACCTGTGTATATAAAGGGACGACCCTGCGGCGGCTTAGGGCAAGAAACAAAATATCGAGAACTAGGTCAAGCGTATTCGCTCCCTGGTAATCGAAACCCTAACAATACCACCTCAAACTGGATTAGGCTTTTACCTTCACTTCAAGGGGCCGAACCAGTATAAACTCTATGTGTCCTTTGTCCCGATTAACCCCTTTAAGCTAATCTAGTTGCGATGGCTCCATGACTAAGTCCTTCCGCTAGGACATCTGCCGTGACAATTACACGACAAGTAGTGTAACAAATATCCAAAGGTTATCAATGTTTTGACGAATCACTTATAGTTTATCTTGAGGTATGTCTATATGTAAATTTTACCTTGGGTTGCTTTAATATGACTCATATATCTAGACATGACAATTGGAGAGCAAATGAGTTGGCACGGCACTCATCCGGCTACCATGTTGATCATGGTGTATTGCATATCTATCAATAGCCGTTGCTTGGTCTCACCGGTCGACATAGGTAAGGCCGAACCGAAGCCCACCGCTTCGGTCACTAATGAAATTATTATGCAGGTGAAAGCAGGGATTCAAGAAAAATCATTGTTTATTACCTGCAAGAACCTAGCAGAAGGGTGAGCAACATGGTTCGGAGGATGGCTTTGAGATAGATATCTAAGGAACTTTATCACCTGATTGTTAATGAGGTTGAGAAGGTTTCACCCAAGTTTGCATCAAGGATTCAAACACGTAATGGTCGATATATACTTATCACCCTAAGCACATGCAAAATAGCCGATGGAGTGTTGACATCGTCCTTAGAACCAGCATGCTACAAGTTATTTTTTGGCACGCTTGCTTTACCGAAAAACAGGGGAGCATGTGTTGACGCTCAAAAGTGGCACAATCATAAAGAGTAGCTTGAAGTTATATCAAGATGAAGTCAAAATTATGGTTGCAAGTCACCACTGGATGACCCTTTTAGAGAAGATCAAAATTGATATAAAGATGGTCCAAAACGGAACCCGGACGCAAAAAGTATGACGATTTTGGAGATACCCGTGTTGACATCAGATTATAGAATGGCATTAAACATAATTAAGATGGCCCCAGATGGAAAAAGTTTCAAAATGAAAGTTCTTCGTCTCGTCGAAGTAGGTGATTTTGATATAAAAATCGTCTTAATTCAAAGTCGTATGCAAAAGTTATAGCAAGTACAAGACGTTGTTGCAGTAGATGGCCGGACACTCCGGGGGCAACCATCCAGGTTTCAGATTTCTCTGCTGCAGACTTGGAAAAGAGCAAAATACCCCCTCAAGATTGCCTATATTCAAAAAACGTACAACATGGAAGTTGTTCGTCTCGTCGAAACGGTCGAAATTGCTTTTGGGCTCGTTTCAATCCGAGGTCGTCTACCACCTAAAAAAAGACCCGCAAGGTGCAGCCATTTTTAAACCGAACAGTTTTGGAAAGTTCGGATAAAACCATCCGAATTTGACTAGGGTTTTGGACGTGGATCCAAGCCTTTTCCTTGCATGGGAAGTCCAGTCACCTCTTATATACTTATGGGGTGACGGCCGATTGAACAACACACAATCGATCGATTCATCTACCACTTTTTACCTTTAGTTTTATCTCTCTCCCTTGTTCTTCTTCTTTCTCATTCTTTGTTCGTTCTTCTTGTTGCAGGGCACGCCCCCCGACGGGGTCCCTCCCAAGTGTGTGGGGTTTCGGGTCTACAAAAGCGCCCGCTGAATTGCTTACGTACCGCGCTGTCGGATGGGTCTCCTTCGACGTGAGCTGCGATGCATCACCCCCGGTGTCGAGTTTACACGATAACTTGTTCGTGTGTGAACACCGACCTGATGCAACTGCAGCTGCAACCTGCCGATGATGCGTCGGTCGGTCTGTATCGTCGATTGGTCGGGGCATAGTGTTTTCCCCGATGTGTGCATCTTCCTAGTGGTTTTGCTCTTTCGTTTTCGTTACCGTTGGCCTTCCTTCCCTGTGTGGGTTTCTTCTTCCAGAGCGCTGAGCTTATTTTCTGTTAGATGGTCTCCGCCATTTTTGTTTTGTAATATACAAACAGGATTGGGTGTGTGGTGGTGGTTGTG
Source organism: Aegilops longissima (assembly GCA_021605205.1). Taxonomy (NCBI): domain Eukaryota; kingdom Viridiplantae; phylum Streptophyta; class Magnoliopsida; order Poales; family Poaceae; genus Aegilops; species Aegilops longissima. The sequence continues at coordinate 630,506,664 of CM038677.1, read as the reverse complement.
TCAGCTGGGTTTAGGGTTCTCTTGAGCTGGGTTCTCTTGTGGTTTGGAGTGCTTTGGTTGTAAACAGACTTGGTTTCTTTAAATGAAATCGGGGGAGTCATCCCTTTAATCAAAAATAATAATTATGAACGATGTTCCCGGAGTACCGATCAAGGTAACGCCCACAAATGTTATGTCTCGCTTATTGTGAGACAGATGAAGCTCTTGCCTATGGTATTTTCGTGACAAGATCAGCGTAACAACACATTTCTCGGGTGGTTCACGGTTTTGGTAACCTTTGGTCCGGTTTTGAAAAAGTTCCATCCGTTTTTTCCTTTCGAAGTTAAGCGGGCAAACTTTACATTTCTTAGACATATTTCTAAAATATCAAGAACATTTAAAACGTGTGAACAATTTTAAATGTCATGAGTTTTTTTTTAATGGGATGAACTTTTTTATAAAATTGCACGAACACAATTTTAGATTTCATACACATTTTAAAAATGACATGAACATATTTCTATGCATGTGTATACTTTTTGAATGTCATGATTTTTTTAATGATACACACATTAATTTAAATTCGTGATTTTTTTACATTTTATGGATATTTTTTAATACAAGGTGAGCATGTCCAAAAAAGTTGGTAAATTGTTTTTAAAATAATATTAATAAAGAAATGCTCATGGCATTTAAAGTAGAACATTTCAATATATAAATAAAAGAAAGAAAGAAAAGCAAAATAGAACGTGCTTCCTAGGATGCAGATGACATGTGAAAAACAAACGTGCTAGTGAGGAGGCCGAGTGAGCACCCGCCTGGACATGTTACAGTGAGCCGACCCTAACACAAGTTCGTTTGAGGCGAGATGAGTAGTGGGCACTAACTAGGGACACATGTAAATACACCTATTTTTTTACAAAAAAGAATGTTCACATGAACAATTTTTATTAAAATATATGCGAATTGGTCGGAAGTACCCGTATATTTTATTTTTTAGGCCTGCAATATTTTTATCACATATTTTACTCTTTCCATTATTTAAATTGATTACTTGTAAATGAGTAAGATATTTTTTCAAGTATATGTGCGGTTACCGACAACACACGCTGCTCCACTCCCAACCAATGACATATATACATGCCCATGAAGCATAGAGCCCATATTGCACGTGATGAGAGGACATGGCTGGGCCATCTAGAAGTCTTGTATTATGGTTTTCATCTATGTTTTTTGTATATTCAGTTGATTTTTTGTTTTCTAGTTTGTTTCTTTTCCTTCAGGTTTTTTACCGGGGTTTTGTCTTGCCTTTCTATCTGGTTTTATGTTTTTAAAATCGGGATAATTTGATTTTAAAACATGAATTGTTTTAAAATTCATGCACATTTTAAGAATCCAATATTAGTTTTCTAAAGTCTGTGAACATTTTCTAACATTCAGAACATTTTTAAAGTTCATGGATTTAAATCATGAACTTTTTTTTGGAACAATATATTTTTCAAATATGACAACAAAATACTGTTAGACAATTTTCTCCAAACATGCCACTCCGGATTTTTCAAATGTTTTTGGGGTAAAGCCAAGTTTTATTGATCAATGACAACAATATGTGGGATACAATTTGGATCATGGGATTGGCCATGCTAGCCATGGTACCGTTGACCTAAACAACGTGACAATGTGGGCATTTTAGCTAGACTGTGTGCTTCACCGTTCGGAGCACACCCTTAAAAACTAAATATATAATGTGGGCATTTTAGCAACAATCTAACAATAAGCATATCCGCACCCTCATGGGCAATGGTGTGGGTCTTTGATTTTTCAACTAGTTTTTCTTTAGATCGAATGATGTCAGAATCTTTCTAGAGTTGGAGCGCTACCTCGGCCTACCCATGTGGGCATTTTAGTCACAACTTGTCACTATGGGTTGTGTGTGGAGCGCAGTTCTAATCTTCACTTTGGTTTTCGTTCTACTGTTTACATCTAATAAAACTGGTTATTGGATTTTGTACTTATAAAAAAATAAATAAGCCTAATAATGTTTATTTAAAAAAAGCGTGAAAATGAAAGACAACAAAGTTTACAAAAACTCATGAATTTATAAAATGTTCTTGGATTTAGAAAATTTTGATGAATTTTACGAATTGAACAAAAAAGTCGAAAAGTTCTTAAATTTTAAAAGGTTCAGTAATGAAACAATATTCTTTTATCCAAAAAAATTTAGGATCTTTCTAAAAATGTATTCAAGGAATGTTAGGGAGTAGAAATAAAGAAAGAAAATAAAAGGAAATATAAAAGGAAAATGTGAAAAAAAGGAAAACGAAAAATCATAGAAAAAACCCTATGAAAACAACTAAAACCTGTAGACCTAATTATTTTCAAAAGAACCAATCGCACGTGCCCGTATGCAACCATAGTAAGGGGTGTAAATGGGGCGGGCCATCTGGCATGCTCTGTACATTCGACTTCTATTGATGTAACCATTCTTTTGCAGAGCCCCTGAACAGGGAGCTCCTATTGGATGCTTAATGCGTCCAGTACTACTGTGACGCACAGGGGCGACTAGTGTTGGCCGTTCCATGCAGCAGAGAAGTACTATGGCAATCCACGCCTTCTATAGTTGTTCGATCTAATGTTTTAATCGTTTTCCTTAGTTTCGACCAATTTTTGAAAACGTGAATAAATCTTGAATTTGCTGGACATTCCTTGTAAAATCCGAACATTTTTTGGTTATTTTTATAAATGGAAACAAATTTGAAAACTTGAGAATTTTTTAAATTTTCTATCAATTTTTGTTTTTTATAAATTCCTTAACAATTTCTGAAAATTTGCATTTTTTGGAATTTGTGGATTATTTAAAGGAGCATTTTCTAAATTCCAAAAAATTTTCTGAAATTCTCGAACATTTTCTGAAAATTTGAATGTTTTTATGGATTATTTAAAGGAGCAGTTTCTAAATTCCAAAAAATTGTGAACAAATGTGAAAAACATGAAGCTTGTTTTAATTTTTGTTTTTTAACTAGAACTTTTCAAAAAATTGAATATTTTTTGGAAAACTGAGAGCAATTTTTAAATGGGGGGGCTTTTAAAACAAAGAAAACAGTAAAATAAACAATAGGAAAAGATAAAACGAAAAAAATCGGACCAGACCCGTTAGCAACCTTGCCAGAAAAGAGGATACACTGTAGTAAGTTGGGGCTGCCCATTTACATCGTTGTTGTGCTTGGTCTGTGGGATTGGTTGATTATTACGACGCACTAAGCGTCATATAGGATTTGCGCCATGAACACGTCAAAGAGAAAAACATTGAATGCGGCTTTTTCGACCGGGACCAGTAGCTTGTTCAGAACTCAGAGTTTCGGGCATTGTCGAAGCACCTCGGAAGCTGACAGGAGAACTTACCGTTTTGACCTAGTTTGCCGTATCTCTGCTGATATTTTGAGGCGTTGGTTTCTGAAGATTGCATTCCCTCCGTTCCATATGAACCGTGGCTGATTTAGCTAAATCAGCCACGGTTCATATGGATCTGAGGGAGTATACTAATCTTATGGCTTTAATGAAATAAAGCGCTCTCTTGTGTGTTATCTTTCTAGGAAGATGCAATTCAGCTGTTTGTCCAGATCAGACGAGGCAGCAGTCCTTTGGTGCCTCACTCCGCCCAACTACGACTTCAGTACGTACAAGAGACCTTGTTCTGACGCAACAAGCACTTGAGATTCAGTTTCTTAGTGGACAGAAACCCCGGCCCTGTCTCTTCCTACTAAAGACAAACGGTAGAAGTCCGTGCATGGCTCACCTAGTTCCAAACTTGTTGTCATTTCACAGCAAGGTTACGTGATGCTACCTGGATATTCCTAGCCCCTTTATAGTAAAACCGACCAATCGTTTCTTGCTTTTGTAGTTCACCAACTCACTCCAAGTGAAAAGAACAATTTTTTTATATTCCTATAATTGGCCCGGTCAATTCATGCATGACATCAGACTGAAACTGAATCGTGCTTATGGACTGTAACCACGCAAGCATGCATTGAATATGCTCCGATCGGTCCAAGCCAGCCATGTTTAGACTTCGATCGCTTTGATTTGACTACTAGTGGCATCTGCATACCTGCAGGTGCTACCCAGCCTGGTCAATCAAACTTAAGAGAGCGGGATTTGCATTAACGTGCTAAAATGGCGTGCGTTTGACGTGATCTGCGCAGAAGGCAACAACGACGGTTGCTAAGCACGCGGTGGCGCCATCCTCTCGCTGTTGTCATCTTGTACCTAATGCAGAAAGATACAATCTAGGACCAGGTGACACCACGAGCAACAGTCCAGGTGTACTTCTCACTAGGAAATGGCAAGTGCAACTGTCATGGCTCATGACTCATGACTGCCTTCTGCACAAATGGTAACGAGGATCTCAATCTTATGTGCTTGCAAGTTGCTATGTTAGCTCACCGCATCGGTGCCTAAGGCCTTGTACAATGCTGGGTGCTTATGCACCGGTGATTAGTATTGTTGCATCTCAAGAAAATTTTGCCACACAATCAAGAGTGCTTCCAGTAGGTGCTTAGTTGCTTCAAATATGTAGCATCCGTGAGGGAAGGAGAGCAGTAAACTCCCCTAAGCACCGGCTGGCATCGAAGCCAAAGTTTGCTTCCGTACCACCTAATAAGCACTTGTGTAATCATCTGCCCGGAGAAAAACCGGTATTTTTCAACGAGGCACCTGTGTAAGCACTTGCATTGTACAGGGCCTAAGCAGGTTTTAGTTTATCTGTTATTATTCTAGAACAATCCATTTTATGTATGTATAAAAACCTTTGTTAGTACTGTATTATTACGCGGACACTGAGTGCTGGCCAGGTTGCACTGTCCTCGATCGTTCCTCGCCAAAGGAGAAGGGAACAGAAGGAAATTACCAAGCTAGTAGTTTTACTTGTGCTTCCTTCTGGGCTCCATACGTAAGATGGCTGTATGCATCGATTGATGTAGAGGCCGGGGTTTAACCTCCTTTTTAAGAAAAAAATACATTTTAATTCAGGTTTCTCTGTCGTGGTATTTCTGTTTTCTCTGAAGAAAAGACAACTCATTGAAAGAAACTGAAGAAAAAGGCGATTCCGTAGTGGGAACGCCGATATGCTCTTGTTCGATTGCTGCTGGCCTCAGGCCAAGGCGTCGGGAGGGAGAGACGGCGTCGACATGAAAATGAAAGAAAGAGAGGCCGGGACGGGAGTAACGAAAAGGAAAGGATGCGACGGTTCCTGCAACGCCCGTCACAGCTTTGCCCAAAGCCGGGCGATTTCCCGGATCCATCTCGGCTTGCGTAGCCCAGTGGCGCAAGTGCACCTCCCCGGGACGGCGACCTGAATCCAACGCGTCCACTCCTCGCGGAATTCATCTGCACGGACACGACGACAGAGCGGCAAGTTGGAAAGCCACCCGTAAAACGGACGGAATCCATCGGCGTCGCGGTGGAATTCCACTGGAAGAAAAGGGTGCGGGCACGGGGGGTCCCTGTCTGTCGCCGGTGGCGCGCGAAGGCCCCGGCCGGACCCGCGGCCATGCAGATGCAGGGGCGGCACAACTGATTCGAAAGCGGGGCACAACGGTGCAAGGCACGGGACGGGAGTGACGCCGTGCTCGTTGGCTGTCGTTGCCGCTGCTAGCTGTGGCATCACGCCTATGGAACCGCCCCTTGCACAGGCAGGGCGAACGGGGGCGGACGGTAATGGCGTGCAAAAGTGGCATGGCCAAAGGAGCGTGCTCCAACTGCCGAATCATGCGTGGGTGACCAGGGTACGGCCGGCCGGGGAGCGTACGGTTTCGTACAGTAAGTTTGTACCGTTCCCACCTTCCTTCCTAGGTTGGGAGGAGGAGTAACTGACTGGCACGGTTCCCCGTACTCCCTGTTCAGAGATGGATAGGCATGAATTGAATGGCGTTAGTATATTGCTCGTGAGAAATTTCTAGGCTGGGCGGGATGGCCGCAAAATCCATTGCAGAGCGTAGCATCTGCTCCGATAGAACCTTTTGTGTTCATACTACCATCCTCCGGTTTTGAATTGAACGTTCGTAAGAGAAATTCGTCGGCCCGATTCGATTGCTCGCCGGAGTTCGTCGGGGTCAGATTTGTCAACAGCAAACGCTGAAATTATAGAGATTCTGAGAAGAACTTCCCTAGATGCATCCACAATCCATAGATGAGTAAATAACCTTTCCTAGAAAAAGAAAAAGAACCGCATCCATCCACTAGTCTAGTTAAACGGCAGGAAGATGAATCAATGGAACAAAATTAGCCCCTTTGCTGATGGAAACACACATGCACTGTACACCATGTCACCATTCGCCTCCGCCGCACCGCACGCAGCGGAGGCGGTCAGGCCAGCCAGGGCCGGGGTCTGGTCTGGGTCTCCTAGGCCTACGGGCCCGATGCTACCACCTGGCGAACCCCTTCTTCCCGGCGGCGGCCACGGCGGCGGCGCGCTCGAACTTGGCGGCGGCGCAGGGGATGGTGATGCCGCCGGGGTGCTGGAAGCCGAACGCCTCCTCGGCCTCCCGCAGCAGCTCCCCGAACATGGGGTGGTTGAAGTACACCACCGGCACCACGTACCGGAGCGGCTCCCCGGGCCCGCCGCCGCCGACGTACACCGCCACCTGCCCCTTGGGGGTCTTCACCGCCTCGCCGCCGTCTCCGAGCGTTCTGCACCCGCGGTCCGTCCGGCCGAGGCTGAGGAGCCGTGCCAGCGACCGCCCCCACCGCAGCACCGGCGCCAGCTTCTTGGCCTCCCGGCCCTCCATCGGGCACGGCGTGTCGAGGCGGAGGTAGCCGCCCCGGCGCCGGCTCCGGCCGCAGAGCGCCCACCGCCACGCGGTCAGCAGCTTGCGGCCCAGCCGGAACCCGCCGCGCAGCCTCCTTGTCCTCGGCATGGCGAGGCCGAGATCTCACCCCAACGAACCGCCCGCTTGCTTTGTCCTCCTTTCCTGGACGAGCGAGCGAGGGGCTCTCGCCTTAATGAATGGGAGGAGTCGGAAGGAACTGGTAACGGAAGTCGGAAGGAGTGTGATTAGTGGGGGAAGTGGACTGTTCTATATAGGCGTCAGCCTCGCGAGAGCGGGCTGTGGGCGGCGTTTTTGAGATCCTACTAGTAAAATTTTGATGTGTTTTCCTGCAGCTCGTCGTTTTCCGTTTTGATGAAAGGAAGGTTCCTGGCTCGGTTCGGCGTTGGGCTTGTGCCTACTGACTGGCAGGAGGAGATTTCGTGTGGGTATTTGTCTGGGATTTTATTACCTGTTTTCTTTTCTTCTTTTGACGTGATTTTACCTGGTTTTCGGTGGCGAGGCGGCGTTTTTTTTTTTTTTTTTTAAGAATGCGAGGCGGCGTTTTTTTTTTAGGATGCGAGGCGGCGTTTTTGTTCGGTAATGGCTGGTGTTCTCCGGCGGGCACGGGCGTGGTCCATGATATCCGCTGGACTCTAGAGAGCGTCCGCCACACTACGCCCATTTGGCTAGGCTGCTTTGGGCCACAGTTAACTTCTGTCCATGCAATTACGCGCAAAAGCCTTTGCATGTCGACGGAGTGTAAGCCGTGGGATGTCCAAATCCATCTCATTTTTTAGTACGAAAATCATCGAAAAGGACCACAGCTAGCTAGTTTATACTCCATCAGTCCCATAATGTAATAGTGTTTGAGTGTTTGTTTTATTATACTCCATTCATTTCTAAATACAAGACTTTTTAGAGATTTTTAATATGGACTATATATGAATGTATATAGACGTATTTTAGATTATGGATTCATTCATTTTTTTTGTATGTAGTTCATAGTAAAATCTCTAAAAGGTCTTATATTTAGGACCGAGGAAATAGAAGAAACTACTCCTTCTATCCCACAATATAAGACGTAGCTTGGGACAAATGGAGTAGCTCGTGAGAGCATCTACATCTTACCTAACTCTAGGAAATGCGTACGTCGTCGTCATTCACACATGGCTATTATTGTGAAAATAATTTGGAAACCAAGAGCCGAACTAATTTACAAATCAAACTATTAATGTGATTAATCTTTACTGTTAAAAGGGTATGTGTACGTTGTCGTTGTTTGCATGTAGCCATTAGTGCAAAAATAATTTAATGTCCAAGAGCCGAATAAATTTGAATATCAAGTCATTAATGTAATTAATTTGTCAAATACTCCCTCTGTTTCTAAATATAAATGTTTTAGAGATTTTAATATAGACTACATACGGAACAAAATAAGTGAATCTACACTTAAATACATCTATATACATCTGTATGTTGTTCATAGTGAAATATCTAAAAGATCTTATATTTAAAAACGGAGGGAGTAGTTAATTATATGTGCAATTAATCACATTCATTTAAATAGGGAATTTTTTCGTGTGAAATTAGTTTGGAAACCGAGTCATTAATGCAACTCATCAGATGTGGGAATTTTTTTCTCAACCTATTTCCCTTATTAGTCCGTGTGATCCACTTTTTTATTTATTCTTTTCAAAATTGTCCATAATCTACCGCTTTTGCATACCACCACTCTTTCAAATATTGTTTCATCCTGTAGCAACACGCACGAATATTTATCCAGTAGCGCTTATTTATCCAGAAAAAAGGTCACAATGACCTAAAATTACTTTCCTAAATATATAGGTTTTTTATCCACATACGCTTTTATCAAATTATTTAAATTCTTTTTACGATACCTACATTCGTGCACCCACTATCCCCATTAGCTAAGACACAGACATAAGAGCTTGGTAATGGGGGTCCCACCACGGGTGTATGTTTCGCTAGAGAGGTGATCACGAAAGCGGTAGGTAGGCATCGCCAGGTGATACGTCTCCAACGTATCTATATTTTTTTATTGTAACATGCTATTATATTATCTGTTTTGGATGTTTTATATGTATTAATATTCTATTTTATATTATTTTTGGGACTAACCTATTAACCTAGAGCCCAGTGCCAGTTTCTGTTTTTTTTTTGTTTTAGAGTTTCGCAGAAAAGCAATACCAAACGGAGTCCAAACGGAATGAAATTTTCGCGATGATTTTTTTGGACCAAAAGACATCCAGAGGACTTGGAGTACACGTCAGGGAAGCCACGAGGAACCCGCAAGGTCGGAGGGGGCGCCCAGGGGGGTAGGATGCGCCCCCACCCTTATGGGCCCCTCCTGACTCCACCGACCTATTTCTTCCGTCTATATATTTTCAAATATTCCAAAACTTACCAGGAGAGCCACGAAAACACTTTTTCACCACCGCAACCTTCTGTACCCGTGAGATCCCATCGAGGGGCCTTTTTCGGCGTCCTGCCGGAGGGGGATTCGATCACGGAGGGCTTCTACATCAACACCATTGCCTCTCCGATGAAGCTGAGTAGTTTACCTCAGACCTACTGGTCCATAGCTAGTAGCTAGATGGTTTCTTCTCTCTCTTTGATTCTCAATACCATGTTCTCCTCGATGTTCTTGGAGATCTATCCGATGTAATACTCTTTTGCGGTGTCTTTGCCGAGATCCGATGAATTGTGGATTTATGATCAGCTTATCTATGAATATTATTAGAATCTTCTCTGAATTCTTATATGCATGATTTGATATCTTTGCAAGTCTCTTCGAACTATTGATTTGGTATGGCCAACTATATTGGTTTTTCTTGCGATGGGAGAAGTGCTTAGCTTTGGGTTTAATCTTGCGGTGCTCGATCCCAGTGACAGTAGTGAAGGAAATATGCCCTAGAGGCAATAATAAAGTTGTTATTTATATTTCCTTATATCATGATAAATGTTTATTATACATGCTAGAACTGTATTAACCGGAAACTTGATACCTGTGTGGATACATAGACAAAGCACAGTGTCCATAGTAAGCCTCTACTAGACTAGCTCGTTAATCAAAGATGGTTAAGCTTACTAACCATATACATGTGTTGTCATTTGATGAACGGGATCACATCACTAGGAGAATGATGTGATGGACAAGACCCATCCTTTAGCTTAGCATAATGATCGTTAAGTTTTATTGCTATTGCTTTCTTCAATACATATTCCTTTGACTATGAGATTATGCAACTCTCGGGTACCGCAGGAATACCGTGTGTGCTATCAAACGTCACAACGTATAACTGGGTGATTATAAAGATGCTCTACAGGTATCTCCGAAGGTGTTTGTTGGGTTGGCATAGATCGAGATTAGGATTTGTTACTCCGAGTATGGGAGAGGTATCTCTGGGCCCTCTCGGTAATGCACATCATAATAAGCCTTGCAAGCAATGTGACTAATGAGTTAGTTGTGGGATGATGCATTACGCAACGAGTAAATAGACTTGCCGGTAACGAGATTGAACTAGGTATGAAGATACCAACAATCGAATCTCGGGCAAGTAACATACCGATGACAAAGGGAATAACGTATGTTGTCATTACGGTACGACCGATAAACATCTTCGTAGAATATGTGGGAACCAATATGAGCATTCAGGTTCCGCTGTTGGTTATTGACCAGAGAGATGTCTCGGTCATGTCTACATAGTTCTCGAACCCGTAGGGTCCGCAAGCTTGACGTTTGATGACGATTTTGTATTATATGAGTTATGTGATTTGGTGACCGAATGTTGTTCGGAGTCCTGGATGAGATCACGCACATGACGAGGAGTCTCAAAATGGTCGAGAGGTAAAGATTCATATATAGGATGATAGTATTCGGGCACCAGAAGTGTTCCGGGGGTTATCGGATACATATCGGAGTACCCGGGGGGGGTTACCGGAACTTCCCGGGGGAATAATGGGCCTTATGGGCCGTAGGAGGGGAGAACACCAGCCCACAAGGGTTGGCGCGCCCCCACCTAAGGAAGGAGGCCGAGTGGAAGAAGGAAGATGGGGTTCGCCCCCCCTTTCCTTCTTCCCTCCCTCTCTTCCCTTTTTCCCCCTCCGGTAAAAGGAAAGGGGGGGGGGCGAATTGGAAAAGGAACCCCAAGTAGGATTCCTCCTACTTGGGGCGCCCTTGGCTGTCCACCTCCCCCTCCCACCTATATATATATATGTGGGGAGGGGGCGCCTAGAAGACACACGAACATCTGTTAGCCGTGTGCGGCGCCCCCCTCCATAGTTTACGCCTCCGGTCATACTGTCGTAGTGCTTAGGCGAAGCCCTATGCGGATCACTTCACCATCACCGTCACTATGCCGTCGTGCTGACGGATTTTTCCCTTGACACTTTGCTAGATCAAGAGTTCTAGGGACGTCATCGAGCTGAATGTGTGCAGAACTTGGAGGTGTCGTACGTTCGGTGCTTGATAGGTCGGAACGAGAAGAAGTTCGACTACATCAACCACGTTGTCAAACGCTTCCGCTTTCGGTTTGTCGGATTCAAGGTTCCGCAGACCCTTGAGAGGTTCAAACTCTGGGGTGTGCACGAAGAACACTCTCTTCCCAGTCTGCCCACTAAACGATCTCACGGCCTAGCTCGACGAACCCAAAGAACAAGAGACACGGGGGTTTATCCTGGTTCGGGCCACCTTGCGGTGTAATACCCTACTCCAGCTTTGTGGTGGATTGCCTCGTGGGGCTGAAGATGAACTAGTAAAGTGGTAGAACAACCTCAGGAGGTGAGGCGTTCTTGGGCTTGATGAGCTGATGGGTATAAGGATGATCTGAATGATCCGTCCTCTGCTACGGTGGTGGCTAGGTCCTATTTAGAGTGGTATTGGTCCTCTTCCCAAATGTAGGCGGGAAGGAATCCCACAACGGCCAAATTTGAAGGGAGACAACTAGTACAAACTATCCTGACAAAAGTAGTCTTCGCCTGCCAAAGGCTCTGGTGGTGACGCTGTAGTGGGCTCCGCGATGACCTTCGTCCTGGCGGTCTTGGTCTTGTTGCACCGAAACAAAAACCTTTGCTTGATTCCTTGGGACTCCGCGCATGCGCTTGCCTCCTTAGCACCAAAGAGGAAACTGGTACACTGCGGTCGCTGGTGCCCGCCTGGCCTTGGTCATCATGGCTCACGTCACGCGAACCTCGTGAGGTGCGCGTTGCATTGATATCTCCGCTCCTTGGGAGCCAGCCTAGTGAGGCTACCCCCAGGGAGGTCTTGATGTCGTCCGCCTCGCGAGGCTTGGACCCTCGCGAGGGACTTGAGTTGTTGCTTGCCGAAGCTGGGCCGTACCGGGCCGTCGATGGAGCGACGCCACGGGCCGCAGGCAGGTAGGTCTGGGCACCCCCATTCCCAGGACGCCGGCAGTAGCCCCCGGGCCCAAGGCACGCTCGAACTTGGCTTCGAGGCAAAGCCAAAGGGCAAGTCTGGAGCGCCGTGGGCCCCAACTGCCTGGGACCTCGATCGATGCGTGGTGATTGATAGGACGCGGGCACCTCCGCTTCCCCACGCTGCCTTGGCAACCGTTCTCATCTGACAAAAAGGGCTGGCGCACGCTACAGAGCTTTCATTGCCCTTCCTTCGTCTTGCTCCAGATCCCCTTCTCCTTCTCACCCAAAGAGACTCCAGATCCATCGAAACTCTCCCCCGAGGCCGCAACTGATGGCCACCGGTAAGGCGAAGGCCGTGCGCTCGTCCTCCTAGTTTGAGCCTGCCCTGAGCGCGTCCACGGTCTCGGAGAAGAATCTCGCCGCCGCGCTCCTAGTGACGGCGAGCAGCAGCAATGAGGGGGGAGAGATCGCGCTTCGAGCCGGCTTCGCCGAGCCGGAGGCCTCGGGCAGTACCTTCTATCCCTTCTTCTTGCACAACGTCTTCGCGGGGTTGGTCCCCCCTTTCTCTGACTTCTTCTATGCCGTCCTCCCCCATTACAATTTCCAGCCATCCATTTACATCCCAACTCCGTCCTCCTCCTGTCGATCTTTGCCTTCTACTGCGAGGCATTCGTGGGGATGATGCCGTTCGTGGCGCTGCTACGCCATTTCTTCTACCTCCGGAACAAGGAGGGCTAGTGCTCAGGGTGCACTAACTACGTCGCGGCCAACGGGAGCAACACAATCACAAGAGCCGGGAAGAAGGTGGAGGGCTTCAGGAACAAGTGGGTCCTCATGGATGCCAAGAGCTCCCACCCTCGGCTGGCGCTGCCGACGGGGATGCCAGCGCCTCATGAGGGATGGAATAGCGCGAAGCTCACCGACCCCCGGGCGGAGCAGATGATGGGGAGGATGGTGGCCGACCTGAAGCTGGATGACCCGAAGGCAGAGAAGCTTACGTGGGCCATGATTGTCAAGGAGTTCCTGGCGCAGCGCCTGGCTCCGCTCCAGGCGCGCTCGCATCCCTTGTGGAAGCTCATGGACGAGGGAGGCGACCTCCGCCTGCGCCCGTACGCCTTGTCCGATGAGGAGCTGGACAAGGCCCTCCGCCTCCTGGTCGGGGAGGACCAGGGTTACTCGCCAGACACTCATCTCCCGCTATACCGCCGCCCGGATGTGGTGAAGATCACCGCCGCCATGCTCGTCTTCAACGAGCACGGGCTCGTGCCGCTGGCGCCCACTAGAGCCCCGGTGGTGTTGTCCTCCGGCGAGTCCGACCAAGAGGAGGGGTCGGACTCGGAGGCGATCCGGGACGGAGCAAGGGAGACTTCTCCTCCGCGCCTCACAGATCTCCTCCGCACCCTCCCTGACGACGCCGACGCCCACGAGAATTCGGTGAGGGAGTCGCCGCACCCCGCTGGGGTCACCACGAGGTCCAAGGGCACCCCTCTAAAGAAGCCGCAGGCCGGGGTCCCAAAGAAGAGCAGAGCGGCGCTGATCTCCTGAGGCGATGCCTCTGCTTCGTCGCCAGCCGGCGTTGCTGCGGATCCGACCGCCGTGCCCTTATCTGCCCCTGGGGCTCGCGCGCCGGTGCCCCATCCCGCGAAGCCTTTAAGCTTGGTGCTTCAGAAGAGGGCGAGAGAGTACGCCGCCATGGACCAGTAAGTGCTCCGCCTTGATCTTTTGTTCCTGTCTTACCGTAGTTTCTTGATGCCTTCCCCTTGTACTGCTAGGCCAACACCGATAGTGAAGAAGAAGAAGGGGGCGACCGCAATATCTGAGACCCAGCAGCCTGTCGCGGCCGTGCCACCTTTGGTGCGGAAGGACGGTGATGGCTCTCGAGCCTCAGCGGCCGGGTCATCCTCGCGGGATCCTGAGGCCCGACCTCAGGAGAAGGCGATCTCCATAGCCAAGCCGGCTCGGGCGCCCGCCCCGATTAGCTCGCTTGAGGTCGCGAGGCTCGAGGAGCCCCGCCCCTTCGCTCTATCGCTAACTTGCAGGCCTTGGTGCCGACGCCGCTTCTTCCCCCTTCCATCATGCCGCTAGGCCGTGACCCTCCTGCTTCGCCTGATGCTCTTTTCGCACTGACCTAGCTTCGCGACGACCTTCAAGGTGCCGACCGCCGGCTGGCGTCGAGGCGACTGGAGTTGGTCTCGGGGTGGCTGCGATCTGATGCGTCCATGAGGGCGGCATGGAGCCAGGCCGTGACATCCTCCGAGGAGGGTAAGCAGGCTGCCGACCTGGCCGTGGCCGCCCGCGAGGTGGTGGCGTTGAAGGATGCCGAGGCTGCCAAGGAGCGCTGCCGGGGGGCGGAGGCTGAGCTGGAGACCCTGCGCAACAAGCGCGCCGCCGAGTCCCGTCGGCGCGAGGCGTGGGATGGGAAGCTGAAGGCTCGAGAAGACGCGGTCGCCGATCGTGACACTGAGCTGGAGCAATCGGCACGGGCGCAAGCCGCGAAGCGCGACCGTCTGGAGAAGCTGAAGGAGGAGGTGGAGGCAGAGAAGGCCCAGCTGAAAGCCAAGGCAAAGGTTCTTGCTGAAGATCGTGCCGCCTTCAACTCTCTTGAGCCGAGGTCCCGTAAGGCACTGTGAGAACTCTATGGTAGGGGTTTGAAGAATCTGTTGGTGACTGCTAAGGAAGGCCCAGCCGAGCTACTCCCCCAGCTTGTCACGGCTCTCGAGGGTGTCATCAATGGGGTCGGCCACATGGTGGAGGGGGAAGCCCGCGCGCTCTCTGCTTCGGCTATGACGCGCGTCTTCAGCCACCTCCATCTTCGCGACCCGAGCATCGACCTTGGAGCTCTGCTCGAGCCTGTAGACGATGAGCATTGCACGGCCTCTGCCAAAGCCGTGAAGGACCGGGTGCAGACCCTACTGGAGAAGTTCCTCGCCATCGAACCCGCGCCTCTGGCTGATGGTGCCGCTGATCCTACGGTTGCGGCTGACGGCACGGGTGACGGCGACCTTATCGGTGAAGGGGCACTCCTTATGGGCGACGACAGTGCCCAAGGCTAAAGAGAAGGCTTGCTGGCGGCGCTTCCCTCCACTTTTATCTTCCTGCAACATGCACCAAGCCTCGTGGAGGCATTAAAACTTATGTTTGGTATTTGGAGAAACAATATGTCTTGTAATAATTTGTTAGGATTCCGCGATTTGCTTCCTATTGCTTTAATGTTCTGT
This sequence comes from Aegilops longissima, assembly GCA_021605205.1. Classification (NCBI taxonomy): domain Eukaryota; kingdom Viridiplantae; phylum Streptophyta; class Magnoliopsida; order Poales; family Poaceae; genus Aegilops; species Aegilops longissima. The sequence goes on along the minus strand of CM038677.1, from coordinate 630,491,264 downwards.
GCCGGCAGGGCCCGACCCCGCACGTGCCTTAGTCGCCGTTGGGTCGTCTGGATCGCCAAGACGAGACCAAGGGGTGAGGGGCTACGTGACCAGTTAGGCTCCTGAGTCGCGATGCTCAGGAGTCCCCCTTGACGTACAAACAACCCTCGGGAAGGGAATGCGAAGGAAGCCCTTAGCATTCTGCGTCGGCAGGGCCCGGCCCCGTGAATGCCTCAGCTACCATTGGGTAGTCCGGATCACCAGGACGAGACCAAGGGGTGAGGGGCTACGTGACCAGTTAGGCTCCTGAGTCGCGATGCTCAGGAGTCCCCCTTGATGTACAAACAGACCTCCATACCTGTCCTCGCCGAGGTCCCGCTCGGGAGGGGCGTGCGACGACCAGGTTCGAGGGACCTGGCAGGGTGGCGTATGCTAGGCGTGACCCGAGCGTAGCCCCCCGTGCCCAGCCCCCTCGCGCGACTCTCCCGAGGGGAAAGTGTTGTGATGAGTCTGGACACTGAGCCTGGTGGCTCCCTGAGGTTGATGCGGCCATGGTGCCGCCACCAGTTGTTTATCACCAGCACGGAGCATAGCACTTCCGCACTTTCACGGGCATAGCCGCTCCTCGACTGCCATCTCGGAGCATGGTGCTTCCACTGGTGCGTGGGCGGGGGCTCCCTCTGAGTGGAGCCCCCGGGGTGTGTACATCCCCGCCCTGCCATGTGGCTTGCACGACAGGGCTAGACGAGGTGTGTCTGGGCACTCATGAGCCAGCGCGGGACTCACGAGGCCCTACCTCATGGCGGGTTGCGCCTGAATTTGATTCTCGACAGCTATGGTGGTCCTGCGAGATGGTTAGACAACCTGCGCCAAATGAATCTCCTGAGGTGATCGCATGAGAAGGCCAAACACCAACAACCCCAGGAGGTGACGTGAACTGGGCCGGCCCACCAGACAGAGCTCAGTCGTTGGGTTTATCGACGCTGCAAGGACGGACCCGAGCACAGACGCTGTGTCCAGTCTTCTCATGCGAAAAATCCTGAAGAAAGACAACCGGCGCGCGACTCCGGTGGTGGCGAGGCACCGACACGCGCCCTGGCTCGTCCGTCCGTGATTAGCTCATGTGAGAACAAGGCACCAAGGGCCATGGGAGGTGACGTACACGGGTGCTGGCCCGCGAGCCAGAGCTCAGCCTCTTGGGTTTAGCGACGCTCCAGGGACGGACCCGAGCACAGACGTCGTGCCAGTCCTTAATCATGAGCCGGTCGTGGGCGGGCTTGCAAGGGCATACGATGTTCATGGTATCGAAGTACCGGACATGCATATAATAATCGTAAAGCAACTCATGGAAGGAGGCAAGCTAGTTCAGGTAAATGTAAGAACGATAAATGTCGCAGGGACGGACCCATGCGGCATGGGGATGATGCAGCCCGAGGGGCACCCCCAACAGGGTAAATTAAAGATGCAAAGGATACACGTCGCAGGGACAGGCCCATGCGACATGGGGATAATGCGGCCCGAGGGGCGCCCCCAACTGAATGAACAGGAAAATGTCACCTCGCACTGTTGCTGAGGGGATGTTGAAGCAGCTGTAGACGCGCGTTGGAGGAGTTGCTCCTCACGAGCTGCCTGAGTCCTTAACCTTGGGAGGCTCTGGAGGTCCCGGGGGCTCGCGAGGAACCATCGCCATTTGCGCTAGGACCGCCTGGTGCCTGGCCTCCTGAGCCACCAGAACGCTCCGCAGGCGACACTGGAAGGTAACAACCGCGTTCGGCAAGCCGAATGGCATGTCAACATAGCTGTGAGGTGGACCCTCGCACCGACTGAGGTAGTCCTGGACTAGGGGGTGTCCGGATAGCCAAACTATCATCGTGGCCGGACTCCTAGACTATGAAGATACAAGATTGAAGACTTCGTCCCGTGTCTGGATGGGACTTTCCTTGGCGTGGAAGGCAAGCTTGGCGATACGGATATGTAGATCTCCTACCATTGTAACCGACTCTGTGTAACCCTAACCCTATCCGGTGTCTATATAAACCGGAGGGTTTTAGTCCATAGGACGAACAACAATCATACCATAGGCTAGCTTCTAGGGTTTAGCCTCCTAGATCTCGTGGTAGATCTACTCTTGTACTACCCATATCATCAATATTAATCAAGCAGGAGTAGGGTATTACCTCCATCGAGAGGGCCCGAACCTGGGTAAAAACATCGTGTCCCTTGTCTCCTGTTACCATCCGCCTAGACGCATAGTTCGGGACCCCCTACCCGAGATCCGCCAGTTTTGACACCGACATTGGTGCTTTCATTGAGAGTTCCTCTGTGTCGTCACCTATAGGCCCGATGGCTCCTTCAATCATCAAGAACGACACGCCCGTGGTGAGACTTTTCTCCCGGACAGATCTTCAGATTCGGCGGCTTTGCATGCGGGCAATTCACTTGGCCATCCGAGTAGATCGAAGCTCGCCCGCCATCAGTCGATTTGGAAGCTTGAACTATCTGGTGATATCCGCGGAGACTTGATCTTCGACCGATTCGAGCCACAGCCAAGCGCGCGCCTTTGTCTCGATGGGTACGATCTAGCTCTGCCGCCAACAATTGCCCCGGAGGTCGCACGGTGCCGCTCGACCCTTATTCCGGGCGGATTCCCCGATCGAGGACGAGTGGTTGGACACCGCCTCGGGGGCTACGATATCAACGGCGATTGAGACGAACTCCACCCCTGTCCCTTGTGAAGACCATGACTCCAGGGTGCCGGACTCCTCTCTGGACTCCGAACCCTCCGCACCTCTGCCAATCGAATCCGATTGGGCACCAATTATGGAGTTCACTGCCGCGGACATCTTTCAGCACTCGCCCTTTGGCGATATCCTGAACTCATTAAAGTCTCTCTCTTGTCGAGAGCCTGGCGGACTACGATCAGGAAGGTTGGGATGCAGACGACGAAGAAATTCAACGCCCACCCACCGCCCACTTTGTAGCCACTGTCGAAAGCTTAAACGACGTGCTCGATTTCGACTCAAAGACATCAACGGTATGGACGACGATGTAGGAGACAACCATGAACCAGCACCTATAGGGTACTGGACAACCACCTCATCCCATGATGTATACATGGTGGATACACCTAAAGGAAGCGACGACGAGGAACAAAGGGACACTACGAAGGATAAATCCTCGAAAAGCAGTCAAACGGCAACGTAAGCGCCGCACCAAGTCCCGCCGACAAAGACCCAGCCATAGAGCAGGGCGAACGGTGGATTTATGAACATGCTATCGAGCAACCGTCCGAACATGACAACTTGGATAAACAACCCGTCCTGGCGAAGATAACAGTCTGACGATCTCACGCCGGACAAATTGTTGGAGCAGAAGAACCTCCACAAAGGCCCGTCGCCCGCTGTAGCCTGAAAAAAAGCGTAGCGAAGCTCAAAACAGCGGAAGATGCACTCGAGAATCAGATGGAGCAAAGTACTCAACAACAGACAACAAATCGGCGACGATGCCAAACAAAGAGCTACCCAAAGAGAAAACTACTACCCGATTTGATGAGGAGGCCGAGACCTCCACAATCAAAAAGTAAGAAAACCACCGGTCGGATGGGCGACCCCACGACAAAGCAGAGAGCGGCAAATGGCGCCGCACACAAGCCGATAAGCGATCCGCATAAGGATTCACATCAAAAGGATGGCCCGATTAGGTCCATCTATGGGCCGAGAAAGCAAGCTCTTCAAAGCAATGCAACATGCCAAATATCCGAACATCACGGCATACCCAAATATAGGGGTGCCGACACCCCGTGTTTCACGGATGAGGTCTTTGGATCACGAATTCCCGTGATTCAAACCCGTAAACATAGAGGCATCTGACGGAACAACAGACCACAGTCTGGATTGAGGATTACATCCTCCACATACACATGGCTAGAGGAGATGATCTCCATGATATAAAATACTTACCTCTCAAGCTCAAAGGGCCAGCCCGGCATTGGCTCAAAAGCCTCCTTGAAAATACCATTGGAAGTTGGGAAGAGCTCGAGGATGCTTTTCGCAAATTTTCAAGGGACTTATGTCCGTCCTCCGGATCTGATTTATTTAAGTCACATAACTCAACAACCCGGAGAGTCAGCCCACAAATTCTGGAATAGGTTCCTCACCAAAAAGAACCAAATAGTCGACTATCCGGACGCCGAAGCCTTAGCAGCTTTCAAGCGCAACGTCCAAGACGAATGGCTCGCCAGACACCTCGGCCAGGAGAAGCCGAGAACCATGGCCGCATTAACAAGCCTCATGACCCGCTTTTGCGCGGGAGAGGATAGCTGGCTAGCAAGATGCAGCACCAGCGACCCAAGTACATCCGAGGTCAGGGATGGAAATGGGAAACCACGACGCAACAAGGACCAAAGCAGATTAAGGAACGGTCCAAAGCGCGACGATCAACGCCGGATTCAAAAGCTCACGACGAACAATAAAAACTGCCCTTAAGGACAATAGCGATGAGCTATCCAACTTAAACAAAATCTTGGACAAGATATATCAAATCCACAGTACTCCCGGGAGGCCTGCAAACCATACCCATAGAGATTGTTGGGTCTTCAAGCAGTCCGGCAGACTCAACGTCGAACACAAGGGGCTCGACACACCAAGTGAGGATGATGACGAACCCCACAAGTAGAGCACCAGAAAACAAAAGAATTTCCCACAAGAGGTTAAAACAGTAAACTCACTTCACGTGATAAAAGGGAAAAACAGAGCGACACCCATTAAGATGCGCTACCGACATACTACCCTAGCGGAGTACCAACACCGGGTTGTAAAAAACAATCACCTTCGACCATCGGGACTACTCCAAAAGTATCCGGACGCAGGATGGACTGCCTTGATATTGGATCCAATAATCGACGGATTCAATTTACACAAGTCCTCATGGATGGCGGCGATGACATAAACCTGATATATCGAGGATACAATCCGCAGGATGGGGATAGACCCAACCAAAATTCGCCATAGCAACACCTCCTTCAAAGGGTAATGCCAGCCTGTATGCCCATTGTACGGGCTCCTTCGCAAGAAGTTGTGTTCGCTCATCCGACAACTTCCGCCGCGAAAAGTTAACCTTCCACATCACCCCATTCGAAGGTAGCTATCAAGCACTACTGGGGCGTGAAGCTTTCGCCTGCTTTAACGCAATACCGCATTATGCATCTCTTACACTTAAAATGCCCGGTCCATGCGGCATCATCTCATTAATAGGGTGTATTAAGTGTTACTCAAGCACGGAAGAACGTGAGACTGCTTTGACAGCCCCACACCAATCCGGCTCCGCTAATCAAAGCACCTGAATAGGTCATTCAAACCCCGGACACGGCTAGACGAGTCCGGCGCCTACTAGCAGCATACCCCCATACAAGGGGCTGCACGCACGTACAACAAGAGACAATAAAGCTCAATTTTATTCACCTTCCAAACCGTACTCTGTTTATTTAATATAAAGTACATTTCTCGCACGATATTTTTCTTTTCAACTAAGTTCTTCTCTTTTACAGATGAACACCATGCTACACCCGTCCAGGATACGTCACAACGGAGACACAGGCGCAGACGTGCAGCAGGGACCCGTCGCAAGGATTCTTTTCAGATTAAGACCCTGCGTAAACCTTTCTTCTGTCTCTTGTTGATACACATCCCGGTTTCTTACTATAACCGAGGAGGAGGCTGGTGTTTTGGCATCGGCCGCACCAGAATTTTTGCGTGCACTGGACACGGGGGCTTAGGGCATTATTCTGCCTGCTTTCATAAAGACCGAATACCTTAGGGAGTGTTCGGCGTCTCGAGTTAGGCCTTATATGCATCAGCTCGAATCATGTCTTTGGTCAAATGTTGGGTTTGCCCGGCTCCCATGTTTTGGTACCTTATGTTCCGTTATATCGGCTAAGGTAGCACCGGAGAACCACCGCGATTGTGCCCGGTTGAGCTGGGTTGAGCACCTCGAAGGAAAAGCTAAAACTGATCATCATGATATAGCGTGAGACTGGTCAACCACTTTCGATGACCCAGCGGAATGTTTAGAATTCCCGCATTGACGAAGGGCGTTTCGGTCGAGCACATCGTGCCCAATTGGAGAGCACGGTGCCCCTAGGGGCTATATAGTAGCCCCACCATCGAGCTCCTATGGCTAAGTGAAAGTGATAAAGCATTATAGTCCGGTTGCCTAGTTTGCTATGCTATCACCTCCTTCACAGGACCAAGGCGTTGGATTAAGTGTGAAAATCGCCTTTTGCAAACACCCCGCACTATGTGCGTGGGGGCTGAAGCCAAGACTGCCATCTTCGAGTTATATACACATATACATCAATGGCCGCACATGAGGCGTTTTAATACTCGAACGCACAAGTATAAAAAGCTCTTATATTATATTGAAACATCGTTTTCACAAATCATACATGTCATTTAAACATAATATCCTTGAAAACTTGCGTCTCTATTAAACGAGCGCCTGCGCAGACTTCCTCAAAATAGTGCTCGGCTGGTACTCGGCTCCTGTCCGAGTCTTGGGATGCAACGTCGATGGCCTTCATCTCCGCCCAGTATGTCTTGACACGGGCAAGAGCCATCCGCGCTCCCTCTATACACGCCGACCGCTTCATTGTGTCGATACGCGGAACCGCACCAAGGAACTGATGTACTAAGCCAAAATAACTCTTCGGCTGGGGTCTGCCTGGCCACAAATGAGTCATGACATGCTTCATGGCAAGTCCGGATAACCGATTCAGCTCAGCCCATTCGGCCAACCGATCGGTCAACGGAAGAGGATGCTCCGGACTATGGAATTGCGACCAATATAGCTCTTCCCTTCTGTGCCCCTTCTGGCCTCGGAAGTGCTCAATCGCGTCATTCGCCTTCGCCGCTAAGTCCGTATAAGCATCCTCCAAACTCCACAACTTGTCCAACTGAGCATACTTCGGATCCGTATATTTCCTCCACGGCAGAAACGGTTTTCCAGCCGCAATAGCCCTGGCCTGACTCAGCTCCTCCTTGGCAGCTCTCATAGCGGAACGGGCATCCTTGGATTCGGCAGTGGCCTTTTTCAGGTCATCTTGCTCCCCTTGACGTTCTTTTTCAAGAACCTCGCAGCGGTCGGTAGTACTCTTCAACTTTATGGCCATATCAGCCATTTCCTCTTTGCTTCGGCAGTGAGCAGCCCGTTCGGCTTTTAGCTCCTCGGCCGCCTTTAAAGCAGCCGCATTACTATTTCTGGCTTGCTCTTTCGCTCGGGCGAGTTCCGCCCGCAGCTCCTCCATAGCAGCGGCACCGTCTGCATCAAAAGCATACACGTAGTAAGGCATGGGCGTCAAGCTCCCTTACCAGGTGTCCGCGGAGAAGTCGCATACCTTGTGACTCGTCAAACCGTTTATTGACCAGCGAGATGTCCGCATCCGCCTCGTCAAGTTGCCGCTTTAGTTCGGCACATTCATCAGTCCGGCTAGCCATCGGACGCCCCGCCACCTATTTAGGAGCAGCGATATGTTATAACTGAGATTATGATCTCGGCACGCTGTCAATTTTGACAACATACCGAGTCTCAGGGGCTACTATCTATACAGAGCGCATTCTATATGCATAAGCGCCGGAAGGTACATCATTTTTGTGTACCTCGAACCCGTCGATAAGCTTCGGCGGCTTCATGCAATCCGCTCTCCGCGGATGCAATTCTTTCAATCACCGTACCCATTAGCGCACGGTGATAGCCGCTGGCCCGAGCAGATCCTTCAGCTCCTCCGACCGCACGCCAGTTGGCGCTGGACCTTCGGCCCCGCGGACTCGGAAACCCTCGCGACGACACCTCGGGGTCGTCCGCCTCGCATGAAGATGCGACAGGTGGTGGCGTTCGCTCTCCATCATCTCCTAAGAAGATCCTCAAGACGAGCTCTGCGAGAAGGGCTGAGATCCGAACTACAAGGTACAATTTCGGTTATCTTGTAAGCGAATACAGGGATGTTCTTTATTCACAGGACCCCTTCTTTTTACTTACGGCTCATTGAGGGCTGATCCCTTGGGGAAATAGTGCGGCTGGGGTACTTCCCAGCGCGAACTCTCTGACGAATTTCTTTCCCTCTTTGAGGCCTTGACCTCCGGATCTTCGAGCGGTCCTCTTCTCTCCTTGGAGAGTGGGACTTTGATCCCTCCTTCCTCGGAAGCCTCCTTTGCGGGCAGCGTTGCTTCCTGCTGCCCCTTCGCCTTCTTCAAAAGGCGCGCCTTCAACATCTTGGTCAAGATGGGATCCGGCGTGGTCTCGGGAGGGCGGACACCTTATCAACTTCGCCTTCGCTATCCACTCCTGTTCAAAAAACAGCTCCTTTAAGGGCAAGTCTATGATAAATGAACGGACAGCCTGTCCGGATACAGGACTACTTACTTGAGTATCTGGGTGATTGCAGCTTAGTCCTGCGTTCTCAGTCAGGTCCGGAAACTTCTCTTGTGATCCGAAGAACAGTTTATACATCTCCACGGGCGTCGTACCCATAAAATGTTGGAGAGCTCGTGGTCCCTCGGATTAATTCCCACAGACGGAGGCGGCGTTTGCTTGCAGGGGCAGAAGCTGAATCAACATAACCTGCGCCATCGCGACCAGATTGATCTCTCTTACTTGGAGGTCTCGAATCGGCCCCGCAATGAGGAACGTCCTTGGGCGGCCCCAGTCGAGCCCCTTGTTGACCCATGGCGCCACCGATGTGGTGGACTGAGCGGAAGGCGGAAGCGCCACCCATTTGGTGCCCCCGTGGCGGTGATATAAAACCACTCCCGTTGCCACAAACCAAGCTCCTCCTGAAAAGAGCCCTCGGGCCACGGAGCATCAGCACACTTGCTTATGACCGCCCTCCACACTCTGCTTGTTGCCCTCGATCATCTTGGCTCCACCTTGAAGGTCTTGAGCCACAATCCAAAGTGAGGGGTAATATGGAGGAAGGCTTCACATACGACAATGAATGGCGAGATATGGAGGATGGACTCCGGATTCAAGTCATGGAAATCCAGCCCATAATAAAACATGAGCCCCCGCACAAAGGGATCCGTCGGGAAGCCTAAACCCCGAAGGAAGTGAGACACGAACACCACGCTCTCGCCGGGCTCGGGAGTGGGAATGACCTGCCTCGAGCAGCAGCCCATCACGAAATCTCGCCGGTTAGATACCGGCGTCTCGCAGCTTTAGCACATCTTCTTCTGTGACGGAAGAAGACATCCATCGGCCGAGCTGGTCGGAGCTGGACATCGTCAAAGGTCCGAAGCGCCTAAAATCTGAAGCTTTGGGTGTTAGAACTCGAAGCGCGAGGCGAACTCGATGGAGGGTGGAAAAAAGAAGAGGGCCTTGGTATCATTATAAAGAGGTTGAATACCAAGAGCCCTCCCCGTGGTCGATTAGGACTCGCCTTTGATAGAGGAGGCGTGCCAACGGGCACGGTTGGGTTACCCACGTCCGTATTTGATGAGAATCCCGGAATAAGGGGGCACGATCTACGCTTTGATAAGACATGCCAAGGAAACCGCCTCGCTAAACGCGCTAAGGTGGGACAGTAAAAAAAGAACGATTCGTATAAAGGCTTGGCCGTGGTGTGATATCATGCCGTGGAAGACGTCAGCAGATCTGTGCAAAGGTTATTCTCTCTATGGTAGTATGTGGAACTTGTTTTGCAGAGACGGACACTATCCTTGTGTTCAAAACCTTCTATGAAGTATTCGGAGGAGGAACCCGCCTTGCAATGCCGAAGACAATATGCGCGCCGGAATCGTCGTCATTGAAGCCTGGTTCAGGGGCTACTAAGGGAGTCCTGGACTAGGGGGTGTTCGGATAGCCAAACTATCATCGTGGCCGGACTCCTAGACTATGAAGATACAAGATTGAAGACTTCGTCCCGTGTCCGGATAGGACTTTCCTTGGCGTGGAAGGCAATCTTGGCGATACGGATATGTAGATCTCCTACCATTGTAACCGACTCTGTGTAACCCTAACCCTATCCGGTGTCTATATAAACCGGAGGGTTTTAGTCCGTAGGACGAACAACAATCATACCATAGGCTAGCTTCTAGGGTTTAGCCTCCTTGATCTCGTGGTAGATCTACTCTTGTACTACCCATATCATCAATATTAATCAAGCAGGAGTAGGGTATTACCTCCATCGAGAGGGCCCGAACCTGGGTAAAAACATTGTGTCCCTTGTCTCCTGTTACCATTCGCCTAGACGCACAGTTCGGGACCCCCTCCCGAGATCCGCCGATTTTGACACCGACACCGACCAACACGCAAAGGCCAGAAGCGCTCCTGGGATGTGGCCATGTTGAGCCCTGGGATGTTGACGCAGACGCGCAACTCGTCGTCCTCGCTAGGACAAGGAGCTGCGCCAGATGTGTTGGGGATCATAGCAGAAATTTAAAATTTTCTACGCATCACCAAGATCAATCTATGGAGTCATCTAGCAATGAGAGAGAGAGAGAGGAGTGCATCTACATACCCTTGTAGATTGCGAGCGGAAGCGTTCAAGAGAATGGGGTTGATGGAGTCGTACTCGTCGTGATCCAAATCACCGATGATCCTAGCGCCGAACGGACGGCACCTCCGCGTTCAACACACGTGCGGGCGGAGATGTCTCCTCCTTCTTGATCCAGCAAGGGGGAGGAGAAGTTGATGGAGATCGATGAGCACGACGGTGTGGTGGTGGAAGCAGCGGGATTCAAGCAGGGCTTCGCCAAGCGCTCTTGGAGGAGGAAGAGGTGTCACGGGAGGAGAGGAGGCGCCAGGCTTAGGTGCGACTGCCTCCCTCCCTCCACTATATATAGGGGCTAGCGGGGGGCATGCCCCTGAGATCCCATCAAGGCGGGCGGCGCCCCTTAGGGTTTCCAACCAGGCGCATGCCCCTGAGGCAACGGCCCCTAGGGTTTCAACCCTATGCGCCTTGGGCCCTTGGGTGGGCGCACCAGCCCACCAGGCTGGTTCCCACGCCACTTCAGCCCATGGGGCCCTCCGGGATAGGTGGCCCCACCGGTGGACCCCGGGACCCTTCGTGTGGTCCGTTATAAATCGGTGACCCCAAACTCTCCGGTGGCGGCCCGGACTTCCTATATATAGATCTTTACCTCCGGACCATTCTCGAACTCCTCGTGACGTCCGGGATCTCATCCGGACTCAACAACTTTCTATTAACCGCATACTAATATCTCTACAACTCTAGCGCCACCGAACCTTAAGTGTGTAGACCCTACGGAGTTCGGAGACACGTGACATGACCGAGACAACTCTCCGGTCAATAACCAACAACGGGATCTGGATACCCATGTTGGCTCCCACATGCTCCACGATAATCTCATCTGATGAACCACGATGTCGAGGATTAAATCAATCCCGTATACAATTCCCTTTGTCTATCGGTACGATACTTGCCCAAGATTCGATCGTCGGTATACCGATACCTTGTTCAATCTCGTTACGGCAAGTCTCTTTACTCGTTCCTGTAACACATCATCCCATGAACAACTCCTTGAGAACATTGAGCTCATTATGATGATGTCCTATCGAGTGGGCCCAGAGATACCTCTCCGTCATACGGAGTGACAAATCCCAGTCTCGATTCGTGCCAACCCAACAGATACTTTTGGGGATTCCCGTAGTTTACCTTTATAGCCACCCAGTTATGTTGTGACGTTTGGCACACCCAAAGTACCCTTTACGGTATCCGGGAGTTGCACAATCTCATGGTCTAAGGAAAGGATACTTGACATTAGAAAAGCTTTAGCAGACGAACTACACGATCTTGTGCTATGCTTAGGACTGGGTCTTGTCCATCACATCATTATCCTAATGATGTGATTCCGTTATCAATGACATCCTATGTCCATGGTTAGGAAACCGTAACCATCTATTGATCAATGAGCTAGTCAACTAGAGGCTCACTAGGGACATGTTGTGGTCTATGTGTTCACACATGTATTACGATTTCCGGATAACACAATTATAGCATGAACAATAGACAATTATCATGAACAAGGAAATATAATAATAACCTTTTTATTATTGCCTCTAGGGCATATTTCCAACATGATGGAGAGCGGCGGTCGCCACACATGGATCTCACCTCTTGAAGCTCCTCGGTCGTCTTGGTGATGAACTCCTGGGCACCAGGCACCAGAAACCTGGGCTCCTTGGCAAGGGCAATAGCTCCAGTGTTGTCACAGAAGAGAGTCATCGGGCACGACGCATTGGGAATAACTCCTAGGTTGGTAATGAACTCCTTCATCCAGATTGCTTCATGTGCTGCCGCCGAGGCTGCCATGTACTCCGCTTCACATGTAGATCCCGCCACGACGCTTGCTTGCAAATCGCACCACCGACTGCCCCACCATTCAAAATATACACGTATCCGGCTTGTGACTTGGAGTCATCCAGATCTGTGTCGAAGCTAGCATCAACGTAACCCTTTACAACGAGCTCTTCGTCACCTCCATAAACGAGAAACATATCCTTAGTCCTCAGGTACTTCAGGATATTCTTGACCGCTGTCCAGTGTTCCATGCCGGGATTACTTTGGTACCTTCCCACATACATAATAGACCCTATGGCCGAGGCATAGGGGATGACACTCATCTTTTCCCTATCTTCTGCCATGGTCGGGCATTGAGCCGTGCTCAATCTCACACCTTGCAATGTGCAAGAACCCTTCTTGGACTGATCCATATTGAACTTCTTCAATATCTTGTCAAGGTACGTGCTTTGTGAAAGACCAATGAGGCGTCTCGATCTATCTCTATAGATCTTGATGCCTAATATGTAAGCAGCTTCTCCAAGGTCATTCATTGAAAAACACTTATTCAAGTAGGCCTTTATGCTTTCCAAGAGTTCTATATCATTTCCCATCAATAGTATGTCATCCACATATAATATGAGAAATGCTACAGAGCTCCCACTCACTTTCTTGTAAATACAGGCTTCTCCATAAATCTGCATAAACCCAAACGCTTTGATCATATCATCAAAATGAATGTTCCAACTCCGAGATGCTTGCACCAGCCCATGGATCGAGCGTTGGAGCTTGCATACCTTGTCAGCATTCTTAGGATCGACAAAACCTTCTGGCTGCATCATATACAATTCTTCCTTAAGGAAACCATTAAGAAATGCCGTTTTGACGTCCATTTGCCATATCTCATAATCATAGAATGCGGCAATTGCTAACATGATTCGGACAGACTTCAGCTTCGCTACGCGTGAGAAGGTCTCATCGTAGTCAACCCCTTGAACTTGTCGATAACCCTTAGCGACAAGCTGAGCCTTATAGATGGTTAATTTACCATCCGTGTCTGTCTTCTTCTTAAAGATCCATTTATTTTCTATGGCTCGCCGGTCATCGGGCAAGTCTGTCAAAGTCCATACTTCGTTTTCATACATGGATCCTATCTCGGATTTCATGGCTCCAAGCCATTTGTCGGAATCCGGGCCCGCCATCGCTTCTTCATAGTTCAAAGGTTCACCATTGTCTAACAACATAATTTCCAAGACAGGGTTGCCGTACCACTCTGGTGCGGAACGTGTCCTTGTGGACCTCTGGGTTCAAGAGCAACTTGATCTCAAGTTTCATGATCATCATCATTAACTTCCTCTCTAGTCGGTGCAGGCACCACAGAAACATTTTCTTGAGCTGCGCTACTCTCCGGTTCAAGAGGCAATACTTCATCAAGTTCTACTTTCCTCCCACTTATTTCTTTCGAGAGAAACTCTTTCTCTAGAAAGGATTCATTCTTGGCAACAACGATCTTGCCTTCGGATCTGAGGTAGAAGGTATACCCAATAGTTTCCTTAGGGTATCCTATGAAGATGCATTTTTCCGATTTGGGTTCGAGCTTTTCAGGTTGAAGTTTCTTGACATAAGCATCACATCCCCAAACTTTCAGAAACGACAACTTAGGTTTCTTCCCAAACCACAATTCATACGGTGTCGTCTCAACGGATTTTGACGGAGCCCTATTTAAAGTGAATGCGGTAGTCTCTATAGCATAACCCCAAAATGATAGCGGTAGACCGGTAAGAGACATCATAGATCGCACCATATCCAATAGAGTGCGATTACGACGTTCGGACACACCATTACGTTGAGGTGTTCCAGGCGGCGTGAGTTGTGAAACAATTCCACATTTCCTTAAGTGCGTGCCAAATTCATGACTCAAATATTCTCCCCCACGATCTGATCGTAAGAACTTGATTTTCCTGTCACGTTGATTCTCAACCTCACTCTGAAATTCCTTGAACTTTTCAAAGGTCTCAGACTTGTGTTTCATTAAGTAGACATACCCATATCTACTTAAGTCATCAGTGAGGGTGAGAACATAACGATAACCACCGCGAGCCTCAAGCTCATTGGACCGCACACATCAGTATGTATGATTTCCAATAAGTTGGTTGCTCGCTCCATTGTTCCGGAGAACGGAGTCTTGGTCATTTTGCTCATGAGGCATGGTTCGCACGTGTCAAATGATTCATAATCAAGAGACTCCAAAAGTCCATCTGCATGGAGTTTCTTCATGCGTTTGACACCAATGTGACCAAGGCAGTAGTGCCACAGGTATGTGGGACTATCATTATCAACCTTACATCTTTTGGCATTCACACTATGAATATGTGTAACATCACGTTCGAGATTCAATAAGGATAAACCATTGACCAGCGGGGCATGACCATAAAACATGTTTCTCATATAAATAGAACAACCATTATTCTCAGATTTAAATGAGTAGCCATCTCGCATTAAACGAGATCCAGATACAATGTTCATGCTCAAAGCTGGTACTAAATAACAATTATTGAGGTTTAAAACTAATCCCATAGGTAAATGTAGAGGTAGCGTGCCGACGGCGATCACATCGACCTTGGAACCATTCCCGACGCGCATCGTCACCTCGTCCTTCGCCAGTCTCCGCTTATTCCGCAGCTCATGTTTTGAGTTACAAATATGAGCAACCGCACCGGTATCAAATACCGGGAGCTACTACGAGCTGGCTGGTTAGGTACACATCAATAACATGTATATCACATATACCTTTGGTATTGCCGCCTTCTTATCCGCTAAGTACTTGGGGCAGTTCCGCTTCAAAGGATCGCTTTCCCTTGCAATAAAAGCACTCGATCTCGGGCTTGGGTCCATGCTTTGGCTTCTTCCGGCAATCGGCTTATCGGGCGCTGCAACTCCCTTGCCGTCATTCTTGAAGTTCTTCTTACCCTTGCCTTTCTTGAACTTAGTGGTTTTATTCACCATCAACACTTGATGTTCCTTTTTTATCCCCACCTCTGCTGATTTCAGCATTGAATATACCTCAGTAATGGTCTTTTCCATCCCCTGCATATTGAAGTTCATCACAAAGCTCTTGTAGCTAGGTGGGAGCGATCAAGGATTCTCATCAACGATCAAGATCATCCGGGAGATTAACTCCCAACTGAGATAAGCGGCCATGCAACCCGTACATTTTGAGTATGTGCTCACGACGTAACTATTCTCCTCCATCTTACAACTGCAGAACTTGTCGGAGACTTCATATCTCTTGACCGGGCATGAGCTTGGAAAACTATTTTCAGCTCTTGGAATATCTCATATGCTCCGTGCTGCTCAAAACGCTTTTGGAGCCCGGTTCTAAGTCAGAAAGCATGCCAGACCGAACCAGGGAGTAATCATCACTACGCTGACTGCCGTATGCTCATAACGCCTTGAGTTGTTTGGAAAACAGTGCTTCACCTAGCGATGCATCAAGGACATATGCTTTCTTAGCAGCTATGAGGATAATCCTCGTGTTATGGACCCAATCCGTAGTTGCTGCCATCGCCTTTTAGCTTGGTTTTCTCTAGAACGCTGAAGTTGATGGCAACATTAGCGTGGGCCATTTGATCTACAAGACATATTGAAAAGTTTTAGACTATGTTCATGATAATTAAGTTCATCTAATCAAATTATTTAATGAAATCTCACTCAGATAGACATCCCTCTAGTCATCTAAGTGATACATGATCCAAGTCAACTAGGCCGTGTCTGATCATCACGTGAGACGGACTAGTCATCATCGGTGAACATCTTCATGTTGATCGCATCTTCTATACGACTCATGTTCGACCTTTCGGTCTTCCGTGTTCCGAGGCCATATCTGTACATGCTAGGCTCATCAAGTCAACCTAAGTGTATTGCGCGTGTAAATCTGGCTTACACCCATTGTATGCGAACGTTAGAACCTATCACACCCGATCATCACGTGGTGATTCGGAACAACGGAACTTAGCAACGGTGCATAGTTAGGGGGTACACAATTCTTGATATTTTAATGAGGGATCATCTTATTTATGCTACCGTCATTCTAAGCAAATAAGATGTAAAAACATGATAAACATCACATGCAATCAAATAGTGACATGATATGGCCAATATCATTTTGCTTCTTTTGATCTCCATCTTCGGGGCGCCATGATCATCATCGTCACCGGCTTGACACCATGATCTCCATCATCATGATTTGCATCATCGTGTCTTCATGCACTACAAAAAAATACACTTCCGTGCTGATACGTGTTTGTCATAGTAGGTCGCGTTTTTTGTCATGCATGTACATCCATGACAAATTTATGAAAGAATCAAGATAGTCATACATGTGTTGTCGTAGAAGTGTTCCATGACATTACCAAAATTATCATCACGGAAGTGTCCACTTCCATGACGATAAATCGGCGTCACGAAGTGCTTTACGTCAAGGGTGACCGACACGTGGCATCCACCGTAACGGAACGCCATTAAGCTTATCGAGTCGGGTTTTGATCCGATAACTCGTTAACAGCCCGACCAATGGGGATTTTCCATGTAAAATCGTCATTGGCTGGAGGAAACACGTGTCGGCTCATTGTTGGGACAGATGTCATCCACTCATTGGATGAATGCGCTATGATACGCCGACACGTGGCACTCGCCCAACAGAGGCCCATTCCTGTGAAAAGGCCGGTCCGTTTGACTTGGTCAAAAGGTGACGGGCCGGCCCATGGTAAGCGTGTTAACGGCCTGTTCGCATATAGCCCATTTACAACCCGCTAACCCAAGGCTCGTTATGCCCTACCCGAATTAGGCCCAGTAGCATCATCTGGGCCATCCAATATGATTCCAGCCCGTTTTCACTTCTAGCCCATGTATGGCACATGACGTCTTTCGGCCCATATGAGGCCCTATGTAACTCTTGGCCTATTAACGGCCCGTGGTGAAACTGGCCCGCAATGAACAGTGTATCACTTTAGACCCATTAACGGCCCATGGTGAAACTAGCCCGTAATGAACAGGTGTATCACTTTATACCCATTAATGGCCC